>JAIWYQ010000004.1:0-1276053 GCA_022818035.1 Armillaria solidipes
TCGCCCTCCAAGCCAGAACACAAGTACCCACCTCGGTGAGTATTTCGTCTGGCCCCTACTTTCGTTGGTCGCCGCTCTGCGGCTCCAACCCCCCTCCCAACGCCTTCGGCGAAGGTCGGGGGGCACCCTAACCCTAAGGAACGCAACTACCCCGCCTCGGCGCTGGCGGTGCACCCTCGCCAAATTCAAAAGTTCTTGGAAGCTAACGCATATGTAGTTACTTCAACAGACAAGAACCTTGGGATAGCGGTTTCTACGCGCCAATGGATCGATAATAAGTCACGCGAAATAGTCGGCGATGTGTTGAATTACATGCCTCTTCATCTCTTGATGATTAATGCTATTTGCGACAAACAATGCACAGACATGGAAGAAATAGCGCTGTTAGCTGAACAGCATCTTCCTAACGGATTACAACTAGGTAAATTCTTTCGATCACGTATTACGCCGAAAGGAACTCAACATGTGGTACCGACATTCTACGGAATTCCTAAAATACACAAGGAACCCGTAAAAATGTGGCCTATAATACCATGCCACTCCGCCATCCAGAATCCGGCAGCTAAATATGTGTCTAAAATTCTCAAACCGCTTATCAAAGCGGCGCCAACCATTATACATGGATCCAAAGATCTGGCGCAAAAATTGAGTCAAGTACGTTTCCAACCCGGACGCAAAGTTTATATTGTAACGGGCGACGTCGTCGCGTTTTATCCAAACATCCCCCTCGATACGTGCCTTAGCACAACGATTGCTCTTTACGAGGAGTGGTACGGGACACCCGACTTCATGGACGCTGAAGATCCGTTGCTCCGCAACGAACAAATCTTCGTTAAGTGTCTGAAAACTGGCAACGAAAACTTGGTCTTACGGTATGACCAGGACTTCTTTAAACAACGATCTGGCCTAGCTATGGGCGTAGCAGATTCGCCCGACTTAGCTAACCTCTACGGTTACTACTTCGAGCGTCAACTTGATTTATCGGAATCCTCCAATATAGCGTTCTACGGACGCTATATCGATGACTGTCTCGCTTTAGTCTACGCTTCCTCAGAGTCGGAAGCGTTAGCTATTATATCTAAAGTGAAATATGACGGCTGTAAGATTGAATGGGAGGCGAGTGACCACCACCACGAGTTTCTAGACATGATGCTTTATATCGACACAAAAAACGCGATACAACACATGCCTTATCGAAAGAGTCGCTCCCACCAAGAGAGAATCCCATGGGTTTCATTTCATCCTATCACGGTAAAACGTGGAACATTCATAGGTGAAATGTCCCGTCTAGCAACGCTAAGTAGTCTACGTAAACACTACGATGATGCAATAAGCAATCTAATTGCCCTATACATCGCGCGCGGCTACCCTAGTGACTATGTACACAAGTGGGCTAGAGATAACATTACTGAACGATGGAATAACCGAATCCGGGTGACACCGGACAAGGGAGAGAATGACGGCGTTCTAGTACTCAAATCTACGTACAACACAACTTGGGACTTCTTCTCTGCGAAAGAATTAGGAGATACCATTATGAATACCTGGCGTGATCGAATCTTACAGATCGAGCGCTTGGGCACTGCGCCCAGGAATATAGACGTCCTCTACGGGGCTTACCCCGCGGGTCGGGTTCCCTCCGAGCTTTGCTTGGAGGTAAATACCCCCGCGGGCCCGTCAGAGATCCCGGATATTAGAAAAATAGGTATTCTAAACCGACGAATGATCGTGTCCAAAAAACGGACACGCAATCTATTCGACTTAACCAACCTTTGGAAAAGAACGGTGCTCCTACGTCTGGATGAAGATGTACTCGATGAGGACAATCAATCCGAACACTCTAATGAGTCTGTCGCTAGCGACTCATCCAATAGAGACGGATTAGATCCAAATATCTTAATCCAATCATTTCAAGCACGTATCCCCCGGGCACTCCGGTGAGGGAAGTAGTTCGTGCACGTTTGGAGTAGTTCGTCTAGCAAGCCTGCGATGCCGCTAAGATCCCCGCAAGGGGGGAGTGGCGGTCCCTGCTTAGACGGTCTACCTAAAACTCTACCATTATCTAGTCCTGCAGCAAACTGAGCGACCTACCGCGGTAGGGGCGTGAGGAAATGCTTAACCAAGGGAACTACTAGACCAGACGCTCCGGCGTGTACCAGACGCTTCCTGTCGACCCGTGATACTCGGGATTCTGGTACGTACTTGAAAATGATATACAGACAAATTCTTTCATTGACTTCTCGCCTTAGGCGTTTACTTTTACTCCGACAAACTTCATCGTTGTAACGAGGCTGGTGTGTCCAGCTGGCGGGCTAACCCTAACCCCCTAGTAAGCGCTGCGTAGTGATACGCGCGATACACGACTAAAGAAATTTATTACTTTAGACCTAACGCTAACCTAACGAACCCTAACCGACGCGGCTTCCGCCGCTCGCGTCTAGAATACGTCCTGAACGTTTAACGAGGACCTCTTAAAGCGGAAATTACCGCACCCACCCTTCGGGGAGGGGAGGCACCCCTTAAGTGGAACTGACCACGTGACTCGGCCCTCGGGCGACAGAGTCTATGACGTAGACGGCGCCTCTTCGGCACGGGCCGCCGGCCCGATACCGGCCCTGCCGGCATCTCGGCTTGATCATCAGATCAGAATGTGGTAATTCTTATCTTATCTAATCGTTATCTTATCTCGTTATGTAATAATCTAATTACGTTTTCGGCACGTTCGGCCCTAAGGGTCCGTGCTAAAAGTCGTACGACTTACATAATTATGCTGCGGTTACTGCGCATGACGCCTTACACGCGTCATCCGCAGTTATCGTCCTCGTGTTTCGCTTGGCGAGCGACAACGGGCCAATGGCAACATTCGCTCAAGTCTTGGCGCGCTTAGCGCTTACGAATAACGGTCCCTGAAGAGCTATAAAAGCGAAACAGGCCGGGAAGGATTAGTCTCCATCCCCTGTTGGACCCGTTTCGCCCTCCAAGCTAAACACAAGTACCCACCCTGGTGAGTATTTCTTTTACGCTTCTACCTTACTTGGTCGCCGCTCTGCGGCTCCAACCCCCCTCCCAACGCCTTCGGCGAAGGTCGGGGGGCACCCTAACCCTAAGATTGAATGGGAGGCGAGTGACCACCACCACGAGTTTCTAGACATGATGCTTTATATCGACGCAAAAAACGCGATACAACACATGCCTTATCGAAAGAGTCGCTCCCACCAAGAGAGAATCCCATGGGTTTCGTTTCATCCTATCACAGTAAAACGTGGAACATTCATAGGTGAAATGTCCCGTCTAGCAACGCTAAGTAGTCTACGTAAACACTACGATGATGCAATAAGCAATCTAATTGCCCTATACATCGCGCGCGGCTACCCTAGTGACTATGTACACAAGTGGGCTAGAGATAACATTACAGAACGATGGAATAACTGAATCCGAGTGACACCGGACAAGGGAGAGAATGACGGCGTTCTAGTACTCAAATCTATGTACAACACAACATGGGACTTTTTCTCTGCGAAAGAATTAGGAGATACCATAATGAATACCTGGCGTGATCGAATCTTACAGATCGAGCGCTTAGGCACTGCGCCTAGGAATATAGACGTCCTCTACGGGGCTTACCCCGCGGGTCGGGTTCCCTCTGAGCTTTGCTTAGAGGTAAATACCCCCGTGGGCCCGTCAGAGATCCCGGATATTAGAAAAATAGGTATTTTAAACCGACGAATGATCGTGTCCAAGAAAAGGACACGCAATCTATTCGACTTAACCAATCTTTGGAAAAGAACGGTGCTCCTACGTCTGGATGAAGATGTACTCGATGAGGACAATCAATCCGAACACTCTAACGAGTCTGTCGCTAGCGACTCGTCCATTAGAGACGGATTAGATCCAAATATCTTAATCCAATCATTTCAAGCACGTATCCCCCGGGCACTCCGGTGAGGGAAGTAGTTCGTGCACGTTTGAAGTAGTTCGTCTAGCAAGCCTGCGATGCCGTTAAGATCCCCGCAAGGGGGGAGTGGCGGTCCCTGCTTAGACGGTCTACCTAAAACTCTACCATTATTTAGTCCTGCAGCAAACTGAGTGACCTACCGCGGTAGGGGCGTGAGGAAATACTTAACCAAAGGAACTACTAGATCAGACGCTTCGGCGTGTACCAGACGCTTCCCGTCGACCCGTGATACTCGGGAATTTGGTACGCACTTGAAAATGATATACAGACAATTCTTTCATTGACTTCTCGCCTTAGGCGTTTACTTTTACTCCGACAACTTCATCGTTGTAACGAGGCTGGTGTGTCCAGCTGGCGGGCTAACCCTAACCCCCTAGTAAGCGCTGCGTAGTGATACGCGCGATACACGACTAAAGAAACTTATTACTTTAGACCTAACGATAACCTAACGAACCCTAACCGACGCGGCTCCCGCCGCTCGTGTCTAGAATACGTCCTGAACGTTTAACGAGGACCTCTTAAAGCGGAAATTACCGCACCCACCGTCGCCTTAGCGCTTCAGTGGGGGGCACCCCTTAAGTGGAACTGACCACGTGACTCGGCCTTCGGGCGACAGAGTCTATGACGTAGACGGCGCCTCTTCGGCACGGGCCGCCGGCCCGATACCGGCCCTGCCGGCATCTCGGCTTGATCACCAGATCAGAATGTGGTAATTCTTATCTTATCTAATCGTTATCTTATCTTGTTATGTAATAATCTAAACACGTTTCCGGCACGTTCGGCCCTAAGGGTCCGTGCCTAAGTCCGCACGACTTACATGTTTATGCTGCGGCGACCGCGCATGACGCTTTATACGCGTCATTTGCGAGCGTTGTACTCGTGTTTCGCTTGGCGAGCGACAACGGGCCAATGGCAACATTGGCTCAAAGTCTTAGCGCCCTTGGCGCCCTTACAAATACGGTCCCTGAAGAGCTATAAAAGCAAAACAGGCCGGGAACGACTAATCTCCATCCCCTGTTGGACCCGTTTCGCCCTCCAAGCTAAACAACAAGTACCCGCCCTGGTGAGTATTTTTGTTTACGCCTCTACCCTTGTTGGACGCCGCCCTGCGGCTCCAACCCCCCTCCCAACGGCTTCACCGAAGGTCGGGGGCACCCTAATCTCCATCCCCTGTTGGACCCGTTTCGCCCTCCAAGCCAAACAACAAGTACCCGCCTCGGTGAGTATTTCGTTTGTGCTTCTACCTTTCGTTGGACGCCGCTTTGCGGCTCCAACCCCCCTCCCAACGCCTTCGGCAAAGGTCGGGGGCACCCTAATCAGATGGAGGCCATAGCATGTAGCTGTGTTCTACCATTGATGTAACTATGCATGGCCCCAGATTTGGGCCGCAGGGCGAAGGAGACTTATATTTACTTTATTTGTGGTAAGTGGTACATACTACTGTTCATGGCCCCAGATGTGGGCCAAAGGACAGAGACGACTCATACATGTGATAGGTGGTACGCATTACTTTAATTGACTTACATGTGTGTGGGGCGAGGGTTCTGGGAAAGGTGGGCGAGAGTCGCATCCAGGGTTCGCCTCCCAGTGCATAGGGTTGGCGAGAGTCGTCTCGAGGTCCAGAGTTCTCCTCCAGGTGCATAGCATTGTGCCAAAGTCGCCTCCAGGGTTCACCTCCAGAGGTGTAGGGTTGGGCCCAAAAAAACTCAACCCTAATGTCTAGGGTTGAAAAAGTCTCCATATAATAAATAGCTTCCAGAGGTTACTTAGAATTGTTCTAACAAGCATCGAAACTCGATGCAAATCAGTAATTACCAGTCCTCTATTTCACTGAAATCATCGTCCTTGTCCTCTAGCTCTTGTGAATCGCTTTCATCATCAGGCTCAGGCTCTAAAAAATCAGAGTGAGCAGGATGAATTTAAGCTGGTGCACAAAAATTATTACTTGTCGTAAAGAAAATGAGAGACTTTCAATTTTTCAAGTGTGTCGCAGCTCTCTAGAAGTCGTTGCAGCGATCCTAGTTCTTCGGCGGTCGAGATAGAGACAGTAAGAAAGTGCAGTCTGTTGGTAGATATAGGACACGTTCACATAGTGATGAGAGTGTTGAGGATGCCTGGCTCTTGATGGCACCCCTGAAACATCAGGTACAATACTGAGGGCCCTTGCTGATGAGGAAGGTGGGTGTGCGACGGTGGAATAGAGGTGTCCACTACATGCACATTATCGAGTATCAAGGCCTCGAGCTGTGCAGAACTGTGCAGGAACGTGCACAGATCTAACATACTTGAAAAACTGCTGTACACGAGACTGATACGATGGAAGGAATGGGCAGACAGTGCTCGCCGCACATTGTCACCCAGCGCTGACCACGAGAACTGACCAAATGTGAGCCTCAATGGCCCAAGTCGCTTCATAAGTATGGGAAACAAAGGGCGATTGAGGATGCCTTCAGTACCCCCATGGATCGTTCCAGAAAGTCTTCGAAGTGACTTGATGCAAAGGAGGATAGATTGCGGCAAAGCGGCAAGGCTGTCGCAATCTCTGGGGCTGTTCATGTAAATCCTCCGAAAGAGTAATTCCCTTGTCCGCCGTACGAATGCTCGACAGACAAGCGAACATGCATGCAGGGATGCAAAGTCGTGCTGCAGGTGGTCTACAATGAGATCAACGGGCTCTTGCGGCAATAGGGCAATTAGATCCCTTCGTGTCCGAGTTGTAACACCTAATCGGGACCTAGAAATTTCCTGTCAACACAGAGCGACAGAATATGTTTGAGTGCACGAACCTTGTGCCAGGGGCTCCTCGTCGTTTCTTCGACATAACTGCAGTCCTTAGCCTTGTGACTGCCTAGAGAAAATTCAAGAAGTCAAGACTGAATCGGTATTCAGGTTTGTCGTATATGTAAGGACGATGTTTAGAATGGGAAGTGTAATGCCTGAGGGGGAAGGTAAGAAAGTTCACAACCAACAAAACCAAACAAGCGCCTTCCGCGATCGCACGTGTCTGTACAGTTTCTAAACTTGACCTCCTCCCGGTGCGAAAGGGCGTTCTGTCACTGTTTCGCAGCTGTGGATTGTCTATCCACCTACGCGAACTTCCCACTAATACAGTAGAAACGGCCAAGCGGTGGAGAGCAATTCTCTGTTGATTTTCTGTTCCGAACCACAGCTTCTCCATCACAAATTCTGCCAACTCTCTTTCCGCTAAATCAAATATCTCGGCAGATCACTGCTTGTTATTATTCCTGCCGTAGGCGATGGGCAGCTGTCCTTATGACGTGTTTTGCTTCGAAGGGATCATTACTGATCGCCGTCTTGGTGTTATCGGAAATGATGGTACGTACATACTGCAGACTGCACCACTTGGTCATCGCAGGAGACCCAAAGACCCAGCTTCCTAGAAGATGAAATTCTATGACGCTCTTTGAGATACCTCACCGTCGTGTAGATAACAACAGTTGCTATGTTCCGGTCAAAACGGTGCGCCCCAGGAACTTATTTTACGCTCATCGCGCGTGCCGCAGGTGGCGGAGCCTCTTGTCACCGTCATTAATGTCCGTATGCATATTCTAGACCTACACTTTGATGATTGCCTCCACACGCACTGCGATTTCGTTAAGTGAATTCAATTCTATAAAACACCACCCGGGGGAGGAATTCTGCGAGAGATTGATTGCCGTGGACGTGATACCAACTATTGTTGAGGTATTTATGATTTCTTGCAGTCTAGAACGCGGTAATCAAAGGATATCGGCTAGTTGCCACTTAGGTTGCTTGCGCATCGAAGAGGGTCGTACCTCCAAAACTTATTGCCTACAACCTAGAGGGTGGCCGGACCTGTATCATTCTGTTGTCGAGATTCTGATTCTATTTTTCTCTTCAGGAGCGCTTGTTTCCCCATCTCTGTGCGGCTATCATCGAGTTCTAAGAAGAACAATGCAGCCTAGAACTTCGTTCATCCAACGAAGCCTTTGATCGCCGTGTTAGCCATCCTCGCGCTGAAAGGCAAGTTGCCGTCCTAGGAGTGGTTTGTCATGTATGTTTGTTTGTAGCCGACGATAGCTCCATATAAACGCGAGTCCTCCTTTTCATGGAATAGGAGAACCATCTATGCCCAGCGTACTACGAGACTTGCCAGAGGAACGGAAGAATCGCGTCATACAAGGGGGAGGTCCGAGACGCCTTTGGGGACACCTCCCTGTCGAAACACACGTCGACGTTTGGACTCTAGGACAGATCTACCGTCCGACGAAAGAATATGTGCTGCTTGGATATTGCAGCATGATTTTTGACGGCAGCGAGCTGGGCATTGTTTGTACTTGGGAGTGCGTCAAACCTCGTTAGTCGTCTTGGTACCGCATCTGAGCGATATCTCATTCACGTTCCCTGACAGATATTTCGGATATGACTAACAAGGTATTCTCTAGACGTGGTCCTTAGTGCTTTTAAGACAGGATTTGACATTTTGATGTAGCCACAGAGGGACAGGGACAACGAATATTGGAAGCTGTGTCGCCCGTAGTCATGCTATTGGAACTTTGAGATATAGCAATAGTTATGCTTCTGGATATGATTTTCCGAAATTTTAGTAATGGATAAGAAGAAAGCTCCTGCATGCGACGCGATATCCAACAGGGTGCAAACCATTAGACTGGATCGGGATAACCGGCCAGACAAACAGTTGCAACACGGAGATGAACAACAAAAGAAAATACCGGTCTAGGCACAGCGGAATTATACTTGACCTCTTGCCGCGACGACTCTGTCTCTGACTGAATCTCCTCGGCTGGAGATGCGACCGGTAGCCACCATAACCGGGAAAAGCACGCTGCCGGGGGAACAAAAACCAGAATGGAGGACCCCCTAGTATTGGGAGGTAAGAAATATATCTCTATGTTGTTTTGTTAAGCTTATCGCTGGAAGTCGCACTGGGGGAGATCTGGGGTTTGATTTCGTTTACGGAAGCAGATAGGGCAAGGCCACGAGGCCCATCTGACGTTGACATTGCGCACGGACCCTCGTGGCAAAGTATCACGTGCTCCCTATCCGAAAGGGTCCAGGCAATTCTTTCCTTCTTCATTCTGATCTTCCACCGCCGTCATTTTTCCCTCTTGACACCACGTCCGACGATGAGCAAGAAGGCTGCGAAAGTACCCAAGACGTCTGGCTCGGCGAATATCTATGATCATCGCGATATTGTGCTGGGAAAAGTACGCGGCTACCCGCCGTGGCCCGGGATGGTACGTGTGCTGAGCATTGTCGAGGGCGCGTCTGGTGCTAACGACGACGGATATCTAGGTAGTCGACCCAAATGATGCACCGCAGCAAGTCCTCGACGACCGACCTGCAGGCAAAAAAGCAAATTTCTACCTTGTGCGATTTTTCCCCGCCGGCGATTTGTGCGTGTCTTTGAGTTCTTGCCTGTATTCTTTCTTGGCTGACAATCGGCTACGTATAGCTCCTGGTTAGCGCCTAAGGATATCTCAAAGCTCCAGCAACACGAAATCGAGGCGTACATCAATGAGCCATTCAAAAAGTCGGGTGACCTCTTGACGGGCTACAAGGTTGCGCTGGACCCTTCTGAATGGGAGAAGCGGAAAGCTGAGCAAGCAGAAGCAGCTACGTCGGAGGATATTGTTGACGAGGTTGACCAACTCGATAGCGAGAATGAGGAGAAGCCGAAGAAACGGAAGCGGGACAGTGAAGGCGGCGCCTCAGCCAGGAAGCGCAAGACGAGCACGACGGGCGACGCAAAGAAGAAGGCACCGCCAAAGGGCAAGAAAGGCGGAAAGAAGAAGGAGAATGTCGAGAGCGAAGACGATGGCGAGGCTGACGAAGACGTCGGCACCAGCAAGAAGGGCACGAGTCCCCCCCCAGCGAAGAAAGCCAAGAGAGATAAAGAAGAGCACGATGAGGGTGCGTCGTTTCCTTCTCTTTCTACTGCTAACCATGGTGTATTGACGGAATTTTCTGTCCAGGCGACGTAGCAAACGATCCCGAGGCCCTCAAAGTTCGCGAATGGCGACACAGGTTGCAGAAGACGTTTTTGAGCAATAAGGGGGACCCGAAGGAGGAGGTGCGTCTGCTACCTGATGCCTGTCTCCTTATCGATTGACGTTTTTCCCCCAGGATATGCCAGAGATGGATAAACTGTTCCGCACAGTTGAGGCTTACCAGTCTATCACCATTCATTACCTCACGGTGAGCCCTTTCTGCCATCTTTTACCTTCATCGGGGCAGTTCCGGTGGAGCTATCGGCAATTCTGTCTTTTTCTCCGCCCTTTTCCGATTTTTCTTCATGACTTCATTTGTTGAACGCGCGAGCCTTTTCCATTCACCTTCGCTATGAGCGTATCCATTCGACGCCTCTTTTTTTCGTCCCCCAGTTGCGTTGCCTTCATTTTGCTTTCGTTTTTGTCTTTTTTCAGGCGAACATCACGTTTTCTTTGCTCCGCCCTTAACTTGTCACTTCGCTTCGCCCATATCTTGTTTCTTTGGGTCCACTGTGGACACGCCGTTCTTCCTTCCCTTCCTGTATGACTTATTTGGGCAGGCCAGCGCACCATTTGCTACCTAGCCATGCGACGTTCTACCATATCTCACCTTCGACTCCCGATTTTCTCTCCCCGCTCAGAGGCGGAGCCCATATGGTTCCATAGAATTGGACGCGCTGTCTATTGACAGCTTCTGCGTTCTTTTCACCGAGTTTTTAAAAAAAGTTTTATTCTGTTTGCCTCTCAAAGTGGATTCTTTGTTCTCCTTTATGACATCCCTGACCCCGAGGTCTCAGCTGCATCCTATTGGCACATTATCTTTTCTCGTGGCCCGGGTTTTCGGTTTTCTCTAAACCCGACCTCAATGACCCCTTTGCGCACCCTTCGTCCATCATTGAGGGACCGCTTGCGCTTGATTATTGTACCTTTTGTCATCCCTTTGACGAGCGGCTTCGCTACTTCGCCTGCCCTTCACGTATTCTTGCTCTGCCCTTTCATTCAACTCCTGCTAATATCTTTTTGTTACCCAGTTCTCGAAAATCGGCAAGGTCATGCGCCACATCGCTGCTCTGGCTGAAGAAAAGATCCCCAATGATAACCAATACAAGTTCCGCGAGCGTGCCAAAGCTTTAGTTGATCGATGGCAGCAAGTTTTAAACGCGAACAAGAATGAGTCGACGAATGGCGTTACGGAGGGAACCGCCAAAATGGATTTGAATGGAAACGGCAATGCCAGTGGAGGTAGGATGGCAATTCTGGGTTGAACGGCGCTAATTGTTCGTCTGTTTTAGAAGATAAGAAGGAAGTTGCAGTATCGGAAGCAGCGCCTGTGATCCCACCTGCTGAAGAACCACTGAGCGCTCTCCCTGGACCAGACGGCGCTGGCGACATATCGATGCTAGGCGATGTCACGATGTCAGAGGCTGCGGCGTGATATACAGGACAAATTTTGTAGGTTCTCCGTTTTCCAATACTTGCCGACGTCTGATCCTCACTTTGCCCAGGAACGTTGTAGTATCTTTCTCGTTGCTCGTCTTGCATTTCGGTTATAAGGCTTTTACTTTTCCTCGTAGCGCTTCTCTACCAAAATTGCTGTGTCACCCCGCTTCTTTCTCGCATATCTTGGCGCCTGCTACTATTTTTGTCCATCGTTTATGCTAACGTATCTTTCCTCTTCATATAAAGGAGGAATCTGTATTTTCCATGAAGCAAATTGACGTTTTCTTCCTGAACATCTCCGTCTAGATGTGCCGCCACTTTTCTCCTTGGAGGTGTGACGAAAGTGACGAGCGTGACCAACACTTATCTTTCTTCCGCTCATGTCCATCGGAAGAACATTCCGATTCGCAGAACTGGGGACGGAGAAAGAGCACTAGGCGGCCACGTGCCCTGACCATCGATCCTCAGTTCAAGAACCAGTTCCTTCGCGTTCAAACTCTGGATACCAAATCTTTTGTCTCGGCCACTTTTTATTGGCCCGTTACGGCGCGGCAAATACCGCGGCATGTACATATGACTCGTATGTGCTGATGTGACGCGACGTCCTTTCTCTTCCTCCACCACCTGCCTCACATTCGAGCGTTTGCTGTTCGTCTCTTTCGGCGCTATTCTTTCGACATCTCTCTGCAGGATTATACTCACCAATCCCTCTTTCCTTCAATGTCTGCAGAATGGACTCCGTCGTCTTGGAAATCGAAATCGATTGCTCAGGTACGTCAAGCCTATTTTTTTTTGTTTCCGTTCTTCAGTTGACCCCTTTCCATTTCTTCCAGGACGTGACATATCCGAACCCTGATCAGCTGTCAAAGTATGTCCTACATAACGCGTGAAAACCATACCTTCTGACGAAGATGTTTCACAGCGTACTGTCCAAGCTGGAGCAATTACCTCCGTTGGTCACGCCCGCAGAAGTGCGTACTAAGGTCTCTTACGAAGGCCCTAGTCTCATTTACTCACAGATCGAACGTCTTCGGTACCAACTCAGCCTCGTACAGCGGAACGAGGCTTTCCTCCTGCATGCTGGCGATTGCGCGGAGAGCTTTGATGCCTGCACTCAGGTAAATTCTATTCAGTCATTCTTTGGCGCTTCTGATGCCAGTTTTCAAAGCAAAATATCTCCGCCAAGATCGGTCTGATCCTCTCGTTTTCATTGATCCTCATTTGGGGAGCGCGTCTTCCTGTTGTACGTTCCAAATTTAAGGCACTCTATGTTTAACCAATGTCGTTACAGGTACGAATCGGGCGCATCGCTGGGCAGTACGCCAAACCCAGGAGTAGTCCGACTGAGACTATTAACGGGAAACTGGTCACGAGCTTCAGGTAAGATCAGCATTGTATAGACATCAGTTTTCTGACTTCATTTTTTTTCTCCAGAGGGGATAACGTCAACGGGTATGTGGTCGTATGAATTGACGTGATCATAGCCTCACCATCAAGCAGACTTGATCCAAGCGATCGCACTCCAGACCCTCAGCGCCTACTAAGGTGCGCTCCAGCTTCTAATTCGCTGAGCCCAAAATACTTATTTGGATCATAGCGCTTACTTTCATTCCACCGCGACGCTGAATCATGTCCGGGGATTGCTCACCTCCGGCTTCGCTTCGCTTCATCACCCAAGGGACTGGTCCTTCAATCATGTCCGGTCTCCCGAACTCAGGTAGATCTTCTACTATACTATTACGCTACATTCCTAAGACGTCCTGTAGAAAGGAGTTCGAGTTCATCGTCGATGGACTCTCCGATGCTCTCGACTTCAGCCGGACTATAGGCGCAGAGAGATCAGCTCCATTCGAACAAGGAGGTGGGAGAGGAACAGTGGGCGAGGTCGACTTTTACACCAGGTAAACTCTTTCTCGGTGTGCAATTCTTTGCCGGAACTAAATTTGGCCATACGTTCAGCCACGAAGGCTTGATGCTCGACTATGAGGAAGCGCTGACTCGGCCAGCGCCTTCGGGATCCGGTCACTATAACACCTCCGCCCACTTTCTTTGGATTGGCGATCGTACCAGACAGCTGGATGGCGCCCACGTCGAGTATTTTCGCGGAATTCGTAATCCGATTGGGATCAAAGTTGGGCCATCGATGGCCGATGATGAACTGGCAAAACTTCTAGATGGTAGGACGATGTCATTTCCCGTCTCCATTTCCGGCGACTGAAGGAACAGTGGAATAGTTGTCAATCCATCGAAGGAGCCAGGAAGGATAACCCTCATCTCACGGTATGGCGCGGAGAAGGTAAATTATGCCTGATTCCCATTGTGTTCCTTATTAATCGTTACAGATTGACGCTCACCTACCAGGCCACATAGAAGCCGTCAAGCGCTCAGGACATCCAGTCGTCTGGATCTGCGATCCTATGCATGGAAAGTAAGTGTCCCACAACGTCATCACAAGACAGTGTATGCTCATTGTTTACTGTAGTACTCTCACGTCGTCGACAGGCTACAAGACTCGCCATTTCAGCGCGATCATTGGGGAAATCACATCCTGCCTGAGAATTCACACATCGAGTGGGAGTCGGCTGGGCGGAATCAGCCTGGAGTTCACCGGCGAGCTGAACGATGAGGGATTCAGCGTTACCGAGTGTCTTGGTGGGAGTATGGAGCTCAGTGAGGAGCAACTCGGTCTGAGATACCAGGTTTGTCATTCTTGTTTGGCAGAACGTGCATGACCTAATACTGTTTTCATTCTAGTCATTTTGTGATCCTCGGCTGAACTTTGAGCAGAGTCTCGGTAAGTTCGTCCCTCTTTCCTGTCTGGACAGATGCTGAAAGGGATGGCAAGATGTCGCTTTTCTCTTGTCGAACCATTTCAAGAAGGAAAGACGAGGGAAACAACTCGACACTGATCACGACGTGCTCTACTCTGAGCTAGGCGGAAGAGAGTCCAAGGTTTGAGATATCGGTATTATGTAAGGCAAAATGTACTATCGTTGTCAGAGAAGGAATGTATCGGTTTCTGCAAAGTCCAGCTGTGCTATTCATTAGCTATTCCTGTCGGCGTCCCAGTTTGAAGAAATATAATCAGGCGGAGGCTCCTGTATCTCCGAACCATTGCACCTCTGCCACTCGCTCAGTAGTAGTTGGACAGTCGACTCCAACTGCTCCAGTCTTTCCCCTTCATCGCGCACTTCTACCCGATCACGGATATCCTGCGCACCGGAAGGCGTATCGACTGTTAGTAGCTCAGGAGAAAGCATTGGATCAGTGCTGTCGCCGACTTTCCCTTGACGGAATGGATCTGGTATCTGCGACCTCCTATCCGAATGCCTTCGTATAAAATAGCCACGCCGCAAGAAGAAAATGGCAAGGAGAAAGAGAGTGCATATGAAGGTGACACCTCCCAGGACACTTCCGATGATTACACTGGTATGGGTCGATGGTCGAGCAGGCGTAGGTGTGGATGAGCTGCTACTACAGCACGCTGTCAGCCCGTCTTATGAAGGGAATAAAGAACAGGAGACGAACAGTTCTGCTGACAAGTCTGAATGAGTTTCCGCACTCGTAGTCGATGACACGAGTGGTATGGATGCGATTGCTGACCCACAGGAGGTCCAGGGCAGAGTACTAAAATTCCAGGACATGTAAACGTCCATCCGACGGCGAGCATTTTCTGTACAATGAAGACTCACAGAGAGCTTGGTTCTTCCCTTTCCCTGGCAAGCGGGCGATGGGGCGACGACGGTATGGAGACCATTAAAGCGAAAGGTCTTTTCAGAAGCATACATAGGCGTTTATCCGCTATTATGGTCCCAGGATAATGGATGCTGTATTATGCAGGCCACAGCACATAACAGCGCACTGCCATACAATTTATATGGTACGTTCTGCATTTACATGCCGGTCCTTCGTTGATACAGAGTGGCGTACGTCAACTTTGGAAAAGACAAAGAGCCTTGTCAGTAAGAAATGTCTGTGAAAAGCAATCGGAGTCGGTGATGTAAAAGGACATCACGTTCCGCATAATAAGGCCGAACGGAAGGAAATGTATGCTGCGGTGCGTCGGTTATCCATGCCCGTATCAACTCGAATAACATAAATTCGCGCAGCGATTCTCAAGGTGCGCAGTAGACAATGGATTATTAATGATGTGTACTTCTACCGAGGTACAGAAGGTAACTAGGACCAGCATTGATGATGTGGATACTAGCCGAACCGGACTCCATATATAATCGCGAAGCTACATCATGATGCAATGGTGGTCACGATTGGCGTGAATAAAAGTATTGCGCCGGGGTTTCCTAGAACAATACGGTCATTGAGGACCAATCGCCTGTCAGTTAATAAAATACTCACTCCTTCACGTCAAGATTGAGCCGAAGCCCTATATGCATGAGTCGCTTGCCTATCTCAAGACGGTCCTCGTTCTCTATCGGCTCTACACAGGAGCATACTCCAATATCAATAAAGCGAAGTGTGTTCGAGCGAGCGTCTCCCAGCGCAAGGACGTCTCTCAGATTACACTCTTTCACGCTATCTCCGAGGAATTGGAGCCTTTCTAAGTTAGGTAGCAGCAATGAATCTTTTAGAAGATTATTGAAAAGATCTCGATATCTTTCTATGCCGATATCGAGGTTTTTGACGTAGCGGAATAAGGAAAGGACAGCTTGAACGTTTCGGCTAAGGCTACTGCCTAGGGATATTTGCAAGTGAAGAATAGCACATGATGAACGATTAAGAAACGACGCGACGGTTTCACGATTCCATGATTGAGTAATGGTAGAGATGCAGAGGTGAGTTAGTAAAGGCAGCGTGAAGAACGCAAGATGGTCGAGGGAGGGTATTTCGACTTTTCGTAGTGCCGTATGGAGTGTCGGTGTTGGGTCGTCGATATTCCACGGTTTAAAGCCGGTAAGCCCGAAGAGTTCCAGACAGGGTAGTTGGCCGAGAATAATGGGGAGATCCTCAGGCTCGGGATAGCTGATTCTTAGCTCCGTTATGTGCGACGAGGGCAGCCGCAACATCAGAGCTGGATTGAGGATCGCTGAGCGAAGCCTGGGCGCGGTTTGGAAGGCGGTGCAGCTAACTTTAGCTGGCATATGGTCCCAATAGAATCGTGATGACGATTGAAAGCGGATTGATTGGAGGAGGGGAAGTAGGGCGCTGCCGAGCAATTCAAAGAGGGCATTGAACGTCTCTGCAGGGGCAATTACAATGATGTCTTCCCATCGATGGGAGAGCGAGGCCAGCCGGATAAGCAATTCTTGGGAGTAATCCTCCCAATCCGAAAATTCGACACGAAATGAAAGCGGGTAGGTCCCAGAGCGGCTCAATGCATAGTCGAGACCTGCGGTGAAATGGATGGACCCGTGAGGTGAGATGGGTGTCAGCCTGCCGAGGCGAATGAACGAGGAACTTTCAGTGATATGGATGCGAAGTTTGGACCAGGGGGAAGGAAAGGAATGCGTTGTTTGTCGCCATTGCGAACAGACGTGACCGAGCGTCCAAGGACACTGGACGGTGGACCGACTGTCGGACAAAGCGTCGACGAGAGCCCAATCAAATATTTGAATGAGTATCTCGGTCGGTAGGCGGTGTATCGGAGGCCCAGATGGCTGTAATGACATTTTGGGTCACTGTCAGAGTGTTTGAGTTAATGACTGATACGTCCTATAGTCAAAGGCAAATACAGATGATCGTTAGCAGATATAGAGGCGCAGATGAAAAGATGCTCACAAGGGAACTCAAGGTTGAGGCAAAGTCAGATGGTAGAAAGCAAGGAATGGGTGGGATCAGAAGAAATACTCGATGATGAGCGCAATTTTGATCCTGAATGTCGATTGTTAAGAAGAGTGTGATGTCGCGATTACTGTGGGCCCGAAGTTTGATCTTCAGACCTTAACCCCTGATATTTTATGAAATTCTTTCTATAATAGGATAAGAAATTATGATTTTGATGAAAAGAAAAGCCGGTCCGAAGGCACTTCGCAGACGACATTCGTGACCAAAATCGCGTTCAAATAGCGACGACATCCCGGCACGCCTGGTGGCGATTCAGAATCATTCAACCCCAGGCGCATCGATTCAAGTGCCATCAATAATGTCGATCAGATTGTCGTTTCCATCTTTGGACTACCGCCGATTTTGCCAACCGGAGAGAGCCATCGTAATGTTGAATGAGGTTGGTACCGTCTAGTCCCTCCTATTCGAATGTAAATAAATAGGCTTATCCTGAAGAGACTGGGTACGTACCAGTGTAAACGTGTCATCTTCTGTCGCAAGCGGCCCAATGGTCTCATCCAAACGGCCATAACCATCCCCATACACAAGCGGCCCGTTCTCGACGTATACCCTTTTTATACATCGCAACACTGGGTGGTTCCACCGATACTGAACAAGCCCCAGAACCGTCTCGAAATGCGGCTCCGACATTTTTACTCCGAAAAACTCGAGAGTGTCTAGTTTGGGAAGTAGCAACGCCTCTCTGCTTCGGAGAGCCTTCAGGAGATCTCCGTATGCATAATGATTCGTAACGTCAACGCGCAGAATCGTGGTGTCGACGAGCACAGATAGGATACCGGTCACATCCGGCCCAGCTTCGTGGATACGAAGATGAAGATAACTGATGGAGCACGCCGAACGAAAGATAAATCTTTTGAGAGTATCCAGCGAGAAGTTAGTCTTCCAATCTGGACTTTGCGGCGAAGAACAGAACGGCTTCAGGAGCCGGAGATGGGTAAGCGTTGGGAGGGTGAAATGGGAGAGATCTTGTGCACTCTCAATTTCGATCTGGCTCAGAGTCGTATGGACTTGAGGCGGGGGAGCCCATCCAATGGCATGCCAGGCTCTCAGCCCAACCAAATTCAAGATTGCGAGGTGAGGAAGGTCGTGGATAATAGATGACAACTCGTTCTGTGTCAGATCCTTCGTCGTAAGTTCTTTCACCGATGAAGGCAAACGAATGGCGAGGAATGGGAACATGGTCACGGAGTGAAGGATCGGCGCCGTTTGAAACGTATCGGTGAGACGGGAAGTCGCTGGAATAGCTCTCCAATAAGAGCCGGAAGTCACTTCAAAATGAATTGATTGAAGGAGGGGAGTGCCCCAAACCCGACGCGTTCGAAGAGCTCGTGGAACACAGAAAGGGGAGCGCTCATCGTGATATCCTTCCAGCGAGGCGAAGCGGGCGCCAGAGTTTTGAGGAACTCGTGGGCGCGTAAAGAACCTGCTGAGAGCTCAAGGTCGGGAAACTCCAGCCTGAGTGTCAGGGCTGTGGTTCCAGACCGCCGGAGCGCTGTTCCGAGTCCCTCGGTATCATTTATAGAGAAACAATGACGCGGTGTCTCTCGCGTCGACGCTACGTGTATGGTCGACCATAGACACGGGAAGGAAATTGCGACATGCCGCCATTGTCGACAGACGTGACTAAGAGCCCATGGTGTCAGGATACTGTTCGTGTCGGCGGCAGGATTCTCCTGTATAGCCCAAAGAAATATTTCATACAGTAGTTCGACGGGTAGATCATGAATGAATTGGGGATCCATGATACCTGTTGTAGCAGTGGGGAAGGCGACGCTATCCATATTGCTACTGTTGGAGCCAGTTTCCTGAGATAGAATAGTAGCGTTAGCGAATTTAGCGCCAAGGTCAAAAAAAGATAGACTGGACGTACGAGGGACGAAAGTTCCATTTGGCGAGTTTCCGTAGTGGAGGCGAGCTTTGAAGGCTTCTGAAGAGCCATGAGAGCGTCTCGGTGGAGGTTAAATTCTAAGGAGTCCAAGGCGGTGTTTTCCGGCCCCAACTCGACCTTGAACTCTATGCCGCCCCTTGCACATGTTACACTTTCCTGATTGATACAAACGCACGGTTAATACGGTCCTGTTTCTGATATCGAATGTAGAATTAACTAACCAGCTGGGGTTTAACGGGTCATTGAGCGTTCATTTTAGTCAAAATGGCGATCAAGAACGCGCGCACATGTCTGTTTCAGGATGTCGGCCAAAAGAACCGGAACCTTCGGTAGATCTCTTAAAACTGAAGCCCTTCTGGTCGCCATAGAGTCTGTCCTGACCGCCACATCTTTCGTTGCCTCGTCTTCTTGGTCGGTGTTAGGGTAAAGCCTTGTTCTAGGAATGCCCTCTTGCCCTCCCGTTCAACGTTGAGTTCCCCGTTAAACTTGTGCCTGAGAGGTGAATCATTGTATAGCATCCGTCGGCCCTCGGGTATCAATCTACCACATGGGCGGGTCTCGACTTTGTCCCGGATCTGCCCCGATGCTCTCATGGGTTCACAGATGTCGAAACCCTGCGAAAAAAGTTCACAAGCTCGAAGATGCTTCCTATTAACACCCTGCCCAATCGTAGACCTTCACCATTCACACGAAAAAAAAATGCGACCGCCCGGCGCCCACCGGTCCGTATTGTGATGTAGATTCGCCAATCAGGGATAACTGCGCCACCCACATCCCCGCTTCGTTATGCATGAACCGTGGAATTGCCTTCACCGTCGGATCAATGCAAGGAATGACCGTGTTCCCACATAGGCTGACAGATGGAAGGATGCATAGTCGTTCTGCGAGAACTTTGAGAGGAAGGCTGAAAACCCTTTATAGGATTAAGAAGACGTCGAATATAATAAGACGAAAGGACGACGACGACATCGAGATAGGAAGGACCTGGTGCTGATGGATATCATTCGCGGGAAGGATACGAAACCATTCTATTCTCTACGTGAAGCTGCCATGATGTTGTCGAGAGAGCGGGAAGATTATTCTCGCCATACTTGGGTGAAAGCGATATAGTATTCGCCCGAAGCGGATGCCTGGACACGTTGAATGTGGTCTCGTTGCCCTGCTGGCATAGACGGTCCTTCGTGACAGTCAGGGATAATCATGATGCAACTGCACAGGGTCGGCGTGAACTCCAAAACGCGCTAGACCACGATGAACGGCGGGTAATCCAGGTGTTTCGTAGTTATTCCTAGAATAGGCTGACGGATGATTATTACATTACCACCATAGTACGAATTGACATACCGTAGCATACGTCCCGCTCTCAAGACGCTTCCGCAGTACGGAGGTGTATCTCCGCTCAACTCATCGTCAGACTGGCCTAAAATCTTCACCTCCGCGGGACGGACATCGCTCAGAGGAGTAAAGTGGTGGCATCGGCGGCACCGAAGTATGCGCCGCTCCTGCCGCCACACCTACATATCCCCAACCACATATCGGTACGCAGCGCTTTCAGTTTCAGTTCCAACTTAACGCCATCATTACTGGCGTTCTCGTACGATGCTGCGGTCGACTACGAGTGGCAACGTTCTGTGACAAGTTGCCTCTGGAGCAGGCTCGCCTTCTTCGCTACCACGTCTGTAAAAGAAGAAGCCGTCAGGAGAGACCTAGATTGGACTGTAATAAGGAAACTAACATCTTCATCCTTAACGACAGGAACCAAATCGTGTTTTGCCTGTAATAGGGGAACCTGTCAAGACACATCGAAATAATTGTTGTGAAGCATTACTGACCATCGACCTCCGTCTTCCGTCTCATTTACAGTTTCCATCGCAGTGGGTACATCTCGCAGCACCATCGCGCCGTTTTTATAAACATCTCAAGGATCTTTCCGAATCGCTACTCCCTCGACCTACAACCTCATCACAAGCCCTTAGAAGGGGATGGAGAAGCCCACGGTCCCCGCCACCTCCACTATAGTCTTCAAGGGACTCGCACTATCCAATGCGTGGTGTGGCGTGGACAATTCGGGGCAATTGTAGCAGTAGACGCACGGTGTAGGACTAGCACGCATCCCTGAACGTCAACGTTTCGCATAATATCCTCGAAGACTCAAAGTTTCGAGGCTATCCAGAGTATAGCATCGTCAGCGTATTTGGCAATGGACCTTATCGCTGGTACAAAGATGAAGGAGTTTGGGGTCATGAATGCACACGAGACGCAGGGAGGGTACATGGTACCACTGCACCATGGCTTAAGTATACGACGATCCTAGCGCCTGTTCTGAAGGTGATTGGGAGCTAATCAGATGATACGAAGACTTCGTGGTCCGACGGCTGAAAAGCCTTAATGGGATATATTCCCCTGATAGGCGTCTCCGCCGTGGCTCTATGATAGCTCTGAGTCTTTGAGCCGAGTCATCTATCCATCATGAGAACGTGCGGTATGGAATAGGTACCGTGTGTCCACGTAGCGAACCATGGATCAAGTGTTTCTATGTGCGCCCCTTTGGGACATAGATACTCGATATGGGAACAGATGTAACGAAAGCAAGAACGAAAGAGCGACGCTGGAGGATACGGCGTATCTTCGGGGATGTCTTCAAAAAGTAGCGGTAAATGCTCGGAAACACATTGAACAGCGATAAACTGACCATGCTAGGCGTCACCGCACGCAGCTTAATAGATGCGAAGGAAAGAATGGCGAATATAGACTGCCGGCCTTCTGACGATCGCCATCTGGACATCTCAATCAAGCGAAAAAGGTCATTGCTGGATTGCCGAACCGTTAACGATGGATAAAGACGGTGACCCATCTGGCACTCGGTTGTCCATGATAGAGTCGTAGCGGGGGATATGTCTGCGAAGCCGAGCGCTTTGCCAAAGCGATGAGAACCACACAGCTACACTTAACGATTTCAGACCTCCTCAGCGTTGTCTCCAGCTGCGAGTCATACCTCGCGCAACTTCATCATGGATCGTTAATGACTCACTGCACGACATTTTAACGTCAACCTCGAAGCTGATCTGTAGCATTCTTGCGGGGGATGTTACATTTTCGTGACTATCGCGATTTTGTTATGTCTCCTGAGAGTTAGTCAGAACGGGAGGCCAAGGTAGAAATACTCTCTGCTCACAGTCGGGCAACATATTTCGTTTTGAAATTCACAGTATTGATTCGGTACGACTACATTTCATTCATAAGAATGTGCCTGTGGCATTTTCATGCAGATTTCCGCTGCATGTGTGCGAGAACGAAGCACCTCGTCCCTTCCAAGGCGTTCAGTAAGAGTTTCGCAGGAGTTGGAAGTCTAGACTACCTGAGAGATCGTCATTTAAACTATCCACAAATTTGGGTCGCAGGTTTAGTAGACATTGTAGAGGTAAGGGCAGCATTCTCGTGCATGACCGTGACGGAGCGGAATTGGTGAGTATCTGCCAAAAATTGAAATGCTGTGCATTGATGTTAAATTCAGGCGGAGTCTCATTGGTGCTTCGGTCCGTCTTCCGCATTGTTCTCGAACCGAAGAGATCAGATCGCAGCAATTTCGCACATAGACCAAGAGGTAGACTCATCACTCAACAAAACACGGCGTCCTTGAAAATAAATAAGATGTTCGACCGATATCATCGCTGATTTGTAAACCGCGGTCCGCGATCAAATCGTGATGCGATAAAGAGCTTACCAGCCGGGCACTTGCATGCAACTTGCATGCCGACTTGAATTAAATTATAATAGCAGAACTAAGTATACCCGATACGAGGCAGCATGTCGCAACAAGGACCGAGAGCGGCATTGTTATAAGGCTGTTATCAAAGGCAGACACCATAATTTACTACTTGTTTCAATCAAGTTATAATACACAATTATTACACATTGAATAAACCTCTAAAGAGAGTAGATGTCAAGACCGAAGGAGTAAACCTTTTTGTTACTGTCCGAGATCGTACCAGCAACCCCCAGCGTAGCGCTACATTGTCCAATGTGAGAGTCCCATCAAGGGTCCGGGATTAATCCCCGAAAGAGCGTCGCTCCCATCACATCGATGCCAAAGAAAGCCTTGTCAGCCTCGATACGCATAGGCACGCATCATATCGTCAGGCCCCATCGTCTGAGTATGGTCTATAGCGTTGAGCATCTCACGAAAAGATTCTCCGTCGCTTTCATGATGGCCATAGACTCTCGGTGGTGCCCTTGAAACATGGTCAGGGTGCGAATCTGTAGGAAAGCTGACTTGAACAGATGAACATGAGAAGAAGTCGAAAACACGAACCTTTCTTCTCTGAGATAGCCCACCAGTTCCCACCGTCACTGACCCTCGCCTTAATAATTTCAGGTGTTAGAATCTCGGCATCCCGGGTATCAACGTTCAATAGCTTCGACTCCCCCATACCAACCGCTATTGAACCATCATTATTCGAAGACAACGGCGATGTAGCGAGCTGTTCATTTTGATGAGGATACAACCCATCCCGGACTCCTGCGTGCCCAGGACCGGCATAGAAACTGGAACTCGGCTGGTTTCCCAGACTCGTTCGAGTAGGCGTCCCGACCAAGCTATTTCGAATAGCCACTGATGCCCCAGCAACAGTGATACTCGGCCAATCAGCGGTGGTTGACATTCTCCTGTCCACAGCCTTAGTCCACGCCTTCCGTTCCTTTAGCCCCTTCTTACGTCTCCATATCAGCCACGCTGCTATGCACAGAATGATGAACACAACGGGCGCGACCACCGCTGCAGCTATCTGACCAGCAGAGATAACATTTGGATTTGAAACCGAACCGACGACTTTAGCTGCCGAATCCTGCTTAGAGGTATCAGCACTATCCGGAGTACCCGACTCAGGTTCTGTATACGTCGCATTCCACAGAGGTCCCGCGGGAAGAGTAGCGAGAAAGGGAGGATTCCCCGTAGGTAGAATGGCGAGTTGGAGCTGTATGTTGCTGGAGGAATTCCACCACCGAGGTTTCAGTGTGGCTTCATACGTTCCATCTGCATTATTTACTTGCTCCCAAACGTGTATCGTCGGTGTCGACATGGAAGGGGCGTATAGATGTATATCGACCGCGTTGGCTTCGACACACGATGGGTCCCATGTAATGTTCGTAGTTTTGAGGGAGTCGACGACAGCTCCTTTCGCAGGAGAAATGTAGAATCCGCCGGTAGAGCAGTCTATAAAACATTTAGTTGCCAAAGGTCGTGAGATAGAGTGACGGGCATACCGTCATCGTTCCGCCGTAGATGTTTTAGCCCTCTAGCGCGCCGAGCGAAGTCATGGAATCCGGCCATGATTTCGCAGAGAGTCGTAAAGAGCGTAGGGAGATGGACGCGAAATGACTTCGATGAGTATACAGACTGCCCCGAAGACAAGCGCAATCAAACTTCAGAGAAAAGTCAAGGTAAAACATTTCTAGACCAGGTATATCGCTGTGTTGGGTAGGATACAGCCCGGACAAATGTCATCAAATTGTTTATAGAGCTCAGTGATGCGCCGGTTGTTCGTAACCAAGAAACTCGAGCACCGACACAGGCGCGGGTATCTTTTCTTTTTGATGGTGGAGTGAAGGTGGATACATATTCAGTATAGAGGGCCACGTTGAGCACTCCTATACGTCCCTAAACTTGGCTGAGGTTGGAAGTATGGGTAAAACAATGAAATTACATCTGCACGTGACCGGAGGTGAATATTTGATTCCCGGGTGTATCCGGGATCTTTCTGAAGAAGCACCCTCGTCCTCGTTGGTGTATCTCTCCCCTCCATAAGAGCCGATGAATTAACCTTTTGAGGTCACTTATCTCTTTCACATGTACTAGATCCCTTCCATTTACAGTTCGAAACAAGTTCTAAACTTCTCATCATAAACCCTGTCAGTTTCATCACACAGTTGATATCCATGATTCGCACACTCGTTCTTCCAGATCCCTGTGATACGATGTGCACTTTATTATTGCTTGCGTGCAAATAGTCTCTCACATTAGTGTGTTTCCAGATTTACGTGCGACCTGTAGCGCAATATTGTGTCCAATTTAAAGTAAGCGGGTCTTGCTTTCTGTATACAAGCATTATGCATTCCATAGACTACTGTCGCGGCCCCGACAAATATCGAACATCCAAAAACCATCGACGCTCGACAGTGCAGGTGATGAATTCTTGGTCTCGAGCATGATGAGCCGGACCCCACGCTATGAATATGTACGGTCTGTGCATCATGACGTGAGACGGGCATGATTGGAAAGCGCGATAACAGCGCGCGACGAGTTTTATTCGTGAGACCAATCATTCTCGTCCCATTCTCCAGCATCCAACCGGTATTTCCTTCCCGTTTGCCGCGGTGCTCCGTACAATCCCCCTGGTCACGAGCCCTCTTCTCAGATCTTCCCTATCGGACGCAATTGGTGAAATACGGTCTTGTTACGCAAGGCCCTGACTCTGAACGTTCCCGAGGACATCATGTAACGCTCTCATCGGCTGATAGAAGCATAACGTCTCTCGAACGGGAAAGGTTCCGTCCACAACTGGTACCCGTGACCGGGGCTTGTAAGCTTTTAAGAGTTTAGAGTTTAGAAAACCGGTATGCGGTCCCAATAAGGAACACCGGGGTTCTGTGCCGCCACGAAACGTGTCACAGACCATAGCAACATCGTGCCGCTGTGATATCCACCAGGTGCGAACTGGGAACATCTCACGGGTTTAATGCTGCTACAGGGGCAAAGGGGAACGAATCAATTGAATGTATTGAATTTATTGAGGCTCTCAGTAACTAGTCTACAGCAGTATTCATGCCCAAATCAAAAATTGTGTACCCATACAATTAGAGCGGAGTGTACCATAGTGATAGAGGAGGCACATACACGGGCGCAGCCCTGAATAACTCCAATACAAGATGTACGTATTGCGCTAATCGAGAGTCCAATATTGGCAATTGTAACAAGCATGCTAAGCGGTCCTCGTCATCTAGGCGGTCCCATGTGTCAACGAGCATGGGGCATGCAGCGTAGGTGTCGGCGAGAAAGCGACCATACAGCTCAGCCAATCCTGGAGCAATGGTACAACGGAGGAGGGCATGAATCTCATCCTCCACGGCAATCTTGCAGAAACGGCAGTCGCCACTCACGTGTAATTCTAGGGCGATAGCGTTCTGACCAACGCAAGACTTCAACGGCGAGGACATGAGAAGACAGGAAAAGACGTGTGAGAGCTTTACGATGTGCCGGAATCAAAACGGAGAGGTAAGCACGCCGAGCTAAAGTCTTCTGTCGGGGCTGCAGACCGTGGATTCCTGGGATATACCTCATAGAGAGTCGGAGGATGGCACCCTTAACCTTTGAATTGATCTCCTCATTGATACCATCCAAGCAGGCACCCTCGACAGCGATGATCAATTCGGTGACTGTAGGTTCCGAAAGGGCATCATAATCAATATGAAGGGTGGGAGCCAGCCGAGCCAGGACTCGCTGAATGTCTCCGAACCAGGAGGGGAGATGACTACGTCGTAATGCTATTGATTGTTGCAAAGCGAGATAGGCGTATTGAAGGAGGACAGTTATAAAGCCGATCATAAAGTAGATCGAACCGGTATGCGGATGTCAGGAAGCAAGGATCAAGAGTAGCGGCCGTGAACACCGATAGGCTAGCCATGATGAATCAAGACAGTCTGAAAGCCAGTCTCAGAGAGAATGGTCAGAAGGACGGGGACGACAACCCGGTGGATGGAGGAAAAAAGAATCCAGGGCATTCAACGTAATCAACATGTGATCACAGCAGTCAACGGATAAATCAATGATGACGTCAAGTACGGGGAATCGAAGTGATTTAACCCGGAGATGACGTCCTTGCACAGTATACAACATGAAACAGTAATGAGACAGGCGAGGAGGGGGACGAGACAAATGAGACTGGTGAGGAGAGGGACGAGACAGTGAGAGCTATGGAAAATACACACTGTTCTGTTCAAATGAATGCATGCACGAGAAGACAGCGAGCAGCTCTAGCATAAGAGGCTACAAGAAGGAAAATAATCGCAGCACTCAAATGGAGTGTGCTATCAATCTGATAACCACAGGCAGGGACTCCCAGCGCACAGTGCGCCTATATGAAGAGTCTATCAAGGGCATGCACAGGGAACAACATAGGGAACAACACAGCAACACGAACAGGGACCCAACCAGTCTTCTGCAACTGAATATGACAACCAAGGGAAGGGACTCCCGGCGCACAGTGCACCTATATCAAGAGTTTACCAGAGGCATGGACAGGGAACAGCGCAGCGACGGGGGTAATGAACGAGAGCAGAAGCTTAGGAAGGACAAAAAGGACTTGTGATGGTGGTGGTTGCTACGTGGAGCATCGTGCTCGTCATAACATGGCTATCCCCAAGTTCCCACCTTTTCCAGACGACGTCCCCACCCACCCTCTTGTTATTATCGACTATGCCCTCCTCAAGGCCGGCGACACGGAAGAAATTGAAAACCTATGGGGAGCTGCTAGGCAACTGGGATTTTGGTAGTGAGTACGAGTTCTGATTTTGGCTCCGCATGGTCTGATATCCTTTCATTGGGTAGTCTGAAGAATCATGGCGCGGAGCAGGAGGCTAATGGCATGTTTGACATGGGAGACGAGACTATGAGACTACCGATGGAGGAGAAGATGAAGTACGAGCAAGGCGACGATGGGATGTCTTTTGGGTACGTCACATGCGCTCGGAAAATCATGATGCCAATCAGTGATACAGGTATAAAGCCGCCGGTGCGAACGCCGTCGATGCTAGTGGAGTGACCGACACCATTGAGTTCATCAACATCTCCAAAGACGACGCGCTGGCGTACCCCACACCCGTTCGGCGAGAGTATCCTAGCACCGTGAACGTTCGCATGTTCAACACCATCCAGCCCTTCGTCACCAAGTCGGTAGAAATTAACGACACGATCCTCGCTATCTTCAACGAGAAGCTTGGCCTACCGGAAGGATCTCTTGCGAAGAAACATAGCCGGGAAGAGTTCAGCGGGAGCGAGACTCGGACAACGAAGAACCCTGCAGGCTATAACAGCGATCGCATGGCTATTGGGGCGCATACTGACTTTGGTTCTTTGAGCTTCCTGCATAATCGACTCGGTGGGCTGCAGGTGCTCCCACCTGGGTATGAAGAGTGGCAGTATGTGAAGGTGAGTTCATGCCATTGTTACATTCGGCTGCCGACGATCCCTTGTTAGCCTATTCCGGGACATGCTATCTGCAATGTTGGTGACGCGTTGGCGCTATTCAGCGGGGGGATTCTGCGATCCAACATCCATCGAGTCGTGTAAGATGTTACCTCCAATCACCTCCCTTCGTCGGCTGACAACAACCGTCCCGCCTAGCCCACCTCCGGGTCCTCAAGCACATCTCGAGCGCTGGTCCCTCGTGTACTTCACCAGACCCGGCAACTCTGTCGTACTTCGGCCTCTGGTAGACGAAAGTCCTATAATTGCTGCTGCAGTCGAGAATGCGGATCAGCTCAACACTCCGGTGACGGCGAACGAGTGGTTCACGAGAAGGATTAAAAACCAGAGGATGAAGAATAGGACAGTGAGTACTGTACATCTTGCTGTCTATTTTTTGTACTTACTTTTGATAGGGACCGGAGACATGGCAGGCGAGTCGGGGAACAGAAGGAGGCCGGGCGTAATTATGCAAATTGTAAATGTATCGAATGATTGTTTCTTCGCCTTTATTGTATGACCAAATGGGACCTTGCTTTTTCAGAAGACTACCTAATTGTTGTAAAATAGAGTGTAATAGAAGTGGTAAATGCAGTGGTAAACCGCGAGGCTCGTCCGTGTGAGGGAGAATAAGATTAAGAGGGATGTAAGAACAATTTATTGGTGGGCTGGTCTGCCCAGTATATATACTACATGGCACGTACTTCTAGAATATACTACTGTCTACTAGTGTCCATGTCTGACTCATTGATGAGTGAGCAGACTACGAACGACTCGAGGAGAAGAGACGCGAAGGATCTCGCGAGGCTTCAACTCTGGCCCGATTCCTGGATTGCCAAAATGCGGCTGCCAGCGCATCTTTGACACTAATGAAGCTGTTCGACGCGTTACGACGCGTCGCCGTCACTTACATCACGTGTTATTAAATTGAGCTCAGACCGGCTCCTGCCGACAGCAGATTGATCCCTACCATCACAGCCTCGCAAAGAAACTCATCAATCTTTGGCCTTCCCGTCTCCTACATATATTCATACAAGCCACGGATATAGTCATGGTACGTACAATTATCATCAACCTCGGTTTCTCTTTATCAAGGATATCATGCAGGACACTATCTGCCCCAAATATCAATTCACGCTATACACGCTTATTCCCCTTCCGTCAATCCAGCCTAACTCTTACGATCTGGATTTTCCTCTTTCGACGTCTCTCAAGTTGCCATCATGAATGATATAACACATCTCGAGGAGGAACTGCGGCAGATCGAGCTTCTATTCCTTAAGATCCGAGATCGGCGGGAGAGATTACTGAAGGACCTTAATGGTTGTACGTCCCTCCTGGCTCCAATACGGCGCTTGCTACGAGAGACGTTGCTGCAGATATTTTCCGTCCTCGCTTCTTCTGATACCCCCAATCCATTCGATGCGCCGTGGGTCCTCGGCCATGTCTGTTCAAATTGACGCACAATTTCCCGATCGTGTCCCACTCTATGGACAAAATCCATATCCTCCCTTCCCTCTTCTACAGCTCAACGTTCCTCGAAGAATATGTTTCCCTTTCTCGTGATCAACCCGTCCAATTGGAACTAGCGCTGGAAGGCCATGCAGAATACATCCTTGATCTTCTCAGTGTCCTTGTACCGCACTGTCAGCACTGGTCAAGTTTGGACGTGACTTTGGACTTCGATATGTTATCCAAATTCCTGTCCTGGGTCTCTCTCCCAGCGATACGTTTAAAGAAGATCAATATCTCGCTGATTGGTCGTCTTCAGAAGATCCTGCCCGCCGCTTACAACAATCCCTTCTCTTCATCGTCTATCACGGAAGCTACCCTCCAACGTGTTCCTTATTCTTGCCTCCCTATGAACATGACCAGCCTCTAGTGGTTCGGCCTACATTCCTATGACCCGCTAGAGGTCCACACCATATTCCAGTATTCACAGCACCTCACCGAATTCGTCATTACACCGGCCGGACCGCCACGTCCGTTGGGAGCGTAGGCGAGAAGGGACGAAGGCGGATTCAGACCGGGGCACGTGACAGTTTAGGGCAGGTAGACGTAGTCTTTCCCGTTTCAGTAGCTAGGCTTTTCTGCATCCATCCATTCCACCTCTCGGACTCTACGAGGGGTTCCACCGTTCAACATCAACTCATCAGCGATCATATACCCGCAAGTGCATCACACGTCTCTTCGACGGCTCTCATTTGTCCTTACACGGGAAAATACGCGTCAGGCCATCAAAATCCCATTGACGTTCGACTACCTAACTCTACCAGCACTCTAGCAGTTTCAAATCCTCGCACTGCAAACAGAGCAATTGGCGGCTATGCTCCCGGGAGCTTTGGAGCCCATCGAATACTCACGTATCATCAACCTCTTCCGGCGCTCCGAGTGCAGTTTGACAGAGCTCGCCTGCTCGGTACCTGTACCCGTCAACAGCTTCCCCCTCCCGATCCTGAGAAAATCCCCTGCTCTACAAAAACTCGACATCTTCGTCGACGGGGAGATAGCAGGTGACATCTTTCGAGCGCTGACTCTTGCGGACGGGAATGTGCATGTTCCCAATCTGAAGATACTGCGTGTTAAGGACGTTCCATGCCGAGGTGCGCCAGCGCTAAGTGGCCTGTTGCAAGAAGAGGACGCGCTTCATGCGATGGTCCTTTCAAGATCTGGTGAGAGTAACCGTCTAGAAACCCCGAGGCTTTCACTACAGACGATATGGTTTCACCACCGGCGATCCATTCCAGTTGGGAATTCATCTCTCCGTAATTTGCTCAAGATGAAGGAGGACGGACAGGATGTCAAGTTTTTGTTAGATACGAAGGACTATCTTGTTGAAGGCGATGCACGCACTCGACTCTTTGGTTCATTGTGAATTTGCATAGTTTCTGCTTTGGGACTTTCCGATACATGGTCCTCCAGAAAACGTAACCTGAAGTTGGAACCTCGAATGAGGACGGGTATTTCCTTTGATAGAGAAAAGATGAACCTACCTGCACGTACTGGACCCACAATATTTCTTGATATATCAACTCTTATACGAAATTGAGTGTAATCGAATCTTTAAATACCAGTGCAGTATGCTTGACCAACGCTGTGAGGTCATTTGGTGTAAAGAAGTGATTGCCTCGTAGTCGCCATGTGGGGTTCGAGTCCCCACATCTGAACGAATGACCGTGCGTAGTGGTGGAAAGCTGATATCTTTTTCGCCCGTATGCCAGATACCCGTATGAATATATTACAGTAATTACTACAGCGCGTCCTTCTTCTCCGCCGGAATACAGTCTGGATGGCCACTGCAAGGCCGGGAAGACTTAGTCATGTAGAGAGCTACGGTACCGTACTTTTCGGACAACTGATTGGACCTGTGCCAGTACGTCGTCGCAGATCGCCGGCACAGCCACACTATCCCTTTTTTCTTAACTGCCATGTCGGTTGGCCACGCCCTCCACGTATCCCTCCGCCATCTCTACGGCTTTGGACGCATTTCGCAGTGGACGTTTCACACGACCGCACAAGCAGACAGCTGAAATATCCCGAACAACGATCTCAAAGTTGGTGAAGGCGTACCGACACTTTTTTCTGCATTACTGACGAAACCTCCACCGTCTGCGAACATATAATATTTGCCTTCCCTCAACATGGCAGTAAAATTGTACTCTGCACCGTGTTCTTGACAGTTGGAATACAGGGAATACTGAAAGCAGCCTTTACCTACCGAGGTACACCATCGACAGAGAGCTGTTTCTATACGTACGGTGAGGACTTGGGCTTGTTCGGGAACTCGGATGCGCTTTCCGAAAGATCCAGATTCATCAGCTTCAGCTAAGTGGGACTATTGGAGGCGCGGGCTGTTGGTTATAAGTCCAAGAAATGGAGCTGGAGCTGTGTGAGCTGTTGCGCGTCATTGATTCATCAGATTTATCAAGTTTGGTGATGGCTTACGCGTGTTCTCCGACATCCTTCATGAACAAATCAGGTACTTTCATCTTCATGGAACCTTCCGCTCACTAACGCCCTTTCTGCTCCTCAGGACGGACACATCACACCTGCACATGGCCTAATCCCAAGCAGAGTCCCAGAATGATGCACTGAGGACTCTTCGACGGAGCAATACTACGTTCTGTGAGACGGGTGAGAGGAACCGGTCCGATTGTAGCGAGGTCCTCGTGTGAACGTTCATCTCTCTGCCGATTCAAGGCCCTCCACTACAGTCTTACACAAACGTTATGATTAAAAAACGGAACGGTGTAAATGGGATCTTCAACACAGTTCTGACTCCACACGGAAAGAGATAAGGACTCAAATGACAGCTGAAATAAACGGGTGTACGCGGGGGAAACCAGCGTAAAATATTATGATGATATCAGTATCACACTCGGAAACGGGGGATCGAACCCACAAGTGACAGTTATCCGTCATGTTATATGTGATCTTACTTGGAAGCAAGTAATACCACTCTCCGAATTTCTAGCTTTCGAACTGCCCAGATAACTTCATTATCGAAGAAAACCATTTAAACGTCTACACAGATGAGGAAGGCGAGTATCACTTTGTCGGGGAATCAAGGGAAATTCTCACTTATTGAAAACTCGTGTTCGGCAGTAGTATTATGGGGATCCGGAAGCTAGTTAAAAAATCGATATTATCTGTGATATCCATATTCAGATATCGGGAATTGAACCGATAGCTGGTCAACTGCACTGGCCGTTAACCCATATCCGAACGTTTAATGTTTCTAACTCTGATATAGATACCCTAACGCTGCGCTATTAACTGCCGAGATGGCTGCCTTGTAGTCGCAGTGTGGTGTTCGAGTCCCCATAGCTGAGTGCATACTATCATTACGGACCCTGTTCTCTTCGCTAGGCAAGTGCCAAGTGGAGTCGAAATTGATGGCGACGAAGTCGGAATCATGATCAGCCGAGTATTCTAGTTCCTGGAAGCGTGTTAAAGCTCTAATCCGGAGTGTAGGAACGAACTCCCCCAGAGGTAGGTTTTCCATTACACAGTAGGCCATCTCTTATTTTTTTTGCGGTTGGTCGTATGCTCACTGCGTTTCAGACAGGGTCTCCTGATTCTTGACCGAGAGAACCTGTAGTCTCGCCGTGAAATACACTATGAACTACCATGAATCATGTATCTTCATAAAAAATACAAAGTTCCTCAGACGTTTCAGAAAGCACAAATTCCACAAGATAACATCTATGGGGTTGTTTGCTAGAATCTCCGTCGCTATTACCTCTTAGGGTCGTTTCCTTCATTTGCTATCAGTGTAGCAAGAACGCAGTGTCGTCCCTGGAGTCCAACAGTGCGAGATAGGAAGAAGCCGTTCTGGGGCACGATTGTTAGCCTGGTGGTTGGTCCCCCGAATCTCGGTACGTTAGTGACGTTATCTGATAGGCCTTGCTAAGCATGAAGCACGGAGATGTCCGTTCGTACTTACGATAATTTCTGGGGATGATGAAACGGCTCGGCAGGCGCCCCTAATAATAGCACCAATAAGGATATTTCAGGGCTGTTCGGAAAACCTCTTCTTTCATCCGAACTACATTGGCCTTTTCTCAAACCAACTCCTGCCCGTCTTCGTCGGTTGCGTCCCAACCCTTTGAGAGAAAGTTCCTCCATGCCTACCAATTCTGCTGTGCTTGCGAGAGCACGACTCGTCGATGCTGCCATTCAAAGAAAGGTCTGGGGTCGCTTTTTTCATCTGTCTCCACTTCGCTTATTCTGTGCATAGAAACAGGCAATGAATGGTTCCGTCTCTGCTTTAGACGAGGTTCCGGGAGCTCAGATACTTCCGGCATATATCGAGGTATTTCAACGTCACCTTTCCCCGAACAAAATTCCCTCGAGTCATAGGAACTCAGTAAACAGACCCTCCACTATCATGGCGATGGCATGTTTTCGAGCCATCTGCAGGGGTCTCGACTACTGTTATCATCCAGAATCGGGCCGGGGATTTGCTGATGCGAACAGCGACTTTCTCGGTCTATGGCTGGCGATACGTGCTTGGAGTCTCCACTTCATTTCTGTATGCACTTCCAAGAGTCCCTCAGTCTCAGAATCAATACCGGACTTTGATTTAACGGCTATGAGAACTACGACCGCCATGTGTCTACGATCCCTCCCCGGACACTTGTCCTACTACAAAACCATTACCGCCGATATTGCACTGCATCCTCACCTTGTTGAATTTTGGCGGGAATCGTGCCGTTCCTGCTGCCATGTCGCGGTCCGTAATTTGAGCTCCTTGTTGTATTCTATTATGGTTCTTCAAGAGTCGCAATGGGTTGGGAGGTTCCCGTTAGAAGTGGACCCAGAGGAGACGGCGAGGCTTTCCTTCAACTCAGTTTTGGAAGACTACGTTGATGGTGTTCGGTATAATGATGATGACCTCAACGGTTATTGTCTGAATCTCATGCGCCTCATGTGCAAGTCGCCAATTCTGGGACAAGCGATAATACACGAGGAGAGTGTAAGGTTTACGTGCACTCTTATGCGAAAGTACGCTGCGACGATCATGCGTGTCGTACCTCCCTCATATTCCAAACTTTGGATGCGGCTTTCTGACAGTGTGGATTTCGTACGCGTCAGTCTTCCATACTGCGATCTCCCTGTAGTCCTTGCGATGGTCGATAACCACGTTTTAGAGATACTGTTAAGTCTCTGGCCCCTTCTCCCGCCTAATGAGGTTTATAGCGTGCAGCCTCTGATTCCCTTGATCATCGACTGCGTTATACTCTACACCTCCTACAGATCAGTCACCCACTGCGTTGCTCGCTCTATCGTTTCCTTGGACAAGAAAGGTATCGTTGTGGATACTAGAGACTATACACCGGACATGGTTCGCGCTTGGAAAGATCTAAAATCGTTGAGTGAGAATCGTAACGTGATCAAGGAGGGGTGCGATAAGCTACCTAATGTCTGCTTTGCAGTGAGTCTTCCTTCTTTAGACATTATCGTTTTCTCATTGCGTTGTGTCTAGTGCCGACGCCCATACGCAAGGAATATGCAATCCTGTTCCCGGTGTGAAAGTGTTCAGTATTGCTCTATGCCGTGTCAAAAGATGCATTGGAAGTCGGAGCACAAAGATAGATGTATCAAGTGTGAGTACGACATTTTAAGGTCCCAAAATAATTCTAACGAATGGTAATCACATCAGCCAATATTAGCCTCAGGGATAGGAAATACCTCGCGTACATCGCCCAAACCGCAATCATCGAAAACGAAGGGACTCTTTCACCTATCATATCCGACTACATGAACGAATTCTCCATCACAGAGCAGGCTTCGTTGGCAATCGAAGTCGACTTTCGTGAAAACCCAACAATTCCGAAGTTTTCAATAAAGAGGATTGGTGACATAGCCGGAGATGTGGGGGAGATAAAACCGTGGTTCGCTAACAATTGTCAGGGAGAACGTGATACTTGCGGGATGGTAAGGGTTTTGGCTCCTGGGGGCTTCGACCAGTCTCATGTATTTCCGGCTGGATGGACTAGAGCAAGGTTGTTAGTATAGGACAACGGCTTTCCGGAATGTGTTCATTGCAGGGTGCTAATTTACTGTCTATAGAATGCCATATTGGTAAATATAATAATCGTTGAACCTTCCCAGATTCAGGCAGGGTTTTGTCCATCTTCGTTTAATCCGCACCACTATGAGAAGGACTTTCGAGCTGTATACCACTTTCTCTTACTCTTTGTACCCATCCTGACGGTGGATTTACCATGGATATTGTCCCACCTTCGAATCTTTACAATGTTCTTTACTTCGTCCAAAGAAGTCCAATTGCATCAGTACGAGTCTTTTATTATTTGATATGCGTCTGAACTACGATACGGTCTCGGAGCTACTATCAGCAAGGAATAGTCCACGTCGAAAACAAGGACTATACCAAAAATCCTTCATAATTTCTTTCAGAAAAGTCCTTTCTTGGCATCAAAGGAAGGATTCTACAGACATTGAGCCATGGCCTCTGCTATAACAGCATGACCTTAGTTGCGTATTTTTCCATTATGCATAAACAAATTCATGGATCCCAAGTAATCCACCAGGAAGAAGTAAAGTTGGTACGTGTTTGTTTTTTAATGATGCAAAGCCAGAAGGAGCGGACAATCTACAAGGAATACACTCAAAAATTCGTTCTTCTATCTACCCGTCGGAGCCTCATGGAATCGAACCATAGGAATTTTTTCCCCTCACTGCGCTGCTGAATCATAAGTTCCCTAGGAGTTCACAGAACCCGTGCGAGCTAAAAACCTCACTCTGATATGATCACTGAGACCGAACGCAACTTCGCGTAGGGTAAAGGCCAAGAACGGTCAAAGAACAGGACTGAGACCTTAACCAGCGAATATGTCGGGGATCGCGGAAAAGTGTGTCATAACCTTAGATCATGCTCGATAGATTGAGATAGGCAGCTACTAGTGAGGCATATCAGCCGTTCAGTACTTCGAAAGAATAATTGGGAACTGATCATGAACGAACCATAGCATCCAAAAGCGTGGAGAAAATGTGGCCCGTGTTATTAACAGCGAATGTTTCGAGCGGTGACCTCCTCAATGCGTCGTAGAAACTTCTGAAACCAAGTGAATGCTATGAAACAGAGGGGGAAAAACACCTTTGGGACGCGAAATTTAGGTATCGCCGAGTGCCAGGCAGAAAACTCCCCCAAAAAACACCTCCTGACCTTATCAGGATGCATTGGTTTGGCCTCCACGCTACTAGTCTCCGATGCACGTAAACATGTGGCGAAATGTGGAGTATTGATGTTGAACCCAGCATTCTAAGCATTAGGCAACTCCACGATAACAGTAGTTGGGTGAGGCAAGCACGATCGATGTGCCGCGGCGGCACGATCCGAGAATTTGTAATTATTTGGTAAATCGGCCGCCAAGCATTTCTGTCCCTGACCTCCTTCCCTTCTCTTATCACGGCCTAGGTACGTTGCCTGTTCCCTTTTATGTTCCTTCAAGCTTACAACTATCGCTAGATAGACCAAATTCAAACGCCCTTCACTCCATTCTGTGTGTATCTGAGAATTCGAGCCCAATAGGAAGCCAACTAGAAGCCAACATGCACGACAGATTGCCTGTCAACCCTTTGACATCAATGCATATCGCGACTAGCAAATTTTCACATGGACCAATACTTCCTGGGACGTGTACCTGAGAGAAATATACTTGAAGGTATCATGGCCCGTCGTTCAACGGAATCACTACGAGTTGAGATACGCCTGCCTTGGCATTTCTCGGATCGGGCTCTCGGACAGGAAGGATACCGTAACTCGCCAGGTGCGCTATCACAGGGCCATTTCTAACGATAAGCAGGTAGCAATTACTCGCCGACTGAAGGCACCACCTGACAGCCCAAAACTGCGTCAGAAATCGTCGTCTTTTCGCGAAATTTTGGCATTTGTCGTCATCCTTCATGGTCCACGGAGGCATCGACAGGACGGAACGGAAGGACAAAATGAAGACGTCGACACTTGAGGACATCATATGCAAGCGGATAAGGAGGTGCTTACCTGTATAGTTCAGGGTGCACAGTAGAAGGCAGGGTGTGAATCGGCGAGATACAGATCTCGGTAGGCCTATCCCTTTTCTATTAGACTCTTGCTTACTGTCTGGGCTCGAAGATTTCATTCGATATTCATGGATCACCAGGGAACCGAATCTCCGCCAGGAAAGCGCTCCTGTTGATTCGCATTAGCAGGAATAGCCGAAGGAGGATGGATGATGATCTCGGGTGTGTGCAAGTTTTCCCGCCGGTTGGTCGTGAAAGAGGATGGAACAGGGAGAAGGAAGTGATGATTCAGATCCTAATTCGAGAGCATAATTGTGAGTCGTGCTCCTCGACGCTAATATCACCTTTTGACATTATTTGTAAAGAGGCGCGCTTATTACACCCAAGCAGAAGCTCAAGTGCAAATCAATGTTCACCAGCATGTCTTCCGGGAATGTTCAATGTCGTCGTCAATGGGAGAATCTATTGACGTGCAAGTGGCTCTCGTCTTCCTTCGATGTGGTCCATCCTCAAAGCGGGGGAACCTGGTTTTCGTTTCATTCAGTCCAGTCCCTCGACGAGGCTTAGTTTAATTATTGACATCCAGTGAGACCACTCGGATATGACAGCCCGGACTGGTGGCTTGTATGAGCTTATCAGGGACTAAGCTGTGGGCCTCTGTTCCTCGAGGGTGGGGAAGAGCAAAGAGCGGAAAGGCCGACCAAAGTACTGCTGCTATCGTAAACTCCTCCACGACAAGGCTGACGCTGATTTTTGTGCTTTCAGGTCATCTCACGACTGACCAGATACGTGCCCTCAGGTCTTCTACCCATTAGATGGGGCGTGTGCTGGTTAGACGAGAACACTTTCAGGTAAGAAAGGTACTTTCCGATTCTTATTAATACTCGTTTATTAATCGGTTATATTCAGTAAAGATTTCACAGTCCCACTTTGTCACAATGCTATACTTACGGCCGCGACATGGGTGGACTGCGAGAGGAGAATTTGGCGACTGCGACGTAGCAATCCCGGGGTGGATGTACTCAAAGTTGACCTTATCAAGCTTCAAATACGGAGTGTCCAATGAAGCCGAGGGTCAACGGTTGGGTTATCTGGAATGAAGAGGTGCAGCTCTGACAGGTAAGCTTGTCCTTTTTTTATTAGATTTTTGACTTACCATCCTTGCTCGAAGGATGAAAACAGTGTTCGTGGATACAGAATACGACGGTTTCACACACGAACATACGACGATTTAGTAAAGCTTGTGTCCAATGATAATCGGGCTTTCTTTGACGGTGGGAGAGATTCTGAGTATCGATAAGAACGACAAAGTGGAATGGAGCATGCAAGCAAATGGAAGGTCTGGATAATCCGCCCGAAGATATGGATTGAGCAGATACGGTGCTATATGGGGTCATGCTCCCTTAGTTCGTTTGTCAACATAATGTCCCCGGCGTCGAACGCAGTGAAGCGCAAGTCAGATTACGATGACATACATTGGCATCCCCAACAAATCCATGATAAATTCTTGTACAGAATTTCCATGATAGTTCGTCGGCTTGAAACTGTTTTCTCTGTATGCGTGCTTGCTGATTCTTGTCCTTGGTGAATTCAGATCTGGCACTACTTCCACGACCCTAATTCGCTGAGTGGTGCTATTGTGGGGGTGATTAGAGTTTGTTTCCGTGTGACGGCTATATTATGAGACGCAATGTCCATCGTTTTTTGTTCCTTGCTCTCGTTACTCGGGAGAAAGCCATGCGTGCCAGACAGATAGTACGGTATCTCATTGGACAACATTTATTGGCATAGTAGACGTGATGCAAAGTCTATCAATCGTGCTTCTGTAAACAAATGGTCCCGCAGTGTTCATTTCATGTTGACTCTTTCATGCCCGTGGTTCGACTCCGCGCAGCTGCCTCAGAGTATTCGGAAGCTGCAGCTTGATCCTTTTGTTTTGTCTCGGTGGACCACCAGCTACCGTAACTATACGAAACTTGTTCACTGTATATTGTTCCGTTATGATGGCGTTGATGTGTCAAATGATTTGATGCCTTTCGCTGCAGTTTCAAGTGCAAATCCTGTGCCAGAATTCAGAGATAAAACTGGCGAGGCTTTCATTGGCTTTTATATTTGGGACATACTAGCCTCCCGTGTTTGAAACTCTATGCATGTGGGATTCGAGCCCTAAATCCAGAAGGAAATCCCTTCAAAGACCGAAGGACTTTCCACGGTGTTTTGAGAACAAACGCAGAAAGTGAATTGCATACCTAGTTAGCAACGAGAAACCGAAGGGGTATAAAGATACTGGTATGCTGCTTCATAGCACCTATTATCACCATTCAAATACAAAAGAAGCAATGCATTGAATACACAGTTATTTCAAATGGTCGGAAGGGAGAAGAAAACGCCTCGGATCACTATACACCGCAAGTTTCCATGGTCCGATGCATATCAACATATTTTGAGGTTTATGAGTACAATACATCGGCAGGTGAACAACATGTGCTGATTTCCTGGTATATGATATATTGAAGCTGTGACGATACGAGACGGGAGCAGTCCATTCATGTTTCAAGGTTATGTATGAGTATTGTCCACGCTATGCTGTACCAATTCTTTAGGTACACAGGTAAATTGCCAGGACATCATCATACTTATTTGTACTACTGGTTGCTCACCTGTGTTCTCATCTCTCCAAGCCTTCAGGATCGTGATCGGGCCTCCTAGCATACAGTATCTGGGCAGAATATAGACTTAGCAACGAATCAGCCATAATCATCAACGCATAAAAACCGTCAAGTGGGCAAGGAATTTGTAGCGCTTCCACAACAACTAGGCTGAATAGCAACCACAACCTCGGAGTAGCCTATACGAGCTACGAATTCGCTACGAACTTCAGTCTGTGTCGTTGTCTTCTTTCAATACTTTTGATTTACACGCTCATTCTACTACGAATAGTCAAACATACCATCAAGCTTTGGAAGGGAATGATGGAAGATAGATCGGTACACGGCGACACACCAGTAAGCAGTCACACCTATGCCAAGAGAGACACATCTCGCTTATAACGGTCTTACCTAGCCAATTCTGTCCACCTGCGCAGAGACCGACGAGTCAGGAGATGGCATTACGGTGCTCAATGAATGGTCCTACGCTGATGGAAATCGCATAATGCCATTCGATCCCGCTAAAAATCCCTCCGAAGACTTCCATGACAGGTATCTCAAGGAAAACAATATTCCTATTGTGACACTCTCTTCCTTGACCGAGATCGGCTTGGAGGAATCTAGTGTTTTAGTGCCGAAGCAACGGTCGTACACTGGCACGAAGCCAGTGATACCACAAGCTCTGGCCAACACTCGCTGCTCTGACCTCGGCGTTGATGAAGTCTTGAGGAAGCTCAACGGAATACTCGGCACAGCTTGCAGTTTTAAAACCCACTGCGAACTCCGTGACGAGCTCCTCCAAGTGCCTACTGCCGATCCACGTCATTGCCCCAAGCAGGTAGAACTTTCAGTTCTTGACGCGTATATCAACCAAGACGTCGACTTTGGAACGGCCTACGCTTATTTGCGACCATATTGGCACGATGTCTCCACCATCAAACAAACATTACACATTTGCCAAGAGGAAGACCACGAGATGCGACAAAACGTACTCGTCGATAACAGGATCAAGGGAGGGGAGACACCGCCTAGGCGGGTCTGGGATCTATACGCTAATCGGGTGGTGCCATTTTGGGTTGCCCGCGAATATCCATGGGGGATATCACATGCGTGGATCAGCGAGAAGGATCGCTCGGATGTGTGGACACCTATCAATAACTGCGAATGGCCCGTGCCAATACCCAAAGATGCCAATCTTGATCTGGTCCGGATCGAGATGTTGAACCTCGGAGCAGAGTATGTCTGGCTGGATGTTCTATGTTTGAGGCAGCCGGGCGGACAGAGGGAGGATTTGCGCGTGGAGGAATGGAAGGTGGATGTCCCCACTATCGGGGCAGTGTTTCGAGACGTGCCGGTAGCGGGCTACTTCAGCGGACTGGGTCGCCCACTAAGATTGCAACCAAGCGACTTCGACAGTGATCGCTGTTGGTTTAAACGGGCGTGGACACTACAGGAGATCCCTGAGGACATGATCATCGTTGGAGAGACACGTGATGATGGTATGATGGAAGAAGAGATACGTATCAAGTTCTACGACAAACTAGCATCATTGCAACAGATGCGGAGAAGTGATTCTGTGTTTGACATCCTAACACAAATGCAGGGTCGAGTGTCAGTGAACCCTGTGGACAAAGTTGCAGGGCTGGCATATCTTCTCTACTCAGATTATATTCCGATATATGATGGGGCGCAGTCAGAAGAGGATGCCTGGACAGCGCTCGTAAACGTCATGCAGCACTGGTCCCAGATGCATTTTCTCTTCTTCTACCCGAAACCTGGAAATGGACACAAATGTTGGAGGCCTTCATGGAAGCAGGTAATGGCGGAAAGACTTCCATCAAATATTGGGGTTAGGCGGTCAGATCGCTCCATTGGTGGGTTGAAGGATACAAGTTACATTGACTTGTACTATGGGCCCTGTATCGATTCGTGCTATGTGCGAGGATTAGCTGACACATCAAGCGAAGGAAGCTGTCGCGAGGGAGAGTTGGTCGTCAAAGATAATACCGGGGAAATCCACAGATTGAAAATCGTCGCTCGACATGCTTTCCCAATACCTGACGGTTCATATACGCTCCTCGGTAGCTGCAGACATCAAGATCTATTCTGGGTAGTTGGGCGAAAAGGACCGAACGGGTTTCAGAAAATATCGGTATTCAGTTTGGCAAATGTTGGAGAAAGAGGGAAACTTCGAGTTGTAGAACGATATGTTGAAACGATTCTTTGTTGATCATGTTAGATTTTAAAAATGCCTATCTCAGGCGAGAGGATTCTTACCAGATCGAACAACTCGGATTGTGTAGTGTTGCTGGACCCCTCGCAGAGTCCGAGAGATGGAATGTATGGATGCGGAAACAAAAACGGGAAAAACTACGTCTGCCCGCCCTAAGCAGTCACGTGCCACGGTCCGAATTCGCCTTAGTCTGCCCTCGCCTACGCTCCCGTTGCAATACGGGCTCTCGGCTTATGGTCGTGTACTGCATGAAGACTTACACCGCGAATTTCTAAAAGACAAGCGACACGGCCCCAGTCACACGGAGGTACCTGATGCTCTGTACGATGAAGCATTAGAATATAAGCGAGATATTCAGTTCTCAGACTGACTGGGAAATATCCTAATATTTAAGCCGCCAACTGCAGTTGGTGAGGGAGCGTTTGCTGGCTCATCTACCAATTAACACGTCCTTCTCCTACAAACAGTCACTCTCTGACGTTCCTTCCTATGGAGCTGTGCATTTTCCGAGCAGAAACTGAGAATATTAACCTCGAGTCCGGCCTGCGTAAGTATCTGCACCGAATGTCGCTTTCATCGCGCTGGTTCTGGCTGGTGGTGTGGTATCAAGCCGTTGTAAAGCTCAGGGAAAACTTGACGCTCATCTCTCCTCAACATTTTCATCCTCAATCGGTTCGGAAGTGGAGAAACCGTTTTAAGCCGATGGCGCTTTCCCGTTGGAGCACCTCTACGAGATCAAAACTCGACGCCTTACGCACGTTCCATCTTCGAGGATACTGGGATACGACACTCCATATGGGAGTCAAGAGAAGGTTGAGAGTGTTTCACGACGCTTGGACGATGTTAAAATGTGATGCCGCATCGCAGATGCTGCGAGAGCTCTTCGAGGTGGGGCGAAGCTGGCTGACGTTTGCGGCACATGCGAGAGACAAGGAGAGAATATTTGAGGACAAGATAGTACCGGAATGTCTCCTTTTATGGTAAGACCTTCATGCTCTTTGGAGCGAGCCGAAGCTAATTGTTATGCTTGCAGATACAGCCATAAATAGCGTACGTATCGATGACCTGCTGTTCTCCGATCGTACGTGTTTCAGTAGGATAATTCCACGGCTCCGTTTTTTATGGTCGCGAGGATTTTGTCAGTATTGAATCACCCTGACATGAAGATACTGTAGGCTCTCCTGTATTGTAGCCCAGTCCTCATCTGTCACTTAAGCTTAGTGCCCGAAGTCACCCAACTGACGACGACTAGGAAAAAATGACCTGCATGCAGGGGAACAAAGATGTTGACTCGTCCTGAGATCGCTTGAGTGAGTAGGTCCATCCTGTACCGTCAGTAAACAGACTCAGCATAAGAAATGAACGAGTTGGCTATACGGTTCGAAGTCACGTTCGAGAATATAAACCGAAGTTCTCGCCGTGATTTCTCATATTAAAGTGCCATCTCACAGCTTTGAATAGAAGAAGGACATTGATTACTCCTTTTCAGTGTAAGTGAGTTTCTGAACGTTGATGGGGTGATAGGCTGTGAGAGTGTATGATACAGAATCGGAAGATGGTCTTTGGTTTATGCGAGGTACATATGATAGTTTACGAGGTGTGGAGCTAGTATCTAACACATAAATCGTCATTACTATCTGGTAAGTCAAATGGACACATACAGATGTACGTGGTGTGAATCAAGCCGTGTATTCAATGTGTCTCGTAGCCCACTTCAGACAGAGTGAACGGTCTTTGGTAGCGTGGCTGACGGTTATGGATTGTTCATGGGTGGTCTAGCTCCGGTAGAACCTAAACATCCCGAGTAGTAATATACTGGATTCGCAACGACGGAACTTCCGAGTCGTAGTATACATTGTCATGACGGGTTAAAAAGTGAAAATTTCCATTCAGATATATCATATCTGTAAACATAAAAGTACAATCATTTTAGTTCGACTGTCTGCTCTTTAAACACTCATACAGTAATGATCCCCCTCTTTGTCGATGCACTGAGCAACTAGAGAATATCCTGGTTTCCTACCGCGCGCCAATAGCATCGATATAGCGACGAATGCGGGACTGTACGAGGTCATCGGAGAATTGCTCTATCTCAACTGCGACACAGGGAGTCACGTTAAGGTTGGAAAGTCTCCTCTTCGACCCTTCACTCAAATAGTCCACCAAAATGTACCTAATGTCAACACTTTGCAACACGCCGCCCGACAGCCTAGACTCAACCATGTCAATGACGGACGAGGCATCTGCAACAGGTCTGGTACCTCGACTAAGATTTACCAGACGAGTTATGGATTCCCTGATTTGAAGGGAAAATGCTCGCAGCCTAGGTAAAATTGCGGATGGCGACTTCATCCTTTCATAGAAGACCGTATTCAAGTCACTGCGACATGTAAACGACTCAAGCGTTGGTATCCTAGAGAGGATAATCAACAGCTCGTCGACAGAGCCACGCCAAAACAAATCGAGATTTGTCAAAGCACATTTGGAGCGGTGGAGGAAGTCAGCGAGGGGTGACGCATGCGAAATATATGCCTCGATGTAATTGCATATGAGCGTCAAGGACTTCAGGTTTTGTGCATGCATGGAATGAAGGAAGGACGAAGCATATACTAATTCCAGACGATGCAGGTGCGGCATCGGAATAGAACTGTAATTAACGCGAGTTGCATCATTGATGCGACTCGCAGACGAACGATGTACTATTCGGATAGCAAGATCGAGGAGAGTCGGGCAGCAAGAAATGACTGGGGTGAACTCAGGGCCGCTCTCAATGGTAGCGTACAGTTTTTGGAGAATCTGAAAACGCGATGGCAGGATAACAGCCAAATCGTCCCAGATCGGAGTGGGCACTATGAGATCTAAGCATTGAACTCGGCTGGATTCTGCGGTAAGCAGTGAGAAAAACGTTCTCCAGGTTGGAGGGATTATATTTTGGGGTGTTTGGATGGGGAAGCGGATGTATACGGAAAGTGGAATGTCTCTCGAGCGAGAGAGAATACAGCCAAGACTTTGGATAACGCCGTTGGTGAGGACTACGCTGCGTATGCCATTGTAACGGCTGTCATCAATCTCCTCTCCATTGAAAATGGCAGCTAGGTCCACGGGCCTTGATAACCTGCTCGCATCGCGATCGGAGGAATCGGTAGCAGGAACAGGCGGATATGCAAATATAGCGTGGATAGCCGACCAGAAAGACGCGTTAGAGAGGGTTGCATTTCTCCAGGTGCTGTTAACTTGTCCGATTACCCAAAGACCGTCAGAATGATCAAAGGCTTGGACAGGCGTTTCGCGATCAGATAGATAGTGTTGAAAGACTTTCTGAAGGAGCTCCGATGGAAGACGGGACGATGGGTCCATAATGTGTAGATCTCTGGAGTATGATAAATGAGTACACATACAAGTCCCGTATCTGGGCCTACTCACATGTCGGTAAGGTGCAAGAGGGCGAGGCAGTCGGGTTGGTATATCGATGATGGAGGATCGATATCAAGTGCGGCTGAAGTTTCGGACCGGAAACCACACTAAGGTTTACGTCGGTAGCAATAGACAGCAATAGAAGGACCCACAGCTCAAGTTGTCTGCCGGGTGGTTCCCTGTCATTGTAGATATGCACGACATATTCAGATTATTAGGAAAGACTAGAAATGTTTGAAGGCGTCTGAATTTACCAAAAACGGGCGTTGCTTGCTTACGGAGCCGGCAAGGTGTCGGCAAGGTGTCGGTGTCAGAAGAGTAACCAGCGCACGTGGCGGGCGCGTTTGTGACGGCAGTGTGACAGTAACATTTTCCTCCGAGCCTTCTCATTTCACCGTCATGGTACGCTCGCTCTTGTCTTTATAACCCAGGAAATTCTCTAAACTTTGCGCGCAGCCATTATGATGCATCTAATCACTGCGCCGATGGATCCCAGAAGTCCAGCATTCTTGCCGTACCACGCTGTTTTGGGGCGCATCAACGGATTCTTCCCTTCTTGGCGACTCGAACTTCTTATAGGATAGCATCGAAACCCTGACATTCAGTCATCGATTGCCAGTCTTAGTTATCCCTGACCATGCGCCCGGAATGGAGGATCACAGGCAGGATGCCGTTATTCCTCGGGTGCAGAGTCAATTACTCTCATATGGCCGTTCAAAACCATACGCATCCTTGAAGAAGACCTTGAAGTGGAGAACAACCTTAAGGACTATGCAATTCCGGAAGGCGCCAAGATACAGGCAAATGTGCTCCATTCCGACTCCGCAAAGTTTCATTGAGGTTACGGAGATTCCACTAAAGACGATGGCTGGAATATCAAGAATGTACAGGCTTAGATGCGATAGGTAGGCTCGTCCCTTTCTCTATCCGACTCACGCTTACCATCGTTCCTCGAAGGTTGGAAGCTTGCGTTTCGTATTCTTCAATCAAGGGACAAGGCGCACAAAACGACGACTCGACTAGCTTGTTTCCGACAAGCGGCTACTGTTCATATCAGTGGAGAGTGCATCCAAGCAGAACATCTGGAAGCTCTCGTCTCCCGCAGAAGCCCACAGATATTGATGGGATAGGGAGAAGCATAGAAGCGTTTGAGATTCGGCCGAAGGCATGTTCACTAGGTCGCCATCGTAAGTCGTCCTCTCTACGATTGACGATTATCTGATGATTTTTCTTACGAAGCTCGCCTATATCGATGGAGGGCTAAAATCCAACAAGTACGGTCTCGAATAAATCTCGACCTGTAATTTGACGCGCATACAATCCGATTCAGACGTGATTCCTTGCCTATCTGGCTTCTCAAGAGCTACGTCTGTATCGATGAGAACTGGTTAACAAACTAATGCAGCTACAATGTACGTGCCTTCTTGTGCTATCAATATTTTGCCTGTCTGACTTACTCATCCTTCAATAGATGGTCTTGGTCCATTTTTGACGACGATTCTTTGGAGGTATATCGTGCGTACCGACCTGCAATTTGTAAATCCTCCGACCGGTGCATCCTCTTTTATCGGGAGACGTACTGCTCAGCCATTCAAAACGTCGAAGGATTGCCGGCGATATATCCCACAGGACCTTACCAGAACGAAGACCGTGTTCCTATAACGCGCGCTAGCTGATGTCCAGGTTGGTTTGCCGCCCGGTACCTAGCTTGTCGCAGACTCTGATGAATACGAGCTAGGCCCGTATATCTGAGTAACTCAGAGTCGTCTGCCTCGCTTGATGAACTTAGAGTTATGTCGATACATATGCACGGGCGGTCTAGAGGTAAGTGTTGTTAGCTGTACTATTCCGCGGAGCTAATATTTACAAACTAGACTCGACTTTGGCTGAGTTAGGGTTACTTCACCGTCAAGGTAGACGAGTGATTTTCTTCGAAGGCTCTCAAGCTCTTCGCGAGAACGAATCATCGCCCTTCTTTTAATGAATACAACTATCCTTCACTTTGTTTACTAGCCAACGGTATGTGTCATCATATGGCTCCCTTTGTCGCGATTTAAGGATGCCTTGTATTCGTATAGGGAAACAACGGGACCCCCGATGACTTCATACAACTATTCGTCTCTGATCACACTTGTAGTAAGTTGTCATTGGGTGCGGAAAGCTATTCAAATTTGTAATATGACCTCCGACTCGCTAGCATCCATCGACGAAAGTCCACCGGCTTGAGCATTAACCGACATCACGACTCGTGTTGTTCATGGGTCAAACTTTTTTGTTCCCCGGCTTTCGCCCTGTCAGAATGAATAGTAGCGATGTTGTCAGCCTTCCTTGCCACGCTTCGTGACTCGTCGTGGGAATCGAATGATACGACGCATTATCCATACAAATGGCATACCCTCATTGGTTACGACCAACAGCTTTCCTCTCGCAGTACACTAATGTCGAACCTCAAGACTCTTTTCCAACCCCTTCAACTTGGACATATCGCCCTCAAGAACAGTATTTTCATGTCCGCCATGACACGTAACCGTTCCGTGTCCACGAACGTTCCCAACGGTATCAACGTCGAATACTACCAACAGCGCGCCGCGGGAGGTGCTGGTTTTATTGCCACGGAAAGTATTCTCATTGTGCAACAAAGGTACGCATTTCTCTCGTAGTCTTCGTTGCTAGTTCTCATATCAGGAGCTAGCTCGCAATGGCAGAATGCTCCCAGTATCTGGTCGGACGACCAGGTCAGGGGATGGAAAAAGGTCACTGATGCTGTACACAAAGAGGGAGGTGTGATATTGCCCAGGTATGTCTTGATTCTTCTCTTCCGAGTGCGCTTCCGACATGGTCTAATTTCTAGCTATGGCATCGACAGTGTCAGACCATTATTCCGTAGGAAATACATCTTCACAAATCTTTAGTTGGACGCCTAAGCCACCCTGATGCGCCCGAGAAAATCGCCTCGGGACAGCCTGTTTATGCTCCTTCAGCAATCGCCGCTCGAGGAGGCTAATTCCTCTTCCTCGCTGGCCAGCCAGGCTATATCACCCCTACCGCAATCGACAATCCCTACACTCTGCTTTCCCAATGGAAACAGGCTGCCGTGAACGCAAAAGAAGCCGGCTTCGACGGTGTAGAGATCCACGGCGCGTACGGGTACTTGATCCACCAATTCCTCGATAACACTTCGATTGAGCGGACGGACGAGTGGGGTGGGAGCGTCCAGAATAGAGCCCGGTTCGCTTTGGAGGTTGTCAAGATCGCGGCAGATATCTGGGGAGCAGAAAGGGTCGGTATAAAGCTGAACCCTGTGGCGGGGTATAATGATATCGGGTATGTCGTGATTACAAGTGTCAAGAAGTTTATACCTTGGCTGATCAGTGGAATAGAATGCCGCTTCAAGAAACCTTGGACACATTCCGGTACCTTATGTCAGAACTGGACAACCTCGGGATCGCCTACGTTGCACTCGTGAGGTATGCAGAGTCTTTGGATCCTGTTATTGACGGGGCTCGGCGCGGCACGAAGCATGATGTCCTTCGCACGTACGTCCCATTATTGAAGAATTCTGGTACGAAGGTGTTTGCGAATGCATCCTTCACGGGCGAGGAGGCCTTGCGGTATGTCGAGGACGGCAAGGTGGACGGTGTGTTCTTCGGTATTCTGTAGGTGGCGAATCCATATTTCGCGAAGAGGTTGGAGAAGGGCGAGAGACTAGAAGGAAACGTTGACTTTATGATGCTCACAGGACATGGCGAGCTAGAGTCAGACAAGAGAAAAGGATATGCCGACTATCCTGCAGCGGTGTTTTGAATATCCTTAGTTTTCGATGATTGTACTGCTGACGCTGAAAGCTGCGTCGAGGATAACAACTCATAGGGCAAGCGTAGTGCAATTTACGCATTTCGTCTCTTTGTACTAACTCCCGATCCTTCTGTTCAGCACACGACCCTAACATTGACTTAACAAGTACGAGATCTTGACCCCGGTACATAAGGTCCTGGTACATAAGATAGGCCTCAAGAGGAACCAAGGAGATCACATGATATCTCTAAGTGGCAAAATGAGCCACTGAATGGGAATTTTACCCCTCAAGACGGCCAAAATCGCCAAAAATGGGGGAGTAAACTCTTTCAAACTCTATTCACGTGGTCTCCTTGGTTCCTCTTGAGGCCTATCTTACTAAATTCGTCATCACGTGCTGTTGAAATATTTCACCGGAAATTCAAATTCGCCGTTTTTGACGTTGACAATTACCACAAACGAAAGGCGACGCTCACTCTGGTGAGCATAATGTCTAGTTATTATTGAGAAATTGTAATTGAGACGATTTACATCACAGATCTCGTCGTTCTCTGATCCGTATCTTTTCAGACACCCAGGGAACCAACGGAGAATGGTAAATACCTATTATCAATCTCTGCTTCTTATCTTAAGGGCATCTTCCAGGATACCACCTTGCGATCCGGATTCTCATCCTTCGACATCTCTCAAGCATCCATCACGAATGATATAACCCGTCTTGAGCACGAGCTGCGACACATTGAGCCTCTCTTTCTTAAAATCCGAGATCGGCGCGACAGGCTCCTCCAGGATATTGGCTGTTGTAAGGCCCTCCTCGCTCCAATACGGCGTTTGCCTCGAGAAACATTGCTCCAGATATTCGATCTCCTCTCTTCTCAAAGCTCCGACGTATGTGATGGCCCATGGGTCCTCGGGCATGTTTGTTCAACCTGGCGAATGATTTCTCGATCATGTCCTTCCTTATGGACCAAAATTCCCATCTCGTCGCCATGCGGCAGTGATGCCCTCCTCCATGAATACGCCTCACTTTCTGGGGATCTTTACATACAGTTGGCTGTGGACTGGAACTCAAGATACGGCCTGGATGGTCTACATGCACTGGTACCGCACTCGCAGCGCTGGTCAAGTTTGGACCTCAAACTCAGCCCTGAAACTTTGTCCGAACTGCTGTCCTCAATCTCACTACCATTGATCCGTTTATCAATGATAAACATCGCTGTCTGCGGTGAATTTGAACCACCACACCACCGTCGCATGGCTGAAGACAATCCCTTCTCTTCATCTCCCATCACCGAAGCGACTCTCCATCGTATTCCTTATTCGTATATGCCTATAAACTTGCGCATGCTTCAGCGATTCCGCGTATGTTCCTACGACCCTACAGAGATACATTCCATATTCCGTAATTCGCAGCATCTTATCGAAATCGTCATTACGACATGTCCACCTCCACGTTTCCTCAACGTCGAACCGTTGTTGCCAATCACTTACCCATCCGTGGTCCACACATCTCTTCGATAACTCTCTTTTGTCCTTACGTGGGAAAATGCGCGTCGGATCACTAAGATCCCGGTGACCTTGGACTATATCACCCTGCCAGCACTCAACCAGTTTCAAATTCTCGCGTCGCAAACACAGCCATTACCTGGTATCCTCCCGGGAACCTTGGAGCCTATCGAATACTCGCGTATCATCAACCTCATCCATCGCTCTGGATGTGATTTGACCGATCTCACCTTCTCGATACCTGTACCTGTCAACAGCTTCCTTCTCCCTATGCTGAGGAAATCTCCTGCTCTCGAAAGGCTCGACATATTCGTTGACGCTGACACAGCAGGCGACGTCTTTCGAGTGTTGACTCTCGCTGAGAGAAAGGTGCCGAATTTAAAAAAGCTACGTATTGCGGATGCTCCATGTCGAGGGGCGGTAAGTGGCCTTTTACTACAAGGAGACGCGTTTCACGCAATGGTACGATCAAGACTCAGTGGAGATAGTCATTTGAAAACACTGCGGTTGTCATTAAAAACATGGTCGTGTCAAGATTTGCTTATTCCGATTGCACGGGATTCACCGCTCCGTGATTTGGTGAAGATGAAGGAGGAAGGGCTGGATGTCGAGTTTTTGTTCAACTTGGAAGACTGTCTTCTTGAAGGGGAGGCATTTAATCTATTCTTCGGTTCATCCTAAATGTGCAATGTGTTATTGTGTAATCTCGAGGACCCGGACATAAAAATGCTTCAATGCTTTACTGCCCTTTGACCATCGTACATGTCATCATATTCTTAAGAATTCCTCACCATCATATAGAGCGAAGACGCGTAAGATTGAACCGACCCTGAAGTTTATCATGCCAAGATAAGGCGTACATATTATTCATTCTTCTTGATACCAATCCCAGCTTACGCCATGGTGCTGGTCCGTAATAGCGGCTTCGTAAGTCTCGTAGTGACTCGCTTATCCTCTTTGATAAGATTAAGGATTCCACAAAGGTCAACTAATCGGGGAGACATATTCAACGAAGCATGGATCATGCCATGAGCCCGTCCATGAAGAGGGAAGCCGCTTCGACGATTTCCATGACGCCCCAGCGAGATTACCAATTAATTCCATAATAGCAGCGTATCAATTACGAGGTATCAATCACGGAAAAGGTAGATCGCGACCATATACAAATGAATATCCGATGGGACAAGAACTAGTTTAGGGTACGTTCGATGCAACTGGAATTATCTAGCGACATGCGCCCCCCCTTCTCAATGTTCGAGGTGTGTGGCGCCTGAGAGTGTGTACATCTTCTCATGCTGCTAATATTGCCTGCTTTTACTCATTCTTCAGTAGACGACCTTGCGGCCTGTTTCAACTGATCTGATATCGACGTCAGATCTGCTCCTGTTGTATACACCCACCGGCGGTTTGTCAATCCCTCAACGACGCGTCATATTTACGCGTCTTTGCCGCGACTCTGAAAGGCTCGCTTAGTGCGCATACGTGCTATCCGACACCTGCTCCCTCCTGCGATTACAAGGACGTCGAAACTGGCAGCGGCTCAAACCTATGATAACACACTGCTCAGCCTTTCAAAATTGCGCTAAAATATCAGCGACCTACCTTACATTAGATTTACCAGAATGCCTAAGTCGCATTCAGTACTATCGTCTCCCTATGCATGCGGGCAGCGCGACCACACACCTGCTATACACAACTCAGCGATGCCTGCCCCTTGCGCAACTGCTTGACCTCCCGCCCGACCTCTTCTCGACTCTTCGTTAACTTCACGGACCGCGATACCTTGCTCGCTCTTTTTCTCACACAGACGAATGTCTGATGCCAATTAGCATGTTGACCCTGCTGCAGACTGTTATCGTCGTTTTTGACAGAGGAAATTTTCCCCTTCGTTTCGGACTGTCAAAGTACGTTGAATGAGTGGCGGAGCAGGCTTCTTTGTCAGGTGCTTCGACCACCTAAGACTAGGATCAAAAGCCTGCAATGCAGGTTAGGAATCCCAACATACCGCCGCAGAATGAATATCACCGTGCAATGATATCACCCTGGATTGACGTGAAACGGATAATGCGAATAATCTCAGCGTCCGTAACATATACGAGGCCAGGAACCTACTAGCACTGGCGCATAAAACGTTCATTTCCAAGACCTCGGTTAGATCAGAATGCGTGAATCGAACCCACAATTGAAGAGGTCCATACTGGCGCTTAAACCACTTCTGGTCGTATTGCAGTCTTTGAAAGATTCCATCCTTCAACCGTTGCCCATCGTTCAGGAAATCCAGTACTCCCAGTGTTTGTACCCTTGCTTACCAAATTTCACACTGTCTCCGGAAAGAAAAGCATGTTTCCGTTGCTATAACGAATCATACACTAAATAGATCTACTTTTATCTTCAAGAACGCTGTAAAATTTAGGAATAGTGTCATTGCCTCATGTAATTTTTTCTTCGAGTCGTCGTGGCTTTTGGAGTGTATGGGAAAAGTTTGGTTCGTATACGAAAACGGTGATCGCATGGCGGTATGTCAATAGTTGTTTGGACTTGAGATAAAAAAAATAGCAACTCTTCATCAAGGTAGTGACAGAGAATCGAACTCCGAGATACCGCAAATTGCACTACTGAGCTGTGATACCTACACTCTTGATCACTCTCGTTTCCGGCCTTAGGGTTATTGGTAGCTAACTCTGTTCGGACACGGTAGAACTCTGATGTCTTTATGACATCGTCAACCGCATCTCCGAAGGACACTGACCCAATGTCTCGATGAAAACAGGACAAGGTGAAGCGATTCACCTATTGTAGGGCACGTAGAATTTTGCGTTTTACCCTTGCGAGCTTGCGTTCTCTTGCGAGCTTCTATTTGCATTTGCATTTGCGTTCATATGCATGCGTTTGATCAAATGCGTTTTGCGTTTGCGAGTGTGACATCGTTTGCGAGCGTGACATGATCGAGTACCAATCGAGTCCAAAGTTCAACTCCCATCCTGACCTTGTCCCGACCTTCGAAAGTGTTGTAGACACGTCAACTGTGCGTTCTAGATGCCGAAAATTGTTGATTCATCGATGAATCTGAGCACGGCTATATGTACCGCCACTTCCAGAGACAAGAACCCAATTCAGAACTCTCGCTCTACTACTGCCACATCTGCGTTGTTTATCTATGTCTCGCTGATATATACTGCTTCGATTTCTACAAATTTCTTCTCATCTGCTCTGTGACCTCTGAATGGTAATAGTCAGCATGTTCATTTCTAGCCATGGCACACAAGGATCCGAGCGGCCAGAACCGGCAGACAGTAGACCTTTCAAAACAGTCTCTTCTGTTGTACTCTCAACTAATCGTTCCTTCACTTTGTATAGCATATACCTCGTCTAACGTAGTATTATGTCAGATAGCCTGTTAGCTATGGTCTCCGAGTTAGCTAGTCATTATTGTACGTCATTCTATACATCTCTTGCAATTACCTCTGATTCCTTCCCTTGAAGATGCCTTCATTAAAGCTCGCTTGCTAACATTTTTCTCTTCCTTGTCAGTCACATAACTGACGCGATGACTGCGGGTTACTTCTCATTGCCAAGTCTATGAGACGTTCTCCTCATTTTGGGCTCAATCTCGTTCCATTTTCTTCTCTTCTTATTTCTATTTTCAGGCTCCAATATCCCACCCACGGCAACGCGAGTAAGTGCTGTTTACCAATTGTTGGCTCTTAATTTTGCTAAGCAAGATTCCTTGCAGATTATACTATCGTACGGAGGTGAGTCGTTCCATCTGTAGTCTCCTTTCTTTGAATATTTACCTTGTTTTGTGTAGTCGGACCCTAGCAAGGCCAGAGGATGTACTTATACAGGTTCGGCTTACGAGGTATATAATCTGCGCTTCATATTTCCTCTTACAATCTTCTCCACACCTAGCTAACTAAATTTATACTCTGCCCGCTTGACGACCACAAGATATTATATTATGGACATGATAAAAGGTGTTTTATCTCCGAGTAGTGCAGACAAGCTACTGTCCTCGCCCCAGAGGTAGGTCACTTTGGACAAGTTCAGATAGTTGCCTTTCCTCGAGCTCAGAATTTTCTTCCATCTTAGTATGTACAATCATCGGCGCAACCAAGCAGGATTACCTCAACACGTGTCGATTCCTTTACGTATGTGGTTGTTTAGTACCCTTTTCTTAAATCATTCTCCATTCAAAGCTCTGCACCGGTTGTTGCTTCGCAACCTGTAACCTAATATTCCCTGAGAGCCTCAGCCCGCCTACTCATTGTCAAGACCATGAAAGCTACAAAGGCCCGAGATTAGACGTTCACTAGCGCCAGGTATGTGTCCGCTCTTTCCCTTGGGCCTTGGTAGCATAAGTTCAGTTGAAGTTTGGACGTTGAAGGAGGCCTTATCATTGTCGTAGTGATCCTGTGGACAGTACAAAGACTTGCGGTAAGCTATGAAACAATGTTATAGGGAGAAAAAGAATCGGAATCAAAGTAAATCATCAGTCTCCCACAACTGGTCACTTTCTGACCGTCTTACTTTTAGAAACACGCGTGACGCCGGCATCAAGCAGAACTTGGGAGAGATAAATTCCAAGAATGAATGTCAGGTTGTTCTTTGGAGTTTCTGGAAGAGTTGTACTCGATGATTCTTGTGCATGATATTTCATCCATTGGCTAAGCGTGGACATGACAGATAGAACGATGGAAATTTAAAGCTGTAGACAGTGCGGGAGAAAGGTTGCTACAGTTTTGTGTCCTACTCCTTTGTGACGGGATCCGGATCTGAGTTGTCAAATGCGGGAACACGTTCAAATTCGAGTATATAAGACCCCATCGAGTAATAATACAGCAAAAGAGTTACACAGATCATTGTTGTGAGACTATCACAAGAAAAAAAGCGAATGTCACTCGAGTAACGTCGAGTTGAACTCTATTTAGAACGCAAACGTGACAGACATGTCACATTTGCGTTCATTTGCGTTTATCTTGTAACGCATGCATGGGATGCTTTATCATTTGCGTTCTCACTTAAATGCTTGCGAGAAATATTAGAACGCTTGCGTTAACATTTGAACGCATGCATAGGTTAATTTAACACATGCGTTTGTGATTGGAACACTTGCGTTAGCATGATTGGTGCATGCGTTCTCATACTTTGACTCGCGTGCGGGCTTCCAATGATTTTCTGATGGTATTATGGTACAATCAGACCATCGGACCAGCTAAGGGGACCTCGTATGTGGGTTATTTACTACTGTTTATTGGGTCTCAAACACCTAACTTGACACTGTAATCTATCCGGAACAGTGGTCAAAGCTCTTAAGGATCAAAAAAGCATCTGGTGCGTATATTTCCCTCGCATTCATATGTACTAACGTGCATTAATGATGTCATAAACACATTGATAGGAACGCAAATGATTGCTAATAAAACGCAAATGAACGCAAGTGAACGCAAGCACGCAACTCGCAAACGCAAAATTCTCCTGGCCCCCTATTGTAACTATGCACGATCCAGGGACTAGTAAAAAATTACAGGAGGTTGCTTCAATAGGTCAGACGACGGGATTTACAATAGACATGATGATCGCAGTCTTGCACCTGGCATTCACCTTCCCAAGTGCCCTTTCGATCCCTGTTTCGCTCGAGTACTTGCATGTACCTTCAGCGAGCTTGACACAAAATGAATCACCATTTAATTCAAGGCATGCACCGTTGTGTAAAAGGACTTCTCGTATTAATGCTAAGCCCGTCCCAAAACGCTAAAATCTTGCTTTCTTCGACTTATTTCGGATACGGGGAATTGAACCAGGGTAACTGGTAAGGTCATGCGGCGATTACACCATATCCGAGCGATGTAATTCTATCGAACATAATAAGCTACGGTGGCCCACGAAACTGGATTGGAGGGGTTAGCTAGGGAACGACCAACAGGCAGAATACCTACAACAAACACTATCCCAGAACCGATCTTCCATGACGCTCTCTCTAAAACATTTCGCTCATCGGTAGCGGTAAAGCTCTAAGTGAAGTTTCTGTCAGCCATTAGCCGTCGTCCGTATACCCTGAAACACGGAGCGCGCAAATAAGGTAGCTCAGTGAAAGCCCACGGGCTGTCTTCTAAATTTTTACTGGACTGTCTGAGGGTTGCTCAATGTCAGTTATCAAGGTCGGTAATTTAAAAAAACGCTGCCACGTACAATTCTCCCAAAGAAAAGCTGCCTCCAAGGGAAGCCCTTGGATCTAAGAGAAAAATAATGTGGGTACGGCTCGGCAAAGGAATCAGTAGGCAGAGGTACAAGAGGGAGGGACACCGAGTAATGTAGAAGGAGAGTATCTCCAGCAACCATCCGGTTTCGTCCTTTCCCGTCTCTGCAGACCAGACGTCCTCTATATCTGAATTTGTTCATCCCACGCTTCTCGAGGCGTATGGTAATAAATCCAGAGATATGTCCTCTCCCGCGAAAGAGATAACAGGTTGGTTCTGGTGCATGGTCTTTGTTGAACAAGATGAGCTGTAGGCTGGGATCCGATTCCCAACATCCTTATCGAGCCAGACTGGTGTACGATGATCAGATCACTCATGGACACTGGCAGTAAGTGCCGGGTTATCGGTCTACCGGGGTTCGATTCCCTGTATCTGAATCTTCTTCGTGTTTCAGCTTCAGCGTTAATATCCTTTTATTCTATGAGCCGTCGCTTTCCGTACTGATGCTACTGCTCAATGCATACCAAAAACAGCATTGGAATCATAAGCTTTCACGGTGCTTATAAAGATCTACTACATCTATCGTCATTCTTTCCACACACAAAGAATGCTCAGCGACTCCAGAATATATATATTTTTTGACAAATGCCATTCTCTCGTCAAGCTTAAGGTTCAGATGCCCATATCCGAAATTTGCCAGTAGGTCATGTTATACCTTTTTGGCTGTGTTAATTTCCGAATAAACGCAGAACCGGGGATACTTATGAAGTTTTTGAGCGCAACGAAACGCAAGGGATATACACAGCGACGGAGGTACTTTCAGGAGATCAGGTATCGATAGACGCGGCAAGGTTCTTAGCAGTGGGTTGGGAATGAGTATGGCCGTCGATGAGCCTTGCGCTCACTATCCCTTGTGCCCTTCAACTGCCATGTTTCGCTCGATCATATAAAATAATTACAAAGTATTCAATTTACCTTTGATGCCAAGTCCAGACCAACAACGCCAAAAACTGGTGAGCACGAAGCTGATTTCAGATATGGGGAATTGAACCAGGGGTAAGCTGTGCGGCGATTACACTATATCCGAGTGTAGACGGCAGGACAATGTTGAGTTTTCAGTAGACTGGGCTTCGATTTGATGTATCTCGGTCATAAATGGAGACCTTCTTCGGGCTTTGGTTCCATTCATCCCTCACCTCAGGCACTAATTGATACTGATTTTTTGAACATACCTTCAGCTTCGTTGATTCGTGGTGGTTTTTCGTCATTGCACATAATGCACGCTCAGTGACTGTAGAATAAATGCGGGATGTGAGAGACGTCGACATCAATATCGTCTGCGGGCAGCCTCGCGTCATCCTCCGACGTCATACCCATCCCTCGTTGTATTTGACCTAGCCATCTGCCACGTTATCCAGCCAATGGCGCGCCCGAAATGCCCACAGGTTAAGAAGGAGATAGGGTCGAATGAAACGGCCATATAATCCGCGCGGCACAGTGCTTCGGAAGCGGCTTGACATGTCGACGTCATTGGGATATTACAAGGAGTGACGGTCGGTGACGTCTATGAGAGCGATAGAATGATCCGGGTGGCGGAACTCATACCGCGCCTATTAAGGGAGAAAAATGGGGACAATGGATGTGGGATGACGTGGATGTTTATGGCAGAGGTGAATGAAGCCGAGCGCATATACTGGCGGACAGTATAACAGTGAACAAAGCTGGTAAACATATGCGGGCCCCCGGCACCCCTGCATCAAAACGACAGTGTATGCATCCTCCCGTCATCCACGGTTCCTCCCCTCGAGGGGCATTGCCATAGAAAATGGAAATGGGACGACAGTCGATACAATCCTAAATCGGGATTGTCAGCTTGAGGAACGATCAAAGGACACTGGCGACTCACCTGCGGCACGCGAAACAGGAGTGAACGCGGTAAGCATCACCAGTGACTCTATCTTCTTGTCATATGCCTGCATGAATCATTATCGAGCGCGTTGGCCATAAATTGCTGACATTAACGATATCCGTACGTCGTATGGGAAACTGTTGCCCGAGCGATTCGATCACCCTCGTCATTTCCCCCCTCTCTCGTTATCATTGAACTCGCTGGCGCATACAGCGAGCCCCGGATCCACACGCAACACTATTCGCTGACAGACTCCGAGGAGATTTAGTCTGGCGGAACGACCAACAGACATGGTCCTGTTCTTCCGCAGCGGATAATGTCACTGGGAGATCCAGGAAACCAAGCCGCCAGCGCATTTGAGAGATACACGAAGGGCACAGGTCCATGGAATTCACGGCATGGCAGGAGAAGAGGGTAGTGAAAAAGGGATGAAGCGTATGTCTATAGCAGAGGCGAATGCAGCCGTGCGCATACACAAAGCGATGTCGTCAATAATGAGGGGGAATCTATGTAGAGTCGCTCAGAGGCACCTTCCAGATCGTGCACTAATCAACCAATCTGGGAATAGAGGACGACAACTAATCGTTTTGCACGAGTTGAGGTTACTGATATGTGCTCTGGAGACTGGAGAAATTTGGGGCTGAGCGTAGCCAAGGAAAGCGTGATAGTACGTACGATAAATCGGTTTGAAGAGTCGCCACCCCACATCAAAATGATGATTCTTTCATCCACGCGCACGGTTCCTCCTCTTTAAGGGCTTCACCATAGCAAAACGGAAAATATGAAGTGACTGAGGTCAAGGGAATCCTCAATCGGAATTTTCAGCGCGGGGACATATCCCACAGCTCTGTACGCTGCCCGTTTTTCAGGAAGACGTAAGACGTGATGGGGAGATAGTGTCGTTGTGGGTTTGCAGTTGGTGCGTCCAATCTAGCTTCGTGTGCCACTACATTTAGCAGCAGAAAGTCGCTCGTCGAGGTACATTTACAGGTGCCTTTGACGAAACGATGAGCATATCTTCGTAACGGGCGAGTCAACAGAGTGCCGTTACTCTACCGTGATGCTCCCTTTTTTGCTCATCGGTATTGAAGCCAAGTTCCATTGACGCGTCCATTCCTTGAGAGCGAGGAGACAAGGGCTATTTGGACAGAACAGTGTGAGAGTTAGGCTCAAGCCTGGGAATTTAAAAAAAAAACCGCCACGTACATCTTGCGTACATCTCTCCCTAAGAACAGATGCCCGTCATTCGTACAAGAAATTCATGCAGTAGCGTTCTGCGGAGGAATCAGGGACGCGAGTTTAAAAAAGCAATAGCAGAGGTACGAGAGAAACCTAGAGCAAGGGACGGTGGGTGTGACTGGTGATCGTGGTACAAAGTGATCGTCTTCGGCAATATCCGGATCCGTCTTTTTCCATCTCTGCCGGCCAAAGGACCTCTCGGTGTTGGAACTCTTTGATAATCTGCTCCCACCCTTCTCCCGCTTCTCAGCTTCAAGTGAGATCAGAGAGGCCCATCCGCCTGGACGTGAGCGTAACCCTAGCTCCACGCACAAAATACCCGGTTCGGGGTTAAGTACTTAGTACCTATCGAAGTTTGGCAGCTGACCCAACTCTGACCTTCTATCAGTCATCGGGCTGTGGAAAAATCCTCCGAAAATCCTACGAAGCGCTCTCGTGAGCAGTCTTCTTTCTTCCCATCCACGATGTCCACTGATAGCGATATCACGGTGAAACCAACGTCTACCACTTGTACTGTCAAACCGAGGTTCATTATCGCCATCCATGGGACAGCGCGTGTCTTTCTTCGATGGTCAGATGTAGTTAAATATGATGTGAGTATCTCGATATGCATGACCATATGGATTCTGAAATAAAGGAGGCTTTGATCGCTACATTAGCTCGCCACTTTGGGAGGAAACTTCCCGTATGTAGGGAGCACATCGTCATCCAAACTAGTGATCTGGACATTTGCCGTGGATGGTTCATCGATATTCCAAGGGAGTTATGGGGTGAGATTGGTCCACGGATAAGCTGCATCAGGGTTCAGGACAGGAGTAAGTCACTTCTCGTTATTACTGTTCCTCATGGGCTGAAACCATATCAGACTCTAGGGCATATGAGGAATATACTGGTTAGCATCCCCACGTCAACTGTATCCATTGCTAGTGATTCTGATGTATACACAATTCAATATTGTTGTATTTGTAAACTGTCTACTGATTCAAGAGCAATCACCAATACAGCTCCAGCGCTGAGGCAACACGAAACGCATAGCGCTTATGACCTTAAACAAATGATATTGTTAATAATCCGGTGCTTGTTGTGAGACGACAAGGGTAGCGCGCACGATAGAAATTTCCAGTGCTATAGGTAATAGAAGGGTACACGCGATGGAGACTAAATAAATTTCATGCTCAGCGGCTGTAGGAAAAGAATGAGCTCGATCCGATGTAACAAAGCAGTGTAAGAAATACGTACCAAAAACCGGCTTGAAGTTCCTCGGCTCAGCCTGCGCCAGAGAAGAGTCGCCCCCAGCACCCCTGCATCAGAACAACCGTGTATGTGTCCTCCCGTCATCCACGTCTCGAAGGCTTTCACCGGAAGAGAGGAAATGACGGAGATCCTAAATCGGAAAAGTGAGCACGAGGAGCGATCAGAAAAAGCACTGATGAATCGTCCATTACGAAGATATGCTCAGTTTCTCTTAAAAGGCGCCTGCAAATGTATACCAATGAGCCTGTTGAAGACCATAAGCTACGGTAGCACACGAAACTGTATGGAACACACTCAGTTCCGATGAGCACGACCCGACGACATTGTCTCCTTGGTATCTTATGTCTTCCTGAATCGTTATCGAGCGTGTGCGTGACAGAGTGCCGAGAGTAGCTAGCGAGGTGGGTATGAGATATTGAAAACCCACGAGGGCAGCGACTGAGAAACGAGCAGCATACAGAACTGATCGTGAGTGCTAGTGATGCTGCACACATAACCGCTGGAGATAATGATGTGGTGGACACGGAGACGTGTTTCGGCAGGGTGGTGTGTTGGTGTGGTGACGTTTTTGGGGCGATATTGGGCTTATGAGTGTTCCTTCTAACGGCCATAAGCTACGGTACACAACACACTTTTGAAGGACTCGCGACAGACCGCAAACCCCCGCATCTCTCCTGTCCAAACGGCTTATGTCCTCATGAATCGTCATCGAGCTAGTCTCATCTCATCGTGCTAATCTCCTTGGCAGTGTTTGAGAGCTGGTATTGCAATATCGAAAATGAGCAGGCCATTGCGCGCCTCAAAAGAATACTAGAAAGAGCGATGGTTGGATCCTGAAGGCCTGAATGACGAGCAGCATACCGACAACAACACGACCCTAGAACGATTCTCGCCTTCTGCTCCTCCGTGGTAAATCTTGAAGTTTCAGTCAATGCCGGAGACTGAACAGACAGCGGTTGCCATGGTTGGTTGTTGTTCATATCCTAGAAAAGGAACCCGCAGGATGGAGCGCACGAATGAGGAGGTCAAGAGCCAGCACGCTGCCTTCAGATATTACGCAGTCTGAAACTTAGTGACTGTCAGCATCAAGGCTAGCACGCAAACAAAACCTGGCGCGTACCATTTCCCGAAAGGAAACGACGCCCTCAATCCAAAACCTTGGTTCGCGGGAAGTTATCGTGCGGCACAGTGATGGGAGACACGACTTTTGAGAAGTGATGGAAGAGATATAGAGGAAACTTAGAGGAAGGGATGACGAGAGTCCTTGCAGTACTGATGACGTTGACGGTGGTATGAAGGAGAGCATCTTCGGCAATATCCGGGTCGCCCTTTTCCGCTTCTCCATTGTTTGGATTGCCCTCAAGAAACGAAGGGAGTTTCGGTTCGCATCATTAAGATATTCATCAATGAAATGGGGTACACGCAGAAGCGTGGGCGTGGGTGGGCACAATAGATGTAGAAATAAGACATAGTATCAATCGATCTACCTGAGTGTCTACAATCACATCCCTGACATAAAGTCATCCATTTTTCTGCAATTCGCACGGTACCGTCGTTGCTTTAGAGAAGAGACTATTAAGAATCATCCGCCGTCTGTTGATCCTAGGATAACTTAGAAAAGATTGGGATGCTCGGACGTGGACACATAATTTCAGACATGGACGCATTCTTTCAAAGGTGGAAACACTTCCGGATTGTCTGTCTTAATGTCCCTTTCAACCTGTATCTGTTTTCTTCATAACATATTCTACTGTTAAACAGTGACCGAGCTCACCTGAATTCCTCCGACAGTTGTTGTTGCAATACTGCTCACTCCATTGCGGGGGTGAGACAATGAGCCCAGAGCGAGAGTGTCATTGTCCCTGCTACGGCGGACTGCACTAAATGCTGATATCGTGAGCATTCCATCAGGTGACTGGATGTATGCCCTCGCATTCAAATTTGCCAATAGAGTACTGAAATAGAGAGAGCAGAGCGAATATTCGACGATAGTATAATAGAGCGCATTGGGGTAAAATTTGACCTGACATCATAGTAGTTCAGCACATCAAAAACTCGATGGAAAGACGACACTACGAACAAGCACGAGTGCGACGGTAGCGGTGACGGCTGTCAATGCGCCACTCAGAACAATGACTGCAATGAGGCGGTATACCACGCGCTTCGTTCTAATAAAATGGATGTGGTAGGAGGTGGTTGTGAAAGGTATTCAAAAACGCACTTGGGGATAGTAGGCATTCCCGTGCGAGTTAGAAGGAATATCATGCTTAAGGATACGGCAACATCCACAGCGACTGAAACACTCATATAAGAGATGTTGAACCCCTAGAATCTGTCAGTATAATGGAAGCCGGGCAAGACATGTTACATACCACTATCAGAGGCGTTGATACGACTTTCAGGGGTTTTCCGTACCTATATAGAGGTAAATAATGTCGACAGGCAAGAACAACACGTCACCCACACGTTTATCAGATATACTTGGGAACAAAACGCGAAGTAAGCTTTCTGGATGTCGCGATATCTATGCACCTACCGATGGCTACAACTGTGCATAGAAAAATGTTAATAAGAGAAATTACAAATGAAATCTATGTACCCAGTTGCCAAGACGACAGCATAATCTGAAGGGAAAAAATGGTTTAAAGCGCAAGCAATAGAAATTTAATTGATGCTAACCATGATAACAATAAATGCGACGGTGATGTATTTTTGCATTTTTGAACGAAAGGTGTTTTTGGAAACTGAAAGACGTCAATTTATCTTCGGGTGGTGTCTGCAGCACTCACAGATATAGATTCTTCGAATGAAGTATAACTGTACAATAACAATGACGATGGTCTGCGAGAACATCAGTACGACTCATTGGTAGTTATGCTCTCTGTGTACTCACCTCCACCCAGATGTGATGCTTTTATGGGACCGTCAAATCATGAGTTTTATTTCAAAAAGGCTCGAATAGCGTACCATAATTTCCCTACAGAGGGCCGAAAGACGTTAGCTTTGTACTGAAAGGGTCTGTCGTTGACATACGGTGGCGCTTCCTCTAGTCCCTCGATCCTTCCGTACTGATGTATCAAAACACTCCACTCTAAAAGAGAGGATTTAAAGTTAAGTCATAGAAACACATCTAGTGTATACTCACGCCCTTTCAGAATGAGAATTCCATTGGTCGTATCGAACACCCTATTGACTTGTCAATACATAGATCTCCTTTCTATCCGTAGAAAGCACGTGCCAGAGTGCACCTATCTGTCCATAAATTAACACTAGCCGTCGCAAAAGAAAAATATATCTACCAAGATTCTCAGAAACCGTGGATCAACGTTGCCGGAGCTTGAAGGATATTTCTGTCAGTGCACGCTTTCCAATAAATTGTGAGGACCGTACCTCATGTAATATATAAAGCTGAGCGAGGGATGAAGGTCAAGCATGCAAAGAGGTTGCAGGATTGCTCTGAATTAGACGTACACTTGAAGACTTGATACACCCCACATCGCGCAGGCGAGCCAAGATCCAACAAGAAGAGAGCCATAAGTCGAAGTGAGATCCAAGATAATGGGGTTCTCAGTGGGTACAATCCAGTTTGACGTCGTGGTGTTGGCCATGATAGGACTGATGTTCGCCGAGAGTGTGGTTGGACGACGTTTATAGAGGATCGAAGAGTCGTTCTCACCCATCGAGAAAGCATAGCCGGAGAGATAGAAGAATGTCACGGATCCTACACATCCGATCAGTCCTCGTGGATGAATGAATAGGTTTGTCGGTCTTATTGTCAACACCGAGCATTCTAAATCCTTGATGATCACGATGGTGGTGCGTGATGACGATACCGGGGCCTGCAATTTACGGTACATGCCGTAGTCGCCTACTTTGGCTGTCACATATCACACTTGTTACGTACTGGCATTGGTTGCTTTTTCTCAGTCGTCTCTTTGCCAAATGAGGCTAAGTCCTTACCATCATTCTCATGGTCCTGACGCCTATCTCATGAAAGCCTCTCTTCCCAATACTCAAGTTGTTGCGGTGTAGAAATCAACGATACATGCGGTTTTTGGATATCGTTTTTTGATATCACACCCAAAGGCATCTATATTTGATCTGGATCATGATGTATACGAATAACTAACGCATTTGCGCTGTGGAAAATGACAGGAACTCCACAAGGAACTCCATGCGAACGAAGTCGAGGAGAAGTGGATGAGAGGGCGGTTGGTCTCCAACAAACATTTGAAGGAGACTTTCAAGTCGTAATGAAACAAGCTGGGAGTTGTCGTAGTCAATGATATGTCCAAGGTGCCGTGTAGCGTTCGTAAAGGCAAGCAGATTCTGATGTCCAACTCAGGACGGCACTTTTGATGAAGCGGTTAAGGTTGTGGAGGCGATACTCCATACAGCATCATCCGTCGGAGTGGACGTGCATGAACCCCAAGGTATGATCTGCCTTTACGGACATCGATTTCTCTTCTTGTTGCATGCAGACTGGATTGCACTCGCGTATTTGGCATACGGACCAATGCGGCCAAGTATGGGTACGCATATATCCGGTGATTTCATACTTAGATCATCGAGGAGTTTGCATTGATGCGGCAAGTGCTTTAGGCGTGTTGTAGACTGGAATTGCTGACCCAACCGGACTATATGCACATGAAAGCTAATTGTGGATGCAGAGCGATAGCGGTACACGGGGTACACAACGGACACTGCCAGGTTTCAGGCTTTCTGCGTATCTGAAGTCAACGATTTTCATCGTCCGAAGTAGGTCCGCTACTTGCCTGATCCTCGACCATCTCGTCTCGAGTAAGCCTGTCCTGGCAAACAATATTCATATCGAACTAGCGTCCATCGTGTTCCACTGCTGACTGACGCCTAGCAATCATCTTGACCTCCCGCGCTAGGTGCTCTCGCTCATCATTGAATTCATAGACCTCGATGCAGGTACCCTCATGAGTTCTTGAGGGTCTGTTTCACCTTCTCAACGATATATTCAATACTGTGACACGATGTTCGACGGGACAAATATAGCGGAACCTGCTGGATTAATTTACTGCTCGGAGCGATTAGGATAGCTCATACAGGATATTTCAATGGCCTCGTTACAGATATCACTATCCCCCGCATTGACCATTCACGCGCATGCATTCAGCTGACATAGGCGGGCTTCCCGGTCAACCGACGATTTTGGGTGGATATATGTCTTGCTCTGCTCCTGAGCATGTCGGATTTTTTAATTTTTCTATAGACGAGATTGGACCTTGAGGCGTATTTTCAGTGGTATGCGCCCATTCACTCTCTCAGTGGCATTTTCTGTCTGTTTTATATATGAACATACATGTTGCTCCTTCTTCCCTGTCCTTCAATGCACCTGTTGGATCTTCCGCACGAGCTGCTCTCATACATCATGCACTTCGCCAATTACGATACCCTCCGCACGCTCTGTCTCACAGAGAAACGGAACCTCTACCACATAGCTCGTCATTTCCTCTGGAGAAACGTCACGGTAATCTTTGACGTCGACCAGAAACCGAAACCCAACCTCTTTTCGTTCAATTCTGGGCACCTATCAGCTATTCGATCCCTCTCCGCAGTCGTGGACGGATATTTAGACATCTCTCTCATCATTTTACGGAGTCGCAGGATTTTGGCGATGTGGTGCCCATCGTTATCCGGATGTCATTCTAATATGCGCTGTCTTTTGGGACCTGTCACTGTCGAAGATTTGGAGGTGCACGGACCACGTTTGTCTCTCTGTATCTGACCCCGCAGGAACTAACAGGGACGCTGGCAGATCTGGACGGGCCTATCGGCATAACATTACGGAGACTAACAGACACCCATCTTAGTAAAATAAGAAGATCAATACATGCCGAGACGCGAGATGTCGTCACCTCTTACATTTTGAACAACAGCGCCGCCACGGGAAGTACTTCCTGCCCTGTATTCCTAGAAAGGACCGCCTGTGTCGCTTCTGCTTGGAGGGGATTGAAACAACTGAACATGCACTGCTATTATGCACAGGTAGCAACGAGGTCATTGAGTCACGGTCGAGATCGCTCCTTCTCTTGATCCCGCCCTCCCTCTCTCTCACATCACCGCAGGAAATGCACGATGGATTCTTAAGAAGTTGATCTTCACCGGTCCAACAATTCATTTGGTAGCCAAGTTTGCTTGGCAAATTTTGCAGATCTTCGGATCTACCCCCATTTACCTTCCAGACAGTTCAATTCTGAACTCCACGAGCGGCAGTGGCATCCCTGTGGATGCTTAGCTTGTCTTTCGAATCTCACATCGCCTATGATCTACAGCCCGAAACACGGCAAGCTCGTCACCTGTGGGTGGGTTGGGTAGTACGGTATATAGATTTCCTAACTAGTTATTTGTACCGTATGCCACGGCCGTCTCTATAGCGGACCATGTCGTGTAATCTGATGATGCTGATGATGTGCACTTTCGAGGTACGCCCCGGTTGCTGTTATGGCATCCATAGCTAATTTTAGATATCCCAGCGTCCATTCTCGTCATGTAAGACCTACGACACCTTACGAGGGTTCTTGACTTAATAGCTACGAACGCGAACGGGGTGTATTGAGTGGGTAGAGAGTCAAGAGACAGTAGGTAAGGTCGAAGTAAGTGATGGAGAAGCGACACGACCAAAGGGGAAATACAATAGATATGACGAAAGGTGTATGTTCCTCCGCCTGCAATCCTCTCCTCGTGTCTTCTTATTTTTACTCCAGGGCCTATGTATGATACATCAACGTCTTTTCTGGACTACTAGTTAATAGGCAATGGCAAAGCTGAGGGCCCCCACCCGATTTATTCCCAACGAGTGATGATGGGATGGTGCGTGGAACGAGGGAAGCATGGGAATGATGTACATATACCCCAATGATCAGGAAAGGCCGATGTTGAGAACACACCGCCGGCATGTCGGGAAAGATTTGAAGGTGCTCGACGAAGAGAGAGCACAGTGAACGTTTGAACTGTGAAATAGCGCCTTACGGATGGCCTATCTAAGTCTTGTTCCAAATAATTCATTGAATGCGCCAGAACCAACCGTGTTTTCCGTTTCGTAGGGGATTTCGGAAGAAAAACAGACGTCTATTTTTTCTATACACAGGAAGCCTTGAGAAGCGCGGGACCGGATTACTTATCAAAATGAATTTCAGACAGAAAAGGACGGTGCCGGATATTGCCGAAGCTGCTGTCCTTCTACCATCATCGCCAGTCACACTCGCCGTCCCTCCTCTCGCACCTCTCTCAGACTCGAATCCCTGACTCCTCCGCCGAAGGCTACCAAATGCTTTTCCACTGCGAATGAAGGTCTTGGATTCGGAGCATCATTTTTGCGGAGAAATGTACGTGGCAGGGTTTTTTGATTACCGGTCTTGATGCTAACAGTAGCCAACTATCAGCCAATCTGCGCTGTGCACTTCGTGTACCCTCTTTCTCAAGGATATGCGAAGGACGACCGGTGATATCAACGACTCGACGCCATGATTGAAGCACCGAGCTTCATCGATCATCGAGAAGCCACGTAGCACCAGTTCTAGGACGGTTTTTTGTTTCAGGTACGTCCCCCCTGCCTCGTTCGCCCCTGTCATTAACATCCACATCATCCGCATTCATCTTCCTCGTTTTTCTCCCTTCATATACGCGTTCCGCCACCCAGACCATTCTATCGCTCCCATAGTCACGCATGATAAGGAACTCTTGTCAAGTTGACGCGTTGTTCAAAATGAAAGATGTTAAGTGAGTCACACTGCGGATTGAGCTGATCAGCCATGTTCTGCGCAGGTATATTACCATCCTCCCAGACATTTATTCCCTTACAACAACAATGCACTACAAAGCAGTCATTCGCTTCACCATCCTTCTCGCCCTCGCCAGTGTGAGTCCTTCTTTCTTCGTATTGCGCTTCAATCATATGTAACATGCATAGTATCAAGGAGTGCGTAGCGTGGGCCGGGAAGAGGATTAACAAGGAACCGTAACATTTCAAGAAGATAGCACCTGGAAAGGAGAGAAAGAGAGATTTTTCCGAGGTTAAGGGATTGATTCTATACACCTCTACCGCAGTGTGTCCAATAAATTACTCGCACAGGACTCTATGACAGAGCATAATGTTTCTTCATCTTTTTCCCCGATATTCGACTGCACGATGAATTTGAAGCGCGCCCATGTGAGTGGCGGATGAGGCCCATTCATTCGCTTCGTTCTTGAGAATACAATGGCCTCTCTCGTGACTCTAGAATTGGATCGCTGTAGTGCAGAGCCTCAGGAATTTAGTGATACAATACCCGTCGTTGTGAAAATCGGGTTTTTTGGAGAACGTCCAATAGATTTGAACCTAGGAACAAAACCAACCTTCCATGTCATAATACATGAGTCGGGGATCGAACGCCGCTTATATACCAGTTCGGTCTTGGGACCTGTTATTGTAGCGTTCACGGCGCATTTTATTCTCGGACTTGGGCTGAATGATCTGGTATGAGGATTATCAGTCGAGATACGTATATGGCACCATGTTCAAACGCCATGGTGTAAGACGAAAAACCGAAGAAAACATATTGCAGTATGACTCTTTATTCAGATATGGGGAATTGAATAACCCGCGGTAAGGTGCATTCTGTGACTCGGAACAAATCATGTAGTCTGTGAAGGATGGCAGTGGGATATTGGCTTCTAATGTTTGTTAAAAACGCGCGGCGTATAGTTTACCGCTACGTAAATTGCGGATAAAATAGCAGATCTTGACTTCGCTGTGGGAGAATACACAGGAGTCACAAGAGCCGGGGGAAACGCTCGGGATTTCTGGAGTACATTAACGGGGGGAAATATCGCTAGTGTCGGAGCAGAATTGTCGTACGAAATACCAATTAGATTGCCCCTTGTAATTTACCCATTCCTCGGTATAGAGACAATGATACTCCTCCGTAAGCACATAGTGTATTAGCTGGGTTTAGAGATTTCCATGCGTCCTCATGATGATTTTTGATTCATAAGTGTAGGTGTAGACATAACGAAGGAGTCAAGTCTCGTTTGTCAGTGAGCTAGGGCAGTCTACGTCCTTTGCTGTGGACTAAGACATCGGATGTACGCAAAAGGACCATCATTGGTGAAAGGCGTACACACCGTACTTATTCTCCAACAATTCACTTACTCACTACATAGTGATAAAGGCGCTCCAGGAGACGTCAGCGTAGCTGCCGACGCTCATTTAGCAAGGATTCAACGAGGGCGGTCAGAGGCAGGTCGGCAACAGGTCGGAGTCCTGATCCAAACCTGATCCCACAATTGATCCGTGTGCACAGCCACATCAGCCCTCTTTTTTTCAACCACCACGTGGATTACCCGCGTGCGTTACCAAGCAAAAGCCCTCATGGAATAAGATCGATGCTTCCCGAGAGTGGGACACGATGTTTGTCGAGATAGATATGGATCGATCAAAGCGGGATCTGGTGAGTGAACTAGCCGCTTGGATCAATAAGGACCGCTCATTTAAAATATTTCAAAGGCCCCGTGTCCAACATTAGCACTATGCCCTGCATTGGCCATTCACACGCATACAGTCAGCTTACACAGTCGCGCTCGCCAGTCAATCGACGATTTTGGTTGGACATACGTCTTGCTTCCCTCCCAAGCTTGTCGGATTTGCTCATTCCTCCGTAGGGGCCTGAGGCCCACCTTAGTTGTATACGCTCATTCATTTCGAAAATATGAAAGTACACGACCTGCCGATGTCTCTTTCCTACCCCCACCTCAATGCACTTGTTGGACCTCGTGTGGGAGCTCCTCTCATGCATAGTCCACTTCGTCGATCTCGGTACCCTCTGCACGCTTTGTCTTACAGAGAACAACGTCATCCATCACATAGCTCGTCATTTCCTTTGGAGGAGCGTCGCAGTTGTCTTTGACATTGACCAGAAACCGAAACCCAACCTCCTGCCTTCGATTCCAAGCACCTAGCCGCTATCAGATCCCTCTCCGTAGTCGTGAACGGATACTTCGATGTCTGTCTCTCATCATACGCCTCGGTCTTGGTGTCAATGACCGATGTAAACCATGTTCGTGTGAGTGGCGGATCAGGCCCATTCATTCACTTGATTCTCGAGAACACGACGGTGTCTCTCATAACTCTGTAATTGGATCACTGTGATACAGAGCCACAGTACTTTTCTGATATGGTACCCTTCACTATCCGGGACCTACATATCTTCAAATGTCATTCCGATATGCGCTTTCTTTTGGGACCTCTCACTGTCGAAGTCTTGGAGGTCCGGACGTCCACGGTACAGGTTCGTCGCTCTGTATCTGACCTCACAGGGACTAACAAGCACACTCGTAGATCTGGACGGGAATTGTATGCCTATCGACGTAACCTTACGGCCACTAACAGACGCCTACCTTGGTAAAATAAGATTATGTCTCGTCGATACATGCCGAGACGCGGGATGCCGTGACCTCTTGCATTTGACGCGCGCATTATAGGTAGGCCCCGGTTGCTGTTGTGTTATCCAGAGCTAATTTTCGATGCCCCAGCGCCCATTCTCGTCACTCGAGGAGCTCGTTCTAGACTTACCTCTGTTGCAAGACATGCACCAAAAGCTGTCGCAGCTGTCACCTGCCTTTCCTTTGCTTACTAGTGAGATCTCGCTTGGTATGTTTCTCTCGTTTCTTCCCTAGAATTGGTCTGAATAATTTGCGCTTTCATAGGTGTCGCTAATCGCAGTTAAAATCGCCAACATTTAAACGTAATCTATGCGTGGAATACAGGTTTGAATGTGTGTTTCCTTATGATGAGCCCCCACGTGTCGCCACGGCCTTGGTATTGTAAGGGAATCCCTTATAGTTCATTTCTTCACATTGATTCGCCGATTTGGCGACACTTATCGCTGATGCTTCTTATTCTCGACGAGAATTATCTACAGTTTGTATATGGTCCTATCTATGCAACATTGCGACCCAGGTACTTCATAATAGCTTTTTCGGACTCCGTTCTACGAATCTTTATATTGAATAATATAGACCATCTCTTGGCTTGACTTGCTTGATTTTCGTTCATTGAGTAACCCCACAGAACAAACAGACAAATATATCGAGTCTTTGGTTGGCTTATGCATGAAGGCTAGGCTCCAGGGAGTAAGAGTGTAGCATGGTATGGAAGCAAAAAATTAAAGATGCTACTGGGGAATTTGCAGCTGAATACGTCGCGCTGAGGGGGGATTTCCTATAGCGTGGGTGGTACCGATGTCAGCGAATTCAAAGAACCATAGAGACTCGTGCGTTGGCATACTTGAGCGAACGTCGAAGAGTTCATCGGTGGTACCTTTCCAATGCAGCACGAGACGACCCAAGAATGAAGCCAGGGATGGGAGGTTTATCAGTGATAAGCAAACGGCACGCAAATGCTCCGATACACAGTGACATTCTTTCTGCAAGGGGCTTGAGATTGAAACGACTAAACAAACCAGTGGCACAGCGGACCCTTGGCAGCGGGATGGCTGCAGACGATAATGGTAAGGGTGCCGTAGTTTAACTTTGTCTTTGCTTAGCCCGGTTATAGTAACGAGGCTGTCGATGATTCTATGACCTGTTTTCCCCTTTGGTATTGGTATTGGTACTGGCACAAGGTCCCAATAAGGAACGGTCTCAGTTTTCGGTCAGAGCGTCATGGGAAGTGAGTGGGTACGGATAGGATGACTAAGACGAATTTCTATTAAGACCCGGGTAATAGATTTAAAAAAATAGAGGTACTGGGGATCAAAAGCGGGTCAGGGACTTATTATTGAGAAACGGATTCATCGACGTACCGACAGTCAGATGTCGCATCCATACCAGATCTCGGTGCCTGAAGTTGGTCTTCATCTCAGAGTTTTGTGCATGGGGCAAGAAAGATGCGTGTCCGGATTTGTTTCGCTTGGCCGCGGATACAGCCTAATGGTGACAATCGAGGACGAGGGAGGTGGCGAGGAACCCAGATTGAACAACAACATGGCTGGCTTGGTCTGCAGAATCAATAGTTCTTTCTCTCCGACTGCTTCGCTCAACGATACTGATGGATTACGATCACAATGATACGTGCCGAAGTTAATTCCGTAACGACCTAGTTTTAGTAATCTGAAGAGAAAATTCAGACATGGAGTATACAGCAAAGAAAACGGTGTACCTTGCTAGCTAATCCGGCGGTGAAAAAGACTCCACTTCCAACAACGAAACATGAACTGGTCGTCCCCGAGAGCTGTCACACCTGAAGGATGGGCCTCTGTAACTTTTTCGCAGTGATCCCCGCAATAGGGTCCTTTTTCTGTGGCAATGTATCAAACCAACAAACCTCATAACTTGCTCAAAGATGGCGAAACACGTTGGAAGATAAAATGAGTCATGTGAAGAAGTCGTTTTCGGAATCGACCGTCAAAATAGAACACGCATAGTACTCGGATCCGACCAAACCATCCTGGATTGGAACAAGAATGTCGCTTCTGGTTACAAGGAAGAGAAATCTTGAAAGGGGAAAATGCTGCCTTCCTCCCTTCTGAGCCTTCAACACCGACGTCGCGCATCTTGTCGGTATCCCACGAGCATAATGACCAGAGGGGATGGATCTGAATGGAAGGCGACATGTGGGTCTGGGAGGTGCTGGGGCCCAACAACTCATGCTGAAAGATAGATCCTTTCGGACAAAGAGACAGAAAGCACTGTGAGCACTGCATCAGAGGGTGCAAGTCCTTCTAGACAACAGATGATTTCAATTCCTGATCCTTGCTATGAGCAGATAACAAGGTAAATACATTAAAACGTACCGTGGTTGTATCACACTCCACTTCATCGGCTTGGGACCGGTATCCATATCAATTCTCTCGACAGTCCTATTGGACTATTGATAAGCTTGAAGGCTCCAGGATGAACTTCGCACCATTTCAGCAAAATCACCTCTGTAGAATGTGATCGGTTGACCGTGCATGTCAAGAAGAAAGAGAAATTGGTTGCTGGGAAGACGTATGAGTCGAATATGGTAGAATAAACCATTACGCGGCTGCGATAGAGTCTTATCGACTGGTCCACACTTTCCTGAAATTAAATTTTGTAAAAATGCCTCTTTCCAGCGAGCGCAACTGGTGAGACAAGGCATGTGAGGATGTTGGAATATGGCAATCCGGCATCTTGCTGAGCTTGCTGATTAAGGAAGAAGATATAGGAAAAGTGTAGAAAGTTCTAGTAAAAGTAGGTACTGTAGTGTACATCTGCATGCGTTTGCAGAGCTCAGCCATGCGCAATACTATTGGCTCCACACCGTGCATGTCTATACTGGAGATGAACTGATCCCCCGTTTTACGACAGAGGAACCAATTGGTAAAGATAGAGCGAGATATACCATTTCTCGGGGGTAGAAATTTGTCGGTGCTGTGGCCACTGCAGCGAGGAATTGTCGTGAGTGATATTGTCATGGTGGTGGACGTTGAATGCAAGGAGAAGAGTTGTGATGTGGTGTGACTGTGATTTGCGACTGGCATGTCCCACGCCGGTCTGTCACCTGCAAGGCTTGCTTTCGACAGAAACTTTACATTCAGGCAATAAAGCATCGTCAAATCTACAGTATATCAGCAGAAGCAACACAGGTGCTTTCAAGAATCCCATCCCTGACTTTCCTTGAACTCTCCAATACCCTGGGAAGGACAATGCCGACTCTCGCTGACTAGGTACTTATGGAAATTTCAATGGTCCAGGTGAAAGACCCAGTCACAAAGCGAATTGGGACAAATGCAGAAGAAGCAGAGAAGGATAGAGAAATGATATTTGTTGAAAACCAAGTGCCACAAGGTTCACTGTAAGAGGAAGATAGTAAGGAGGGTCGATTTCAGGTTAGTTGGTTTGAATCAGGACTAAACGGTGATGCGGTCCGACCTCCGAGGTCTACGACGTCCTTTTTTCCATCGACACCGCTTCACGGGGTGGCAACCGCGCAAAATAGTCACCGCCCAGTTCCGCCTGCCAAACTCATTGCAAACCAGCTATGTCATCTCAGGAACATTGGTTCCTAACCGCATAGCACGACATGCCGACTTGCTATGCCATAAATGCCTCCTGTTCAGGCAGCATTCTTTGGTACATTCAATGAACGCCCGGCCAAGGCCGATCACTGACGCGCGATGCTTCTAATCATTCAATGTTATTTCAAGTCATTGTTTCGAAAGAGGCAGACGGGAGTTTTGAGGTACCATCCGGTCCCGGTTTCTGCGTAGAACAGGCGGCGAGGTGTAACTGTTGCCATAATATCTTGTGCACTGGAAGATCAATGATCAATAGCTTGACGAGACTTTTCAGCAATGGCAAAGTGTTTTTTGATTGTGATCATTAGCACTGCTTCTAGGAATCTGGAATTCTCAATCCTTGTTTCATGTTATCCAACGAATTCATGAAAGACACCTTGAAGAAAGCCCAAGAGGAGAGGAGAGTACAGGAGGCAGGCTTGGTTCTTGATCATCAATGGAAAGCTCCGCCCAAGTGCACTGGATAGTGCCAAGGTCACTTACGACATTTCAGGGAAAGAATCCAGCTTGAGTTCTGATATGCATCGGCCTTAAGTGGGTTACTCGGTAACATGAGGGTCGTAGTATGAGAAGAACTCACAAAGGCCAGGTCCATACGAATTCGAACAAAATGTGAACACAGATGAGTATGGGCGTATTGAACCTATGACTGAGTTTATGTCGAAATCAACATCTGGAGTGTCAGCTGTATGGTTCCGACCAGTTCGTTGATGGCAAGTGGCTAACCAGCAGGCCCAGTCAGAACAAAAGACTAGAGGTTAGATACTTGTCGATCAAAGATGTTCGATTTGTAGGAAGCTCGGGAATTTTGAATCAAAATTTGGTAGTCTTGTGCTGGGTCTGTGGTACTGTGCTTGTTACACCTCCCAAAGAATAAGAGATCTGGAAAATCCCGAGTCTTCTGATTACTGCCCAAGTGAGATTATTTTGATTGTCCCCGTGAAAGATGGGCTGAAACATCGAATATTACAATCTGCGTAGATCTGACCACCATTCCAATTCTGTGAATCACTTCCGCCGATGCATGTCACTAACTGTCTGGAATGCAGTCCGAATTCACTTTCAACAATCGGTGCCTTCATGAAACCAGATTGTGATGAGACTTAGGAAGATTGTGTTCCCTGATATCAAAGCTGCCTTGCTGCGCAAGAGTTCGGCGAGAATGACAAAATTTCTGTAAGGAACTTTTCAGTATGTCACATGAGCCCAAACAGAGGAAATGAAATGCGCAAAAGATTTTACAAGCTAGTCGTAGAGCTAACGATATCGCCGTCATACAGTGACATATTAGCCTGTGTAGCATCTAAGTATGGAAGTGGGAAATGAGTATCAGTAGACACACAATGTGGTACCACTGCGGCCAGAGGGACAGAAGAATAATAGCTATCGTCATCTCCAGAGCCATCTGCACCCAACCATGAGAAATCCATGTATTCGTTGTTGGAGGTTGAATGTGAGCAACGAGGGTATGAACTGACGTGACCGTGAATGGATGCCCATACCCCTTCCCCTTGGCCATAGTTTCCAGGGTCAGGAGTATTTGGTGAGGTGTAAAACGTAGGGGACGCTGGAGAGTTTTCTAGGGTCAAGGAGGGAGTAGATGAAGAAGATGAATCATAAATAGTCTCTGCAGGACTTTGACGGCAGTCTGCCTTGGAGATTATACTACGCTCCTTAGCATTACGCCTTTTCTCATGGGAAACGGAAGGATCATTGAGGAAGATGCATGTTTCGTTGTGTGAGACACATCTTGAGCATGGGTACTCGAGGTTGCATTTAACTTTGCATGCAGCACATGCCTATTAAACTGTTAACTCGTGCAAGGGCGTCATGTCTTGGTAACAAACCTTGCAGGACTTCTGTCTCAAGCAATTGGATACCATACTGTTGTCTACGGTTAGCATTCGTGTATTCAACATAAAGGACCATACTGACGGAACCTTACAGGTTTTCTTGTGGCACGAGAGAACATCGCTCCTTGTGAATTGGGCGTCGCACAGCTGCAAATATGATGAGCATCAGTATGACAAAAAATCATTGGGAGAGTTTCGCCTATGTCGCAAACATAACTGCGCTCGTTGGTATCTACCGAGTTGAGATGAGTCTATGTCGCAAGGGAATTAAACGAGTCTTACGGGAACAAATATGCCGCTGTAAATGGGTCACCCTTGTGAACTTTGCAGGACAGAGCTGGCAATAGTTTGTCTGCGGTAGTGTCGGTGTATTCCCTTTGTGAAGTTGCTTTTGGTCGCTGACTGGAAATTGGTACATGGTTGGGTGGAAAGTATGGAACGACAGAATCTGAAGTTAATGGAATTCAAGTCCGGTGACCAAGGAGTCATGACGATCTAGGATCAAGATTTGCTTTGAATCGCCAGACGGCTTTGAACCGTGTAAGTAATCATACATAGAGATACCCCTGTTTGATTTCATATCCTGGATGATGTTCTTACTGGTGCGGGCTGATCGAAATGCATTTCTCGGCTCCAGACTGAGAGTTAGAGGCCAATGCTGAAGAAACTCGCAAAGCAGAGAAGCAGCCCATCATCCAAATAATGAAAACCTAATCAATTTTCAATTAGAGAGGGACGTCAATTTAATAGGAGCAGATTCAGGAAACAATGATGGTGGAACATCTTCATCTGATGTTGGACATGCTAGCTGTGCGAAACCAGGGGAAACCGAGAACTTCTTTCACATAAGTTTCGGTTAACCCTGGCCCATGGATTCCAAAGTCATTAGCAGCGGCGACCTCTAGGACAATGTACAGTATATCAATATGCCGTGTCTAGCGCAACATGTAGTAGCAGTACCTGAAAGGCAACAGAGTGTAGGCCAGCATCTTGAAGGTGTCTTATCATAAACATGGTCATGGGCAGCACCAAATTGAGACAAAGACATAAACCCACAGTTCCCAGAGACCGCCAACATGCATCTAAGAAGAAGGCTTGAATTCCAAAGTAAGGGGAATGAACCGCAACAATGTCCTGCCGACACTACAATATGGCAGGCCTTCCGTAAATCCGGTACTGCAGAGATGGGTTAAGGCGCCCATTCGAAGTTTCTTATAGACTTCCCGCTTACAGGTCGAAAATCTGTCATCTCCCTTAATGGGTCAACACAAGGGAATGTTGGCATGTGGCCAAGCTCATGGAAGTGTCCTCACTTCAGTATAGCAGCGGAAGTAGGCGCAGCGCCTCAGAGTTTGGCAATGCAATCATCGGACCCCGGCCCTTTGTCACGAACTGACGCCCATGCATAGAGAGAGCCTGAGGTCTGTTCTCGACAAGTTCTTCAAGTTTCCACGTCTGGATGGTGCATTTGTATGAACATTAGGACGGATGCTTGTGTTGTGAATGGATCGAGCTCACTAGAGAGAAGGAAGGTGTTTGGAGAACTCCCCATAGGTTTAACATCACGTTTTGCAAACTTATGGAAACGAATTCCATCAACAACTCATGCTATGATCCAAGGCACCATGAAATTAGCATCCATTGTACTCAATAAGGAATTCGCAGTCATCGACGACATCATAGGTTTGTCATATGTATCTTCTTGTAAGTTCAGTGTTCATTCAGAACATTAGAAGGGGACCCGAGCATAGAATCAAAATGATATTGAACTGTCGTGTACTAGATTACTAGACGACAGATTGACCCAGATCAATATTAATCGTGACTTGTAATGATTTTATAGGAAGATAACTCAAAGATAGCCTACCAGGCGGGCTTCCTAGATCATGAAAAAAAGCATGACAGAGCATATTGATTCATCACGAAAAAGTGCAAGACTTCATACAGAATTTTTTGATTCAAGATAGGGTGTATGGCTATGAAAACCATCTGTTTCAGCACTAGCAAAGGCATGGAACAAGAGAAAGCTTAGCTGGTATGACAATGTATTCGGCATGGTTTTGAAAATAGCAGGGAGAAATGGCCAGACGTTCCTAATTCCTGGAGAGGGCGATAACCACCACAATTAAATCGATACGGGACGTCGATGCTGATTTAACCGAAGTGATTTTGCGATCGTGTTCAACTTGAATTAGTGACAGCTGCGTCGCACCAGCTTCGTCCCAGCCTCGTCCGGTGATATGCCGTCTACGCGTTCACACCTAGATTTTGCGATTTTGTAACAATACAATTGCATATCTATCCTGTACTAGTGATAATAAAAGGACTATAGCTGAGGCTTCGAGCTGATAGTTACAGCAGTATGCGACTAGTGAAGCCAGGACTTAGATGCGATACCACTAGTGGGTCAAATCTACCAGCCGGCCGTACTAGTAACTTGAAGGCTAGCTGGAATAATTAATATAAGACCACTAGTGGACGAGTAACGCTACTAGCGCACCAAACAAGGAGCAGAATACACAGATCTCGTGAAGTTCAGTCACTAGTAGACCGATCGGGGCAGAAACGCCTAAGTCAGGTTAACTAGTCACGCAGCAATCTCGAAGCAGGACTTAGAAATGAAATAGCAACGGATTAACGTTACGCTCAGATCCGACTAGTGCGATCAGATCTATTACGATCGGCACTAGTATAGCCCGGCTGCGCTTTCGATCACGGCCGACTACGGTTGCGAGCACGAGGATGTGGCTAGTCGTTCATCTCCGGCACTAGTGGCGCGTTGCTGGGTCAAAGAACGCGAGATTAACCCGTTAGCTGAGCTCCGTGGCTCACTAGTCGTCCAATAGCAATTTCTAGACCGACTATTGCGTGTTTATGCGCGATATTTCGGGCTTAGCCAAGAAATCCGTACCGAAAATACCCCACTAGTGTAGCTGTTTGTGTCGCTTTGTACCTTTCTTTACAGTATATAAGTAGTAGAATAGCCACTCGCAACGGGAGGCGATGCCATCCCTGCGATTGAGACCTACTAGTCAGTATCTAGTGCCCCAATTAAAGGCTTTTGTGCTTAACCTCAAACGAAGCGGCTACTAGTCGCTAAGTTACCTATAGTATTGAGTGAATTGAAGTCCCTTTGAGTCTACTATTGTGTCCTGCAAAGGCCAAGAGTGCTCCAAAGTTAGTTCTTGCAGTTTCTCAAAGTTAAAGTATTATTCTTAGGCCAAGAGTGCCACTAGTAAGCTAGAGTGCGAACTAGTCAAGTGTTGATCACTTGTAAGGAGCAGTTTCTAGGCCAAGAGTGCCACTAGTAAGCCAAGAGTGCGAACTAGTCAAGTGTTGATCACTTGTAGGAAGTATTACAGGGCCAAGAGAGCCAATAGTCCGAACAGTCGGAGTCCCAGCGAGCGCAGTAGCTCAAAACCAAGTCACATTCATTCAATTGTGTCTTACCCACCCCACTAGTGTGAGTAGTACACTTGTAAAACTCACTAGTAACGAATAAAACATCTTTTTGAACAACCTACCTTGATTATCGAGTCTGCAGAGTGCTTCTATCGTACTCGAAACACCCGAATTCAATACATTGGTGATAGTGTAGAGTGTAGAGAGGTTTAGTGTTGGTTGGAGCTCATTTCCGCCCACTAGTCTTTTGTCATTCGCCGTTACCGAGCACATCATCTGGAGCCCACCGCGAGGGAGTTTCAGACTTGATAATCTCGTTGAATTAAGACCTTTTATTTGACACTAGTCTTGTCAAATAAACTACTATTCAATCTAGCAGCTTGTACGCAATCTGTCTAACCAAGCCTCAGCGAAAGCGAAGGGCAAAGCTAGAGCTCCAGAGCCCACACAAGCATCATCCTCAAGGCTAGCACCTACTAGTGCCGCCGAGAGACCCAGAGGAAGATCAACAGCCAATTCCCGAGCTGCTGGTGTTGGAGTCCCGTCTAACTACGACTTATTAAAGAAGAAACGAAGTGCAACTGCACCGCCCGATAGCCCACAAGCTAGGACAGCGCAGCGAATCAACGCGAATCTTAACGTCCAAAGGACTAGACCCCCTGCACCGCAACCAAGGCCCAGAACTTCCTCCACTAGTGGACCAACGAACCCACTAGTACCTGGACAAACGAACTCCCAGTCCATTCAACCCGTTAGCAGACCGATCATGTCAGCTAGCACCCAAAAGATGCCTAGACCGACGTCTAGGGACGCGCCCAAGTTCGATAGCGATGAGCCTGAGAACTTGCGACGTTTCCTTGGACAGATGGAGGATTTATTCTCCGACTATAGCATCAAAGACGACGACGAGAAGAAGAAGAAGCTAGTGAGGTACACAGATGCTCGTACCGAAGAAGAATGGCAAGCATTGGATGAATATGATAATGGTTCCTTCGCTGAATTCAAAGAAGCTATCTTGAAGAATTACCCAGAGGCGGCAGACGCAGAAACCGGCACTTGGGAGAGGCTCACGCGTATTTCGCGTAAGTTCTCTAACCTAGGGGCCGACGAGCGCGAGTCGTACCTAAAATTCAAGCGTAGATTCTTGACCGAAGCCAAGAAACTTCAGAAGCCTCCAGTGCTAGTCACGAATCGTGAACTAGTGGAAAAATTCACCGAGTCGTTGTCGCCCGCGTTTCGTGCAAACATCGCGTCGCGATTAAGCATTAAGCGTGGTATCAAAAGCGCGACTAGTGCACCTGCCGCTGCTCCCGCAGCTGCCGCTGCTGGTGCTGCTGCTGCACCTGTCGTCGCACCACCTGTCAAGAGACGGGAAGACATGCACACCCTTGACGAGGTTGTTGCAGAAGCCGATGATATTGCTCTTAACAGCTCTACTAGTTACTTTCTGTCGGCAACTAGTGGAAGCATATCATCGACTGGAGCCACTAGTGGTTCTGGCATTAAGGCAGAATTTGAAGAAGTAAAGCAGCAAGTTGCTACTTTACTCGATCGCATTGACGTGAGCGAGAAGCAGGCGAAGGAGCGTCAAGAGCAAATCTTGAGAGCCTTTCAACAAGGTGGAAATAACTCCTCGTCTAGGCAATCGCGACCACAGAATGAGCATTCGGGAGCAGGACCATCCGATAACTGTTGGTACGACTGGAAACCTGGTCATTTCGTAAGGGACTGCCAGAATGTACAGAAGCACGTAGCAGAAGGATTGTTGAAGCTCGTCGATCGCAAGTTCATGATGGCTGACGGTACGCCAATTCCGCGCGAACCAGCGCACCTCTGTCCAATGGATCGCATGCTAGCGACGCTGAGCAAAAGACAGGAACAGATGTTCTGGGAAGATGTTAGTGGACCGGCTGGAGTATTCAACATCAGCCTGCCTGATAACGCTTCCTTGTACGCGAATAAGCCGCGAGATGCTAGAGACGAAGTCATTGATAAACTTCGTCAAGATCTGCAATATTGGCAGACTAGTGCTCGTGTGCCGACGCCTGTTCAACCTGCGCTCCAGCCTCAGTTGTTGCAAGCACCTGTACCATCTACTAGTAGTCAGCCAATGAATCAACCGTTTGATCCTAACATGTTTTTGAATCAAATGAGGTCACTATTCAGCCAGACTGGTAATCAGAACGCGACTAGTAACCAAAACTTTGAAGGTCAGTACGCTGCCACACGCGCTAGCGGTGGTGATGCATCCCAGCAGGGTTTCGAAAGGGTCTGATGAAGGCTACGGGGAAGAATATGTCGATCCCTATGACTATTCCCCATAAACAGCCGGAGGACCATTTCAAAAACCGACCCAAGGGAACTGAACCGAAGAAATATGTGAAGAAAGTAACTCAACCATTGTCTGATGAATCTGATGAATCTGAAAAAGAAGAACCGGTACCGCGAGTACCTACTAGTAAGAAAGTCGTAGTGGAGATTCCCACCACTCGACCCACTAGTAAGAAACCGGTTACTGTAGAAGACGCTAGTGATGATGAGGATGGGGCCCCACGTCGAGAACTACCTTTTAGGAAAGTTCCGAGTGTAAGTTTCGCGCCTCTTCCCTCAGATAGCGCAAACAAAAAGAAAACCCAAGTTAGATTCGACGAATCCAAAGCACCAGCCTATAAGCATACGGCACCCATCCATAAGGAAGGTAGAGTGCAGGATGTCGCGTCTAAAGTATTGAAAACACCTATAGTCTTGAATACCGAAGAATTAATGGACTTGTCCGAGCCATTAAGAAAAGAGATAGCCAAGTTGATGGCCAAGAAGCGAATTTCGACGCAGCCAGTGACGGAACAGATGTATAGTGCGGGGGAGACTCAACCTGAGTCCGACCCCTTACCATTCAGTGAGACTAGTGATGAAGAAGACGCGACTAGTAAGGATTTATCCTTGGAGTCAGACGCGATCGACATCCGTGACTTGCCATCTGCGACGTTTATGGCGGCTCAATTCAACATTGGTTTGATGCCCGCTGGATCCTTAATCATGGCCGATCCATATCTTCAGTATCTCGACTCACTAGCGCCAGGAGAAAAGCCTAAGCAGGTAATAGTCGCAAAAGACTCGGCTAGTCTGCGAGCTGTGTACCCAGTTATCAATGGCGCAGGTGAAGAAGAAAGCGTAGTTGACGGAGGCTCGCAAATAGTATCGATGGCTAGTGCAATCGCAACCAAGCTAGGAGTAGCTTGGGACCCTGACATTACTATTCATATGCAGAGCGCGAACGGTCAACTCGAGAAAACCTTAGGACTAGCAAGGAATGTCCCTTTCCTCTTTAACGATATTACCGTGTACTTGCAAGTGCATATTATCGCTAGTCCTGCATATAAAGTACTACTAGGCAGACCATTTGATGTCCTTACCGAGAGTGTAATTAGGAATCAAGCGGACGGTGGTCAAATCATTACCATCACGGATCCGAACACTAGTCGGAGGTGCACTATTCCAACCTTCTTGAGGGGTGGACCTCCTCGAGTTGCGAAGGCTGCTCCTAAGACTACTGAAGAGGGTTTTCATTTGAACTCGATGAATTGATGAACGATCAAGGAGAGTTAGCCCTGCAAATCGTGCAGACTAGTGATGGTAACTTTGAAATCGAAGGCTATATGCAACCGAAAGAAGGCGCTAGCTTCTCAGAGAAAGAGCTACGTGACAGCTTTCTTATGGCTTCGATGACTAGTGAAGAAAACATTTTACGAGATGAACAAGCCAACGGACTATTGAACTCTTACTTCCAAGGGAAGATAGTTCCGGAAGGCTATAAAATGCAATATCATGTGTGCGAGCACACTAGTGAGGGCTCTCCGTTACTAGATGATAATGAAATCCCAATCTACAATGTACTAGTTGATAACTTGCATGCGAAACCGACGACTAGTAAGCCAAAGAAGAAAAAGACGGCACTAGTACCCGGTTTCGAGCACCTTGGTGCGCGCATGAAGAGCCCCGACTTTAAACCAGTCGCAGTGCTCGCTAGTAAGAAATATAAACCTGTAGCATTGAAGGTAAAGCCACTATTAGGCGATCTGCCGGACAAGTTTCGAATAGTAAGAGATATTAAGGGTGATCCCCTCAAAGACATCCCACTATTGAGCACTAGTCCACCAGAATACGTGTCTACTGGACGCTATACCTCTGAAAGAAAAGCTAAAATTGACGAAAACCACCCAGAAGGATTTCTATGGCCAGAAGAGCGCAAGCTAATGCATCATTTCATGACTATCCAAGAGCAAGCCTTTGCTTGGGACGATACTGAGAGTGGGCATTTCCGAGAGGACTTCTTCCCGCCAATAGATATTCCTATAGTACCGCACACTCCATGGGTTTTGAAGAATATCCCCATCCCACCAGGAATCTACGAAGAAGTCTGCCGGATTATTAAATCCAAGATCGACGCTGGTGTTTACGAGCCGTCTAATTCTTCATATCGTTCGAGGTGGTTCTGTGTAATTAAGAAAGACGGTAAAAGTCTTCGACTAGTGCATAGTTTGGAACCTCTGAATGCTGTGACTATCGCGCATTCTGGGGTTCCACCGGCCACAGACGAACTATCCGAGCATTTTGCAGGAAGAGCGTGTGGAGGATGTTTGGACTTATATGTTGGATACGACGAGCGAGACATCGCGGTTGGATCTAGAGACTATACTACGTTCCAGACGCCGTTCGGTTCGATGCGACTAGTAAAATTACCGATGGGTTGGACTAATTCAGTACCAATATTCCATGAAGATGTAACGCATATCCTAAGAGAAGAAATCCCGCATGTCACTCGTCCTTATATCGATGATGTACCTGTACGAGGGCCCAAAACTCGCTATGAAACTGAGGATGGGGGCTTTGAGACTATTCCAGAAAACCCTGGGATTCGTCGTTTTGTATGGGAACATATGCAGAACATGAATCGAGTGGTTCAACGGATGAAATATTGTGGAGGAACTTTCTCTGGACCTAAGACGTTCTTGTGTGTTGAAGAAATGACGGTGGTTGGTCACTTATGCACGTATGAAGGAAGGAAAATTGAACCTGATAGAGCTGGAGTCATCAGTCGTTGGGGTCCTTGTCAGCACCTCACGGATGTACGAGCCTTCTTAGGGACTTGTGGAGTCTGCCGAAAGTTTATAAAGGACTATTCGAAGATAGCAGAACCACTAGTCAAGTTGACGCGACTCAATGTACCCTTCGAGTGGGACGTTGAACAGCAGCGAGCCATGAACAAGCTCAAAGAAGCAGTCGTGACTAGTCCTGCTATTCGACCAATTGACCTCACTAGTAAAGCAGAAGTGGGTCTATGCGTTGATACTTCGTACAAAGCGGTTGGATTCTACATATATCAAGTCGATGAGAAGGATCCTACCAAGCGCTATTACGTGCGCTTTGGCTCGATCACTATGAATGAAAGAGAAGCGCGGTTTTCGCAACCTAAGCGCGAGTTATATGGACTATTGCGAGCACTAAAGGCTTGTCAATATTGGCTCATTGGAATTCGCAACTTAGTAGTTGAAACCGACGCACAGTATATTAAGGGTATGCTAAGCAACCCTGGAATGGGACCGAATGCCACTATCAATCGATGGATAGAAGACATCCTGATGTTTCATTTCACTCTTCGTCATGTGAAAGGTAGTACTTTCCCTGCAGACGGACTATCAAGGCGAGATCCGCAACCTGGAGACGAAATACATCCTGACTTAAAGGATTACGAGATTGAGGATCATGGACCCTTGAAATTTGAAGTTGCAGAAGGGACTAGTACGCTACCAAAGGAGATTGACGAGTTTAAGAACGAAATTGATAGTCGAGGTGGTTATATGTACACACTAGCCACTAGTATCGACGATTTCACTGTAGAATTGGAAGATGCACGCTCTCGTGAACAAGAATTAAGAGACCTATACTTAGCACAGGAAAACACTGACGAGACGATATGCCAGTTCTTGAAAGCGACTCCACTCATCCCAGATCTCGAGTATAAGTTCGATCCTAACAAAAGGGAGGACTATCCAGAGAAACAACGGACTAGTAGTGGACTAGCACAGGATGAACGATTACCGCATGTCCGAACTTGGTTGAGGAACGTTAGATACCGTCCAGAGGGACTTAACGACAAACAGTACTTGACTTTCAAGCAGTACTGTCGGAACTTCTTCTTGGATAAGGAAGGACGGTTATACAGGCGCAGTACCGAAGGAGATCATCGACTAGTAGTGGATAAAGAGCATCGAATGTATATGATGAGATCGGCACACGACTCGTTAGGACATCGAGGCTTTTACGCGACTAAGTCACTATTGGATCAACGGTTCTGGTGGCCAGAGTTGGAACGAGATGTCAGTTGGTATGTCAAGTCTTGTCATTTATGCCAAGTTCGACAGAAGACCATGCTTCGTATTCCACCCTCTGTCACTCAGACGCCGTCGCTATTCCAGAAGGTACATTGCGACACTATGATCATGTCCCCGGCATCTAACAAGTGCAAGTATATAGTTCACGCGCGCGACTCGTTATCGTCTTGGCCAGAAGCTAGGGCATTACAGAATGAAAACGCTAAAGCAATTGCGATTTGGTTCTTTGAGGATGTGATATGCAGGTGGGGCTGTCCCTACGAAATAGTAACTGATAATGGAGGACCTTGGGTCGCTGTTATACAGTGGCTAAAGGATAAGTACGGCATTACTGGCATAAGGATCACTCCTTACAACTCGCAAGCAAATGGAAAAATTGAAAGGGGTCATTGGGACCTTCATCAGGCGCTATTCAAAGCGACTAGTGGCAACTCGAGGAAGTGGTTTTACTTCCTACCGCATGTATTGTGGGCTGACCGTATCACTATTAAGCATGGCACCGGGTGTTCACCATATTTCATGGCACTAGGCGCACATCCAATAGTACCGCTTGATGTAGTAGAAGCGACTTGGCTAGTCAAGCCTCCGAGTGGAATCTTGAGTACCGCAGACCTCATAGGCCTACGAGCGAAAGCACTAGCCAACCATGCTCAGCATGTAATGGAAATGCGACAGAAAGTGAGCAAGAATAAACTCGATACAGTACTATGCTACCAACGCGAGCACAAGGCCACTATAGTGGACTACGACTTCAAACCAGGTCGACTAGTGCTTATGTGAAATACGTGAGTCGAGGATAGTCTCGATAGCAAGATGGAGCCAAGGTACTTGGGGCCACTAGTCGTCATAAGAAGGACTAAAGGTGGTTCTTATGTCTTAGCAGAGTTGGATGGTTCAATAGTGGGCGGCACAGTCGCTCAGTTTAGAGTAATCCCATACCATGCGAGGCATAGTGTCGAGTTACCCAAGAAAATTCATGATTTAATCGATGTAAGTCCCCAAACTCTTAAAGAGTTGGTGGATAGTGATGAGTCTGTCCCAACAGAATACCACTATCGGACCTTAGGCAAGAAATTGTATGGTGTAGACCGAGTTAGACTGCAGCAGAGCGACACTAGTGAGTCTGACAGCGACGATTCAGCTTCAGAAGCGGAGGGATACCCTCAGCCTAATGATAATGATAGCAATAGTGATGAAGACGACGAAGTCCCCATCACTAGTCGACTCAGAAGCTCGAAAACTGCGATCGGAGACGGTTAAAAACACTGTATATTGCTGAGTAACGACGGTGTAAGCTAGATACTGTATCTAGGCAGTTGGAAATCACGAAAAACGACAGACTAGTAATAGAAAATTGATATATGCGGTGACTAGTACTAGTAAAGCTTGGAGCCAGAAGCAACTGGAGCAGAGGAATCGGCCTCCATAGGCACAGGAAGGCGGCTCTCGAGCTGCTTGACGACTTGGCCATGGTGAGCAACCACAAACTCCCTGTATTTCAACAGGTACTCGATTTTGTGGGTGGTGGCAATCACATCGTTGCGAAGATCAGCCTCCCTAGAGCGCAAGACGCTTTCGGAAGGGTTGATATGATCCCCAGCAACGACTAGTGAAGCCGCAGCATCGACAGTACTCTGACTAGCCTCGTTGTTGATAGCTAAGTCAGCCGCTAGTAAAAGAAAGAAGGTGAATAGGGCGTCGCATAACCCACTAGTAAGCACATACCAGCAATAGTGTAAGGGGAATCCTTGAAAGCATGGTCAGCAGAGGCGCGAGGACGCTTCCTGGCTTGGTTAGCGGCCTCGATAGCCTTCCCTTTGGCAATAGTCGCTTCGGCGGCCTGGTAAATGTGTGAAAGTGAGTCGAGATCGAATACTAGTGGATAGAAAGTCACCTGAATCGCCTCGGCACGTCGCTCTGCCTTCTCCTTTTCCCTCTGAAAGAAAACCTTTTAGACTAGTGAAGAAGAAAACCGACTAGTAAACGAACCTGAGCAGCCTGAGCAGCTTTCTTGTTCTTGAGGAACTTGGGAAGTGGAACCTTACGGCCTTCGACGATGTTACCGGCAGTCGGATCGCGATTGACAATGACATCGACATCCTCGTCGATATTCATCTGTTCAAAGCGCGAAATGACAGTATCAGCCTTGCGACGAATGGCAGCTGAAGGAATCAATACCGGGTCAGTTTCCGGTGGCGCACTGGAAGCATCAGGGTTACCCATGACCGTGTCCTCCTCAGTGGCTGCGACGACGCTAGCTTCGTCATCGGACGAGTCCTCGATGATGGCTCTCGACTTAGCGAGGTGGCGACTTCGTTTGGCAGGCTAGAAAGCAAAATAGTCGGTTAAGAATAGAAAGAAACAATGACTAGTGAAGTACTCACCGCTTTGGAAGCCTTAGGCTTGCCACTAGTGACCGTAGTTTTGGTGGGAGTCGACTCAGCAGGAGTGGTAACGACTGCAATAGCAGCCGCAACAGCCGCTGCCCGCTTGTCACGCTCACTATGGATGGTTCCGGTGAAAGTACGAATGGTATGGTAATCCTTGAATGTTGGAACGGTGGAGTGGTCTGACTGAATTCGTTCGAAGACCTGCTTGATACGAAAAACCACGTCTTCGTTCTTGGCATTGCCAATGACCGAAGCAGGATGCTTCTCCACTAGCTCTGCCTGGATCACTAGTCAGTCGAAGATCGAAAATTGAATCACTAGTCCACATACCCCGATAGCACAAACAGCCTTACACTGTTTGACAAGCGTCTCCAGCTCAACTTTGTGTTCCCACAAAGTATCGGCGGCTTGAATAGCCTCATTAGCACGAGCAACAAGGACAGCGATGTCGGTAGGATTGGACATGGCTAGTGACGATTTTATGAAAATATTTTGGAAGAATAGTTTGAAGAGTTTTGGAGTGATGAGGCTAGTCACGAAAAGAAGTCTACTAGTAAGACGATGAAACGACTAGTCAACAGGGACGTTGAATTTATAGTGTGGGGGAGGACCGTGCTCTTGGACTTAGTCAAAATCTCGCAAAAATTTCGCAAAAATTTCCGAGAAATTTCAATAAGAAATTACTAAAGACTAGGCCATGAGCGACGCCGCTCACGCAATATCCAACTGTTTGAAAGAATACCCAAGTTGAATCGAAACAACTAGTGATGGCGAAACCAGCCACAATATCCAATCGGTTGTCAATAGTGCACCGTGATCGGACACTAGTGAAAATCCTAAGTCACTAGTGGACTTACGTTTTGAGAAAGTCCACTAGTCACACTTAACGAGTCACTAGTGTACCTCAAAAGGGTGGAAACCTGCATGGCTAACTCGGAAACCTCACTAGCATTAGAGGAACTAGTACGCAATCTGGAAGGAAGAATGATCGCATCATCAATTTCTAGCCGAATGCGGATGACAGGCATCTAAGCGGCACTCTGAGTGCTCCCTACCCCACATTGCGCAGAGAAGCGAAAATCACGCTAGTACCCCATGAATGAAGACTTAGATGGATTCTTGAAACACAGACCTCACATCACACAAGAGAGGATGGGACATGCGAAAATCATTGAATATTTTAAGTGCTATATCCACACTTTGGCACTACAGAAAGTAAACATATGCCCTGAGGGCGCATACAGAAAAGCTATTGTAAAATGTTCGAAGTAAAAAGTCCATGGCCAGCAGCTCAAGCATCCTTCAACGACTCGATAGGTGGACGAACAGGAGAGCTCGTAGTCGGATTCACGAGAGCACCAAGCTCGTCATCAGAGTCGTCCTTGGGAGCCACGCTAACCTCCTGAATACGAGCCAGAGTAGCAACGCCACCCGAACCCTCGACGACGGGAAGGGAAGGCGAGTCGGTCCTCAAGGAAGGCTTGCTGAGGGCTTGAGCGACGATCTGATCAAAAGAGGACGGAGTTGATTGACCCCGGCAGCGAAGTCTTCGAGCTTCATTAGAAAGAAGAAAGAGCTACTAGTAAATGCGACGACAGAATAGTCGACGGAGAGGGTGAAAGCAGGCAAATTTTATAGAAGTCGGACTTAGGTTTGATTCAATACAATTTCCAAGCTGAGCTTGAAACGGCTAGCTCCTTACTCGATCATACTAGTAACACACACATGAAATCAGTAAGAATGAATAGAAATGAGAAACAGTCCTAGTAAAGTAAGATTTGCGCGGTCGCACATGAATCTGAAAATCATTAAGTGAATTTGATGATCATTGATGGCTAAGTGCCGAACGGGCTTAGTGACTAAAAGACGTGATCGAGACCTGTGACCTTGAAGGAATAGCAACGGGTCACTAGTGGGACGCACTGCTAAGTACAAAAATGGACTTAGGTGACTGAGGACAGTCACTATTTCAGTGTGGGGGAGATGATACGCCGTCTACGCGTTCACACCTAGATTTTGCGATTTTGTAACAATACAATTGCATATCTATCCTGTACTAGTGATAATAAAAGGACTATAGCTGAGGCTTCGAGCTGATAGTTACAGCAGTATGCGACTAGTGAAGCCAGGACTTAGATGCGATACCACTAGTGGGTCAAATCTACCAGCCGGCCGTACTAGTAACTTGAAGGCTAGCTGGAATAATTAATATAAGACCACTAGTGGACGAGTAACGCTACTAGCGCACCAAACAAGGAGCAGAATACACAGATCTCGTGAAGTTCAGTCACTAGTAGACCGATCGGGGCAGAAACGCCTAAGTCAGGTTAACTAGTCACGCAGCAATCTCGAAGCAGGACTTAGAAATGAAATAGCAACGGATTAACGTTACGCTCAGATCCGACTAGTGCGATCAGATCTATTACGATCGGCACTAGTATAGCCCGGCTGCGCTTTCGATCACGGCCGACTACGGTTGCGAGCACGAGGATGTGGCTAGTCGTTCATCTCCGGCACTAGTGGCGCGTTGCTGGGTCAAAGAACGCGAGATTAACCCGTTAGCTGAGCTCCGTGGCTCACTAGTCGTCCAATAGCAATTTCTAGACCGACTATTGCGTGTTTATGCGCGATATTTCGGGCTTAGCCAAGAAATCCGTACCGAAAATACCCCACTAGTGTAGCTGTTTGTGTCGCTTTGTACCTTTCTTTACAGTATATAAGTAGTAGAATAGCCACTCGCAACGGGAGGCGATGCCATCCCTGCGATTGAGACCTACTAGTCAGTATCTAGTGCCCCAATTAAAGGCTTTTGTGCTTAACCTCAAACGAAGCGGCTACTAGTCGCTAAGTTACCTATAGTATTGAGTGAATTGAAGTCCCTTTGAGTCTACTATTGTGTCCTGCAAAGGCCAAGAGTGCTCCAAAGTTAGTTCTTGCAGTTTCTCAAAGTTAAAGTATTATTCTTAGGCCAAGAGTGCCACTAGTAAGCTAGAGTGCGAACTAGTCAAGTGTTGATCACTTGTAAGGAGCAGTTTCTAGGCCAAGAGTGCCACTAGTAAGCCAAGAGTGCGAACTAGTCAAGTGTTGATCACTTGTAGGAAGTATTACAGGGCCAAGAGAGCCAATAGTCCGAACAGTCGGAGTCCCAGCGAGCGCAGTAGCTCAAAACCAAGTCACATTCATTCAATTGTGTCTTACCCACCCCACTAGTGTGAGTAGTACACTTGTAAAACTCACTAGTAACGAATAAAACATCTTTTTGAACAACCTACCTTGATTATCGAGTCTGCAGAGTGCTTCTATCGTACTCGAAACACCCGAATTCAATACATTGGTGATAGTGTAGAGTGTAGAGAGGTTTAGTGTTGGTTGGAGCTCATTTCCGCCCACTATTCTTTTGCCACTCGCCGTTACCGAGCACATCACCAGCGTCCATTTTTGTCACTCGAGGAGCTCGTTCTCGATATCCCTTTCTCGCAGGATATGCACCAAAAACTGGTGCAGCTCATGCCTGCTTTTCCTGTGCTTACAAATTCTGACATCGTCTCGAGAACTAATGAGACCTCGCTTGGTATGTTTCTCTCGTTTCTTCCGTAGAATTGGCCCGAATGATTTGCAAATTCCATAGGCTTCACTAACAGATTATTGTAAACTATGCGGGGAATACAGATTGGGAGGATCCGTCTTCCGACGTTGCTTCAGCTTTTTCCTCTTTGATACTAGCCTCGTGTATGAACCCGAGTGCATTGTCCTTAGACTTGGCCTCTCTGCTACCAGGTCACTATTTATAATCATTGCAGGACATTTCAACACTATGTATTCATCTTTCCCCCCGATATTCGCGTGAATGATCCATCATGTCCGTGTGAGTGGCGGATCAAGTCGATTCATCCACTTGGTGCTGGAGAATACGACGGTGTCTCTCGTGACTATCACTGTGATGCAGAGCGACAAACCTTTGCTGATATGACAATCATCGCTATCCAAAATCTACGTCTCTCCCAATGACATTTCAACGTGCTCCGTCATTTGCGACCTCTCACCGTTGAAATCTTGGAGATGTGCCGTCCAGGTTCGTCTCTATGTATCTGTCCTTGTCGTAACCTAACAATTCACGTTTGTAGGCCTGGACGATGAATGTATGCCTATCTGTGTAACCTGACGGCGACTCACAGAGACCCATCTTGGTGAGATCAGAAGGTTATGTCTCATCGAGACATGTCGAAATGCGGGATCCGGGACGTCTTCCATTGGGCGTGGGCATTGGACGTAAGATAATTGCTCTATTCTTCGTCATGCTGATACTAACTTCGCACCGCAGACCCGTCCCTAAAGAAGCTTGATTGTATATCCTACTCCCGCAAACCATAATTCGAAGCTTGTTAAGGCAATGCGCAATCTCTCCCATTGGTATATAAAACTCTTTGCAATGTCTCACAACCGTGACTTTGAATCATTATTTGAGAGTAGTATTTGCCTCTTGCCTCGAACTCTATCCTCTTGACAAGGTGGTCGGTGTTTTCTACCATGGATCCAGAGTCCTCATAACAGAAGTTATGCACGGATATAACCACCAGACTTCTAGAGCTCGACAATGAACAGGAGAGCATGTGAAAAAGAAACAACAGTAGTGACATGCAGTGATTAGGAATCGAACCCAAGCGGGGTAATTCAGCTAGTCGCTTATTTCACTGCGCATTTTCTTGGATAGTGATCGATGGCTAAGGTTCAAATGGAGGAAGTTGACGCTCTACTGATAGAAATCTGGAAATGAGGCGACCTGCCTTGCTAAACGATACTCTGGTGACTTTCCCTTTCACTACATCTATGACGCTGCATACGTGAACCTGTACCATACTTTTAAGTCGAAAGATCACGCTCGGAACTGCCAACAATCTTCAAGTGCACCAAAAATGGTTCATGGTTACTGCGAACCTTTACATACCGGGAACCTGTTGCATTAAAAACAATTTACATGAATACCATTGGACTGGGATTTGAACCACTGGTGACTCCCCAGGAGTTAGCCACCGCACCATGTCCAACTGGTTTTGAGTTCCAGATTGGTACATATGAGCCATCTTACTTGAAAAGAGTAATAAGTCTCTGAACGTCCAGCAGAAATAATTTATCTTAGGAGTCCACGACCATAGTGATGTACACATACGAGAACGAACCCATCTTGTTCGACAGAATTTATCACGTCGAAAAGAATCAACTGCACCATTGAATTTTGCAGGGATTAACCTTGCCTTCAAAATTTCTACTGGCGAGTACGATGGGATGACAAGAACATCGGCCGCTTCATTTATTCATGATGCTCGAGTGGAAGAGGAACGAAAGGATGGGACATCGGACCGAGCTATGTTTTGCCGAAGATGCTCTCCTTCTGCCACCATCACCGGACTCTCATTGTCCCTTGCTCAAGATTTCTTCGACATCTTTAGCTTCAAGATGATTTACAATGTATGAGCGAAAGCGAAAGATTATCGTCATCCTAGGATGGTCTTTGTTGTCGGTATGCTGCTCGTTTTCAGTCTCTGGCCAGTCCTTGATATCACTCTTTCCGGTTATTCCTTTTGATTTCATGAGAAGGGTGCGAACATCTTCGATTTTGCAATACAACAAGTCAATCAGGACATCGCCACGTATTTATTACAAAGACAGATGGCTCGGTAACAATTCAGGAGCACATCTCCGGTGATATTCGTCTGGGTTTGCCGTATATAGTGGGTCCTTCAGTCGTATTTTGTGTACTCCCGTCTTAGACCAATACCCCTGCAACTGTACCTACCCACCAATCCCTATCTATTTTCCGCCTCGCGCCTCTCCGTCCACTTCCCCAGCGGTTAGACGTGCGTCATCACCTCTTACTGTCGGATACTCCTCCACTGCTTTCTCTTTCCTTTACCCTCGCTTTGTCCACGGCGCTTGTGCTAAGTTCACAGAGTATACTGACAGGCTATTGGTTGGACTTTGACCGGGGGACAAACAGGCGTGAGCGAGGAAGACCATTGACAGTCATGGTTAAGATGGTGCATAAGACATAACCGGTGTCACATGTACCTCCTTCGAAATTAGTAGTATTAATGGTGTGAAGGCTAACATTGGTGCTGGTCTTCTATATGAGAAACTTGAAGGGTTCAATTCCTTACTCTCGAATCATGTTTGATGGTTGTTGCTTTTTGTTCAATTAGTTTCCTCGACACCGTTCAGTGCTACATGCTTCTTTCGGAAATCTGTATGATCAAGTAAGGCCAATATGCTCGTCTTTACTGTGGACTCTGAAATGTAAATTTAGAACACGATTTACGAGTCCAGAGTCACTTACTACAGTGATCTCTGTGCGCCCAGGTGATGTACCAGTTAACGCCGGACCTCTTACCACAGCTCGTGGTTCTATTCCCCCTGTCTGCAATTACATTTGCATATGTGACACAATTTTTGTTTCAGGCATCACACATCAACTTCTTTTCTTCATCGTTAAGTGCTAAGTTGAGGGCTCCCGACCTATTTCTTCCCCAAGAGGGAAGATCCGTTTGGACGGAGTAATCAGGTGAGTGACGCACATATATCTCAATGCTCAGTCGAGGCGGCCATTGAGAATATGACCATGATGGTGTTGGAACCGTATCGCTAGGTCCGAGAGGGAGAATGCCAGATGGCTAGTGATAGTCGCGGATGTAGCTACGAACAAGCAGGAAACTACGGATATAGTGCACGTGATCACGGAGGAACCGGACCGTGCCTATGCTCCCAGTGTATCAGGAAATGCTTAAGGACCTCGACAAGGCAAAGAGTGCAGTGAACTACTGACCTAGCGCCTTAGACTGGGCCTACCGTGTTTGAAAAAAATCCATCGGATGCGCCAGAGCTGGCAGAAACTGCCATTTCGCGGGGCTTTCGGGAGAAAATCATACGTCTATTTTGCTATATGGGAAGCCTCAAGAAGTGCGGGAACAGATTATCCCATAGAGACGATTTTTGGTCCGGAAAAAGACGGAGCCGGATATTGCTGAAGATGTTCTTCCTTGTACCATCACTGCCAGATGCACCCACCGTCCCTCTGTCTCATACCTCTGCCATCACTTCTTCAAAGTCGCATCCTTTACATCTCCACCGAAGGGTACCGCATATGCATGATTTTCGGCTGCGAATGAAGGTCTTGGATTGGGGGCACCCGTTTTTTTGGGAGAAACGTGTACGCTGATTTTTTGATTACCGGTCTTGATGCTAATAGTAGCCGACTCTCAGACCGTTCAATCCAATCTGCATTGCGCACTCCGTTTTTCCTCATGCTCACGAATAGGAGGACGATCAATGATGGCAACGACTCGACGCCCCGATTGATGTCACTGAGAATGAACAAAAGGAGACTGAAAGGGAGTGCCACGGAGTACCAGTGCTAAGTTTTTTGCTGTAGGTATTCTGCTCGGCGCTCGCTTTTTCAGCGTCCGGCCAACCCTAATTATGTATCCTTTTAGAAGTCTCTCTGACTCTAGACCTAAGGACACGCTCATTTTCTATATCATAATCCAACCCACCTCGCTGCCAAGGAGAGCACTACTCAGCCTTGTACCATCACTACGCTCGATAACGATTCAGGAGGACATACGATGGAAGGATAGTTTGGCTGGTGGTGCTCGTCGGTCTGCGAGTGTATTCAATCTGGTTTCGCGTGCCGCAGTCAGTGAGTTGCCAGTGTTGCTTTGTGATCCTCCCTCAGAGGCTGACATTTCTAGTTTAGGATAGTGTTGACTATCATTTTCTCATTCCCGTTTTCTATGGTGACCCCAGGAGCCATGCGCTGTCGTTCCGATGCAGGGGTCCGTGGCTCACATATGTTCTCCTGTCTTGTTCACCGTCATACTTTCCCTCACTATATGCATTCAGCTTTGTCCGCCTCCATCCGCCTCATCCCACATCCATTGTCCTTGTTTTTTTCCCTTATTAGACGTGATATGGGTTCCGCCACCCAGGCTATTCTATCTCTCTCATAGTCATCACCTCCTCACTCTGTGTGATATCCCGACGATGGATCCACGTCAAAAACTGCGGCCCAAGCACTGTCTCGCGTCTATCAGTGCATGGTACGGTCGTTCCGCCGTAACATAATGCCAACTTACCCTGTGGGCATTTCGGGCATGCCGTAGGCCGTATGACTTAGCAGCTGGCCAGGTGAAATACAACGAGGGATGGGAATAGCGTCGGAGCATGACGCGAAGCTGCCCGCAGACGATATTGATGTATCTTGGTAAAATGAAAAGATTACGTCTCATCAATACGTGCCGAGATGCGGTGATGTGCTCGGTAACGGCGAGTGGCAAAAGACTAGTGGGCGGAAATGAGCTCCAACCAACACTAAACCTCTCTACACTCTACACTATCACCAATGTATTGAATTCGGGTGTTTCGAGTACGATAGAAGCACTCTGCAGACTCGATAATCAAGATAGGTTGTTCAAAAAGACGTTTTATTCGTTACTAGTGAGTTTTACAAGCGTACTACTCGCACTAGTGGGGTGGGTAAGACACAATTGAATGAATGTGACTTGGTTTTGAGCTACTGCGCTCGCTGGGACTCCGACTGTTCGGACTATTGGCTCTCTTGGCCCTGTAATACTTCCTACAAGTGATCAACACTTGACTAGTTCGCACTCTTGGCTTACTAGTGGCACTCTTGGCCTAGAAACTGCTCCTTACAAGTGATCAACACTTGACTAGTTCGCACTCTAGCTTACTAGTGGCACTCTTGGCCTAAGAATAATACTTTAACTTTGAGAAACTGCAAGAACTAACTTTGGAGCACTCTTGGCCTTTGCAGGACACAATAGTAGACTCAAAGGGACTTCAATTCACTCAATACTATAGGTAACTTAGCGACTAGTAGCCGCTTCGTTTGAGGTTAAGCACAAAAGCCTTTAATTGGGGCACTAGATACTGACTAGTAGGTCTCAATCGCAGGGATGGCGTCGCCTCCCATTGCGAGTGACTATTCTACTACTTATATACTGTAAAGAAAGGTACAAAGCGATGCAAACAGCTACACTAGTGGGGTATTTTCGGTATGGATTTCTTGGCTAGTCACGAAATACTGCGAAAAAACACGCAATAGTCGGTCTAGAAACTGCTGCTGGACGACTACTGAGCCACGGAGCTACGCTAGCGGTTTTAGGTCGCGTTCTTGACCCAGCAACGCGCCACTAGTGCCGAGGATAAACGACTAGCCACGCTCCCGCATCCGTAACGCAGTTCGCCGTGATCGAAAGCGCAGTCTGGCTAGCCTCGTGCCCGATCGTAGCTGATCTGATCGCTCCAGATGGATCTAGATGCGAGGTTAATCTGTTGCTAATTCATTTCTAAGTCCTGCTTCGAGATTGCCACATGACTAGTTAACCTGACTTAGGCGTTTATGCCCTGATCGGCCTGCTAGCGACGGTACTTCACGAGATCTGTGTATTACGCTTCTTGTTGGGGGCACTTGTAGCTACCCTCGTCTACTAGTAGCCGTTATTCACCGGCTCGTAACAGTAGCCGAGGTACTAGTCATTCCGGCTTATAGACTTGATCCGCTAGTGGTATCGCGCCTAAGTCCTGGCTCGACTAGTAGCTCCCTGGCTTGACTATCAGCTCGAAGCCTCTGCTATAGCCCTCTAGTTATGACTAGTCAAGGATAGATATGCGCTAGTATCATTATAAAATCGCAAAATCTAGGTGTGAACGCGTGGACCGCGTATCAGCGGGATGCTGTAACCTCTCGCATTCGTCGCGTGCCTCAGAGGTACCAGTAAGCCCTTGCTGCTGTGTCGTCCATAGCTAACAAGCCTATGCCCCGTGTCTTCGTCACGATTGCCGGACCCTCGTACCTCGGGTCCCGGCAACCTGACTGCGACACGGGACTTCGGCTTGTTGGGGCCCGCCCCAAACCCGGCTTTTTACTAAGATTTGTTGTTCAATCTCTTATTCTCAGTTATTTGTTCAGAAAGAAATATGTAGTATGAGTGCCATAAGCTACCTTCCTTCTGTAAGCCATGGAATGGACAGGCTACCTCAGCAGGGACTTCCTTGGTTTAGGTGATCATTGTTCATAAGTAGCTGGACTGGCCTGACCGGGAGGGAGAGAGGAAGAGATATTTAATCTGGTTCTTATATCTCTGACTTGGACATCCTATGTGACATGGGAGGCACTTCCATGACCACCATTTGAAGCCTGATGATTTCCGTAAGACTTACATTTAGCATTGACAACAGCAAAAGATATGGTGTTTGAACATGGAGGAACACTTGTATAGGGATGTGCACCATACCATTATGGATATGACCATAACAATACGGCCATAAACCATATGAAAAATCTTGCCCATGGTATGGTACAGCTGATGCCAAATCCATACTGTGTCTGTACCATTGTCCATATATGGATATTTTCATGACAACAGTGAATAACTGTCATCAAAATGTAAGTGTAATTTGCATCATTGAAATCATATTTACTGACCTCAATGACATTGAATGGTCCCCTACCATTCCCTCAACAACCATACTTCAACCATATGGATACAGCTGTATTTGGGCCATCAAAAGTGCACATAGTATGGACCCGTATCCATATTCACCATACATAGCCACTGTGATATGGATACAGTGCACATCCCTACACTTGTATTGCACAACACATTTGCATGACATACTACTAAGTGCATGTATCTGTGTAACCTATACTTGAATGATCTCCTGGCCCCTGATTCTACCTGCTAACTTGACATTTAAGGCTTGTTATTTGCTTGTTATTCTTGTGTTGTTCGATGTTGACTCATTGCTTGATGGTTATTGCTTGATACTTACTTTGTAGCTACAGCCTACAGTGATGTCATCATGTGCTATGGGGAGAGTAGAAGCTGGTAGAGATAGCAGCATGGCAAAATAGAAACTTGCCACTGGCCATGCCAATGACATGCATTGGATGTGCATGTGCAGAGAGTACTGAGACTTTGCTCAACATCACTCATGAGTCATTGTTGACTTGTTGCTGCTCAATAATCACTCTGTAGCTACAGCATTAGATACAGTGGTGTAAGTTGAAGCTCAGCAGTGAGAAGTTACTACTATCTATGCCAATGATGTGCTGCAGGAAGGATAGATGCTTGGTAGGGGCAGCAAAATTGAAACTCATCACACATTGCAGGGAGAACTTGAGAAGAATAAAGAAAAGCAGCAGTTCTAAGGATATATTTACTGGTCTCCATCTGTACATTTGGATAGTCAAAGTAGGGCTTTAATGCCTTCGCGTCGTAATATATGGCAGCAGCATAACAAAATTGAAACTTGTTGCAGCGCTGCGGAGGGAGCGGCAGTTAGACGGCAGTGCAGCGGAATTGAAACTCAGCCGGAATTGGCCAGGGTCTGGCAATGGCCGGAAAATTCAAAGTCAGCTTATTATGTCAGCTACCTGTCTTAATATATAGATTTTGGATGCCCCAGCGTCCATTTCCGTTACTCAAAGAGCTTGTTCAGGACATGCCTCTGTCGCAGGATATGCCTCAAAAGCTGTTGCGGTTTATACCTTTCTCATTATCGTCTCTGAAGCTAATGAGACCTCCCTAGGTATGTTTTCTCCTTTCTGCCATAGTATTGGTCTGATTAATGGGCGATTTTCGTAGGCGCTGATACTCGCAGCTAAGACTCGCCAACAGATTATCATAATCTATGCGTGGAACACAACACATATTTGCCGAGAATGAGTCTCCCTGCGTTGCTGGGGCTTTCTGGTTGCATCCTAGTCTATGAAAGATTATATTCTCCAATCGTTGCTTGTCATCCAGGTCTCCCACCCTTGCTTATCCATGTCCACCCCGTCCTCCTCTAGCATAAAAAATACTATTTCGGCGAATCGTAAACTGAGACATGTGGCACTGATGCTCTTCAAAAACACTTACCCTGTTTGTGAGTGGTGCTCATCGTCTCATATAATCCTCTCCTTTGTAATCAGAATGGTTCTATCGTTCGTTGACTTTATGGAACTCGCTGACTCTCCTGTATCTAAGGAGGTGGAGCCGCAGTTGGTTGTGCTCAGGTTTCACATAAGAAACGGTAACGATCAGTCGTGCGTGAAATCTGGGTTGGACTTGAAATGAAAAAAAGCAGTAATCAGCCGAGGTAGTGACAGAGAATCGAACTCTGAGATACCATAAATTGCACTACTGGGCCGTGATACCTATACTAATTATCATCCTAGAGTTCGACTTGACTACCTGTCTTTTGGCTGGAAATATAGAGTAACTAACCTTTTGCCGACATAGCATAATCTTCGTACAACTAGTAACAGCCTCATTCTCAATAACACGACGAAAAAAAGGACAGGATGAATTGATTTACCAGAATGTCACCGTATTATGCTAGAATGCAGGATTCGAACCCGCGATGAGATAGAACCATTCAAGTAGTTATACTATATCTGATTGCATTCAGATCTCCGACAGGCTGGTTCCATCCTCCGTATCATAAAAAGCGATCCATGATCCATCTGCACACGTAATCCAAAAGCCCTATCAACAACTCCAACCGGTGAGGACAAGCATATTTTACGTGGTTCTCATAAATCCATGTCCTTTGTCCTACTCCCAAACAGCAGCTCGGATATGGTAAAACAGCTAATCACGGATGGCTTAAGCTTAAGGTTCAAGTCCCCGTATCCAAAATTTGGGACATGCTATACCTTTTTGGCTCTGCTAATTTCCATATCAATGCAGAAATGGGGATATGAAGTCTTCAAGCGCAACGAAACGCAAGGGATATACACAGTGACGGACGTACGTTGAGTAGATCAGGTATCGTCGACAGACGTGGCAATGTTCTTATCAGCGGGTTGATGTGAACACACCATAACGTAATGAGTACGGCCATCGATGACTCTGGTGCTCACCATCCTTTGTGCCCTTTCGATTGCCATGTTTCGCTCGACAATATAAAATAATCCCAAAGTAATCGGTCTACCTTTGATGCCAAGTCCAGACCAACCACACCAAAAACTGGTAAGCACGAGGATGAGTTCAGATATTGGGAATTGAACCAGGGGTAAGTTATGTGGCCATTACACCATATCCGAGTGTAGACGAGAGGACGATGTTGGGTTGTCAGTAGACCGGGCTTTGGTTCGATGTATCTCAATCATAAATGGAGACCTTCGTCGGGCTTTGGTTCCATTCATCCCTCACCTCAGGCACTAATTAATACTGATTTTTTGAACACATCTTCAGCTTCGTTTATTCGTAGTGGTTTCTCATCACTGCACATAAAGCATGCTCAGTGACTCCAGAATAAAGGCGGGATATGAGAGACGTTGATGAGCCTAGACTTCCGTGGCAACGGCAACACCAACTCAGGAACAAGATTGGGTAATTAACGTGGTAACACGGCAATCAAGGCGATCGTGTGTGCGAGTGGGTTCGGGGCACCTCCGTGCAGTCAATCAATTCCTCTATACGCAAGTATACACTGCGACTTTTCAGTCAGCGAAGTAGTACTGCTTGGTAGTCGAGTACTAGAAGCTTTGGCTGTAAGCCGGTAGGGATCTCTCGAAATGAGAGGGAACGGAAACGGGTATGACGTGAATACCACGAATCCATAAGCGAAAATGTGAGAAGAGACTAGAAAACGTCGCTAGACGGCAATCCTAGCGAAGCGAGCGAAGGAAACGGAAATAAACATGTGAAACTGGGTCTGAACGCGGGGGAAACGATGTGGAGACGTGGAACTAGAGCTGAGAACGGCTGGTAGAAAGAGGAAACGTGGAACGAGGTACTGAGGGCGGAGCGTCGAGAATAAACGTGGAAATACGGAAATTGGCGATGGTACTGAGGGCGAGAACGGAAATATACTGGCGGTGGTGGGGTACTGATCCTAAACGATACGGAAATACTGATGTCGATGTCGAAAACTGGTCTTGTGCTGAAGCGATCCTATCCTATGTCAAAACTAACCCTCAAGTCCACTCGGGGGACTGTCCTATACGAAAACTATGCTGAAACTGGTCCTATACTGGTGCGAAAACGATCCTAAGTCTGCTCGGAGACTACCCAAGTGGGCGACGATACGATGGTGAAAGTGAAAACGTGAAAAGATCCTATGCTGGTGAAGTTGAAACGATAACGGCCGATAAAAGATAAACGGGGATGAGATATGGCGCGGCAATCACGTATCGGTACAATATGAGCATGTACCAATAGTGTCAAGAGCGAAGAGCGAGTGTCAAGCGACTCTTCACAGTCAAAAACCGTAGAATAACTCTGGTGAGCTTAAGAATTGACGTGCACTCGAGAATGTGCTGGGGTAAACGGTATATTGCCGTGAAACGGTAATAAACGTAGGTAGACTCGATGTGTGGTGTAAACTCGATGTGTGGGGGTAAGCTGCGATCTTATGCTCCAGGTAAGCTAACGCTAAACGACGTTTTCTAGCTAGTTTTTATACTACAAGTACGAAATTATAAATAGAGTAAGTATGCGCGACTTAGTCAGGCTGCAAGGCCGTGGCTTAGTAGATTTCGTAGCAAACATATGGTTTCTTGGCTTCGAAAGTAACAGCAACTTGTCGACGTTGCCGTGTATGGACAAAACCGTATGGTTTCTTGGAGCGATGAACGGATCGTGAGGTGCTGTTTTAGCTGCGGACTGGGGAGGTATGTCTTTTGTACTGAGGTGCACACTTGGGTCTACGTCTTCTCCAAGTCTTGGCGAAGTAACAGCCTTAGTAAAATGCGGTCTGTAGTGGCCGTGTGCTCGAAATATCGTGGATGGATGAGTGGCCGCGGCAATCACGTCATTTCATTAAGTGATTGATTGATGCGTCCATGAGGCTATGAGAAGTGATACGGTAGTTCCGTTTTAGGATGATTTGTGATCGAAGGTGCCTTGCCGTGATGGAACACGGCAATTATAATGCGTAACCAGATGAGATGGATAACAAAGCGTGTGAGGAGTCGTTGCCGTAGCATGAAAGTAGTATGAACTTGTGTGCAATCTTTGGTTTACTGAAAGTCCGCTGGGTGGACAGGAGCGGCAATTAGTGCTTAAAATCCACGAATTCTGAGCGTACAGAGCCTGGAGGCTCATCAACGTCGACATCAATATCGTCTGCGGGCAGCCTCGCATCATCCTCCGACGTGATACCCATCCCTCGTTGTATTTGACCTCGCCAGCTGCCACGTTAACCAGCCTACGGCGCGCCCGAAATGCCCAAAGGTTAAGAAGGAGATAGGGTCGGATGAAACGACCATATAATCCGCGCGGCACAGTGCTTCGGCAGCGGCTTGACATGTCGACGTCATTGGGATATTACAAGGAGTGACGGTCGGTGACGTCTATGAGAGCGATAGAATGATCCGGGTGGCGGAACTTATACCACGTCTATTAAGGGAGAAAAATGGGGACCATGGATGCAGGATGACGTGGATGTTTACGGCAGAGGTGAATGAAGCTGAGTGCATATACTGGCAGAAGGTACAATGGTGAACAAAGCGGGTGAACATATGCTGGTCCCTGCGTCAGAACGACGGTGTACGCATCCTCCTCTCATCCACGGTTCCTCCTCTCAAAGAGCGTCACGATAGCAAACAGAAACGACGAGAAGACAGTCAAGACAGTCCTAGATTAGAACTGTCAGCTTCAGGAAGGATCACTAAGCACACTGACGACTCACCTGCGGCATGCGAAACCAGATTGAACATGCTGGCAAACCCCTATGATCACCACCAGCGACTCTATCTCCTCATCGTACATCTGCTTGAATTGCTATCGAGCCTGTGGTTAATAGAGTGCCGAGAGTAGTGCTCTCCCTGGCGGCGAGGTGGAGTCAGATGGCGATATTGAAGCCATGCGTCCTTCGTATATCCTTGAGAGCGAGGAAACACGGAGCGCACAGCGCAGATATTGGACAGAGCAGTCTGACAGTTGACTGCTGTTAACATCAAGACCGGTAATCAAACGTACATTTCTCCCAAAGAACCGATGCCCATCGTCCAAGACCTTCATTCGTGAGAGAAAACAAGGCGGTACTATTCATGGAGGAATTAGGGATGCGATTCTAAAGATGGGATGGCAGAGAAAGTTTGAACTAGCCTCTCCCACAAATGTAAACTAATGGAACACCAAAGTAACAGGTATGAGAGGGAGGGTCAGCGGCGATGATGGTGGGAGAAGACGATCTTTGGCAATATCCAGTTCCGTCTCTCCGATCCCGGGCTCCCGTGCCCCTGAGTGCTTTCTATGTAACAAAGCCCTTTGACACTGTTTCTTTCGACTGGCAACAGGTATCCGCCAGCCGCGGTTGGGTCAGACCTTGTATGATCAAAGCTGCTTCTGTTCCTGCTTGACTATTATCGCCATCACTGTCGCGTCTAATTCTAGTTGCTCCTCGTGAATCAGTTCCAACTGCTTCGATCACGACTATAATACCTGTTCCGCGGACTATGATGAGGCCAGGGCCCAATCACTCGGCTACGGATGACCTTTGATGACTAAAGCGCACACATGCCATCTCGGCCGTTACGCGTCCTACTCGTCATAATGACCCCGGAACCAAGTTCGTATCACTCTATGTGTTGTCTTGCCCTGCTTCGGGAGCTGTAATAGAGCTCTACCTGGTTTTGCCATCTCTTCTGCAGCCATCTTCAATGACATCGTGGGGACACTATTCGAATCTGTACCGGATTAATATTGAGGCTAGTCTAGGAAAATAACACCGTTTCTCCTCGTATTGTTCCTCCTCAGTCTCATTCGGAATCTTCTCTCCATCAATGCGGGTGCTGGTCGCCGAGATGGGGAGAGTACACTCATGATACTACTGATAAGTCATCGCAAACACCAAGGGATCAGTTGACATACTAAGTAGCAGCAGATGACGACGTACCCCCGCTTTTTGCATAAAGAAGGCTCGAGTTATCTTAGTGACTCGCCCTCCTTGCACCACTATCTTCAGCCAGAAGGCTAGTCTTCTCAATGTCATATCTATCAAATCAGGTCATTCTCATGAAATTCTCAATCCTGGAAAGCTGTGTGAGTGAGGGAAGTTGAGACCCACTATCGCCTATATCGACATCTGTCATATCTCTCAGCTTCCATCGTTGAACTTCCCTGTCTAGGCCGCGTTTTTTAGATACGTCAAAAGACTTTAGTTGAGATCTCACAGCGACGGCTTCTCCATCTATCTGCTATATTGTCACTTGGTTCTTCTACCTGGAACTTGAAGCCTTGTGTACGACAACCTAGAACTTCGTAATCCTTCCTCGAGGTCGTCTGGGAAGGTCCTGTTTCAACTGCGACCTATCAGGCGTGTACCACATGCTGCTGGAGTACGACAAGTTCTTAATCCCCGTGATTGGGCGCTCTGTACCATAAAAACATGGACAGCCTTCACTGTGGTGGTGTTCAACGCTCGTTCTGTGTAGCTTGTCACGTATTCAATGGACATATGCACCACGCAAACACAGAATTCTCTTGGCCCAATCTGGAAGCACGATACCCTGGGTGGATAACCGTGAAGGTTAATACGCATCAATCACGATGCATGTTCCGTGAAGTGGTAGGGTCACTGTACATAGCTCGTTATTAACATTGTCGTTGACAAAACAGCATTTGTAGTGGTATCGTTCGGAGAGCATGTGGGTCTATGGTTTACCGCTACCTCCGTTGTCAGCAGAGTCTGCACTTCCTCCCCTCTGGCCAGTTCCATTAGGCGGATTAACAGGCTTGCCCCCTCCAGGATCACTAGAACCAGATGAAGTGTTGGTCTGCTTTGCGTGAGAGGAGCATCTGTGACCCGCCGTATGATGTCAGTTCCTCTTTCGGGTGGTGTAGAGTCCACATACCCTGGTAACAACACCAACACCAACACACTGAGTCGTAGTCTGCTGGACTCCTAGCAGAAATTTAGTCAAAGCAGAGAGGCATAATCGAATATGTTGCAAACCTCAATAGTCCCCTGTAAATGTCACTGTGATGATGGATGTGGAAACAAGAAATGAAAAGAATACACACCCGTCAGAATGGAAGTCTTCGTAGGGAAGGTGCATGCTGGGAGTGGTGTTGCTACAGTTTAGCTTGAATCAGAGTGCCAGTTCTTATATATATTTTGCTAATACTTCCATTCCCAATTTCCGAGGTGCACGATAGTTCAATAAGTTACAACACTCCATCTTCCTGACTGAATAGATCATGACAAACACCATGGGCGGCTAATTGAAAGAGACATTCATCATCGATCATCGACCATCGCCTGCTCCCTGAATGGAATATCGCAACTGGATATCTATTCCACTGTTGTTCGTCTACGGAGGTATACAAGTGCCTTACAGGAAAGCAAAAGTAAGCGGTACTCTAGCCACTTTATTATCGTGGGAAGCATTGGTTGATGAGAGGGTGGTAACATTTCAATACCCCTGGTCGATGACTTGAGGATGATTTCATCCGATGCAGTCCCCATGCCTTCCATATCATTCGAGTTCAGTTGCATGGCCTGTTTCCTCAAGATTAATCAAAGTATTTAAGCTATCATGTCGAGTCGATTTAGTTAGCACCTATGCCCATGAACTGTTTCCACTATGACGTCTTTCCAGTACGCACATGCGTCATTCACAATGTGTCGATATGAGTCACTTCTCTAGGCTGGTTCACACGTCTCGTTCTTCGACTCGAACTGCAACTGTTAACCGGAGTCGTACAGTCCACGAGTCATTTGTCGGATGTTAGTAATCCTTTGTTTCAAAGACGTTATAATGGAATGGTGCAACTGGCATCAACATTTTTCAGGGTACGCAATTGGTTGTCATCAAGTGCGATAGTGAGGGACAGCGGGGCCGTGGATATATGTAGTACCAGTGAACAACTCTCTTTCAAATAAAACTGTTCCATCTCTTCAGTATTCTCTCCACTTCGCCGAGTGGGTCGTACACGAACTTTGCACCAAAGAAGAGACAGTGATATACACTTGGCTCCTGGGTACGGTTACTTACGAAGAAATTGTTCGTCTATCATGGAACAGTCACTGGCATCATGTTCACTATTTCGGGGTTCAATTCCCTGTCTATGAATAAAGAGTCACGGGTGTAATTTTGGTATTATCCCACGCTACTCCCGGCCGCCAAGCCTTCATGACCAAGCCAACCTAGAAGTCGAGATATTCGCCCGTTTGCTCTATTAGTATGAGGTCACCCGGTCCTCGCAATCACTGAAATCAAAGGTACATAGCGCAGTCGAGCTAAGAGATGGTCTATATTATTCAATATGAAGATCTGTAGATACTAGAAGGTATTCCGAAAGAGTCATTGTTAAGTACCTGGGTGATAATCGACGATCAGACCGCATACAATGAGAATAAAAAAGGTATCGCCAAATTGGCAAACCAGGATAAAGAGACGAATGTGAACCGTAAGGGATACAAAGCCTCAGCGACGCGGGGAGCCTCATCCTCTGCAAATATGTGTTCCACGCATAGACTATGATAATCTGTTGGCGAGTCTTAGCTGCGAGTATCAGCGCCTATGGAAATCGCCCATTAATCGGACCAATTCTATGGCAGAAACGAGGAAACATACCTAGGAAGGTCTCATTAGCTTTAGAGACGATACGAGAGAGGTATCAACGACAACAGCTTTTGATGCATATCCTGCGACAGAGGCATGTCCTGAACAAGCTCTTCGAGTGACGGAAATGGACACTGGGGCATCCAAAATTAGCTATGGACGACACAGCAGCAAGGGCTTACTGTACCTCTGAGGCGCGCGACGAATGCAAGAGGTCACGGCATGTATTGACGAGACGTAATCTTTTCATTTTACCAAGTTACATCGATATCGTCTGCGCACAGCTTCGCGTCATCCTCCGACGCTATTCCCATCCGTCGTTGTATTTCACCTGGCCAGCTGCTACGTCATCCGGCCTACGGCATGCCGAAAACGCCCACAGGGTAAGTGGGCATTATGCTATGGTGGAACGACCATACCATGCGCTGATAGGCACGACACAGTGCTTGGGCCGCAGTTTTTGATGTGGATCCGTCATCGGGATATCACACGGAATGAGGACAGTCAGCGACGACTATGAGAGAGATGAATAACTTGGATGGCAGAACCCATAGCACGTCCAATAAGGGAGAAAAACGAGGACAATGGATGCGAGATGAGGCGGTGTTTATGGCAGAGGCGGATGGGGAAAGTACGACAGTGCACCTGTAGCAGGCATCTGTATATATCAGACCCAGTCAATTGACTGAGCTATGTGATATATCCAGCCAGTCAATTGACTGGTGACCCATATATAGTACTCATTGGTGTCACTCTCCCTGGGGACTGTCACGGGTAGTCACGGCCCTCCCTCATGCTCGTTAGGGCACAGCCACGCCTCCCTTGCTGCTCACCGGCGGCGCGCGCTTGTCTGCTCATTGTGGGCGCTAAAATTCTGTTTTGGGCCGAATTTGATCGGGTCCATTTTGCGGCACTTTTTTAGGCACTTTTTGGGCACTTTTTTTGGGCACTTTTTTTAGGGCATCGGGAGGCAGTATATTCAGATTGTTTGCGTGCCCTCCCGACCATTGGGGGGGGTGGGAAATGGCTATTTTTGGAACACTACTTTTTTTTCATTGGTCTTGGTAGCTGCCATTGTTTCCTGCATTTTTCGTGATTTTCATTTTTTTCAAATTTTGGGTGGGGGCGGGATACCGCCCAAACGAGAAACGCGCGGCATTCTAGCAGTAAATGGAAATTACAATCACACCGGACAAGAGTATAGGCAAACATATGTAAATATTGTCTTCATTGTCTCGGAAAATCACCACAAAATACAATTAAATGCCAGAAAATTTTTCACATGAGTGACACCTAGCACATCTCCATATCAACCAAACAGCCAAGAAAAATCTGCTCAACTACGCATCAACAGTCCCAACAAGCCCAACATCATCACCACTGCATTCTTTCCAGACCCTCTTGACGACCTCCCTATCACAGGAATCCGGCTGGTCTTCAGTACACGACCACTTGCTGTCCATTGTCATTTCAACGACGATGTAGATAGGTTTGGCGCCGACGTGGTGCAGCCATGCGCAATCCGGATCCGCGGTGGCAAATTTCAGCAGCAGTTCACTGAAAATTCATCAGTCACAGTCATTCAGTAAGAAATCAGCCACTCACCGAACAATTCCCCCATCAGCGAGCCTCGATTCAGCCATTTCTCAATCAGGAGGGAGCAGATCAGTGATAAAGGATGGAGGATGATAATCGTGATGATGGCTGCGGGCAAAGGTACCATGACCCGGGTCCCGGATATGCACGGAATCACTCATGCTGACCCTGCATGATGACATGCACAAAACAACTTGTACATACATAGACTAGCAAACATTTCAATATACGTGTGCACAGAGCGAGGAAGACATATATTTTCTTATCACAAAAATTAAAACATAATAACCCGCGGACTTTACAAGTTCATAACAGACGTCCCAACACGAAGTCGACGTCTTCCAATGCACTTAACCAATTCTCGCGTGCGCGGGCAGCTGCAGCTTTCTCGCGATGGCCATTCTCACTCATTCCTTTCAATAACCAGGCCCAGAAACACAGCGCCGCCATAACACTGACCCAGCCATTCATCCCCGGCAGTCGAAGCATACCCCAGTCGCCCTCCGATTTCCTATCTGCATGCCCTTCATGATCCAATGCAAGTGTCACCTCCGATTCATCGCGCTGGCGGAACTCCGGCTGAAGTTGAGACCACCACAACCAAAACTTCGCCTCGAAATCCCTGACAGGATCCACCCCACTCTTCGGAGCTTGAAGACGGAATCGCTCCGTTCGTGCACGATTAATCCAGTCGCCGATGGGTTTGGGACGATCCACAGCACTGAGCTTACCGCTATGGGCCCAATTGCTCTCGCGCGTCTCGAATTCGATCCACTTTTCGCACAGCTGAAGGAGACACACGGGAACATCCTCTCGCTTGAACAGATTGACGGCGCTGATTGCCCACTTCGGTGCATCGTCAGGTAGGACCAACTGTGGTGAGCTTTCCGCGCTTGCACTAGATGCTGCATGTTCTGGGGTGACTGTTCTATCTCCGGTCACTTTTCGCTTCTTGCGGGCTGGGAGAATATTCGTTAGTACGAAAGAGCGGTACCGCCCCATACACTTACCTCTTGGTGAACTGCTTACACCAGCCTCCTCATCCCCACCGTGCTCGGCCCCTCTTTTCCCCCCTTTTGGTGCGCTCGAGGTCTTGGTCGTGGGTGCATTCGTCCTCCGAGTTCGACCACCCTGCTGCTGCTCTCCATTGCCAGTGTTCTTCGGCTGTTTTGTTGGCTTTGAAGCCGTACCCGTATTGACAGACCGCGTAGGTTCAGGATCTTCAGCTTCAGCATCGCTCGCATCCTTTGGTGTCACAAACCTAGCGGCATCCAAACCTTCATCCGGTGTCGCTGGTCTCGATGGAATTCTGGAGCTCTGTGGTGAACCTGCCCTTGAAACAGCGGGCGATAGTGGGGGAGACAACGGTGGAGGAGAGGATGGTGATCCCAGCGAAGCTTCAGTTGGTCCAGCAGGCTGTGGAGGATCGGTCAGTGGTGATGGAGCTGTCGGATTCGAGCCTTCAGCTGGTCCAGCGGGCACCATAGAGGGTAAAGGTGGCGCGTTAGGTTCTAAGTCTGCCTGCGATGACGGCGACGGCAGCTGTGGAGGATCGGTAGGCGGGGATGGAGTTGGCGAGTTCGATGGTGCTGCTGGGTTCGAGACTTTGGCCAAATCGGAAGAGGGTGCAGCAGGCTGTGATGCGTCCGTTGCTGGTTTCTCGAGCCTCACCTCCGATGACTTCTTCACCGGAGCCTCCCTTGCCGCCTTTGTCGTTTTGGTTATCGTCTTTTTCGCCTTTGTTGTCGTCGCCGTCGCTGTAGTCGCCGTAGTCGAGACTGTCGTTGGAGCCGGAGTTGTCGTTGCTGGTGGCAGTGTTGATACTAATTCCTTGCCTCCCGCATTATTGTACACCTCCCCATCAATGGTGTGCAAAGTCACACCATCCTCCTCCGAGGCAAAGCCAATGCTATCCAGAGTGGGCGTACTCGACGGCAGTGCTCGAGCACGACACATTTCCACACCTAGATGTAACATCAGTCTTCTATACTAGGCCAATCCAATTGAGATGTACTGAAACATCGTTTGAGAAAGTTGCTGTAAACCGGCAAGATGTAACGCTTCAAGTTGGCACGTTCGGCTTCAACGAAATTCTGTTTTACGACGCCCAAAGTTTTACCACCGTGAAACCTAGGTTGATAAACGTTTAAACCGTCAATGCTTTCAATAGGAAGGTAATACACTTACGAAGCTATGTGTAGTCGACCTCCGTCAGCCGGCTGTGGGCCACCCACATAGATCGAAACTGGACACCCGGTCGCCTCAACGATAATGTCTATCAAAGGCTTGACGACGCTAGGTAGACGTTCGAGGCAGCTATACAGATGGTTAGCCTATCATCATTCCCGAACACGAGCACTAACCTTTGGTAATCCTTCGCCTCTTGCGATACTGGTGCGTGCAACTTCTCTTCATACTCCTTGATTGCAACCTCATGCTCCTCTGCTGCCAAACCCTCCCAAGACTTCTTCTCAGCTGCCGGTAAGTCGCGATACATCTTGCTTTTGAAAGATTGAAAGCCAGCAGCGCGTTGTCCAGGTGCAATTGAAGATCCTTTCGTCTTCATCACCTCCATATGGGCTTTCCACGCGGCCTCGACCTCGGTAGCGTTGGCTTTGTACCACAGTGCAAATGCTTGAGGTTTCCGAGGCTTAGAAAGGCCCACACCCGTCAAGCGATGCAGCAGCACTGTCCAAGGGTTGTCCGCGCCCGTGTCTTTGGCCGACATGTCATTTCGCTTGGCGTACTGGTAACGAAGCCACCGTCGTATTTGCTGAAGAAGAGTTCGTCGTCAGTTTCCTTCTTCGTCTATGCGGCAAGAACGCGGCTTGATCCAACATCAACTTCGCGCGGACTCTATAGTCACTCACCTCTGAACGAAACTTCAAGTCTTTCTGATCCTCTATGAACTTGAGCTGCACCTTTTCGTACTCCTCGAAAGTCAACTCGTCTTCGTTCGGCATCACCACCTCTGGATCAGGCGCATGGTCATCCATGGCAGCAAGATGTTCTTGGGAAGGCTCGACGTTGTGCTCCAGGCTGAGTGGATATCGCTTCAGATATCGACGAACGACATCCGCTATGAACTCTGCTGCATGGCCTTCTTCTACAGCCTTAATGTAACCCTCGACCTCTTGCATCAAGAATTCTCGCCGTGAGCCTTTGAATGCTCCAGGATTGACCATGACGACGTCTCTGGGCTATCAGGTAAGCACTTGGTTCATCGATGAATGGGCGAGACTATCTTACGCAAATTTTCTAGCACAATTTCCACGCGTTGAAGGTCAAGATGTTCGAGAAGTTGAAAACTAGTCCGGTTTCCTGGGCTGGTTTTGCGTGGTGGGATATTCACTTGTTTCGGCTCTTTACGGCTAAATTGCTAGCGCTCCCCAAATGCCAGTACCCTCTCTATTTGCAATGCGGAGCTCCTGTTCAGTCAGGGCAACACCATGTCAGCTATATAAAGTGCCCCTCAATGGCCCATTCTTGTGCGCGACCACCATCATGTCGTCCGTCCCGCCATCCTCTACAAGCTCGTTTCGAATGAGTACTCATGGCACAGCACGATCGTTTTCACGCGCACTGAGCTCTGAGCGCTCCTGTAAGTCAATATCAGTATCAGGATGACGGTCTCTGACGGTGTTTCACCTTATTCCACAGTCTCAAATTTGATTTCAGCCCCTCATTCCGTCAATAATAGCGACGAAGAAGGCGACGGTGAGCTTCCGCTTCAATGTATCTCCCCTGTTAACTGACCAATCAGCTACAGAAGGCGGGTATAGCATCACCACGATGACTACAACCGTTGTGCGTCCTCCTCGCCGTGGCGGAACCCCTCAGGCTCAATCTCCACCTCCGTTTATCCCGTCAACGCCGGTGAAACCATCCATCATCAAAAGAGAGGCGACTCCGAGCACTCCCCGCAAGACGCAGCACTATGCAAAGCAGAATTCGGCTCCATCTCCCGCTACCACACCCAGTTTCAGGACGCCCACGAAATTTCCCTTGGCTCATCAGTACCCTTTGAAAAGGGCTGGCGAGGAGAAAGCTACGGCCACTCCATCCTTCGATCGACTTCGCCCACGTATCCCCCATCCAAACGAGCTGCGTGAGCCCAGCCCCGTCTTGCCTCCCGTCAAAAAATGGTATGTTGTTACCGTCGGTCAAGACGTTGGGATTTTCTCTAGCTGGTAAGCATAACACCCCACATAATCATGCGTGTTTTACTCATTGACGGCAAACACAGGCTCGACGTCGCAGCTCGGATTCGCGGGGTTCCTGAACCAGCTCATATATCGCGCCCTACCTATGCTCAAGCTGTCGCTGAGTATCGCCAGCAGTTCGACACTGGTAAGGTTCAGATCGTACTGGTTCCTGGGTCCCAAAAGGTGGAAGAGGCGAAAATGGCGGCGCAGGTTGAGACCACTACCTTCGAGGATGAGTATGGAGAATTCACGTATGATGAGGACATCGAGCAGGCCATATATGAAGCTGAGGTCTATGCCAAGGCAGAGAGGGCGTACAGAGATGTCCTTCTCGCGCATGGTTTCATGGTTCCCAAGTAGAATAATTTGTATATGTCCATCCGCCGCTTACAAATTACAATAAATGTTTGATAAATGTTTCAACTGAACAAATGTATTGCGTGAGTGGAGGGATATGTGTACAAAAGGACGGTGAGTATCGTCTGGTGGTCTGTAGGATTACGCCTTCGTGACACGTTCCCTAGGTATGATCATTGAGGCAAAGAAAATGTATCCAGACCATAAAATACAAACCTTTTCTTCTTCTGGCGACGGAGGCGCTCGTTCTCCGCAAGCTGTTCGCGCCTAGAGGATCTATACCGCGCTTGGCTCTCTTGTTTACGCTGGATGTAAGCTGCGCGTAGGTCCGAACTCAATGCTTCAATCTTAACACGGCGCCTGAGGTTCACATTGAGCCCTGGAATGGCTAATTCTATGATGACTAGCATACCTTTCATTTCGTTTTTTGGCTTTGTCAATTAGGACATCACTGTTCCTGTGTAAATCTTAAGTCACTGTGAGCTGACGCCCTGAATACAGAGTGACTCGCCTAGAGTAATACCGTCTGCTAGCTGTGACCTTCGCCGGGGTGTTCTTCGCCTCAAGAGCCATGGCGGCAAGCACAGGATCATCGTCATTCAGATATTCGAGCCATGCGTGGTGTTTCCATCCCTGGAGAACCAGTGGACAGACATCCAGAGAACGGCGGTCAACCATGATAGAGAGAGAAATAATGCCTCCTGCCTTTTCGGGATACAGCCGTGGTCGCGAATTCGCCACGCTAGAAATCCTAATCGTGTCTTTGCGCATCGTTCTCAACATGTTGTACAGTGTAGCATGTGCGAAAAAGGCATGTAAACGACGGAGGAACCCAATGGCACCGTTAAAACCGAAGAACAAGGAGCGGGATGGTGATCAAGTCTCAATAGTGTATTTGAGGTCAATGCTCATCCATGCTTTTTGATCAATGTGATCATACGTCGACTTGCCGTCCCAACCGACGTACCTCTGGTACATTTCGGATCCCAACCACTCTCAGTTCGTCGTGTGTCTGAAGTATGCTTGGTAGAATGGAACTGCATAATTATTGCTTAACTAAAGTATGCGGCTACTGGCGTAATTCATCGAGCGTAGAGAACATAGCCAGTCCCTGCTTCCATCGCTCTGCATGCTCCTTCTGCACCCGCGCCAGTTCATCTCCTTGCAAGGTTCCCCAGTACTCCTCGCTGCTCCGACATCCATAGTCTACCCACCGGAACAACCCTCCCGCCGTATATTGGGTGAACGAGTAGCGATGTTCACACTTTGCAATGGTGGTATTTGAATGCCGCAGTATGGCGGACGGTATGAGAATTGTTGAACCGGGTGGAAAGTCAATGACGAGCTTGAGGTCCCAAAGGACGAGGTGTCCACCTCGTCGCGCGTTGAATCGACCTAAGGCCGTGATGGCGCACCATCCAAAGGGCAAGTTGCCGGAGTCGGTGTGCCGGAAACATAGTGTTCTGGGTCCGAAGTTGAAGGTGGCTGCCGCGAAAATACTGTTTATCCAGTTAAGAACCAAGCTCGCGTCGTGGAGTAGGAGGTCACGAAGGTGGCTCGCATAGTAGCTAAATGTCTTTGGTGCCCATGTCGCAAAGGCAGCTGCAATAGGACCAAATGAGTGAGTACCCCTTAACCAGGGAGGGGACGTACAGCTTGCAAAACCTGCCAGGCGGATGAAGGCGAGATTGCTGATCAGGGCAATCAGCACCGCGGTGTTTTCCTTGTTGTGATGCAGATTTTGTGGATGCTGGTAGTAAAGGAGGGAAAATCAGCGTTAATGCCCCGATGCTTACAAAGCGAACGCACCGTTTGCCCGCCACCGTAGGAGATTCCATAACTCAGGGCTGCAAAACGGCCTCGCTGATGTTTCCGTTGGTCGTCGCTGAACTTGCACTGGGGGCGTGAATTCTCGATGGCATCCGCTGCGTCTTCGTGCAATTGGTCCCAACCAGGGTCGTCAGGATGGCTGGCTAAGACGGTGATGATGTTTCTGTGTTGATCGATGACAGGAGTCAGCGTGCTAGGCAGGGGAATTAGGCTGGGATCAATAAAGTGGGGGGTGTACTAGCCTTCCATCCCAAGAGCAATGCCGGAAGTGGTATTTGGACCCTAATAGCTCGTCCAAAGTATGTTGCTGTTTCCAGCTTTCCTCCACCAGTCCAACATAGCCCGAGGATGCGTGCGGGGCCGATGGAAGATCGAATTCCACCGTCAGCGGTTCCGCTGCATGAGTATGCTTGGCGCGAAGGCGAGGGTGGGCGGCATAGTCCTCCTTGAGGCTCTCCCTGTTACTCTCCCTCTTGCGCTTGCGGTTGCGTCGGCTTTGCTCTTTGCTATGCGATCTCGAGGGTCCAGCCTGTACTTCTAGGGGTGGCGGAGGTGGTGGTTCAACATCGCGCGGTGGCGAAGGATGTGGGCTAATGGATGGAGTGGACGGGGGGGACGAAAGTGGGGATTGGCTGTCGATCGGGTCGTACGCGTCTAATCTAGCAAGCGACTCCTCCTCCTCTACCCGAGACTGTACAACGGCAGCCAGATCGAACTGCGGGTCGGTAACTTGGATGACGGGACCTGCCCAGGGCGAGAACGTGCGTTGGGATCGAGTCTACGACGTGTCGCGTCAGTGGGCGTGAACATCGCGTGTACGGGGGTCTTACCTGTCCCTGCTCGAAGAAGTTTTCAAGAAATTCTGGAAAGAACTAGTCAGGCTCCAATGCGACAGAAACAAAATGAACCTCCTGCCCGCGTACCGTGGCAGTCAGACGTCGTACTCGTATTTCTGGGCTCGAATATTCGTAGCACGACGCGAGAATGCCACAGGACGCGGTACGGAGGTTCAGATCGGGAGATTGGACTGACGCGGAAGTCGTAACATAGGGGACAGCGATCGTGAAGGTGGGGCGACGTGGTGGCTGAAAACAAATAGGTGGACTTTACGGTCCGGGTGAAAATTTGATTCATCAAAGGCACATGACGCGGCACTTCTCATGGAAATCAGAAATGGTCGACGCGTCAGAATTGGTGGTCGTCGCCATGTCGGCACCTACAGTCAACGGCTGGAACTACCTGACAACTTCGAGGTCATCGTGTCTCATGAGAGCTCACTGTCAGCCCGCGGCCACTTGATCGAAAGGCCGCTATCTCCACAACAAGGTCGGACAACCTGGGTGATGGGGGATAGCTGGGCACCTGTCAATGATACCCAAATCTTTTTGGACCCGACGGATTGTTGGTACGAGGAGGAACTTAGTGCTGAAATCTACGAAAGCCGAATATTCAAACAAGCTGGCGTCGACGAGCCCACACGGAAGGAGAAACGGAAAAGAACGAAAGTCTCGGTCAGTCGATGGGTCTGATTTGTGTTCAGATACTGACCTCTGAAAAGAAACGGCCGCATAAGGTCTGGAAAGACCTGCACAGGCAGCAGTACCTCGATGAGCTGCTACGACACGAAGGAAGGGGCGAATACCGTCATGACAAACGCTGTCCTGATTGCGTCGCGCGGTCTGGAAATGGCTCTGATGCCTTGCCCTCTCTGGAATTTAGGTGCCATGACTGCTTCTTGGACGATCTCGTTTGTACGTCGTGCTGCATTCGACGTCATCGTCGAGAACCGTTACACCGGATACAGGTGAGATGCGTCGTCATTGTCTAGTGTGTTGCGTGGCTCAATATCAGTAGCGCTGGAACGGGGAGCACTTCGAGGCTGCTATGCTGAGGGAAATAGGCCTTCGTGTTCAATTGAACCACACCAGTATGCGATGCAGGTTGCCTATTGCTGGTCATCAAGAATTCAAGGTCCTCCATGGAAACGGCGTACACCACATCGCCCTGGATTATTGCGGCTGCGAACGACAACTACCTAAACATATTCAGCTTCTTCGCCGCGGCTGGTATCCCGCTAGTCAACGAGTGCCCAGAACTGCGGCGAGTTTTCAACTGCTCGAATTCTTGCATCTCCTTTTGCTTTGCGCGAAGACATCCGTATACAACTTTTACCGCACGCTGGAGAAACTGACTACAAATACAGGGATGGGCGTGCCAAAATCACGGTATAAGGCGCTGATGCGAATGCTATTGCAGTGGCGGCATCTTAAGATGTTGAAGCAGGCGGGGCGGGGCCATGTTGATGACGGAGTGAACACTACGCAGGATCACGACCTTGTTGTGAAGTGTCCGTCTTGCCCATGGCCAGAAGTCAATCTTCCAGAGGGATGGGACCAGGCACCGCCAGAGATGCAGTGAGGGGCCTGTCACATTTTGCTGGAGTGATATCTAACTCGTGGCTTCAGATTTCTATACGTTTTGTTGATCTGTATGGACGTCAACTTTCGCCTCAAGAACCAAATGGTTTCATCATACTCCAGGGATCCAGGACTGGGAATTGGTTGGGGGTATTTTGTACCCAGGGCTCCTTTTGAGACGTATGTTCTTAATCATACTTCAGACGAGGACGTAAGTGTTCGAGCTACGAAGTTTGATACGTGCTGATTATTTTGATAGATTAGTACTTGCGTGGGATTTGCTGCGTTGGCGAAAGCTGATACGAAATTCTCAAAAGGTCTCCGATATACAGGGGTGGGGGCAGTTTCGTGTGCACGTGGTGAATTTCTGATGCGGCTGGTAGATCTACATAAAGGAGAGAGGTACGTATTTCACAGAGAGCCGTCCTGGATGCGAGCTAATGCTGGAGTGTAGGTACGCGCCGATGGATTACGTCTTTGGGTCGGCCTTGCAACCGTTTGCGGGCCTTCTGTCAATGATTATAAGTTACGATATTGCATGTCAATGGTTCGTACACCTGGACGAGCGTATGAAGAATTGGCCGGAAGAGATACCTCCGCCGTCTGCCAAACTGACGCCAGCAATCCCCAAATTCCACGAACCGGCACACAAACAAGATAACCACCAGGAGTTTTCTTGCAATTATATCAAAGGGATGGCAGCATCGGACTGCGAGGTCCCGGAACGTATCTGGGGACCTAACAACGCAATCGGAAATTCGACCAAGACTATGGGGCCAGGTTCACGACATGACATTCTTGATGACAACTTTGGTGCCTGGAACTGGCAGAAGTACACCGGAATGGGTACGTACATGTGGGACTTTCTCTATGCCAGACTTGCTGATGTGCGTTTAAGGCAAGACATTGTCTCGTAGATATGTAGCGGCGGTGAAAGAGAGAAACGTGCAGGTGGAGGGTCACCGGGGGTTTACCGCGGCGCTGCCACAGAACCTCGTTGAGGATTGGGAGAGGATGTGTGTCAAGTGGGAAAATGATAGCTTTCCCAAGACCACCGAAAATCCGTTTGCTACAAATGAAGATTGTAAGTCCCTTTACTATGGCTTACCGTTGACAATTACTCACTGAGAAAGGAAGATATGTCAGAAGACGAGGTTGAGAAGGAGCTGCAAGCTGAGGAGGAGGAGCGTAGACGTCAAGGGGGGAGAGTCTACCACGAAACCAGTGCCCACAAGTTTGTGGCCCTCGGATTGAGCTTGGAGGAATCCCAGTGCATGAGACCCATTTTTTACTGGCCAGCGAGGAGACTGATGGATGGCAGGCGAAAGATTAGATCCCTTGCACTACAGCACAAGAATCCGACTACGCGTCAAGGAGCAGCTCTTAAGGAGGAGCGAAGTATTCTTCAAGAAAAGCTATGCAGCTGGCTGCTGCTGCGACCGATCTACATCCCCGGCTTGGTGCAATATTTGACGGAGACGGGTGAACTGTCTAGCGACAGTGAGGACGAAAACCCGGAGGATGTTGCACTGTGGTTGCCGTCGAGCCTGCCTGTGGAACGTCGAAGGGTGATTTGCATGGAGGGGCTTCCACGGATGGAGGATAAATTCCGTACGGCGCAATGCCATGATGCACTCAACGGAATCCGGCACACACTTCGCGTCAAAACAAGAATGATATACTTCCGGAACAAGAACACCCATGGCCAGGCCCCTAGTACGCGCGCAAGAGCCGTGATCGATGGAGTGCACAAACGCGCTTTGAGATTCGCCAGCAAGTATCGTAGCGCACACGAGGCAAAGCTGGCATTGGCAGGACCCGGTGATTGGGAGAGGACTTTAAGAGTGTTGGAAAACAAGGACATTCGTTTGTACACTGATGTTGAGCGGAAAAGCCGGGGACCCGGACGGCGAGGCAACAACGAGGACGATGACGAGCCTGTTCATGCAAGCGACGACGACGAAGAGGATGAGATAACGCTCGAGGTCGCGGAACGAACTCAGAAAGAAGGTACTGGCGAGACACGTCGCACGCTATCGTGGATATGGCAGACCACTCCCGTGGACATTGAGGACGGGGCCGACAATAATGAGAAAATCCTGCAGACGGAGTGGTGCAAAAGCCGAGCGAGATCGAAGAGGAGTTCGGAGGAGGTACTCTTGCTCCGAGAGGAGATGCGTCGCGTGTTGAAGTTTTTGGAGTGGAAAGGGCAGTGGTGGCGAGAGCGACAGGGAGCCAGAGGTATTGACGGTGATGACGGGCTTGCTGAGGGCTTGGCGTCGTACGCTCAGGATCAGGAGGCCCTTCAGATGAGATTAATGCAGACGTTCGAAGCCTTGTGGAAGACGCCGTTGGAAGATCTGGAACATGAGAGTGATGGGGAAGATGAAGATCCTACTGTTGATGATAGTTCTGACAGCAGCGATGACGAGGATGGAGAACCAGAATAAATAGTTTACGAAGTTTTATTTTAGGTGTTTTAAATGTCTACTTATAGATGTACTATTGACTGTACTGCCAAAAAACTGCTAAGTCCGAATCCAGGCCCAAATTACATAAGTACTGAAGGTTTCGGGCCGAAATCAAAGGTGTTTTCTTTTTGTATTATATCCCGTGCCTATCCCGCCCATGTCCCGCCCCCACCCAAAATTTGAAAAAAATGAAAATCACGAAAAATGCAGGAAACAATGGCAGCTACCAAGACCAATGAAAAAAAGTAGTGTTCCAAAAATAGCCATTTCCCGCCCCCCCAATGGTCGGGAGGGCGCGCAAACAATCTGAATATACTGCCTCCCGATGCCCTAAAAAAAGTGCCCAAAAAAAGTGCCTAAAAAAGTGCCACAAAATGGACCCGATCAAATTCGGCCCAAAACAGAATTTTAGCGCCCACAATGAGCAGACAAGCGCACGCCGCCGGTGAGCAGCAAGGGAGGCGTGGCTGTGCCCTAGCGAGCATGAGGGAGGGCCGTGACTACCCGTGACAGTCCCCAGGGAGAGTGACACCAATGAGTACTATATATGGGTCACCAGTCAATTGACTGGCTGGATATATCACATAGCTCAGTCAATTGACTGGATCTGATATATTCTATTGACTGCTAAGGCTGGACGGTGAACAAGATGGGTGAATATACGTGGGCCGCGGACCCCAGCATCGGAACGACGGCGTATGGTTCCTGTTCTTGAAGGGTGTCACCATAGAAAACGGGAGTGAGGAAACGATAGTCGACACTATCCTAAATCAGAGATCTCAGCCTCTATCACAAAGCGACACTGGCGACTCACCGACTGTGGCATGCGAAACCAGATTGAACACACTCGCAGACCGATGAGCATCACGGGCCAGACTATCCTCCCGTTGTACGCCCGCCTGAATCGTCATCGAGCGTAGTTATGATAGACGGCTGAGAGTAGTGCTCTCCTCTGCAGCGAGGTGAGGTCGGATTATGATATTGAAAATGCACGCGTCAGACCTTAGGCCTTAGATCTAGAGCCAAAGAGACTTCTGAATGGATAGATAATTAGAGTCGGCTGGATGCTGAAAAAGTGCGCAGAATACCTACAGCAAAAATCCTACCACTAGTACTCCGTGACACTCACTTCAAGCCTGCTTTGATTCATTCTCAGTGTCTTCAATCGTGGCATCGAGCTGTTGCTGTCACTGGTCGTCCTCTATATTTTGCATATCCTTGAGAACGAGGATGCACGCAACGCGCAACGCAGATTGGATAAAACGATCTGACAGTTGGCTACTGTTAGCATCAAGACCGGTCATCAAAAAACCTCGCCACGTACATGGCACCCAAAGAGTCTAGGATGCGCCCAATCCAAGACCTTCATTCGTCCATGGGAGGACTATGCAGTACCCTTCGGCGGAGGAATCAGGGGTACAGATTCAAAGAAGCGATGGCAGAGGTACGAGAGGGAGGGACGGCGGGTGTAGCTGGCAGTGATGGTTGAAGCCGAGCTTCTTCGGCAATATCCGGCTCTGTCTCTGGCAGCCTGGAATTGACTTTTTTAATTTGCTCTCGTACATCCCATGTAACAAAAATAGACGTATGCGTTTTTAACGCCCTGCGAGACGGTAAATGTGGTTGGGTCTGGCGCATGCCATAGATTTTTTCAAGATTTTTTGGAACGACATAGGCCGACACTAATGCGCAAGGTTAATAGTTCACTGTACTCCCTTTTCATCGAGCTCCTCTGAGTATTTCCTGATACTTTAGAAGTGCCATAACCTCAACGGCCACCTAGACAGAGCATTGAGATATATGCGTGTCACTCACCTGATTGCCTTGTCCAAATGCGTCCTCAGGAAATAGGGTCGGAGCCCTCGACGTGGCCACCAGCTATTAAAAAATTAAGTTCATGTGTGATGCGGAGAACAAAATTCTTGATCACCTGCCTAATTGCAGACAGGGGGAATAGAACCCTGCGCTGCAGAAAGAGGAATGACGTTGCCCCCGCTTCATAAACAGGGCACACAGAAATAGCAATAGAGAGGGCTCTGGGCTCGTACTTCATAAAAGGAATGTTACGATTTTTCCATTTTCTTTATCTTATCTCGCCAGCGCCTATCTAATCGCATCTTATCTCGGCGCTTGCTCGATTATCACGGACATCGGACCGGTCGCCTCGACTCCATCGGGCGACCTCAGCATTTGTACTACGGCTCGCTACCGTCGCTCCCCTTACTCGTTGTTTCTATTGTTTCATGCACGACTACCGAGCGCTCGACACGTATCCGCATCTATGTATAGCACTCGGACTTCTAGTATATAAGTAGCATAGTTCTCTCTATGTATTCCCTAGATTCGAACTACAGTTTATCTTACTTTGCCTACTCAGCACAAGCATCACGCGAGACTAGCCGATACAGAGTGATTGTCCGAACGCGAGACAGCTCTAGTATTACGCAACGTCTAGCATTGATCACGTGTTAGGCGAAGCCTAACAATTAGTTCGAATCTTCCTCTCTTTCTCTCACCGCCAGCCGCGAGACGAAAGACCCATGACCCCAGACGGACTCTCCATCTCGATCGTCAGCGCTATCGGAGGAGCTTGCCTCCTCAGCCTCCTCGTCGCCCTCCTCGTCCTCACCCACATAGAGCGAATCGAAAGATTCCTACAGATACAACGACGCCGAACCCCTACCCTCCCCGCCAGGTATGTCCTTCCCTACGTCCAACCCGGACCACTCGTGGAACGAGTGGAGCCGGACACGACTACCACCCGTCAGCGACACTCGTATACCAGGCGCTCGTCCGATGAGCGGGAACCCCGCAACGCAACCCCGGGACCATCAAATGTTCCAAGAACCCCCCCTCCCGCCTACAATCCGGCGGCCGAGGACTACGGCAGGTACCTACGGGATAGGTTCCGTTCCCCTACCCCCGACCTTCCCCTCATCACGATCCCCGACTCTCCGGAACCCGCGCCCAGGGCGCTGGGTTCCGTCAACGTTCTCCACACCGCATCATATCGCAACCCCTCGCCCGAGGCCCCAGAGCAGATTCGGATTTTCCATCCCCGTCCCCGTCCCATCCCCGCCGGCCCAATCGACGTCACCGAGGACCTCCCCCACCTCTGTCCCCTCCCCGACTCGGACAACGAGTCGGGTAGCAACTCCGATTCCTCCGACTATGGAGGAAACGAGCCCGTCCCCGAGCGAGAGGACGATGACCCCTTCAACCCCAACGGCGCCGACTATGAGTGGCCTAGCCTCGACGCCATCGACAGGGCCTACCTTGGCCCCTTCCGCTCCCATGCCTGGGAGATCAGAAGGGTCGACATCGAACATCGAAGTCGACACGAAGGACCCGAGGTACGAGTCCCCATGGGCTACTACCTCGCCATCACCCGAGGAGACCCCTTACCCCGTACAGGTAGAGACGCAGCCATCCAGGCGCGCCTATACCACAATCGACACCGAACCGACTGGTCTCCGTCAGCAGGAGACCGAGTACGAGATACCCGCCCCCGAACTGAGGCGGAACAACGAACACTCGCGGACGCCCTACTCGCCCTATCATTGGCAGAGGGAGACCGCCCCGACCTGGACGGAACCGTCTGACCCACGGTTCGACGAGTTCTACCAAGATGAAGAAACCTTCGGGTGGGAAGACGAGTACGGGGACTACGAAGATGAGTACAACCACCCCCACTCCGCCTACGACCGCCCCACCTACGACCTCCCCGCATACCCATTCCCACTTCCCGACTCCCCTCCCCATCACATACGACAGCACGGCCAATACCACGGCCAACGAACCTCGCGCCTATACGGCGGAAACGGAGACGGCGGTGAAAGCAGCACCGCCGACGAAGCTGAACGGCGACGACTTGCCGAAGTCGTAGCCACCAACAAGCTGCAACGCATCGCGGAGCTCGAGAAGGAGCTCAACGACGCCGAAATGGAGCAGCGGGATCACGCCACTCAGTGGGGATTCCCGCTTCGACCCTCCAACAAAGGTAAGACCCCGAGCGAGGAAGGCCCGAGGGACCTCCCCAACCCCCCGACCCCTTCCGCCCTCTTTGGAAGCGCGGGGACCGCTACTCGGTGCCCCGTCCCCCGAAAGACAGAGGACGCCCCGACCCACTCCCTCAACCCGTCGGCGAGGCAGAAGCCGCCGCCCCCTTCCTCAACACACGACCGCTGATGATTCAGGTCCCCAAGGTGTTCACCGGTGAACACGTGGACCTGGAGCGTTTCTTCGGGGACTGCATGATGTATTTCGAAGCACATGCCAGTTACTTCGTCCTCCCCTCCCACATGATCCCCTTCGCCACCTCTCTGTTCGAAGGATCCGCCAAGACCTGGTGGGTCCACAAGCGCATGGAGTACTGGTCGGCCTCCAACGTCGACCGAGTATATCCCCGCTTCCGGTACCCCTCTTGGACGGAGTTCGTCTCCGCCGTTACCACGCAATTCCGAGACCCCGCGGTCGAGGAAGTGCACGAGCGAAAAATGTTCGAGCTCAAGATGGGGACCGGACCAGCCACCAAGTACTTCCAGGAACTGGAAGAGGAGGCCCTGCAAGCGAACCGACGAAATGAAACGGGACCCCGCGACCTCATGGTTCGGGCTGTCCGACTAGGAGTACCCCACTCCTACACGACAGTCATCTACAACCAGGGGGAGAACGTCCCCGCCACCTACGACGCCTGGAAGGCCCGGATCTGCGCCATGTACGAAGAGCGTCAGAAGCAGTACGCCTTCGACCAGAATATCGGGATGCAGTACGGGCAACGACAGAAGGGATCCGGCAATACCGCCACCAGTAACAACAAGGTTACAGGTGGCGCGACAAGTTCGCCATCGGCTAAGCCGACGAGTAACGCAGGACCCCGAGACGCCCAAGGGAGATGGCATACGGTCAAGCAGACAACGTACAAGGGAGCGGGAGAGCCGATGAATATCGACGTAGCCAAGCTGATGAGGGAAGGAAAGTGCTTCAGGTGTCACGAGAAAGGACACATGAGTAAGGACTGCCCCAAGAAGAGGGATTTCAAGGACATTCGCTCGGTAATTACAGCCGAGCAGGAGCAGACGAAGGAGAAAGACGCCTCTTCGGCGAAGATCGAAGAGGTAAAAGAGACGGCGGTCTAGGGTCCGATTCCCCTACGATCGCCAAGGACCTATCTACTGGTGTGCGCTTGTTCTCTGTTGGCCGGACTGACACTTTTTTACCTAGTACTCATGTTTTATATATCGCGCATTCGAATATACCACGCCTTCGGGCCCCCGCTTTTAACGTCTCTAGCACGACTAGCACCCCAGTTCAAGAATCACAAAATCGATACGCCGCACTCGCCGTCGAAGAGTGCACCGACACCGACGAACCCTCAAGCGCCTCAAACGCCGAGGCCGAAGACGGGGCAGAGAGCCCCCTCGACGCCTGCTGTGACGATTCAGCGCTTAGGGCTAACCGTCGAGCAAGTAGCCTACGCGGGGAAACCCAACCGGCGAAAGCATCAGACGAAAAATCGCCCACCACAGCGATACCCGTCGTAACGACTGGGCCGACTCCCAGATCGGACGGGGCATGGGCCAAGTTGAAATACACCCCCTGTGAAGTCTCGTCGCAAGACGAGCAAGCGGCTCCGCGATTGGAGAATACCGCAAGGAATCCGAACGACGTTGCAGGAGCAACCCCCTCCCTTCCCAATTCCAGCGCAACAGAAGGACTAGAACTCCTTGCCTCGTCCCAACGAGGTCCAGTGCACACTTGGCTGAAGGAGCCTGGCGCGACCGGTAATTCCGCGTTTGCGGTTCGGGTCCCGCCTGTCGTTAGCGACCCTTCAGCGCTCGACTGGCGCGCCTCGCACCCCGACAAGACCGAAGAGGTCGAAGAAACGCGCCCGTTGAAGACCGCCGGTGTTGCCAACGCCACGGCCACGAAGAAAACTGCCGCAGGACAGGAAGCTGCTAGCGCCCAGGCAGTGAATAGGGGGCATAGGGTAACCTTGGTTGAGGTACCCGACGAAGAGGACGACACCGCCTTTCTCATATGGACGGCGCGTCAAACGAAGGGCGAACGGCCAAGTCCGGCAGTTCCCCTAACGCAGACCATAACGAGAGGGTGGTGTAAGCCCTTCGAGGTCGACTGGACGCTCCGCGCGGTATGCGAAGCACGAAACGATAACGCAGCTCGCGCCGCGCTCTTTGTCTGGACCCATCAGGACCGAACTAGCGAGTTGACCGACGAACTCCTCGCCTCGCTGAGGCAGGGAGGAGAACTAGCACGAGAGAAGCTCTATCAGCTTCGCGACGCAGACCCCGACGATCAATGGGATGAAGAGCTCGAGGAGGGAGACACCATCCTCGCCGTCAACATGGAAGAAGAAGTCGTCATTAGGGCCATGCACCATGCCAATGACCTAGCGGCTGCCGCTCACGCCGACAAGCCCAAGAAAACCTTCGAAGAGATGGTACCCCCGGATTACCGCTCCTTCCGCGACCTGTTCGCCAAGGAAAACTTCGATGAACTACCCGAACGACGACCTTGGGACCACGCCATCGAGCTAACCCCCAACGCCAAGTCCACGCTCGATTGCAAGGTGTACCCCTTGAACCGAGACGAACAAGAACAGCTGGACAAATTCCTAGACGAAAATCTCGAATCTGGTCGTATCCGACCCTCCAAGTCCCCCTTTGCCTCTCCATTCTTCTTCGTCAAGAAGAAGGATGGTTCCCTCCGCCCCGTTCAGGATTACCGCAAACTGAACGAAATGACCATCAAAAACCGATACCCCCTTCCACTCATCTCCGAGCTCATCGACGCCCTCCGAGGCGCCAAGTACTTTACCAAGCTTGACGTCCGATGGGGATACAACAACGTACGAATCAAGGAAGGAGACGAAGAAAAGGCCGCCTTCCGCACGAACCGAGGGCTCTTCGAGCCAACCGTCATGTTCTTCGGACTCACCAACTCGCCCGCCACGTTCCAGTGGATGATGAACGATATCTTCAAGGATCTCATCGCCACCGGGAAAGTCACCATCTACCTAGACGACATCTTGATCTTCACCAAGGATCTCGACGAACACCGACGAATCGTCCGACAGGTTCTACAGCTAATGCGTAAGCACAAGTTGTTCCTGAAGGCAGAGAAGTGTGAGTTCGAGGTGCTACAAACCGAGTACCTCGGAGTCATCATCAGCGAAGGATCCGTACGCATGGATCCAGTCAAAGTAGCCGGAATCGTAGAGTGGCCCACCCCGCTCAAGAAGAAGGAGTTGCAATCGTTCCTCGGGTTCACCAACTTCTACCGAAAATTCATCAGGAACTACTCGAAGGTCGTACGCCCACTCACCCAGTTAACGGGAAACGCGGAATGGACATGGGGAACTGCTCAAAACCAAGCGTTCCAACAGTTGAAGAAACAGATGGCCGAGGACGTAGTCCTAGCTATCCCGAGACGCGAAGGAAAATTCCGCGTCGAAGCAGACGCCAGCAACGGAGCCATCGGCGCCGTACTTTCACAGCAGCAGGACGGAGTATGGAGACCCGTAGCATTCATGTCCAAGGCGCTCTCCGCCACCGAACGAAACTATGAAATCTACGACAAGGAACTACTCGCGATCATGCTCGCTCTAGACGAATGGCGCCACTACCTCATGGGAGCGCTCGAAGACGTAGAGATATGGACGGACCACCAAAACCTCCAATATTTCCGTAAGCCCCAGAAGCTGAACCGGCGACAAGCTCGATGGGTAACCGAACTCGCCGAATACCATTTCATCCTCCACCATAAGCCAGGTACCCAGAACGTCAAGGCAGACCTCTTGAGTCGCCGCAGCGACCACGACCAAGGAGGGGACGATAACGACAGCATCACCGTCCTCACCCCGGAACACTTCCGCGCAATGATCATGCCCACCACCAGCGAAGTACACGAGCGCGTTAAAACCGCTACTCGGCACAAGGAATTGTGGGACAAGGGATTGGCCAACTCCCTGGAACACGAGAGAGGAGGGATTTCCCTCAAAGAAGGAATCCTGTACTACGACAGTCGAGTCTACGTACCAAGGAGCCCCGCCCTACGAGGAGAAATCATCTCCCTCAGTCATGATCACATTACCGCCGGACACCCGGGGGTCGCCAAGACCAAAGAACTCGTCTTACGGGAGTATTGGTGGCCCAAAATGAAGAAAGACATCGACGCATACGTCGGGGGCTGCGAAGCTTGTCAACGAACCAAGACAAACACCCAAGCCAAGTCAGCGCCCCTCCATCCGAACGCTATTCCAACCGAACCATGGACACATATTTCCGTCGACATGGTCACCGGTTTACCCGACTCCAACGGCTACGACGCCCTGTTAGTAGTCGTCGATCGATTCTCAAAGGCCATCATCCTGGTACCCTGCAACACGGACTTGTCGGCAGAAGGATGGGCCCGCATCCTACGAGACCATGTCTATGCTCGCCATGGGATGCCAACCGTCGTAATATCCGACCGCGGACCCCAATTCGTGTCCGCCTTCATGAAGGAGCTATATCGCATGCTCAACATCACCGCCAACGCCTCCACCGCTTTCCACCCACAGACCGATGGACAAACCGAACGAGTCAACCAAGAAGTAGAGAAGTACCTCCGACTGTTCATCAGTCACCGACAAGATGACTGGGCAGATTGGTTGCCCTTAGCAGAATTCGCGCACAACAACCGTGCCCACTCCGCCACGGGACGAAGTCCGTTCATGATCCTCTACGGACGAAACCCCCGAATCCTTCCCGACTCTCCACGCCCACAGAACTCCAAAATCCCGGCGGCATCAGACTTTTCCAAGGCAATGGCCGCGATCCACAAAGAAACGGAAACCGCACTCGAAGAAGCAGCCGGGCGGATGAAAGCGCAATATGACAAACACAAGCGCCCCGCCAAAGAGTACAAAGTCGGAGACCACGTATGGCTAGACGCCGCAAACCTCCACCTCCCTCGACCAAAGAAGAAGCTCGACGACAAACGCGTCGGCCCCTTCGTTATCCTCGAAAAAGCCGGCGCTTCCGCGTACAAGCTGAAACTCCCACCGCACTGGAAAATCCACCCGCGCTTCAACGAGAAGCTACTGACCCCGTACACTCCACCCGCCTTCCCAAACCAAGAACAACCGCCACCTCCTCCGCCAGATCTCATCGACGGAGAAGAGGAATGGGAGATCGAAGAAGTACTGGACTCTAAAACCCGCAAGGTCCGCGGAAAACGAGGACAACCGTCAGTAACGGTCGTCGACTACTTTATCAAGTGGGTCGGACACACCAGAGAGCACAACTCGTGGGTAACCGCGTCAGAGATGGGAAACGCTCAGGAAGCCATCGCAGACTACGAAGCAAAAGCCCGCCCCCAGGAAACAAACGCCGTCAAAACCAAAATCGCAACAAATCCAATCGTCACAATGATCATAGACCACGTCTATGAGACGAACGGAGACGTCGCATACAAGGCACAACGCGAAGACGGACGACAGACGTGGGTCATCAACCCAAAAGGAGAACAGTGGCAGGAGTTCATAGACGAATACTGGTCTAACGAACTATCCAAGGCACAAGAAGAGCCGACGGAGCCTTAGCAGTCGGGACGCCTGCTTTAACGAGAGGGTAATGTTACGATTTTTCCATTTTCTTTATCTTATCTCGCCAGCGCCTATCTAATCGCATCTTATCTCGGCGCTTGCTCGATTATCACGGACATCGGACCGGTCGCCTCGACTCCATCGGGCGACCTCAGCATTTGTACTACGGCTCGCTACCGTCGCTCCCCTTACTCGTTGTTTCTATTGTTTCATGCACGACTACCGAGCGCTCGACACGTATCCGCATCTATGTATAGCACTCGGACTTCTAGTATATAAGTAGCATAGTTCTCTCTATGTATTCCCTAGATTCGAACTACAGTTTATCTTACTTTGCCTACTCAGCACAAGCATCACGCGAGACTAGCCGATACAGAGTGATTGTCCGAACGCGAGACAGCTCTAGTATTACGCAACGTCTAGCATTGATCACGTGTTAGGCGAAGCCTAACAAGGAACACATGTATATTTCAGACAGCACAATAAAGACCAGGATATTGGCCTTACTTGATCATACAGAATTCCGAAAGAACCTTGTAATAATGAACAGTGTCGAGCAAACGAATTGAACAAAAAACAACGAGAATGAAGACTTATTCGGGAGTGGGGAGTCGAACCCTTCGGTCGTCATGCAGAAGATGAGCATCAACGTTAGCCTTTCCACCAATAATCCTGCTAATTTCAAACTAAATACCTGTGATACTGGCTATTGTCGGATACCCGATCTTAAGATGGCCGTCTATGTACATGTTCTTCTTCACGCATGCCTGTTTCTCGCCCAGTTAATTTCCAACCCACGGTCAGTGAGTATCCTCGTCACTGTACCGCGAACAATGCAAGGGTAAAGGAATGACAAGGCTATGGGAGAGTATGACAGTAAGAGGGTGATGGCGACACAGGACACAAAGGCGTGATGCGAGGAATGGATGGGGAGGTGCGCGATGTCTTGATCGAGTGCTGGTATTGCAAAAATAGAAAGTAGGCCTGCCCTTCTTGTAAATGCGGTACCTCAAAAGGAAGACTTGAGAGAGTGATTAGCCGGAGAACAAAAACGAGCGGCATACCTACAACAAAGACGATGATAATGCTAATCAATGTCACACGGCGATCAGCGAATACCGGAAGAATTTCCGAGAGTTACAAGCCAGTTGATGGTGTCTCTTCATAGACGCTCAAAAGCTACTTAGTACCTGGACGCATACGAGTGACTCCACATAGATTCCGCTGCTGCATTCTTGAATGACATGAGAACTTAGAAGGTGAGGATAGCGCTACGGATAACAAGAATGGTGCAAGGGACGCAGAAGACTGAGGGCGGATAGATATGTACAGTGTATGGTGAACAATTCTCCTTCGAACTCATTCTTGTCTTGAACAATCATCCGCTGACGCGCTCTGAAAGCGTTTACGCGTGTAATTTTGCGAAATGTATTAATACATACATTTTATAATAATAAGTTACCAATGCAGAGAAGCAATGGCTAGAGCGCAGTATTTAAGGTGCAGGCAATGAGATGCCTTGAGTGACGCTGGGTGGAGCGCATGGCTTAACTTGAGAGTGATACTATATAGGTCACACTATGTCTAAAGTCCTAGTACTCGACACTGAGTGCGCTGACAGTGCATACACTACGCGCGCTAAGAATAGAACAGAAGAAGCTTGTGAGATAATTAAAACTTCGTGCAACATTGATCCATGACGCACAAGGCACTGCCGTACTGGCAGATGCCGCTCTAGACTTTAGAATGTCAGAATGCGATTAAATCCGAGGCTTCTGGCTTCGGCCGAAGCGCGCGAGACCTAGACAAGGAGCTGGTTGGTCTAGCTACCATAGAAATTACTAGAAGACATTATTCCGAGATATGTGAGCTGTGCAGAATGCTGCAACTCCGAGGATATACCAAGTAACATCCATACGCGTGCAGAGCACTGCTAACTGACTTCGAGTCACGGAGAAACCAAGAGTCTGGCCCCAGGATGGAGCTCTGAGTAACCACCAAGCTATGGTGTGATGACAACGACACGCGCGGGACCCAGGAAACGGAGTTCCGCAACCCAAATAATACTATATATGGTTGTACTAATTTGTAGGACGTAGACTAGATAAATAGCGCAGTGTAAATTGTAGTATACAAGTTTCGGACCCCCGTTGTAGTCGCGCGCAAGCCCTCAGCTTGACGCCCTAGCATCAGGATCAGTTTGTAACTTCGAGCGAGAGAATATACCTAGAATTGATATCATATTGAGTGAATTGAGTTGCGCGCGAGGCATAGAAAGCTAACGCGGCACTTGTGTGATTGTTAATTGGTTGGGTGACTTGCGCTCTAACCTGAGAAGAAGAGTTCAGTGTCATTGAGGACGCGCTCTTGTGCTTTGAGGGTTTCTTGTGACGCGAGGCACTACAGGTGGCAGAGGTTCAAACCCTTTGGCTTGATTAGTGCTCGCTTGAGGGTATATATTTCCCAAGTGGCATAGGTTCAAACCCTGTGGCTTGCGGACGGCGTTTTATAAGGTTATTGAGTCTCTGGATCGCATAGGTTAGAACCCTGTGGATCTACGATCGGTTTGGAAGCTCGAGCGCGTAGGTTTGAATCCTGTGGCTTTAGTGGATGGTTTTGTGAAGGGTTTCTGCTTAGAGCGCGAAGCTTTGAGTCGTGTATTGTGTGTTTTAAGTTGTTTGAGGTCATTTTGTGTGTCGCTCGAGACTTATTGAGGGTTTTGTGTGCGTCTCTTGACGTGGTGTGTATTGTTACTACACCTTTGCCTTGAGGCCCAGCGACAACTGTCGCTCCTCTTGTTTTAAAAGCCTTTGGACTTAGAGAAATCTAGATACGATACGAGCGCTATCGCTATACGGCGTACTATATATTCTGAGAATTTGGTTGTGCTAATTCTATCTGCTTCTATCGCATCAGAATCCCCCACGAACTTGAGGGTTTGTGTGTGTAGTGTTGGGTGTGGGTGTGATCAGTGTCTTCGACGCTGTTGCATTTCTAGCTTACGCGCACGGAAGCCTCTTCACCGCGGACGAAGAAGAGAGAAACAGCGATAAGATCGCATTCTTTTGTTCATGACCACCGACAGGAATCGTCCGCATATGGTGTAACAGCCAAAGGTATCGCCCAACTACTTCAGGGCGGTATTTGGTGGGGTTCGATTCCCCGTATCTGAATAAGAGAGTCTCCAAATTGGGTTTTTGTGTCACGGTATGCTGTTACAGCCATGCATATCCAGCCGCTGCTACCTTCCATGAATGATTTCTCCCCCTCGAATTAAGCCCTGATGCATAGATGGGATCGTATTAAAAATGTAGAAATTCTCTTCAAGAATGAAAAAATAAGTGTCAGTGAACATATATGCGCCGCAAGGGATATCCTTACAGTATCAAAGTTGCAGTGATATCTAGGGATACCCTTACAGTACCGCAGCAACTCATCCCCGAGCTGCGTACATTCAAGTCTTTGTTCCACGCCGCATACACTATGATAATCTCCTAACTGCGAGTAGCGAGGTGTATGAAAGTTGTCAATTCTTCAAACGAATTCTATGAAAGAAATCAGAAACATACTAAGTGAGGTCTCATTAACTCTCGAGACAATGCAAGATTCCTTAAGCATAGGGAAGGTAGGTATCAGCTGCAGAAACTTTTGGTGCGTATCTTGCGAGAGAGGGATGTCAAGGACAAGTTCCTCGAGTGACGAGAATGGACGCTGGAGTATCTAAAATTGGCTATGAATAATACTACAGCAACCGGGACGTACCTCCAAAGCGCTAGCCAAATGCACGGCATCACGGCATCCCGCATCTCGGCATGTATAGACGAGACATAATCTTTTCATTTGACGAAGATGAGCTTCTGTTAATCGCCGTAATGTTACACCGATGGACATACAATCCCCATCAAGATCTGTGAGTGTCCGTGTTAATTAATATGCGGTTAGATACAGAGAGACGAACCTGGACCATGCACCTCCAAGTCTTCGACAGTGAGAGGTCCCAACATAAAGCGCATACTGGAATGACATCGAGAGATACATAGCTTCCGAATAGTGATGGACACCATATCGGCAAAGTCCTGTGGCTCCGCATCACAGTGATCCAATTCCAAAGTCACAAGTGGCAACATCGTATTCTCGAGAATGAAACGAATGAAGGGGCCTGATCCACCACTGACACGGACATGGTTTATATTGATCAATCCCGCCAAGACTGAGGAAAATGATGAGAGGCAGACGTCGCAGTATCCGTTCACGACTACGGAGAGGGATCTGATAGCCGCCAGGCGCGCAGAATCGAAGGAAAAGAGGTTGGGTTTCGGTTTCTGGTCAATGTCAAAGATTACGGTGACATTCCTCGAAAGGAGGTCACGAGCTATGTTGTGGAGGATGCGTTTCTCTGTGAGACAGAGCACGCGAAGAGCATCGGGATCGGTGAACTGCAAGATGTATAAGAGCAGCTCATGCGGGAGATCCAACAGGTCCATCTTTGAGGGGTGGGTAGGATGGAGGCATCACCATGTTGTGAATGTTCATATACTCAAAATGAATGGGCACATACAAATAAGGTAAGCCTCGGTCCCCTATGGAAGAATGAGTAAATCTGACTAGCTTCGGAGCGCAGCAAGACGTACATCCTGTTAACCGGGAAGACGGCTCATGCTAAGCACATGAATGTGCCGTGAATAGTGGTGATGCCAGACAAGATCTGAAACGGGCGGTCCTCATATATACATGCGCCACACAGAGAATGAATGGGCGCATACAACTCAAAATATGCCTCGGGATTATTCTCATCTATGGACACATCACCAAATCCGACGACTTCGGGATGCAGTAAGATGTACATCCAACTAAAATCATCGTTTGGCCGGCAGGCCCGACTGTGCTAAGCGTGTGCGCGTGAAAGGCCAATGCAGGGGATAGTGCTGATGTCGGGCATGGGGCCTTTGAAGAATCCTAACTGCTAAAAAATAGGAAGGGCCTGTGCGGTTGCTGTATGTTTCGCTGTGACCTCTGTCGCATGCCAGATCCTTGTCAGTACAGCGCGTCGCTGCTGCGCATAATCAATGATATGCGTCTGTTGACCATCACTAGCATTGTCTCCGTCTCTGATGCAGTGGCAACCTTGAAGCTTGAATCATGTTGTGTATATTCACATTCATAATTCTGTCAATTCCCCGATGACGGAGTGATCGAAGGGACCCATGCTAGAAGGGGTAACAGGCACGATTGCCATGTGAGACATAATTAGCTCTGTCTGACGCGAGACTCGACCCGACCCGTTCTTGCGCTACGCAAGGCTAATACGCGTCTATCTCCTGATTGGCGTTTCAAGACCCGATTCTATTATTTTTATCGCTCTTCGTAGTTCTCCCATGACCGACAGTCACTGGTGGCATCGACGCCTGCATCGATTTGGTATAAAAACAAGAATACCGCGATCGGGTATCGCTAGAGATGCTTTCTACTATCATAACGATGAAACCCGCCGCTCTTCTCATCACCAGTTAAGGATTAGTAATGAATACGCTTGCAGCTCTACACCCATGAGAGGTCGGCAACAAGGCAGAAAGCGGATTGCTCACGGTAAGGTAATGGTCCCCCCACTATCGCGCTTGATGAGAACCAATTGCGTACCCTGAAATATGTTGATGTCAGTTGCACCATTCCATCTAAAGTCTTCGAAACAAAGGATTACTAACATCCGACATACTACTTGATGATTGTATGACTCCCGTTACGAGTTTCCCGGTCGAGCTGTAAAACGACACATGTGAACCAGCCTAGAGAAGTGAGTATCATCGACGCGCTGTGAATGACTCGTGTACGCACTGGAAAGGCATTCATAGGTGGAATAGTTTGTGGGGGTAAGTTTTAACTGAGCTACCATAAATCTACACGACACGCTGGTTTAAATACTTCGAAGCTATGGGACTAATCTCGAGGAAGGGCCATGCAGCTGACCCAGAACTTGGATAACATTGAAGTCATGGAGACTCTCAGGTCATTGATCGAGGTATCGACGAGTTGTCATGCTCCCCCCAGTATTGTGAGCATCCACAGCATGTATCATTACCCAGCCTTCCCCATAACTAAACGGATGCACAATATCGCTTGTTTTTGCTTCAATGTAGGGCACTTTCATGTCTCTGGAGACAAACAATATCATGATACTAGGACTGCCTGGACTGCCTGTTTCGAGATACTCCTTGCAGCATCGCGTGACACAAAATACCGTCGCTAAATGATAGGAACGTGAGAACAAGGTCTGTAACCCTACCGGAGGACACCAGAATCCTCATAGATTCACTTCTTCCGAGTCGGGGTCCCTAATTTAAGATCAGGTTGAACGAACTTTCGGTAGTCTTGGATACACAGACGGTGTAAGACTTGACTCATAGAGACTTCATTGGCAGTGAGTGTGAAGACCATCAGAAAATATTGACTATTATGTGATATCCACAGCGAATAATTATCTAGACGAGTGTGGATTCATGCGTTAGGCTGTTTTGTTCTGATAAATCCTGAGGAAAGGCGCGGCAGACAACGCAAACGGTAGTACCAGTATACGACGGTGGTTGACAAGTAGTATCGATAGTTCACACCGGGCCATACTCGATATCGTAGCTAATAGCCATCTTATCGTAAGCAATGATTTATTTCATACCAAACGCGTCCGATGACTCGAGAGACTCAGACTGTCATAAACTACACATGTCTATTTACTCTTTCCTGACACGGCACACAGAACTAGCGCTGAACACCGCCATGGCAGTGAATTCCGATCATGTTTTACAGTTTAGCGCCAGGTATGACGGGGATCAAGAAGTCTGTCGTACTCCAGCACGTGAATGCTTCTGCATCGCGCCCGACAGGTCGCAGTTGGAATAGGTCCCGCCAAGATAGGCTCGAAGAAGGATCACTAAGATCTGGGCTGTCGTACACATGGCTGCAAACTGTAGATATAAGAACAAAGTGACAGTATAGCAGGTCACTGTGACGCCCGCCGGGTTGAAGTCTTCTGGCATCTCTAAAAGGGACAAGACCGAGACAAAGAAGTTAGGAAACGGAGAGATATAATGGATGTCGATATAGGTCATAGTCGGACTCATTACGAAGAGGTGGTCAACTCCCCTCTTTCGTTAACATACAGAACTTTCCAGGTTTGCACGAGAGTGACCTGCATTAATGGATGTGACGTCGAGAACACTAGCCTTCTGGATGAAGATAGCGATACGAAGAGGATGGGTGAGCCAGATAACTCGAGTCTTCATTATGCGTGAAATGGCGGTATGAGTCGTCATCCGCTGATGCTTAGTATGCCGACTGATTCCTTGGCCTATACGATGAGTTCTCCGCAGTGTCATTAGTGCATCCTCACCGTCTTAGCGATCAGCGCGCGTCGTTGGGGAGAGGATTACGAAGGGGGAGCTGAAGACCTCGTAGGACGCACAATGCAACAAGAAAATTTCCTAAGAACAACCTCGATACTACTCCGGTATAGATGCTGATGCTGCCTCCATGAAGACGGCTGTAGAATAGACGGTAAAACCAGATAGAGCTGTATTACAGCTCCCGAAGCATAGCAAGGCAACAAGTAGAGGCTGAGAGCATACATAGTTCCGGGAGGATTGAGACGAGTAGGCCACGTAATGGCCAAGATGGCGCGCGTGCGCCTTAGTCATCAAAGGTCGTCCGTAGCCGAGAGATTTGGCCCTGGCCTTGTTTTAGTCCGCCGAGCAGGTGTCATTACATTGTACAGTCATGATCGAACTGCGGAGAACTGATTCACGAAGATCAACTAGACTCGGACGCAACAGTGATACTGATCAAGCAGGGGCACAGGCAGTTAGAGTCGTGCATGAAAAGTACGGCTCAGCCTGTTCAGCAAAAACATGTTACTAACTAGAAAGAAATGGCGTCAAGGTTCAATCAATGTTACGATGCTCTGCCAGTGAAGATTTCAAATTGAAAGTCACGGTGTGGCTAGTATCAAAGAGGACAAAATTGTAGTAATGTGGGAAGACTCATCCTCCTAGTCTGTATTCCACGTATAGTTTAGGATAATTGGTTAGCAAATCCTATGGGAATTGCGAATTATTCAGACCAATCCTATAGAAGAAACGAGAGAAACCTACCAAACAATGTCTCATTAGCTCTAGAAGCGATGCGAGAAGTCTTAAGCACAGGAAGGGCAGGTATGAGCTGCACCAACTTTTGATGCATATCCTGCGAGAGAGGGACATCGAGAACGAGCTCCTCGAGTGACGAAAATGGATGCTGGGATATCCAAAATTAACTCAAGATAACACTTCAGCAACCAAGGCTCGAGCGCTTACCTCCAGAGCACGTGCCAAATGCAAGAGGTCACGGCATCCCGCCTTACGACATATATCGACGAGACGTAATCTTTTTATTTGACAAAGATGGGCGTCTGTTAGTCGCCGTAATGTTACGCCAATAGGCATACATTCGCCATCAAGATCTACGAGCCTGCTTCTTAGTTCCTGTGAGATCAGAGACAGAGAGACGAACCTGTACCATGCACCTCCAAGTCTTGGACAGTAAGAGGCCCCAAAAGAAAGCGCATGTTGGAATGACATCTGAAGATACATAGCTTCCAAATAGTGATTGATACCATATCAGCAAAGTCTTGTGGCTCTGCGTAACAGCGATCCAATTCCAGAGTCACGAGAGACGCCACCGTATCCTCAAGAATCATGCGAATGAAGGGACCTGATCCGCCACTCACACGAATGTGGTTTATATTGATCATTGATGCCAAGACTGAGGAAAATGATGAGAGACCGAAGTCGAAGTATCCGTCCACGATTATGGAGAGGGACCGAATAGCTGCTAGGTGCCCAGAATCGAAGGAAAAGAGGTTGGGCTTGGGTTTATGGTCGGTACCATAAGTGACTGTGACGTTTCTCCGAAGCAAATGACAGGCTATGTGATGGAGGATGCGTTTCTCTGTGAGACAGAGCGCACATAGAGTATCGTGATCGGCAAAGTGCACGATGTATGAGAGCAGCTTGTGTGGGAGGTCCAACAGTTGCATTGAAGGGCGGGGAAGAAGGAGGCATCACTGGACCCTGTACGTTTATATATTTGAAATCAATGGGCGCATAGAACCAAGGTAAGCCTGGGGACCCTATGGAAGAATGAGCAAATCCGACTAGTTTAGGAGCGCAGCGAGGCGTACATTCTATTCACTGCGAAACCAGCCCGTGCTAAGCACATGAATGCACCGGGAACAGTGGTGATGTCTGAAAATATCTAAAACGAGTGATCCCCACATATACAGGCGCCCCACAGAGAATGAATGGATGCATACAACTCAAAATACGCCGCCGGGCCCAATCTCGTCTAGGAAGAATGAGCCCTTCCATCGAGCTCAGGGGTACAGCAAGATGTCCATCCAATCGGTGCTACGATCGTTGATTAATCGGGAAGCTCAACTGTGCTAAGCGCGTGAAAATTGAAAGGCAAATGCGGGGGATAGTGCTGACGTCGGACACGGAGCCTTTAAAATCTTAAATCAGCAGTCTGACTCGCTCCAAACAACTAGGGTACTCACCAGCTCCCACAATAACCGACCCGTCGAACATCGTGTCCCGATATCTTAAGGCAGCGCTCCTATGGCATGAGGGGTTCTTGCTCGGTCAATGGTAGCAGCGCGGGTTATCGACGTGGTGGTTAAAAAAGAAGCCTGATGTGGCTGTGCACACGGATCAATTCCTGCCTTGGACCTGCCTCGTGAGGGAGCTAATCGCAAATAGATCTCAGCCATGATGTCCACATGGCATGGGAAGTCTACTCACTCTCAAACGTGGACTCAACACAGGTGGTGGGGGGGGGAATTCCCAAGAACCGGTTGAAGAGCCATACCCATAAAGACAGAATCTTTGGAGAGTCGAAGATGATTTCGACTTTACAACGACGGATATATGTCATGTGGTGTCCAATTAGACCTATAGGAAAGGATGCGAGAATTTGGTAGGTGTCCTGCGAGAGAAGGGAATCCAGAACCAGCTCCTCCAGTGACGATAATTAGGCCTGGGCGATCCGAGCCCAGCTCAGCCGAAGCGTCAAATGCGGTGTCCTTCTGTATTCACTGCAGTGGCTGGTACGATTTAACCCCATGAAAATGAGACCTTAAATGGTTTCGTTTTAAGGGTCTGATTTCCGGGGCTAAAAACGGGACTGGAAAAGTTGTTAGTAAAATGTACCATTTGGAGATACAATCTAAGGGACCGGAAATGCCCCGTTTTACCGCACTTTTAAAGGCAAAAGAATCCAGGGCAAAATGTAAGCTTTGTCAATGCATTTTACAGACAATGTTTTTAGAGCCTCAAAATTTGCTGTTTTAGGATGCCGTTTGTTCGAACAAGAAACTGAGGGTTTTTCGGCATGGAAAAGGGGCCGAAAACGATCAGTTTTTCATTGACATTCTCACAGACAAAAAACAGATCGTTCACTTTCAAAGAAAACATTTGAAAAATGTAAGGTTTTACATCGCATTTTTCCTATGGTAAAATGCATCGCACACCCAGTGTGCGCCGGGCTCCACGCCGAGCGTCATGCTCAACACCTGCTGGGCTCCACACCCAATGCCTGCCGAGCTCCACGCCCAGGGTCCGCTAAGCCCCACGCCGACTCAGTCGCCCAATGCCCGCCAAACTACACGCCCCGACCTGCCCTATCATGACTGGTTTCGCAACGATGCTTGTTTTTGTAAGCGCAACGAATCCGAAGGTCATATTTTTTTGCCATGTACTGGGAACAAGGAACCGAATTGGACGTTTACGCTCTTGGTAATGGCAGCAGATCCTTCAAAGAAGATTGAAGCCTTTTCGTGGTGCGTAACGAACCGTGTACATAGAGTTTGACCAGTTTGTCCAGCCCGGATCTGGGGACGTTTCGCTTAGCACCCATTTTTGTAGCATCGAACCTGAAGCCCGAGCGAGGTTGAACACAGTGTTTATCTTTTCGGTGAGTGCCTTTGGTGCCAGGCACATCATGAGAGCAGCAACGAAAGCTTTCAAAAAGAACAAAAGTCAGAACTCTAGTTCAGACGTCACGCAGCATGAAAATGGAGCACGGAGCTGGGCCGCCTGAAGCAGAGAATAACACCATGGGCACTATCGTCGTTGGGGTCGATCTGGAAGACAACAATTAACGCAGGGTAATGACTTGAGGGCAAGCGTAATAATACCATTTTTTGTGAAGAATTTTGCTGAGAAACATAGATGATGAATCAGCGTCCACTGACTTGTATACTGGAATAACGCCTCTCCCTTCACGCTGATCATAGTCTCGAAATTGGCGATTTTTCGCTAACAACAGGGATTCTAAGGGTGTCGTCTTTCAGAACACGCATTAGGACATTGAAAGCATGAGTTCTTATCTTTCTGTATGAGGCGTTTCAAGACTGGTAGCCTCTTCGAGACTGTTCACTTTCTCCATCATCCTCGCTTCCTGAGAGTCCTTCCTTGCGCCGATCCGTTTCCATCATGACTGAGATGAGGTCCCGGGAATGGTCTAAGGGAGGAATGCTCAGTGGTGTCTCAGACTGCGGTTGTTGCATTGGAAATATGGATACAGAGGACGCAGATGAATGGACTCGAATATGTATCAGTACTGGGAAATTAGCAGGAGACGATGCAGCCCGACTAATGGCGCGAAGGCGTCCGTCTCCTAGCCGGGGTTTTTTTGCTGTGGGAGGCAGTGATATAGGGAGGTTGGTGACTATCTGCTCGCCATTAGAATCTGTTATGCAACGGTGGAGGGTTGGTTCTTCCACAGCTGCCATTGGTCATCAAAAACAGTGAGCCGTCTAATAAATTAGTGTTCTTCAGTGCACCGTAAATTTTTCCGTAAGGGTAGCTCTAAGATGTGAGAATGGCTCTGAAAACAGCTCATTTTGCAAGACTAGACCGATGGTGGTATTTCAGCTTGTGAAAGAGTATATTCAGGCTTGCAGACAACCAGCTGATCAGTTGGACAGAAAACAAGGTGAGTGATGGGCCTTCTCCAACATCAAATTTTAATTCTCGTACAGCTGCATAAATTCCTTACTGCCAAAGGAGCATGGAGAACAATGTGCCGACGGAGGCGGAGGCTGATGAATGTCAGCAAATCGGAACGGTATGGTAGGAACCATTGAAACGGTGGTATATCGCCAGCGAAGTCCGCAACACTGTTAAGCAGGGACTGAAATGTAGCGTTCAATGTTTGTTCTTATATTCAGCTACAGTGACAGAGAATTAGATATGGTGTATTTCAGCTAAAAAGGTAGCAGGGAATGAGACAGTACCTACTATCTACTTTTTGTGAAGCTCATGCTTTCACATAGGACATTCCAGTTTGGTGTTGGCAACATCTCATAGCCAGAGAGAATCAATTTGTCAGATGCTGCAGCTTTTGCAATTTCGGTACGAAATCTGCATGCCAGTGGGAAGGAGGAAGCGAGCGGCCGCACATTTTGTTACACAAAGGCCTTTCTTAAAAGGTGCCTGAAAAGTACATCAACATCCCATCATCGTCGAAACGGAACGACAGGAGATAACAAGGTATCGTAAATGATGCTTACTGTCTGGCATTCTGGTCTGACAAGAGCTAAACATGAAGCGGGATCCTCGAAGAATCTGACATGTGGTCTGAATGATAGCCCCTCATATGAATTATAGAGAGATGATCTTGATATTGCAATAAAAAAACCAACAGTGCACTGAGTGTACATAGATAGGTAAACAAACACATCCCAGCAAGGTCGGTGCAGTTGATTACTGCAGAGGCAGAGACTCTGAGTGAATAGACAAACAAGCACATCTCAGCAAGGTCGGTGCAGTTACATATGCTCACATACAGTTCGCATACTAGTGGTGACAGTTCAAGTTCCTGCAAGCGGGCGTGCGGCACACGTGCAATTATGTAATTATTTCCTGCCTCCATGTGTTGGATGTGCTCGGACCAGAATTTGAAATACAGCTACTTTCCCCTCCAGTTCCTCAATTGTTGTCTTAGCTCTATGTGCGGATAGTTTGTAATAGGATCCTCCTACCTCCCAAATCTTAGTGTCATCGACATTGTATTTCGGATGCCCCACTCGGATACCAGATGACCCAATCAAGCGCGATGATGATGATCATGAAGATAAGAGGGGACAGTAGTGGTCGTACCCAGAGTAGTCTGACAATGATGCGCATCGGACTTCTTGTTGCGCTCACAAAGAGACAAAGAGAGAAGCAGCATACACATAATACATATTCAAGCTCTGTAGATATTATATTATACAAACACCAACCAATAGAAGAAAGCATCGTCATCTCTGGAAATTAGAACATGAGAAAATGGTCAGCGAAAGGAAGAGGTCGGTGGTGTACAAAATACCAAACACACTGCAAATGGACTTTGCGCTATCGAAGACAAGTGAAGATATGTTGTAAAGACTCAGACCGAGGTCACGTCTGAAAAGGGTTTGAGGAAGATGAGATTGAAGATACCTGGAAGAGGCAGACTCACAGCAAAGCAAAGACTGTCGCCCAGACGAAGGCAAAGACCAACACCCAGAAGAAGTAAAGGACTGCCGACAAACCGGATTCGGAGACATTCAGAGGCTCTGAGACTTCGATGGAATGAAGGAACGGAGAGATATCGATGAGATAACAATGGGGGATGATGACAGCTTGACCTAGATGGCATTGCAGGCCTCTGGACGTATATTCTGATTCCTGCAATAACTGGACCAGAAAGGCCTCGAAATTAAAGGGCTGAAAGAAACATAAATATCAGAAGGGTTCCAGATAGAGGCAAGCGAAGACTTGCAGGATTTTTCAGGATGTGTCTCGGAATCGCAATCCTGCCTTTCTGTGTAATCACGACGATGGGTGCGATGTCCACTACACAGGGGGCACCAAATGGAGAAGCGGAGATGCTGTTGGGCGCTGTCGCTGGGAGGTTATTGTAACGAGGGGGGGGGGTATATGGGTCATGATATCGAGTGAGTGGAATGCGTAAAGTGGAGAAGTATTCTCCGGATATAAGTGACGCATACACAGAAAGAAATCATTGAGTTGCCGAAAGAACGACTCGGAGTCTCCATTAGCGGTATATAGTACAAAGGTAGACACCAGCTGGGGAAACTAACAAAGGAGGAGGCATGTCAACCAAAATAATAACATAAAAGTGACGTACTCACATCTAGTTCGTATGGTGAGTGTTATGCCAGACACGAGTCAGGACGCTCTCCAGGGACCAGACAAAGCAACTGCTGTGACTGAATTTAGAATTACAATTACAATTTGTGATCTTTCAATGCATGTGCCATCGCCGCGCAGATACTTCATCGTGTCTGATCAGTGATCTTGGTTCTTCCCCTTCGACTCGTGTCCAGCACCACGCTCACACCGTACAAACTCTACGTAAGTACGACATATGGGTACATACCTCGTTGGTAAATGCCCTTTGTCTCTGTGTGATACGCATGAATGATTTAGCGCCATCCTTTGTCAATCTTCATTTGGCAGCTTCTGCCCTGTGTTCATTGATTGTTCATTCAGACGCAGCAGCACTCGACAATCTTGGCTGTGATAGAAGCCGTTCCTCACAATTGCGGCCATGTGCTATTTTTGCAGATTGATCTGTCTGTCCGAATTTTTTCTATGTTCTTGGGCCCGATTTCTCCGTTTCACGTATATGTGGTGAGCTGCTTTCACTTGCTTGCTTTTCCATCTTTTTTCTAATTTCTTTCTAGTCTGGCTGTCGATTTCGTTCTCTTCACTCTGGTTACCTTTTTCAGTGTTTCTCTGGATCTCTGTGCACAAATCTTGCCTCTAATGTGTCAGTGTCATCCCCCATTGACGCAGTATCCCCAACGGCACGGTCGTTCCCCATTTTTCCCTAGGAACTCACGCGACAGATTGAGGAGTTCCAGGTCCATGCATCATTGATCAGCCCCAGACTTCGAGGTGCAAGATGTTTTGTCGTCGAGTTTTACGTCGAGATTGACATCTCGTCTCTTTCGATTGCTTTGCCGAACCCATGGATCTCACTAAATTAAGGCGAAAATGTGACAACCGAATGGCTATGACCTGAGTACCCGTTTGTTCTCTACCTGGTTGTTACACTACTGCACGTTGACTTAAATTTTCTGTATTCACATGTACCAGTTGCAATAAATTATCTTGCTCCTTCTTTTTGTATGACTGGTAAGAGTAACCTAAGATTGTGACAAAGCTACGACTCAAGCATATACTATATGACCTTTGGAAGTTCGTAAGCAAGCTTTTCGGATGTCCTCTGCCAACTGACCTTTTTTTCCCAGACGAAATGACTCTTCTCCGTGCATTTAGCTCTTGGCTTATACGATCTGTCAGACAACATTGGCGTCAAAGCATGCACGTCAGAGAGCACATTTACCTCTGTATGAAGTGCTGTGTCGAAATAATACCTCGCGCGATGAGGATTGTTTCCAAGCATCCACTGGGCGTGGTGAGTGTGATCATAAGAGAATTTCCTGTCCTTGCCTGCTCTTCTTCCCATCTCGATACATGCAGTTGCCCACCCATTGCTACGATATCCTCGTATGGTATATCTTTTCTTGGGATTTCCTGGACTCGTATGATAGTTTTGGCTGTTTGAATAATAAATAGCACATCTTGTATACAAGTATCGACGCACGTTAATGATAATTTGATCACCCCGTGAGCTCATAACCATTCTCCATGTCACTGGATCACAGTGAGAAGAATACCCCCTGCGTATTGGTCCTGAACGCTGTTGGAGAGGTGGTTGACGCGGTTCTGGTCGCCAAAGTGGTGGTCAAGGCGTGGCAGGCAGGAAAAGTGGTAGAGTTGGAAGGACTGGGGGCCAGCAGCCATGGGATCTATGTGCGGTAGAGCTATAAGTGACTTAGATGGTGGCCGGCCCACTCACTTTGAGTATTGAGAAAAGCTACAGTCGAGATGGATGTTTCAGTCCTTAAGAGCTAATACTACAAATGAAGCGCTTATATCAAGTTGAGATGTGCGCACCTAGGTTTACAAACGTAGCCAAATGATGGACCAAACGATGGAATGGATGCTTGAATCCAGGGAAAAGGCAGCCTAGCAATAAGCAGATCCAGCACTTGTCTTGAACAGAACTGGACTTCATGCAGTCACAAAGGCCATGCTTCATGGTGACGGCAGCTTTGAGATAGTTCAGAGTGGTGGAGGGCAGTCTACATCGGCCAAGATGAGGAGGACAACACCATCTTGCACCAATACAAGCAGGAAGAATGACCTTTCTTCATCGGATGGCGGGTTCATGATACGAGGGATGACCGTGGTGCCATGAGTAAAGACAATCCAAGAACTGGCGAACATGGAGGATGAGACAATTGATGCCGAAGAGGAGGAGTTGAGTGGCGCCGTTTCTCAGAATTGTGAGTGTTGACAAAGGAGATTTATCTTTTGCTGACACAGTTGCTGCAGTATACAATGTAAAAGCAGTTTTGTACGTCTGGTTGGGTAGTTTTGGGGGTGGGACCATTGAACTTTGGTGATGGCAGTCATTGTCTTAAAACCAAGTGAAAATATGTAAAAAATATATATATATATCTTGTTTTCTTGAAATTGCTGGGTTCATACATCACTTTAATCTGTATAAAAAGTGAGCAATGTATCTAAAAGGTATGGAGGAATACATACACTAAAGACGAGCATCTAGCATTGCGTGTTGCCCTCGTCTCCAGAATGAGTTATTCATTGCCTTCCTGTTCCCAAGGTCCACACTTCCCATGCACTGGGATCGATACCCGCGGCGCGTGTGCCAGATTAACCTGGATTCGTTCCGAGTTCTACAAGCCGGGATGGTATCTCTGTATTGTTCGGCATTTGCGCACTGCACTCATCGTGAAGATGGTCTCAGTCGTCGTCGTCTTCCCGGGTCAGTGAAGGCCAACCACTTCTGTACCTCTCGATCCACACCCACGGCGTGTGTCAGGCAGTCTGTATTCTCCCGTGTAAGTTACTTAATCTCTGTCGGAAAGTAGTAGAGAAAGGAAAACATCATCGCCAAGGTTAAATCTTGTCATGAAATCTTTCGTCTTTTGAGAGTAATATTGAGCCCAAACGTCGGCTGCAGAGCGAGTTCCGAACCTGTCAAGCTTTAGTGTAACCAGTGAGCCAGTGAGACACGAAACGAGAGCTTCTCACTTACCAGGCCTGGCCATCGATGTATGGCGCCCATCCTTACCATAAGTTAGCTGGTACAAATGTTACGGACGGGCCATGCACTCCTCGGGTCTCATAACCTCAAACATGTTGAGCGCGCCATCGTCGTCGTAATGGAACCTGTATGGCATTGGTATTGGTACATCTTGCCTAGGGATGGGAATTGAGCCGTATGTGTGTTGTGAACGCCGTCTTTATACAATGTTAAAACACTGAGATGAAATGAAAAGGAAAGGAACACAACTCACCAGCATCAGATAGTAAAATCCCCGAGATACTAGCATACTCCCTACATCCCCGCTGCACTGAATGTTGTGATTAAGGTGTGGGTGTGCGACTTGGCTATTGATGGTCATCCAATGGCAATCATCTGAGTCCCCGTTGAAGCTTCCTAGTGAGCAGGGAGGGGGATAATTCAGCCTAGACAAGTGTAAAAAGACTTATAAAATATACCTCAAAGACCACCAGGCCAGTCGTCGTTGGACTGAGGCTGCTAGAGGACATTCCGTCAGCTGAGAAATCGCACCAGCTTGGCGGAATAATTTACCCATGCATTAGATACAAATAAAAATACCACTGCAAGCCCTTGTTCAACGAATGGCTAGCAAGCTGTGGTACGTAGTCAACAAAAATTCGGGCTCGGACGACCAAAACACGTACCATTCACGCCAGCTTCGATGTTAAAGCAGTGAAATACCGCAAGAATATGTCTCCAAGAAGGCAACCGTACTCTGAGGTAGGCTAAGGTAGGTAGGTAGGATCTGATCGTATCAAGCCGTCATGACCGTTACAGGTTAGAATGCCAGTCCGTGCAAGACGCTCTGGCTTCTTGAGTTACTTCGGAATAGTCCTGTGCTAGTAACTTCATGTCGGTCATGCCGGACCACCGACCACATGATGGACTTGCAATCTTACGCTGCATGTTTTCCGCTCAATCCGTGGACCTGGACCCTACATGTTTGACATCGTGTCCGCTGACGGTCAAACTGACATGTTAGCATGGCTGGATCTCTTCGAGATGGCTCCCAACATTCCACAGCATGCTCAGCATGATATTGCACTGCAATGGAGTGGAGAAAGTAGCAGTGGCATCGGAACTAAGAAAAATAACACAGACACTTAGATTGTAGTCCAACTCTACCGTTAACAATGCTCCTTTCTAGTCAGCGACTTTAGGATAGGATGAGTGCCACAGGTACTCTTTACCTATTCCCCGTGCTATGATCTCTACCATGTAGCTGTCTGCGGCATTCCAATCCTCTTCTTGCGCCTCCTTACTTCGAAAATCTACTTCTGTATTGAAACCATGCCAATAGTCAAAGACGAGAATGCTGTCGTTCTCGCTATATTGACCATTACTCGCCTCGACGAACTCCTTTCTCTTGCTGTCCACCTCGTCTCGAAGACTGTGTATTTTGGCAGCAATGATGCTCTCATGAAACATGAAATCCATAGTGCGAACCCCTTTCGGTGACATTTCTGCACGCAGATGTGAAATTAAATAACATGGAGGAAGAACCTAAAACACTTACTTTGAGACTGGATACAACATATTCGATGGTCCAGAGACCAGCCTTCCTTCTGGCATGTCTTCGAGCAGTAGACTGCGATGCCACATTCTCCACAGTATTTCCATCTTTGTGGGGGGGTGTTGGTGGTGCACTAGTAAAACAGATCAGACTAGAGGATAATAATAGATGCACCAGATCCCACATACAGTGCTGTTCCAGCATCCTCCTTCGATACGTAGGTTATGCCAATGCTCGTAGATGACTCCCAGTATCGTCGTCGTGTCCTTGAGCAATAGCCAGGATCGTATGGTTGAAAACCTAATAGAACCTGTAACGGCTAAGTCCTGGGAAGTTTTCACCGAGCGGTGATACGCTGTCTACGCGTTCACACCTAGATTTTGCGATTTTGTAACAATACAATTGCATATCTATCCTGTACTAGTGATAATAAAAGGACTATAGCTGAGGCTTCGAGCTGATAGTTACAGCAGTATGCGACTAGTGAAGCCAGGACTTATATGCGATACCACTAGTGGGTTAAATCTACCAGCCGGCTGTACTAGTGACTTGAATACTAGCCGGACTACTTAATATAAGGCCACTAGTAGACGAGTAACGCGACTAGCGCACCAAACAAGGAGCAGAATACACAGATCTCGTGAAGTTCAGTCACTAGTAGACCGATCGGGGCAGAAACGCCTAAGTCAGGTTAACTAGTCACACAGCAATCTCGAAGCAGGACTTAGAAATGAATTAGCAACGGATTAACGTTACGCCCAGATCCGACCAGTGCGATCAGATCTATTACGATCGGTACTAGTATAGCCCGGCTGCGCTTTCGATCACGGCCGACTACGGTTGCGAGCACGAGTGTGTGGCTAGTCGTTCATCTCCGGCGCTAGTGGCGCGTTGCTGGGTCAAAGAACGCGAGATTAACCCGTTAGCTGAGCTCCGTGGCTCACTAGTCGTCCAATAGCAATTTCTAGACCGACTATTGCGTGTTTATGTGCGATATTTCGGTCCTAGCCAAGAAATCTGTACCGAAAATACCCCACTAGTGTAGCTGTTTGCATCGCTTTGTACCTTTCTTTACAGTATATAAGTAGTAGAATAGTCACTCGCAACGGGAGGCGATGCCATCCCTGCGATTGTGACAGACTAGTAGTATCTAGTGCCCCCAATTAAAGGCTTTTGTGCATAACCTCGAACGAAGCGGCTACTAGTCGCTAAGTTACCTATAGTATTGAGTGAATTGAAGTCCCTTTGAGTCTACTATTGTGTCCTGCAAAGGCCAAGAGTGCTCCGAAGTTAGTTCTTGCAGTTTCTCAAAGTTAAAGTATTATTCTTAGGCCAAGAGTGCCACTAGTAAGCTAGAGTGCGAACTAGTCAAGTGTTGATCACTTGTAAGGAGCAGTTTCTAGGCCAAGAGTGCCACTAGTAAGCCAAGAGTGCGAACTAGTCAAGTGTTGATCACTTGTAGGAAGTATTACAGGGCCAAGAGAGCCAATAGTCTGAACAGTCGGAGTCCCAGCGAGCGCAGTAGCTCAAAACCAAGTCACATTCATTCAATTGTGTCTTACCCACCCCACTAGTGTGAGTAGTACGCTTGTAAAACTCACTAGTAACGAATAAAACATCTTTTTGAACAACCTACCTTGATTATCGAGTCTGCAGAGTGCTTCTATCATACTTGAAACACCCGAATTCAATACATTGGTGATAGTGTAGAGTGTAGAGAGGTTTAGTGTTGGTTGGAGCTCATTTCCGCCCACTAGTCTTTTGCCACTCACCGTTACCGAGCACATCACCGGGAATGGTGGGGGGTGTGTATTCTCCGGTCAAATCTTGGAACTTGTCTCGGATAGGAGGCAGATCTGCGAAGTCATTTTTAAGGAAATGAAGATTTGAGCTCCTGATTGCTTACTCACCATCGCGTTTTTTCTTGGGGCGGGGGTTGCTGTGTGCCTGTCACCGAGGAGCCTGGGACGGCTGCGAGCGTATAGGACCATAGTTGGATGGTTGTTGGGTTAAAGACTTCATGGTCGCAAAACTATAGGGATCGCGATGGGCTTGGAACTTCTGGAGGAATTTGTGAATAGCTGTGAATTTCCTCGGGTCAGAGGGACGACCCATGAAGATGACGGGGTAGGGGGGTGTAGGCAACGTAGTATTCTGGGAGGATGGTCGCAAAAGCGGTACCACTTTGAGGATAATTTGGTTGTCAAAGACATCGTTGGGGCGGACAAAATAGACGGGGATGCCAGCACTACAAAACATTTGAACGATGTCGACATTGGTTGTAAAGGTGCCCACAAGTCTCTCACCACACAAACGAGAGTCACGCTGAGCTTGGCCATCCATGATTGGTTTGTATAAGTCCATATAATCCAGGGCGGCAATGGTTTCGAGCCAGAAATGTTGTGCCGTTGCCACCATAACTTGAATTGTAAGGGCATCAGTAGAAACGTGACCAAGACGCAGGAGCATATTCTCCATACGCGTACATAAGAGCTGAAGTAGGTTGAGATATGGATTCCTTTTTATTTGCGAGTTTTCGGCATCAACAGTCGAAGTCACTTTTTCGGATGCGAATTTGGATGAGCAGCGTTTGCTGATGTGAGTATATGCTTGATGCAAGTCGTTGAGGCGATCTTCGCTAAGCCATCCAATACCCTGAATGGACCCTTGAGACCAGGCAATATCAACCTTATCGTCGAGATCCCACCATATACAAGAAAACTCGAAGTAAGGATGTTTGCTGTCCGAAGGAGTGGGCCGCCGAGGAATGACGGCATAGTGGCAGAGCGACTCGTTATAGAATTGCGGGGTTCTAGTAGGATCGTGTTCCCCAAACCGACCATCAGCATACATGTGAACATCTTCGTAGATAGGGGGAATCGGTGATGAGCCTAAACTTCCGTGGCAACGGCAACACCAACTCAGGAACGAGATTGGGTAATTAACGTGGTAACACGGCAATCAAGGCGATCGTGTGTGCGAGTGGGTTCGGGGCACCTCCGTGCAGTCAATCAATTCCTCTATACGCAAGTATACACTGCGACTTTTCAGTCAGCGAAGTAGTACTGCTTGGTAGTCGAGTACTAGAAGCTTTGGCTGTAAGCCGGTAGGGATCTCTCGAAATGAGAGGGAACGGAAACGGGTATGACGTGAATACCACGAATCCATAAGCGAAAATGTGAGAAGAGACTAGAAAACGTCGCTAGACGGCAATCCTAGCGAAGCGAGCGAAGGAAACGGAAATAAACGTGTGAAACTGGGTCTGAACGCGGGGGAAACGATGTGGAGACGTGGAACTAGAGCTGAGAACGGCTGGTAGAAAGAGGAAACGTGGAACGAGGTACTGAGGGCGGAGCGTCGAGAATAAACGTGGAAATACGGAAATTGGCGATGGTACTGAGGGCGAGAACGGAAATATACTGGCGGTGGTGGGGTACTGATCCTAAACGATACGGAAATACTGATGTCGATGTCGAAAACTGGTCTTGTGCTGAAGCGATCCTATCCTATGTCAAAACTAACCCTCAAGTCCACTCGGGGGACTGTCCTATACGAAAACTATGCTGAAACTGGTCCTATACTGGTGCGAAAACGATCCTAAGTCTGCTCGGAGACTACCCAAGTGGGCGACGATACGATGGTGAAAGTGAAAACGTGAAAAGATCCTATGCTGGTGAAGTTGAAACGATAACGGCCGATAAAAGATAAACGGGGACGAGATATGGCGCGGCAATCACGTATCGGTACAATATGAGCATGTACCAATAGTGTCAAGAGCGAAGAGCGAGTGTCAAGCGACTCTTCACAGTCAAAAACCGTAGAATAACTCTGGTGAGCTTAAGAATTGACGTGCACTCGAGAATGTGCTGGGGTAAACGGTATATTGCCGTGAAACGGTAATAAACGTAGGTAGACTCGATGTGTGGTGTAAACTCGATGTGTGGGGGTAAGCTGCGATCTTATGCTCCAGGTAAGCTAACGCTAAACGACGTTTTCTAGCTAGTTTTTATACTACAAGTACGAAATTATAAATAGAGTAAGTATGCGCGACTTAGTCAGGCTGCAAGGCCGTGGCTTAGTAGATTTCGTAGCAAACATATGGTTTCTTGGCTTCGAAAGTAACAGCAACTTGTCGACGTTGCCGTGTATGGACAAAACCGTATGGTTTCTTGGAGCGATGAACGGATCGTGAGGTGCTGTTTTAGCTGCGGACTGGGGAGGTATGTCTTTTGTACTGAGGTGCACACTTGGGTCTACGTCTTCTCCAAGTCTTGGCGAAGTAACAGCCTTAGTAAAACGCGGTCTGTAGTGGCCGTGTGCTCGAAATATCGTGGATGGATGAGTGGCCGCGGCAATCACGTCATTTCATTAAGTGATTGATTGATGCGTCCATGAGGCTATGAGAAGTGATACGGTAGTTCCGTTTTAGGATGATTTGTGATTGAAGGTGCCTTGCCATGATGGAACACGGCAATTATGATGCGTAACCAGATGAGATGGATAACAAAGCGTGTGAGGAGTCGTTGCCGTAGCATGAAAGTAGTATGAACTTGTGTGCAATCTTTGGTTTACTGAAAGTCCGCTGGGTGGACAGGAGCGGCAATTAGTGCTTAAAATCCGCGAATTCTGAGCGTACAGAGCCTGGAGGCTCATCATCGGAATGAAGGAGGAGTTGATGGTCGTTATAAAAGCTTCTTTCCCAGGAAAGAGGGCACCCAGACGACCATCATTAAACGAGACTTTGGCTGTTGGATAATAAGGAAAATTTGATCCTTTAGGAGCTCATAAACCTCACTAGATGATCCAGCGGCATTTCTGAGGAGGTTTGCCTCAGTAAGCAGTGACATTCCTCCGCTTGCTCGAGATTAAGGAACTATAAGCAGGCATACAGACGTGTTGGTGTCGATTGAATATTCAAATTCAAAGTCTGCTACTAGGTGCCAGCCAACCAGTGGGCATCCCACATTGGGTTTCGTGATGCTTAGTCATCCAATAACATCATCGATTGCCTGGGCCCTGATTCATGGCAAACAAATGGCAAACATCTTTTCAAGTCTCTGTTTCTCTCGTTTGTCTAAGGTATATAACTTGACGCTATTTTACCTAGTATTGCTATGTACAATCCCTACAAGGTATTAGAAACAATATAAACTGTCTATATTGGAAGGACTACTTACTTAGCTGGGCCACATACACAGTAACTGACGTCTAACGGCTGCGAGTTTTTTGGATGTTGCATTAATGTTTCTGAGGCCCGACTAGTCCTTCCAATGCATTCTCGATCATGACGATACGTGGTCCTGAATTTGATCCCCTCAGGGGGTTAGCACAAATGGATATTGCTTCAAGTCGCAAGCATCGTGTGAACCGGAGTTCTTGATTTTGAAGTCACTTCTTACTTGAACTCAAGTGAACAACGGTAGTGTTATTAGGTTGAGAAATGCCCTCTATTCTCGCACGAACACGGCGCTACTTCGATTTAAGGGTGGCCCGGGAATGGGTGTGGAGCTCGTAGAACCAGTGGGAAACTTGTCAATGAGTCAATCGCAATAGGCGCTCAGTGGACTGTGAAACCGTCATATTTTACGTTGTTATACGGTGATGCTTATTAGTATAAGTAGCATACCAAGCTAAAGTTGGCAATGACCGTTATCCGGTGCTTACCGCTTAGTGTACAATGGAAAACTCCACTCGGAAGCGAGCGTCGGTACGTAGTTTCCACAGGGCTGTCTATGTGCACTCAACTATCAATCGCTCGCTATCAAGGTCTATTGTGCGCCGGCATTTTCATATATGTACATATATGTAATGTACGTTTTTCTCAAGCAATATTCGAGAGAGTTGCGGGGTGATGCAAACTGTCAAAGAAAGTCACTGTCAGCAGCGACATGATTTCAGAGTATAGAGGACTGAGAGGAATCAGGGGGAGTCGCTCACCCACCTTGCCGGATGGAGAGGATTCACTTCCTCTGGACAGGGACTTGCGAAAAAAGGCATCTTGTATTTCCACTGTTTGATCCTACTCTCGAGTTGCACAATCGGGCAACTGAACCGGATACATATGGTCAGCCATCAGCGGCACGAGGCATAAATATGTATGAAAAAGTAGGCCAACAGCAAGGACAGTCGCGACACGCTCACTCAGCATGGAGGAAAAGAGGGCTCCAGGTCTTAGCACCGTCGCGCTTGAAGGCAGATATCGCGGTCAAGTACATGGCAAAGGAGATACAGAGTAACATATGGGACGGAGGTAATGAAGCATCAGACAGGACTCAAATCAGTAGTAGGAATCTATCAGTAAGAAGGATCAAGGAGAAAAGCACCTGTCCAAAAGAGCCAGCCAGATATGCCGACTATACCAAGGAGGACAAAAAAAATAACAGAAAGGATGATGTAAACGGTATGGCTGAGAGTCTCAAGTTGGTGTCTCTGCATAAATATTTCTTGCTTTCGAGCATCCTGCTCCTCCTGCTCCTTCTTTGCCTGTTCAGATTGCTGTAACGCATGTGTTTCTTCGGCATCTTTGATTTGACATGCAAGACAGTCCACCTCATGTCTTTGGTCAGTCTATGCACTTGATCAAACTCGGATTGTTGAGACTGAAATGAATGATACACACCAGTTTCGACCAAACACATATAGCCGAACGATCTTGAGGCTTACCGCTGGTTATGAAATGACGGTCTTGAGAAGAAGTAGTCTGTTTTGAGGCATTAAAATGGACAGCTCATTCTGAGAGTAAGATACCACAAACTGGCGTCTAACGCCTGAACTTCTATAGAGTCATTCATGTTGAACACTACACTTGTGGTGTTTCCCTGTATGATAAACTGCTGGCACGCCGTTAAGATCTATCCTCCCATCAATAGAAGTGGATAAGCACATTGGTTCAGTTGGACAATGGGAATATAGAAACAACTCCACGGTCAGTATCCACAAAGAGGAGCATTGATCGTGAACATAACTATTTAGAGCCATGACCCCATCGGTCTCAAGGTCCCAGTAACGGACTGTCTGGTCGTCGGCTGCCAATGGGAAAGTAGACGGTCGTGAGAAGCGCAGAATGCGCGATGGAGCACCAGCACATACCTCCACTCAGTAGCTTCGTTCCATCCACAAGGAATACGAGTGCATTGATCGCTCCGCGGTGACCCTTCAATCAGTTAACGAGGTCATAGCTGAGAGTCTCGGACATATGTTCTCGTTAACAACAGCAGCAGATGACAAAGTGTGAAGTGGAAGGGATATTGGGAAACCATCCAGCGGCCTTTTATGGTTGGTTACTGCGAGGCCATTGAGCAAAACGATCAAACAGAATGAACAAAGGGGTGAGCGACGGCGATTGCCTTATGTAGATCAGTGATGAGCATGGCGTCTAGACAAAGTAAGTGCACCCTATTTGGAGAGACAGGGATAATAACTCGACAGACAGAGCACTTTGTATATCCGGCTTCTTGTATACCCTTTCGAGCAACAACAGGGGCTCCCTTCGTTACCAAAATCTTTAGCGGCAATGTCCTGCAGGATATATACTCAATAAGCGTCCAGTTTCGCATTAAGAGAGACAAGCGAACCTCCCAGATGGCCCCATTCATTCAACGCCATCTCCCACTCATCTCTCCTCGTATTCGATTCCATCCGTACTGTGTGCGCCCTCTACCAGTTATATCACCCCGACTGAGAAGCGAAGAGCTATTACAGGGGCAAGTCAATAGACCTATTGCTAACAGAGACGCAGAACGAGAAGTCGCCGCTGCTGGTGCTCGGGACAAAGGCAGAAATGCAAATGCAAACGGCGCGCAAACTGGAGCCGCAGCCGGACCGACTACTGGAGATGGCTGTAGCGTCTCTCGCAATGGCAGGGACCAAACGGACCGAATTCCGGAGGTTATTCTTGAGGACAAACTAATCAACGATGGCAAGTGAACGAAACAGCAGTATGAGAGTGTCATGGTTAGTAATGTCAAGAACCAAATAAGGTGGTTTGCTCACTGCAAGGTTCGACGTAGGACCAAGTCCATGATATGGCGAAGGAGCTTAATGTCAGCCTCAGTTATCGTGAACAGAGCAATAAAAAGAAGCTCAAGATCTGCGAGCAAGTAAGTTGGCCCGGCACGAATCTTGAGAAGAACGAATCCCACAGAGAAAATCTAGATGGCTAGGGAATATCCTATTTTATAGCGCTACCCAGATATCTGGCCAATGAGGGACTTTCTTAAGATGTACCTGAAAAGTACATCAGCATCCTATCGTCGTCGAAACGGAACGACAAGAGATACTATCAAGGTACCGTGAATGGTGCTTACCGTCTGACATTCTGGTCTGACAAGAGCTAAAGGACGAAGCAGGACCTTGAAGAATCTGATATGTGGTCTGAATGAGATGCCCCTCATGCGAATTATAAAGAGACGATCTTACCTTGATATTACAATAAAAAAACACTTGACAAAGTCGGCACACTGAGTGTAGTATGGGTAGGCAAATGAACTTGAACATGTCCCAACAAGGTTGGTGCAGGTTGACACTCTGAATGAATAGATAAACAAGCACGTCCCAGCAAGGTCGGTGCAGTTGCATGCTCACATAAAGTTCGCATGCTAGTGACAGTTCGAGGTTGCTAAAGCTGGCATGCATCGCACATGTGATTATGTAACTGTGGCCTCCACGTGTTGGGATGCGCTCGGACCAGAATTTGAAATCCAGATCCCACTCGGCTTTCCCCCATACAATATCTTCGCGAGAAACTGTATGTGACTCGCCGGCAGGGTACTCGTGTATCTCTCCTTCTCAATTGTTGTCTGAGCTCTATGCGCGGACATTTTGCAATCTTCTCTGGCTTGTACAAATTCTCCCAGGACTTATCATTTTATTATCGATATTCACCATTCGGCCTTGTCCTCAATACCACATTCTCAATACCAATGTAAATTTTGGGAAGAAAATACTCTGCAGTTCGTTCATCAATAAATATCACCTAGCTACAGGACAAAAGAAACTTTAATGATGCTTGTCGAACACTCCTCAAAAATCTTCGTCCGGGACCCAGTATCCCCTTGCTTTTAATCCCTCAGCAAGTACCTCCACCAAGCCTCCTGAGCCCTGAGGGATCATTGATGCTGCTTCGAGTGCCTCGAGGGCAAGGCGAGTCCAGGTACGACAGCCGCACCCTTGATCATTCAATGGATGTATATCCAGTCCATGCTCAACCAATACCGCGAGCATGTCTGCAGCACTGAACGGTTTTATGGGTAAGATTTCTCCATTGTATGTTAAAAGCCGGCCGCTTTGGGCGCCTTCCAGTGGGAACAACCTTTAACATCCATGAGAATCTATAAGCAAAACCAATTGACAAGAATAGCGTATGTCAAGATGGCCTCATTGCCAATGTCGGGCTTCGTGATGATATCAAAGACGATTCGTTGGGATACCCGGCCAAGTTTCACATTGGCAGTAGGATACCAGTGGACTACTGGACGGCCATTCGCATCTCGGATCTGGTCGTTGGCTTTTGCACATATCCGGACCGCTCCAACTTCACAGTACATCAGGTGGGCTCGACATTGCAGCACGGCGTCCAATTCAGCTGCGCCAAGGCTCTATAATCAGTTATTATCAGCATAATCTGCGGTCATGAGTAGCAAGGGAGGCGCTGATGTGCTCGGTAACGGTGAGTGGCAAAAGACTAGTGGGCGGAAATGAGCTCCAACCAACACTAAACCTCTCTACACTCTACACTATCACCAATGTATTGAATTCGGGTGTTTCAAGTATGATAGAAGCACTCTGCAGACTCGATAATCAAGGTAGGTTGTTCAAAAAGATGTTTTATTCGTTACTAGTGAGTTTTACAAGCGTACTACTCACACTAGTGGGGTGGGTAAGACACAATTGAATGAATGTGACTTGGTTTTGAGCTACTGCGCTCGCTGGGACTCCGACTGTTCAGACTATTGGCTCTCTTGGCCCTGTAATACTTCCTACAAGTGATCAACACTTGACTAGTTCGCACTCTTGGCTTACTAGTGGCACTCTTGGCCTAGAAACTGCTCCTTACAAGTGATCAACACTTGACTAGTTCGCACTCTAGCTTACTAGTGGCACTCTTGGCCTAAGAATAATACTTTAACTTTGAGAAACTGCAAGAACTAACTTCGGAGCACTCTTGGCCTTTGCAGGACACAATAGTAGACTCAAAGGGACTTCAATTCACTCAATACTATAGGTAACTTAGCGACTAGTAGCCGCTTCGTTCGAGGTTATGCACAAAAGCCTTTAATTGGGGCACTAGATACTACTAGTCTGTCACAATCGCAGGGATGGCATCGCCTCCCGTTGCGAGTGACTATTCTACTACTTATATACTGTAAAGAAAGGTACAAAGCGATGCAAACAGCTACACTAGTGGGGTATTTTCGGTACAGATTTCTTGGCTAGTCACGAAATACTGCGAAAAAGCACGCAATAGTCGGTCTAGAAACTACTGCTGGACAACTAGTAAGCCATGGAGCTACGCTAGCGGTTTTATCTCGCATTCTTGACCCAGCAACGCGCCACTAGTGCCGAGGATAAACTACTAGCCACGCTTCTGCATCCGCAATGCAGTTGGCCGTGATTGAATGCGCAGCCTGGCTAGCCTTGTGTCCGATCGTAACAGATCTGATCGCACTAGTTGGATCTAGATGTGAGGTTAATCCGTTGCTAATTCATTTCTAAGTCCTGCTTCGAGATTGCTGCGCAACTAGTTAACCTGACTTAGGCATTTATGCCCTGATCGGCCTGCTAGTGACTGGACTTCACGAGATCTGTGTATCCTGCTTCTTGTTTGGTGCGCTAGTCGCGTTACTTGTCTACTAGTGGCCTTATATTAATTAGTCCAGCTAGTATTCAAGTCACTAGTATGGCCGGCTGGTAGATTTAACCCACTAGTGGTATCGCATCTAAGTCCTGGCTTCACTAGTCGCATACTGCTGTAACTATCAGCTCGAAGCCTCAGCTATAGTCCTTTTACTATCACTAGTATCGGATAGATATGCAATTGTATTGTTACAAAATCGCAAAATCTAGGTGTGAACGCATAGATGGCGTATCAGCGCGTACGAAGGACATGTTGGATGCTTAGACAGAGGTCAGGATGGAGTCGATGGCAGTGGTAACGATTCAAAATCGCTGCTTGGTCCATTCGCACCCTAGAGCTTGTTTCTGCCGCACGACGGCAGCCTACTCATGGTGGAACCAAGATTTAGGGCTTCGACACATTTGGGAAACATCAGGACAACGTCAGTGCCGCTCAAGCTGCCCTCGGCCGCAGTGTATTCGCATATGTATCGATCGAAGCAGTGAGAGCGATAAGTAAGGATCGTATTCAGGTCCACTACACATGAATATAACATTCAGAAGGGCAAACGAGGATATTGGAGGGAACTTATAGGTCAAAACAATAGAGATGTATGATGGGAAATAAAGTTGGCCAATCAACGTTGATAAATGAATCAGAAAGAGGTTGGATGTTTGAGGTGAAGTCAGAATCTCGACGGAGGAATGAACGACAGAAGATCAACCAGATGGTGACCAGGAATGGCAATCTTTAGATGGTACCTCCGGTCCCTTCGGGCTCGTCGATTATTGGCAGCACTACGATACATGCTCGACAATGTGTGGAGATCAAAGACGTGGAACTCAGAGGTGATACACAAGAAGAGGATCTGCCAATTTCAGAATACGGCTCCGCCGGGAGGAACGACATGTTTTGGGTCATGTTACACGAGAGGATGGGATGTATAGCTAAACAATGGTAACTATATGACAATAGAATTGAGTTATGAGAGAGGAAAACCTTACCGAACAGATACACGAAGATTATTGCCAAGCGCATAGCATGAAGAAGGCGCCCGCATGAGTCGAAGCTTCAGAATATGACCATGTCCTCTGGAAGTAAATAGTAGGCCACGATGCTGATCACCAGGAAAACACACATGGGGCTCTGTCGGACTTGAACAAGTCGAGCTCCTAAGGACAGACAAAGATCGATAGTACTTAAGATCTGCAGGTAAGAAGATCTGAAATACAAAATGTCCATGCATAGAGCTCAGACAACAATTGAGAAGGAGAGATACACGAGTACCCTGCCGGCGAGTCACATACAGTTTCTCGCGAAGATATTGTATGGGGGAAAGCCGAGTGGGATCTGGATTTCAAATTCTGGTCCGAGCGCATCCCAACATGTGGAGGCCACAGTTACATAATCACACGTGCGACACATGCCGGCTTTAGTGACCGTAGCAGGGTTACTGAAAGATGAGGAAGACAATGGTCAAGATGGATATGCTAGAACGGTCAGCATGCCACCCCCTTATATGTACGCACGAAGATGAATGATACGTGGCATCATGCATCAGTTATCACACATCTTCATGTTGCACGTTGGGCTCAGGCTTTTTTTTGGTATCGGTTGGTTAATTTGTTAGTGGTTCTGATGATACAATGTAGCTCAGCCAAAACGGATAAGCATCCATACAAAGGTAGACATCAGCAGAGGAAAGTAACAAAGGAGGAAGTATCGGAAAAATGATGTCCTCACATATAGTTCGTATGGCGAGTGTTATGCCAGACACGAGTCAAGACACTCTCCAGGGACCAGACAAAGCAACTGCTGTGACTGAATTTAGAATTACAATTACAATTTGTGATCTTTCAATGCACGTGCCATCGCCGCGCAGATACTTCATCGCGTCTGATCAGTGACCTTGGTTCTTGCCCTTCGACTTGTGTCCAGTGCCACGCTCACACCGTACAAACTCTACGTAAGTACAACATATAGGTACATACCTGGTTGGTAATTGCCCTTTGTCTCTTTGTGATACGCATGAATGATTTAGTGCCGTCCTTTGTCACTCTTCATCTGGCAGCTTGTGCCCTTTGTTCATCGATTGTTCATTCAGATGCAGTGGCACCTGACATTCTTGGCTGTGATAGAAGCCATTCCTCGCAACTGCGGCCATGTTCCATTATTACAGATTAATCTGTCCTTCTGAATTTTTTCTATGTTCTTGGGCCCGATTTCTCCGTTTCACGTATATGATGAAGGAAGGGACATAACACGCACCACGTCTTCAATCCGCAAGCCTCCTTTGTTTCTTGCCATCAAAGCTTCGCTTGCATCTTGACCACCCTGCATTTCGTGACCGTCAGGCAGATACAGAATAACAAGCTAATTGTGGACAAAGGGATCGATGACATGCTGTCTTGGCTCTTTCAGCGACTCGCCATGTCATGCTCCGAATTTACCGCGGTGCGTGTAACAAAGAGATTAGTGAATGCGTCTTGGCACTGGGTCCCTTCAAATAAGAGTATGGGCCATTTAATTCTTACCACTACCGTTCCTCCTCCTTGTCGTTTCATCAATGCCTTCTGTCTCCACTACCAACCCACATCCGGACCTGTGCAAGATCCTGGAACAAGTTGATGGACTCCTTTTACAATGTAATAACCTCTCAAGACAGGTAGGATACCCTCTTCCGTCGCGGTTTTTTTCTGGTTCCCAACCTAGCTTTCTTTCAGCAGAACACTCTGCGGAGTACCCTCCATCATGGTCGTCGAGAATTGGAGAACATGCGCACCCGTCTCCTTCCAAGGATCAATGTTAGTACATTATTTCTATGCTACGCTATACACTTCAGCCACTCACGTCATTTCAATGTACTGTCAGAATATTACATATTTACGCCATGCTATGGCTGCCCAAGAGCGCGACTACTTGCAGAGACGAGTTGCATTCCTGATGGAACACTTTGATAACCTTCGGGTCCGCGTATGCTTTTAACATCATTCGTATTTCTTATTTCTCATAAGCTTGTGGCAGTATGAGGGTCATGTTGTCAGCAGTGATGACTATGTTGTCTCTGAGGCTAACATTGACTTGCTCAAGAGGCGCATGCAATCCCTAGAGATGTATATTGTTGCCTTTGAGAATGCGCGGGCTACACATAGAACATACATAATGCAGCAGGTCATCAAGGTTCGTTCGATCTCATTCTTCTTCAGACCATTCATGCTGACCAAGGTTCAGGATGAGACAACTGCCCATGCGGTGAAGTGGCTTCCGTGCGCGTAAGCTAGAAATGCAACAGCGTCGAAGACACTGATCACACCCACACCCAACACTACACACACAAACCCTCAAGTTCGTGGGGGATTCTGATGCGATAGAAGCAGATAGAATTAGCACAACCAAACTCTCAGAATATATAGTACGCCGTATAGCGATAGCGCTCGTATCGTATCTAGATTTCTCTAAGTCCAAAGGCTTTTAAAACAAGAGGAGCGACAGTTGTCACTGGGCCTCAAGGCAAAGGTGTAGTAACAATACACACAACGTCAAGAGACACACACAAAACCCTCAATAAGTCTCGAGCGACACACGAAATGACCTCAAACAACTTAAAACACACAATACATGACTCAAAGCTTCGCGCTCTAAGCAGAAACCCTTCACAAAACCGTCCACTAAAGCCACAGGATTCAAACCTACGCGCTCGAGCTTCCAAACCAATCGTAGATCCACAGGGTTCTAACCTATGCGATCCAGAGACTCAACAACCTTATAAAACGCCGTCCGCAAGCCACAGGGTTTGAACCTATGCCACTTGGGAAATATATACCCTCAAGCGAGCACTAATCAAGCCAAAGGGTTTGAACCTCTGCCACCTGTAGTGCCTCGCGTCACAAGAAACCCTCAAAGCACAAGAGCGCGTCCTCAATGACACTGAACTCTTCTTCTCAGGTTAGAGCGCAAGTCACCCAACCAATTAACAATCACACAAGTGCCGCGTTAGCTTTCTATGCCTCGCGCGCAACTCAATTCACTCAATATGATATCAATTCTAGGTATATTCTCTCGCTCGAAGTTACAAACTGATCCTGATGCTAGGGCATCAAGCTGAGGGCTTGCGTGCGACTACAACGGGGGTCCGAAACTTGTATACTACAATTTACACTGCGCTATTTATCTAGTCTACGTCCTACAAATTAGTACAACCATATATAGTATTATTTGGGTTGCGGAACTCCGTTTCCTGGGTCCCGCGCGTGTCGTTGTCATCACACCATAGCTTGGTGGTTACTCAGAGCTCCATCCTGGGGCCAGACTCTTGGTTTCTCCGTGACTCGAAGTCAGTTAGCAGTGCTCTGCACATGTATGGATGTTACTTGGTATATCCTCGGAGTTGCAGCATTCCGCACAGCTCACGTATCTCGGAATAATGTCTTCTAGTAATTTCTATGGTAGCTAGACCAACCAGCTCCTTGTCTAGGTCTCACGCGCTTCGGCCGAAGCCAGAAACCTCGGATTTAATCGCATTCTGACATTCTAAAGTCTAGAGCGGCATCTGCCAGTACGGCAGTGCCTTGTGCGTCATAGATCAATGTTGCACGAAGTTTTAATTATCTCACAAGCTTCTTCTGTTCTATTCTTAGCGCGCGTAGTGTATGCACTGTCAGCGCACTCAGTGTCGAGTACTAGGACTTTAGACATAGTGTGACCTATATAGTATCACTCTCAAGTTAAGCCATGCACTCCACCCAGCATCACTCAAGGCATCTCATTGCCTGCACCTTAAATACTGCGCTCTAGCCATTGCTTCTCTGCATTGGTAACTTATTATTATAAAATGTATGTATTAATACATTTCGCAAAATTACATGCGTAAACGCTTTCAGAGCGCGTCAGCGGCATTTTCGCCTGCCGAGGATGCTTTCACAGCTGCCATCAATTAACTCACCTCAACTTCTCTGGTGGACTAGAGCTCAATATGTACTTAACTACTTTTTCTTCCTCAATTGTAGACATATAAATATTCAAATCTTTACGCTTTACCCTGTCACGGCTGATTTTGTGAGTTCGTGACTTTCCACATTCTAGCGATCGGGACATGTAACTGTAGCACCCTCAAATATTATTGACATAGCAGTAAATTGGGCTGATATGAGGCTGAGAAGAACAAACTTATCCGAAGCATTACTTAGATATCTACTAGTGAGCCGGGATCTTTTGTTTCTCTTTAGGATTATAATTTATCGGCATGTGGTAGTTGGTCACCGTCCAACAAACTAGAAAATATGTACACGTATTCACATAGAGTGTGTACAGATAACATGGCGCTGGACACGAGTCAGGACGCGATATCGGCTGCTAGGCAATGTCCTCACGTGTCCACAACAGGGGCCAAGTTTTGGATCGTCACCGTAGCTTCTGTTCAGCATCGCTCGCCCGAGTCTCAGCCGCTGTAAGCGAGACTTTGAGGTTCGTCGCAAGCGCATTCTGTGGAAAAAAAAATCACAATAAACATGATGAACTACGACAAATCACTTGCGAACCATGTACGTTCTTCTGGAGTTCTTTGAGAGCCGTGTTCTCCAATGTGATCAGAATGCCTTGAGACAGCCACAGCGTTGTAGTCACTACGGGGTCGCAAACAGCTTGGAAACATAAGACAGCGACCTGGGCGAAGAACTCTTGTTCAACAGCTCTCTTAGCCTGAATACCAATGACTGTACTTGGTCTGCTTCATGAGATGTGGGGCACATGAAGAGCGTGAAAGCAAGCAATATTAGTCAAATGCATCAGAGGGACGTGCTGATGAAATATCAAGGGATCATAAATAACATGCTTTATAAAGCGACGATCTTACCTTGATATTACAATAAAAAAACCACTGGACAAAGTCTTGTAATATGGATAGGCAAATGAACTTGAACACGTCCCAACAAGGTTGGTGCAAGTAGACACTCTGATTAAATAGACAAACAAGCACGTCCCGGCAAGGTTAGTGCAGTTGCATGCTCACATACAGTTCGCATGCTAGTGACAGTTCAAGACGGTCACGATTGAAGCCGGCGTGTATGCCGGCGTGCGTCGCATGTGTGATTATGTAATTCCTGCCTCCACATGTTGGACGTGCTCACGCCAGAATTTGAAATCCAGATCCCATTCAACTTTCCATCATACAATATCTTCATGAGAAACTGTATGTGACTCGCTGGCAGGATACTCGTGTATCTCTGCCTCAATTGTTGTCCTAGCTCTATGCGTGGACATTGTGTAATATGATCTGGCTGGTACGGATTCCTCCAGGACTTATTGTATTATTATCGATATTCACCTGTCCTCGATACCACATTCTCAATACCCTCGCACCTTTGGATTGTAACGATCAAATGTCAGTGCGGCCCTGCACGGGATATACATCCCTCGGCATTTAGCCTGCTTCACTCGACCAACGAACCTAGCCAGTCACATCAGTCATCGGTAATGTTCTCTCAACACATACATTGCATATGAAACTCACTTCTTTACTACAAAATTAGCCATTCTCTCATTGTCTCTTCCCCTCATATTCACCAGAATGTGTCTGGCCCCGCCCTTCATCACCAAGATGTCTCCCCTCCATCCTGGCCCCCCTGCTCCCACCATCTTTCGAATGGCCATATTACGCGCGAGCCTCCTCCCATTCAAGCAGAAAACGTGCCAGGTCCTGCTACCCTTTTTCCCGTGTTTCACCGTCACAATCATGTGGTGAACAACCTTGTTTCGACATTTCTTTTCATTCTCTACATTATCTTTCTCCTTCAATGTATTGTCCATACGCATAGCATTTCTTCCATTTATGGGCAACCTAGGTCATCATGCATACCAACATCTGAGAGCTTTGGTCTCGTTCTTGTACTGTACCTCGCCGCCGATCCCGCGTGCTGACTCTTGTCTAATGCCATGCTTCCTGTTTGAGCTCTACGTGAATACGAGCATATTTTGTGTCAGTACTTGATCTTGTCGGACGGAATACACCTGCCACGTGGCAGTGATCTATCAAGGCTGATGTCATTACGTTTCTTAACAAAGAGGTCCTCGTATGAATCAATGTGAGCCACGGGTTTCCCATGTTATGAACAAGTGTTCACTTCCATTATGTTTTAACCATCGTCCATCTCGCGAGTACCTCCCCATATTGATATTACGAGTAACGTTTAGCAGGGCAAAAAAAATTGCAGCGTCAGAAGATCAGAGGTTGGTACGAAATTATGAATCAGCCTGGATGATCTTGGCCCCTTGTCAACTGGGTACCCTAGACAGGGTACGCCATAATTAGTTGATGGGTTAACTTTGACACTTAGTTTTGTTTGACTTTTACAAAGGTTGCACTTTAGTTGGATATTCCTTAAGAATACCTATTGAACGCACTTCTGCAATTCTTTGCCACCCTTATACTTTACCTTTAAGGTCAAACTTACTTTATTAGACACTCCCGACCTTTACCTCCTTTTTTTCAAATCAACTACTGAGAGGTGCCTACAACAAATGTCCCCATAGTCATGTTCAGTTCCTACAGCAAGCCTGGGGTCGAACACGACTCAGGACGCGAGATCGGCGAGGGTCAGCATTGTCGTCTGAGCAGCAGTAGTAAAAAGTTTAGATCAATGTTCACGTGGCGCTAATAGAAGAATTTCATGTTTTGTCCTTTAGTAGAAAATATGTCGGTAAAAAGTAGATTGAATGCATATGATTAGTAAAGTACGGTCATAAATACAACGTCCCGGCGCCTTCACGTAGAAGAAATGTTCATTTTGTTGAAACGGTCTTCGAGATAATCCTGAAGCGATGCGAACTATCAAAGCAATCAGATGGTTTGAAAATCATTGTCACAATAGCCGTCTACATACGTCCGTGATCACAGAGCGCCGGGTTTTGAGGTCTTCGAGCTCCTTGCGGCTTTCTTCTAGCTTCTGTTCAGCTTCACTCGCTCAAGTCTCAGCCGCTGTAAGCATGGCTTTGAGGTTAGTCGCGAGCGCGCTCTGTCAAAAAGAGATCACATTGAACATGATGAACCACAACAGATCACCTGAAAAAGACGTACATTTTTTTGGAGATCTTCAAGAGCCGTTTTCTCCAAAGTAGTCAGAATGCCTTGAGACAACTATGGCGAGTCCATCACCATAAGGTCGCAAATCAGTCTGGGAAACATAAGACACCGACCTGGATGTAGAATCCTTCTTGGACTGTCTGCAGATTGGTCATCTGGGGTGGATAAAGCAATTCAACTAGGCGGCATGTATGGGTAAGATGAACCAAACGCACACGTTCCCTCGTCGACGACAATGATGTGTGGAGGTCGGCCTCCTGACGGTCACGGAACTATCAGAATTTGAACATGAACTTGGCAAAGAAATATGTGCCATATTTTTCAACTGCTCGATCTCCTTCTCAAGATCCACAATCTTGGTCCTAAGTTGTTGATACATGTCGTCGGTTACATGTACGACTTGAGTCTAGAATGGAAATGAAAGGCGGCTCCAACGGCAATCACAATGATGGACTCACCTTGGAAGCGGGAAAGGATTCCAAGTCGTCTGTGCCATTTTCGCGCTTCAAAGTACGTCGGTACGGGGAAGTGGGGGTTGAGGATGAGTACATCGTGAAGGAGATGAGGGAAGAAATGCAGCAAGGGGTGGTAGTGGTCAAGATGTAAGCGAAGCTTTGATGGCAAGAAACAAAGGAGCCTCGCTGGGGAAGGCGGATCGAAGGCGTGGCGCATGTTATGTCCCTTCCTTTGTCGTATACGTGAAACAGAGAAATCGGGCCCAAGAGCATAGAAAAAATTCGGATGGACAGATCAATGTGCAATAATGGAACATGGCCGCAGTCACGAGGAATGGCTTCTATCACAGCCAAGAATGTCGGGTGCCACTGCATCTGAATGAACAATTGATGAACTGCCAAATGAAGAGTGACAAAGGAAGGCGCTGTATCATTCATGCGTATCACACAGAGACAAAGGGCATTTACCAACGAGGTATGTACCCATATGTCGTACTTACGTAGAGTTTGTACGGTGTGAGTGTGGTGCTGGACACGAGTCGAAGGGGAAGAACCAAGATCACTGATCAGACGCGATGAAGTATCTGTGCGGCGATGGCACATGCATTGAAAGATCACAAATTGTAATTGTAATTCTAAATTCAGTCACAGCAGTTGCTTTGTCTGGTCCCTGGAGAGTGTCTTGACTCGTGTCTGGCATAACGCTCACTGTACAAACTAGATGTGAGTACGTCACTTTTATGTTATTACTTTGGTTGACATGCCTCCTCCTTTGTTAGTTTCCCCGGCTGGTGTCTACCTTTGTACTATATATCGCTAACGGAGACTCTGAGTCGTTCTTTCGGCAACTCAATGATTTCTTTCTGTGTATGCATCACTTATATCTGGAGAATACTTCCCCACTTTACGCATTCCACTCACTTGATATCATGGCCCATATCCCCCCCCCTCGTTACGATACCATCCCAGCGACAGCACCCAATAGCGTCTCCGCTTCTCCGTTTGGTGCCCCCAGTAGTAGCATTATGGTACCGGGCGTCATGGACATCGCGCCCATCGTCGTCATTACACAGAAAGGCAAGATCGCGATTCCAAGACACGTCCTGCAAAGTCCTGCAAGTCTTCGCTTGCCTCTATCTAGAACCCTTCTGATATTCATGTCTATTTCAGCCCTATAATTTCGAGGCCTTTCTGGTCCGGTTATTGCAGGAATCAGGATATACGTCCAGAGGCCTGCAATGCCATCTAGGTCAAGCTGTCATCATCCCCTGTCGTTATCTCATCGATATCTCTCCGTTCCTTCACTCTATTGAAGTCTCGGAGCCTCTGAACATCACATCTGCTTCACTTTCCGTCTTCTGGGTGTTCATTTTTGCCTTCGTGTGGGTGACAGTCTTTACTCTGTTGTGAGTCTGACTCTTCTAGGTATCTTCAATCTCATCATCTTTTATAGATATGACCTTGGTCTGCTTAGTGGTCTTTATAAGATATCTTCACTCATTCTCGATGGCGCAAAATCTCTTTGCAGCGTGTTTGGTCTTTTGTATGCCGCCGACCTCTTCCTTTCACTGACTGTTTTCTCATATTCTAATTTCCAGAGATGACAATGCTTTCTTCTATTGATTGGCGTTCTTGTATAATATAATACCTACAGAGCTCGAATATAATTTGTGTATGTTGCTTCTCTCTTTGTCTTTTTGTGAGCGCAACAAGAAGTCCGATGTGCATCATTGTCAGATTACTCTCAACCACTGTCTTCCCCCCCTTATCTTCATGATCATCATCATTGCGCTTAATTGGGTCATCTGATATAGGTATATTGGCCCGAAAATATGTTTCCTTTCATTCATGGATCAATATCTAGAAGTTACAGGATAGAAGAAATCTTAGCGGTGCCTCCCGAACACTCCATTTGTAAAATTTCCAGGGCCCAGAATCTGCTTGCTTTCAATTCCTCGGGAAGTGTCTCCAGCAAGAGTAAGATGAGTCCAGGTACGGCATCCCGGGCCGCTCCCTATTGTGTTGTTGAAATTGGGCGACATGACATCATTTTGTTTTTACCTTCTGTAATCGACCCCATGTCATTTATTTTCATATTGGGACTCCTTCTTATTGTAGCCTTGAGTGAAGTGCCTTCACTCAAGGTATTCATTTCACTGGTTGCATACCATTAGAAGACCATGATCTATCCCAATAGCATAAAAGGTGTTGAAATGCTTTGCCTATGATGCATCAAGTCGACTTCGAACTATTTATTGCTCTTTCCCATGCTCAATTTCTGACCGCTTTATTTTCCTTTCGTCTCTATCGTCTGTTACACTTCTGGTTCTCTCCCATGCCTGTGTTGTCGAGAAAGGGGGATGGGTTCTTATAGGTCCTCTTGATGCTAATCCCGCATCATTCTCAAGGGACTCAAGTCCATCGTTATAATGGTGCTTTCCATTGCTATCAGTGAGCATCTTAGTACTGTGCTTCTCAGTCTGCTTATCCTTGTGAGACAGCCTTATTCGTCCCAAGGCCCGTGTTCTATGTACATCGTTTGGTCGGCAAGCAGTCGCTGTTCGGGGCGACGGGAAGGAAGCAAAGACTTTGAGGACCGTATGGAAAAGTGATTATCGATACGATCATCCACCGGTTTGGGTGTCAGGTATGGTGGAAGTACCCACACAACAAATGCTCGCATTCATGTAGAGCTCGAACAGAAAGCATGGCATCGGACAAGAGTCAGGACGTGACATCGGCGGTGAGGGTAATAATACAGTAGGCGGTGGTGGCATTGATGATAGCATAAGTAGATTGAATATTAAGTTGGAAAAAGATATTACGCATGAGGATAGCTATGTACCATACATTCGAAGAGAACATGATATCAAGAACAAAAAGGTAATGAAACTCAAGTGTGCAGCTTTCACAACAAATAAGAAACATAAGCTAATACTCATCGTGGTCGTCTTGGTCAATAGGTAGTTCATTATTCGAAGGCCAGGTGAGGATCCACATTGGTAGGTCCACCACCTCACTAGGGTTCAGAGTCTCCTGCACATGGCGAGGTTGGGCAGCGAACCACAGAGGATCGTAGAAGTTGACAGGTAGACCGACAATGGGACGGCGTAAGCTGTTGGGATAAAGACCGTTGGGATGACAAAGACGTCGATGAACCGCTGCACCTGACTTGTTGCCGTACACCGTCAGCTTTGTTCCATGGCGGTCAATCCATTTGAGAAGTCGAACAATGGCGGCATCCTGCCACTCCTTACGAACAACCCTGCAGGTTCCATGCCCATCATTGCAGCTCTCTTCCGAACTGGTGCCTTCAGCACCCAGGAGCGTAACCATCATGTAGAGGAGATTGTAAGTCTTGGGCTCAACACCATGTTCATCTGTGATTCGGATTCGGTTCATCGCAAAGTGCTTTTGACCCTGAAACTTCTATGAATACAGAGTTAGTTTGATGGAGTAAGACAGAAAGTAATATGATACTCACTCTATTTCGACGCGAATTTCTTCTAGACATGGCATTATAAGCGAGGTGCTTGTCAGAGTCCTGTTCAGGGAGAAAACTATGGTTGATAGACCGTTTCATCGTTTGTAATCTCTGCATGAAGTGGTCCTTCACCGCTTCAGTTTCGGAGCAGTATTCAGGATATTTGTTGACAAAATTTTCAACAAACTGATCACGAAGAGTATAGTTCCATGTGTGTTGTGGATGGGTCCAGCACGGACACAGGGGATCAAGAGTAGGCTGGTCGCTTTCGCTGTAGTCATTAAGCCACTCGTCGGCAACCCAAAGGCTCGTAAAATGTCTGGCTTGAATGGCCGTCGATATTTGATTATCGGCCTTGATGTTCAATTTCAGGTTCAGCTCTTTACGAACAGCCCTCTAAGATAGACCATGATGTTTCGGTCAGTTCTAGTGTGGCACCTGATAGTTGTTAAAATGTACCAGTATGGCATTCCGAATGGGATCCCGAGTTTGGTCTGCTCTCTTCTTCACCCCCCCTGCGCTACTAGCTTCCGTCGCTTTCGTTGAACTCTTTTTCAATGATACCTGAGCATCTAGGGCAGCATCTGGGTTGATCGGGGAAGCCGACGGCCCATCGTCGACCCCCCGAATCGAAAATGCTGGCCGTTAGCAGGGGTGGGTTTCACATTGACGGCAGAAGGCATAGGGTGGGACAATGGATCTTCCTTGTGAGGTGCTGACGAATTTAATGGAGTGCCCAATGGGGGTGCCAATTGTGAACGAAACGGTGACTTGTCAAGCAATGAGCCTTCGGAAAATGTGTGAAACTTTAGGCTACCTTGGCTAACGATGACAACTGGCACTCAAAGGCTTGCCGGGTTGGAGCTGCCCGTCCTCTCGCATATGGCTCCTAGGAGACAATCAGTACTTGGTCTGACTGTCGCAGAGTGCTCTGCGTGTGACCTTTTCTGTCTCAGCCAGGGCAGGTCCCTCGTCCACTTGCATTTCATCACCTTGATTACCCGTTATAGGCTGAAAGGAAGTAAGAAGGCAATTCGACCAATCATAGAAAGTCTGCTCGCAAGAACCAATTCGACATCATGGTTTTTGTCCCTGAACCGTTGAGCAAGCTTCTCCTCCATAGCATTGTCTACATATTTCTGAAATGCTGACGGCTGCACAATGTCAATTAAAGTCAACATTGAACTGGGGTAACTCACATCAGCGAGCCACTCTGCGGTCAGTAAGCTAGGCCCTGCAGGAACTTCGCGTGCTCGAGAAGCAACGTCGTGCTCCAATTGGCGGATCTTGAGCTCCAAGTTCTTAACCTTTTCTTCCACAGCAATCCTCTTCTGCTCGCTCGCAGTTGCACTTTTCCTGGCTTCTTCTTTCGCCTTCGTTTCAACTTCATACTTTGTTTGGATGTCATGTATCTTATCCTCAGACTCCATTGCGTAATGAGCTTTGACACCGTCAATTTGGTCCTGGAACTAGCCATGTAAAAAAGAGTTAATAGACATATGTGGAAAGACAGAGAACAGAATGACCTCTTTATGATACTCGGCTTCAGCTTGATCACGCTTAGCATGGATCATATCTGCCAAGGATTTGGCATCATTGATGAACCGGCTGTAATACTGTGATGTCGTTAAGGAAAAACAGTCACACTCAGATCGAGAGGAGCACATACCTCGTCTTCGTCCATTTCCACGCAAGCACTCTGAACCTAGATATAGAGGCGGTCAGACCCATAACACCGCATGGCAATAGTGTCAGCTATTCACCTTTTGTTGAAAAAATTTGTCAGATTCAAGCCATCTCTCGACTTCTGAGTTTACGTTCTGCTCGAACTTGAGGCCTCCCAATTGGTACTGCTTGGCCTGATTGCAGAGGGGTGATCAAAGAATGTCGCAAAGAACATGCGTGAGGCATATTTACAATATTCTCTGCAGTGGCTCTGGCCTTCTCTGATACATCTAACTAAGGTTCCATATTCAATAAGCATGGAATTAAATTGGAGCAATGCCAGATGCTTACTTGATTGCGAAGCTTGTTCACCTCGTGTTTCAGATTCGCCTCTAGCTGCATGAATCTCTGTGCTTCCGATGTCGATTTCGTTTCCAGCTGAGAAATATTTGACTAAGGAAATGAAAAGGGTCCATGTACGTACGTTGATCAGACATTCTTCTTTATCCTGCAGCTTTATTGATGGTAAGTTTCAAGATCTGATAAAGGGTACACTCGACTCACTTGACGTTTCAAGGATGTAGTTGCTGAAGAATGCTCCGCAATCAACTGCCGAAGGCGTCAGAAGAATAAATATCGCCAAAGCAAGCGTACGTACCTCCGCCAACTTTGATGGTTGTGCCTGTGTCTACATTCAGCGGTAAGGATCCATCACTGCGGGTGGATAAAGGACACTTCACCTGCTTTCTCAGATCAGATGCTTCCTGCTGTAAAGCAAGCTTCTCCTGCTGCAATGAAGACACTGTGTCATGTAGTTCGGAAACTTCCTGGGTGCGCTTTTGGTTGAACTACCAAACCCATGAGGAGGAACCAATACGAGACGTCGAGAAGACCGACCTCTGTCACGACCTCAGCATGACCCCTCAACTACAACCAAGGTAAACATACAGTATGGTTTCATATAAGAAAAAACCTACTTGTTCAGCTTGGCGAGCCAACTGGAAGCGTGTGTAAAGTATGAGTATTTTGGTCTCTCGCGGTGATGATTACGATCCTACCTCAGTTCGAAGTGCTTCAATTTCGCTCTCCTGAGCACTTATATCGGCGGCACGTTGCTGATTAAACTACGGAAATCAAGTTTGAGAGGTTCTATCATGGACGTAATAATGGCTGTAAGCACCTGGGTCAGCGAACCGACATGGTGCTGTATCTAACGAGGCGCAGTTGAGATTACGCCAGCAAACTGATGGACATGGATCTACCTCTCGTTTCAAATCATCTATCTGGGAGAACAACCATTGAATGAGCAACAAATCTCATATCGAAAGGCCATGGGGGACATACCTCGTTTTGCTTTGCCAATATTTCCTCTGCTGCAGTCTTGAGGCGTGCCTGAGTCTACTTGGTCATGAGTCATGACGATTGACAGTTAGTGGTTGCGCATACCTCTGTCTCTGCTTTGTGATACCCGGCGAGCTTGAATGGATATGAAAATGTGTGCTCAAACTGGGTAGAAGAGAAAAGAACATACTTGTGCCTTCAATTCATCGACCTTCAGTGTTATTAGATATCCAGTATGGTACACGAGTTCAAAGCGACAGACCTCGGTTAGTGCTTGAGCTTGTACCTGCAACTGAGTGCCAAGCCGAGATGAATGTGGTCTGCATTAAGACATCAAAGATAGCTTACCCTTGACTTCAGATTATCAACCTGAGACGTATGTTAGCAGCCGTGCGCGTCATATCCAGAAGTACGGCTAACCTCATTATTTAGTTTGTCGTTATTCTGCAACACCTTGGCCATCTGGGGAACGGTACATATATTCTAGAGGGGGTATTCAATGGAAGGAGGCATGCGTGTCGAGGTATATGTTCACTTTATTTGGGCCGCGTTCACTGTCTGAATCTTCTTGCAATCACTTAGTGCCAATGTTCTGGAGTACGTGAGATAGGTAATAGTCGGTCAGATGAAGCATCTCCAACTAACCTGGGATGACGATTGCGATGGTAAAGTCTCAAAGTGGAGGGCATTTCCGCTCTCGGAGGATGGATATGAAAAGTTGAAAGGTTGGTGGCATGCTGGAGAGGTGCCGATCAAGAAATTGTCCCTGATTATGGAAGCAAGCCTGGGATCGACATTCGATGAGGATGCTTGGTTGGAGGAAGCGTCAAGCGGCTGATCAGTTGGAGTCTGTGTGAGAGACATGGGAGTAGATGGAAGAAAGGGAAGACAGATGACGGGCGATGGTGGGTGGTGTCATATATATATAGCGATAGGTGAAAGAAAGAAAGACAAAGGAAGCATAGTCCCGGAATAGGCTGTAGGACAAAGAAGACGTGATGCATGAGGCAGCACTGCTACAAAGGAGACAGATTAAAATGAAATAGATGAGTGCGTCATATATCTGTCCCATAAACATTGAGGGACGCTCAATTTGTCCTCCGATTTAAAGAAGCATGTCCTGTCTGCACCAGGAATGAGATCGCGTATACGATAATTCTGGAGATTTTCCCAGTCAAAGATGCTATGGCTTATGATCTACCAGAGTACAAGCCATCTACCAAGGTATGTCAGATCAAGAAATGAAAGAGACAAAGGATTTACCTAGAGGTGAACAGGATAAGCTCATGTACCTGTGTTCCGTCCTTTATACAACCAAATCACCTAGACCGCTCCACTTTCTGATCGCGACAGAGGACAACGGCACGACGCGATGGCCGCACGTCGACCTGGTCTTTCAAAACAAGGTTGTTCACCACATGATTGTGACGGTGAAACACGGGAAAAAGGGTAGCAGGACCTGGCACGTTTTCTGCTTGAATGGGAGGAGGCTCGCGCGTAATATGGCCATTCGAAAGATGGTGGGAGCAGGGGGGCCAGGATGGAGGGGAGACATCTTGGTGATGAAGGGCGGGGCCAGACACATTCTGGTGAATATGAGGGGAAGAGACAATGAGAGAATGGCTAATTTTGTAGTAAAGAAGTGAGTTTCATATGCAATGTATGTGTTGAGAGAACATTACCGATGACTGATGTGACTGGCTAGGTTCGTTGGTCGAGTGAAGCAGGCTAAATGCCGAGGGATGTATATCCCGTGCAGGGCCGCACTGACATTTGATCGTTACAATCCAAAGGTGCGAGGGTATTGAGAATGTGGTATCGAGGACAGGTGAATATCGATAATAATACAATAAGTCCTGGAGGAATCCGTACCAGCCAGATCATATTACACAATGTCCACGCATAGAGCTAGGACAACAATTGAGGCAGAGATACACGAGTATCCTGCCAGCGAGTCACATACAGTTTCTCATGAAGATATTGTATGATGGAAAGTTGAATGGGATCTGGATTTCAAATTCTGGCGTGAGCACGTCCAACATGTGGAGGCAGGAATTACATAATCACACATGCGACGCACGCCGGCATACACGCCGGCTTCAATCGTGACCGTCTTGAACTGTCACTAGCATGCGAACTGTATGTGAGCATGCAACTGCACTAACCTTGCCGGGACGTGCTTGTTTGTCTATTTAATCAGAGTGTCTACTTGCACCAACCTTGTTGGGACGTGTTCAAGTTCATTTGCCTATCCATATTACACGACTTTGTCTAATGGTTTTTTTATTGTAATATCAAGGTAAGATTGTCTCTCTATAACTCGTACGAAGGACATTTCATTCAGACCGCATGTCAGATTCTTCGAGGTCCTGCTTCATGTTTTAGCTCTTGTCAGACCGGAATGTCAGACGGTAAGCATGTTATTTACGATCCCTTGATATCTCATCAACATGTCCCTCTGAAGCATTTAACTGAAATTGCTTGCTTTCATGCTCATCATGTGCCCCCCCATCTCTTGAAGCAGTCAAAGTACATTCTATGTTATTCAGACTATGAGAGCTGTAGGGTAATTGCGATAGGATGTAAAAACAAGCAGATCTTTCAGGTTGGCACCATTAAGCCGCAACGAAGCTACCTCCCTATGTCGAAACACACTTAACCCCGCATCAAACCTTTGCCTTTTTGGACCCACTGGCGAAGGGTGCTGAACCTATAGCTATATATGGCTGACCGGAGTCGATTGGATAATCTCTTATTGGGCCCTGGTTCCGCTCCTGCACAACTCTTCTGCGTTGAGCTCTCAGGAAAGTATTCTCACAGTTGATAGTGAGTTGTCGATAACTTCACGACGAATCCTGGGCACTGATGACTGTTTGTAGAACATGCCGGAGTATTTTTGCGACTGTGCGGTCTATAAGTGCAATGAAAACACTGCACCTGATGGCAGGCACGGCAGATATCTTGAATCTGGACGGATATTGCGAACACATCGTCTCAAAGAAGAGGAGCGACTCCTTCAAACGGCAATGTCAGCCAAGGTGTCTGCTGCCTGGCCACCGACCCAGCCTGAGTCACCATTTCCTCAAGTTGTTCAGAGCGGGACTTCTTCATCGTCGCCATCTGTTCCTATCTCTGAGCCATCCGAACCCACTGTTGCATCGCTCTTTTCTAGGATGTTGTTGAATAATCGCATTCGTTCACAGTCCCCATACGCACCCCCACAGGCTTCGGCCGCCGGAGTGGATAGATTGGCTCCTAACACATCTCCGTCGCAGCCCGCTAACCGCCAGGCTAAAACTCCGAAATATCGGATAGATCTCCAGCGCGAAGCCATTCGTGTTTTCAGTGAGGTTAAAGATAACGTGAGAGCTCTGAGCGATTCCATCGCTCATCTCCCACAACTCGATGCTTCCACTATCAATGACACTTCTCTCACCGAGAACATCAACAGAGTGGAAGAGTTTTCGAACACTTTTGGCAACCTACGATGGCAACTATCGCTCACTCGCAATCAAAAGAGTTTCAAATCTGTCGTATTCTTGGTGCAGGAGACCGTAGAAGAGCTCAATACTTGCCATGCTATCATTGGTAAAGCATGGAAGCAATTGACTTATGAGTACAATGCTTGGACTCAGTCCAATGATCGACCTGATGCATACGACACATGTACGCCCCGTTTCTTAACACTACATATTAGCATCAAAATGCTTACATTCTTCCCAGCCTCCCATTTCCAACCCCTTCTACAACAAACTAAGCCTGTCATTCAACTTGTCGCGTATATGGTCGTCGTCTGCCATGTGATGTTAATGTTCACTCGGCTCGGGTCTACTTGGATATTCGACATGACACGTACCATTGTTGAGAATGCGATGATGATGATGATTCACCTGAGAGAACTTGCGGGAGAGGACAAGAACATGATTGATAAGTTTCCACGCGATGTCCCATCTGCCGAGAAACAATTTCATCTGGAGCCAAAATGTGTTACGTACGCTGCCTGTCCGTCCTGCAATCACCTGTATCCGCCTCTTTCCTCCGACAGTTCTCCTTTCCCCACATATACAGAACACTGCAATTTTCACCAATATCCACAGGGCCCATGGTGTAAAACACTGTTGATCAGGCCAACGACAGTCAATCATCAGGTTAAGCATGTGCCTATCAAACCTTTCGTGTCCTTCAACTTCAAAGATTGGTTGGCGGGCTTTCTGTCGCGTCCTGGGAACGAGGAGAAAATGGACGCTAGTTGGGAAGGGATAACCGATCCTGCGCCCGAGGTTATGACAGACATCTTCCATAGATCATTTCTACGTTCATTTCTGGGCCCAGATGGACGACACCATTTCAGTGTGTCATCTCAGGGAGAAGGGCGCTATGTTTTTTCGATGGGATTTGATTACTTCAATCCTCTTGGCAACAAGCAAGCTGGAAAGAAGATATCTGTTGGCACTTTGAGCCTCGTATGCTTAAATCTGCCACCGTCCGAACGGTACAAACCTGAGAACATGTTTCTCGCAGGTGTCGTTCCCGGTCCAAAAGAGCCAGGCGATGTGATCAATGAATACCTGGTTCCCTTGGTGGACTGTTTCAAGGAGTTATGGGAGAATGGTGTCCACTTCACAAGGACATGTTTATGTTCGCTGGGTCAGCTCGTTCGTTGTGCCATTGTTGCTGTGGTTTGTGATCTTCTTGCAGCCAAAAAAATTGGCGGTTTCGCACCTTGTAATCAGAGAAATTTCTGTCACATCTGCATGAACCAACTGTGGTCAGAGGTACCAGATGATTCGGAGGACCAAAAGAGGAGGCATGGAAGGCAACGGGGCCGGAAATGCTTCAAAAAAATCCGAGTGGGTTACGAGGATATCGATATGAAGTCCTGGACACGTCGAACAAACGACAAAGTTCGAACTGAAGCAGAAAGACATCATGACACTGATTCTCCCGAACAGGCTTGTGCATACTATGATGCCAGTGGTATCTGCTGGTTGGAGTTACTTCGACTACCTTTCTTCGACCCCTCTTGAATGATAGTTGTTGACTCCATGCATAATCTTTTCCTTGGTCTTCTAAAGGAGCATTTGTTAAGGATAGAACAGCTCAGTCAGTCACTCGTAGTGATAGTGAACGGCTGTATTAGTTACGCTACCTGTTAAGGATAGAACAGCTAATAATGTAGCGTAAGAAATATGTATGTAAGGATAATAAGAATGGATACACACCTCAGTCAGTCACTCGTAGTGATAGTGAACGGCTGAGGTGCGTAGAGGGGTAGAATGGTAGATATAAGCAACGAATGTAAAGGGGTTGTTAGTCTAATTATAGATAAGTAAATTCAACGAAAGATAAGTAGTACGAACGAAAGACGGGCTATGGTTGAATCCTCAACACTCCCCCTGAAACCTATGCCCGTACCATGCATGACTCTACATTCTAGTCATCCCCATTCTCTTCAGTAACTCTATCGCACGCGGCTTAGGCACACTCTTCGTAAACAAGTCGGCCAGGTTATCCTCGGATGGGATATATCGTACATCCAACTCGCCAAGTTGAACGCTGTCGCGAATCCAGTGATAATCCATAGCGAAGTGCTTGGATTTGCCATGCCCCTTTGTATTCTGGGTTAAACCAATAGCCGAGTTGTTGTCGCAGTTGAGAGGGTAAGGTCTGTCCTTTGGCAACTCGATTTCGTCTAAGAACGATCCCATCCACAAGGACTGACGTCCCCCATGGACTGTAGCGACATATTCTGCCTCCGAGGTTGAGAGTGCGACTCGTTTTTGCGATCGAGAGCTCCATGCAACGGGACCGCCTGCCATAGTAAATACGTATCCCATTGTTGACTTCCCTGTTGTCCTATCATCGCCGTGGGACGAGTCCACGTATCCAATAGGAGTCAGACCATCGTCCTCAGGATTTCCTCGGTGGTATGTGATGCGGTATTCGATAGTCCCCTTCAAGTACGCGAGAACGTGCATAGCACGATTCCAGTGGATAGGGCGAGCGTCAGATGCGTATCGTTGGAGGTAGTTCGTGGCAAAGGCTATATCAGGTCTCGTTCCATTTGCGATATGATTTAGTGATCCGAGTACACCGCGGTAATCTTTATCCTGCATGAATTCTTTGTCCGCATCAGGAATCGGTTGGGGTTGGGTCTCGAGGTTCATCAAACTTCCAACAGGGAGCGGCGTGGCCTTTGGTTTGCAATCAGACATTCCAAAATTCTCTAGCGTCTTCAGAATTAGATTCTTTTGATGCAAAGAGATGGTACCATCTTCTTCGTCATGCTCCACCGTCATCCCAAGGACGCTGTTGTGTTTCCCCAAGTCCTTGATCTCGTATACCTTTCCAATCTCCTTTCGAACGCGTTGGCCTTCCTCGTCGGACGTCGAGGCACCAGATACATCGTCTGTGTATGTGCACGTGTATGTTCGTTCTGCTCCATTCTTCAGAAGTCGTACGCATGGGTCCGCTCTCGACTGTTTATGTCCCTGTGCCACGAGGGTGTCGTTGAGCTCGTGGAACCACGCGTTTCCAGCGTCCATCGTCCCGTACATCGCTCTCATCATCAGCAACACGTATTCTCCCTTTGGGTAGTCCCTGGTCACAACGTCTTCGTATCCCTGTGGAAGAGAGACATAGTTTTCTCCCTGAGGCTCAGTGTTCAGGTATGCGCCGACAAAATCTATGAGCCAGAATTTTAAAGCATGAGCTGCGACGATGGCGAAGAACATCCGTAGAGATTCCTATCGGACTACGGCAGCAAATGAATCATAGTAGTGTAGGCCCTTGATCTGGGTAAATCCTTTGACCACGAGTCGTGCACGTCGTTTGATGAGTTCCGCAGTGTCTCCGTCGAGCTTCTTGTCGAACGTCCATCTGGTGTCAATTACGTGCATCCATGGCTCCTTTGGGACAACTCTCCATACATCTCTCTCTTCCATTCGTCTGATCTCAGCGTCCATAGCCGGTTTCCATATCTTGGCCTTGGTCATTGCTTCGTGGTAGTCGTCTGGTACCCAGAGGTCATGTCTGTCAATGATATTGCTAATCTCGGATGCCTTGAGGGCCACTATGTCTTCTACATCGTCTTCATCTGGGAGTAGCGGAACAAGGTTATCGTTGGCCCAGTCTTTCCCTTGTTGTTTAGCTGAAGCTTCGCGTTGTGCATACTCCTTGGACTCGTGTAATGCTTTGGTAGGCTTTGATATGCGAGATGAGCGTCGTATAGGTGGTGGGATGACTCGGGGTTGAGTTGGAGGCGCTTGTGCAGGAACGGCAGGTATGGTTGGCAATTGAGTCGGTGGCGATCGATCAGGACTTGGTGGATCGATCGGTGGCTGTGGCTGATTCTCGATCGTTTCTTTGAGTGGTTCAATTAGGTCTTCGTACGCTATCTCCCCCTCACGAGAAGAAACGGTACGCGTAGGGCTGAGCTCCTCGAATATGACATCGCGAGAGATGATGATCTTGTTGCCAGGTACGTCATCCAGCAAGACCCTGTATGTTCCATGCCCTGCCAAGCCGATAAACCGGCCTTTCTGTCCTCGCGGAGATAATTTGCTGTGACCCTTGGCCGCAGGAATCTTCGCGTAGCAAGTTGATCCCCAGACTCTTAGATGACTCACTGTCTGCCGTTTGCCACTCCACTCTTCCTCTGGTACTTTCCCTGGGTGCCGTGATGATGGGAGTAAATTTCCAGCTTTGATTGCGTAGTCACACGCCTCGGCCCACCAACCGTCGGACATTTTCGCCTCTAGCAGTAGAATCCGAACTGTTCCAAAGACGATACCCAGTGTCCGTTCAGCCATCCCGTTGGCTGCAGACGAGTAAGGTGCTGTGAATTCAATGATCACCCCTCTTTCTATCGCCCAGTTCTCCCACAACGTGTTGTGGAATTCGTTGTCGCAACGGATTTTCTTCAACTTCTTGCCCGTTTGGCGTTCTGCCATAACTGTGAATTGGTTTAGGGCTTCAATCGTGGTTTCAGCCCTTCGATCCGATATGTAGTAAGGGGTTCTACGAGACGTCGCGTCATCAGCAAACACAAGAGCATACTTCGCTCCCCCAATGGATCGGATGCGAGCTGGGCCCCAAATATCAACCATCACCCTTGCTAATGCCACTGTTTCGGGCACCACGTCGGCATCGAACGGCCGTCTTTTCTGATTCCCCAGGATGCAAGGTTTGCATTTGCCGCCAGCACGTTCTGCCTTCGCAATGCTCAACCCATCTACCAGCGCCCGTCTCTGCAACTCGTTTATGCGGTCAATTCCCAGATGCGCAAATCGCATATGCCACGTCTCAATTGGTACCGCTATTTCCAAGGATTTCGCGGTAAGGGCAGTATATTCTTCATTGCGTAGTAACGTCCCATTGATTGCGTATAGGTCGTTTACCATAGTTGCAGTGAATTGTGGAGTTCGGTTACGGTCCATGAAGGTTGCTTGGCCTCCTCCGAAGGTGACGAACCATCCTTCCTTGTCAAGCCTGCTAATGGATATTAAATTCGCAGATACGTCTGGACAATGTAGAGCCTTGCTGAGGGTGAAGATATTCTGCACGCCTGATATGGACGATTTCAGAGCGACGCTGCCGATTCCTTGTATGTTCAATGAAGCACCAGCCTTTGATGAAGTTCCTGACGTTTCACCCAGCGGCATATAATGGAAAAAGCAATCTTTGTTCTGGATGAAGTGGGTGGAAGCTCCAGAGTCCCCGTACAGCAATGAGGTGTCTACGAGTTCTTGACTAGCGTTATTGACCATTAGTGCTGATTCTTCTGCCCCCAGGATCTCCTCAATCGACTTCAAGGTTTCATCGCTGACGTGTGCGCTCAGTGCAGTGACGTTCGTATAGACGGAGCCTGCCTCGGATGATGACGTGGTGGCTAGATTCGCGGAACTAGGAACGGGTGCGTCCCGTTTTCCTTTCCACCAAGGGGGATACTGACCCTGTCTTCCTCCCCCTAATTTCCAGCATTCATCGAGGGTATGGCCCACGCCTTTACAGTTGTCGTTGGCTGTGTGGGACTTGTCCGATCTTGGTGCCATGGATCTCTTCGAGGATAAGCTTTGGACTTGGAGTGTGAGTGCTTGGATCGACGCTTGGAGTGCCTGCACCGTACTAGACTCCTGGGTAGACGAGGGGTTGTTGATCGAGTTCCGTCCGACTACTCGCTCGCCGTGGGCAATAAGGCGTGCGATAACAACTGTGAGGTTTTTTTCAGCGTAGAGCATGCTGACGACCGAGTCCCAACTCTCGGGGAATGAGTCTAGGAGAGTAGTCTTGAAACTCGTGTCGCTGATACCGGCTCCTGCGTCGTTAGCCTCCTTTCGAAGCTTGCGCATCTTCTCAATATATCCCCCATTGCCGCTGACCTTCTCTCCTTCTTGGTACTTCAAAGCTTTCAACGTCTTTTCTCTGCGATTGCGGACCAGGTCCGAGTAAGCACCGTATTGGGTCTTGAGTATGTCCCATGCCATGTGAGATGGTTTGGTGGGATCAATCCCGACACCGAACACGTCCTTGACATTGCGGATGATGGAAGCGAGTGCGACGCTCTCGCGTTGGGTGTATTCGAGCAAGTTGGGGCTGAGGCTGTTGATAGGGGTGGCTGGTAACGGAGCGAGCGTAGTACCTGGTATGGCCACTTTATTCTCCCAGTAATTGACGAGGCCACGGGTATTTCCTTCGGTCAACATGACCATTTCGAAGGTTGCCCAGTTTTCACCATTGAATTTTTCGTCGTCATCCAGTTTAATAGGTAGGACCTGGTGGGTGATAGTCGTCATGATAGGGGATAGATGAAGTTTGGTTTGCACAGTCTGTGCGGTTTATTGAGTCGTTCGGTAGATACGAGTGTGTTCTTGACCAGCAGGGATAAGCAACGGGAGCCCAGAACCTGTTAAGGATAGAACAGCTCAGTCAGTCACTCGTAGTGATAGTGAACGGCTGTATTAGTTACGCTACCTGTTAAGGATAGAACAGCTAATAATGTAGCGTAAGAAATATGTATGTAAGGATAATAAGAATGGATACACACCTCAGTCAGTCACTCGTAGTGATAGTGAACGGCTGAGGTGCGTAGAGGGGTAGAACGGTAGATATAAGCAACGAATGTAAAGGGGTTGTTAGTCTAATTATAGATAAGTAAATTCAACGAAAGATAAGTAGTACGAACGAAAGACGGGCTATGGTTGAATCCTCAACAGCATTTCCGTTCTATCCTCGGTTTCTGGAGCAAAGAAGATAAGAGGAAGGATGAGAAGTGCCAGAAAGGGTCAGCATCTTCGTACGAGCCCGTTTTCAAGGTCGTCATACCGAACAACCCGGCCAATACATGCCCCGAAGATGAGGTCGAAAATGTGAAGAAGTTAATCGATATCCTTGAGCAGCCAATGTCCAAGGAGTTGGACGACATGACTTTCTTTGCCTCCACTAAGAAACGGATCGTGAACAAGTTTCATAGGTCAGTGCTGGAGTATGTCGCGAGCGGAGTCTCTTGCCCAGGCTTTAAGGAGGTGGAAGAGATTCAAGTAGTTCCATCGAAGAAGAAAACTAAAGGAGCAAGAGGAATATGGAAGATACCTGTTGGAATGCCGGAGGCCAAAAAGCTTAAGCTCACAAAACCAGTCATCGTCAAGAAATTGCTAAAATGGGTATGTTCACCGACATCTGTTATCATTTATCAGCTCATCAACCTTGACAGCGGAAAGTGCAGACTGAAACCATCAGGCAAACATTTGATGCTGGGCATGCGATCACTCAGGAGGAAATGGAGGTGCTCTGGCAGGACATCGAACAAATGATCATGCCATCCTGGTTATCGTCCGTTCCTGCTCGATTTGGGGGAGCGAACGGGGATGGAAAACTCAAGGCTGATCAATGGCGAACTATCGCAACGACCTACATGCCAGTTACCCTTATCCAGATGTGGTCTGATTCAGGTGCATCGAGCAAGAGACGCGAGCTTCTCGAATTTACAATGGACCTGGTTCAAGCCGTCATTCTTGCTGCTTCTCACCAAACTTCACAAGATCTCACGGGCCGCTATCTATCGTATATGTTGTCCTATCGCACCCACATGAAGAGCCTCTTCCCAAATTATTCAGCTCATCCCAATCACCATATGGCCCTGCACTTGTCGGAGTACTTGTTGATGTTTGGACCTGTTCATGGATGGTGGACTTTTCCATTTGAGTGGCAGATAGGAATGCTAGAGAGAATATCAACTAATTATCAACCAGGCAAGCAGATGTTTATTTGGCTTATCATCAAAGTCGAACTGACCTTCTGACGAATCAGGAAAATACAAGGCCACCATCGGCGTCTCGTATCACAAAATTTCCAATGTACGCCATCTACAATGAAGCATGCAGCTCCCACCCGTTCTCCAGGGTTGCAAGAGCATTTTCGACAAATTGGTCGTCGGACAGTTCCGCAGTGGCACCGACCTGCTTGCGGTCAATGACAACTACCCTGCTAGCAATGGTCTTCCGAAAGAAACCGTTCGATGACGAGTAGAAGACCTTCCTCATGACCTTTCTCGCATTTTTCCGTCTCTGCCACGGAAAGTGTCTTTTTTGACACACGTTCAGATCAATGGGATTCCTTATTCCGTTCATTCAAAAAATGTTGGCAACAGTAGCATCATGGTGGTATCGGATAACGGACGCCAAACAAATCCTCATGTTATCAAGCACATCGTTCAATACCCAGACAAGCCGGAGAAAGTGATACTTCTCACTCGACCTCATTTACCTGCATCTGGCATAGTACAGGATCCCTTTGCAGAATATCCAGTCCTTCGAGCGAAGATGTGGAGTTCAAAGCTCTCACAAGTACTGCACATGGTGGCCCCTTCAACCATTGATGGTCATTTTGCAAAATGTCCCACCCAGCAAGAAGAGGATGTCATCACCGTTCTGCCACTGTCTCGAGTGAGTTTTCTCTCTGTGTATTTCGTCTCATGTAGTATCTAATGGAGACTTGCAATGATACTGTAGAACGTCATCATGGACCCAAAGTATCAGACTGACTTACAGGATGAGCAGATGGACATTGATAACTTTCACGAGTACGATGGTGATGAAGAAGATGTGGGATATCTTTAAATGCATACTCGGTACTCGTGTTTTTCCCCCTTGCTCTCGCTCGTTTCAATGATTTCTGTGGTGAATTATCCATCATATTTCGATCAGTCGCATTGACATTACGGTTGTACATTGATAGATATCAAGACTGTTAGACCTGTTAAATCCACTATCCATCCTTCTGGACTATTGTAGCTGCACTTGTCCATCGCACATTCCTATGGTACCTTAGTCCTTCCTCTCATAGTGCTTGTGTCATCTCTCTGTAGATTGTTTTGAGAACAATGGCATTCTGTTCACATCAGTTATGCAGTGTGAGAGTACCAAGCCGCTTCTGCATGTCATTCCTCCTGAGTGTCCTGGTTCCTCCAGATGTGCATGATAGATCACCTTCCAGTGGTATAAATTAGATGACATTCCGAACTATTATTACATGGCTACATGTATGTAGATCTTATTGCATGACAAGGCTAACATTTGTCTAACAAGCCATTTAATTACCCACACCGTACACCTCCTTACAGCGCCTAATAATATTGTCGTTGGGCAAATGCAATCGAGGAGCCTGGCATGTCTGTTGCATCAACGGGCGGATACGAGAGCTGGAGAGGATTGTCAGAGTCGCCCTGAGATTGACTGACATCTGTGCTGCTGCAGGAAAATAAGACACAGATTCCCAATTTCTGAAGAAGCGACCAACCTTGTGGTATTACTCAAATAATCAGATGGGTATAGCAGTTGAGGAGGACTAATGCAGCGGTTCCTTGGGGATGGGATACTATCTGTGCTTCAGTAAGGAATTTGATAGCTCAAGGGACGGCATACCTTTGATTCCTCTTATCGGATGGTGTCGAAGATGCATTCAGGATAAAGACGCTGCCCTCGCCAGAAAGCTCAATACACCGGACGGCGTTCATCCCATTAACAATCCATTGGCTAATATCCAGCGGCATTTCATTCTTGTCCATCTGCAGGTGTTGATTCGTTTTCAGGTAGAAAACAGAGAAACAGTTTATGGCACACATACCAGTTCAGAAGAAAAAAAAGTCTTTCCACCCTCTTGGTCTGAATTCACCTCGATGAGTATGGAATCCCAGGCTTTGCATGTCTCCGATAGCATAGTCAATTTTCCGTGGTCTTGAAGAGAACGAACGTCAAAGGGGATGTCATCACCGGCATGATGTGAGAGAAGGACCTTGAGCTTGGCTTTGTCGAACGTCCTTCAAATCGGGGGGTGAGAGAGATAAAACATAGATAACCAGAAGATGTACTTCGGATCTTCTTTGTTAAAGTATACCGTGCACTCGTGGACATGAGAAGAATGGGGTGCTGCAAGTAAGGTCCATATCCCGGAGACCAAACTGCAGGCGAAGCAATGTGTATCTAGATGTAAAAAGTTAATGGCTACAATGAAAGGTGAGGAGGAAGGTACTTACACATCGGAAAGTCATCTCGGGGATTTCGAAAGGGAACTTCCAGAGCCTTCACCTCATTGCCAAAGGGATCCTGAGGGGCTGGCTGCAGTCCTGAGCACACCAGGAGACCACCGTAATCGGATGCAGGAGGGCGGGCCGGTTCTTTGTCCTCCACAGAACGGACGGACTGATGGGATAAGAAGAAAGACAATGATTTCTGGCATGGGGCGGTTGGAACAGGTCGAAAAGCATTCGGAGTCCATGGGCGACGATGAAACATTGGGTTTTGGCGGGAAGGAGAGTAATTATGCTGGCGCGTGGTGGGATAATGAAGGGGAGAAGGAGTACGAGGGCTTTGCGCTGGATGAGAGGGACATGAATAAGGAACATAGGATTGGAACATATCCACCTGTGGTGTCAGGGAACGCCCATAACGGAGGGATGGCTGGCGAGGATCGCGGTTCATGTTCCCAAAGAATGTGGACTGAAGTCTGAGGCTAGCCTCACAAATGTTTGCTGTATATAAAGTGATACGAAAGAGACAAAGGAAGAGATAGCCATCGTGCGGAAGGATCCCGAAGGATCACATCTTGACAAAAGGAAAAGATATTAATACAAGATCATTTTGACAGCAAGAAACAAAGGAGCCTCGCTGGGGAAGGCGGATCGAAGGCGCGGCGCATGTTATGTCCCTTCCTTTGTCGTATACGTGAAACAGAGAAATCGGGCCCAAGAGCATAGAAAAAATTCGGATGGACAGATCAATGTGCAATAATGGAACATGGCCGCAGTCACGAGGAATGGCTTCTATCACAGCCAAGAATGTCGGGTGCCACTGCATCTGAATGAACAATTGATGAACTGCCAAATGAAGAGTGACAAAGGAAGGCGCTGTATCATTCATGCGTATCACACAGAGACAAAGGGCATTTACCAACGAGGTATGTACCCATATGTCGTACTTACGTAGAGTTTGTACGGTGTGAGTGTGGTGCTGGACACGAGTCGAAGGGGAAGAACCAAGATCACTGATCAGATGCGATGAAGTATCGGCGCGGCGATGGCACGTGCATTGAAAGATCACAAATTGTAATTGTAATTCTAAATTCAGTCACAGCAGTTGCTTTGTCTGGTCCCTGGAGAGCGTCCTGACTCGTGTCTGGCATAACACTCACCATACGAACTAGATGTGAGTACGTCACTTTTATGTTATTATTTTGGTTGACATGCCTCCTCCTTTGTTAGTTTCCCCAGCTGGTGTCTACCTTTGTACTATATACCGCTAATGGAGACTCCGAGTCGTTCTTTCGGCAACTCAATGATTTCTTTCTGTGTATGCGTCACTTATATCCGGAGAATACTTCTCCACTTTACGCATTCCACTCACTCGATATCATGACCCATATACCCCCCCCCCTCGTTACAATAACCTCCCAGCGACAGCGCCCAACAGCATCTCCGCTTCTCCATTTGGTGCCCCCTGTGTAGTGGACATCGCACCCATCGTCGTGATTACACAGAAAGGCAGGATTGCGATTCCGAGACACATCCTGAAAAATCCTGCAAGTCTTCGCTTGCCTCTATCTGGAACCCTTCTGATATTTATGTTTCTTTCAGCCCTTTAATTTCGAGGCCTTTCTGGTCCAGTTATTGCAGGAATCAGAATATACGTCCAGAGGCCTGCAATGCCATCTAGGTCAAGCTGTCATCATCCCCCATTGTTATCTCATCGATATCTCTCCGTTCCTTCATTCCATCGAAGTCTCAGAGCCTCTGAATGTCTCCGAATCCGGTTTGTCGGCAGTCCTTTACTTCTTCTGGGTGTTGGTCTTTGCCTTCGTCTGGGCGACAGTCTTTGCTTTGCTGTGAGTCTGCCTCTTCCAGGTATCTTCAATCTCATCTTCCTCAAACCCTTTTCAGACGTGACCTCGGTCTGAGTCTTTACAACATATCTTCACTTGTCTTCGATAGCGCAAAGTCCATTTGCAGTGTGTTTGGTATTTTGTACACCACCGACCTCTTCCTTTCGCTGACCATTTTCTCATGTTCTAATTTCCAGAGATGACGATGCTTTCTTCTATTGGTTGGTGTTTGTATAATATAATATCTACAGAGCTTGAATATGTATTATGTGTATGCTGCTTCTCTCTTTGTCTCTTTGTGAGCGCAACAAGAAGTCCGATGCGCATCATTGTCAGACTACTCTGGGTACGACCACTACTGTCCCCTCTTATCTTCATGATCATCATCATCGCGCTTGATTGGGTCATCTGGTATCCGAGTGGGGCATCCGAAATACAATGTCGATGACACTAAGATTTGGGAGGTAGGAGGATCCTATTACAAACTATCCGCACATAGAGCTAAGACAACAATTGAGGAACTGGAGGGGAAAGTAGCTGTATTTCAAATTCTGGTCCGAGCACATCCAACACATGGAGGCAGGAAATAATTACATAATTGCACGTGTGCCGCACGCCCGCTTGCAGGAACTTGAACTGTCACCACTAGTATGCGAACTGTATGTGAGCATATGTAACTGCACCGACCTTGCTGAGATGTGCTTGTTTGTCTATTCACTCAGAGTCTCTGCCTCTGCAGTAATCAACTGCACCGACCTTGCTGGGATGTGTTTGTTTACCTATCTATGTACACTCAGTGCACTGTTGGTTTTTTTATTGCAATATCAAGATCATCTCTCTATAATTCATATGAGGGGCTATCATTCAGACCACATGTCAGATTCTTCGAGGATCCCGCTTCATGTTTAGCTCTTGTCAGACCAGAATGCCAGACAGTAAGCATCATTTACGATACCTTGTTATCTCCTGTCGTTCCGTTTCGACGATGATGGGATGTTGATGTACTTTTCAGGCACCTTTTAAGAAAGGCCTTTGTGTAACAAAATGTGCGGCCGCTCGCTTCCTCCTTCCCACTGGCATGCAGATTTCGTACCGAAATTGCAAAAGCTGCAGCATCTGACAAATTGATTCTCTCTGGCTATGAGATGTTGCCAACACCAAACTGGAATGTCCTATGTGAAAGCATGAGCTTCACAAAAAGTAGATAGTAGGTACTGTCTCATTCCCTGCTACCTTTTTAGCTGAAATACACCATATCTAATTCTCTGTCACTGTAGCTGAATATAAGAACAAACATTGAACGCTACATTTCAGTCCCTGCTTAACAGTGTTGCGGACTTCGCTGGCGATATACCACCGTTTCAATGGTTCCTACCATACCGTTCCGATTTGCTGACATTCATCAGCCTCCGCCTCCGTCGGCACATTGTTCTCCATGCTCCTTTGGCAGTAAGGAATTTATGCAGCTGTACGAGAATTAAAATTTGATGTTGGAGAAGGCCCATCACTCACCTTGTTTTCTGTCCAACTGATCAGCTGGTTGTCTGCAAGCCTGAATATACTCTTTCACAAGCTGAAATACCACCATCGGTCTAGTCTTGCAAAATGAGCTGTTTTCAGAGCCATTCTCACATCTTAGAGCTACCCTTACGGAAAAATTTACGGTGCACTGAAGAACACTAATTTATTAGACGGCTCACTGTTTTTGATGACCAATGGCAGCTGTGGAAGAACCAACCCTCCACCGTTGCATAACAGATTCTAATGGCGAGCAGATAGTCACCAACCTCCCTATATCACTGCCTCCCACAGCAAAAAAACCCCGGCTAGGAGACGGACGCCTTCGCGCCATTAGTCGGGCTGCATCGTCTCCTGCTAATTTCCCAGTACTGATACATATTCGAGTCCATTCATCTGCGTCCTCTGTATCCATATTTCCAATGCAACAACCGCAGTCTGAGACACCACTGAGCATTCCTCCCTTAGACCATTCCCGGGACCTCATCTCAGTCATGATGGAAACGGATCGGCGCAAGGAAGGACTCTCAGGAAGCGAGGATGATGGAGAAAGTGAACAGTCTCGAAGAGGCTACCAGTCTTGAAACGCCTCATACAGAAAGATAAGAACTCATGCTTTCAATGTCCTAATGCGTGTTCTGAAAGACGACACCCTTAGAATCCCTGTTGTTAGCGAAAAATCGCCAATTTCGAGACTATGATCAGCGTGAAGGGAGAGGCGTTATTCCAGTATACAAGTCAGTGGACGCTGATTCATCATCTATGTTTCTCAGCAAAATTCTTCACAAAAAATGGTATTATTACGCTTGCCCTCAAGTCATTACCCTGCGTTAATTGTTGTCTTCCAGATCGACCCCAACGACGATAGTGCCCATGGTGTTATTCTCTGCTTCAGGCGGCCCAGCTCCGTGCTCCATTTTCATGCTGCGTGACGTCTGAACTAGAGTTCTGACTTTTGTTCTTTTTGAAAGCTTTCGTTGCTGCTCTCATGATGTGCCTGGCACCAAAGGCACTCACCGAAAAGATAAACACTGTGTTCAACCTCGCTCGGGCTTCAGGTTCGATGCTACAAAAATGGGTGCTAAGCGAAACGTCCCCAGATCCGGGCTGGACAAACTGGTCAAACTCTATGTACACGGTTCGTTACGCACCACGAAAAGGCTTCAATCTTCTTTGAAGGATCTGCTGCCATTACCAAGAGCGTAAACGTCCAATTCGGTTCCTTGTTCCCAGTACATGGCAAAAAAATATGACCTTCGGATTCGTTGCGCTTACAAAAACAAGCATCGTTGCGAAACCAGTCATGATAGGGCAGGTCGGGGCGTGTAGTTTGGCGGGCATTGGGCGACTGAGTCGGCGTGGGGCTTAGCGGACCCTGGGCGTGGAGCTCGGCAGGCATTGGGTGTGGAGCCCAGCAGGTGTTGAGCATGACGCTCGGCGTGGAGCCCGGCGCACACTGGGTGTGCGATGCATTTTACCATAGGAAAAATGCGATGTAAAACCTTACATTTTTCAAATGTTTTCTTTGAAAGTGAACGATCTGTTTTTTGTCTGTGAGAATGTCAATGAAAAACTGATCGTTTTCGGCCCCTTTTCCATGCCGAAAAACCCTCAGTTTCTTGTTCGAACAAACGGCATCCTAAAACAGCAAATTTTGAGGCTCTAAAAACATTGTCTGTAAAATGCATTGACAAAGCTTACATTTTGCCCTGGATTCTTTTGCCTTTAAAAGTGCGGTAAAACGGGGCATTTCCGGTCCCTTAGATTGTATCTCCAAATGGTACATTTTACTAACAACTTTTCCAGTCCCGTTTTTAGCCCCGGAAATCAGACCCTTAAAACGAAACCATTTAAGGTCTCATTTTCATGGGGTTAAATCGTACCAGCCACTGCAGTGATTGTACCAAAATCGATGGAGGTGAGTCGCCAACAAGCTAACCCAACGTTCAACGATTCACCATTAAGCGGAGTGTCGAGAATAGATCCTGGACCTTGCACAGAGGTCACAAAAGCAAGCCGATGTTGGGATCATGGGTACACATCTCAGGCTGAGCGTGCAGTTCTAAATCCAAGAGAGAGGCTATTGCTTCCTCAAGATCAAGCCAATAAATTGAGCCTGATCATCGTGAGAATACTGCGGAAATATGAACATAGACAACCAAAATATCATGCAATGATTATAGATAGTGGCCTGATAGCAGAGAGGTGTGACGCATCGAAGTCAAAACTGTTAGACTCGGGCTCAGATTTAAGGCTAGTGACAAAGATGATGGTAACGCTCTACTGTAGAAATCAATGCGCTATATTGTCTAGGATGTCCTTCTCAGTGAGACCGAAGATCAAGGACTACAGGATGGTATCGCCGTCCGTGAAGTCAACAATGAGCGAGAGCGCCTTGTGTGGGAGATCCAGAGCATAAATTGGTGAGGAAGCAGGAAGCCAGCATCTCTGCATCATTTCCCTTGATATGGGCAAAAGATAACGCGTAACCGGTGACCAGTCCACAAAGTGATTGATCAAAATACAGCTCGGATGTAAGCGAGAAAAGGTGTTTATATTGGAGAAGAATAGACAAGCCACATTTTGGTACAGTCGCAGACTTATTGTAGAGAACCTCCCAAGTGAGATGGAAAACAGCGCGAGTCTGGATGAAAGGATGAATAACTTCGATGACATGGAAGGCAGGTACTTATGTTGATCGCGTGCACAGCCATGTCGCCCTTGACGTATCATGGCAGCATAGAACCCCGGTGTTCCTTAATACCGGGTTTCTAACTGAACTACCATATCGATCGACCGCACCAATCAAGGACAGCATCAGCTCGATGAATGCCAGCATTCTGTATGCTTTGTCATTTCTATGCGTCGGCTGAAACAATGGTCAGTACCAGCGGGACACAGCGACAGAAGCTAGTTCTGATACGCGTATTCTATGCGGGGACTTGGTTACTAGGTGAGTGGCATACCTGCTTGGAACGACGAGAATTTCTCATATCGGATATGCAGACCTGCCTGTACCTCTATTGCTCCGCACCGACAACCAGCTTTCATGTGCATCTAATCAGCTTGGGGTGCCACTCGCGGTTTATTCCGTCTAAATTTGCTTGGACACCGGCGACATTGATTCAATGCCATTGAATGCAAGCCAGTTCATGAACTCTTCAACACAGAGGATGTACATTTTCAAGTTGTGTTGCTGAACCTACCCGATTTACTCATTCTTTTGTAGACAGCTTGTTGCATCTAGTTTGTTATCGATGGCAGGCCAGCTCCTCTTGTGTATACTGACCAGAGGTTCGGATGACACGTTGGCATCTGACGAGACCCGGGAAGTTTCGCTTCTACTGAGTGTGGCCCATCACATGCACACTTGCTCCTTCCTACGATTACAAGCAGGTCGAAATTGGGAGATGCACATTCAAAACGCGTTAGGACCCTTGGCGACCTACCTTACACCAGAACACATACTTGCATACAGTACCAACATCCCCATGAGCATGCAGACAGCGCATGATGCAGTGATACTTCATCCTTGCCTAACTGTTTGGCCTCACAACCTCGCTGTCCTCGGCTCGTCGTCGACTTCACGAACCATGATGCCCTCCTCACCTGCTTCTCTCCTGTAGCAAGGTATCTTCTATGTAGTGACCTCGCTGCAGAACGTTAGTATCATTGTTCACCCTTATCTGTGTCTATCTTCCGTCGATTTCAGGTATCGAATAACAGTGGCCTACGTTGAATGACCGGTGCTTTGCCGCCTTTGCGACGGACGAAAGGAGGAAGCAGGTTTCTATGTCTGGCCCTTCGACCACATGCCATTGGGATTGGACCAAGACCTTGCTTATACATCATCCGTCGATCTCTGGAAGTTCTGTATATCGTGAACTGGGCTTCGTTGCGGACCTGTCAACGTCGAGGAACCTCAGGGAGTTAGGTCGTCTCTCTATATCTAGTTTCTCATATACACTGGCACGCTTATGCTAGGGTATGTGGATGGCGGTGATACGCCGTCTATGCGTTCACACCTAGATTTTGCGAATTTGTAACAATACAATTGCATATCTATCCGATACTAGTGATAGTAAAAGGACTATAGCTGAGGCTTCGAGCTGATAGTTACAGCAGTATGCGACTAGTGAAGCCAGGACTTAGATGCGATACCACTAGTGGGTTAAATCTACCAGCCGGCCATACTAGTGACTTGAATACTAGCTGGACTAATTAATATAAGGCCACTAGTAGACAAGTAACGCGACTAGCGCACCAAACAAGAAGCAGGATACACAGATCTCGTGAAGTCCGGTCACTAGCAGGCCGATCAGGGCATAAACACCTAAGTCAGGTTAACTAGTTGCGCAGCAATCTCGAAGCAGGACTTAGAAATGAATTAGCAATGGATTAACCTCGCATCTAGATCCAACTAGTGCGATCAGATCTGTTATGATCGGACACGAGGCTAGCCAGGCTGCGCATTCGATCACGGCCAACTGTGTTGCGGATGCGGAAGCGTGGCTAGTAGTTTATCCTCGGCACTAGTGGCACGTTGCTGGGTCAAGAATGCGAGATTAAACCGCTAGCTGAGCTCCGTGGCTCACTAGTCGTCCAATAGCAATTTCTAGACCGACTATTGCATGTTTATGCGCGATATTTCGGGCCTAGCCAAGAAATCAGTACCGAAAATACCCCACTAGTGTAGCTGTTTGTGTCGCTTTGTACGTTTCTTTACAGTATATAAGTAGTAGAATAGTCACTCGCAATGGGAGGCGACGCCATCCCTGCGATTGTGACAGACTAGTAGTATCTAGTGCCCCCAATTAAAGGCTTTTGTGCATAACCTCGAACGAAGCGGCTACTAGTCGCTAAGTTACCTATAGTATTGAGTGAATTGAAGTCCCTTTGAGTCTACTATTGTGTCCTGCAAAGGCCAAGAGTGCTCCAAAGTTAGTTCTTGCAGTTTCTCAAAGTTAAAGTATTATTCTTAGGCCAAGAGTGCCACTAGTAAGCTAGAGTGCGAACTAGTCAAGTGTAGATCACTTGTAAGGAGCAGTTTCTAGGCCAAGAGTGCCACTAGTAAGCCAAGAGTGCGAACTAGTCAAGTGTTGATCACTTGTAGGAAGTATTACAGGGCCAAGAGAGCCAATAGTCCAAACAGTCGGAGTCCCAGCGAGCGCAGTAGCTCAAAACCAAGTCACATTCATTCAATTGTGTCTTACCCACCCCACTAGTGCGAGTAGTACGCTTGTAAAACTCACTAGTAACGAATAAAACGTCTTTTTGAACAACCTATCTTGATTATCGAGTCTGCAGAGTGCTTCTATCGTACTCGAAACACCCGAATTCAATACATTGGTGATAGTGTAGAGTGTAGAGAGGTTTAGTGTTGGTTGGAGCTCATTTCCGCCCACTAGTCTTTTGTCATTCGCCGTTACCGAGCACATCAGCGGATGCATGCGTATTGGTGTAGCTACCAGTCGCGTATCTTGGTAACCTTCAGAAGGCCACACTACCTTATTGATACACGCCCAGCACTGGGGCTTCGAGACAGACTACACTCAACGGATGCTTTGGACTTGGAAGTACAGGTAAGCCCTATTCGCTCTACTATAGCACGGAGCTAATAATAACCCGAAGGCTCAATTCTCAAATCTTATCGCTGGATGAGCTCGTCCTGGACATCCAGAGACCATGCGAAACAGTTCAAAAGCAGGATCTGAATTGACCTTCCTTAGGATTTTCTGCACTGTCTGTTCTAGAACTAAAGAGTGTTTTCCAAGTATGTTTCCATTGCGATAAGGACGGAATTGTACACTGAATGGCTTCAGACTCGCAGTACCGATACCTTCAAAATCTCTTGAATTCAATACAGGTTTTGGCGAGTGATATTACCATTTTAAAGCTTCATCCTTCATACCGAATTCCCTCATTTCATGGGAGGTTCATCTCACCAGGCTGGCTAAGTCTCCGGTTTCGATAAGATCTTTTTTCACTCTAAAGGATGGAGACCTGTGTTTCGTAGACGTGTATACTTATGCTCATAAGAAATGATAATTGAAGCATGCTCAGCGACAGAGAATTCAATTCCAAGATACCACCGCAGAACTACAATGATAACGCTCCGAAAAGGGGACAAAACAGCATCTGAGACCGGGCATAAAATGATAATAGTTTGTACCGTCGGATCAGAATGCGGGAATCGAACCCGCAAAGGATAGGACAATGCTAGTCGTTAGCTGTTAAACCACTTCTGATCGTATTCCAGTCGATGATCAGGTCCCACAAAAGCTGCTCCCACCTTATTTATCAATTTCCTGACTATCTCCTCTAGAACATCCCATCACTCTATAGATCTAGACTCGCCTCAAACATATCTTCAATTTTTTGGAGGGGCAGAAAGCCATTTCTTCTTCTCTTGGGCAAAGTTCGTTGCTTGACACAAGTCATTGACTACCCATGTTTTTTTACCCGTGGACATACGTGAACTCTTTCTTGTCACACAAGCTTAGAAATTCTGGGGTACAGCGTGCAGGCAGTGACAGAGAATCGAACTCCGAGATTGCACAACAGCGCTGCGATACCTGCGCTGTTTATTATAGCCATGTTCACTTCCCACTTGACAGACTATTTCTCCCCAGTGCATTCCAGCCAGAAATACAAACATAGTGTAAGGATTTTTTGGAGACACCTAGTCCTGCGCACTTCTCGATGACAAAAGGAACAAGGTACATTGATCCAGCTTTTGTAACCACAAACGATCAGCAAAATACCACTGGGGCATAAAGAAACTCGAACAAATAATGCATATTAGGTCAGGAAATGGGAATCGAACCCGCAATAAGGTAGGACCATGCTAGCAGTTATACTATATCTGACTGGATTCATAGCTGCTCTAACAAGCTGGTTCCATTGTCCGCACCATAATAAACAATTCACCGGCACGCCTAATCCACAAACCCCATCAAGTGAAGACCAGCATAGTTGACGTGGTCCAGCAGACGACTCATGTCTGTCATCCAACTCCCGCTCGGATATCGTGAAACGGCTAATCATAGATGCTCAAGCTCGAGGTTCAAATCCTTATATATGAAATCCGAGCCTTCTTCGTAACTTTTTGGCTCTGCTGATTTTCGTATCGCGTGGAAATGTATTGCACCTTCCGCTTACCAGCCTCCACCGTGCGCCCTTGAATCTACACACACTTTTATCCATACTGGCCGACGTGTATTGAGGAGAACAGGCCTGGCAAATGACCATTGACAGACACGGAAAGGTTCCTCGGCATCAGATTTACTACAGCAAATGGGTACCACCATTGGACGGAGATCTAAGAGCCTTTCGCCTACCACACCTTGTGCCCCGGTAGTCTTGCCATGTTTTGCTTGAGGACATTGTTGATCGCAAGATATTTAATTTACTTTGTCATGTACAGGGTTGATGCAAAGTCCAGACCAACAATGTCAAAAAGTGATAAATGTGAGAATGTATTCGAATAATGGGGATTGAACCAGGGGTAAAGCCTTATGGGGATTACACTATATCCGAGTGTGGGTACAATGCAGACGAGAGGACAACATTGGGATGTCAGTAGATTGGACTTCGTTTTGATGTATCTCAGGCCATTGAGGGCTTTCTATGTGATAACAGAGTCATCTGTTGCCTCGGGCACTATGTAATATTGATTGTTTTCGAAGAAAGCAATGGGAGAATCCGAATCATCTACTTTCAAAGATTTGTTATATTCATTGTGGTTCATCGTCGTTACACATCAAACATGCTCAGCCACTCTAGAATAAAATGCGGCATGTGACTGTGAGAGATGTCCACATTGATATCATCTGCGGAAGGCCTCACGTCGTCCTCCAATGCCATTCTCATCCTTCGCTGGATTTGAATGTCATCCGGCCTACGGATGCCCGAAACGCCCACAGGGTAAGTGGGTGTCAGGTTCCCACGAAACAACCATACAATCCACTGATAGACATGACACAGGGCTTCAGCCACAGTTTGATGTGGATAAGTCATTGGGAAATCACATGGAGTGAAGACGGGGATGACTATGGGAGCGATAGAATGGTCTGGGTGGCAGAACACGTCTATGAAGGGAGAAAAACGAGGAAAATGAAGCGGATGATGTGGGTGTTTATGGCAGAGGCGAACGAGGCTGTGTGCATACACTGAGGGATAGCGTGACGGTGAATGAAGCGGGTGAATATGGCTCCTCCTCTCGAAGGACGTCACTATAGAAGAGGGAAACGAGGAAATGACAGTCGAGACAATCCTAAATTGGGAATGTCAGCCTATGGAAGAATCACACACCATGCTGACGACTCACCGGCACCTGCAGCATGCGAAATGAGATTGGACGTACTCACAAACACCGATGAGCACCACGAGTGACTCTGATAGCCATTGAGCGTGTTGACGATAATCACACAATGCTGAGAGAAGCGGCTCCCATGACAGCGATGTGGGTCATATTGCGATGTTGAAAGGGCGCACACCCAGATATCTGCATGAGCGATGTCCAGGCTTAGCCAGATGCGAAAAAGGGAAATGTACCTGAAGCAAAAAACCATCCTAGAACTGGTGCTCCGTGGCTTCTCGATGATCTCAGTGCTTCAGCTTCAATATTCAATCATAGCGTCGAAGCATATCGCTGTGACTGGTCAACCGGTCAACAGCTGCACTGGTCATCAATCATCAATCATCCTCCGTATATCCTTGAGAATGAGGAGACACAGAGCGCGTAGCGCAGATTGGACCAGGACAGTCTGACAGTTGCCCTACTGTTAGCATCAAGGCTGGTAATCAAAAAACCCCGCCACATACATTTCTCCCAAATTGTTTCCAATATAAGACCTTCATTCGCAGCGGAAAACCATGTGGTACTAAGTACTCGGTGGAGGAGTCAGGCGCGCGAGAGCAGAGGTAAGGGATGGAGGGACGGCAGGTGCAGCTGGCGATGATGGTAGAAGAGAAGCATCTTCGGCAATATCCGGCTCCATCCTTTCCGTCTCTGCTGACCAAAACTGCTCTCTATGTTCAATTTCATGGCGATAATCCGCTCCCGCACTTCTTGTGGCTTCCTGGGTCTGCATCTTGTATGGCTCAAGGAGACTGTATCCTGATTTTCACGTCGCAGTCGTGTTGGGACATCCAGGGTCATCACAACGGAGGTTATGCGTGGACAACCACCATGCTTCTTGCCCTCGACAATGAATGGGAGAGCATGTGAAAAAGTAGAAATGGCAATGGCAATAACATGCAGTGATTGGGAATCGAACCCGAAGGGGGTCATTCAGCTAGTTGCGTATTTCACTGCGCATTTTCCTGGACAGGGATCTACAGCTAAGGTTAGTGGCAGCCCGAAATACCGATGGAGACCTCAACGATACTCTAGCCACTTTCCCTTTGACTACATTCGGGATGCTGCCTATGCAAATCCATAACCGCACTTTATATTCAATGACCACACCCCGAATTGCCATTAATCTTCAAGTGCGCCGAAAAACAACCGAAAAAAGTTCATGGCTGCTGTGAACCTTTACATACCGGGAAACTGTTGCTTAAAAACAATTTTCATAAAGACATCACATTATTATTGGATCGGGAATCGGACAATGGGTGACACCCTGAAAGTTAACGACAGCACCATGTCTAACTTTGCGGGTTCGATGTTGCTTCCTGAAGTTTGATGAGGGTGGGTATCCCTTTAACCCCGCTGGCACGTCAGGAAAGAGGGTACGCTGCACCTAGCTAGCTAACGTATCTTCTCGGAAATTTTACATTTCATGTGCCACAACCATCCGTTTCGCAGGACTTTGGTACATGGAAAGTACTCAGGGCCATGGGAGAATGAAGACTGATGGAACCGGATATTGCCGAAGGTGCTCTCCTCCTACCATCATCGCCGCTGACCCTCCCTTCTCGTACCTCTGCCATCCCTTCTTAGAATCACATCCCTGATTCATCCACCGAATAGTACTGCTTGATTTTCCCCTGTGAATGAAGGTCTTGGCTTCAGAGCATCGTTTCTTTGGGAGAAATGTTCGTGGCATGGTTTTTTCATTACGGTCTTGATGCTAACAGCAGCCAACTTTCAGACTGTTCTGTGCGCTCCGTGTTTCTGCGCTCTCAAGGATATACAAAGGACGATCAGTGACGCAATGACTTGACACCACAATTGAAATATTGAAGCATAGAGCTTCACCAAGAACGAACCAATGGAGACTTAAAGGGAGCGCCACAAAGTACCAGGGCTTGGATGGTTGTTGTTGTACGTATGCTGCCCTTTTTTTAGTGTCCAGCCAGCCCTAGACACCGCTCCTTCCAGACGTTTCTCGGGCTCTATTTGGTGCACCGCATTAACAATAAGGGCGCGCCATCTGACTCCACCTCGCCGCCAGGGAGAGCACTACTCTCGGCACTCTATTACCCACAGGCTTGATAGCAATTCAAGCAGATGTACAACGAGGAGATAGAGTCGCTGGTGGTACTCATCGTGGTTTGCCAGCGTGTTCAATCTGGTTTCGTGTGCCGCAGGCAAGTCATCGGTGTGCTTAGTGATCCTTCCTGAACCTGGTAGTTCTAATCTAGTTATCAGCGTAGTTGAGAAATCACAGCAAGAGTTCGGCTGGATCAGCCCGCATACAGTGAGAATGAAAAAGGTATCAGTGATGAGCATGAACCGTAAGGGATCTAAAGCCGCAGCGATGTGAGTCTCATCATCAACAAATATGTATTCCATGCATATTTTATGATAATATGTTACCGAGTCTTAGCTGCGAGTAGGGACGCCTAAGTAAACCTTAAATCATTCCGACTGATTCTACAGCAGAAACAGGAGAAACATACCAAGCGGAGTCTCATTAACTGTAGAGACAATGCGAGAATTCTTAAGCACACAGAAGGCAGGTATAAACTGGATCAACTTTTGGTGCATATCCTGCGAGAGAGGGAGCTCCTCGAGTGACGAGAGTGGACACTGGGATATCCAAAATTAACTATAGATGAAACTATAGCAACCGAAGTTCGAGCACTTACCTCCAAAGCGCATGCCAAATGCAAAAGGTCACTGCATCCCACATCGCAGCATGTATCAATGAGACATAATCTTTTCAATTTGCCAAGATGGGCATCTGTTAGTTGCTGTAAGGTTATGCCGATAGGCATACATTCGGCACCAAGATCTATGGATGTGCTTGTAAGTTCCTGCAAGATCAGATACAGAGAGATGAACCTGGACCATGCACCTCCAAGTCTTCAACGGTAAGAGCTCCCATAAGGAAACTCAGATTTGAATGTCATCGGGAGATCCGTAGATCCCGGATAACGATAGGTATCATCTCGGAAAAGTCTTGTGGCTCTGCGTAACAGTGATTCAATTCCAGAGTCACAAGAGACGTCATCCCATTTGTTTGATGTTGTTATCGTCGAAGGGGCAAACCATATTTGGCATGATAGACTGGATAAACTCAGGGAAGAAGTGAATAGATGGCTGTAAATTTGTGTTCAAATCCAATGAGCCACCGTGACTTAATCGAAGGCTGATTTTTTTAGGCTCTGATTTTTGAAAAGAATGCATTTATTCACCAAGCGAAAAGTCATTTCATGAGGACCTTCAGGCGCTCTATCGTATTATAGCACAAGGTGCGGGGCCAGTCATTGCTCTTTGTGATGAGCGATCAGATTCCGAGGCCTAACTTGAGATACTCATGACCTTCTGACAGACATATTCGAGAAACAGTCGAATGCTCATTGCCGAAGGAAATCAATAATTGTATGCAGAGCTATCTTCAACTCCCTATAAATACGTCACCAGGGCCTGCTACTAGAAAAACTTGATCTGTCAAGTACTTAGCAGTAGAAATCATGAAGAAGAGGAACATCGTCTGTATCATCAGCTCAATATCCTAATGTATGTACGACAAATCAAATGAACCATTGGTCTTGGATGGGTACCGTAATGCTCTCCTGTCGCAGATAGACGGGGGGAAAACGCGCGGCGGCCACGATTTATGCGACTTATGGCCAATGGGAAGTCATGTCATTCTCCTAAGAAGAGATTATGTGTTTCCACGCCTGTATGAGAACTGATGAGTTTCCGAACTTCGAAGCTTCTGCAGTTTGGGCCATCGAACCCAGTAAGTAGAACCCACGTTTTCAAAATTCAGACAATGTTAACTGGAAACCTTTCTTCGTCTATGTGAAAAAAACGACATAAACTCGATGGTACTGGGGATCAGGAAAAGTCAGGGTCTGCTTTGAAGTACTAGACTATTGCCAAGGTTATGGCGTCTTGAAGACTGTATCATAGAATAGCTGATTTCACATCAGGATTCGGCCCTGACGTATGAATATTGGCTGGGACGAAGCTGGTGCGACGCGGCTGTCACTAATTCAAGTTGAACACGATCGCGAAATCACTTCAGTTAAATCAGCATCGACGTCCCATATCGATTTAATTGTGGTGGTTATCGCCCTCTCCAGGAATTAGGAACGTCTGGCTATTTCTCCCTGCTATTTTCAAAACCATGCCAAATACATTGTCATATCGGCTAAGCTTTCTCTTGTTCCATGCCTTTGCTAGTGCTGAAACAGATGGTTTTCATAGCTGTACACCCTATCTTGAATCAAGAAATTCTGTATGAAGTTTTGCAATTTTTCGTGATGAATCAATACGCTCTGTCATGCTTTTTTTCACGATCCAGGAAGCCCGCCCGGTAGGCTATCTTTGAGTTATCTTCCTATCAAATCATTACAAGTCACGATTAATATTGATCTGGGTCAATCTGTCGTCTAGTAATCTAGTACATGACGGTTCAATATCATTTTGATTCTATGCTCGGGTCCCCTTCTAAAGTTCTGAATGAACACTGAACTTACAAGAAGATACATATGACAAACCTATGACATCGTCGATGACCACGAATTCCTTATTGAGTACAATGGATGCTAATTTCATGGTGCCTTGGATCACAGCACGAGTTGTCGATGGAATTTGTTTCCATAAATTTGCAAAATGTGATGTTAAACCTATGGGGAGTTCTCCAAACACCTTCCTTCTCTCTGGTGAGCTCGATCAATTTACAACACAGCATCCATCCTAATGTTCATACAAATGCACCATCCAGACGTGGAAACTTGAAGAACTTGTCGAGAACAGACCTCAGACTCTCTCTACGCATGGGTGTCAGTTCGTGACAAAGGGTCGGGGTCCAATGATTGCATTGCCAAACTCTGAGGCACTGCGCCTACTTCCGCTGCTATATTGAAGCGAGGACACTTCCATGCGCTTGGCCACATGCCAACATTCCCTTGTGTTGACCCATTAAGGGAGATAACAGATTTTCGACCTGTAAGCGGGAAGTCTATAAGAAGCTTCGAATGGGTGCCTTAACTCATCTCTGCAGTACCGGATTTACGGAACGCCCGCCGTATTGTAGCGTCGGCAGGACGTTGTGGTGGTTCGTTCCCCTTACTTTGGAATTCAAACCTTCTTCTTAGATGCATGTTGGCGGTCTCTGGGAACTGTGGGTTTACGTCTTCGTCTCAATTTGGTGCTGCCCATGACCATGTTTATGATAAGACACCTTCAAGATGCTGGCCTACACACTGTTGCCTTTTGGGTACTGCTACTACATGTTGCGCTAGACATGGCATATTGATATACTGTACGTTGTCCTAGAGGTCACTGCTGCTAATGACTTTGGAATCCACGGGCCAGGGTTAACCGAAACTTATGTGAAAGAAGTTCTCGGTTTCTCCTGGTTTCGCACAGCTAGCATGTCCAACATCAGATGAAGATGTTCCACCATCATTGTTTCCTGAATCTGCTCCTATTAAATTGACGTCCCCCTCTAATTGAAAATTGATTAGGTTTTCATTATTTGGATGATGGGCTGCTTCTCCGCTTTGTGAGTTTCTTCAGCATTGGCCTCTAACTCTCAGTCCGGAGCCGAGAAATGCATTTCGATCAGCCCGCACTGGTAAGAACATCATCCAGGATACAAAATCAAACAGGGGTATCACTATGTATGATTACTTACACAGTTTGAAGCCGTCTGGCGATTCAAAGCAAATCTTGATCCTAGATCGTCATGACTCCTTGGTCACCAGACTTGAATTCCCTTAACTTCAGATTCTGTCATTCCATACTTTCCACCCAACCATGTACCAATTTCCAGTCAGCGACCAAAAGCGACTTCACAAAGGGAATACACCGACACTACCACAGACAAACTATTGCCAGCTCTGTCCTGCAAAGTTCACAAGGGTGACCAATTTACAGCGGCATATTCGTTCCCGTAAGACTCGTTTAATTCCCTTACGACATAGACTCATCTCAAGTCAGTAGATACCAACGAGCGCAGTTATGTTTGCGACGTAGACGAAACTCTCCCAACGATTTTTTGTCATACTGATGCTCATCATCTTTGCAGCTGTGCGACGCCCAATTCACGAGGAGCGATGTTCTCTCGCGCCACAAGAAAACCTGTAAGGTTCCGTCAGTATGGTCCTTTATGTTGAATACACGAACGCTAACCGTAGACAACAGCATGGTATCCAATCACTCAAGACAGAAGTCCTGCAAGGTTTGTTACCAATACATGACACCCTTGCATGAGTTAACAATTTAAAAGGCATGTGCTGCATCCAAAGTTAAATGCGACCTCGAGTACCCATGCTCGAGATGTGTCTCGCACAACGAAACGTGCATCTTCCTCAATGATCCTTCCGTTTCCCATGAGAAAAGGCGCAATGCTAAGGAGCATAGTATAATCTCCAAGACAGACTGCCATCAAAGCCCTGCAGAGACTATTTATGATTCATCTTCTTCATCTACTCCCTCCTTGACCCTAGAAAACTCTCCAGCGTCCCCTACGTTTTACACCTCGCCAAATACTCCTGACCCTGGAAACTATGGTCAAGGGGAAGGGGTATGGGCATCCATTCATGGTCACGTCTGTTACGATTTTTCCATTTTCTTTATCTTATCTTCAGCGCCTATCTTATCACGGCGTTTATCTCATCTTATCAGACGGACTTCGGACCGCATCTACACGCGGTCACCACGACCTTAACGAGCAACTACAGACCCGTTACTATGGCGAGTGACTCTCGCACGTATATCGTACGACATTCATTGTTTCACGCATGGTTACAGAACGCTCGACACGTATCATCATCTAAATATAGCGTTCTGGACTTAGTATATAAGTAGCACGGATATCCTTTGTATATCCCTAGATTCGAACTAAAGTTTATCTTACCTTGCCAACTGCACGATTAGCACCGATTAACGCTTAGCGACTAAACGAGTGATTGTCCGAATGCGAGACAGCTCATAGTCCTTGGCTAATAAGGTCACGTGTTAGGCTAGGCCTAACAACGTCAGTTCATACCCTCATTGGTCACATTCGACCTCCAAAAATGAATACATGGATTTCTCGTGGTTGGGTGCAGATGGCTCCGGAGATGACGATAGCTATTATTCTTCTGTCCCTCTGGCCGCAGTGGTACCACATTGTGTGTCTACTGATACTCATTTCCCACTTCCGTACTTAGATCCTACACGGGCTAATATGTTACTGTATGATGGCGATATTGTTAGCTCTACGACTAGCTTGTAAAATCCTTCGCACATTTCATTTCCTCCATTTGGGCTCATGTGACAGACTGAAAAGTTCCTTACAGAAATCTCGTCGTTCTCGCCTAACTCTCGCACAGCAAGGCAGCTTCGATACCAGGGAACACAATCTTCCTAAGTCTCGTCACAATCTGGTTTCATGAAGGCACCAATTGTTGAAAGTGAATTCGGACTGCATTCCAGACAGCTAGTGACATGCATCAGCGGAAGTGATTCACAGAATTGGAATGGTGGTAAGATCTATGCGGATTGTAATCTTCGATGTTTGAGCCCATCTTTCATGGGGAAAATCAAAATGATCTCGCTTGGGCAGTAATCAGAAGACTTGGGACTTTCCAGATCTCTTGTTCTCTGGGAGGTGTAGTAAACACGGTACCATGGACCCGGCACAAGAATACCAAAGTTCAATTCAAAATTCCCAAGCTTCCTACAAATCTAACATCTTTGATCGACAAGTATCCAACCTCCAGTCTTTCATTCTGACTGGGCCTGCTGGTTAGCCACTCGCCATCAAGGAACTGGCCGGAACCATACAGCTGACACTCCAGATGTTGATTTCGACATAAACTCAGTCATAGGTTCAATATGCCCATACTCATCAGTATTCACATTTTGTTCGAATTCGTATGGATCTGGCCTTTGTGAGGAGTTCTTCTCATACTACGACCCTCATGTTACCGAGTAACCCACTTAAGGCCGATGCGTATCAGAACTCGAGCTGGATTCTTTCCTCAAAATGTCGTAAGTGACCTAGACACTATCCAGTGCACTCGGGCGGAGCTTTCCATTGATGATCAAGAACCAAGACTGCCTCCTGTACTCTCCTCTCCTCTTGGGCTTTCTTCAAGGTGTCTTTCATGAATTCATTGGATAATGCGAAACAAGGATTGAGAATTCCAGATTCAAAGAAGCAGTGCTAATGATCACAATCAAAAAACGTTTTGCCATTGCTGAAAAGTCTCGTCAAGCTATCGATCATTGATCTTCCAGTGCACAAGATATTATGGCAACAGTTACACCTCGCCACCTGTTCTACGCAGAAACCGGGACCGGATGGTACTTCAAAATTTCCATCTGCACAATCTGGTCTCAAAGCACCTCTTTCGAAACGATGACTTGAAATAACATTGAATGATTAGAAGCATCACGCATTGGTGATCGGCTGTGGGGCATTCATTGAATGTGCCAAGGAATGCCGCCTGAACAGGAGACATTTATGGCATAGCAAGGCGGCATGTCGTGCTATGCGGTTAGGAACCAATGTTCCTGAGACGACATAGCTGGTTTGTAATAAGTTTGGCAGGCGGAACTGGGCGGTGACTATTTTGCCCGGTGCACCCTGTGAAGTGGTGTCAATGGAAAAAAGGACGTCGTAGACCTCAGAGGTCGGACCGCATTGCCGTTTAGTCCTGATTCAAACCAACTAACCTGAAATCGACCCTCCTTATCTTCCTTTCACAGTGAACCTTGTGGCACTTGGTTTTCAACAAATATCATTTCTCTATCCTTCTCTGCTTCTTCTGCATTTGTCCCAATTCGCTTTGTGACTGGGTCTTTCACCTGGACCATTGAAATTTCCATAAGTACCTAGTCGGTGAGAGTCGGCATTGTCCTTCCCAGGGTATTGGAGAGTTCAAGGAAAGTCAGGGATAGGATTCTTGAAAGCACCTGTGTTGCTTCTCCTGATATACTGCAGGTTTGATGATGCTTTATTGCCTGAATGAAGTTATCTGGCGCACAATAGCTGCACAACAGTGTATATAAAGTTTCTGTCGAAAGCAAGCCTCGCAGGCAACAGACCGGCACGGGACGTCAGGGCCGGTCATAAATCACAGTCACACCACGTCACAACTCTTCTCCTCGCATTCAACGACCACCACCATGACAATATCACTCACGACGATTCCTCGCTGTGGTGGCCACAGCACCGACAAATTCCTACCCCCCAAGAAATGGTATATCTCACTCTATCTTTATCAATTGGTTCCTCACATGCCTTGTCTCACCAGCTGCGCTTGCTGGAAAGAGGCATTTTCACAAAATTTAATTTCAGGAAAGTGTGGACCAGTCGATAAGACTCTATCGCAGTCGTGTAATGGTTTCTTCTACCATATTTGACTCATACGTCTTCCCAGCAAACAATTTTTCTTTCTTCTTGACATGCATGGTCAGCAAAAGCACCTCTGTAGAATGTGATCGGTTGAAATGGTGCGAAGTTCACCCTGGAGCCTTCAAGCTTATCAATAGTCCAATAGGACTGTCAAGAGAATTGATATGGATACCGGTCCCAAGCCGATGAAGTGAAGTGTGGTACAACCATGGTACGTTTTAATGTATTTACCTTGTTATCTGCTCATAGCGAGGATCAGGAATTGAAATCATCTGTTGTCTAGAAGGACTTGCACCCTCCGATGCAGTGCTCACGGTGCTTTCTGTCTCTTTGTCCGAAAGGATCTATCTTTCAGCATGAGTTGTTAGGGCCCAGCACCTCCCAGGCTCGCATTTTGGATGTGGTGATCAACTGGGCAGAGTCCACCAGGCAAGCGTGCTCTCAAAACCCTGTGGACAACAGCATTGTGAGGTGTGGGATATTGCCATATGGGATTGAACGTTGGACAGAATGTGAGTCTTTTCTTCTTTGCCAGTAGCTCGTCACTTACGTAGGGCCGTTTAAAGAAACAAGCTTCCTCGGCGGGGCGGGAGACCATCATCGTACTTGATGCCGTTGCCCACCATAGTAGGGGGTCACCTTCCATTCAGATCCATCCCCCTCAGGTCATTATGCTTGTGGGATACCGACGAGATGCGCGACGTCAGCGTCGATGACTCAGAAGGGAGGAAGGCAACATTTTCCCCTTTCAAGATTTCTCTTCCTTGTAACCAGAAGCGACATTCTTGTTCCAATCCAGGATGGTTTGGTCGGATCCGAGTACTATGCATGTTCTATTTTGATGGCCGATTCCGAAAACGACTTCTTCGCATCACTCATTTTATCTTCCGATGTGTTTTGCCATCTTTGAGCAAGCTATGAGGATTGTTGGTTTGATACACTGCCATGGCAAAAGGACCCTATTGCGGGGATCACTGCGAAAAAGTTACAGAGGCCCATCCTTCAGGTGACAGCTCTCGGGGACAACCAGTTCATGTTTCGTTGTTAGAAGTGGAGTCTTTTTCACCGCCGGATTAGCTAGCAAGGTACGCCGTTTTCTTTGCTGTATACTCCATGTCTGAATTTTCTCTTCAGATTTACTAAAACTAGGTCGTTATGGAGTTAACTTCAGCACATATCATCGTGATCGTAATCCATCAGTATCATTGAGCGAAGCAGTCGGAGAGAAAGAACTATTGATTCTGCAGACCAAGCCAGCCATGTTGTTGTTCAATCTGGGTTCCTTGCCACCTCCCTCATCCTCGATTGTCACCATTAGGCTGTATCCGCGGCCAAGCAAAACAAATCCGGACACACATCTTTCTTGCCCCACGCACAAAACTCAGAGATGAAGACCAACTTCAGGCACTGAGATCTGGTATGGATGCGACATCTGACTGTCGGTATGTCGATGAATCTGTTTCTCAATAATAAGTCCCTGATCCGCTTTTGATCCCCAGCACATGAGCGATACTTCTCACGAGTCACAACTCTATTTTTTTAAATCTATTACCCGGGTCTTAATAGAAATATGGCTGTTGTCCTTCTGATTGATTATCGTGGCCATCCTGATCCCCACTCGTTCCAGACAGACCGTTCTGGGGTTGCTATGCCTATCACCGGATGGTCCTTGTCCTTGACCACCGCTAGGACCACCATTACCAATAAATCCTTGTCTGCCGCCACCTGATGGAGGATTGCTGCCGCCTCCCTGAGCGTCTAGTGAGGTGTACTGTGACATGAACTTGGAAGAAATTTTGATGAGAATGTTTGCTTACCGCTGGGAGAGTGTACGTGGAAAGCACCATGGTGATGATGATGGAAATGCGCGTGATGGATGGGGAGTAGTCTGGACTGAATTGTTCAAAAAAATGAGGAGAGCGTAATGGACAAGCCAATACAGAGGATAAAGCACCAGGCTTGATGAAAAGTTCGTGCTTCTCTCCCTTACTTTTATACCTGGCTGTACGCGTCAATGTCAAATTCACGCGTCGCGGCTTCAGCCGGCCCATGTGTTCCAGACTGGGATCAAAGCTGACAGTCCGCAGTACATCGTCACCTTGGAGTTTAGAATGCGACTTTTAGCTCAAGCGTTGAAAGAAGTTGGTGAAAGGGCGTCTCTCCATCATGTCTCCCTCATTGGATTCCTTAGATCTCGGCACCAAATTTAGGCTTCAATCCCGTACAAGATGGGTGAATCGGCCATTTAGCCTACCCTTCTTTTATGTAGAACCCAGGAAACTGCTGCTGTACGCGTCGCCATCATGCTCATTCTCCTTCAACCGTCTCGCTGTCCGTCGAGCCTTGATGTTGGGAGCGTAGGCGAGAGTAGACCAAGGCAGATTCGGGCCGGATCACTCCTTGTGAGGCCAGATACAGAGAGACGAACCTGGACTACGGATGTCCGGACCTCTAAGACTTCGAAAGTGAGAGGTCCTAAAAGAAAGCGCATATCGGAATGACATTTGAAGATATGTAGGTCCTGGATAGTGATGAGTACCATATCAGCTAAGTTCTGTGGCTCCGTATCACAGCGATCCAATTCCAGAGTCACCAGAGATGACATTGTATTCTCGAGAATCAAGCGAATGAAAGGGCCTGATCTGCCACTCACACGAACATGGTTTATATTGATGATTGACGCCAAGACTGAGGCGTATGATGAGAGACAGACGTCGAAGGATCCATCCATGATTATGGAGATGGACCTGATAGCTGCTAAGCGCTCGGAATCGAAGGAAAAGAGGTTCAGTGTCAGTTTCTGGTTCATGTCAAAGATGACAGTGACGTTCCTCCAAAGGAAATGATTAATGATGGGCTATGTGATATAGGATGCATTTCTCTGTGAGACAGAGCGCACGGAGAGTACTGGGATCGGCGAAGTGCATGATGTATGAGAGCAGCTCGTGCGGAAAGTCTAGCAGGTGCATTTTGGAGCGAAGGGTAAGAAGGAGGCATCACTGGGTTCTGTACATTCATATACTTGAAATGAATGGGCGCATACAACTAAGGTAAGCCTTTGTACCCTACGGAACAATGAACAAATCCCACTACCTTGGGAGCGCAGCAAGATGGACATCCTGTTAACCGGGCCCATGCTAAGGACAGGAATGCGCCAGGAATAGTGGGGATGTCAGACAATATCCGGTTCTCACATATACAAGCACCACGGAGAGAATGAATGGGCACATACATCTCAAAATATTCCTCGGGGCCCATTATCGTCTATGGAGGAATGAGCAAATCCGACGAGCTCAGGAGCGAAGCAAGACGTATGTCCAACCAAAATCACTGGTTGACCGGCGAGCGCGACTGTGTAAGCTGACTGTATGTGTGTGAATGGCCAATGCAGGGCATCATGCAGATGTCAGACACACAGCCTTTGAAATATCATAAATGAGTGATCCTCATTGGTCCAAGCGGCAGGTTTATTCACCAGAACCCGCTTCCATTAATTCATATCTATCTCGAAAAACATCGTGTCCCACTATTGGGAAGCATCGATCTTATTCCATGAGGGCTCTCACATGTTATGTAAGGCACGCGGGTAATCAATGTGGTGGTCGAAAAAAGAGGACTGATGTGGCTGTGCACATGGATCAATTGTTTGATCAGGACTCCGACATGCCTCATATCGCCCTCATTGAATCCTTGCAAAATGAGCATTGGCAGTTACGCTGATGACTAGAACTGCTGGAGCGCCTTTATTACTATGTAGTCAGTATGTGAATCATTGGAGAATATTGTGTGTACGCCTTTCACCAATGACGGTCCTTTTGTGTACATCTGATGTCTTAGTCCACAGCAAAGATTGTAGACTACCCTAGCTCATTGACGAGTAGATTTACACTAACGAGACTACTTCGTTACATCCACAGCTACACTTATGAATCAAAAATAATCATGAAGACATAGAAATTTTTCATTGGGGTACCAGGAATCTAACCACGTCTACCATAAACCCAGCGAATACACTATGTGATTGCAGAAAAGTAAGTATCGTTGTACGGATACAAAGCAATAAGTAAAGTGCATAGAGGAATCTAATTATCATCTCCGACGACACCTGTGTTCAGATACTGATTATTTTTCCCCGCCAATGTGCCTTAGAATACCCGTGTACAGCATCCCTTTCGGATTGCGAGAAGAAAGCAAAGGGAGAAATCCGAATCAACTACTTTCAAAGATTCATTATATTCATTCCGGTTCATCGTCATTGCACATCAAACACGCTCAGTCACTCTAGAATAAAATGCAGCATGTGACTGTGAGAGACGGCCACATCGATGTCGTCTGCAGACAGCAGCCTTGCGTCGTCCTCCGATGCCATTCCCATCCTTCGCTGTATTTGACTTTGCCACGTCATCTGGCCTACGGACGCCCGAAACACCCACAGGTTAAGTGGGAGTTAGGGTCCAGGGATACGCCCGTACAATCCACTGATAAACGCGACACAGTGTTTCGGCGGCATTTTGATGTGAACAAGTCATTGGGAAATGACAAGGAGTGAAGACGGTGGGGGACAACTATGGGAGTGATAGAATGGAGTGGGTGGCGATGAGGAAAATGAATGTAGAATGAGGTGTTTGTTTACAGCAGAGGTGAATGAAGCCGTGCACACACACTGAGGGTCAGCATGACGGTGAACGAAGCGGGCAAATATACGCGGATCCCCGGCACCTTTGCGTCAGAAGGTGCATGCATCCTCCCAATTTCAACGGCTCCTCCCCTCGAAGTAAGAGGGAAACGAGGAAATGATGGTCGAGACAATCCTAAATCGGGAATATGGGCCCAAGGAAGGATCACAAAGCACACTGACGACTCACCTGCGGCACGAGACCAGACCAGACGCACTCAGAAACCCTGATGAGCACCACCAGTGACTCTATCACCTTGTCGTACGTCCGCCTGAACAGCCATCAAGCGTGTTGATGATAGAGTGACGAGAATGGCGGTCCCCGTGATCATCCTTCCCAATACAAGACCTCCATTCGCAGTGGAAAAGCATGCGGTACTAAGTATTCGGTGGAGGATAAAGGGGAACAAGAAGAAGCGAAGGCAGAGGGATGGGACGGAGGGATGGCAGGTGTAACTGGCGATAGAAGGACAGTATATTCGGCAATTTCCGGCTCCGTCTTTTTCGGCCTCTGCCGACCAAAAGTCCTCTCTCTGTCTCAGCTGGGTGGTGACTATTTTTGGATGGTCAAAATAGAATCAAAATCTGAGATCGCGATTTTGGGTGAGGTAAATCCCTCGATATTTCCTTATCAGGGAATTCCCTAGTGTTTGACTGAGGCAAAATCCGACATTTCGCACTTTGATTCTATTTTGAATCACTCAAAATAGTCGCCGCCCAGCTGTGTGTGTTGGATTTCACGTCGATAATCCGCTTGCGCGCATCTCACCCATGTAGCAAAAATAGACGTATTTCTTTATTCCAAAAGGGCTGCAAAACGGAAAACACGTTTGGTTCTGGCGCATTAATGGATTTCTTGGAACAAGACTCAGATACGCCATCCGTACGCATAAGGCACTATTTAACACTTCACTGGGCTCTCTCTTCGTCGAGCACGTTCAGGTAATTCCTGACATGCCAACAGTGTGTCCTCAACAGCCGCCTTTACTGAACATTGTGGATATGCACATCATGTGCATGATTCCCTCATCCCTCGCACCATCCCAAGATCCTAAAAGCACAAAGTGACAATTCACCTGTAAGTGTACCTCGATGAGCGACTTCCAATTCAATCTGTTAACGGCCATTAACTACGGTGACATATAAAACACGATTGAATAGACCGCAAACCCTGGCATCTCCCAAAATTGACCAGTCTTTCTCGTCAGTTCAGCACCTCGAAAGGAATGCTAGTAAAAAGAGCTATGTCGAGGGTTCGTCAGGTACGAGGACTGAAAAGAGAGCAGCATACCATATTAGAAGAATCCTATGACTCCATGTAATAGTGATCCAATTCCAAAATCACCAGAGACGCATTTGTATTGTCAAAAACCAAGTGAATGAATGGAGCTCATCTGCCACCGACACGGTGGATCATGCACGTGAATATCGGGGGAAAAATGAAGCTACAAAGTAAGAGTGTCCTGGAATGATTAATTATAAATAGTGAAACAATAACAGAGGCAAAGTCGAAGATGTTGGACTCGGGTTTATACATGAGGCTAGTATCAAAGAGGACAAAGCTACAGTGACATGGGAAGACTCATCCTCCTAATCTGTATTCCACATACAGTTTACGATGATCTGTTACCGACATGTATGGGAATTTCAATTTAAGTATTTGGACCAATCCTATGGAAGAATGAGAGAGACATACCGAGTGAGGTCTCATTGGTTCTCGAGACGATGTGATAATTCTTAAGCACAGGAAAGGCAGGTATGAGCTGCAACAGCTTTTGATGCATATCCTGCGAGAGAAAGGTGCCGAGAACGAGCTCCTCGAGTAATGGGAATGTACGCTGGGATATCCAAAATTAACTATAGATGAAACTATAGCAACCGAAGTACGAGCGCTTACCTCCAAAGCGCGTCCCAAATACAAGGGGTCACGGCATCCCGTGTCACAGCATGTATCGATGAGAAATAATCTTTTCATTATACCAACATGGACGTCTGTGAGACGCCGTAAGGTCATGCCGATATGCATACATTCACCATCCAGGTCTATGAGCATGATTATTAGTTCCTGCGAGATCTGATACAGAGATACTCACCTGGGCCGTGGACCTCCAAGTTTTCGACAGTGAGAGGTCCCAAAAGGAAACGTCGGGAGATACATAGGTCCCAGATAACAATGGGTATCATCTCGGAAAAGTCTTGTGGCTCCGCATAACAGCGATCCAATTCCAGAGTCACGAGAGATGCAATCCCGGACAAGGTTTATATTAATCACTGATGCCAAGTCCAAGTCGAATGATGAGAGACAGAAATCAAAGTGTCCGTCCACGACTACGGAGAGGGACCTGATAGCTGATAGGCACCCAGAATCAAAGGAAAAGATGTTGGGGCTTGGACTTTGGCCGGTGATGTGCTCAGTAACGGCAAGTGGCAAAAGACTAGTGGGCAGAAATGAGCTCCAACCAACACTAAACCTCTCTACACTCTACACTATCACCAATGTATTGAATTCAGGTGTTTCGAGTACGATAGAAGCACTCTGCAGACTCGATAATCAAGGTAGGTTGTTCAAAAGATGTTTTATTCGTTACTAGTGAGCTTTACAAGCGTACCACTCGCACTAGTGGGGTGGGTAAGACACAATTGAATGAATGTGACATGGTTTTGAGCTACTGCGCTCGCTGGGACTCCGACTGTTCGGACTATTGGCTCTCTTGGCCCTGTAATACTTCCTACAAGTGATCAACACTTGACTAGTTCGCACTCTTGGCTTACTAGTGGCACTCTTGGCCTAGAAACTGCTCCTTACAAGTGATCTACACTTGACTAGTTCGCACTCTAGCTTACTAGTGGCACTCTTGGCCTAAGAATAATACTTTAACTTTGAGAAACTGCAAGAACTAACTTTGGAGCACTCTTGGCCTTTGCAGGACACAATAGTAGACTCAAAGGGACTTCAATTCACTCAATACTATAGGTAACTTAGCGACTAGTAGCCGCTTCGTTCGAGGTTATGCACAAAAGCCTTTAATTGGGGGCACTAGATACTACTAGTCTGTCACAATCGCAGGGATGGCGTCGCCTCCCATTGCGAGTGACTATTCTACTACTTATATACTGTAAAGAAAGGTACAAAGCGACACAAACAGCTACACTAGTGGGGTATTTTCGGTACAGATTTCTTGGCTAGTCACGAAATACTGCGAAAAAGCACACAATAGTCGGTCTAGAAACTACTGCTGGACAACTAGTAAGCCACGGAGCTACGCTAGCGGTTTTATCTCGCATTCTTGACCCAGCAACGCGCCACTAGTGCCGAGGATAAACTACTAGCCACGCTTCCGCATCCGCAATGCAGTTGGCCGTGATTGAACGCGCAGCCTGGCTAGCCTCATGTCCGATCGTAACAGATCTGATCGCACTAGTTGGATCTAGATGCGAGGTTAATCCGTTGCTAATTCATTTCTAAGTCCTGCTTCGAGATTGCTGCACAACTAGTTAACCTGACTTAGGCATTTATGCCCTGATCGGCCTGCTAGTGACCGGACTTCACAAGATCTGTGTATCCTGCTTCTTGTTTGGTGCGCTAGTCACGTTACTTGTCTACTAGTGGCCTTATATTAATTAGTCCAGCTAGTATTCAAGTCACTAGTACGGCCGGCTGGTAGATTTAACCCACTAGTGGTATCGCATCTAAGTCCTGGCTTCACTAGTCGCATACTGCTGTAACTATCAGCTCGAAGCCTCAGCTATAGTCCTTTTACTATCACTAGTATCGGATAGATATGCAATTGTATTGTTACAAATTCGCAAAATCTAGGTGTGAACGCATAGATGGCGTATCACCGGTACGAAAGATGACAGTGACATTTCTCCAAAGGAAATGACGAGCTATGCGATAGAGGTTCCGTTTCTCTGTGAGACTGAGCATGCGGATGGTATCTGTATCGGCAAAGTGCACAGTGTATGAGAGCAGCTCGTGCAGAAGATCCAACAGGTGCATTGAAGGACCGGTAAGAAGGAGCCATCACTGGATCATGTATGTTTATATACAAAACAGACAGAAAAACACCACTGAGAGAGTAAATGGGCACATACCACTGAAAATATGCCTCTGGGCCCAATCTCGTCTATGTATGGAAGACTGAGTAAATCTGATGAGCTCGGGAGCAGAGTAAGACATACATCCTACCAAAATCATTGGTTAACTGGGAAGCCCGCCTATGTCAGCTGAATATATGCGCGCGAATGTCCAATGCGGGGGATAGTGATATCGGTAGCGAGGCCATCAAAATATCCTGTACAAGCTGTCCCAATCGCTTCCAAGCAGCGAATTCATCCAGCAGGTTCCGCTATATTTGTCCTGTTGAACATCGTGTCACAGTATTGGGCATATCGTTGAGGATGTGAGATGGACCCTCAAAAACTGATGAGGGTACCTGTACCTGCATCGAGGTATATGAAGTCAGCGATGAGTGAGAGCACCTACCACAAGAGGTCAAGATGATTGCTAGGCATCAGTCGGCAGTGGAACACGACGGGCGCTAGTTGTGATATGCATATTGTTTGCCGGGACGGGTTAACAAAAAGCCGTCCTAGGACTGGTGCTCCATCGCTTCTCAATGGAGCTCGGTGCTTCCACCATCGCGTCGAGTCGTTGATATCATCTGTCATCCTTCGTATTGAGAACAAGGAAGCACAGAGAGCACAGCGCAGATTGAACGAAATAGTCTGATAGTTGGCTACTGTTAGCATCAAGACCGGTAATCAAACAACCCCGCCATGTACGTGTGTCTCACAGAAAGGATGAGCCCAATCCAAGACCTTCATTCGCCCAGGAGAAGACTATGCGAAAGCCTTCAATGGAGGAGTCAGAGATGCGAGATCAAAGAGGCGATGGCAGAGGTACGAGAGGTAGGGACGGCGGGTGCAACTGGCGATGATGGTAGAAGGGAAGCATCTTCGGCAATATCCAGCTCCGTTCTTTTCCATCTGTGCTGACCAAAAGTCCTCTCTGTATTGGAATTTATTTTGATAAGTAATCCGCTGCTGCGCTTCTCAAGGCTTCCCCTGTAGAAAAAGTAGACATGTGTTTTTCTTCCGAAATCCCTGCGAAACGGAAAACACGGCTGGTTCTGGGCCAAGAGAATTCTGCGTTTGACATCTGCATGCATGCGTTCAACTGTGTTTGTCTGCGTTTGCATGAGTTCAACTTGCATACATTTGTGGGCCCATCGATGTATTTAGATGCATCGTATCCTGATAGTCAGTGTCATTTCAATGATACCGGTTAATTATGTTTTCTGTTGAAAAATGACTTACTTTTCTGAGTTTCCTGGAAATATCTCTGTGACTTACTATGACTTAAGAACGAAAGGGAATCATCTATAAATGCATGCATGTTAGTCAGTTCTAGTCTCACAACGACTATAGTACCATTTTATGTTGAACTACTCGTGATCCCTTCGCTTTTCTCGACTTTGGGTAAATCAGGCACCTCTAGAATCAACACAAAGACTCACGCATCTCAAAAATAAGTCACACATGCATCCAAACATTGAACGCAAGCGTTAAGATAGCGCACACATGCGTTCCTTTTGAAAATGCATGCGTTCGAAATTAAACGCAACTGTGTGACAGTTGTGTGACAAATCTGCATTCGGTGCGTTTGATGCATTCAAGTCCGAGTTGAACTAGTTGATTTATGATCGCTTCGATTTCTCCCACCCGTATTTGCTTCTAGTTGCTCCCATTATGCAGATATTCTATTGTTATGATATATTCTAGCCATGCATAGCCAGGTTGCTGTCAAGTTGTCGCTTTGGAGCTAGGATTTGGCTCAGTTCCTTCAGCTTGTTCCTCGACAGAATGGTCATGGTGCCATAGTATTTACTGAAGGTTATCATACCTCATGGCCTCTAACACCTCTTAAAACCTCCAAGCGCTCTTACATTTAAAATTCTAGCTCGAACATCAATGAATTCAACTGTACAGACTCTACCATGACGAAGAAAGTCAATTATGGCCAGTGTCGATGTCATGCGGCATATAAATTTCGTAGGCAGTCAGTACTACTTACAGTGTAGCTAATAAATCATGTTATGGGTGTTTGTAAGCCCAAATGCACAAGACGCACAACAAACACATCCATGTCATGCTCTCGCAGACGTGACAAATGCATGCGTGAAAACGCAAATGCATGCACGCAAACATAAATGTAAACGCAGAATTCTACGTGCCCGCTGGTTCTGACGCATGCAATGGATTTTTTGGAACAAGACTTAAATGGGCCATACGTAAGGCGCTATTTAACACTTAACCGCACTCTCTCTTTTGTCGAGCACCTTCAAGCCTTTCCTGACATGCCGGCGCTGTGTTCTTAAGAGTCACCTTTACTGAACATTGGGGTATATGCCCATCATTCTCATGATTCCCTCGTCCCATGCAGCATCCCATCATCACTCGTTGGGAATAAATTGGTGGTGCGTCCTCAGCTTTGCCTTTAAATATTAACTATCAGTCAAGAAAAGACGCTGATGTACCATACTTTAGCCCTAGAATAAAATCAGGAGACACCAGATGATTGCAGACAGAAGGAATAGAACCCCGAGCTGCAGCAAGATGCATGGCGTTAGCCACTATATAACCTGGGCCTGACAAGATAGCTGTAAAAAGGGACACGAAGCTCGGTAAATTGTGGTAGTTGTACATTTCAAATGGTACAACAAAGACATGCATGCAAGCCTTACTTACGCATACAGAATTGCTGTATCTGAACGGTTTTGAGGGAAAGAACTGAACAACAAAGTTTGTTGTACTCTGCATCAATTCGGATGGGAGGACTCGAACCCTTGAAGGTCGTTCTATATACCAGGAGTGGCAATGTTAACCTTTACACCATGTCCGAACATCATCCCACCAATTTGCATGCGTAACAAACTAATCTTTGGTCTTTCCTCCAAAGACAATATAAGGAAATGTTCATCTCGAAGAAGAGTATTTGAACTGTGACAAGTAGCTTTTATGAATTCCTACCAAGATAATATAGCCTGGCACAATGGAACGTCGACTGCTTATTAGCTATATCGTGGGGATATCCTATACCCGATCCCAGCAATGCTGTCTATTTTCCTCCTTGTCGTTGTACTTTACACGCCGTCTCTTTGTCCCCTGTCGACGTCATCCATATATTGATATGCATGCATCCATAGCCAGTTTCGCATTCGCTGAAACTCGGCTCCCTCATACCTTTCGTCCTCGATTCCGAGTCCTGTGTATACAGGATTCGGTCTTTGCAACTTGAGCTTTCCAGGGTGGCTGTGCTGTTTCGTCTCTCCTTCCTGTTTTGGATGTAATCATGTGACCTCATTAATTGCATCGTTCGCCCATTTGAGCCTCAATGCTCAAATTGCCTCTTCGCCGTATATTAAGCCTTTTCAGTGTATATTCTCTTTGATTTTTTTCTTACCAGTCAACTCCTCATAGCCCGTTACTGCATCCGTGGTAAGCTATCACCCTATTGCTCAAGTCCTGCCTATACGGATTACTGTTCTCTCGAATGTATTCCGTTGACCTCGACAAGCTATCATCAACATCCGTTGTTATTGAAGCCCTAAACACCAGGTACACATATAGCCAATACCTCCGTTGCAAGCTAACGTTGCCTTGCTCTGTCTCTGCAGCAAGAATTTGCTGTCGAACTCAAGTCGAACCTGGAGCATGGATATCGGTATGGGGGTAATGGTAAACTCTTTCGTGTCTCTCAATGCTTGTTGGCTGATGATGTCGTATAGGCCATCTTCGAGATGTGGATCTCACCCGGTATCAAGGTATCCATCCACTTCACATGCCCACTGAAGCATTCCCTCCAAGTAGGCTAAAGTATTGCCCTCGACAGTCAAAATTCTGACATGATTAATTATCAGGTCTCATTCAAGTATGGCTTCTAATAGTACACTCGCCGACTACCATAGCCTCGGTTTGGAGACACACCTGGGATCAGGTACGTAGTTAACGGTTTTATCTCCTCCCGGCTTAACCATCTTCCTCTCCAGGCAGCCACCATGATGGCCATCGCAATGTTGCCAATGTTGTCACTGTACACGCTCACACTGTCATCTCAATAGCTTAGTACTGCGAAGTGGAGAAGATGTCAACGCTAGTCTTTATAGGATGTACGATGGTACGAGATATCGGGATCTGTCTCACGTTTTCTGACTTTTTCCATAGCTTCTTGGTGAACCGAACGATACACAAAGCATGCCATCGTTTTTCTTTCACACGTAGTCCTAGCTAATATGCGCTATGGTTGATAGCACTTATAACAAGTGGGGAATCTGGTCCCGATATCTGTTAAGAGTGCGGGTGATGTAAGGCAAGTAAGGCTTTCTCTTTACAGGAACCATCATTGAAACCTTTGGCACTGTAGGCTTCATAATGGATGCTGACAAGCAACCGCTGAGCTTGGAGTAAAGCTTGGGTGGTATAGACCAATCATTGTAGAGGCAAGACAGCATTTTATTTACCTCTGCAGTGGTTTAGATACTGATTACTTTCAACAGGATGTGACCACAGAGGCGTCGACTGCCGACTGGGACCATGAAACAGGCTGCATGGTATGCTTCTGCTACCGAGTGTTAATATTAGTACTGCCTCAGGCTCTTGTTTAGGTGTATCGTTGGCATGCCCCTCACTGTGATACTAGGATTTGCCAATGCGACAATTTCCACAGTAACCGACTGTGCAGATAACGAAATGATGCATCATGAGAGCTTGTTCATCACTACGTTAACTATCTTCAACGAATAGTTCTCTGTCGTGGGTGTAGGCCGCACACTATCAGGCTCCAAAGAATACGACACCCCACGACCTGTTGTATGGGTTCAGCGATGGAGACTTTTGAAATTTCTCCTTAAGTCGGATTCAGAGAGTGTTGAGAAGATATACAGTGGTGATTTGGAGCTACCTGAGAGGACATGCAGAAGGTTCATTGCTATGCCCCTGGGAAGCCATCCACAATTGCCAATTTATACTTTCAATGTCCCCTCGACGTTGACTATCACAAGTCCTTCCGGCTTTGCTCCCTCGAATAATTTCTCTCAATCCACATCATCCCTTCTGCTGCAATCCTCATCCACCAGCCTTTCGTCAGTTCCACGCAGCGATGTTGGCTTTTCCTCCCTTATTATACGTACAAGCTCCGCACACTCGTGTTCTGACATTGCAGAGCTACAAAGTCAGAGGAACAGTGGTTATTTTCATCTTGTATCCAGTGTAGGTCTTTTCAATGGTCTTGTGAATTGTTCTTATTTGAATATGTATTTACTATCCCTCAACAGCGGACGGCATTCAAGGTTGGCAGTTGGCATCGATAAAGGGATGAAAGACGTGCAAAGCATACAAGTGCCTGGGAATACTCGCAGAACTGGAATGCGGTGTGTGGACCATGGCTGATTACAGGATGGAAGGTATCCATATGTTGATGCATTATGGTATATCTTTCATCAAATTTCTAGTGAGCTACTGACGAAGGTCCATGGATATCCTATATGGGCTAGCGTTCTGCCGCTTCCGAATTTGCAGATAATTCAGACACATCACTGGCCGCTCAACAGCAGCTCTACGCTCTATCGATAAACAGTAGCTGCATGAATGCCCTTGCGCAGATAAGCCAAGGCACATGACACAAAGCTTTGCCACAATTATCTGAATGCTCAACAAAGGGCTAGAATCAAAGTTTATAGTAGCGAGTATGTCTTGCATGCTCTGCCCTCACAGCTTGTGGCTGTCCCTCCTCTTCTGCAATGTTGATGGCTATCCCTCCCGCCGTAGCAGTCCAGAAAAAAAACCAGAGGACTCAGTCTTGCCACGCTTGCATTGGCCCCCAGCTTTAATAGGTACCACAGGTGCCGCAGGGTAAAAAGAAGATAAGCGACGGGGAGAAGGAGGGAACAAAGGTGGCGATGTGATAACCACTCGGGATAATGATGTAGCGGATATTGAGGCGTGTTTCAGCAGAAAATAGGTGACGGGCGGGTCGATGTAGTGGTATCGTTGGGTGCGGATGTCGTTGATTGATACTGAGACTTTGATGATGATGAATGTATGGGCGTAATAGTGTACAAAAAGTCCTTGGTTTTGTAGGCGCAACACCCCTACTTCTGGTAGTCTCCCGCACTACTTATTTTGACGTCGTGTTTGTCCCGCAGGTAGATTCCTAGGGTCAGTTTCGTGAGTCATATCCCATATGCATCTGTAAATGTGTGATGACTTGCCACCACCACTTCTAATTCTCAAGTACTTTACCGCAGATTCCAACGGCCACTTGAACCCAACTACCACCGCCTGTAGGTCCTCGGGTCATGCGTGGCAGCGGCCTTAAATTATGTTTGCGCATATTCTCATTGTATGTCCCATGGTGCGGCGTATCAAGCGACTGCCGAAAAGCCTCACAGTAAGCCTCACAGTTTCGAAAGGTTCGTGTTTGTATCCTCCTTTTCTCTTCCTTCACAAACGACTCCATCAACTGTTTGCTTATTTGAATGTCCTAAATATCATTTATTCGAACTTTGGACTTACTGTGCGGCAACTCCTAGATCTACCGGAACCTTTTACTTAATTGCGAGCGGTTTGTTAAAGTTCTTGTGGTGAAGCGACAATCACTAATAGATATTAGATGTAGGCGTAGGCCGGCTGGTATCCATGTCAGAAGGTACCTGGTGATCATGATACAACTAAGTGCGGTTCAAACAAGTACCTGGTATGATGGAGATCCCGCACTACCTGTACTTCAATAATTTTTGTACAGTATAACCACAATATGAATGTTTCAATGCCCCGCCTTCAGATAACCCCATGCAGACCGGCCCATCATCGAAAGTTTGCGGAACAATGTTCAATTTCATATTGCCCGCACCCAGGATAAGGACACCGTCAGTCTCCAACACACGTAAGCTCCCATCAGTCCACAATAGAGAGAGCCCCTGGCATTGGTATTCTGGGAGGTTGAGGGAATTCTAAATCATAATGTCAGTGAGAAGGAATGATCCTAAAAGCACAGTTACAACGCACCTATAAGTGCACATCGATGAACGACTTCAATCTGTTAATGGCCATCAGCTACGGCGGTACACAAAACATAATTGAAGGACTCACTACAGACCACATCTCCCAATCCCAACCTCCATCGAGCCATTACCTGTCATGTCGTGGCGATCTCCTTCACAGTTTTTGATAGCTGGTATCGCAATATCGAAAATGAACAGGCCCTTCTTGTCAATTCTACACCTCGAAAGGAATGTTGGTAGAAAGAGCCATGTCAAGTGTTTGTCGGATACCAGTACTGAAAAAGAGCCGCCTACCTACCACAAAGACCGTAGTAGAACGGATACTCTGTGACGTTTGACGTGAACCATCATTCGCTCAGTGGTGGAAAATCTGTAAGATTCGGTAGACACTGTAATTGGCCGTTGTTTGAGAATGGAAATACGGAGCACGCGAACAAAGAGATCCAAGAGCTGGCGGGCTGCATTCGGATATTAGATAGTCTGAAAGTTGGTGACCATCAGTATCAAAACTAGAAATGAAACAAACTGCCACGTACATCTCCTCGAAAGAAAAGATACCTGAGTCAGCCATGGACAATGCGATGGCGACGGGAGGATAATTGTTAGGGAAGTATACAAGAATGGAGAGGATGATGGCAATGCGATGGTTCACGTGTAGTCTGGGATAACTGCTGGAGATAATGACGTGGCACATTGTGACAGAGAAGCGGGAAATTAGCAAGGATTGGTGGCAAAGACGAGTAGTAGGATGGTGGTGTTTGCCGCCCTGTCATAATGTGATGATCAATGCTCGGTGCCAGTGATGCTCAAGTCGGTATTGAATATCATTTTGAATATTGATATTGAACATTCGCCAAGCACACCCATCTTCTCTGAGACGGTGCCATTGCGACCCGTAAGTGCACCATGAATAACTTCAATCTGTCTATGTCTATAAGCTATGGCGGTACACAAGACACGATTGAAGAACTGACCACAGACCGGAAACCCTGATGAGCATCACGGGCTATGCTCCAACCGTTTATGTCCTCCTGAATCGTTGTTGAGTCATACAAATCTTGGTAACAGATATATTGCAAGTGCTTGGTAGGGAGGTTGGTCTCAGATTGAGAGATGAAGTGCTAGCGCTGATATTGCAAATAAAAGAATAGGTGGGCCCTTCTCGTCAATGTGGCACACCCAAGGAGTACTAGAAAGAGTAATGTCAAGGGTTGGCCAGATACTGAGAATGAACAGCATACCTACAACGAAGGCCACCTGAGAACCCATACTCTATGATGCCCACCTGTCGCTCATCTGTAGTAAAGCTCGAAGATTCTATCGATGCGGTGCTGTGATTTGTCATCGTTCATAACGGATTTGCAGGAACCGCCGATCACACGAACAAAGATGCTACATATTAGATGGTCTTAAAGTTGATTATTGTTGGTATCAAGACCAGCAATCAAAAGAAACTGCTATGCACCATTTCTCCAAAGGAAATGACGCCCTCAATCCAAAACCTTGGTTCACAGGGAAATATCGTGCGGCACAGAGAAGGAAGACGCAATCTTCGAAAAGAGATGGAAGAGGCATGAAGAAAACCTTGAGGAAAGGACAACGAGAGTCCAAGTAATGGGAGCAATGGTGGCAGAGGGAGAGCATCTTTGGCAATATCCGGGTCCATCCGATGTATCCGTCCTTTTCCACTTTTCCGTTCAACGAGTACTCTCTTCCGCTAAGTCATCAGTCCGGCGGCAAAGAAAAACAAAGCAGCTGAAGTTGCTGTTATGCCATCTCCTTCACCAGTAATACATTGATGACAAGCTCAAACCCTGCAAAAAGCAATGGTGTGGTTGAATCTGGTGCATACAATGTGCATATTGCCATGTGACAACTTCTTTCGAACTGGATGGGCTCATTCTCGTATTGCATGATATTTGTACACCACTGTGGTAGTAGAGTCGTAGGTTAAATGATTTTTGTTGGACCTTCAAAGGCTTCACACCTATTACCGTGGATGAACACTGCTCATGCACAAACTACCCTTCTGAAGTAGAAACGATGGCTTTCATTCAAAATGAACATGTTTTCTTGCTCCAAACAGCAGAGGTATTCTAATTCCATTCCTACGGAAGAGTTGGAGCTTGAATGTTGATGCGTGAGAGTGCCATGTCCAAGTCCATACACTGCGAGATCTCAGGAACATTTATGAGTCGGATATTCGGAATCGAAGAGGTGAGAAGTTATCGGCGATGTCCGCTAAATGCATGGCAGGAAACTATGAGCTTAAAATATCCAGTCATGGTGCATCATCGTATGTGATAATTTGGAACTCAAAACAAGGTGGACATGGTGGCGCGTCTACAAAGTGATTCCTGAGTATCAGGTGAATATTTCGCATCCAGTGCTTCTTGAATTCGACACCAGATGCCATTGCGGTCCATTCCCTTATCTTCTTGATATACTTGTATAATGTCCATCCAATCTTCATCGTGTGTGACAACGATATCAACAGCAGGATCCTGGAAAGAATCAGTTGATGAGGTTGCTTGACGGTGAAAATAATATACTTTCTTCAACAAATACTCATTAATTGCTGTGGAAAAATTCAAGACCTGTTATCACAGTGAGTTTACGTTCGCAACGATAATAGGGAATAAGATCACCTCGCCATTTTCTGCAGGAAATTCAGAAATAGAAGTCTCATCTTCCAGTTCCCAGCTCGAGTCAGAGTCCACTTCATCTTCATCTTCCATCATAGGTGGTGGCGAGCGTGATATTCTCCCAGCTCGATACTGGGAGTAGGACCTGTGGCGGAAGGTGGACATATCTTTTGGCATCAATGGACAGGGGGCCTTGTTCTCGAAAAAGGGAATTTTGTCTTTGGGGGAGCCTGAAATGCTGTTCAGCACCGTCTTCCTGTTGGCTTTGAACAGTCTATGCGAAAGGGATATGGTAAATCCTCTTGAAAAGACGCACTGGTTCTCGAGATTGGGACTGTAAGGATAGGCGATAGATTGAAGGGGATAAACACGCGTATCTGCTGTGAATCCTGAACTCCAACCTTGACTAAGTCTGATCTCTCCCTCTCCAACACCGGTTCCTGTAAATCTCAGGGAAAGGGAGCAGGTATTTGCAGGCTTTGTCACAGCTGTGACACCCCAAGATGTCGTTTTGTCACATCCAGTAACGACGTACAGGGATCCGTTTGCAGCTTCTCACCCTAAGTATTGTGGGCTGTTAACATAGTGATACCATGACGCGCCGTGCATGTATGAATAATCCTTTATCAATGACTTGTTGAGAAAGTCGTACTTTGTAGCGCTCTGTGGAAGGCATAGGATCGCAGCAGTCTCCCTTGTGGTACTGAATTCGAAGGAAGCCCCTGCGCTGACAATTCTTAAAGTACAAGTTAATGCATGTAAACGAAAAGAAGCATAACCATACCCGGATGCATCAGCAGACACGCTGGCAGATATCTCCCTGTAGGATACATCCACGCTGGTAATAATCTTGTTATAACAAGCCTGCCTGCTTCGCAACGGTTCGGCGCTCGATAGATGAAGAGGTTGAAAGCCAGGTGGTATGTTGCCACCATTGATTGGATCATGGGCCTCTCTGAAGATATTAAAGAGAAAGTCGAAACCCCCAATATCGTTCAGGATGCCTACATCCCCAGGATGGACGCCTTCCTGAGTGTATTCTGTAGAGCAACTGCAGTCAGGTTCAGGATACCAAAATGGGTATCCGTGACCCTTCCGGATAAGCTGCGTAATGTAAAGGATATGAGGCCGTTGTTCAGACATAGTGTTTGAGGAAGTAGGGGAGAATGAAGCGAATACGTGGAATGGGGAGGAAGCAATGTAACATAAGAATGCTTATCTTCCTTTCTCGTTAAAAAGTGAATTTTTCTAACAGCACTTGACGGCCTACGGTCGTCAAACAGTGGACTGCACCGCCTGGGATGTTCTAAGCATGCTGTTATTCCATTGAGAAAATTTGGCGCAGCATGCATGTGGTCATGCGAAGTGTCATTTAAATGAATAGAAGAACAGCAGACTGAAAAGCCACATACAAATCTATAAGGCACTGATATAAATCGCTATTCATTGCACCGTTCCTACCATTTTTGTGGTCTGACATGTTGATCAAAGGAATGAAGGAGGATATAACATCACTTTTTAGTTCCGCCGGCGGCTGTCCACGATGCTCTGTTATCGATGAAGACAAGTTCCAAGGTACACAGGACTCGTTGAGGGGCTTTGGTCATAAAATGCGGCAGACATAGGAAAGGACAGCACATCAGACCAAGACAGATATTGCCGAAGACACATTCTTCCTGTCGCCACACTCGCCACAATTAATTTGTTCATCATCTCTTGCCCAAATTTTCTGTTGGAAGTCTGCCATCAGTTTTATACAATATTTCTTCAAACCTTTCTATGCTTTCTCCGCCCCCGGGTGCCGTATCATCCTTTCCTGCGAGCCGTGGGATGCCTTTTCTTTGAGAAGAATGTTCGTGTGAGCTTTTCTGATTGCTTGTCTCTGTGCTGACAACAAAAATCTCTCAGGGCATTGAATCTGCGAAGATAGCCGTGATGTTCGGCCTTCTTTGTTCCCGCTCACCCTTTTCTTCCGGGTTTGTTCTCTACCGCATGAACAACTGATTGACAACCGATCACTATCACGGCTGCATCTTCAGTCCGTGGCATCAGCTGAAACCATCGCCTTTACCATCAATGAGCGCTAGCGCATGAGCGAAAGGAGATTGATTGAGAGTCTCATGGAATATCGGATCCAGGATGCTTTTTTTTCTATGTGAACCACTGTCCAGGACACTCTGTCTGCTTCACCACATTGACAAGAAGTGTACGCATGTTTTTGAGATCCCACTATCAGCTCTCGGTCTCGTACCAGAGACTGTTACTTGCGGAACTGGCAATGCGATAACCGTAATGGTCCAGGAGACGGCAAGACACTATGATCGTAGTGTCAACAGTGGTGGTGTTCATCGGTGTTTGTGCTCTGTTTGGTGAGTCGTTCAATCGTGTTTTGTATGTCGCTGTAGCTTATAAGCTACAACAGAAGGAAAGTTCTCCTGTCGAGGTTCACATACACGTCAAAATAACACATTTTGCAGATGAGGGGAGGATATTCTCGTAATGGGAGAGCCATCAGAGTGGGTTAAAATCCCCCTTCATGGAGGACACATTGCCTAAGCTTTGATCCCGCTACGCAGCTAAAGGAGACTCTAACTCTTCAAGAATCCCAACTGTGCGTCTTTCCTTTTACATCTTCTTCCATCATGTTTAGCTGGTAACCGATGGTCCATTTGCATATGCTCAACCGTGGCTTGATGCAAGACGGCGCATCTGAGCGACTTCACGTAGAAGTGCCCGCTACATCCGCCACATTCTCGGTAGTCTATGCACCCTTTGCCTCCACCGCAGGGACTTTCATTGCCTTTTTCCCATAAATTCGTCTCAACCAGGCCTTTCCCTTGCCGGCTTTTCCTCCAGCTATGGCGGTCCCCCGGTGATGTATCCGCATCGACCTGTTACTGAGAAGTAGTAGCACCTGTGCCACTGGTTTGTTTCGTTGTTTCGATCTCAAGCCCCTCAGAAAGAATGTCACTGTGTACCAGGGCATTTCGGAGCATTTGCGTGTCGTAAGCTTATCACTGATAAACCTCTCATCCCTGGCTTCATTCTTGGGTCATCTCGTGCTGCGTTGGAAAGGCACCACCGATGAACTCTTCGACGTTCGTTCTAGTATGCCAACGCACGAGTCTCTATGGTTCTTTAAATTCGCTGACATCGGTACCACCCACGCTATAGGAAATCTCCCCTCAGCGCGACATATTCGGCTGCAAATTCCCCAGTTGCATCTTTGAGTTTTGCTTTCGTGCCACGCTACACTCTTACTCCCGGGAGCCTAGCCTTCGTGCATAGGCCAGCCAAAGAGTCGATATATTTGTCCGTTTGCTCTGTGGGGTTACTTGATGAACGAAAATCAAACAAGCCGAGCCAAGAGATGGCCTATATTACTCAATATGAAGATTCGTAGAACGGAGTCTGAAAAAAGTCATTATGAAGTACCTGGGTCGCAATCTTGCATAGATAGGACCATGTACAAGATGTAGATAATTCTGTTGAGAATAAGAAGCATCAGCGATAAGTGTCGCCAAATCGATGAATCAATGTGAAGAGATGAACCATAAGGGATTCCCTTACAATGCAAAGGCCGCAGCGACACGTGAGGGCTCATCATAAGGAAACACACAATCAAACCTGTATTCCACGCATAGATTACTTTTAAATGTTAGCGAATTTTAACTGCGATTAGCGACACCTATGAAATCGCAAATTATTGGGACCAATTCCAGGGAAGAAACGAGAGAAACATACCAAGCGAGATTTCACTAGTCAACAAGGGAAAGGCAGGCAACAGCTGCAACAGCTTTTGCTGCATATCTTGCGACAGAGGTAAGTCCAGAACGAGCTCCTCGAGTGACGAAAATTAGCTCTGGATAACGCAACAGCAACCAAGGCCTACGTCTAAAGCACGCGCCAAATGAAAGAGGTCACGGTATCCCGCATCTGGGCATGTATCGACGAGACATAGTCTTCTTATTTTACCAAGATAGGCATCTGTCAGTGGCCGTAAGGTTACGCCGGTAGGCATACAATCCCCATCCAGATCTACGAGTGTGCTTGTTAGTCCCTGCGAGGCCATATCTGGCCTCGCAGGGACTAACGAGATGAACCTGGACTATGGACGTCTGGACCTCTAAGACTTTGACGGTGAGAGGTCCTAAAAGAGAGCGCATACCGGAATGACATTTGAAGATATGTAGGTCCCGGATAGTGATGGGTACCATATCAGCAAAGTTCTGTGGCTCCGTATCACAGCGATCCAATTCCAGAGTTATGAGAGACACCGTCATGTTCTCGAGAATCAAGTGAATGAAGGGGCCTGAACCGCCACTCACACGAACATGGTTTATATTGATGATTGACGCCAAGACCAGGCGTATGATGAGAGACGGACGTCGAAGTACCCGTCCACGACTACGGAGAGGGACCTGATAGCTGCTATGTGCCCAGAGTCGAAGGAACAGAGGTTGAGTTTCGGTTTCTGGTCGATGTCAAAGATTACGGTGACGTTCATCCAAAGGAATGACGAGCTATGTGATGGTTGCGTTTCTCCGTGAGACAGAGCGCGCGGAGAGTATCGGGATCGGTGAACTGTGATGTACGAGAGCAGCTCATGCGGGACCAACAGGTGCATTTTTGAGGGATGGGTAGGAAGGAGGCATCGGCAGGTCTTGTACGTTCAAATACTCAAAATAAATGGGCGCATACAACCAAGGTAAGGCTCTGTCCCTAGGGAAGAATGAGCAAACCGACGAGCGTCGCTATAGAAGAGAGAAACGAGGAAATGACAGTCGAGACAATCCTAAATCGGGAATGTCAGCCTATGGAAGAATTACAAACCACACTGACGACTCACCGGCGCCTGCGGCACACGAAATGAGACTGGACGCACTCACAAACCCCGATGAGCACCACGAGTGACTCTGATAGCCATTGAGCGTATTGACAATAATCACAGAGTGCTGAGAGTAGCAGTCCCCATGACAGCGATGTGGGTCATATTGCGATGTTGAAAGGGCACGGACCCAGATATCTGCAGGAGCGATGTCCAGGCATAGCCGGACGCGAAAAAGGGCGACATACCTGAAACAAAAAACCATCCTAGAACTGGTGCTTCAATCATGGCGTCGGGTCGTTGGTATCACCGGTCGTCCTTCGTATATCTTTGAGAAAGAGTGTACACGAAGCGCACAGTGCAGATTGGATGAAACAGTCTGATAGTTGGGTACTTTCCGGTAATCAAAAAACCCCGCCACGTACGTGTTTCCCACAGAAAGGATGCGTCCGATCGAAGACCTTCATCGGGGGAAGACTATGTGACAGACTTTGACGCTAAAGATGCGAGATCAAAGAGGCAATGGCAGAGGTACGAGAGGGAAGGACGGCGGACGTAACTGGCGATGATGGTAGAAAGGAAGCATCTTCGGCAACATCCGGCTCCGTCCTTTTCCGTCTGTGCCGATTGTGTGCCCACCAAAAGTACTCTCTGTGTTGGAATTCATTTGGATAAGTACTCCGCTCCCGTGCTTCTCCAGGCTGCCCATGTCGCAAAAATAGACCTATGTTTATCTTCCGAAGGCGCTGCAAAACAGAAACACGTTTGGTTCTGGCGCATGCGATGGAATTTTTGGAACGAGACTTTGATAGGCCATCCATATGGCCCTATTTAACAGTTCATTGCGCTCTCTCTTTGTCGAGCACCTTCAAGTCTCTCCTGACACGCCGGCAGTGTGTTCTTAAGAGTCGCCTTTACTGAATGTTGGGGTATATGCACATCATTCTCATGATTCCCTCGTCCCGCGCAGCACCCCATCATCACTCGTTGGGAATAAATCGGGTGGGGGCTCTCAGCTTTGCCATTGCCTGTTAACTAGTAGTCCAGAAAAGGCGCTGATGTATCGTACGTAGGCCCTGGTGTAAAAATAAGATACGAGGAGAGGATTGCAGACGGAGGAACATACACCTTTCGTCACATCTATTATACTTCCCTTTTGGTCGTGTCCCTTCTTGATCACTTACTTCGACCTTACCTACTGTATCTCGACTCTCTACTCACTCAATACACCCCGTTCGCATTCGTAGCTATTGGGTCAAGAACCCTCGTAATGTGTCGTAGGTCTTACATGACGAGAATGGACGCTGGGGTATCTAAAATTAGCTATGGATGCCACAACAGCAACCGGGGCGTACCTCGAAAGCGCGCATCATTATCATCAGATTTAGAGACGGCCGTGGCATACGGTACAAATAACTAGCTAGGAAATATAGATACCGTACTACCCAACACACCCACAGGTGATGAGCTTGCCGTGTTTCGGGCTGTAGATCACAAGCGATGTGATCCACAGGGATGCCACTGTCGCTCGTGGAGTTCAGGATTGAACTGTCTGGGAGGTAAATGGGGGTAGATCCAAAGATCTGCAAAAATTTCCCAAACAAACTTCGCTACCGAATGAGTTGTTGGACCGGTGAAGATCAACTTCTTAAGAATCCATCGTGGTTTTCCTGCGGTGATGTGGGAGAGAGGGCCGGGATCAAGACAAGGAACGATCTCAACCGTGACTTGATGACCTCGTTCAAGCTACCTGTGCATATTAGCAGTGCATGTTCGGGTGTTTCAATCCCCTCCAAGCAGAAGCGACACAGGCGGTCCTCTCTAGGAATACAAGGCAGGAAGTACTTCCCGTGGCGGCGCTGTTGTTCAAAATGTAAGAGGTGATGACATCCCGCGTCTCGGCATGTATTGATCTTTTTATTTTACTAAGATGGGCGTCTGTTAGTCTCCGTAATGTTATGCCGGTAGGCCCATCCAGATCTGCGTCCCTGTTAGTTCCTGCGCGGTCAGGTACAGAGAGACAAACGTGGACCGTGCACCTCCAAATCTTCGACAGTGAGAGGTCCCAAAAGAAAGCGCATATTAGAATGACATCTGGAGATATGTAAGTCCTGGATAACGATGGGCACCACATCACCAAAGTCCTGCGACTCCGTATTACAGAGATCCAATTCCGGAGTCACGAGAGACGCCATCGTATTTTTGAGAATTAAGCGGATGAAGATGCCTGATCCTCCACCCACACGGACATGATTTATATTGATCATGGACGCCAAGACCGGTAAAATGATGAGAGAGAGACGTCTAATTATCCGTCCACGACTACGGAGAGGGATCTAATAGCTGATAGGTGCTCAGAATCTAACGAAAAGAGGTTGGGTTTCGGTTTCTGGTCGATGTAAAATATTACCATGACGTTTCTCCACAGAAAATGACAAGCTACGTGGTAGAGGTTCCGTTTCTCTGTGAGACATAATGTGCAGAGCGTATCATAATCGGCGAGGTGCATGATGTATAAGATGCGGAAGATGCATTGAAGGACAGGGAAGAAGGATCCACGTGTATGTTCATATATAAAACAGACAGAAAACACCACTGAGACAGTGAATGGGCGCATACCGCTGAAAATACGCCTCAGGATCTAATCTCGTCTATGGAATAATTAATAAATCCGACGTGCTCGGGAGCAGAGCAAGACATATATCCACCCAAAATCGTGATTCGTCGGTTGACCGGGAAGCCCGCCTATGTCAGCTGAATGTATGCGCGTGAATTGTCAATGCGGGGGATAGTGATATCTGTAACGAGGCCATCGAAATATCCTGTATGAGGTGTCCTAATCGCTCCGAGCAGTAAATTAATCCAACAGGTTCCGCTATATTTGTCCTGTCGAACATCGTGTCGCAGTATTGGGTATACCATTGAGAAGGTGAAACGGAACCTCAAGGACACCAGGAGGGTACCTGCATCGCGGTCTATGAATTCAACGATGAGTGAGAGCACCTAGCGCGGGAGGTCAAGAAGAGTTAGTCAGCAGTGGAACACGATGGGCGCTGATTCTGATATGCACATTGTTTGCCGGGACGGGTTTACTCAAGACGAGATCGAGGATCAGGCGAGCAGCGGACCTACTTGGGACGATAAAAATCGTTGATTTCAGATACGCAGAAAGCCTGAAACCTGGCAGTGTCCGTCGTGTACCCTGTGTACCGCTATCGCTCTGCATCCACAATTAGCTTTCATGTGCATATAGTCCGGTTTGTTCAGCAATTCCAGTCTACAACACACTTGCCACATCAACGCAAACTCCTCGATGATCTAAGTATGAAATCACCGGATATATGCGTACCCATACTTGGCCGCATTGGTCAACATGCCAAATACGTGGGTGCAATCCACTCTGCGTGCAATGAGAAGAGAAATCGATGTCCGTAAAGGCAGATCATACCTTGGGGTTCATACACGTTCACTCCGACGGATGATGTTGTACAGAGCCTCGCCTCCACAGCCTTAACCGCTTCATCGAAAGTGCCATCCTGACTTGGAAATCAGAATCTGCTTGTCTTCAGGGATGTGACATGGCACCTTGGACATATCGTTGATTACGACAATTCCTAGCTTGTTTCCTTACGACTTGAAAGTCTCCTTCAAGTGTTTGTTGGAGCCCAACCGCCCTCTCATCCACTTCTCCTCGACTTCGTTCGCATGGAGTTCCTTGTGGAGTTCCTGTCATTTCCAGAGTGCAAACGCCTTAGGTATTCGTTTACATCATGATCCAGATCAAATATAGATGCCTTTGGGTGTGATATCAGAAAACGATATCGAAAAACCGCATGTATCGTTAATTTCTACACCGCAACAACTTGAGTGTTGGGAAGTGAGGTTTTCATGAGATAGACGTCAGGACCACGACAATGATGGTAAGGACATAGCCTCATTTTGTAAAGAGACGACTGAGAAAAAGCAACCAATGTCCAAAAGAGAGCGTGTAACAAGTGTGATATGTGACAATTCAAGTAGGCAAATTCAAGTAGGCAAATACGGCATGTACGGCACGGTAAATTGCAGGCCCCGGTATCGTCATCACACACCGCCATCGTGATCATCAAGATCCTTGATTTAGAATACTCAGTGTTGACAAGGCCCATTCATTCATCCATGAGGACTTATCGGAAGTGCAGGATCCGTGATATTGTTCTATCTCTCCGGCTATGCTTTCTTGATGGGTGAGATCCCCTATATATGTCGTCCAACCACACTCTCGGCGAACATCAGTCCCACCATGGCCAACACCACGACGTCAAACTGGATTGTACCTGAGAACCCCATTATCGTGGATCTCACTTCGACTTATGGCTCTCTTCTTGTTGGATCTTGGCTTGCCTGCGCGATGTGGGGTGTATCAAGTCTTCAAGTGTACGTCTAATTCAGAGAAATTCTGCCAACCTCCTTGCATGCTTGACCTTCATCCCTGGCTCAGCTTTATATATTACATGAAGTACGGTCCTGGCACTTTATTGGAAAGCGTGCGCTGACAGAAATATCCTTCAAGCTCCGGCAACGTTGATCCACGGTTTCTGAGAATCTTGGTAGATATATATATATTTGCGATGGCCAGTGTTAATCTCTGGACAGATAGGAGCACTCTGGCACGTACTTTCTACGGATAGAAAGGAGATCTATGTATTGACAAGTCAATAGGGTGTTCGATACGACCAATGGAATTCTCATTCTGAAAGGGCGTGAGTATACATTGGATGTATTCTATGATTTACCTTTCGATCCTCTCTTTTAGAGTGGAATGTTTTGATACATCAGTACGGAAGCATCGAGGGACTACAGGAAGCGCCACTGTATGTCAATGAAAGACCCTTTCAGCACAAAGCTAACGTCTTTCGCTCCTCTGTAGGGAACTTATGGTACGCTATTTAAGCTTGTTTGAAATGAAACTCATGATTTGACGGTCCCATAAAAGCATCACATCTGGGTGGAGGTGAGTAAACAGTGAGAATAACTACCAATGAGTCGTACTGATGTTCTCGCAGACCATCGTCATTGTTATTGTACAGTTATACTTCATTCGAAGAATCTATATCTGTGAGTGTTGCAGACAACACCCGAAGATAAATTGACGTCCTTCAGTTTCCAAACAGACCTTTCATTCAAAAATGCAAAAATACACCACTGTCGCATTTGTTGTTATCATGGTTAGCATCAATTAAGTTTCTATCGCTTTCGCTTTAAACCGTTTTGACCCTTCAGATTATGCTGTCGTCTTGGCAATTGGGTACGTAGATTTCATTTGTAATTTCTCTTATTAACATTTTTCGATGCACAGTTTTCGTCTTTGGTAGGTGCATAGATATCGCAACATCCAGAAAGCTTACTTCGTGTTTTTTTCCCAAGTATATCTGATAAACGTGTGGGTGACGTGTTGTTCTTGCCTGTTGACATTATTTACCTCTATATAGGTACGGAAAACCCCTGAATGCTGTATCAACACCTCTGATAGTGGTCTGTAACATGTCTTGCCCGGCTTCCATTGTACTGATGTATTCTAGGGGTTCAACATCTCTTATATGAGTGTTTCAGTTGCTGTGGATGTTGCCGTATCCTTAAGCATGATATTCCTTCTAACTCGCATGGGAATGCCTACTATCCCCAAGTGCGTTTTTGAATACCTTTCACAGCCGCCTCCTACCACATCCATTTTATTAGAACGAAACACGTGGTATACCGCCTCATTGCAGTCATTGTTCTGAGTGGCGCATTGACAGCCGTCACCGCTACCGTCGCACTCGTGCTTGTTCGTGGTGTCGTCTTTCCATCGAGTTTTTGATGCACTGAACTACTATGATGTCAGGTCAAATTTTACCCCAATGCGCTCTATTATAGTATCGTCGAATATTCGCTCTGCTCCCTCTATTTCAGTACTCTATTGGCAAATTTGAATGCGAGGGCATACATCCAGTCACCTGATGGAATGCTCACGATATCAGCATTCAGTGCAGCCCCCCGTAGCAGGGACAATAACACTCTCGCTCTGGGCTCATTGACTCACCCCCGCAATGGAGTGAGCAGTATTGCAGCAACAGCTGTCGGAGGAATTCAGGTGAGCTCGGTCACTGTTTAACAGCAGAACATGTTATGAAGAAAACAGATACAGGGTGAACGGGACATTAAGACAGATAATCCGGAAGTGTTTCCACCTTTGAAAGTATGCGTCCATGTCTGAAAGTATGTGTCCACGTCCGAGCATCCCAATATTTTTCTGAATTATCCTAGGATCAACAGACGGCGGATGATTCTTAATAGTATCTCCTCTAAAGCAACGACGGTACCGTGCGAATCGTAGAAAAATGGATGACTTTATGGCAGGGATGTGATTGTAGACCCTCAGGTAGATCGATTGTTACTATGTCTTATTTCTATATCTATTGTGTTCATTCATGTTCACGTTTCTGCGTGTACCCCATTTCATTGATGAATGTCTTAATGATGCGAACCGAAACTCCCTCCGTTTCTTGAGGGCATCACAGACACCGTCATGATTATGCTAACTGTCGGCGAGTCCTAGCTGCGAGTAGTGAGACCTATTAACCTCATGAATCTTTCGAATCAAATTTGCAGAAGATACTAGAGAAACAACCAAGCGAGGTCTCATTAGCTCTAGAGACGATGCGACAATTCCTCACAGAGGAAAGGCAGGTATGAGCTGCAACAGCTTTGGTTGGTATCCTGTGGGAGAGTGATGTTAAAAACGAGCTCCTCGAGTGACGAGAACCGACGCTGGGGTATCCAAGATCGGTTCTGGATAACAGTGCAGTAATCAAGCTTTAGGTGCTGACCTCCAAAGCGCGCGCCAAATGCAAGACGTCACGGCATCCTGCATCTCAGCATGCATTGATGAGACATAATCTTTTCATTCTATGAAGGTAGGCGTCTGTTATTCGCCGTAGTGTTACGCCGATAGGCACACATTCGCCGTGGAGATCTACGAACATCCCTGTTAGTTAATATGAGGTCAGAAACAGAGGGACAAACCTGACTAAGGACCTCCAAGTCTTCGACAGTGAGAGGTCGCAAAACGAAGCGCATGTTGTGAATGACATCTGGAGATACGTAGGTCCCGGATAACGATGGGTATCATATCAGCAAAGTTCCGTATTCTCGAGAATCGAACAAATGAAGGGGCCTGATCCGCCACTCACACGGACTTAGCTTGAATTGATCGATTGATCATTGACGCCAAGACCGAGGCGAATGACGAGAGACAGAAGTCGACGTATGCGTCCACAACTACGGAGAGGGATCTGATAGCTGCCAGGCGCTCGGAATCGAAGGAAAAGAGGCCGTGTTTAGGATTTTGGTCGGTACCAAAGATGACAGTGACGTTCCTCCAAAGGAAATGGCGAGCTATGTGATAGAGGTTGCGTTTCTTATTGGAGTATGTGGCCGTACGAGTCGTCGGGATCGGTTACCCGCATCGGCCGTACCTGGCAGTACCTTTCATTACCATTTTCAATTCCTTTTCCTTCTTTACCGTTTACCTGCACGTCGACGTGCATAGGCTAAACGAGTTGCGTCTTGTGCCCTCCCGTGCTCGAACTCTAACATTTCTCTGTGAGACAGAGTGCGTGGAAGATATCGGGATCGGCTCAGTGCACGATGTATGTGAGTAGTTCGTGCAGGAGATTCAACCGTTGCATTGAAGGCGGGGAAGAAGGTGGCATCACTGGGTCGTGTACATTCATATACAAAGCAGACAGACAGAAAGCGCCACGGGCACGATGAATGGGCGCATACAACCAAAAATCCGTCTCGAGACCCAATCTCGTCTATGGAAGAATGCGCAAATCCGACGAGCTCAGGAGCGTAGCAAGACGTAGGTCCAATCAGCGTTATAATTGTTGGTCGATCGGGAAGTCAAACCGTGCTATGTGCACGTGAATGCGAAATGCGGGAGATAGTGCTGAGCGCTGATGCATATGTCCGCCTTGAAATAAACTAAATGAGCAGTCCTCATCGATCCCAGGAGCTAGCTTACTCACCAGATCCTGTATCCATTGTCTAGACATCACAGAACTAGCCAATCCTGGAGAACATTGTATCCCACTATCGGGTAGCAATGCTCTTACTCCACGATGGGCACTCGGTTTGTAGCGGCGCAGTAATCGGCGTGGTGGTTGAGAGAAGACTGATGTGGCTGTGCGCGCGGATCAATTATTGAATTCGGACCGCCATCCCGGCGTTGGACCGTGCCATGTAATCCCCACGCCGTGGATGTACGGCAGCCCCTGAAATAACTTTTGGATTGATTCCCTAATCTGCGAGACGAAGTGATCCTCGCCATCCCCTTCCAGCAACCAGTTAGTACGTTGTCACTTGAAGTTCGGTTCTTCCATGACGCCATCATCTGTACAGCTCGACTTGCGAGATGATTGATACGACATTAGGGTGAGATGCGAGGCTCGACTCATGCCAAGTACGAGTATAGTTGTATTCTGGAGCGTCATATTGCTTTTCATGCTCACATGGCAACCATGTTTCAAACTACAGATCTACTTGAATGTAAGAGCTCGACACAAACTGGACTGAGGCAGATAACTACCTTTCACCTAGCTATAAGTACTACCTCGTTAGCCTATGTTTTCTCCCCAAAATACAATGAGTTACAAAACAGTCACTTACTACACCGTCTTTCTCTTCCTCGCTGGTGTGAGTATTTTGTTTTTGCTTTTCATCTTCAATTTCATGAATAAGTGTAGTATTGCACCGTTCATGCATGCCCAACGCCCATATACCTATGTAGGGGTAGGGCATGTGAGATGTGGGGAGGATGATCTTGAGTGGAAGTAGCGTTAGCACACGGAAGCATCTACGGAGATGAAATTGCTTGATTTGTTTGTGAAGGAGGGAGGGAAAATGTATAGTACTGCTTGGATGTGACGTCGTTCTAGGAACAATATCATTTTCCACCGTTCGGGCATCTTTAAAGTTTGATGTAGGAGAATTTCGCCTGTAGAATGAAGAAAGGTGTTCAACGATATCAAGGCTGACTAAAGAGACGATATCTAACCACATCTCATCCAGTTCCGATACCACTGTGCAACGTAAAAAGCATGGGATGACACTGATTTGAGCTACACACCGTGCACCAAAATCACGGGTTGAATGCCTCGTTTTCAAAAAATTGGTGCTACCAAAAGAGAGATCTCAGCATACGATGGCTGAATGTCATCAGAAAGCTCACCACCTTGGAGAGACATATTCAATGTTTACGTTTGAACCATACTCACTATTAGAGAAGTCTTTGTCGAGAGTCAAAAAGTATTAAAATTATGACTTTAACAAAGAGAGAAACATACCGGAAGATGCCTAGGAGACAATATGATGACAGGAAAGGCGGATATCACCTTCACAGGCTTCTAAATCATGTCTTGCGCGAGCGGGATATCGAAAACAGGCTCCTCTAGGGAATACAATGGACTTGTGCGGGTCTATAGCATGAAAGTATCAGCTCCTAGTAATGGTAGCAGAAATGGTACTCACCTTCAAAGCGCTCGTCAAATGCAATACCGTTACCTCATGGAATCCCACATATCGGCACAGATACATCCTGTCAGATACAGGGAGAACCTGGATCCCCAACTCAGGTTCCAAATGAAAGCATGCATTTGAAAGGCATTGGGAGACATGTAGCATGCACATAGCACAGCGCGCCATCTTAGACTTTAGCTTGATCTCAGCGAAGTCCTGAGGCTCCCGTCCAATTCCAGAGTCATGAGAGGCGGTATTGTATGCTCAAGAATCAAGTACCTGACCCTCCACTCTCAGAAACATGCCGCATACTTATCGTTCGCGCGAATACTGTGGGAAAGGATGGAGGTCGAAGTAAAAGAGCAAGAGGCCAAGAGGCGGCAGATCGGACTGAGACGGATATTGCCGAAGACACCTCGCATTCTGCGACTGTCAATGTTGGTTGCACCCACCACGAGTACACATCTCCTGCTCATATTTCCTGTTGGAACTCTGCGATCTCTTCTTTCACAATGGTTCTTCAAAAATGTCTTGACTTCTCTGCCCTGGGTGCCACGCCATTGACGCCATTTTTTCCTGCGAACCAAAGTCTTGATATGATGTCTTTTCATTGGGGAGAACATTCATGGTAGGTTTTGCGATCGCTGGTCTAGATACTGAAAGTATCTACCTCTCAGACTGTCTAATTTGCACCTGTGTGCATGATCTTTTGGCTTCTTCTTTCCCACACTTTGTATTCCCTCCGGGTTCGTTCTCTACAATGCCTAATAATGGCAACAGCTGCATCTTCAGTACACGGCGTCAGCTGAAACAAGTGCTCCTACCGATGAGTCCTGGCGCCTGATCTAAAGAACATCCAGAGGGATCCTCTCGGAAAACTGGCTCTAGGATGCTTTTTGCTGTACGTCTGCTTCCGTTTTTCAGTCTCTGGCCAATCCTTGAGCTTGAGACCTCGCATCTTCCAGGTCACTCTATCCATTGTACTTCATTGACATGGAGAGTGCCTGCCCTTTCGATATCATGCTATCAGCCATCTGTCTCGTACTGTCTCGTACCAATCCGCGATGGAGATCGCCACTCACTCTCAGGACTCGCAATGCAATAGCGATAATTGTTCGGGAGGCCGCAAGACATTATCCTCGTAGTGTTGTGGTGCTCATGAGATTTTCTGTCTCTTTGGTGAGTCGCTCAACCCTCTTTGTGAATGGCTGTAACTTATACCCTTCAACATAATCAGGTCACTCATCGAGGTCCACATACGAGTCAAAAGAACACCTTCGCAGACGAGGCGAGGATATTTTCCTAATGGGTGAGTCATCAGAGTGCTTTTAGATTCCTCTTCGCTCTGACATCTTTTTTAGTTTAGGATATGCTTGGCCACTTTCTCCTTTTCCATCTTGGAAAGGAAACCCTGGCGAGGGCTTTTTGGTAGGACTCACGGTGAATGAGAGGATGCATATCTACATGTCGTTCTGATACACAAGTACTGAGGAATGTCGCGGAGCGGCCAGTGAATACCGGAAGAATTTCCAAGACCTACAAGCTAGTTTATGGTGTGTCTTCTACTACTTGGGCTATTGGCTCTCCCTTAGATCTCGGCACCAAATTTAGATTTCATTACAGTACAAGGATGGGTGAACCGGCCATCTAACACACCTTTACTTTTTTCTTTCTCAATCGTTGCGCCATCCATCGAGCCTTGATGTGTTCATATCTCATCTCCAATTCTAACCAAATATCTCTGCATGCGATTGCTTAGTTCATGCTAAAAAAAACCATGCACCCATTCTTCTCGTTAATATACATCCAGAAAGACCCAACATACACATTAGCAAGACATGTTTCACTGAGACAAGCACCATTATGCTCTGATACAGGGAGGACGCATCGTCCATGCTGTGACCCAGCTACTCATCTAAAGCCAGACGCCTCCCTACGTTATTCTTCTTTGCATCTCTTTCTATCGTGTTTAGCTGATAGGCAATTGTTCACTCAATGGCTTCTTGATGCCAAACAACTGCACCTATATACTTTGCTGCTGGATTGAAACACTTGGTAGTGTATACGTCAGCCGCGATGAATTCCACCGGACCTGGCCCTTCTCTCGTGGACCCTGCTGCAGGTGTTTCCTCGATCTATGGTGGTATTCCAGTGATGTATCCGCGCAGCTGATTGTTTCGTTGTTCCATGTGACCCCCCTTCCAAAATACCATGTACCAGGGAGTTTCGGAGTTGTAGGCTTATCATGCCCCCTCGACCATAGGCTGTGCTGTGTCGGGACGGCACCACCCTAGTCGACAGTATGCCAACACTATCATTCCTTGACATGGCCTTTGATACAAGCTATCATCGGTATTACCTAAGCTCCTCACATTCTCGACATATTTGCGGGTGGTCAGCACACTGGTCCCTTTTATAGAAGCCACTACCTTCATCAAATCAGCATCACATTATTTTGCTCCTGGGTACTTACAGACAGTTACGAAGAAATCGTTTATATAGCCAACGGTATCACCTGATAGGGCTGGTATCATTAATGAAGGCTTGTGATTACAGGTCTTCATTCATTAATGAATCCCTGTCACCCACAGGTTGCTTCATTAATGAACGTCTCTGCTGCTCAGGTAGCTATATTGTACCCATAAGCTACTGCCAGGGAGCACCCTCCAGGCCTCATGGCTCTGCCGCCCCCCGCCCTCCCGCAGTGCCAAGATCCCATCTGTGAGTTCCAGATCTTGACGCCAGCGCAGTTGCTGTATTTTTAGAATTTGTTTTTATCAATCCAACCACGATGGTACCTTGATGCTCATTCTCTTTGCCGGAACAGCCATGTGCCCATACATGATGCAGAAAGATCGACGAACGCTCATCTGCCACAACGGGCTCATATGTTTTCCGGATATCTTCCTTGGCCCACCCATAATGCCGGTCATGGCATGCAGCAGTTTTACATGGATTCTTCTCGCATTTCTGGTCTATGATCCTGCTGAACGTTCGCTAATCTGGTTGGTCATGAAGCCCTATGAGCTGCGGAGGCTGCATTGACAAAAGGAACATCCGCTATGACCCAAAATATCTCCGTCGGACTGATGCTTTATTTATCGGTTGATCAATGTCATGCTAACAAATCAAATCTTGAATTCCCAAGAATTTATTGTTGTGATGCAAGGTTACTGATCCAATAATTTATCAGCAGATACGCGTTATGCTCTTCAGTAAGGATCAAGAATTAATCCTTCTACAGATTACCGACTCAAATCATGCTCCCAAGAATTAATTGATGAACTGCTGCGAAGTCGTTGACAGCTACTGATCCAATAATTTATGAGCGGCTACATGTCAGTAAGGATCAACAATTAATCCTTCTACAGATTAACGATTCAAATCATACTCCTAAGAATGAATTGATGAACTACTACATGTCGATGGCGACAGATCTAATAATTTATGGATTAACCTTTAGAGCATAGGTGGAGACTATTTTTCACAAGCATGTATTGTTGGACTTTGGCCGACTTATGTCATGCTCCTATTCTATGTTCTATCAATCCCAACCGTTACCGAGGACCATCGCGATATGTGACTCTGAATCTCCCAAGTCCAGTTCATCCTGCTCAACCACTTCTCCGATTTCCAACCAATCATCCACAGAGCTCCAAGCTCGTTCACAGTAGGCCTTCATGCTCTGACGAAGCGCCGCCTGATGAAGCGTGTAAGCACGGGCTCCACCAGCCGTGCCTTCGATTGCATGTTCCGCTCTATCACACCACATCTTTATGTTATGATCATGAGACCGTAGAACTCTCTCCATTTCCTCTCGAAGCAAGCAACACTCCTCTTGCCATCTCTGCATTCTGGCGCACGATTTGCACCATTCAATCCTGAGGGCTGAATCACGTACATCAGGACGACATCTAAGACTGAAAATGAACAATCACCATCCTGCAGGCCTTTGGGGGTGCTGCTATCCATGGCTCCCGGAGTCAGCCATATCCAGGATAGCTGCTGCGCTCTCGACTCCCCTGAGGTTTCTTTACCTGTCTCTCTCTTCTTCTTGGGTTTGAGGCCAGCAATCGGAACGGCATCCTCCTTCCTCAGCACGCGATACAAATTTTGCCAATGGGGAACTTCGAGATGCTCTCCCAGCTGGCGCAGTGCCTCTCGTGCTCGATTATACGTCACAATACCCCATGCCTTCTCTGTACGACAGGCATCCAGTAGCTTATTAGATGCAGTTCCTGTCTTCTGTCCATGACCATACACTTCTTTATGATTCACGACATAAGTCTCCAAGATAATTTTGCGCTTGACGATGGCTAGAGCCTCCGCGGCCTGAGCTTTGCGAAGTTCCCATTCGTAATCGAGAAGTCTCTTATTGCAAGCAATCTTGTGGTCTGCTAGTAGCCGCGACGGAAGTAGGAGATCAATATTCCATGCTACGATGCAATCTCCGCCAGCTAGACGGTCTCTGGCATCCCTAATGGCGACGACCTCTGGCATATAGATGTGTTGCACTTCCATCCATGACTCGATTTCTCTTCACAGGCATGACATCTGGTCTAGCACTTTGACCTGCTGAATATCCGTGGAATGTACACCTAAGCTAGTTGCATCCTTTTGTAGATCGGACCTAACACAAAATATCAATACAGTCAGCTCAGTTAACACATTCAAACTCACTGAGCCTGCTCGGCCAGTATGCCGTCGGCAATCATTTTGTTTGCCAATATCAGTGTACCAGACGAGGCACCCCACTCGGTATCACGGCCCTCTTCATTGAGTCTCAGCCGCACCGAGGCCATTGTCAAAGCTGAAAGCCAACCAGTAAATACTCATGTCCATCCCAACAGCTGAGAGCTTACGTTTTACCATCGGAATATAGGGGTTTGGAATCTTTTCTTCGCTTACATGATGCTTCTCCCACGCTTCTATCTTGTTGGTCCATTCCTTTAATCTGGCCTCACCATCATCCCCAGATGATACCACCATCTCTGAAAGCAGCTCAAATGTAATGCGGTTCTCTTCGCGATGTGGCACGGCGTCTTTGATCCTATGCAGTAATAGCTTTGCTAGTGGGGCGATGAGTATCTCTATAATCAAGAGACAAGACATACTGACGTAGATTCGTGTTTTTGCGCCAATTGTGATCGCTCCAATGATCATCAAGTGTGTCCTGACGCGATCCAGGTCCCATCTCTTTCATACTGGCTGCAACGTGGTTGGATATCGCCCAGGTATGTTCTGGGGCTTTGCCATCAGTCTCCCCGACTTCAACCTCAAAAGCAAAGGAGAATTCTTCTTGACATGCAACGATGTGGGCTGGGAGGTGAAACTTAGGCACTAGTATAGTTACAGACTCCGGTCTCTGAGGCAGCGTTAGGTCTGGACCATATATGCCGATGCGCTTCCAGAGGTTCTTTCCCCATTGACAACCAATATCGTATGACATAACGATCTCCTTGGGAGCATTGCTTTTCAATGTAAGAAGCGTGGGTAGGTCCATGTGCACCTGCCTGTTAGACAGCTCGTCATTGCCATGACATGATAGTGTCTGAAGAACTTACTGTTCACCTTGAGTCAGATTGATCACCGATGATGCGCGCCGACACTCATGGTGACTACATACGACTGCACCCACTCCGGTCACAGCCATCTCTTTGCCCCCTCGCATGGTAGCCATCTTGATAGCAACATGATCATTACACGTATTGGTTTCTTCCAGTATCTTATCTCCAAATGTTGCCATATGCGCATCGACAATCTGGTCATCAATGAAATACAAAAACCCCTTGTTCAGTTGAGGGTCACGCCAATCACTCGAAACGTTGAACCTTTTGAGGTGGAAATTGGCATCTACCACCACGAACAATCGATCAAGCCATTTACTACACCTTCTGTCAGTACACACACGGATTCGCAATAAAAAACTCACTCTCGACTTGGGCGGTTGGCAGCCATGTTTACTCCAGGTCTGGGACATGCTAGGCAGTGAATGACACAGTCGCCGACCTGGGTTCCCTGCGATCCCATGGCATCATTGCCTCGGCCATGTCGCTTCAACATCCGGATATGATGCCACTCGTGGACTACTCGGAGAAAGACTTGGTAAAGGTCCTGCATATTCATTTGCTAGTCAGCAAGGCAAAGACAACATCGAAACAATGGCCTACCGGAACTAGCTGCACCCCAGTGTTATCAGATAAGCGGGCGAGGGTGTGATAATATTCGTAAGCAGAGATTTTCGACATGAAAGATAGCATCTGAAACTGTTGTAGGGTGGCAAAGGTAATGGCTGTTTGCGGTATCTCCACAGTTGCGGGAAACCATCGCGCATGCAGCATTTGTATATGGAGAGGAGAAGCTCGGTGACAACTGCAAAAGAGGACGTTGACTTGATGGATGCCTTCTACGTCGATCACAACCACCTGCCTACCCGAGGGGCGAGGATAGGTGCACTTCTCCTTGGCCGGATGACCGAGCTGCACCTGCAAGCCTATCCTTTGCAGCATGATTCTCTGATAGAAATCCCCGTTCCATTCCTGAATGACAGTGTCAGTGAACTTTGACAAAGACATTACAAAAATGTATGTATACCTCAATGCAATGAAAGGGAGCATCATCGTGACAGTCTATCATACATTCATGGCATAGACTCCTCCCATTAAAACAGGTGTTACAGCGAAACGTCGTGGGTTCTTCTCTATCACAGCCTTTGCAGACATGGGAACCAGTATGACCTTCCAGATGCAAAATTTCTCCCAGGTAGCCATCCATTTCTTTGAGCCATCGATGCAGCAGCTCATCCTGGTCCAACCATTGAGCTATGTGACCCCCACATCTACATAGATAACACACACCTTGATAGTTCGTTTCCTTCACTTCATGCAAATCTGACGAAGCAATTCATCCATCATATTAAGGGCTTCCGTGAAGTTGAAGATGGGCACCGACGCATCGGTCATCGATTGGGGAAGGTTGGTCTGGTCTGGAGCGTCTACAACCTTACTTGGTAGTGTGACCGCTGGTCCAGGATTCGATGGTACCGTTACAGTTTGGAGGTGACAAGGACGATGTGAAGCGGTTCACTCTGAGGACACTGAGAGTTCTATGATATCCAAATGCCAAAGTGTGGTGTTGACATTAGTGGGAACGTGTCGTTGGGCATGGGCTGAACACTGAGCTCGACCAATGAGCTCGACTGAGCCATCAGGCAGGCACCGATAGTGCTTGATCACCCCACGCTGCTTAGGCTTTCTGGTGGACATTGTGAAAGACCATCAACGATCAAGAGGAATCGCAAACTAAAGTCCAAGAAATGATACCTGGGTGAGTAATAGTGATGATTAATTCATTCTTGAGTGTGAGACCACAAGGACTACCAATATGGTGCCAGTTCCCAACAATCAATCATGATTCATAGTGACAAATAATTAATTCTTGAGTGTACACGGCGGCTACCCAAATCGTACCGGTTTGCAACAATAAATAATTGTTGGAACATAGCTAGGCACTGTATAAATATGGAAGACTTGATCCCTCCTGCGTTCTTCAGTCTTCCGCCATTTTCCAAGGTCAGGTCAAAATGCTTACCTCTAACAAATGTGATGCTAATCTTTGCCTCAGCCAGATGCCTAGGAGGAATATAGACCTCCGTGAAGAGGTCGCCTACTTCCAAGACCACCTCGCCGAGTTTTGTCAAGCTCTGAGGGCAAGCCAAGTTGGTTGATTCTGGGATAGCTTCTTCCCCGATTACTTCAAGCGATTCCTAGTGGCAATAGGCGGTTATTCCCACATGGAAGAAGAAGCTGTCTACAATCAGACAAAAGTAAGCTGTTTGCCTCTATATGTCAGACAAGAATTCTCACAATTTCTGGACTGTAGTATGTGATGGTGTGGTTCTACTGTCGCATCCATGACGAAGGCGAGTCAGAGGTAGCTACCTATATGTATCAACTGATTGTTGCGTTGTGCTCTCTGCGGTTGAATCTTTGCCAGTACCTGCCTTCTACGTGAATACAATACACATTCGAAATTAGTATCTCATGTGGGTTAATAATTAATTCTTGAGGCAGGCATGGTGTCTGTGAGATGGTAGCTTCTCAATGATCAGCCATCCTAGTAGCGCGCATGTAGCGGGTGTGCAACAATAAATTATACGCCGTCAAGGCAAAAATTGTGAGCCTTGGTCACCAAGAATGAATTCTTGAAACTCACATGCAGAATGTGCAACAATAAATCATATGCTGTCAAGGCAAAAATCGGGAGCCTCAGTCACCAAGGATGAGTTCTTGACACTCACATGCAAAATGTATAAAACTGAGGATACCAGCCTCTGCAGGGCTCTGTATCCAACCTCTTTCTACATTCGTCATAGGTTAGGTCTCTTGCAACATGCAATGGAAACTGGACTGACCCATTTGTACTAGGTGCCTCGCATGTCGGCCTTGGACTCATGACAACGCACTTTCCTGAAAGATCACCTGGATGACTTCCGCAAGGCCCAGAGATCACGCAATGTCGGCAGGGTCTGGAATCGCTTGTTAAGCGAGTTCCACGAGCACTTCCTGCCACTGCTAGATGGTAATTCCAATGCGGCAACGGCCTGCTTCCGGCAATCAGTGAGTATCTTTTCATCCTTGCAGTGCGCCACAAATCCTCACATTAGGTGACCACTAGCCAATCAAGAAACATTTGAATCAACATATTGTTGCGTCAAGTCGTCCCCGAATAGAATCCACCTTTGGAATACGTATGTCATCAGGGCAAATAATTAATTCTTGAAACCAAATATGGCATCTGTGAAATGATAGGGAATAATTAATTCTTGAAACAAAGTATGGCGTCTGTGAAATGGTATGGCTTCTCAATGATCCGCCATCCTAGTAGCGCATGCAGAGCGAGTTTGCAGCTATAAATTTTATGCTGTCAAGCCAGAGAGCAAGCACCTCAGTCACCAAGGATTAATTCTTGAAACTCACCTGCAGAAATGTATATAAATCCGAGGAAACTGGTCCCTCCAGAGCCCGGTGTCACGCCTGTGGCGTGGCTACCCATGTAAATTCGCGATTTGGCATGTTTTAGCATTAGCTTATAGGCTATAGTTAGCGAGCTCGCTAAGCAGATATGTGGATACCTGTGCTAAGTGAGGTTACTGAGGCGATGTCGCAGTATGTCAATGGAAACATCAGAGTTAACTAAGGACTTGGTCATAGCACTGTACCGGAAGGGCATGCTTGACAGGAAGGCCAATTAGTTAGCTCACTCCTTCCAATAAGCTTGACCTGCACTTGCATCAGTAGGATGAGCTTAGAACTGGATCGCAACATAATATGGATGGTAGCCATGTGTTTGCTTAATGAAAGAAGCCTGGTGCCTGAAAATCCAGAGATAACCTCGTGCGAGGAAGGAAATGAAGAGATATCACGAGGCAGATCTAGTACAAGGGGTTTCGGCCGAGAGATCTAGCAAGCTTGCTAGGAATCCGAAAGGCCCGATGGCTAATATGCCTAAGAAAGGAGTTGTCCACCAGAAACGAGCTACTGAAGAGAAATACCACAGAAATAGGAAATCTTACTCATTTGTTGCTAAGGTCCTAAATCAGCGGCGGTGGCCCTTGACATGCACTGGTGTCGCAGGGCATAGGGTACACCTCGAGAGACCAATCAGAGACAGTCTGACTCACCTGCCAAGGAATACTGCAGTTGCAGCGGACTGACATCGAAAATCATAGAAAATCATCGAAATGTCTAGACCTTTTACTTTACTCATGGACTGTTTGTAATCACCTTTCGCTCGTAGTATATAAGTAGTTCGGTTAGCCAGTGTACAACCAAAGTTACTATTTGCCCTCTTCTCTGCTACGGAACTGTGCGAATGGCTAGAGTTACATTGAGAAGGACCAGCTCGGAATCTGTAGGTCTCCTGCCTTGTGCGGTGAGCCTGCTAGTCGCTGGCCTTTGAAATTATAACAGACAAGCGCCATGAGCCTGTATTCTGGCGAGGGAGTCATTAGTTTACTTCCGGGCTCATTGAGTTTAGCGAGCTCGCAGAGAAATAAAAACAGAGATACATTTTGGATACAAAACTTCGGTTTTACTTGAGATAAGAACAAGATTCGGTGACAGTGAAGCTGCGCCGGTCTCTAGAGAGAACCTGAGAAAACATCTGAGAGAAGCTCTGTCCCATTTCTGGTGCAGTAGTGGTGTGATTCATGTTGAAAGTGTGATTTGCGAAGGAATTGGCCAGATCGGGCTGTTTCGTGACAGCTGCACAAGCTGCAGTAGGTGTGCACTGGCTGAAAGAAATCTGGTGGTACCTTGTTACTTAGCGAGCTCGCTGTGTGCAAGACCTGATTGTGTTGTGTTTTTGTTTGAGAGTGCCAAGGGCCTCATTTGTGACAAGTTGGGATTCAGATTTAGCAAGCCAAGAGAAAGGCGAAGTCATGCACAGTGGACCTAGCGGCGATTTGTACTTAGCAAGCTCACTGAACGAACTTGGTCATTTCACAGATCTGTGTATCCATTTGTATATTCTATTGAGATATCATTGCCTTGAGGGTTGCGTGGTTCGCCATGCTCTCTTATAAAAGCTTTGAGGAGAAATAAAGAGAACTTGAGATATTGCTTGTAACTTCATGTTGCGTCGTGCCATTGAGCGAGCTCTCTGAGATTTGTTGAGATACTGTTGGTGTGCAAGAAGAATTAAATTCCTTGCTCCCCTCCGCACTTATTAGAGATTGGTGTGTGTGTGTGTGTGTTAGTGGGATTGAGTGTAGGCTTTTGGTGTGTTGTTCGCGCTAGGCCACGCTTGGTTTCACGGCTGCACGCCACCAGCCTCGTCACCGGTATTCAACACATTTCAACGTTCATAAGAGGTTAGGTCTTTCAGCTACATGCAATGGCAATTGGACTGACCTAGTTGCACAGATGCCTCGCAGGTCAGCATTGGACTCACAAGAATGCGCCTTCCTGAAAGATCACATGAATGACTTCTGCGAGGCCCAAAGAATGCACCAGGTCCGCAAGTTCTGGAATCACTTGTAAAGCGAATACTACAAGCACTTCCCACCACCGATAGATGACAAATCCGAAGTGGCAGACAAGGCTGCCCATGTCCACCGCCAGCTAGCAGTGAGTATCTTTGACTCCTTTTAACACGTAACAACTCCTCACATAATGCGACTTCCAGGCTATGCAAAATTGCATGTACAACATGCTTCATCATTAGGCCACAGTGTGGGAGGTCCAAGGGATGTAGCTACTAGTCATGATTCCATTGTTCCTTGAGTCCGTTGATGTGCTCGGTAATGGCGAATGACAAAAGACTAGTGGGCGGAAATGAGCTCCAACCAACACTAAACCTCTCTACACTCTACACTATCACCAATGTATTGAATTCGGGTGTTTCGAGTACGATAGAAGCACTCTGCAGACTCAATAATCAAGGTAGGTTGTTCAAAAAGACGTTTTATTCATTACTAGTGAGTTTTACAAGCGTACTACTCGCACTAGTGGGGTGGGTAAGACACAATTGAATGAATGTGACTTGGTTTTGAGCTACTGCGCTCGCTGGGACTCCGACTGTTCAGACTATTGGCTCTCTTGGCCCTGTAATACTTCCTACAAGTGATCAACACTTGACTAGTTCGCACTCTTGGCTTACTAGTGGCACTCTTGGCCTAGAAACTGCTCCTTACAAGTGATCAACACTTGACTAGTTCGCACTCTAGCTTACTAGTGGCACTCTTGGCCTAAGAATAATACTTTAACTTTGAGAAACTGCAAGAACTAACTTCGGAGCACTCTTGGCCTTTGCAGGACACAATAGTAGACTCAAAGGGACTTCAATTCACTCAATACTATAGGTAACTTAGCGACTAGTAGCCGCTTCGTTCGAGGTTAAGCACAAAAGCCTTTAATTGGGGGCACTAGATACTACTAGTCTGTCACAATCGCAGGGATGGCGTTGCCTCCTGTTGCGAGTGACTATTCTACTACTTATATACTGTAAGGAACGGTACAAAGCGACACAAACAGCTACACTAGTGGGGTATTTTCGGTACTGATTTCTTGGCTAGGCCCGAAATATCGCGCATAAACATGCAATAGTTGGTCTAGAAATTGCTATTGGACGACTAGTGAGCCACGGAGCTCAGCTAGCGGTTTAATCTCGTGTTCTTGACCCAGCAACGCGCCACTAGCGCCGGAGATGAACGACTAGCCACGCTTCCGCATCCGCAACGCAGTTGGCCGTGATTGAACGCGCAGCCTGGCTAGCCTCGTGTCCGATCGTAACAGATTTGATCGCACTAGTTGGATCTAGATGCGAGGTTAATCCGTTGCTAATTCATTTCTAAGTCCTGCTTCGAGATTGCTGCGCAACTAGTTAACCTGACTTAGGCGTTTATGCCCTGATCGGCCTGCTAGTGACTGGACTTCACGAGATCTGTGTATCCTGCTTCTTGTTTGGTGCGCTAGTCGCGTTACTTGTCTACTAGTGGCCTTATATTAATTAGTCCAGCTAGTATTCAAGTCACTAGTACGGCCGGCTGGTAGATTTAACCCACTAGTGGTATCGCATCTAAGTCCTGGCTTCACTAGTCGCATACTGCTGTGACTATCAGCTCGAAGCCTCAGCTATAGTCCTTTTACTATCACTAGTATCGGATAGATATGCAATTGTATTGTTACAAATTCGCAAAATCTAGGTGTGAACGCATAGACGGCGTATCACCGTAATTCCAGCCGGGTATTCACAAATGATTGAATGATGAATAAATATGCTACCAATGATAAATCCTTGCGATCGGAGGCCGGTGGTAGGACTCACGTCATGAACAATAATTAATCCTTGTATTCTGGCCACGATAAATACTTGAGCGATGGACAGAGGTAGATGAGATGACTCACACAAGACGAACATGAACAATTAATCCTTGATCGCATGCAGAGGCAAATTGGCCAACAATAAATTCTTATGAACTGAGCCTGAGGCCGGAGGCAGGACTCACGTCATGAGCAATAATTAATTCTTCGATTTGAGCAAGGAAAAATGCTTGAGTGAGGGACAGTGGGGGCAGCACTAAACATGCTGTCAATGATAAATCTTTGTGATTAAAGGGAGATGGGATGACTCACAAAAGATTGAACCTTGATCGCAGAGAAAACTGGATTGATGGTGGAGGAACCCTGTCCACGTGACTCCAGGGCACAGTAATGCCAGCCCGGTATGGTGCATTGTTTCCCTTCTGCTTGCGACAGCGCCGACTTATGCAGAACTACATGACTCGTGCAAGAAAAATTTCATTTTTCTATGTTAACACATGAGACTGCATCTCCCGTTCTCATTTCATCTCGCAGATTTAGGCAATGGCACCGTGACCTCTATTTTTCAACCGGAAATTGGTATCCATGGCAATAAGTGTGGAATCACAGAGCGAGACCAGAGCGTTCATCTCCGAGCTCTGAAACACAGGCATGTCGGCCTGCATCTGGGTGGTCTTGTCACCGCCTACAGCCTCAGTCACCACCCTCCATGCTGGACAAGATCGAGGAACTACCCAGTCGGGTCGTCTGCTTAACTGATTGTTAGTAGACTGCACAAAATTACATTGACAGTGAGACGTACACAGAGCCTGGAGTGAGGTGGATATTCCCCGGTGCAACCAGCACCAAACTGCGTATGTAAAGTTCTCTGGGATCCAAAGAATCACGAAATGAATCCAAGTGGGAGGGCCTCGAATGTCCTGGTCAGTACTGCGTCAAACTGGGTTATGATACATATACTTACCACTGAGGAGGGACGCAAGGGCGATTAACCAGCGTCTCTGCAACAAGATCATCGATGAGATAACCATTTGCAATGCTACCGGACAGTGATGCCATGGCGGAGGAGACGGAGACAGTCATTGGTGGCTCTTGACTTTGGGACCTAAGAGGAGATGGGAATGGGAAAGAGCAAATGAAGTCAATGCTGGAGACATACCAATGAGTCGCAAACTCAACAGAAATGGGAGTAGAACAGATTGACTGCCGGTTTTGGATTCCCCAGTGAAGCGAACCCAAGTGGAGTTGCAGTTCTTCAAGCTGTTCAAGTGTTCCCCAACAAATGCAGTCTCTTGTAGCATAAGCTCCCAGCAGCAAATGCAGAGAGTACAGCACCAAAGCCTTGATGGCACCCTGCGTGTCCGGTGCCATTGTCCATCCATGACCATGATGAGAAATGATGCTGCGATACATGGCTGTGCATGTAGCGACTGGGCAGGACCACATCTTGGCGACAGGGAAGGATCAGGGGGAGGATCCTGGAGGTTTTGCCATGAAGGAACACATTCGACGATATTCCAGCAGTTGATAGGCACATTCTGTGTGGAGTAGATGTCCGCATTGAAGGGACCATACCTGACTGAAGGTGAGAACGTCGCCGCTGTGTGATTGTCGAACCACAGTCGATGTGAAGTCCAGGCTTCCTTGACAGAGTTCGCAGTGTGTCGCGAGAGAGTGAAGCGTGGCGGCACTCATAGGGATATCTCAGCAGGACTCGTAGGATGGTTTCCTGTTTATAATAAGCCTGTAGATACATTCCAACGATTTATTAATGAACAGACTATTTGATCCCAACCATTTATCAATCATTTGGTCATGTAGAAGGACCAGTGACAACCGATTTCCTCTGTGACGGGTGGTTAATAATTTATTAATCAATGAATCTGACGTGGCTCCATGGTTATACAGAAGGACGAGCCACTCCTGGAATGATTTATTCTTGAGTTGTAGTTTGGTTGGTTTGGTTCTTCTTGGTCTAAGCATTTTTTATTTATCTTCGACTTGACTACTTGTTCTCACTGCGAGCCATGACTATTATGGGTTAAAGGGTGTGAATTTCTATATCCAGTCAAGCACCAAGCTATGTCTACATGTCTTTAGCTACAACGTTGAAAGAAAAATTGATACGCCCTGTAACAACCAGATTGTACAAGCCAACGAAGACCAAGCTGACACTTGACCTAAGCCCCAGCGACAACGATTGCTGGGTTTTATATTCATCCACCCCATGGACGCATCAATGAAATCTTGGTTTTCCTGACAGGGTATGACAGGAGCGTCTGAGAGCCGTCGGCAGGATACCTCAGATTGGTGCCTCCGTGACATGCACGGTTAGCATACGTGCGCAAGGGGGTTGTCGGAGTATGGAATATGGAACCTGTATGCAATGCAGCCTTGCGGGGAGACGGTGAAGGAGTGATGGGGTGTTCAGTTGGACGATGAGAGGGTGAGAGGGAATTTTGGGTGGAGTGCTGGGCTAAAAGACGTGGGCTATGATGGGGGATGAAGACCAGAGTAGTGATGGGTGCTTGTTGCCATGGAACCTCTGCAGATGACACATCTGGGCTATGCGACTGTGCATCTATGTAAACAGCAGCCTCTTGCAGAATATCCAACCTGTGGCCACCAGTGAATGAACCGAATCGGAGGAGATAAGCCTCAATGCACTGATGCCAGGATGGTCAGCCCTGCCTCTGAACGAATACAAGTAACATACCTGAAGCTTCCTTCGATGACAGTCGTTCTCATCTGCCTTGGTAGAATAGTGTCCGGTCAAGGCAATAAAATCGATAGGAAACTTGGCTATCCAAGCTGCCCACAAACATTGGTGCATGTCTTCCAAGGCTTGACCTCCTTGCTGGTGGCACGCCCAATACTTGGAGAGAAAGGGTAACATAGCATCCTCCTCATCCAGAGCCAGGAAGAAAACTGCAAAAGGTGTCAAAGCGAGCCAGGAAAAAAAAGATGTTAGGTCGTACTCCGATTGTAGGCACTTTCGGTCATTGGTAGGACAGGACAGATGAGAGAAGTGCAATAAGAGGCAGGGTCACTTGAGTGTCGCCTAGCACAAGCACAGTGAGAGAGACATTTGAAAATGGCAGCAGAGGGAATGCAAAAAGAAGGGCCACAAGTGTACCTCATTGCCCGGAGAGCATAAATATATCGCAGAGAGAAAAATTTCAACCATTAATTCTTGAGAAGTGGGAGATCTTACCTGCTAACGAACAATATATTATTGGCCAAGAAGAGCATTGATATTTTGCTGGGGGCAAACTTTCAACCAATAATTCTTGCGAGGTAGGGGATCTTACCGGTCGCACCAACAATATATTGTTGGTCCAGAACGTATTATTCATCCAGAGTCAGGCAACTGTATTCAAGAATTCATGATTGAAAGCTGCCGACGAGGTCCACTGATGTTATTCCCACCAGCCAACATGACGATGCGAGTGTCCACAAGCTCAAAAACTGAGCTAGGTATCATTAAGACTCTTCCTCAAAAGCTTCTGAGGGTGAACACCTTAAAGCACGGTCATACCCAAACAGATGGTGAACCCGGTCCCAAGCCTGATCCGCCATGACCACCAAATCATCGAGCACACTTTCCCACTCGAGACCACTGTATTGCCTGGGTATAAGACGACCTATGACCCAACCCTCTCCCAAATCCATAACGTGTAGCCGGAAAATTTCCTTGAAGAAATCATTAGCCATGAGCATCTTCCTGAGTGCGGTTACACATACAGTCTTACGCATCTCGAGTCTGGCAAGTCTAAACTCGCCGGAGAGACGGTTTTTGGGGTTTTCCGGCCACATATGAAACCAGGTGTGATACATGTTATGGAGAAAGGTTTGTACTTGATGTCGCAATATGGCCTGCTCGAACTGAGGGTGAAGCTTGTCCAGCCAGAGATACTGATCCTGCATCCAGGTGAGTGCGAGTGGCCAGCGGAGGGGTAGGCGAGGAAGAGGGTCAGCATAGGTACTGAAGTATTCAGAGCATTAGACGAATAAATATTGATGTTGCAAATAAACTTACAACAGCGGATTCTCCTGGTCGATTGGAGCGGGGACTGTAGATGACATCGTTTTGGAGTCGAGAGGTTTGAGGCTGGCAGTGAAGTAGATTCGATCAAGGAACACCCTGGTGTGGTGTTATTCCTTGTTTGTGGGTGCGGCATGGTCTGGGCACCCCACAAGCCGAAATCATCGGCGTATCCGGGTCAGACCACGTCGGGCGGTGGCTACAACAATCGCTGTGAGTGTGCACACTGCCCTACTGCGAAACAAACAGAGATCAGCATTTTAAACTTAAGAGCAAGTTTATCGTACCTTGGAGCCAGGAGCGCACCACAAATGCCTGAGTTCTCGACCCCCATATAACGAACTCAAAGCTAGGTCAGACCACACTGGGATGTAGCTGTGAAATATCAGACCTGGTCAAATGCTGTGTGGTGGTTGATGTGGACTCCCTTCAGGTGTTCTGCTGTGCATGCCAAGGACTGCTTGCATGTTGTATTGCTAGCATATTATACGCTTCATGTTGTCCTGCTATTCTGTAGAATATTCATCTGGTGATCAGTTGCATATCGAATCAATGTCAAAGCTGCAAGAGCCTGGCCTGGTGAGTGGAGAGACGAAATGGAACAGACTGATCGACCCTGTTCATAAAGAGAGGGTATTTGACAAGACAGTTCTTCTGTAATATCCGAGTCAGGAGGGGTGCGTCCAAGAAACGGATTAGATTTGTGGTTTCGAGTGAAGCTAGCCCAGAAACAATTTGATTCGTCATACCACATCAGTGACACTGTGACATACCTATTGGTGTGATGCTACGTGATCACAACAATCAACCTCTGTTCCTCTATTGATCACAGACTACAACTACGTCCAGAACTCATTACTAGAGGTGGTCAGACTCAGTCAGACTGTCATCCGACATCATTAACACTGTGACATGCCTACCTACTGTACTCATGAGGCTATGCGATCGAAATACCATGACAATCTTCCTCTATTCCACTACCAATCATGCTCAGAATAGGTGTAAAACCACTTCCAGAACACCTTTCCCAAGGCAGTCAGACAAGGTCAGACAAGGTCAGATGAACAGCCATTGCGATCAACAAGGATCATGATTTCCTTTTTGGGTCCTCCTGACCTTCACTCATGTCCTCCACGGCGGTAACTATTGAACCCTGCGCACCACTGCAAGACCCTAAAATATTGGCAAACCGACTAAAAAGTCAGAGGAGCTACCAGAAGTGGAGTGTTAACACTTTTCTCACCTTTCGATAGCTTAACGACGTTCCCTGTAGAAACAGAGAACAAATTTTGGCACACCGTCGAGAAAAATATAGTCAGAAAAGACATGCTCAGGTTCAGTAAGTTTGGTTTCGAGTACAGACACAGACCATCATCTGATATTTCCATGTTTTTTCAGACTGGTGGGTAATACAACACGCAAACTCCCAGGCTCCCCCTCACAGCCAGCGCCAAAACATCGCAGACGTCGCTGTGCATCCAAGGGTAAAATCACACAACCCACACCTTTGAATCCGACGCTGCCATCTAGCTCGGGGATCAATCCCAATCAGGACGGCATCTCACGTTCTGAGGAGGGCCCATCATCACCAGTGACTCTGCTTCCCAAAACCTACTCTCAGCCATCCATCTCTGTGACGCCAACGTGTCCTGGTACCCCGCCATCCCTATATGAAACTGTCTGCATGGAGTCGCCATCCGACCACTCTTCCTGTGTACCTATCTCCACAGATACCTCATGCCAAACGCTACCACGGATTGCTTTCAAGGGTACTGCACGAGTACAACCGCCGGTAGAACTTTACCTTTTACATGCCAAGGACCTGGACTTGCAGCTTGCCAAGCAAATGTGAGGATTGAATCCCTGGGAGTATTTGGAGAAGCTCTACAAGAGGTTTCTACGAAAATTCCAGAGCAGTGTTCCGGGCACAATGTTCGAGATTAACGATGAGGAGGAGGCATTACAAAAGTTGTTGTCAGATATTAATCTCTGTGTAGATGGTGTTCTCAATGTGGCCGGCGTCGGTAAAAGGTTGCAACACATGCAGAACATTTTTTGCCATGTCCAGGAGGTTCATGGATGGATTGTCGAACTGCAGATGCATGTCTTCGCTGAGGGGAGGGAGTATCTTATTAGAGAGCATGACAATATGGCCCTGATGTACCAAAGGGAGTCGTAGTTCGTTACTCTATCACTTTGTCAGGCTAAAGTCAAACAATGATTCACTTTCCCCTATCCACAAATTATCATGGGAGATATGAATTGTCTTGAAGATCCATCCAGTGAAATCAAGCTGAAGACATACACCGTGAAGGAGTCATGGTTTGTGAATCATGCAGTTGGAAGCATTAATGGTTGATGATTGGACATGGACGATGGATCCTAGGAAGAATTAATGGATGACTGACAAATGGACATGAACGACGGATCCTAAGAACAATTAATGGATGATGAAGGGAGCCCTGGGAAGGATTTATGGTTGGTAAAGACCTGTTAGTAACTGATCTGCATGGCGCGATCGCTCCCCACACCCAAGATTGAGGCGAAACGGTTGACGTCTCACCAAGAATTTATGATTGATGACGTCCAATGGATTGAGGTAACAGATTACAGTCAAATAATTTATTTTTGCCTTCTGCATCCATAATTCTTGCGAATCCGCATGGAACCATAATGCTGTGGATTCATCAAAAATTTATCATTGCCATAGACCAGTCAATCATTTATTCTTCGCAGGATCCACTTCGTAATTAAGGACGAACAAGGTGAAGACTTTTTGTTTCCTTATTGTTTTGCAGCGGTTCACAAAGGTAGCAGGGAATGCACTGCAACAGAGATACACATTTTTGGGCAGTAGAGTAGACTACACAGCAAAGGAACAAACTATGTAATAGATGTACTACGTCGCACCCTAGATCTTCAGCGTCTTAGGTACCACAGTGACCAGGCCCGACACGAGAGCCTGGTTGAAGATGGTAATGGCTTCCATCTTGGTTTTCCCCTTCTCAGCAAAACCTGCAGTGACGCCAGTGGTCAACGCTGTCGAATCAGAACTGCAGGTAGAACCGAATCAGGGCAGAAAGGGGGAGCACAGTGACGATGAGGACATACCTGCCTTGGATGACTCTGACCACCCATCCGCATGTGACCGCATACCATTTAAAAGGGTTGTGAACCGTGACGTTGTTCACATACCCGCAGGCCCCACAAGCAAAAGTCGGGGGTGGAACCTCCTCGTCCTCCTCGGGCAGAGGGAGAGGCCCCATCAGGATGCTGAGGCTAGCACCCGACGGAATGACGTCTAGGTTGAAGTTAGCCAGATGAAAACGTGAGTCATTGAAAACAAACCAGGGGCGATACCGTCTGTAAAACAAATGCAGTCAGCCGCAGCACCTCGATCGATCAAAGCAACACTTACCCAGCTCAGAAAATAAGACTGCAATCAAGTGCAAGATGTGATCCTTGCGATCAGCTTGTTTCTGAGAGAGGGGAGCAGTAGCAGGGGCTTGGGTTTGGTTCATGGTTGTTGGTGAGAGGTGAAAGGGAACTCTTGCCTTCTTTTATACACAGGGACTTGCAACTGTACAGTTGCAGTTCAGCTCTGCCGGGTGATGCCAGGTACCTTGCCTTGGGCACCAAAAATTAATTCTTGCCTTGATCTGTCGCAAAGCTAAAAGCCTATTATTCGTCTAACCGATCAGTAGAACATGGTGAGTCTGAAGATATCACTCCTGCATGAATAGCCTTCTCATGCACATATCTAGATGGTGGCTCACCTGAAGTTTCCAGAGGAGGATGCATACATTGTCACGGAGTTGTATCCAGAGTTCATCACAGGACAACAAGGAAACGGCGTCACGCATACCATTTTGAAGTGTACTGGTCTGTTCAATGAAAGATATCCGCCCCCACCTGAGCTGTCTGGTGAAGAGCGCGAAGAGTTCCTGATGGAATGAGCAGCAGTAAGACAACCTTTGCTAAAGTGTTCACGTGATTAATCATCACAATGTCTAGTCCTTGAAAAACCGACTCTACAACCACCAAGCGACACTCTGGAATCAAGGCCCCAGGAGCAGCAAGCCATCCAGAAAAACAGGGTCCATCAGACTCAAAACCGGATGAGGCTTAACTACCGCCGAGCTCTACTTTCAAGAAAACCACAAGGAGGACTGGTTCGTTGCCGCCATCAAAGCTGAGAAACAAAAAGCCGCAGCCATGGAGACTGCACCAGCAGGAAGTGATATCCGAGTTACTGGTTCATCAGATGATGACACAGCCAGCAGTGACACAGATAGGGTGGCTAAGCTGAAGGCCACCAGGCAAGATCTTCAGTTAGGATGCAAGGTAGTGAAACAGTTACTGGCGAACGAAAGTGATGAGACTTGGGAGAGGATGGAAGCTCTGGCACGTGACGATTCCCAAGCCAAAAAGTACTGCCCTGAGAAAGGTAGTCCTGAGGCTATTTTATGGTGAGAGTCAAGCATGCATTGTCTGAAGATATCGCTCACATTGACCCAGAAATATTGATATGCTGGAGGCGATGATGAGCCAATTGGTGGATATCGCTACTGAAGCAGGATGGGTTGGCAGTATACAGCTTGCCAGCATGTGTCCTGGGGAATACAACCCAAGGATGTACTTGTGAGTGATACGGAAAGCCTGGTGAAGAATTATCTTGACGCCTGGCTGTAGCATGAATTTTGGCGAGGACAAAGCAAATACTTTTGCACTGCAATACCCAAAATATGAGGATCACGTGCATACCCCATTCTTGGAATTCGTTTGTTCCTCGTTTTGTAAGCATCTGCATCTATTCGTCGCCTCAATCTCATTGTGCATCATCCAGCCCCCGAGAAATGCGAGGAGTTCCGAAAACTAATGGCTATGACCAAGAAGCCACATCAGAAACGTCCGAGACAATATGATGACAGCGACGAGGAAGATTTTACGAAGGATGTCAATGCAGTTGGAAGGGCGAGTGATGACGAGGACACGGGCAGACCATCGGAGCCCACAAAGAGTGCATGAATTAGACCTTTCAGTCCCATGTGACGCTGACATTTATGCCATAGGGTCTAAAAAGAAGGTGAAAAAGGACGAGTGCAAGAGACACAAACAAAAAGAGACAGGAGATAACCCTGGTACGCCTCCACTTTATGGAAGATCGTTGGCTGATTTGCTTACACGTCAATGTAGGGCAGAAAAAACCCTCGAGGAAGAAGACCAAGAAGACCACGGAGACTGCAGTTACCAGTTCAAGCCATACAGTGCATCCCATGACCAGTAGCACAGCCGAACCTGCAGCTCCTGTCTCAGCGGATATGGCAGCTACTGCTTTAGTGAGCCATATGGCCGATCCCATGACAAGCAGTATGCCGGATCCCGCGGCTCCTCTCACGGCGAGCAGTACAGCCGAATTGTCCCCATCCATCAGTATACCTCAACCCGTCACCACGAGCAGTGCGTCTGAGCTCCCCCCAGCAAGCAATGCAGTTATCAACACAATTGACTTCAACATGACTGAATTAGGGGATCCTTTCAAGGATTTCATGGATACAGAATGGGAGTCTTGGGATGGGCCAATGCCATTGTGTGCATCGACGGACGCGGATTTGGGACAACTGGATATGTCCCACATGGACTCTTGCACGTATTTACCTCTTCACGGCAATGAACTCCAGGCCAGATTATCTGTGGATAGGTTGCTCCCAGTGCTTCGCAACACCATGATACCAAATTACGGAGATGCAACTTATGGAATGAACATCCCCCAACAGTGGAATGCTGATCCATCGAACGTCAACATGATGTCGCAGGTGAACTCAGCTCATTTGGCACACAATCAAGGGCAGCAGACTTATATGTGGCAACAGCCGAGTATTAGTGTATGGCAACCGAACTGGTCTTATTCTGCTTCTTCCCAAAATATCACCAACTGCCATCCCTTCCCTTCTAACATCACCTTGGTAAATTTCTCAAGCCAGGTCCCTCTCGCCGACTACAATGCCTTCACGACCACCAACACCCCCGCAAATTTACCCAACCAGGTCGTGTGCACCAAGATGAACATGCCAGTACCTGCGGAAAATTCGGCCGACTTCAATGCCTTCAATCTCACTAAAACCACCACAATTTTCCCCAATCCGGTCGCGTGCACTGAAATGAACATGCAAGTGCCCTCCGCCAACTTCAATGCCTTCGCTGTCACCAACACCCCTGCAAATTTGCCTAACCAGGTTGCGCCCGCCGAGATGAACATGCCAGTACTTGCGGATCATGCCCAGAACGACACTGCCTTCGCTACCACAAATACTCCAATAAATCCCCCAAACCCACCTGGCATGCCCATGGCCGAAATTGAAGGAAACACTGCAAATGCACCACCGGTACCGATGACCGACATCGAAAATGTGACAGCTGTCCCCCCCCATGCCAATGATAACCCTCAGCAGCCTCTCGCGAGTCACTCTCAGGATGGTATTCAAGCACCTTGACCCTGTGAACTGGTGGCTCAAAATGATGATCTATCTTCCAAAAAGGAAAACACTCGACCCTTGTGAGAACGCCAACCGCAAACCCATCGGGAAGTGCCACAGGAAGTGGAAGAAGCGGAGTCTGTTCTCCGATCCTGCAACCTGGGCGAAGAGTACATGCAATGTGTAGACCACTGGAAAGAGTTTGAAATGTCCACGACAGTGAAAGAGGTAAGAATCTGGCATCCATTGGGGCGTGACTGATGTTTCTAAACAAGGGATGATTGGCAACACCAGGTCGACCGGTTGCGCTGACCGAGTTGCTCAAGAAAAAGATGTGAGCCATGCTTCCAGCCCTTTCTGCCGAGGAACAAACGGACCTGATTGAAGAGACTCTTGAATGGTGGATGTCACTGCAAAGCAACAAGAGGGAATCAAATAGATGCCTACCCATCCCAAATTACGCGGGCAACATGCACTGGATCAGAAAGAAAGGTTGGAGTGGAATGGTACTGGTAATGTTCTTGGTGCGGTGGTGGGGAATGATCATACTTGAGTCAAAGATGGCCCCTCGACACTGGAAGGAATTTATGGCGGACGTTAATGCTTGTTTACTGGTCATGGTTGGTGGTCCAGGGGCCCTTCCGGCATAATATACGTAGTAGCTGCTCTGTTGTTAATCCAATAATGTATCATTGTGTAACGACTGCTCTCAGTTCATGCCAAGCTTAAAGAATGAATTTATGAATTTTTAAATGAACCAGCTTGGAAACATTTATCATTGGAGAGATCAAGGTACCAATGGTTAGTTTCGTTAGGTGCTCTCCAGATGGATTTTTATTTGCTCCAGACACTTAGAGAAGAAACATTGATTATACACTGACTCGAGCAAAAATACATATATTCCGTACATTACTCAAGAGATCACTAATAAGGAATGTTTGCCAGAAATTAATGTGCCACCATGCTCGATAGCATCAAGAACTTACTATTCCAGCTTTTGACGAAACACCTCCAAGTTCCAGACATCTTCATTTCAACATCGGCTCTTCCTCGCCGTCAGAGCTAGAACAACAAGTACGCTTGGAACTAGTCATCAGACGCTCCCCCCCAATTCGACCAGAGGAACTGGAAGTTTCGGAGGTTATGCGGTGGGGAATCGTCTAGGACAAGTCACCAGTCAGGACCAAATTGACGAAAAAAGAGGATGGCTTACCTGCATCCTGGGATCAGCAGTTGATGAAGGGGGAGCATCCGGCAATATTGGTTTTGAGGAGGATGGGACTGGTACAAGGCTATCATTTTTTGCAGGGGGAGTATGGGAGGCATGCTGAGTATGTATCAGCGCCTTCACGGGTGGGTCACTGCATTGAACAGTAGGCAGTGAATCAGGAGCTGCGGGCGTTGGAGAGTCTTGGATGTCAGAGAGTTTTGTATGAACTCTAAGCAAGAGATGAGCAAGATCCTAAAAATTTTTTTGAGTGAATTTGGAAAGATGTTTGGTAACTCACAGTGATTGCCTGTCATTTCCAAGCACGGACAGAGTTCATGTCGCTGGGGTTTTCTGGCGCACCAAGCGAACATCGAAACCGAGCGTGGTAAGCCACGAAGAGACCAAGCAGATAAGTGTCAAGGGTTGACTTGCTGTATTGTATGACACTTCGATAAGTGGGGATGAACAGGTGGACCCATGTCTCTTGCATTGTCTCATTGTCCATGATGGTGGAAGGTAAATAGAAGAAACATTACCACCTTCCTATTATATATATATAAATGGCAATAAATTTTCAATCGTTACTTTTGTATTGCACATGGAAAGGTACATTCACCATGGATCTTTTACACTAAGGGAGCAGGCCCAAATCCTCTCGCATTCCTCCCCACTGCATGGATTCGCAGTACAAGACAACGTGGGACCAGATACACTCACATCTCTCTTGGTCACCGGGGTTGACTCTGACTCCCATTGGCTCCCAATTCCTCTCGCATCCTTCCCCGCTGAGTGGATTCGCCGCACCAGAAATATTGAACCCCATCAAAGGCAAGTTTCTAAGGACAGTGAATATACAGGACTGCATTTGGACTGTAGAGCTTACATGACAGGCTGAACTGGCGCACTTGGTTGCGCATCCTTGACTGCATCCTTAATTTGTGTATCTCCTGTCTGGGAACTGGCAGGAAAAAATGAGAATAAGTTTGCTTTTGGACTGTAGAGCTTACCTGACAGGCGGAATGGGTGCAGTTGGTTGGGGATCCTTGACCACATCCTGGACTTGCGTATCTCCCATCTGGGAACTGCAGGAAAAAATGAGATTAACTTTACTGGGGAAGAGTGAACTCGAACCAGGATGGGACATCGGAACACTGGTTCATGGACATAAAGCTGGATTGTAAATAGAAGAGTTACTAGGAGAATGTGTTTGTGCGAGTTGAGGAGAGAATGGAAAGATCGCACCTTGTTTAAAATTGAAAGACAATCGGGAGAGATGAGGATTTGGGGAAAGGCGAAGGCAGAAGCGAGGGGTGAAGCCTAAAAGAGATGGGTGAGAGAAGACTGATGGTTCAATTCAAGGAGTCGATCGGACCAGAGGAAGAATTTATTGATGGGCATCGCCATGGGAAGAATTCATTAATGACAGAGTTGTGGTCTGTGGCAAAGATGACAAAGAATTTATCGATGCATGCATGATTTGGAAGAATTCATTGATGGAAAGATTCTGGGTCTGCGAAGAATAAATGGATGACGGTGGAGGTCTGAAGCATTAATTGATGGTCTAGGGGGAATGGACAAAAGAATTATTATTACTGCTAGAGCGCACTGAGCAGAAATACATAATTCTGGGTGAAGCCACAGCCCGCAAGCACCTGGTTTTGAAGGATTCATGAATGGGCATATCGACACATTAATTGAAGGATATATTGATGATTTCATGTGGCCTGGCGCAATGGATATGTTGTATCATACGTGAGTTTTTGGAGGAAATCAAAGACGGTTGTATGTCATACCGCTTTTCTGGTGTTAATCCCCTGGCCCATTCTTGTGTAGTAGTGGCTGGATTCGATAGTACAAGGCACGAGTCTGATGCCCCAGCCCTGGTCGCATGAGAAGGCTCCAATCGGCAAACCGCAGAACCGGGTTACAACATGATGTGCTGTCAAAGAGAGGATCCAATATTTTCATGGAAATGCAAGTATTCACATCGACAAAGATATAGGGTTTGGCAAGTCGCACCACAGAATGCTACTGCCACTGCAGGTACTGTACCTGCAGAATCAAAGAAGACCTGAAATGAAAATGAGGATGATTGATCCCGATGAGTGACACACGATACTGAAGAGAAAAGTGATCCCGATACAAGAAAGATCTGCAGTAGAGGCGGGAGGCACCCTAGGGTGCACAACGGGAGGCACTGGCTGCAAAATGGAAATGTTGTCAACCCACGTGACCAGGAAACGAGTGTTGCAGGATGTGTCAGCATTAATAAATCTTTGGTATGGACGCAGATTAGTACATGCAATTAGAAGGCCCTGAGAGAGACAGGGATTCATTAATGAAATGAAAACCTCTCGCTCACAGGCTTTCATTAATGATTTGGGCCTTATGGGCTGACGGTATCACCCAACTGCTTCTAGACAATATTTCAGGGTTCAATTCCCTGTATCTGAATAGATGTTCCTGGAAGTTTGAGTCTCCAATTTTGGTTTTTTGTCACACTACAGACCAATAATACCACCAAGCTTTCACATCCAAAGAATCTGAGATATCCAGCTGCTGATGAGCCTCCAGGCTCTGTACGCTCAGAATTCGTGGATTTTAAGCACTAATTGCTGCTCCTGTCCACCCAGCGGACTTTCAGTAAACCAAAGATTGCACACAAGTTCATACTACTTTCATGCTACGGCAACGACTCCTCACACACTTTGTTATCCATCTCATCTGGTTACACATCATAATTGCCGTGTTCCATCACGGCAAGGCACCTTCGATCACAAATCATCCTAAAACAGAACTACCGCATCACTTCTCATAGCCTCATGGATGCGTCAATCAATCACTTAATGAAATGACGTGATTGCCGCGGCCACTCATCCATCCACGATATTTCAAGCACGCGGCCACTACAGACCGCATTTTACTAAGGCTGTTACTTCGCCAAGACCTTGAGAAGACGTAGACCCAAGCATACACCTCAGTACAAAAGACATACCTCACCAGTCCGCAGCTAAACAGCACCTCACGATCCATTCATCACTCCAAGAAACCATACAGTTTTCATCCATACACGGCAACGTCGACAAGTTGCTGTTACTTTCGAAGCCAAGAAACCATATGTTTGCTACGAAATCTACTAAGCCATGGCCTTGCAGCCTGACTAAGTCGCACATACTTACTCTATTTATAATTTCGTACTTGTAGTATAAAAACTAGCTAGAAAACGTCGTTTAGCGTTAGCTTACCTCGAGCCTACCGTTAACTTACCCCTACGCATCGAGTCTACACCACACATCGAGTCTATGCTACATTTATTACCGTTTCATGGCAATATACCGTTTACCCCAGCATATTCTCAAGTGCACGTCAGTTCTTAAGCTCACCAGAGTTATTCCACGGTTTTTGACTGTGAAGGGTCGTTTGACACTCGCTCTTCGCTCTTGACACTATTGGTACACACTCATATTGTGCCAATACGTGATTGCCACGCCATACCTTGCCCACGTTTATCTTTTATCGGCCGTTATCGTTTCAACTTCACCAGCATAGGATCTTTTCATGTTTTCGCTTTAGCCATCGTATCGTCGCCCACTTGGGTAGTCTCCGAGCAGACTTAGGATCGTTTTCGCACCAGTATAGGACCAGTTTCAGCATAGTTTTCGTATAGGACAGTCCCCCGAGTGGACTTGAAGGTTAGTTTTGACATAGGATAGGATCGCTTCAGCACAAGACCAGTTTTTGACATCAACATCAGTATTTCCGTATCGTTTAGGATCAGTACCCCACCACCGCCAGTATATTTCCGTTCTCGCCCTCAGTACCATCGCCAATTTCCGTATTTCCACGTTTATTCTCGACGCTCCGCCCTCAGTACCTCGTTCCACGTTTCCTCTTTCTACCAGCCATTCTCAGCTCTAGTTCCATGTCTTCGCATCATTTCCCCCGTGTTCAGACCCAGTTTCACATGTTTATTTCCGTTTCCTTCACTCGCTTCGCTAGGATTGCCGTCTAGCGATGTTTTCTAGTCTCTTCTCACGTTTTCGCTTACGGATTCGTGGTATTCACATCATACCCGTTTCCGTTCCCTCTCATTTCGAGAGATCCCTACCAGCTTACAGCCAAAGCTTCTAGTACTTGACTACCAAGCAGTACTACTTCGCTGACTGAAAAGTCGCAGTGTATACTTGCATATAGAGGAATTGATTGACTGCATGGAGGTGCCCCGAACCCACTCGCACACACGATCGCCTTGATTGCCGTGTTATCACGTTAATTACCCAATCTCATTCCTGAGTTGGTGTTGCCATTGCCATGGAAGTCTAGGCTCATCAGCGCTCTGTCTCACAGAGAACCGCATCCTCCATAACATAGCTTGTCATTTCCTTTGGAGGAATGTCACCATCATCTTTGGTACTGACCCAAATCCCAAACCCAACCTCTTTTCCTTCGATTCCGAGCGCCTAGCAGCTATCAGGACCCTCTCCGTAGTCGTGGACGGACACTTCGATTTCTGTCTCTCATCATTTTCCTCAGTCTTGGCATCAATGATTAATATAAACATTGTCCATGTGAGTGGTGGATCAGGTCCCTTCATTCACTTGATTCTTGAGAATATGATGGTGTCTCTTGTGACTCTGGAATTAGATCGCTGTTATGTGGAGCTACAGAACTTTGCTGATATGATACCCATCGCTATTTGGGAGCTACATATATCCAGATGTCACTCCAATGTGCGCTTTCTTTTGGGACCTCTCAATGTCGAGGAGTTAGATGCACAAGGTCCAGGTTTGTCTCAGTGTAGATGATCTCATAGTACCTAACAAGCACCTTCATAGGCCTGGATGGCAAATGTATGCCTATTGGCATAACCTTACGGAGACTAACAGACACCCATCTTGATAAAATTACAAGATTATGTCTCATCGATACATGTCGAGACATGGAATGCCATGACCTATTGCATTTGGTGTACACTTTAGAGGTAGGCCACAGTTGCTGTTGTATTATCCATAGCTAATCTTAGATGCCTCAGTGCTGCTTCTTGTCACTCGAGGAGCTCGTTCTGGACTTACCTCTGTCGCAGGATCTGCATCAAAAGTTGTTGTCACTGATGCCTGCCATTCTTATGCTTAAGGAATCTCACATCGTCTCTAGATCTAATGAGACCTCCCTATGACCTAGGTATGTTTCTCTCCTTTCTGCCGTGGGATTGGTCAGAATAATCTGTGATTTTCATAGGTGTTGCTACTCGCAGCTAAGACTCGCCAACTGATTATCGTAAACTATTTGTGGACTATATATTTGGACGTGTGTTGCTCAAGGAGTCTCGTCACGTCGCTGCGACTTTGGTACTACTTATGGTTCTTATATTTACTCTGTGTAGCTAATTTGCCGATATGTATTGTTAACACTTTCTTCATTCTTGAGGAGAATTATCTAAATGCTTTTATATGATCTCGTCTATGTATCCTGGCTTAATTCAAATAAACAGTTGGATCTGCAATAAGCCTTATCTTTAGTAAACTCATAGTGCTAGCTGAAGCAAGCGGTGATGAGCCTAGACTTCCATGGCAACGGCAACACCAACTCAGGAATGAGATTGGGTAATTAACGTGATAACACGGCAATCAAGGCGATCGTGTGTGCGAGTGGGTTCGGGGCACCTCCATGCAGTCAATCAATTCCTCTATATGCAAGTATACACTGCGACTTTTCAGTCAGCGAAGTAGTACTGCTTGGTAGTCAAGTACTAGAAGCTTTGGCTGTAAGCTGGTAGGGATCTCTCGAAATGAGAGGGAACGGAAACGGGTATGATGTGAATACCACGAATCCGTAAGCGAAAACGTGAGAAGAGACTAGAAAACATCGCTAGACGGCAATCCTAGCGAAGCGAGTGAAGGAAACGGAAATAAACATGTGAAACTGGGTCTGAACACGGGGGAAATGATGCGAAGACATGGAACTAGAGCTGAGAATGGCTGGTAGAAAGAGGAAACGTGGAACGAGGTACTGAGGGCGGAGCGTCGAGAATAAACGTGGAAATACGGAAATTGGCGATGGTACTGAGGGCGAGAACGGAAATATACTGGCGGTGGTGGGGTACTGATCCTAAACGATACGGAAATACTGATGTTGATGTCAAAAACTGGTCTTGTGCTGAAGCGATCCTATCCTATGTCAAAACTAACCTTCAAGTCCACTCGGGGGACTGTCCTATACGAAAACTATGCTGAAACTGGTCCTATACTGGTGCGAAAACGATCCTAAGTCTGCTCGGAGACTACCCAAGTGGGCGACGATACGATGGCTAAAGCGAAAACATGAAAAGATCCTATGCTGGTGAAGTTGAAACGATAACGGCCGATAAAAGATAAACGTGGGCAAGGTATGGCGTGGCAATCACGTATTGGCACAATATGAGTGTGTACCAATAGTGTCAAGAGCGAAGAGCGAGTGTCAAACGACCCTTCACAGTCAAAAACCGTGGAATAACTCTGGTGAGCTTAAGAACTGACGTGCACTTGAGAATATGCTGGGGTAAACGGTATATTGCCATGAAACGGTAATAAATGTAGCATAGACTCGATGTGTGGTGTAGACTCGATGCGTAGGGGTAAGTTAACGGTAGGCTCGAGGTAAGCTAACGCTAAACGACGTTTTCTAGCTAGTTTTTATACTACAAGTACGAAATTATAAATAGAGTAAGTATGTGCGACTTAGTCAGGCTGCAAGGCCATGGCTTAGTAGATTTCGTAGCAAACATATGGTTTCTTGGCTTCGAAAGTAACAGCAACTTGTCGACGTTGCCGTGTATGGATGAAAACTGTATGGTTTCTTGGAGTGATGAATGGATCGTGAGGTGCTGTTTAGCTGCGGACTGGTGAGGTATGTCTTTTGTACTGAGGTGTATGCTTGGGTCTACGTCTTCTCAAGGTCTTGGCGAAGTAACAGCCTTAGTAAAATGCGGTCTGTAGTGGCCGCGTGCTTGAAATATCGTGGATGGATGAGTGGCCGCGGCAATCACGTCATTTCATTAAGTGATTGATTGACGCATCCATGAGGCTATGAGAAGTGATGCGGTAGTTCTGTTTTAGGATGATTTGTGATCGAAGGTGCCTTGCCGTGATGGAACACGGCAATTATGATGTGTAACCAGATGAGATGGATAACAAAGTGTGTGAGGAGTCGTTGCCGTAGCATGAAAGTAGTATGAACTTGTGTGCAATCTTTGGTTTACTGAAAGTCCGCTGGGTGGACAGGAGCAGCAATTAGTGCTTAAAATCCACGAATTCTGAGCGTACAGAGCCTGGAGGCTCATCAGCGCGCAGAGAGTATCGGGATCAGCGAAGTGCAAGATGTATGAGAGCAGCTCGTGTGGGAGGTCCAACAGTTGCATTGAGGCACAGGTAGAAAGCAGGCATCAGCAGGACGTGTACGTTCATATACTTGAAATCAATGGGCATCTGCAACTCAGGTAAGCCTCAGGCCCCTATGGAAGAATGAGTAAATGCGACTAGCTTAGGAGCGCAGCAAGACATCTGTTAACCGAGAGGTTGGCCCATACTAAGCACATGAACGTGTCGGGAATAGCAATGATGTCAGACAATATCCAAAATGAGTGGTCCTCATATATACAAGCGCCACATAGAGAGTGAATGTGCACATATAACTCAAAATACACCTCCAGACCCAATCTCGTCTAGGAAGAATGAGCACATCCATCGAGCTCGGGGTGCAGCAAGAGGTCCGTCCAAATGCAGGGGATAGTGCTGATGTCAGATGGCCTTTATGTAATAGTGGCCCCTCGCAGTCACTCTAAAAGAAAATGTGGGATGTGAGAGACGTCGACATCAATATCATCTGCAGGCAGCCTTATGTCATCCTCCAACGCCATTCCTATCCCTTTTTATATTTGGCCTCGCCAGTTCCTATGTCATCAAGCCTATGGCCTGCCCGAAATGCCGACAAGGTGAGTAGGAGATAGGGACTGGCGAAACGTCCATACAATCCACGGCAGTGCTTCAGCAGCGGCTTCACGTGGATACATCATTATTGGGATATCACTAGGGGTGGAGACAGTCGGTGACGCCTAAGAGAGCGGAACTCATGCCGCATCTATTACATAAGAGACACAAGTGGTGATGTGCTCGGTAATGGCGAGTGGCAAAAGACTAGTGGGCGGAAATGAGCTCCAACCAACACTAAACCTCTCTACACTCTACACTATCACCAATGTATTGAATTCGGGTGTTTCGAGTATGATAGAAGCACTCTGCAGACTCAATAATCAAGGTAGGTTGTTCAAAAGACATTTTATTCATTACTAGTGAGTTTTACAAGTGTACTACTCACACTAGTGGGGTGGGTAAGACACAATTGAATGAATGTGACTTGGTTTTGAGCTACTGTGCTTGCTGGGACTCCGACTGTTCGGACTATTGGCTCTCTTGGCCCTGTAATACTTCCTACAAGTGATCAACACTTGACTAGTTCGCACTCTAGCTTACTAGTGGCACTCTTGGCCTAAGAATAATACTTTAACTTTGAGAAACTGCAAGAACTAACTTCGGAGCACTCTTGGCCTTTGCAGGACACAATAGTAGACTCAAAGGGACTTCAATTCACTCAATACTATAGGTAACTTAGCGACTAGTAGCCGCTTCATTTGAGGTTAAGCACAAAAGCCTTTAATTGGGGCACTAGATACTACTAGTCTGTCACAATCGCAGGGATGGCGTTGCCTCCTGTTGCGAGTGGCTATTCTACTACTTATATACTGTAAAGAAAGGTACAAAGTGACACAAACAGCTACACTAGTGGGGTATTTTCAGTATGGCTTTCTTGGCTAGGCCCGAAATATCGCGCATAAACATGCAATAGTTGGTCTAGAAATTGCTATTGGACAGCTAGTGAGCCATGGAGCTCAGCTAATGGTTTAATCTCGTGTTCTTGACCCAGCAACGCGCCACTAGCGCCGGAGATGAACAACTAGCCACACTCTCGTGCTCGCAACCGTAGTCGGCCGTGATCGAAAGCGCAGCCGGGCTATACTAGTACCGATTGTAATAGATCTGATCACACTAGTCAGATCTGGGCGTAACGTTAATCCGTTGCTAATTCATTTCTAAGTCCTGCTTCGAGATTGCTGCGCAACTAGTTAACCTGACTTAGGTGTTTATGCCCTGATCGGCCTGCTAGTGACTGAACTTCACGAGATCTGTGTATTCTGCTCCTTGTTTGGTGCGCTAGTCGCGTTACTTGTCTACTAGTGGTCTTATATTAAGTAGTCCGGCTAGTATTCAAGTCACTAGTACGGCCGGCTGGTAGATTTAACCCACTAGTGGTATCGCATCTAAGTCCTGGCTTCACTAGTCGCATACTGCTGTAACTATCAGCTCGAAGCCTCAGCTATAGTCCTTTTACTATCACTAGTATCGGATAGATATGCAATTGTATTGTTACAAAATCGCAAAATCTAGGTGTGAACACGTAGACGGCATATCACCAGGTTTGCGAGTGTGTTCAATCTGGTTTCGCATGCCGCAGCCAGTGAGTCGCCAGTGTGCTTTGTGATCCTCCCTCATGCTGACATTTCTGATTTAGGATTGTCTCGACTATTGTTTCCTCATTCCCAGTTTCCAGGGTGATGCCTTTTGAGAGGAGGAACCATGGATGATGGGAGGATGCATACACCATCATTCTGACACAGGGGTGCTGGGCCCACATATGTTTACCCACATCGTTCACCGTCATACCGTCCCTCAGTGTATGCGCCTCATTTACCTCTCTGATGCACGTCCATCTCATCCCGCATCAACATCCATTGTCCCCACTGATACGCCGTCTATGCGTTCACACCTAGATTTTGCGATTTTGTAACAATACAATTGCATATCTATCCGATACTAGTGATAGTAAAAGGACTATAGCTGAGGCTTCGAGCTGATAGTCACAGCAGTATGCGACTAGTGAAGCCAGGACTTAGATGCGATACCACTAGTGGGTTAAATCTACCAGCCGGCCGTACTAGTGACTTGAATACTAGCTGGACTAATTAATATAAGGCCACTAGTAGACAAGTAACGTGACTAGCGCACCAAACAAGAAGCAGGATACACAGATCTCGTGAAGTCCAGTCACTAGCAGGCCGATCAGGGCATAAACACCTAAGTCAGGTTAACTAGTTGCGCAGCAATCTCGAAGCAGGACTTAGAAATGAATTAGCAACGGATTAACGTTACGCCCAGATCTGACTAGTGTGATCAGATCTATTACAATCGGTACTAGTATAGCCCGGCTGCGCTTTCGATCACGGCCGACTACGGTTGCGAGCACGAGAGTGTGGCTAGTTGTTCATCTCCGGCGCTAGTGGCGCGTTGCTGGGTCAAGAACACGAGATTAAACCATTAGCTGAGCTCCATGGCTCACTAGCTGTCCAATAGCAATTTCTAGACCAACTATTGCATGTTTATGCGCGATATTTCGGGCCTAGCCAAGAAAGCCATACTGAAAATACCCCACTAGTGTAGCTGTTTGTGTCACTTTGTACCTTTCTTTACAGTATATAAGTAGTAGAATAGCCACTCGCAACAGGAGGCAACGCCATCCCTGCGATTGTGACAGACTAGTAGTATCTAGTGCCCCAATTAAAGGCTTTTGTGCTTAACCTCAAATGAAGCGGCTACTAGTCGCTAAGTTACCTATAGTATTGAGTGAATTGAAGTCCCTTTGAGTCTACTATTGTGTCCTGCAAAGGCCAAGAGTGCTCCGAAGTTAGTTCTTGCAGTTTCTCAAAGTTAAAGTATTATTCTTAGGCCAAGAGTGCCACTAGTAAGCTAGAGTGCGAACTAGTCAAGTGTTGATCACTTGTAGGAAGTATTACAGGGCCAAGAGAGCCAATAGTCCGAACAGTCGGAGTCCCAGCAAGCACAGTAGCTCAAAACCAAGTCACATTCATTCAATTGTGTCTTACCCACCCCACTAGTGTGAGTAGTACACTTGTAAAACTCACTAGTAATGAATAAAATGTCTTTTGAACAACCTACCTTGATTATTGAGTCTGCAGAGTGCTTCTATCATACTCGAAACACCCGAATTCAATACATTGGTGATAGTGTAGAGTGTAGAGAGGTTTAGTGTTGGTTGGAGCTCATTTCCACCCACTAGTCTTTTGCCATTCACCATTACTGAGCACATCACCGGATGAGCACCACCGGCAACACTGTCTCCTCATCGATCGAGCATAGTGGTGATAAATTGCTGAGTGTATTGCTCTCTTCGGAAGCAAGGTGGGATCGGATTACAATCTTGAAAATGCCCGTGTCAGCTTTAGAGCCTGACAGACTTCTGGAAGGATAGGTATGTATGGTTGGCCGGACACTGAAAAAATGGGCAGCATACCTACAACAAAAAACCAACTTAGAACTGGTGCTCCGGGGCATCTCGATGATGCACTATGCTGTAGTCATGGCATCAAGTTGTTGCTGTCACTGGTCATCCTCCATATATCCTTGAGAACGAGAAAACACAGAGCATGCAATGCAGATTGGGTAGATCGCTCTGAGAGTTGACTACTGTTAGCATCATGACCAGTAATAAAAAACAGTGACCTACAATATCTCCCAAAAAAAAATGATGCTCCCAATCCAAGACCTTCATTTGCGGGATAAAGTCATGTGGTTACTCTTTGCCGGAGGAGTCAGAGATGCATGGTTTGAGAAGCGATGGCGAATGTACAAGAGGGAGGGGCAGTGGGTGCAACTGGCAATGATGGTAGAAGAAGGGCATCTTCGGCAATAGCCAGTGTGGTCCTTTTCCGTCTCTCTGATCACAAGTCCTTTCTCTCTACATTGGACTTCATTGTGATAATCCGCTCCCATGCTTCTCGAGAGTCAAGGCTTCCCATATACCAAAAATAGATGTGCATTTTTCACCCAAAAGCCCTGTGAAACGGAAAACACGATTGGTTCTCTTGCATACAATGAATTTTGGAGCAAAATAGGCCAGTGATAAGGCGCTAGCTAATACTTCACTGTCCTCTCACCTCGTCGAGCTTATTCAAGCATTTCCTCATACATCAGCGGTGCTGTATTATCAATGGCCACCTCAACTGAGCATTGGCATATATTTGTGTCACTCAGCTATCCCGCGCATCCTTACATGGAGGGAAGACATAGGTACAATAGCTTCCACTAACTACTATGCAAGCAGAAAAAGAAGGTGATGTGCGAATCACAGTGCTTGGAACAAAACTGGGGCTCACAGGAGTACAATGACAGGCAAAGGGAATGGAACCCTGAACTACCAGAAGATGGACGATGTTAGCCACTACATAAACTGGGCACACAGAGATGACTGTAAAAAGGGACCCCAAGGCTAGTAAAATGTGGTAATCCTTCAAGGCACACATGTACATCTCGGAAGTCACAGCAAGGATGAGCATACTACTTCCCAAAAATATTGTGTATCTGAATGCAACTTTTGAGGAAACGAATGGAACAAAAAAGCTTTTTGTACTTTCCATTAATCTGGATGGGGGGACTCGAACCCTTGAAGGTTGTCCTATATACCAGGAGCGATAATGTTAACCTTTACACCATATCTGAACATTATCTTACAAATTCACATGCGTAATAAACTCATCTTCGGTCTTCCCTCCAAAGACAATATCAACTCCAAGGAAGGAAAGGGGTCATCTCGAAGAAGAGTATTTGAACTGCGACAAGTAGCTTTTACGAATTCCTACCAGTAAAATATAGCATGGCACAGTGGAACATCAACTACTTATTAGCAATCTCGTGAGGATATCCTATACCCGATCCCGATTCCCAACACAGCCATCTATTTTCCTTGTTGTTGTACTTGACACGCTGTCTCTTCGTCCTCTGTTGATGTCGTCCATATATTGATATGCATCCATCCATAGCCAGTTTCATGTCTGCTAAAACTCGGCTCCCTTACACCTTTCATCCTTGATAGGTACCAGACACAGGCACAGAGAGAATCCTCACTGGGATACATCAGCGAGAGAAAAGATCCTAAAATTTGCAGTGATGACTCACCTTTAAGCACACCTCGATGAGCGACTTTAATCTGTTGACAGTCATCAGCTATGGCACCACACAAATGTGGCATCTCACCATCTTATGTACTCCATTGTATCTTGTCATGGCGATCTCCTCCAAAGCTGGTACTGCAATATCGAAAATTGACCAGTCCTTCTTGTCAGTGTGGCACCTCGAATGGAATACTAGCAGAAAGAGTAATGTCAAGGGTTTGTTGGGTACTAGTACTGAAAAAGAGAGCAGCCTACCCTCCATACTATAATGGATGCTCTGCGTAAATTGCCTTTCGCTCGCTGGTGGGAAAATTTGAAGATTCCATAAACACCGTAATTGGTCGTCATTCGAGAGCGAACATGAACAAAGAGGCGAAGAGCCTTTCAGATATTAGAGAGACTGAAAGTTAGTGACCCCCAGTATCAAGACTACCAAGTAAAAAAACTGCCACGTACGTTTCCCCGAACGAAAAGATGCTCTCAATCCAATAACGTCCTATGTTCATAAGAAGAAATCATGCAGGAGGAGAGCAGGAGCACAGGGATCAATGAGGCATGATTTCCAAGAAAGGATGGAAGAGATACAAAGGAAACTTGGAACAAGAGACGACAAGAGTCCTAGGAAGTAATGGCAGCGTTGATGGCAGAACGAGAACATCGTCGGCAATACCTGGCTCAGTCCTGTCCTTCAGTTGCTTGTTTTCTTGTTTTGTGCGATGTTAGGCTTATCATCCCCTCTCATCTATGGGTCGGGATGTTCCTCTCATGCTTCACCAGCCTACTCTACAGCACGCTAACACTCAGGCCTCTATCATTCTTGAACGTGGACTTTGATACGAGTCGTTGTCAATATTACTGAAGCTCCTCACATTCTCGATGTGTTGGAACCGTATCGTGGGTTTCGCTAGGCAAATGGATGTGGTAGTGCAAGGTAAGCTACGAACAAGCGGAGAACTATGGAAAGGGTGCCTGAACCACGCACGTGACTGTCGGGATGCAGGCCGCACCCAATGCTCCCAGTGTTCAGCAAGCTGGTACCTTTCATAGGAGCCACTCCCATCATTGATGTCTTGCACTATCAGATCACATTCTTTTCCTCTTGCATACAGACATTTATGAAGAAATCGTTGGTATAGCCAACGGTATCGCCTACCTACTTACAGGCGATATTTCAGGGCTCAATTCCCTGTATCTGAATGTACATATATCACTTTGAGTCACCACTTTGGTTTTATGCAACGCTACAGACATGTAATACCTCCAAGCTTTCACATAGAAGTCAAGCAAAAAATCCGAGATATCCAGTCACTTGCTTCGACATAGCACTATGAAGTTACTAAAGATAAGGCTTGTTGCAGATAGCCTGGATACATAGATGGTATTGAATAAAAAATGTCCATCATTCTCCTGGAGAATGAAAGATGTACCAGCCATAAGTATCGGAACCTTAGCGAGCCAGAGTAGATAAATGAGCTATAAGAGATCCTCGTACAGTACCAAAGCTGCAGTGATGCAGGAAGATTCATCAACTTGTAGCGCACATTCAAATCTGTATTCCACGTACTGATCATCACAATCCGTTAGCGAGTTCTAACCGTGATTAGCAATGTCTATGAAAACCACAAATTAATCGGACCAACTCTATGGAAGAAGCAAGAGAAACTTACAAACCGAGGTCTCATTAGCTCTAGAAACAATGTGAGAACCCTTAAGTACAGGAAAGGCAGGTATCAACTGCAACAGCTTTTGGTGTGTATCCTGCAACAGAGGTACTTCCAGAATGAGCTCCTCAAGTGACAAGCAGTGACGCTGGGGCATCCAATATTAACTGTGAAGAAGACTACAGAAATCAGGGTTTAGGCGCTTACCTCCAAAGCGCAGGCCAAATGCAAGATGTCACGGCATCCTGCATCTCAGCATATATCAACGAGGCATAATTTTTTCAGTTTACCGAGATGGGCATCTGTGAGATGCCATAATGTCACGCTGATAGGCATGCATTCGCCATCAAGGTCTATGAGTGTGCTTGTTGGTTTCTGCAACATCAGATACAGAGAGATGAACCTGGACCATGGACATCCAACTCTTCGACATTGAGAGGGCCCAAAAGGAAATGCAGATTCGAATGACATCGGGAGATACGTAGATCCTGAATAGTGATGGGCACCATATCAGCAAAGTCCTGCAGATCTGCATCACAGCGATCCAATTCCAGAGTCATGAGAGATGCCTTTGTATTCTCAAGAATCATGTGGATACAAGGACCTGAACCGCCGCTCATATGAATGTAGTTCACACTGACCATTTGTGCGATTGCCGGGGCATAAGATGGAGAATGGAGATCAAAGTAGTCCGGGAAATTTATGGAGAAGGACCTGATAGTGGCTAGGCATCCGGAATTGAGGGAAAGGATGTTAGGTCTAGGATCCTTGTCTATGTTGAATATGACGGTGACGTTTCTCCAAAGAAAAAGACGAGCTATGTCATGGATAATGTGTTTCTCTGTGAGACAGAGCGCATGGAGGGTATCAGGATCACTGAAGTGGATGATGTATGTGAGCAGCTCATATGGGAGGTCCAACAGGTGCATTGCGGTGCAGGTAGGAAGGAAACATTCACAGGACGTCTACATTCATATACTCAAAATTTTGAATGGGCACCTAGAACTAAAACCAAGCCTTGGGCGACAATGAGCAAATCCATTGAGCGCGGAGGGGGGCAGCAAGACATATGTCCTAATACCATCAGTTAACATGGCCGATGGCCCTCGCTAAGCTGAATGTTTGTACATGAATGCATCGGGAATGATGGTGATGTCGGACAATTTCCAAAAGGAGCAGTCCTCGTCAATCCAAGCAGCTACTCTACTCACCAGATCTGACTTTAATCAACCAGTATCTGTTCCGGAAAACATTGTGTCCCACTATCAGGTAGCAGTGCTCTCATTCAACAAGGTATACTTGCTTGCTGATCAATGTGGTGATTCAGAAAGGAAGGGGTGATGTGGCTAGTGTGACACGACAATAAAGCCTAGTGAGTCATACTTTTCAGACATGGCTCATAACGATGGCTCACCCAGTAAATTTAGTCTTAAATGACTCCAAATGACTCTAGTATGACTCCAAATGTAGTATATAAGTAGCTAGAATAGCTTAGGGAAATATACCTCTTTTTACTCCCTCTAACCATGCTATACCTTGAATATTGGACCTGTTGCAGGCCAGAGGAAAGCACAATCTGAGTCTAGTCTAAGAGTAAGCCTTCATAAGTATTAAACTTACTTAAACATCCTCGCTCGCAAGTACTTGCTCACTATATTAGCTATAGTAGCTACTTACACTTTACTCTACTAAGAACACCACACATGCTCTTTGATAGCACGGATCTCGTCTCGATCACTTCGTCATGACTCTCAGAACTTGAAGCTTGCATTATCCTAAGTAAGATTAGGTCCACCCACTTCACAGTGGTGGACACATTGGGAATCCACGAAGAATATCAAAAGATCCGTTCTTCGCTCATCAGCAAACAAACCACTTCAACTGACATCCACCATGTCCTACCAACCAGACCAACTGACAGGATCTCCAGACCCTAGGTTCAGAGATGAAACAGTAGTAATCAATGAAGGAGGAAAATCCTCCATGCAAAAGCTATGGGACGAATACAACCTAGCCCAGCAAATAGAAGGAGCTGGGAGTGAACCACACCCATCAATGGCATATCGCGTCCAGTACTATGGGGAGTACGAATTACAAGCCGCGGATGTTCTGGGACGAGAATATGATCGGTTCAGGAACCATCCCCATTATACGCTACGACCAGAACTACTGGAAACCATTAAAATCACCATCATGGAGCTACAAACGACATTAGCAGTGGCAGCCAGTATGATTCCACACTGACTTCAATGGTTCCAGGTAGACCCACAAAATGTATTCTTGGATATCCTTAATGGGACTGATAATTTTCACCTTCTCAACGCAGCCTGGAAAGGATTATCAGGTCGACTATGAAGAGGGCATTGTTTCATTGTCAAATACGTCAACGAATTTGAAAGAAGAATCCGAATCCCATCTCCAGTCTCTACTGTCATTGGAGCATACAACGATTGGAGAACGGAAATGGAACCAGAAGACAGGTTGTGCAATGTGTTGGAAACCATTCCATTGCATCGCTGAGAACTTACTCTCACAGGAAAGTCAAATCTAGCTGCCGGAGAAAAGAGGTGGGAGAAAATAGTCCCCTGGTTCAGCAGCTTGAGAGACGCATTTGAGTTCAGGTCATGCCAGGATTCAGACACAGGTGAAAGTTCAAAGGTAAGATTGGGTGAGTCTAACAAGGAACAAGAATCACGAGGTAAGTACACTCATCCAGATTATCAGCCACCTTCATCGGTATCCACCATCCTCAGGGCATCGACCTCCACAGAAGGTACATTGAACGTTGAAGCCCTGGCTACCTCCTCTGTGACTCCCTTATCTATGGGATCAAATGTTCCCTTTAAATCGAGGATGGGCTCTTTCTTCAAACTGTCAGGGACAATTGAGGACTCTGAATCCCCACAGAGTATTAGCGAGGTGTTCAAAAATCAAATTAAGAACTCATGAAGAAACGCCGAACCCAGCATAACAGAGGAAGAAGAAGAAGCAGACGAATCTGCTCTCCGAACACCAAGAAACAAAGGAAAGGAAAGGGAGTTGGAATCCGACTTTGAGGAAGATATATAAATGGCACAGTTAAAGAGATGAACTGTACCGGTTTTCCTTACATGACAGCACAATGTAAAATGCTCAGTATCAAGATGAAATTACACCTCCAAACCATGTCCGTTTGAGGTGATCTGAATAAGAAATACCTCTCAGCCCACAATTATCCGAATGCCAGCCACAGAAATCTCACCTGCTCTCAAATGTACAGCGCAACAATTTCTTGGAGTTTGTTGATGAGACCTACCCATGCACCATGAAACGGCGATGGGCATCATATCAGTAAAGTCCCATCCATTTCCGAAGTATGAGAGATGCCATCACATTGAAGAGAACCAAGAAAATGAATGGATCCGATCCGCCGCTCACTTCCAGTTGATCATGCCTGCCAACTAATGAAGAATTGATGTGCAAATATCCCCCGATGATTATAGATAGTGACCTGATAGTAGAGAGCCACTCAGTATTGCATCTAAGATACTGGACTCATGCACAGAAATGTCGAGAGGATGGTAGCATTCTGATGTAGAAGCTGACGTGATATGTCGTGGAGGAAGTCCTTCTCGTGAGCCAGGATATCGCGGTCTGTGAGGGCAAAGATGAGCGACGTGGGAGGTCGAGAACGATACTTTAGTCAGGAGGTGAGGAGCCGGTATCGCTGAATCTTGTACCTTGATATACACAGAAGACGAAGGGCGTCTGAGTCTGGACGAAAAGATGAGTGAATTTGATGAGTGACGAGAGGACATGGAGGGCAGGTACATTGATCGCATGCACAGCCACGTCGGGTTCTTTTCAATCTGAGACACGTTTTGTGGCAGCAAAGAGCGCCAGTGTTCCTTTTTAGGACTACATACCCAATGGCCACATCGATCATCCTGGATGCACAAGCACAGCACTAGGTGCCCCTCGATCAATGCCAGCATTCTGCTTTCATGGTTATCACTAGGTGTCAGTCAGTAGTGGGACACGACGGATGCTCATTCTGACATGTGTCTTTTATGTGGGGACAGAGATACTCTAAGCGGGATCATCAATCAGGTGAGTAGCGTACCTGCTTGGAACGATGAGAATTGTTGATTTCGGTTATGCGAATGGCCTTGCATCCAATCAAATTTCAAATTTCATGCACATATAGTCAGCCTTAGTGCGCCACTCCCAGTACTACAGCACTCACCACAACAGACATCTTCAAGTTAGCCACGTTACTGAGCTTACTGGATTTATGTGATCGATGGCAGGCCTCCTCCTGTTGTGTGTACCGACTGGCAGTTCACCAATCCTAGCTTTAACAACCAACCCACCTTTGCAGAGACTCGGATTTCCCTTCATGCATGTGCCTACTATCTCCCTCTCGCAATTACTAGAACATACATTGCACATTCATAAATGTGCTAAGATATTCGATGACTTACCTTATGCAGGGTTACTCTAAGCGGGATCAGGTGAGTGGCGTACCTGCTTGGAACAACGGGAATTAATTGTTCACTTTGGATATGCAGAAAACCATCCATCCATGTCCATCGTGTACCCTATCACTCTGCATTGCACACCAGCTTTCATGCACATATAGCCAGCTTTGGGTGCCACTCCCGGTTTTGAAGCACTTGCCACATCAACGCAAACTCGTTGACGAACTGATCAACAGAAAGTATGTCCATCTTCAAGTCACATTACAGAGCTTACTGGATTGACTCATCCTTGGGTAGATCACTTCTTTCATCTGGTCTGCTATCAGCGACAGGCCTGTGGACCAACAGGCAGTTTGTCAATCCTTTGACAATGTGTCATACCGACCCGCCTTTGCCGAGACTCGGATTGCCCATCATGCATGCACCCACCATCCTTCCTCTCGTGATTACAAGGACATAGATCACACATTCAAAAACACGCTAGGATATTCGACGACTTACCTTACACCAGAGTTACCAGAATGCATACTCTCATTATGCACACAGACAGTGCAGTCACCCATGCAATGATGCATGAAGCTTGTGCAACTGCTTGACCTCCCAGTTGAGGTGTTCTTGGCTCCTCGTCAACAGCAATGTCTTTGTGGCTTTTCTTCTTACATAGGGCATACACTTTATTAATAGTTCCCTGCAATCATTCACGTAAGAACAATACAACAGCAACACTTTCAGGATGATGCGTCTGCACAAGCAGCTTCTTGAGCCCAGACAGATAAATGGACCTTCCTTCGATACTAAGTCTGTTCCCATAATTCAACAACCTGATGAAATCCTCACAGCAATTCGTCATCCTTAGCATATGTGGATTCCCACAACTAAGGAGGAGGAGGAGCTGCAGTACCACTGGTAGAGAGAACGCAGATTTCTATGAGATTGAGTGACGACAACTGTTCAACCTGGACAAACGTCATCAACTCCATGAGAACACTGCTACTCTCAGCTCTCTCCTGACTGATTTTGAGTGTCAGCCCACCGAGGGATGGGAAGTCAAACTGTCGGAGAACATTCTGTGCCTCGCAAGGACCCATGTATCCCAACTCGAGTCGCATGACATGAGGAAGAACAAGTTGGTTCGCAGGAACAAGCAGGTCACTAACATCCTCTGAGTCATCAAGACCAATGCTAAAAGTAAACTCTAGACATTCTAGAGTATCCTTGCTAACAGCGAGAATCCTACGTAAATCCTCCAATGATGGCCGGCTCACCCTTGGCTGGTTTTTCAAAGACAGCTTGAGCAAATTTGACGTGCAGAACAGATCCCAATGCTCAGGAACCCCAGAACACCCAGCACTTCGGAGTGATGGGTAAAGTGTGCTCAGGAGTTCTGTAAGGGGATCATCAGCCTGTGGATACCAAGGGATGTGACTGGGTTCCACTACAGACTCAAAATCATATGAGTCCTCATATGCGTTATGTGTGCCGTTCAGAGCAAAGATGTCATATGTTTTCAGTCAAGGCATTTTGATGCTCTGTAGCTGCGCACAAAGGCGGACAGCAGAGGACCAGTCCTCTGTCGAGACCTTGAATGTCTGCAGGCAATGAGCATGCCCAGCGAGGAGGCAGGAAAGGAGAAAGAAGTGTTTTTGGGTGAAGCATTCAAATCGTTCCATCTCATCATCTAACCCTAAGAGATGAAAATCCAGGTCTCGGTCCCCAGAGCATTCGAGGATCAGAGTCTCCCTCAAGAAGACTTCGGAAAGTTCGAAGGGAGAGTCGGTCGGGATGGGAAGCGGATCGGCTGAGGCAGTAAGTCAAACATACAGAGAAGTCCACAGTACATATATAATTGTTCCATGAGCACGCCTCAGGCGTATCTCACATCTCTGTCTATCAAGCGAGGACGATGTGAGACAGTTCAGCGATGCATAAAGTCCTCAGCCTCTCTGCATCCACATAGTATGGCATCTGGAATACCGATACTTTCTCGAACGTATTCTTTGGCCCCGGAAGCCTCTGCCCACAAACCCAGTACCTCGAATCCTCGGAATGGAGCCCTCTGTTGCAGCTACTAAAAATTGTATACCACCCCTCCGCTATAAGGTATTGATGAGTGGCAACAACCATGAATCTATGGTCTCTTTCAGTAAACCGGTCTTTGACAACAAACTCCCCATGTCTGGACATTCACCTCTTTCCTTCCCGATCCAATCCTTGCACAAGGGCTGATTCAATGACAAGTGCCCTATATGAGTTAGTATTGGTCTCCTGATTCCAAGTAATGGTGTCATGCAGCAAATGCGGATCATGACGTGGAAGGCTCCCCTTCATGACCTGGTCCCATGATGGTCTCCATATTTCATTTCCATTTCCAGGTTTGGGATATAGGAAAAGCATTGGTGCCTTGTAATTGTGTGAAATTACATTCACCAAGACAGTCCAAGCATCCTCTTCCGATTGTGCCTCGTAGTATGTGGGTATGATGTCTGGGCGTAGAAGATATGCTAGCCCTGCGATCTTGTCTCTTTTTTTCGCTGACAGTCGAGTCCGCATGTGCGACAATATGGCAAACACATCAATCTGTTCAAATATGCGCTGTGCAATCTTCTCCAGCGATAAAAGCTGCTCACGAAATTTGAATGGCATCATTTTGTACACCATCGTGTTATCAATGGTAACCCCGCCAATGATGGGATGCTTGTTGATCTCCTGCAGGGTCCATGCACGTCTGAACCAACTCCTTTCGCTCTCGAGGTCATGCTCATCCACAGTAAATGGCCGACCCAACCCACAGAAGTACCATATGACTCTCTCGGCCATCTCATAAACTCGCCCGATTGCAGGTACATCAACCTTCCACTCTGTCTCGTGGGCACCTTCCTCCTCCCCACCTGTTTGCCGCAGGCAGAGGACGTCTAACCACACATACTCCGTGCCTAGATTCAACATTTCAATCCGGATGAGATCCAGGTCCATATCTTTTGGGATTGGCACGGGCCACTGGCGGCCATTGATGGGCATTAGCACAGGCTTGCGATCCTTCTCATCCATCCATGCATGTGATATAGCCCATGGGTTTTGGCAAGTGGCCCACCATGGCACAACCCAATTGTTATACAGATCCCAGACCCGCCGAGGTGGCACAAGTCGGTTGATGATAGTCCTATCCACCAGTACTTCTTTCCGCATCCTTTTGTCACACTTTTCACATCTCCGTAGTTTCATATTGATGGTCCCGTGGTTGTGCCAAAGTGGCTGAAGAGTCGCATATACAGTGCCAAAGTCATAACATTTTTCAATGTACAACTCGAAAAGGTAGGATAAAGGTGGTGTAAGGTGATATGAGGTGCAGAGTATCCTGTTAATGTTTTCGAGGAGACCATCAACACCTAGGTCAACACAAGGAGTGTCAGCGAGGGACGTTGGTATTATGGGCTTCTCCCCATGGGTGTAGAAGTACTGCAGCACTTGACAGGCATTGGTGATGTTGTAGACATCGAGCCCAGGGATACACCTAGCGACATGCTCATATTTAATCTGTTCCCATCTCCTGACTCTGCTCTGAAATAGTACATCAATTTCGGCCAGCCTGCATGTGCTATTCCTGCTTACCTCAGTAATATTTTCTATAGGTCGCAAAACATTGCATTCGCAGTCCAATTTCCTATCCTCCGTTTCCTTCACCATCACGTTGGGGAAAATGTAGGCATGATGACGAAGGCGCCATTGCTTCCCCTCTGGTCCCAAATCATTGTGTGTGTCATCCATGTCCTCTGTTTCCATCACGTTCCAGTCAAGACTGTTGAGACGAGTGTAGTCATAACAATCAAAGCGCCGTATCACCCCTCCCCTTCTCATTACCTATTCAGATGTGTCAACAGCTTATCGTTCAAATTAAAACGTTAACACGCACTTCTATGAATCTTTCTGAGTGTGGCATTTTCACCAATTTTGGGAATATATTATCCCAATAGTGCCTAATGTCTCGCCTTTCTTGACTATTCATGCCCAGTGTCAGAACGAGCGCCTGAAGCATTAAAAGTAACATGATAGTATATACCTTCCTCTGTGATGGAGGGTGGTAGATATGGTCTGATTTCAACGGGATGCTGTGACGGCCCTAGAGCGCTTGAGCTTTTGAGCTTTTAACTAGTCCCGATAAATGCGGAAGATGTGTCAGACTGAGCAGCTGCTCAAGCGCTCACAGCTTATCCTCGGGCCTAGGTCACGTGCCTGTACCGGACCGAACCTGAACCCCAGGTCCGGGTTCGAGGTTTGGCAAAATCATGCCGAACCTGGACCGAACCGGACCCCGGCCAGACTACTAGGCCTGCCTACCAGTTGTGCTGTACATGTCCGCCTACGCGACTCGGTGACTTCTTCGATCAGCGTCTCTCATATCCTGGATTTTGACACCCGTGACTCCGCCTCGAGGCTTTGCTGTCTTTGCTGTCCGGACCTCTTGTCTATGCCAATCTCGTTATTGGCTTGAACGTATCCACCGGGGTACCGGTTTGTCTCTCGGGAGGATCTTGCGGAATAGTTGATCCGCATATCGTTTGCAATGCACAGTAGAATTTGAGGAGAATGTATGTATATTGACCAAGCTGTGCAGTGGTGGCTGAACAATGAACGTTCGAACGTCGATCTTGAGAGCAATGATGCAATGATGAGTGTGGTGGGCACAGGCCCTACGTCTCAATAAGGAAGGTTGATAAATCGTTCGGCAATCGGCCCGGGTCTTTCCAGTTTTCACCGATTGGGACCTGGCGCTGGTACAGACACCACACCACACCACACACCAACACCAAACCATATCCGTCGCTATTCCATTGAGCGCCTTCTGCAGCTCGTCTCTCGTGAATTTATATTCGAGAGAAAGGACGAGATTTGTACTGATGCTCCCACAAAGGAGAGCTGATCCTGCATGGTACGTCCCTGTACTGGCGCATTCGAATTGTTTGTCGATCCAGCAAAAAGGCGTGTCCGAACCCTCCGTGCAAGCTGAGACCAGCCGAAGTAATATAAGCGAAAGGAGAGTACATTTGGTGCATCATCTGGTTCCGCTGGAGCAGGTGGGGAAAATCTCGTAAGTTTGAATTGGTTTGACTGATAGGACCCGGCATGATTTCTTCCCCCATAAATTTCGTTCAGTACATCCCGATTACAAGCCTGACATGGAAATGGCATTGTGACTTGCCAAGCGATGAGCGTGCGTAAGCCCTTGCGAATGCGAAACGTTTTGGCTATGGTGAGAGCATACCCGAAGCTTCGCACTGGGCGCTATCTTTCCAACCTCTTCTTTCATGATCACATTCAGGAAGATCAAACCTTACAATATTGTCTCCCAATTTCCCATGGAGAGATATTTTAAGCCTGGCATTGCGATGTATTTAAGGATGGCAACCGTCTATTCACCGTAGGACCCCGTCGCTGCTTATTCCATGTCCGCAGAATTAGCGAAATCGTATGGAGCTGTAGCCATTGGTGCTCTCTGCGCCTCTTTGTACGTATCTGTTTTCTCTCAGCTATGCGGTATTCACACCTCCGCAGGCTCTCGGGCGCCGTCGCCATCCAGACCATTCTCTACTATAAATTCTACCCCTCAGATTTCTTCAGAGTCAAATTCCTTGTCAGTCGTTCTAGTTGCTATCAATTTTTCGTTTGTTGACACGTAGGTTCCCTACAGGTTTTCGTCATATGGTACGTGTCCGATTGTCCGGACTTTCTCCTTCTCCGGCTTAAGATTCCAGGTTTCTGGATATATGCCACACAACCTTTATCTGGATCTCGATCTGGGACTGCTTCATCATTCACTTTGGCGATATTGGGAGGATTGATGTAATTCCTTGGTGAGGCTCGAATTCTATTGTCCATCTAACGATGATGTACTTAGCCTTACTCGTTCATCTGTAGGAGCATCGCAGTAAGCCGTTCCCCGAAAATCAAGTCCTGATATTAATAGAACAACAGGTGACCGTCGTGGAAACCGTACGATTCACCGGATACATTCTTCTGCCGTCTTTATGATGTATTTTACAGGCTCTGCTGACGTTCTTAGTCCACTGGTATGCTGCCATGTCGTCATGTAATTCCTAGTGTATTGAACCTGGCCCGTCCAGCTTCTTCGCCCATCGGATATTTATGCGTAAGTTGTGTTCTTATAAGTTCCTTGGCGTCATCGACGGATGCTATCTTGCAGTTAGCAGAAGAAATTGGCTAATCACATGTCCCATTGTCAGTTGATTTCGACTCCCTGATTCGTTTATCTTCACGCTCTGACACGCGCTGTACAGCTGATCGCGGCGACCTTGCGTCTTGGTTGGTATCTATTCTCAATCACTGATTGTTCTAATTATACATGGGAGCAGGTTCAGCTTGTGGTATTTTAAACCACTTATCTTCCTGAGATGTTGTGCTAACATGGCGTCTTCCAAGTTTCGACGTCAGAAATGTATGTGGAATTGTTCCTTGAAACGGTCTATTAATAATCACATCGCAACCGGAAGGATTCGTCTAAAAACATACTCCGGATTCATCGAAAAGTTCGGAGTGAGTGGGATGTTCTCATACGCTCCACACGTATTGCTGATTCGTATGCAGTGGATTTTCACGCTAGGACTATCTATGTCGTCTGTTGCTGATATTTTAATCACTGTGTCTCTCTTCGGCCTTCTTCAAAACAGTCGTACTGACGCTGAAAGGTACCCGTCAATTCTCCTCTTCAATTCTCTCACCGTTGAAAGATTCTCCGCAGCATCAACGCCATCATTGATTCACTAATTTTGTACACTTTTGAGACCGGGTCTCTCACATGGTACGCGGTGACCTTCTCCCTTCACAAGACTAACCCTTACAGAGCACTGATTTGATTCAGTGCCGGTACTATCGTTGACATGGCCTGTGTGAGTCTCTTCTGATATTATATCCTAGCACGATGGCTCAATTCCCAATACAGTGGGTGTCGATGAAGTCGAACCTAATCTTCCTGGGCATACATTTTGTTATCGGAAAACGTACCTATTCCTGTATCGCGTATTCCGTATCACTAACCCATCCACGAAAGTGTACGCAAACTCTTTATTGGTAACGTATGTATTCATTCCCCTCCTTTCTTTCCCCTTTGGTTACTCGAATTCCCAGGTTGAACACGCGGCGCGGTCTTCGCCGAGGGCAAACAATCTATTTTTCCCGTAATCTCGAAGATGGTAATGGGCTGGTGTTGAGTCCACGCCGAATGATGGTAATTCTTTTTCAAAACAATTCCCGCTTTGCAAGAAAGACAATTGACTTCGTTCTATAGTCACGTTTGAGCGAAGCCGAGTTTGCTAAATCGACCGAGGTGAGTGCCAGCTTTGTCTGTGAAACCGGGACTCACTGGCTTTGCAGCTTCAGATAAACGTGGAGCAGAGCATTCACTATACGACTGATTTTAACTTGAAGATGGATCCTGGTCATAAGACGGGCGATGACAGCGAGAGTGTAGCGGTGTAAGAAGTTGTATTGAACTGTTGTATATGTATGTATTCTCGATCTTCCTTGACCATGATTGATACTTTGTAACTGTTATTCTGAGACTGTGAATGGAGTCAATTAACACTCTTGATTGCGACGAGATCATTTCAGACAGTACGTATGCCGATATTCTACACGCAGTATTCTTCGCGGCTTACCGAGAAGACCTTATATATGTCTTCGTCGTGTTTCACCCAGTATTCACCCGTAGAAATTAATCAGATCATGAAAGAGGACTCAGGATGCACGAGTGCCCCCTAAGCTTGTACGGTCCAGTACAGAGCAGGCACCGTAAAAAGCGGGGACGACAGAGCCGGAGATTCCCGATGATGCTCTCCTTCCGCCATCACTGCCATCAGTACTTAGCACTCTCGTCGTCCCTTGATCCAAGTTTCCTTCATACTTTGTCAACTGCTTCTTTTATATCGCGTCTCAACTATTCCGTGCTCTCCTCCGCATGATTTCTCCTCGCGAACCAAGATTTTTGATTGAGAGCGCGCTTCTTTGGACGCGGTAGCCTTTTGATTGCTGGTCATAATACTGGCATGGAACAATCCCCATACTGTCCGGTACAATCTGCGAAGAGATCCCCTGAGCTCCGTATTTCTCAAGATCCACGGAATACGGACGGCAACGGCCATATGTTCAGTCATGGCATCAACGGAAACTTAGCTTCGAGGTTTACCGGTACCGGCTACTATCGATGAGCGAAAGTCGATTTACAGGCAGCCTCACGGAAGATCGGTTCTGGGATAGTGTTACAAGTATACCTACTTTTCGGTCTATGGCTAGCCCCTGACATCGCTCGTTCCAGAAATCCCTTGTTCCATCTGTTGTGTCACACTGACCAGAAAGGTGCGCGTGTCTTCAATATCGTGATATCAGCAGCTCTTAGCTTTATAGCCACCTAGCCGAGCTAAGTACTCTCAGCACTCGCAATGTACCCATCGTCAACACGTGTAATAGCTTCATAATGATTCAGGAAGGCTTTCAGAAGTTGTGACGGGGAGGCATTCTCGTTGGTGGTGCTCATCAACAGAACAAAGTCGCTCGTTGATGTACATTTACAGTGAACAATGGCGTCTTTGCGAAGATCAGTACATTGCTGCTTGGGAGCACCAGAGTCGCTTCCGGACGCCGCTGATTATATGGATTTGTCTTCAGTGATGTTGTACTACCTCTGTCAGTGCGAATCACGACATGTGTTGTTGGTCCCACGACGTTTCGGGGTATATGTGCATCGTTGGCTTGATAATGATAGCCGCTAGCAAGTGCAAAGGTGACAAGTGCGACAAGTGAGGTAACCCGCAGATGATATCGATGCGAGTATTCATCGCACTGCACCTTGTATTTCGAGTGGTGAGTGATAACCTTGCGCTTACGTACCAGCTAATTCATTCAGGAAGGATGCCTACCCCGACATTCCGACATCGATTCAGAGACCAGAAACCCGCCCGAATGGCAGTCCACGCTCATTTGTCTGGAAGGAACTGCTATCGGAGAATGGAAATATACGTAAGATACATACTATCATACCTAGGTTAAAGTTACGCTGATCCTGTGCAAGTAAAATGGCACTAGTCTTTGTTCAGAGCGCAGGAATTGATCGGGCCATGCGAATTTTTTGTGCTTACTGCAACCATCCCTCCTTTCGTTTACTTAGCACCTTGATATCTCCAGTGAAAATTGGCGGCCCAGTATATGCATGGCTTCGACATCCACAAGTAAGTGTAAGCGCGTCAGTTACAACGAGAAATCGGAGACAGAGAGACTAACTTCTGTTCGAACTCCTCGACAGGGAGAGGTCCTAAAACAAGGCATACACTTGAGTGGTCAACCGTCATCACAAAATCTTTCGAATGGTGATGGGAGCCATAGTCTTGCGACACCTTACTCCAGCCCTCCGAATTCGGCACTCACAGGAGCGTAATCGAGGACGTGATGATTGCCCTAGTATGGTTTACTCGTCCTCAGATTCACAAAATTCAGTGCTATCGTGTAAGAAGAAATGAGAAGAACTAAGGGACCCTGGGACTAACAACAAAGCATAGCGCTGGTGGTAAAATCGAATAAACTCCTTTATATACACCCACAGGCGCACCAAATATCAAGGTCGCTGCAGCGATTCTTCACTTTGGCTCTGTAGCGAAGGAACTTGGAAGGAACTCAACTACAGCCTACCTTGAGCGACAAGAACGGTTCGGTTAATTATCCTACCCTTAGGCGTGAGGCCTTTACGCGGCGTCTGAGTGAAAAATAAAATCATGACCACGATGACCTGATTGTGATATGGGGACTGAACCTTGACTGAACTTTCAACCAGCAATGAAATACATCCGCTTAGATATGCGCCTGGGACAAGTCCCGCCGTGGAAATGTTAAAAATTTCACAGTCCTACATAAGATATGATTGCAAATAGAGAAGAAACTCTGGCAATACTTACATAAATAGTGTACGTCGGGACCAAGTCTGGACGAAAAGCCGACAAAAAGAGCCATCGGAAGATGCCGACGCCGGTTTGATTTCCGGCCCGAACCCACTGTATATCGGACCATCACGACCCACAAGACTTATCCAGTCTCGCCCTACAGGTTGATCGTACGTCTGCTCTGATTGTGGTGATACATTTCCTTGCTAATCTTTTACAGAAGTCGCGCGATGGACCCATCGTCTGGCCTTCCCTTAGAGCTCCTGCTGAAGATTTTCCGTCATTATTTATATGACCGCGACATTCCTGTCCAGTCCTTTGATTTCTCCGATGGCCTCTGGGTCCTCGGTAGAGTTAACAGAACTTGGAGATCTGCTATACTTTACGATAAATCACTATGGTCGAAGATCAACGTGGCGATAAACTATCCTCCGCAGGATTTCATGCGACCGTTGCCTGGATTCACATTATTAGAGGAGGAAGAGCCGCTGAACGAAGTAACCACCATTGCTCTGACTCCCACAACAAATCAGGTTCTCTCTTACGTCCTTCTTCGCTCAGAGGACATGCCACTCGCCATCTCTCTTCATTTTCCCACCAAGCGCATGAATTTAGACAACGCCCCCTCTCCCGTATACAGGCCATTTTTTTCTGTCCTCTCAGAAGAGTCCCCTCGTTGGTGCACATTAGATCTTGTGGCACCCTCTCCGATATGGGAAGATTTCGCAAACATCCCTTTGTCTCGCTTGCCGCTTCTCCAGAAGGTCCATGGCACCCTCCAACATGGTCACTGTTTATTTCAGGTTATTCAGCGCTCCTCGAACGTCGTTGATTTAGCCGTCGAACTACGTTATCCCGATGGCAATCACGCCGGCGGAAATACCATTCACATGCCACGACTGTGCAAGCTCTTAGTGAGCACCCCACCCTTGCTCGACGCCATCATCGCGCCGAGTCTCAAGTCACTGACGGTGATGAATACTTATTACGCCTCATCATCTCCCCACGTGCACCCCGTCTCGAATTTTATCCGCCGCTCAGGATGCTCCCTGACAAATCTCGAACTGCATTGGAACGGCACCGCCAATGAACTCTTCAACTTGCTATCTAGCATTCCAACGCTTCAGTCACTATCACTCTTCCATAACGACTTCAAAGTCGCCTTTGATAAGGGGATGAAGTTGCTGCTGTCGGTATTGCCAAAGCTGCGCGCACTTTCCATTCATCAAGACGTAATCGTGCGCCACCGGCAACGTTTAGTCAACAAACTTGACCCTTTTCCAGATGCTACTCCCGTCATCGACACCATCCAGTCCATAATTGCAGGTGGCGTTCTGGAGAGCATCAATGTCGGCCTCGTAGTGGTGGATGTTTTCAGCAACGTGGCCAGGCAGAGACTATCTCTCCTTAATTCATCACCTCGTGTTAAGGTTGAAATCAGGCAATGGTCTTCTGACCTCATGGCATGGTCCAATTGGGATCGCCTAGACAGGGTAATGCAATTTCCACGTCTCTCGCCGTCGCGCTCAGCCTCAGCGTGGTCGATACATCAGCGAGACTGGAAGATGCAGAGAGAAGACCCGGTCGCATAGATGAGCCAATGAGACTAGCTCCTCGAGCCTGGAATGATCCTGCATGGGAAAAGGACATAGTCAATGGAGCCTATGGGGTGAGAAGATGTGCTATGGTTTCTCGTCGAACATGGACGCTCGAGCGCACGGCGTCTCTATGGAAAGGGATACAAGATTGACAACCTAGAATACCGCTGATCTGAACTTACTTAGTGTAAATTCTATTTGTGTGCTGATGAATCAACCGTTCTGCTTTTGAAACTCCTTATGACTATGATGACGAGGGATTCATTAAATCTGACGTAGAGAAAATGCTTATTCCCTGGTACGCAAAAAACAAGAAAATGATCTTCTGCCAGCACTTATCCATATTGTTATCCACATTAGGCTCGTAGGATCTCCTTTCCTTTCTTTTGCAAAATCAGGCGACGGCCGCGATCTTCTCCTCCGAAATTCTTGCAGAAGTCCTTCACTTGCCTCAAGGCCCATTCATCGAACATGTTGTCGGTGCACATGTTGATCACATGGGAAGCTACACAGCACCCCCTGAGCGGCGTCACCCGTTCGTATTTTTGGGATCTGCGCATATTTGAAATTTCATGACTTGATGCTGAAGCTGAAGGTCTCCTCCTTGCCTATTCACTACCACCACTACCACCACCGCCCGCTACTCACCCATACAAAGCTATATTCTGCTGATTGCGAGTCTGCGAGTCATCGAGAGTAACTATGTTGGTCATCGTCTCTGACAATTCTACTAAGAATTCCTCCATGCTGCTTCCGCCTCCAAACGCCCGCTCGTTCATGGTGGATTGGAACAATACCACACCAAAAACCCCAACCATCCCAGCCATTCCATCCTATGGTGACGATGCTGTAGTCTTCCAGGCTGCGAGAGCAGCTACTCGCATCTTGGAAGCACAGGGATACACTTTTGCGATATTCGGGAGTTTAGCTTGTTATCTTTATGGAAGCAGACGCGTACCTAATGTGATGTCGTCCCTCCTCCTGTGATACTATGTACGATGCTGATTCTGAAACAAATAGGACGTCGACATCGTCATATCGTCATACACCTGCGATCCGGAGGAGATCAAAGTGCTTCTCGTGGCGGCAAATCCTGCCCTTTTCTGCCTCGTCCGTTCCAAGTCCCCACAATCGCCATGGAATGTACTTTGGTACTGCGATATAGATGACAGGGAGATGAAGAAAGTCAAAGTCGATATCCTCAGAGCTGGTACCTTGCAGCTACCGAAGATATTCTCCGAGACCATTGTCGAGAAGCAGGGATTACCGGTCGTCCCTATGTCCGTACTTCTTCTGCATAAACTCAAGGGGTGGAAAGATAACATGGATTCTACGGAGTGGCGTCATCAAAGGAAGTATTCTTCGGACGCCTCGGATGTGCACTCCTTGTTGGGAATCATTATTAACGGCATGAGTAAGCAGGAAAGAGAAAACTCAAAAGATTGGAAGAGTTTCGGGCCGGAACGGTTTGATGATGCGTTCAAAGATGATACAGAGCATCGGATTAGCATATTTTGCTCTAGGTTTCCAGAATGTCGTAACTTATGGAGTTTTCTTGGTTGGTGAACCAAGTAGAATTAGACTACGTGGCTCGAGGAAACCTCATAATACTTTAGAATCATAAACTTAATTACGTGGATTATTCGCGTTGTGATCTGTAATGTATAACAGCCATTATTCATGCTGCGTCACTGGTACCTTGATCAATGGGAAAATAGGAAGTTAGTCCGTCATAGCAAAGCCGGAAACCTACAGTAACGTGTCTATAATTGTCCCACTGACTTGCGACAATCGGATCAACCTGATACTAATCCCAACGGAGGAATGTTCTACAGGATACTCCATCATTCTAGTTCTCTCCTAGGCGTCTCGAGATTTTTGTACAACAGTGAAACCATCAGTATTAATCAACATATCGTTTGTACTCTTGCATCTGATCGAAGAAAAACGCGCCGACGAGTATATGCACTTGAACTCTGATGGAACTACGTTGAAGAGAGCCCGTACACTTGGACGAGAACAGTCAGAAATCGCGGAAAATTGTCTCGCATTCGTTAGAAATGTAAATAGTCAATCATCATCCTTCTGAAGCATTGAAAAGAGATATTCCACCTACACATAAATATTAAAAGATACGAATGCATATAAATCGGATATTCAAGATACCATCCTACCTCTCTCCGAGTAACACATGAAAAATCAAACGTAAATAGCTCTTACAATCTACTCTGCACGTCCGAAGTCACACCGTTACGCTTCTTCCATTCCCCTAAAGCGAGCGTGCGCAGATTGCCTTTCATGATCTTTCCGGACGGCGTCAATTCTATAATACACGGTACCCAATTCAGACAACAGCAATAATCTAGTTATGGCACGTACCGAACGGGGTTTCCAGCACGAGAATCATCACTGGAATGGCGAATCTCGGGAGGCTGGAATGGGTATTAGCACGAGATAGATTGAAAAAGAGGGGTAGGACAAACTTCTTGCGCGCAGATGCTAACACAGATTCCTCTGTTACCTTGCCCTTGAATGCAGGTTTGACCGACACAACAGCGGCGACGAGCTCGCCGAGACGAGGGTCTGGGAGACCCACGGCAGCTACTTCAGCCAGTCGCGGATCAGTATATAGTCCATTTTCGATAGAGATCGATGACTACCATACGAGCGGGCGTGAGTTAACGATGACGAAGCAAGTACGTTCGGACTTACAATGCTTTCGCCGCCGCGGATAATGATATCTTTGACTAGTGCCTGATTTGAGTTCAGGGAAACCGGACCTCGGCAAAACGACCTACTTCGATCTTTGATGTACAGGAATCCATCTTGGTCCTGCATCCCCAAATCTCCCGACTTGAGCCATCCATCAGATGTGAGCACGCTGTTTGTGGCCACTAAGGAAGGAAAGTAGAATCGTGTAATTGTTCAAAGGCAGGACACCAACCTGGATCACGCCAGTATCCTTTCATAACATTGGGTCCCCGTCTAGGACCGATGTGAGGATGGGAAGATGGATTGGGAATAACACACATACAGCCAAACCTCGCCTGTCTGACCTATGGGAAGTCGTACTCCGTCCAAGACGATAGCGACCTCGTTTACAGGCGAAGGAAGCCCACTAGACGAGTCACATAAGTATTTGAAAGGAATGACACGACTTGCACGTACGTGCTACCTGGTCGAGCCATGTAGTCCTCTCCTGCGATCTACAAAAGCTGTTATAATGTTTGTCTCTCTACACAAGCAAACCCACTCACTGCGACGGATATGGAATTGGTCTCTGTCAACCCGTAACCTTGACTCCTATGACCTGATCAGAATCATCGTACAGGGTTCTATTGTAAGACCGTACAATTCAGCGGTCGAGAACACCTCTCTCGCTCTAGAAGTGAGAATTTCAGGAGCCGGAGATCCACCGAAGAACAGGCGCTCGAGAGGGTATCCGGCGAGAGAGCTATCCATGAGGTCGGATACCATGGCTGGGACACTGAACACTTGGGATAAGACAATCAAAGATAATGGAAACAAAGCGCTCATACCCCCCGGCAACGCAGACATTTTCTTCTCTGATCAATCTGCACAATCTGTGTAAATAGCAGGGTTCTAATCAGCTTGACATAGGAATCGCACCGAGCCGCTGGAATAACAAAGGTGAGAAATGGACGGATGTGTATGAGTTATACAGACCTTCTTCAGTTATCCATTTAGTCATGAGGATGATCTTCATTCCAGACATGGTTGCCAACATCTGCAGACGACGAGATTTATCAGTACGTCAATATAGATAAAACGACGTACGGTATAACTAGTCGTCCCTGTAACGTGGAAGAGTGGAACGGCAATGAGAGCGCCCTTTTGGGGCCCGTTGACAAGAGTAGCGGGGTCCGGGAGATTGCCTCCCCGTCTGAGCAGTGCACGCATTCCGCCAACGATGGTCTGCAACTTCTTTGAGGGCTGGATGCTCTATGACGAAACAAGCAGTGCCCACGTACGTTGAGCGTGTTTGTGAGAAACTGGCGTTGGGTACTTAACACACCCTTTGGTAATCCGGTCGTACCTACAAAGTAGATAGATAATGAGTAAACGTATAAATGAGGATGAAATGCTTACCAGAAGTGAACATAATAGCAGCGTTGTCCTCAGGGCTAATAGTAGGATAGTCTGTGAAAATGTCCTTGTAGGCACCTAGATATTTGTCGACGCCATCATGATAGCTCTCCATTCCTTGAGGAATACCCTTGGGATGCAAGACGAGGACGGCGGCAATTCCAGCTTCGGCGCAAGTCTTGTCGATTGCAGATGCAAGAATATCTGCACGTTCAGAGTCAACGACGAGCAGTCGTGGCTGGGTATGTGCGAGACAAAAAGTAAGTGGCTCGATGGGGAGCCATCTTAGTAGAACAATAATCAGCTGTCGCCTAGAGAATGGCAAGAAGAAAGGCCTCCTACGCATTGACAAGAACTGGAACGGCGCCGAGGAGGTCTATCAAGAGTGTGTGGGCGTCTGGAGGTCAAATGTCATTGAGATCCACCTACGGATGGCCCAGAAAATCACCAAATATTCAGATACATTTCTAGAACACACAGCGACTCGGTCGCCTGACATGGAGCGCTACAGTGAGCAACGGAGAACAAGAAATAAAAGACGGCGGGATTACCTTTCCTAACGCCATAAACTGTATAAAAAATGCCCGCCGTGCGCACTGAGCGATCAAAAACCTGGCGGTAAGTGTAGCGCTCGCCCTCAAAGACGATGTAAGTCTTGTCGCCATTTTTCTCCACTGCCGACACCCAAAAGTCGCGGAGCGTCGGGGCCAAATTCTTGTACACCTTGAGGAGTTTGCCGTCGATTAGGCGAGTTTCTACTTCGTGAGCGCATCCAGGACCACATAGTATGTCCTCGGCTGCGAGGATTTTGGGAGAAGACATCGTGAGAGCCAGGTAACCGCATCAAAAACTCTCGCTTACTTTCAGCAAGAGAACGTTTGGGTATCCACGACATGGCGATAGTAAAGGTAGTTAGTTGTACAGATAGGAAAGAATGGGGAGTAGAGTCGTTCTGTGGTGGTATAAGAGTGAGCCCAAGCAAAGGGTAAAAGGCGGAGGACTCATTCATTGGTGAACAGGGGCGTGTAACATGTCCGAGGCCTATGACAGTCTCCGCGGTTTTCGTTATGTTCCGTGTGACTTGGCAGATTGGCCGCTCGATGTATGAAATTATTTTGGGCGTTAACGGCACAAACGACACCGAGACCCACGAGTCGCGATTCCGTTGAAACAAGCTTTCCTGTCCTTTCAAGGACCTGTCACGGGTACTTAGGCAAAATAAGAAAAGTGTTCAATCTCGCGGGAGGTTAACGGACAACTTCCATCCTTGGTAAAGGTCGTGGTATGCCGGTACCGACTCGAGGAGTAAATTTGGAAGCGGATTATTAATGATCCTACCCGTCGCCAGGTTCCAATTTGGTTTTCTGCCGGGTCGGTCTTGACACATCTAACATTTGTCTACAACACACAGAAGAGATTGTATATAATACGCTTGCTTCAAAGACAGGTTCTTTAAACTTGTCAGCACTCACCTAGCAAATGAAAGGCTGTTATAGCGAGGTCCATTCGAAGCCAATAAAGAGACTACGCCCACAAGAGTCTCGAGCTTTGCGCGACGGCGTCTAAAGCCGTGCCTCGAGGCCGTGATGAAACATGACCGTGATTATCTCCGCGGACAAGAGACTGCATCTCCGTGAAACAGGAAAAATGGAAGAACATTCAGAAATCATGATACGTGAAGATCGCAGCTTGGAGCAGGCTGTACTAGAGGAAGTAAAAATCGGAAATGGCAGTATAGTAGTGTATGAGGTGATAGATTCATAGCGAAAAAGTGGTCACCGTTCGTCGTAGCTCGAAGAATGTCATGAAGTGTAGTATTCCGTTCGGCGTTCAGCGCGTACTAACGCGAATCACGATGCCAAGGGATTTTCCGCCCCGCGTGGTCCCAACGTGCCGAATACGTTGCCGACAAAATATCAATGTTTTCCCACTTTCTTCAACCCTGTCGACCCGAAGGATAAAAAGACCATACTTGTATCTCTCCAAGTGGGAACATCTAGAGCAAAAAATTTAGCGCCATTGGTCATAAAATACCCCCTTCCAAAAAAACGGCAAAATATCGAAGCATTGACAGGTTTCGTTTAGGCCAACGGAGTTGCGGCGCGTGACGACAATCCTTTTCGCCGCTGGCCGCAGTACGGCAACGTGCAGTCGCTTCTATTCCCAGGAGATAAATCGGTTGATTTAGTAGCCAACCCAAAACGAGTGGACGAGATACCTCTATCTCAAGAAACGATGGTCCAGCGTTAAACGTCACTCCGCCCGGGCCACAGGATCAGATACACTAACGAACTCTCGGCGGAGCTGCGTTTGAGAGACCAAAAAGCGCTGCTTAATGGTACGGATCAGAAACTAAAAAATCCGCGATCGGATTCAAACCCTAACCTTACTGGAAGTGTGGATAGATAAGATGACGGTCGAAGCCGGAGTCATGCATGATTAATGATTCGTCAGAATAAGTGCATTGTTTATGAATTATCATTTATTCCAACAGCAAAGAAATTAGTCTCGCTTTGACATCAACATCCCGACGGAACCGTAGAATCATCACTGTGGTTAGCCGCATTGACACCCAGGCCCCGACTGGCAAAGGCGTTCCACAAAGTGCACGTATTAGCGCCACCGAATCTATTCGCGTCAGCCTGGATCCACGCATCTCGGGCAGTCAAGACTATCAGAAGTTCATTAGCCGGAATCCTCACAAACGAACAAACACAAAGCCATACACGTAGGGTTACAAGGCTGCAGGGCCAATGCGTCGAGGAAGAGATGCAGATGGACGACGTTCCCGGCCGTACCGGTAGGATCCGTCTTGGCAGTGGCCGACCATCCGAGCTCAGAAACGATCGCCGCATAGACGTTGTGCAACATATTAGCCCAGACTTCACCGATGTTGTGGACTTCGTTGAGGGTAGCAACGGAGGAGTAGCGGAGAGGGTTCACAGTCCTATATTTTGCAAAACATTAGTTGTTTAGACTACGCGCTGTAGAGGGAGTGGACGTACGCGCTCGTAGAGTATGGATGAGACCGAATGCCGGCAGGGTCGTCGATAACGTATTGGCCCAAAATAAAGTCGGGCACAGCAGAAGATGTCTTCTCAATCCAGCTACGAGTTTACTCAGAACGAGGACTGTGAGGGGAAGGATGATACTCTTACTCTGCCATGGCATCTGACCAACCTGCAAAAAGAGGATCAGAGATCAAACCTCTCCTTCAAGAAGACTCATCACCAACCTTCACCCATACCGCCCGCTTCAAGAGTCTGCAAACAGCGCCCAGTTCCTCCGCCGGTCATACGATTCGTGAGGCCATGTGTATTTTCGTGCGTGACAATATCGTTCTCCAGGGCGCCATCGCGATCAGGCTATAGATTCCAATTAAAGACGGCGACCTTCCAAAGAAACGTCTTACTCGCATTGGTAAAGTCCCACAAGAACATCCCTTAACGAGCTTGAGGATAGCCAGTGTAAGAAACAATGAACAAAAACATACTCATACGACCAGACTGTCCACTATTGATATTGAACAAGTGGGTCAGTCTCAAGGTTAAGCGGCACCCGGAGGTACGACGTACTCGGCAGGTGTAGTGAAATCAGCATTATCAATGCCATTCGCATCTTGGACGGAGATCGTAACACGATCGTTCCCAACACCGCCCAATCCAAAATTGTTCGTCTGGAAGTTGAACGCGGACTGATGGACCGAGACATGGTTACTCTAATCTGGCGAAGATACGAATGCGGACAAACCTCGGTGAAACCATATCTATCAAGACAATTGTCAATAATCAATCTAAGGGATAGGCGCCGACAAATATACCTATAATGCAGGTCATGGACACTGTTCACAATAAAGAACGCGTTGGTCCGCGCCGCGTCGAGGTTCGCAGCAACGGTTGGTGCCAAGCTATCGTTATCCGTGAATATAAAGTTTAGGCCGGTCGAAGATTGCTGCGTGGTCGCCGACTGCGTTCCCTTGAAAGAGATGGCATTGTTTCCTCTACATCTATTGGTTGGACACTAGTTCGCATAACAAGAGCTCACACTCACGAGGTATCACTGCAAGGAGCGAGAGTAAGGAAAACAATTCAGTTCAGTGAAGGCTTAGATAACATACGTAGTAGTGGTCGTTCCGGTAGAATGCCAGCCCAAAGGAGAAGCTGCGAGATCTTGCGGATCAGTAACCGTTGCAAAACCTTCACTGGGAAGCTCGCGATTGAACGGAAGAACCCTATACTGCAGGTATTCTTAGAGTACGATTCAAGTGGACTCAAGACAAGCATGCATACCGAAGCTTTGGAAACGAAGTCCGTCACGGAGACGACGTCTCCAGCGTGGGCGTCAACAAAAACCTCGAACCAGGCCCCGGTTTCTTCGTTCTCGATTTGGATTACGTGCGTTAGCACGACGGTGCTGTCGTCCTTGACTAGGTACTCGAGAGTAGGGGGGAATTGGTTGAAGGTTCCTGAGAGTGTCGACTCGGCAGAGGCGATGGCATCTTCCAGTGCCACGGAAGGTGTCGATGAAGCGATGCTTTCTGTGTATATGGCAGTCAGGAAAGGTCGCTGACCAGAGTGGGAAACCTACTCGGAGACACGAATGATGACCCAAATGATACGATCTAGATAAACGATAAGAGATAAGTGAAAAGGTTCCTGTTATAAGCAAGCGATGAACCTTGTCATTCTTCATGGCAACGTTGCCAACCGCATTGGCGAATGGGACACCATCCTACAGTCATCAAAGATAGATATCGCCATATTTTATGCAAGAGAGAAAAGACAAACATGGGTCTGTCGAACGAAGGCATGGCTAGTCACTTCTCCAACAAAGCCAGATTTGAACGCAACGGCGCTGGGGTCAATACCAAGATGGGATGCGACGAACGAGGTCGCACTGTCCTCTAAGCTCGCGCCAACGAATGCCGAGACAGGATGGTCTATTCCTTCTCCAAATGTCTGCAGACTTCAGAGTCAGCGTTCGCAGGAATAGCAGCGCGTTATTGAACATACCTCGAAGGTCGAGGGAGGATGGAACGTCTCGATTTGGAGGTCACGGCGGATGCTCCGAGTACGATGCGTACCGTGCTTGGATGACACCATCCAAGGAGCTGCCATCGCAGCACACGCCGCCAGGGATACCACCAAGAGAGTCCTAGGACGCGCCAACATTGCGTGAAGCTCGACCGGGGTGATTCCTCTTCCTTTCGTTCGCTTTTATCCTGTATTATCTGGCCGTACAAGGCATAGATAGACCTGCACATGCAACGTTATGACAGTACGTAGAACTATGGGAACGCAACGTACCTTTCATGTGCGAGAAACCCACGGTTAAAGGTCTTGGCTAGGCTTAGAAGCCCCGGTGTGAGATCAACATAGCAGTCGGGAATCGCGGACCATGGATTTTCTCCGTTTTTCGATCATGAGGATTACAGTCAGCAAGACAAACGGAAGTGTGAGAAAGGCTTTCAACATCTGGAGCACAAGTGCGGTAGCAGATCATTGATAAGAGGTCACTTGAAGCTCTGATAATATGTGAGAGCACGCAGAACCACATTGAGATAAGGACGTACATGTATGGCACAACGCCTGATGACCGTTATCAACATGGATCGCTGCACTCAATATATCTGAAAGATCCCACGAGATACTAACGCGTCTATTTCGCATACTCCGGGACATCAGATTACGCCATTCAGTCAGAGACGAGTGCTGATGGCTGATGATCATAAAAGCTTGGCAGTCGGTCCCTCGAGGCTACAAGGGGGCACTCGCATGGTTCGGCGTCGATCAGGGATCAAGCACAACTCCGTATGTCCGAAATGTCACACAAGGCTATGACGCGGTATTCGTGCCGGAATGCGTCAGCAATCCATTCCGATCCTCGACATCCGTGAAGGAAAGATAGAACTGTTGGGCGGTGCGGCGAGACAGGCCGACGATATGACTGACCATTCAGCTCTGGATAAAAGCTGGAACACACTCGGCATTCAAATACGCACCTCTCGAGCTAGAATTTGAGGTCCGACGTCGCGATTTGTGTCCAGAAGAGGAGCGTCTACCTAAATTGTACCACTTGATACATCAGAAAGTGTAGCGGGATGATATCAGGAAAGGGTCATTCCGCCTGACAACTGTTGGTCACCGTGAGCAAAACATCAGCAACGAATATTACAGAGCACGCTTACAGGTTTGGACGAGGCCCCAGTAGCTCCCCAAGCCATGCTTCTCTAAGCGATTCTCCATACAACACAGGAACCTTCCTAGGTCGTTATCTGGCACTATAAACCGGAAGAGCCTTGCATGCTCCCAAAGCATCGGATTAGACAACATTTAAAGAGATTGAGGACCGACGGAGTACTGAATAGACCACGCGAAAGAGAGGACGACGTTTTGAGCAAGCAAGGTAATATATTGTACCGGGTTGGCACTAGGCTGTAAAGCAAAAGAGGCCCATTTCCAAGTAGATTTCTTGCATTGACCAGGAGTAAGCTCTTTTGAGCGATTTCTGGCAGTTTACCCAGGGCTAGCAAAGCTCAATCAGCATATGGGGCGACAGCCTTCCTGGGTGGTGGTAGAGCGAAAGGCTAAGCAAAACACGAACAAACTTTCGGCCGCTTTGCCGATCGATGATCCGATCAATGATCAGATTCTAATTTCTCAGTCCCACGACGACGTCTCCCTTTTTTGCAGCCTCGCGAGATTCTCATTCAAATTCAAACCCAATACCCCCATACCGTCGTGCTCCCTGAGTTTCCCTCTCGCAATCTTCTGGCCGAGATCACACTGAAATGTGTTCTGCTCATGCAGTCCTTTGCATCGTTAACAAGGCGCATCGCATAACCATCGCTTCGAGTTACCTTGCCTGCGACACTGCCTCTACAGTCACTTCGCAAAAAATATCTTCAGTAAAGATAGGCGCCTGCCAACCATCGGGGGTTTCATTGCCTGGTGCTTCTCACCTATCAACCCCCGGGTTGCCCTTGCTTCTTTACCATCAAACATGTAATATCGTATCCATGTGATATGGATACCCGCATGTAATCCCTCTCTCCACCAGTGCTGAGGACCATGCGACCATCCTATCCTCAGTTGGCCATTCATTTTACTCTGCCTTAAAGATGCCCCATGTCGCCGTATGATATATCGTCCTCCTGGGCTCGCCTTTCTTAGTCTTGACTCCTACGAGGAAAATGGTCGCGTTCAACACCTCAGTCCTAGTTGCTGTTATCTGTGCTTCGACATTGGTTAACGCCGCGCCATGGCCCACCTCCTCGAAGCACGCAACGCATCGCGTCAGGACCATTGGACGTGACCTGAAGGTGGAAACGTATCACCCCAAGTCAACGTATACTGTACGTAGAAAACCATTTCTCCAAGCTAATCTGATCGTTGGGATAGACATATGGTTCCGGTAAAGAGACATCACACGCAGCCTCGTTCAAGGCCGGATCGTTCGAGTCATCAGCTGTCTCGTTTATCGCGTCTGAACTTGGTGTCAACATATCCTCCGTTGGTTACAGATCGGGGCATTCGGTTGATAGTATGACCTATTCATATGCCAAACAATACCACGTATTTCCGTCTTTTGTTTCTGAATTTACCTCTATCTCACTGGGACTCCGGTAGGATGGCGTTCCATTCGCCAACGCAGTGGCCAACGCTGCGTTCAAGAATGGCAAAGCAGTCGCATTTGGGTCCTCGTTTGTCGATACATGTACGGGCCTTCACCAAAATCCTTCCAGTCCTCTTCTAATCTCCTTCGTAGCAAACATTGCGCCCTCCACACCCAGTATCGCTCTCGACAGCTCTCTCATCGGCAAAGTCGAAGAAACTCTTCTCGGGACCCACAACGGCATAAAGTCTCTCGAGTATCTAGCGCGGCCCGACGGATCAGTCGCCCTCACACACGTTATTCAAGTCCAAAACGACGACACCAACGCGTGGTACGAGGCATTCGTTGATGCTCACTCGGGTGAGATCCTCTCAGTGACGGACTTTGTGGCGGAAGCGACGGTACTACCAACCTCTTACTACCTCACACGAAATTGACGCGACATTATCAGTTCACCGTGGTCCCAATAACCAAAGATGCCGTCACCGAAGGCGAAGAAACACTCGTAGACCCCGAAGACATTGCTTCATCCGCTTCAGGTTGGGTAGCGAGCAACCAAACCGCGTACGTCCTTCGCCGCCCATCATCTTCCGCCTTCTGATCTCCACGTAGCGGCAACAACGTTATCGCCTACAAATCTTCCCAATCCGCGACGACCTCTCAATCCTCTGCCGATACCTTCGACTACCCCTACGACACCACCCTCGGGCCCACCGGTGGATCCAACATCGATGCCGCACGGACCAACGCCTTCTACATTATCAACAAAGTCCACGACTACGCGTACAAATACGGCTGGACAGAAACGTCCTACAATTTCCAAAACTCAAACTTTGGAAAGGGAGGAGCAGAAGGTGACCGAGTGCTGATGAGCGTGCAGGATTCGGGCGGGACAAATAATGCGAATTTTGCTACACCACCCGAGTATGTCCGTGCTCAATATGTGGATATTGATATCTGACTATGAATGCAGTGGTCAATCCGGGACTTGTAGGATGTATATATGGACTCTTACGACGCCGAATCGCGATGGAGCGCTCCAGAATGATATCATCGTCCACGAATTCACCCATGGAATCACTAACCGACTCACTGGCGGGGGGACTGGGCGATGCTTACAGACAACAGAAGCCGGAGGAATGGGCGAAGGTACTACCCTCTCTTCCACCATCATTCTACTCTAATGACCATTTCCTGTAGGTTGGTCAGACGCTATGGCAGAGTGCGTGTAGTCCTGTTCTCATTTCCAATAGCTAACAAACCCTGATAATACCAGATGGACCGAACATAAAGACTCCACCGTCCCAGACTACGCTCTAGCAACATGGGTATTTAACAACCCCGCCGGCATTCGGACGCATCCTTACTCTACCGACACGTCCGTCAACCCTCTCCGGTACTCCTCCATCCAGCAGCTCCACGAGGTCCACGGTAAGCACCCCTACCTAATCCTCAAAGTTTACCCTTCAACACAGAACATCCAGATATCGGCGAAGTATGGGCGAACATGCTCCACAACGTCTACGCCGCCCTCGTCCAGGCGCACGGATTCTCTTCAACAGCGATGGACGACCCTTCGGGCACGGAAGGCAACATCGTCTGGCTCCATCTCTTCATCGACGCGCTCTCTCTCCAGCCGTGTAATCCCACGCGTGAGTAACCTCCTTCAAGTTCCCATATCGTCTGGTTGATGGACGTGCTGCAGTACCAAACGCTCGAGACGCTTGGATACAAGCTGATCAGGACCGGTACGACGGGGCTAATGAATGTATCCTATGGAACGCTTTCGCAAGTCGCGGTTTAGGCGTGAACGCTGCGAACTATGCGGACGATACAAGCGTTCCAAGTGGATGTTGAATAGAATCGCAATACTAGCTACATTTTATTAATTTAAGCATCGCCTCTTGCTACCGTGTCCACGAGAAACACTGTACTTTGTTCTTCAAGCCATCACGGAACCTGCAGTTTCGTGAACTGTGGGGCCCAATGTACATGTTCAGGCAAGTAAAATGAATGGAAACTGGACTTATTTGCGTACGAGGATTCGAACCTTCGGTAACCGGGTGCCTTTGCTAACGGTTACACCATACCCAAAGACAAATACCATTCCATGCATTCTTATTAAAGTCCAAGTAGGTACATGCCCTGCAGAATTAGCAAAACCAATCTTACGATCGCATGACACGCTCCAAAGAAGTGGCAAGCTCATAACGCGACATTGCAAAATAAGTTTCCCTTAGATCCATAAATTCGAAGGGGACTCCGACCCCGAGGAAGTAGCCATTAAAACAAGCTCGAAGGATATCAGATTCCTCTCACGAGCCAGAACGAAAGGAGGTCTAAGTAGTAAGGAAGGAAGGAAGGAAGGTGATGCTATACAAACATCTAATCAACTCAGGAGAAACATAAATAACATACGTAAAGTATCTGCTTGTAACGGCGACGAACCCTGCCCATCACCAGCTGCTGGCTGCTGGTGATTTTGTGGGGATATCAGATACATGATCCCAACATAGTCATCTATTTCCTTCTTATTCTTCCTCGATGCTACCTTATTCACACAATAACACAAGACATTGTAACTCGTCCTCCATTATGTTGCCGTGATATAGAACCTTTGAGCAATCTATCTTATCTGCACCACGACGTGAAACACTATGTTGCCTCTCGCATACATTAGTCAAATGTAGAGCTTCGCGTGCAATTGAGTAGCCTGGATAAGAATACCAACAGCCAAGGTTGACGACTTTATTTGTTGTCCAACCAAATTTGCAAGGTCCTGCTACGTTACTGCCTTCGCGTCTCTCTCGCTCAAACTGAAACTGCTGATGGCATAAAGGTGCTTTTGCTATGGTCTAGCGACTACAGTCATGGTATATGCTTAAAAAATGCACGAGAAAATACGTAGTCGATAATTGTGAGTCCCTTTATACTGTAGATCGAGGAACAGAAATCATATAGTAAGCAAATGGTGATACCTTTAATACTGATACCAGAGATGGGCAGTTTTGTATTTTCCAGCAACGACCGGCGTCTGCTGAGACGTCTTATCCAAACAATGAACAAGATCGGCGTATGTCGTCTCTTTCTTCCAGTAGCCGGACCGGAGAACACGCACAAGCGAGTCCGTGAAGATTCCAATATACCCCGCCGTCCCATCTTCTAGTTGCACTTTCTTCGCCTTTGCATACTCATAGTCTCTACATGCTGCCAGGACGACGTGAGAGTCCATGTCTGGGAGCCAATCATTCGCCAAAATGGAGCGATAGCCAGGATAATGTATTAAATTCTTCTCCCCAGCAACGAGCATGTCCTGGAGTGTCGCGCGCGTCATCGGGGGAGAAGTACGCGCTCCTGGCTCCGGTACGTTTCGGCAGACACCACCGGCATAACAACAGTCAAGAATGACGGTGATGCAATGACCCTTCGCTCGAGAGATGAGTGCTAGTATCGTGTTCATTTCGCGGTCACTGACATCAGGGATGGGAACACTGTCGGCGTCAAGCGTGTCGCGATCGATGGGGCAGAGCGTTTGGATGTATTCTGTCTCATCATCTTCCTCTGTATGAGGTGGGTAGTATGAGCCGTGTCCAGAGTAGTAGATGATAATATTGTCGCCGTACGCGATCTCGGGGTTGGTAATGATGCTGAGGAGAGCGCTGATGATGTGGGCACGGGAGGGGTTCATTGAATCTTCAGGAGATTTATGCTCGTTGGATCCGACAAGGAGCTGGATACGACTCCTTGGCACGCCGAGGTCCTCAGTCAAGTATTTCCCCATCAACCGTACATCTGGTACACACCCACGCAGCAGATAGGATGCATACTCATTGATACCAATGGGGACAGCCTAGAATCTAGAGGTGTCTACATGATGTGGGGTCTAAAATGCGACTAATTAGTATTATAGGATACAACGACTGTGGTGGCGACTTACTCCTGGCTGTGAAGGACATACATTCAGTTCGACTGGAAGCTTCCGCTGAGCACGACTATATTGAAGGCGGAGGACATGCAGCTTGTGGAGCTCTACCAGACTATTTAAGTCTCCGTTGCGCAACGTGTTTCTCTTGGCCTCGATGAGAACCGTAGCCGAGTCAACATTCTCCGCAGAAATACCCAGGTGCTCTGCTACGTCTGCCTCGAACTGCTCCAGCAGGCATAGTTCTTCTGAATTTCGTTCCAATTCCGATGATCTGGCATCAGACTAGAGATAAAACAATGAGTCAGAGTTTAGACGGGGAAGGATAAGAGCCAATGACGAACGTCGGCTAGTGCAAAGCAACCACGTGACATGTCATCATGCATAGACGGCAAGTCCCGAAAAGTCATCTCGGGGCACAGTTTGGGGCAGGAGTTGCGCAGAACTTAGAAGTGGAATAAGAATTAAGATTGGAGATGATGATCACAATGAAAGAGTGAAGGAACGGTGTGGAAGTATTTTATATCTTTGAGCCAACTGTTACATGGTGGTGTGGTTCGGAACTCTTCCTGAAATCCGAATCAAGAGTGGCGTGCCGAGTTCGGCATCCATGTATGCACTCGTGCGCATGAAGGCTGGACGGATAATATCCAGCCTGAGTCGGACAACTGCAGCAAGGGAGGACTCATTGATTACTCAATTGAATTTTCACTACAGAGTTTCAGCCCTACACTGCACGATAGAACATGGAGTCTACCATGCTCCCTTTCCGATCCACCACTATCTAAACTCTAACAGGACTCACCAAAGGCAATAGTGTTTTTATGACCATCCAGGACATGGATTGCAGCGAGACGAATAATACGAAATCACTATGGTGCACAAGTATATTTCCCAGTTGTATTCAATGACACGTAACTGATGTTTGATATAAGTATCCACAGATTTTGGGATTGGCAGGGTACTTATGATATGGATGACTGCAACAAGTTGAGCCCCCAATGTGATAGAGCACTTGAGAGTTATGTCCTCATACATGAATGGATCACTTGCAGCAGAACCAGGTAATGCCTACTTACAACAGAAGTCGGCATTTCCCCTGTATATGGCTCTCTCTCTCTAAATACTTATTTACAGGTTGATTGGACACTATCGCAGTCTATGATACATTTTCCTCCTCTCCACGTCCCCACAGCTAATAAATCCCCACACCGAAGGTAAAGAACGCAAGTACTCGATTGTCTCGCTCCAGTAATACAGGTCTGCAACAATCCTGTCAGTATCCAACACACCTTCCACTAATGTTTCTTTCAGCCCTCTCTGGTGCTTGCTCACCCAGCAGCTCTATGACGTTCACAGTATGTATCCCATGCACCCTTCAGTGATATGCCTTGCTTAATACCAAAGCATCCAAATACCAACAAAATATAGGAAAACGAGCTCCGCGCTGTCTACACTATGTTCGTCAAGATGCGCAGATTTCCTTCAACAGCAATGGATGACATGGAAGGCTGGCACAATCTAAAGTAGCCTCTACATAATATTCAAAGTACAATGGATTCCTGCTCGTGGTCATGAATTACTTCTCTCGACCTTGAGGTACATTGTCTTGTTGTTCTCCGGGTCAAGCATCGCATGGGTTGGGCTTGGCCTCGTCATCTCACCATTCATTTGCTAGGTTAGCAGAAAGGAAAGGCAGCAAACCCGATGTAACACATGAACCATTAAAGACTCAGCACTGGACTGGTGCGGATTTTTGGGAAGACAAAAAGTATTACTGCCTGAATTCTTAGGGAATCGAACCCCGAGCTGCTGCTATAATCGTTAACCGTTTCAACGAGAGGTGGTGATCCTGCCCTGTATACCATATCCGAGTGTTATGTCGTATGTGACCCCTCTATGGAATCTGGGCCAAGCAGAAGTATTTGTTGTGGTCCATCTTACAATCTTCAATGTGATCTGTTCGCCTCATCATACGGTTAACACAAAGGTAAGCTCTGAATGCACCCTTACAAAAAGAGCTAAGTTGCAGTAGAGATGTTTTTGAGACTCAGGCTCAGGATGATATGGTACAATGAAACGACGATGAACCATGTTCGTCGGAGATAGTTGCCTCCTGGCTATTCCATGCAGATTTCCGATACATGATCCCAGCACGTCCATCTATTCCTTTCCTCATATTACTCGACGCGCCCTCTCTTCGGCTCCCGATCTGCGTCTTCTATATGTCGATATCATTGCGTCCAAACCGTACCCAGGCTCGCACCATTCGATACACACTCTTGGCACGTCGCTGAAGATTGTAGTGTGCAGCTTAAAACCCATCTCTCTCACACCTTCGTCCTCTTCTTCGGGTTCAGACGACGATGGGCACCAGACATAAGGCATCGCAGTTAACTTTAGAACAGTGAGAGGATAGAGGGGAGATAGGCGGTGGAGCAACGAGGGAGCATGCAATGAGGACGACGGTGATGGTGATGTGATGCTCTGCGGATAGTCTGAAATTGCCGCTGGAGATACTGGTGCATTGTGCACAGCGGCATGTTCTGGAAAGGTGGTGGGAAATGGGTGGCGGGTGGTGGGCTGGTAGAGCGGCGTCGTCCGGGTGTTGAAGCAGTCGAATGAAAGCTTTCCAGACCGCTCAATGCATCCGGGTGTTCGAGTGCACACATCAGCAGCCGAGAGTGCATACTGTTCCAAGTAAACTTACAAAGCAAGTTAAAATCTGGTACGAGAGGAAAACATTGAAAACTCACACAAGACTGAGAAAATCCAGGCTCCACTAAAATCTTCAGTCATCGTTGCATCACTATAAGAACCAAGGTGCCCCGATACTTAGCTGTAACTCCCAGAGGCCGCAAGCGACCAATCCATGAGTAAACAGTGAGGGTAGCAGCAGAGGCGGCATTTCAAGCAAGTAGAGCAAGCAAAGACAGAGAGTTGGGGATTTCTGGCATCTTGGCTAGCACTTGAGTTTGATGAGTGAGTGAAGGTTTGTTCGGATCATTCGGGCCGAAGTCGAACGTAAAAAAGCTTTTGGCTATGACGCCGCCCGGCCCCAATAATCGATGATCAGCTTGGCATCAGCTTGTCGTTCGAAATCCGGATCCAATACCACCAATGCGAGCATCAGCCCAAGCTTCCTAAATGCATCTGTTCTGTACCATACCACCTTCAACCTTTCCACTTGACCACCATCTTACAAACTTTCGCCATCACCTTATCACCACGAACTTTTGCTTTCTTCCATTGCTCTTCATACATGTAAGCGCCTTCACCAAAATTCTCCCACCTAATTTTCTTCCTCATCTTCTTCTTAGCAAACATGGCTTCATTCACACCCAGTATCGCCTTCAACAGCTCCCTTATTAGCGAATCAGAGGATGCTCTACAAGGGACATACGGTACAATGACACAACATCTCTCGAATACTTAGCCTCATCTTACGGGTCCGTAGGCCTCACACTCGCCACTCAAATGCAAGATAACCATGCCAGCACGTGGTATGAAGCAATAATTGATGTCTGTTGATGCCCACTCAGATGAGATCCTCTCCGTAACGGATCTTGCAGCCCAACCAACTGTACGACTGACATCGTACTCTTTCACTCGAGATTTACGCAACATAGCCAGTACATCGTTGCCCTAATAACCAAAGATGCTGTCACCAAAGGCGAGGAAACACTCCTAGACCCCAAAGACCTCGCGTCATCTCCAGTAGGGTGGGTAGTGGTCAAACAAACCGCATACCTCCCTCTCGCTAAACCATCTTTCATCTTCTGACTACTCCTATAGCAGCAACAATGCTATTGCCTAAAAATCTCCCCAGTCCGTAACGACCTCTCAATCTTCTGCCAATACCTTCAAAATTCGAATTCCACTACAACACCACCATGGGTCCCCCAAGCGGAACACACATCGACACCATGTGCACAAATATGTTCTACATTGTCGACAAAGTCCACAACTATACCTACAAGTACAGCTGGACAGAAGTATTGTATTCGAGCAGGAATAATAACGTGACATCATCCAAGTATTTCTCCTTTTGATTCATGATATGGAGCTGAGGTATGTCTTGGATCTGCAGGATATAGGTATTATATGGACTCCAAGGACGCCTCAACGCGATGGAGTGCTCGAGGATTACATCCTCGTACGAACAGATCGGAACTGAATCCGGAATGATCGAAGGTACGCATCCTTTTACCTTGCATTTTTCTCTCTAAATATTTAATTACAGGTTGTCAGATGCTATGCCATCTTGGTATGCATCTTCCTCCTCTCTATGTTCCCATCCCTAATAAACCCTAATCCCAGATGTACCAAACAAAGCAAGATGGATCTGCAACAACTGGGCTGGTATCCGAACCTTCCATTTTTGTTGCTCCGCAACTATCTTCTTAGCTATTGGGACGATAAAATGTAATGACAATGTCCTACCTCGAACCAGCAGGGCCATTGGATATCACCCATGTATAGTGTTGTTATATGACTCCTACCTAGTCGATCTGACTGGGAAATTCAATATCAACCGCTTTGTTCAGATATGCGCAATGAGCCTGGTTCAGTCCCCGTTGGTCCGGCTTGCTTTTTAACCTTCACAAAATTTCTAATGCTTCTGAATCTTTCTCCTAAGCTTCTCCTGCAAGCATATCGTTCGGTTACACTTTGGATTCATCTGTGTTATATCCTATAACATGACAACACAGCATGGGAATGTTACTAGCGACTCAATGAGTAGCGACTGACCTTTTGCACATGACTGCACACTCAGGCCCGGTTGGGGGTGTCCCTTCAGTTTTTTTATATTACCCTCTCTGTTCCCATATATTGCTTCATTGCGGTATCTACACCCTTGCCCGCATCATTTATTTTTGTTTCTCACATCCGACGTTCGGATATGTGAAGGGGAAGTTTGGCGTTCCAATATGTGCATCGTTATTCACATTCGCTCGGGTTCACCATCTATTTATTGACATGGCAATCTACAAGTGTTCCCATGACATTCCGCTGAGGTTGCCCTTCAGAATGAGGCGTGTATCTGCTCTTGACTCACCTCCGCTGTAAAAGGCTTCATCAGCTCCATAACATTGTCTTATCCTATTTCAGATGTTGTAATGTTTGAGACATGGCACAAACATTGCACTGTGTCTCGAGGACATAAAGCGCCAGGCCAGCTGTGTCTAATCCTCTCTCCCACCTTCTCCCCCCCCTCGTTTCAGCAGACACAAGCCATCACCCTCTATTTCAGGCTATCAATGTCCATCTGATCTTGTGATGCGGTTACTTCAGTGACCGGTTCATTTTCAATAGCCTAAAACGGGACCTTGAAGGGTTACGGTTTTAGCTTCGGTTTTTGTGCCTTTGTTTTGTGCACCGTAAAACGAAAAGGTACCTGAAGTCCCTTGTTCTATAAGGGGAAAGGTTTTTCATACCATTTTCCTGATGGCCTTTTCAGGACCGAGAAACGCTTAGCTGAATTAAATGCGCTGGCTTCTGCTTTTGAGTGCAGGATTTCACGAGTATAGACATGTCGAGTATTCCTGAGTCGTATCTCTAGGTATGTGGGTTCCTGATGAGGTCTGCGGTTCCCATTGACTGACATATACACCACAAGTATCGCTTTGTGGGCCCCCTGGAAGATGCCATGTCCTCTGCCAGATTGATGCTCTTTGGCATGCTCAACTGATTCATGCTTCTCAAGTATCTGGTCAAACTTGACAACTTAACACCGACATCATAGAAAACTTATTACAGGTGCGAGCACTGAAAACATATACCCTCAGTCGCTGAGATGGCCTATGCATCCGAGTCATGATAGAAATACGGTGATGCAGATGCAATTACAACCGTCGTTACAATATGCTCTCTACCTATGCCGATGTAAAGACAAATACAGAATCCAAATGAACACATAGACAACTTCAAAGATTAAGCAAGACTTGAGAACAACAATGATCGAAAGATGAAACTAATACTTTTGTCCTTGATACCAGATACGCGCCCCCTTGCGGTTTCCAACGACGACCGGTGTTTGAGAAGATGCTTTATCCAAACAATTAAGGAGATCAACGTATGTCATCTCTTTCCTCCAGTGGCCGCACCGTAGAGCATGCACAAGCGAGTCCATGAAAATCCCAATGTACCCCATCACCGTGCCATCTTCTCTTTTCACTGCCTTTGCCTTTGCATACTGATATTCTCTACAGGCTGCCAGGACGACGTGAGAGTTCATATCCGGCTGCCAGTCCTTCGCTAAAATAGAACAAAAGCCAGGGTGATGCATCAGATTCTTCTCTCTGGCAACGAGCATATCCTGAAGTGTGGCGCGTATCATGGGGGGGAAGGTACGTGCTCCCAGCTCAGGTAAACATTGGCTGACGCTACTAGAGTGACAACAGTCAAGAATGACGGTGATGCAATGACCCTTCGCTCGAGCGATTAGGGATAGGATTGTGTTAAGTTCCCAGTTGCTAATGTCAGGCACAGGTTCGCCATCTTCACCAGGAGTGTCGCGATCGATGGGGCAGAGTGTTTCAATGTATTCTGGCTCGTCATCTTCCTCCGCATGATATGGGTAGTATGAGCCATGTCCAGAGAAGTAGATGATGATGTTGTCGCCATGCACAATATTGGGGTTGGTAATGAGACTGAGAAGGGCACCGACGATGTGGACACGGGATGGGTAAAGAGGATCTTCAGGAGACAGGTGCTCCTTGGATCCGAGAAGGAGCTGAATACAATCGCTGGGCATGCCGAGGTCCTCAGTCAAGTACTTCTCCATCAACCATGCATCTGGTACACAACCACACAGCGGATAGGATGCATACTCATCAATACCAATGAGTACAGCCTAGAATCTAGAGGCGTCGACACGGTGTGGGGTCTAAAATGTGACTGATTAGTATTATCAGGTACAACGACTGTGGTTGCAACTGACACCTCGAGGAGATGGGCAGACTTCCAATTTGACTGGAAGATTCTGCTGAGCACGACTATACTGAAGGTGGAGATGATGGAGTTTACGGAGTCTCTCCAGACTCAGTGAATAACCTGCATCGTACGCAGCTTTGTTCTTGGCTTCGAGGTGAATTCTAACCACATCAGTAGCCTCATCAGAAATCCCCAATTGCTCTGCTAACTCAAACTCAAACTCTTCCAGCAGGTGCATCTGTTCTGCAATTTGTTGCAATTCCAATAATATGGCATCGGCCTACACATCGTTGAAACAACAAGTCAGTAAGAGAAGTTGAAGGACTGAATGCAAGACAATTTGTACGCACCATGTCAGGGCAGCAATCGCAGAATGCTGAGCAGTGTCAAGTGCAACACAGAAGAGGAATACGCAATCGACGGTGCTGTCGACAAATAAAGATCAGGAAAGAAATACATCCCTTTTATATACTATCCTGGAATACATTCTTGCATTCTCTCATCTCCTTTTACAGTTTATCCTAGATGATTTTTCGCTGCAAGACTGCCGCCCTTTAACCACTTTTCATTGAAGGATGAGCGCTGAGTTTCCAAAAAATAGGCGCTCAGGTAAGAAACATGTGAAATCATTCAAATATAAAGGCCCCAGAGTGTTTTTGGTCTGGGACATCTTCTCGATCAAGATTGCGGTCAGGATTAATTGGAAACACAGACTTCTAGCGCCGTGTGGATCTGCCCTTCTCAGTCTTCTCAATACCACCCAGGTCCCACCTGGATAGTCTTGTAGGTAATAGTCTTCCAAGTGATTGTCAACGAGCGCACATGATGACAATCTCGTATGAACCAAATGCACCTTCTGTTCGGCTGAAGGCAAAGATTCACTCATAGACCCTGAAAAGCTTCCCTCGTGCTTTTAGTCTGGGTGCAGACCATCAAATGGTGTGCGTCACTCCCAGTACCTTCTTTCGTCTTCTGACTACTTACCCCAGTAGCAGACATATCCTCCCAATCCTCAATGGCCTTTCAACGACCGCCAATGCGTTCGAACACTTCTATGGCAATACTCCCAGTTCCATCGATACATCCACCATCGATGCAGCATGCACTAACATTAACAAAGTCCACAATTGCACCTATATGTAAGGCCCAATGGACACTATATACCTTCCACTGTCTCATCTGACTGCTTCGGCAACAGAGGAAACGAGGGTGATCACACATGCGGGACTCGGATTTGAGGGGGATGAATTCCACTATGCTGCCAGAGTGGGTCATTAATCTTTACCTTCAAGATATAATATAATGAGAATTTGAATATGCAGGTCAATCTGTGACTGGTAGAATGCACATGTAGACTCTGATGACCCTCAGTGCAACGAGATGATATCACTGTACACGACGTCTCGCATCGAATTAATTACTGACTAGCTCACTAGAGGTGGTACAGGGTGATGCCTACAGACAACAGAAGTTGGTGGAATGGGAGAAGGTAATCACACTCTCTTTAAGTAAACGATTGTTCCCTATAGACTTGTTAGACTATAGTTGAGCACGTGTCTTCCTCCTTCCCATGTCCCCATAGTTGACAGACTCCAATCCAAGCAGTGCCGACATTTCAGATTGCACTCTAGCATCACGGGTATTGAACAGCCATGCCAGGATCTGAAGATACCCCTACTCTACCAATGACTTCATCAATCCTCTCCAGTACGCCTTCATCCAGTAGCTCCACAGTAAGGATCCCACTTTACCCTCAGTATCGCCCTCGTTTAATACCCAACATCCAGACGTGACACCCATGCTCATTGAGGCGCATGGGTTGTGTTCAATGACAAGGAACGGTCCCTCGAACACAGAATGCAACATCATATGGGTCCACCTCTTCGAGTCGACGTGCTTTCCCATCTTCCCTGTATCCCGCATTTCAGCAACCTTCTTTAAGGTCCCAGGGCCATTTTCCCTGGCTGGTGAATGCGCTGCAATGTACAGCGCCCGAGACGAGTGGACACAAGCCCACTGGAACAGTTACGACGGGGCTAATGCGTGCACTCCGTTGCTAGTTGGGGTTTATACATGAAGACTGCCTAGTATGTAGGTGATAGGAGCACCCTACTATGCAAATCCATCAAAGTCAATGCTTTCGAAGAATTGAACAAATAAAACTTACAGACATCTACTGAGTATAAGCAAAGATTGCATGGCATAGTGATAAGTTCTGCTCCATAATAACTCCTTTCCATTGAAGCCAAGGCATTGCCGGGCCATCGGACATCCAGGTACTCAGCGTCATACAAATTAACATGTAAAACCCTACATTCTCTGCTGTGAGCTATCCGAAACACCTAGTTCCTTACAACATTCATAACTTCATCATACACTACAGAGTGCATGAGGGCCGAGCTCGTTAAGCACTTTTAGTCAAGACAATATGGATGCAATTTCGTGGCAGTTTGGATAATGAATGCAGAGTCAGCTATTACACCATATCCGAGGATCTGGGACACTGTGTGAAATCCAAATAAATTCAAGGTAAGTACATATTGTGTAAAAAGAAAATATCCTATTCGCTCATTGAAATACAACAACACGTCATTGTAAAATGAGGTCTTCAAACCCAGCCGTTTCGATGAAGGGAACTCAAACCCCGCCCAGTGTGGAAAGTATCTGTTACACCATATTCCCGGTGAGGTACTTACTGCTTATCACTCAAGCCATCTTTCTAAAGACTAATAATTGGTCACGCAATAGTACGCACTTTTGAGGAGAAAAAAATTTACTATCAGTATCTGTCCTGATGCGGATGCAGTCACCACCATAATCGAAGATTTCAATGAGAGGCGGCAATGTTGCCTTTACACCATATTCAAGTAGCGGGTGGTATGTGATTGCTCTATAGAATCTGGGCAAAGCAAAAGTATCTCCGGCCCATCTTGCATTCTTTGATGAGGCCTTGTTCGTCTTATCTTACCTTTAACACAAACGGTAAGCTGCGAATGTGCTACAAAAGAGGGAAGGAGCTGTAAAGACATTATATAAGACTCGAACTCGAAACGGCATGAAAAGTAGCCCTTACATCATTTTTGAAGTACAATTGATTCCTATGAAGATAACTGAACAAATTCTGTGGCGGTAAAGACATGGAATGATACAAAGTAATGTGATAACTGAGGAATTCAAGATGATATGGTACAATGAAAGGGTGACGTCTCTTGCTCGTCAGCGGTTGTTGCCTGCTTGCTGGTTCGTGCGGATATACACGACCCCAACAGTGCGATCTATTTCCTTCCTGCAGTACTCGATGTGCCATCTCTTTGGCTCTCAGTCTAGGTGTTCTACACGCTGATATACTGTACTCAGGGTGGCATCATTTGGTACACACTCTCGGTACATCATTGAAGCCTGACGCTTGTAGCATGAAATCTCAGTTCCTTTCAGATCTTCATCCTCATCTTCATATTCGGACGATGATGGGCCCCAGATATAGACACCATGGCTGACTTTGGGGTGGTGTGATGATAGAGGGGAGATAGGCAGTGGGGACAAGGAGGGAGTATGCAACGAGGATGAAGGTGATGGCGATGTGAGGGCCCGTGGATGGTCCCAGATTGCCGCCCATCATATTAGTGTGTCGGGTACAATAGCACATTATGGCAAGGAAGTGGATGGTAGGGCAGTGCTGAGGCAATGGTGAATGCTCCTCCTTCGAATAAACAGTTGCCGGACTGCCCAATGCATCTGCATATTCAAGTAGTAAATGATCATTAGCAGCTAGAGTGAATACTGTTCCTAGTAACCCTACAAAGCAAGTCAAATCTGGTACGAGAGGACTACATCAAAAATTCATACAAGATTCAGAGAATCCAGACTCCACTAAAATTTCAGTCAGCTATAAGTGCTAGTCGTAACTCCCAGAAGTCAGGAGCGACCAGTCTATGAGTAAACAGGGAGACCAGCAGCAAGGATGGTGTTTCGAGAAAGTGGGGCATGGAGCAACCAACAGTTGCAGATTTCTAGCATCGTGGCTAGCGCTGGAGGAGTTCAATGTGGAGTGAAGGATCGTTCAGGCCAAAGAAAAATATGTCAACTACAATGCCTCCTGGCCCAATCCGGAGGATAATTGATGATCACCTTGGCATCGGCTTGTTCGGATTCAATTTCAATACCACCATCCCAACGCCATTATACAACTGTTATATTCTCTGCGCTTATCTTCTCACCTACCTCTGTCGGGATGGTGTTATGTTCTACAACGCAGCAGGCAGCACTGCCTGTAAAAATGATAAACCAGTCACATCTAGCTCTTCATTCATTGATACATGTAAGCACTTTCACCAAAATTTTCCCACTTCTTCCGCTTCCATCTGATCTTCTTCTTAGCAAACATAGCCTCATTCACACCCAGTACAGCCTTCGACAGCTCTCTTATTAGCCAAGCAAAGGATGCTCTACTAGGGATGTACAACAGTATGACCTCTCTCGAATACCTAGCCTCGTCTTACTGATCCATAGGCCTCACGCATGTCGTTCACTCCCGAAGCCAGGACACCAACACATGGTACGAAGTACATCATGACATTGATGCTGATCAGGCGAGATTCTCTCGGTAATGGACTTTGTCGGAAACAACAATCTTACTATCTCACTATCACCATTACTTTGTCCTCCTCCCGATACCCAAAGCCGTCACCATAGACCATGAAGAACTTGCCTCCTCTCCTTCAGGCTGGGTAGTGAACAACCAAACCACATAAGTCCCGATCGCCAAACCATCTGTCATCTTCTGACTATGCCCATAGCATCAACAACATCGTCGTCTACAAATACAATCCGCAACGACCTACCAGAACTCCATTTTACTCCCCAATGACTCCCTCATGGCAGCAGCACTCAACAAGCCCATTCCTACTGTCTGCCAGAACGCTCACCAGCACGCCGGTCAACGCCAGTCCACTAGCATGGACATCAATTCCAATCGCTACAGATGACATTCCCCAAGTATGAGCACATGCCAGGAATGCAAAAAAATCGGTAATTAGACACAATCCCGGAGCGAGGGTATTCATGCCCAGAAACCAAACCGGGAGTTGAACACCGACGATAGCGATAATGACCAACTGCATTGGAGAAAATCCTAGGGCGGTGCACAGTTGCGGATCACGGAAGACTGGTGAGGTCAGGAAGGTATGAGATTGAGCAGGAGGACGGCGGGATGAAGACCGGGTCCTCGATGTCAAATGATAACAGAGATGGTGATGCCATTTAGAGCATTTACTCTATGCCCAAGGAGATGCCACCACCAGTACTGATGCGGACGTCACATCATAATCGTTCTCACCCTCGTCATTCGCTCCATTGTCCCCCACTGATTGCTAGGAAAGTAAGTTTCATTTATATTCATTACTAAATATTTCTTGCTAATACATGCTATTCTAGATATTTCCGACTGATCATATGGATCCAAGAGCGTGCAAAGTGTCGATAGCCTGCCCAGGTGCCACGTAAGCCCTCAAAGATGGCCGCATGCCCTGCAGTCAAAGAATCCCAAACTCGTCCAAAGGTTCTGCAAAAATATGGACAAACCTGAATGCGAGCATGAGCCTATGGCTCGTCCACAAGTTCAAGTTTGTGGTATCAATGCAGAAGTACTCCAAGTTCGACAAGGAGGATATCCAGATCTGCAGATCGCATACCTCGAGGAAGTTCTGCCTAGGAAGGACGGCGGTGAATCGCTCTTCGACAATCATAGCGAGTTCATTGCCGAGACAAGTCGATACTAGAGTTCTGTTTTGAGTTCCTGGCTGCCGATGAATGTCATGGTCATCCTTCCCTTCATTTTACAACCCTTTACTGGTACTATGGCCTGTTTTTATACCATCCAGTCTTCCTTGTGATCTCTCCCTGACACTCGAGAGCGTCCACCTGCGACTTTCCTACTCCCTGCGCATGTCATTGCCATTGCTCATCCATCATCCATTGCGTGATGATCCAGCGCAGCAGTTCGCCAATGTTCAAAGTGCAGCATCGGCAGACCCCTATACGGCATCGCATTCACTGAATCAAAATGGTGGCTTTTTTGCTCAATTTTTTGTTTCTCGGACCACTTCTTGGGTCTTAGATCGAGACCTCAAGGTTCATCTTTCTGCTTTCATTTGCCATGCGTTTAGCTAATTGACTTTAGCCCGGTTCAGAATGAAGGACTTCAAGCTCGACTTCTCCCCGCCTGGAAGCCTGCAGTGAGCAAAACCGCGGGGTGCTAAGTAGCAGACGGTCGACGTATGGTATGTTCATTATATCATTCGTTTTCACGAATTCACCGGTGATTTTAGACACTCCAATGGATAGCTTCATCAGTCAATGCACACGTGTTTGTATTTTATCCGAGTCATGTGGGTATGAGCTTACCTACGAGGAGATGACATCTGTATAGCAAGTGCTACCATTGAGTACCACCGTCAATGTATGTATTTCCCCTGCTTATCGCCCTTTCAAAGAAATTGATCCCTGCCCACAGCTATGACTATCTAACCAGCTGGATCATTGTCTCGAGATGACGGATTGCCATCCCACTAGCAAACAAGAGTAAGTCGTTCCGTCAATAGTTGTTTCTCAGTCTCTGCTTACCTTTCTGTAGCCAAATACATCAATTTACACCACACATTGCCTCCCGTTCAGCAAGGTTCTTGTTGGTAATGTGAGGCATGTAGTTATTTCCTGTTGAAAACATCAAAACTTACTCCATATCCTCCTGCAATGTAGGATTGTTCCGGGACGATCGTACGTCGCCTGCTCCCCATTCTATCTCCGTTAACCTCATGGTATCTATTCTTAGGGATCCTCACTCCTGTGCTCTATGGATGGATTCTTCTATCTGATGCAATGTCCAGTACTCAAACATATGGGAGATCAAGTACATGCTGTGAGTACCCATCCTGTCCAGGAGGATATTATGTGAACTGACTGATTATCCGGCAGGTTCTCGTCCCGAGGATTGTATAGCAATACCTACGACGTGATCAAGATTTTGGAGTCAGACGCCATGTTAAATGACAGGGTGTATAAAGTGCACTGCCACTTGTACATTTCAACGATGTTTACTGCCTCTTACAGACTCCCGTTTGCGAATACCGCCTCCACCTTTACGCATGCTATGTAAAGTGTTCTCTGTCGGTATATTAATTGCACTGGGTACGGACTAGCGATAATTAGCTGCTCTGGTGAATTCTTTGTGTGGGATTGTGCCGCTATTATTGTGTGCACTACACTGCATTCCGAGTTGTCAGCTACGATGCATATTTGTGAGGTTGTTTTTGAGCCTGATAACTTGGGCTACCCTTACAACACCGCCCTTGGGTACCAGCAGATCGAACATCAATGCCACATGCACCAATGTATTCTACATCACTAACAAAGTCCATGACCATGCTTACAAATATGGCTGGACGGTATCTTTCAATTGTGTTGACGAGTGTGCAGGACTTGAGTGGTACAAATAACATGACTTTTGCTATGCCGTCCTAGTATGTTCCTTTTCAAGATATGGATACTTATATCTTACTATGTTGGTAGTGGTCAACCTGGGACCTGTGGGATGTCATTCTGGAGTGCCCATCCTGCTGAGGGGTCCTAAGAGTCTAGATCATTATACACAAATTCATCCACAAATTCACTAACCAGTCGAACGGTGGCGGACCGGGCGATGTCTACAAACAAAATAAGTCGGCAGAATGGGCGAAGGTCCATATGCATTCCCTTGTATTCCGTTCTCTGTGATTCTAAATGGTTTCTTTAAAGGCTGGTCAGACGCTACATGTCTTTCTCGTTCTCCCATGTCCCCATCGCTAATAGTAGCCAGCCCCGATTCTAGATGGACAGAACACAATGACTCCACCGTACCGAACTACATTCTAGCAACATGGGTATTCAACAACCCCGCCGGCATCCAGACTCATCTTTACTCTACCAACGCGTCCTTCTTGCATGATCTATTCAAGATGCTGAGCTTTGCCTGTTCTTCCTCAAGGCCTGAATAAGAATAGCATTGGTCGAGATTTTTCCCCACTGTGCTTGTCACCGGAGATGCGGAGGTTAAGATGTGGGTGATAGAGAAAGGCCCAAACTTGTCCGATGTGCGCTGCTTTGGTAACTGCTAGATTTTCTTTTTGCAATTTTGCTCACCAAATTTCAAGGCAATCAGTGCAGGTCCTACTATGACAGCGCCTTGAGCTATGGTGATGGGGGAAATACATGAGACAACATGACGATGATAATTACAACTCTCTTTATAACATACATCCTATATACATCAACCAACAAAAAACATGTAAGAAGTTATGAAAGCACCAAAGAAGCCAGATAAATCAAATGACTGATGACATCTTCAATACTGATACCAGAGATGTGCATCTTTGTATTTTCCAGCAACGACCAGCATCTGGTACGATGTCTTATCCAACCAATGAACCAGATCAACGTATCTCATCTCTTTCTTCCAGTGTCCGGACCAGAGGACATGCACAAGCGAGTCCATGAAGATTCCAATATACCCTGCCATACCATCTTCCCACTTCACTTTCTTTGCCTTTGCATACTGATAGTCTCTACATGCTGCCAGAACGACATGGGAGTTCAGGTCTGGGAGCCAGTCCTTTGCCAAAATGGAGCGATGACCAGGATAATGCATTAGATTCTTCTCCCCAGCAATGAGCATGTCCTGGAGTGTGGCACATGCCAGCGGGGGAGAAGTATGCACTCCTGGCTCTGGTAGGTTTCGGAAGACACCACCGGAGTAACAACAGTCAAGGATGATGGTGATGAAATGTCCCTTCACTTGTGAGATTAAGGATAAGATGGTGTTAAATTCCCGGTCGCTGATGTCCGGGACAGGTTTGCTGTTTTCACCAAGAGTGTCGCGATCGATGGGGCAGAGTGTTTCGGTATATTCTGGCTCGTCATCTTCCTCGGTACAAGGTGGGTAGTGTGAGCCATGTCCAGAGTAGTAGATGATAATATTGTCACCGTACGCGATCTTGGGGTTGGTAATGAGACTGAGAAGGGGACCGACGATGTGGGCACAGGAGGGGTATATAGGATCTTTGAGGGACATATGCTCCTTGGATCCGAGAAGAAGCTGGACATGATCGCTGGGCACGCCAAGGTCCTCAGTCAAGTACTTCTCCATCAACCGTACGTCTGGTACACAACCACGCAGTGGATAGGATGCATACTCATTGATACCAATGAGGACAGCCCAGAATCTAGAGGTGTCGACATGATGTGGGGCCTAAAATGTGACCAATTAGTATTATGAGTTATGACGACTGTGGTTTCGACTGACACCTAGAGGGGATGGGCAGACTTCCAAATCGACTCAAAGATTCCACCGAGTACAACTATGCAGATGGCAGAGGCTATGAAGCTTGCGGAGCCTCCCCAGAATCAGCGAATAGTCAACATCGTGCAAGACCTTGTTCTTGACCTCGAGGAGAATTATAACTGAGTTGATATTCTCCGCAGAAATCCCCAACTGCTCTGCTACCTCAAGCTCAAACTTCTCCAGAAGGCGTATTTCTTCTGAAGTTTGCTCCAATTCCGATAATATGGCATCCGGCTAGAGGTAAAACGATGAATCAGACTTTAGATGGAGAAGGATGAGAGCCGGGACAAACGTCAGCCGGTGCTAAGTAGCCACGTGATATGTCATGATATCCAGGTGGCAATTCCCAAAGGGTCATCTTGTAAGTAGTTGTGCAGGACTTAGAAGTGGAATAAGGATTGAGATTGACAGTCATGGTGCCAATGACAGTGAAGGAGCGATGTGCAAACATTTTATATCCTTGAGCTGCCCTCTCCCTTCCAATGGACGAACCTGATCAAAGCCCTCAAACCCATTCGAAGGGGTTCCCGGTCGGATGTGGCAATGACTAGTTCTAATGATAGCCTTAGGGTCAGCAGACTGCGACTCGATCAAAATGCACGTCAGCGAAAAAATTAAGCAACACATAAGGCTGGAAGGATAGACTACAGCGAGGGAGGACTTATTGATGGTTCAATCAAGGTTCATTTGAAGTTTCATTTGGGAGCTTCAATGCCATTTCCTATTTATATGTATTTGCTACCAATTTTCTTGGTCTACCTCGACATTTTGTACCCACCGTGACTTTACTCTGATCACCCATGGAACTGTGCCTATACTATAAGACAGAGCATACTTTCCTTTCGAGTCCACCATACTCCCTTTCCGAACTGCCACACTCCAACAGGACACACTAAAAGCAGCAGTGTTTTTCTGTCCATGCAGGTCTCAGATTCGAGCCGGATGAATAACACGAAATTGCTAGGCTTCCCAAATATATTTCCCATTTCAAGGATTCAATGATATGGAGCTGATGTTTGACATGAACATTGATCAATCTTGGATTTGCAGGGTGCTTGTGATATGAATTACAACAAGTTGAACCCCCCAATGTGATGGAGCACTCAAGAATTGTGTCCTCGTACATGAATGAGTCGCTCGCAGCCAAACCTGGTGATGCCTACTTTCAACAGGAGTCGGTGTTTCCCATATATTTATCTTTCTCTCTGAATATTATCCACACATTGGCCAGACACTATCACAGCCTACATCCACATGTCCCCATGGATAATAAGCCACAACCTCAGATATAAAATGCGGGTACAATTGATTGCTACGAAGATAGCTAACGAATGCTGAAGCGGTGAAGACATGTTATGATACAAAGTAATTCGATCACTGACGAGCTCAAGATGGAAAGATGATATGGTCTAATGAAACGACAACAAACCCTGCTCATCGGTGGTTGTTGCCTCCTGGCTATTTCGTCCAGATATCCTATACACGATCCCAACACCGCCATCGATTTTCTTCCTCATAGTACATGACATGCCATATCTTTTGCTCCCGGTCCGTGTCTTCAGTGCATCCAAACCGTACCCAGGTCGCGTCATTCGGTACACACTCTCGGTAACATCGCTGGAGCTCGCAGAAGGCAGCATGAAGCTCAGCTCCCATACACCTTCATCCTCTTCTTCGGATTCAGATGATGGCAGGCACTAGAGATAGGCACTACAATGAACTTTAGAACAGTGCGAGGATAGAGGGGAGATTGGCGGCGGGAACAACGAGGGATGCAATGAGGATGAAGGCGATGCTGATGTGACACTTTGCAGACGGTCTGAGATTGCCGCTGGAGATACTCCTGCGTTGGGTATAGCAGCGTGTTCTGGCAAGGAGGCGGGAAGTGGATGGCAGGTGGCGGGCTGATAGAGCAGCGTCGTCCAGTCTTGAAGCAATGATGAATACTACTCCTTCGAATCAAAGCATGCCAGACTGCCCAATGCCTCTGTATGCTCAAGTTCAAAGGAAACGATCTTCGATCATCGGCAGTGCAGAGTGCATACTGTTCCTAGTAAGCCAAAGAAAGTCAAAATCTGGTATGAGAGAAAACATCGAAAAATCATACAAGACTCAGAAAATGCAGACTCCATTAAAACTTCGGTCATTGTAGCATCACTATAAGAGCCAAGGTGCCCCAATACCTAGCCATAACTCCCAGAAGCAGGGAGCAACCAATCCAGTAAACAGTGTGAGCAGCAGCATTTCGAGGAAGTAGGGTAGGTTGCGACAGAGAGTTGCAGAATTCTGGCATTGTGGCTAGCGCTGGAGGAGTTCGATGAGCATGGTGGTACTTAGAGTGAAGGATCATTCAGGCTGAAGAAAAACACTAGACGTTAGCTTTCGGCTATGACGCTGCCCGTCGGCCCAATCCAGTCGATAATTGTGAGATCAGCTTTGGATCAGCCGGTTGTTCGGATTCAATACCACTATCACAATGCCATTATATTCTCTGGGCTTATCCTCTCTCCCACCTCTGTTAGACTAAGGTTTTGTTTGCCAAAGCAGTAGGCAACACTGCCTGTAAGAATTGTAAGGTGGTGGCGCTGTGCTTATCGTTTGTTGGTACCTGGTCTGTAACATCACACTTCCCACAGTGGCACTTCTTCCCCTCCCAGTTGGTCTTCTTCATAGCAAACATGGCCTCATCTATCCCAGCACTATTGCCCTCGACAGCTCTCTTATCAGCCAAGCCAAGGACACTCTACTAGGGACTCACAAATCTCTCGAATACCTCTCCCAGTCCTATGGATTCGTAGGCCTCACATCGTCCGAAACGACACCAACGCGTGTTTACGAAGCATTTGTTGGGGTCTGTTTGATGCTTACTCAGGTGCATCAGGGTGAGAACCTCTCAGTAACGGACTGTGGCCCCAACCTCGGTACGGCCAACATTTTTCTCTCTCACGCGAGATTTACACGACATCTCCAGTACATCGTCAAACCAAGTATGCCATCACTGAAGGCGAAAAAACACTGGTAGACCCCAAAGACCTCCCCTCAGCTCCTTTAGGCTGAGCTAACGAATAACCAAACCACAGACATCCCTCTCGCCAAACCATCTTTCATCCTGACTACGTCCATAGCGGCAACAATGTCATCGCATAAAAATCCCTCCCTGACGAACTGTCAATCTTCCACCGATCCCTTCGACTTCCACTACGACACCACCCTCGGTCCCACAGGTGGATCCAACATTGACGATACATGCACAAATGCGTTCTACTTTGTCGACAAAGTCCATGACTATGCCTACAAGTATGGCTGGACAGAAGCATCATATAATTTCCAGTCCGACAAGCTTCGCAAGGGACGAATGGCCCATGGGAGGCGACCATGCAGCATTCGACCAAGAAGACTAACAAGATGCCACCCGAGTATTTTCCCCCTTCTATTTCATGATATGTAACTGATGTTTATTTGGGGTCTGCAGCATGTACGCACAATATAGATTCCAATGACCCTTCAACGCGATGGAGCGCTCAGGGGATTACATCCTTGTACAAGAATGGCTTGGAACCGTGGGATGCCTACAGTCAAAAGAAGCTGATGGAATGTGCAAAGGTACGCGACCTTTTACCTTGCATTCTTCTCTCTGAACATCTATTTACAGGTGGTCAGACGCTATGTCATCCTGGTATGCATCTTCCTCCTCTCCATGTCCTCAGAGCTAAAACACCCCAATCCCAGATGTACCGAACCTTGCAAGATGGATCTACAACAACTGGACTGGTATCCGAACACACCCCAACACCTCTCCAGTACTCCTCCATCTGTCACATCCATGGTGGGTCCACATATCCTGTGATGCTACCCTTCACTTACTACTCAGTATCCAGATATCACCGAAGTGTGGGCAAAAATGCTCCATGGTGTCTACACCACACTTGTTGAGGCGCATGGGTTTTATTCAATGGCGATGGACAACATGAAAGACAACATTGTCTGGCTCCACCTCTTCGTCAACGCGCTCTCTCTCTAGCCATGTAATTCCACGCGTGAGTAGCCTCCTTCACATTCCCGTGTTGCTTGGCTGATGAATGTGCTGCAGCACCAAACAAATGAGACACATGGATAAAAGCCGACCAGACCCAGTACGACAGGGCTCATGCGTGTACCCTATGGAATGCTTTTCCGGTCGTGGTTTAGGCGTGGACAATGCAAGTCATGTAGATGATACGAGCGTTCCGAGTGGATGTTGAATGGAATCATAAACCACCTACCTATCATTTTTTAATATATTGTCTCTCACTGCTACATTCACGAAAAACACTGGACTTGGCTCTTCAAGCCACGTAATACCTTGCAGTTTCATGAAACCTAGTTCCCAGATGTACATGTCCAGGAAAACAAATTCAGTGGAAATAGGATTCTATTCATGTACGAGGATTCGAACCTCCCGTATCCGGCTGCCTGTGCTAGCTGCTGCAACATATCCGTGCATTCCTACCAACATCAAAGTAAGTAGATGGTCTCCAGCATTACCAAACCAACCTTACGATGGCCTTTTCTTCTCATAACACACCATAAAATATAAAAGGCAAGCTGATGACGCGATACTATAAAATTGGGTTGCTTGAGGCACATCGACTCGAAGGACGAGCAGCGTAGAAATCAGTTCACGTCCTATCATGTCAGTGTCTCTGTCTTGTGTCCCTTGCTAAAATTGGATCTGGGTGTTCATTGCCGCGTTCTTTTGTAACGATCTAGCAACCTGTTGTGTCACAAACTAAACATTGATTCCGGAACAATGGATACCATGGGGCAGATGGGTCATAATAAGACCATTATAATTCTCTTCATAATGTATACTATGCACAGAAAAAAAATATACAATACAAAACCAAAAGCATTAACATCTATGATCGTAAATGAGCCTTGTTGATTTCATCCCTGATACCATATATGCTCACCCTTACGTTTTCCAGCAACTACTGGCATCTGGTGAGGTGTATTGTCCAGACAGTGGACAAGATCGGCGTATGTCGTCTCTTTCTTCCAGCAGCCTGACTGGAGAGCGCATACGAGCGAGTCGGTGAAAATGCCAATGTACTCCTTCTCACCATCCTTCCCCTTCACTTTTTTAGACTTCGCAAATTGGTACGCTTTGCATGCAGCGAGGATGACATGGGAATCCATATCTGGATGCCAGTCCTTCCATAAAATTGATCGATAGCCTGGATAAACCTTCAGAGTCCTGTCTCCAGTGGTGAGCATATCTCGAGGAGTCGCCCGTGTCATTGGGGGAGTCCTTCACGCTCCTGGCTGAGGTAGGCTTCGGCTGACACTGCCTGAGTGACAACAGTCAAGAATTACCGTGATCCAATTGCCCTTGGATCGAGAAATTAGTGTTAGGATGGAGTTGAATTCCCGGTCACTGACATCGGGGATGGGTTTGCTATTGCCACTGGTGGTGTCACGATTGATAGGGCATAGTGCTTCTATCGATTCGCTCTCTTCCTCTTCCTCTTCCTCCACAGGAAATTCGTGGCACGAGCCGTGCCCTGAGTAGTAGATAATGATGTTGTCGCCATACGTGATTTTGGGGTTGTCAATGATACTGAAAAGGGCACCAATGATATGGGCACGTGAAGGGTTCATTTCATCTGTTGGGCATGTATGCTCCTTTGATCCGAGAAGGAGCTGTATACGATCACTGGGAATGCCAAGGTCCCCAGTCAAGTACTTCTCCATCAATCGCACGTTGAATACACAGCCACGCAGTGGATAGGATGCGTACTCGTCGATACCAATGAGGACAGCCCAGAATCTAGAAGCATTGACATGGTATGGAGGCTAAAATACTACAAATCAATATTATAAAATATGATCACTGCGGCTGTGACTCACACTGGGGGGTGAAGGACACACTTCCAGTTCGACCGGAAGATTCTGCCCAACACGACTATGATCGAGCTGGAGACAATGGAGCTTGTGGAGATAGTCTATGTTGCACGACACTTCTTTCTTCACCTCGAAAAAAACCGTTGTTGAGTCGATATTTTCTGGAGAAAGACCCAATTGAACTGCCACCTCCACCTCCAACTCCTCCAGTGGGCATATTTGTTCTGCCGCTTCTTTCAATTCCAATATTAAAGTGTCAGACTAGAAAGTTGAAGCAACCAGTTAGAATTTTGATCAAGAAGGATTAGAGCCAGGGACGAATGTCACCATCGTCAGCCGATCCGAGGCAGCCACGTGATATGCCATGCAATTCCTGACGGGTCATCGAGCAGGGAGGCGCAAGCGTTCTGCATCCTTGAACTTCATAACTACTTATAACTTACTGAACCACTGCAACAGCCCTTTCAGGGTTCAGATCCCTCCCCACCATCTCTGTTGTCTCTCTGACAAGCCAGGTTCTGGGATCATTGTAATCTGTCTTCTTCCTTACCTCCGGATCTTCAACTCGCCTCTCAACTCGCCTTTTCGAAGCTCTGTCCTGCTAAATTGACCCTGCCAGCATCTATCATACTGATCACATACAAGACCGCCGACTGAGAACAAAAAGCAGCTGTGCATGGGTAATGTGTGAGATTGCTGATCGAGGTATTGTTTGCCCTATGATGTACCAACTTGATTGTAACTAACTTCGACTTTTCTCGTGGTTGTATCGTGGTTGTAGCTTTCTCCTCACACTTGCCGGTTTAGTGCCATCCCCCGGCAGGCCCCATTTTGGCATGTTTTCCATTTATAGCTCAGTGTGATCATGTACAGATCCTCCTAGTCTTCAACTATACCTCTCTACATTGCTTCGATCCCTTCAATTACCTTCAACCTTCAAATAACACTACTTATCCATGACTCCATCAGTGTATCCAACATCGATACTCCACAAACCAACATCATCTCGAAGGTCCACCACACTGCCAGTCTGACAACTTCACCAGAAGAGAAACGGGGACCAATCGTATGTTTGTGCCTCATGAGCATGTAGGATCTGAGCTGGACGAAGGACGTGAATTCCCCGGTTTTCTTCAGTGGTATGGAGCTGATGTTTAACATATCAGTCAGTTTGGGACTCGCAGATATAAATACGAGCTCTAACAGCACCTCAATGGGTTTAAACGCTCTGCTTTTTCCTCATCTGCAAATGGCTCAAATCGTGGGATGCCCCATGCCTAGATATTTGATACAGTATCCCACCAATAAGTACATCCATTTTCTTTCGTGTTTAAATAACTAAATCAGCCATTTCGACTGGTTCTCCCTTGCTCGCCAGGTCATCGAACATTGATATCTCTAGGATTATCTGTATTACCACACCTCTCATCCGTGTTCTTTGCCACCTATGTGAAAGACAGAGCCTCGCATTCTTGAGTCCTAGCTCCTCATCTGAACGATCCTATCACTGACTTATTTACAAAATTCGTGCCCAAGAAAATAGGAAATAAGATGCTGCCCTAGACTCGCTGTACACTACGACTCTGTAGGGACTCTATAATCTACCTACCAAGTGTTGTGAGTATCGATACCAAGCTTCGCATTGATAAATATACCAAATAACTGAGTCATGTAAATACAAACCCGATCGAAAAGTTTGCACTACCAGGCTAATCTGACTGTCTTACATGGAACACATTTCTAGGAGTATTCTTGATGCTTCTGGCTACTTGGTACAGTTGTCCGATGTATGATGCTAGCATGGCCATCTGTTTTCTTCCCGTAGTAGGCCATGTCTCCTGGTTCCCTATGCCGATACACATCACAGTCATGTCCTGTCTCGCGCTATGCGGTATACACTCTTGGAAAGTCACCAAAGCACAGTTTGAACTTCAGTTTCCTCACAGCTTCATTCTCTTCTTCGAATTTGGACGACTACAGATACCAGATATGAGCACGATGGTTAACTCTGTCCTGATACGAGGATAGAGAAGATAGGTCGTAGTGACAAAAAGGCACTATGCGATGAGGAAATAAGTGACGGTGACGATGACGACCCACGGACGGTTTTGGATTGCCGCTGAAGATAATATCACAGTGGCGCATGTTCGAGTTCATATTGAATGATTCCGCACCCAGGATATGCGAAAGACTACTACACATGTAAGCGCCGGACAGATACAAATGACTGTAACTTACAAATATCCCATGTGCACGTTGTCTTGCATATCCGTAGACTAATGGGGTGGTTGAAGGCTTGTTGCAGATTTGACAGCAGTTCGAGACACTGAGGATGGCCCAGGAAAAACAAATGTCGCCTACGGAAGAATGAGGAAGACGGACAAGTGGAATTGCGCCACAGTAGGTTAACGAGTTATTGTCGATGGATTAGTGATGGCAAGTTTCCTATCCTGGTAGACCAAATGTGCCAGGAATCATGTCCTAAGTCATCTAACATGCACAGAGTTGGTTGGTGATGTGGGGTGATGATGTTGGTACTAACAACTATTTGATATGTGTGAGATATAGTCAATGGGAAGAGACCAGATAAACATAATGCCTGCATGCTGCACCTTAAAATATATGGAATTAGTGATTTTATACATCCTAAAAATAGGACTACTCACCTGATCAGGTTACATCTTATAGTCCTGACATCTCACCATCATTCAACGTTTACGACGGATAGCAGGAAACAAGGTGGTGCAGGGACACTCGCATTGTTATTGAGGAGGTGGGCAATGAGGTGGTTACGAAAGAAAAAATGGGTAATGGATGTGCAAGCAGCCATCCAGTTCACTGTATCATGCAATTAGAACCACGGGTGTCGTAGGTTGGAGATCACCAATGCCAATAATGGAAGGAAAGGAAGGCGTTCTCGATCGGCATCGGATCGGGATTCGGGACCTGGAAGTACGTGTGCCACACGATAGCACTGACATGTCAGTGGCGTGTCAGATGCCAGTGAAGCGGAGTTCAAAACATCGTCTCTCCAAGTGAATGCGTACACGCGATTCAACTGCTTCGTTGTCTGATTCAATCTTAAGTTTAGGATCGATCCGCATCATTTACTGGAACACAATAGCACACAGCACACATACCTTCTTTTCTCAGGCTCACACGTATCCAATCGGAGACATCCTCCAGTGACTCACTACTTTTCCGATGGTGGGCGGTGGTATGGTGCTTTCACCAAGAACAGCGCTGCTGTATTGTCTCCCGCGGTTGGAAGTTCATTTGCGTGCACTACATTGTACTCTAACAATGCGTTGCCCCAAATATAAGCACAGCGTCAATGCAGATCCAGTCTTTGCTGCCAGCCAGCGAAGAAGACTGGAGAACAATTGCCCTTCTAACACACATACACATCATATGTGATGTGGTGGTTCATGCGACTGGGTCAATGAAATTGATCCAGGTGACCATTGAAGCCCTTTCCACTTTATTGTTTACATTGCCTCACTGCTGCAGTACATATCTTCGAAAATCTATGATCTGAACGCTCTACCGGTCCCACGATGAATGCTCTTACATAGCCTTTCTATGTGTGAGTGGAACACGCTATTAATACTTTCTCTCTTGGCGATTTCCTTTGCAACGTGTGTAAGTAGCTTTGGCAACTGCCAGGATGGTGTCATTGGGAGCATTGGCACGGTTCCGTTTCTCCACGATCACTTCCGCATTCGGACGGCATTTTTGTAGTTTGAACTTCCCGCTTCTTCATAGCTGGAGCCACGACTATCACTAGGCCCGCCTGGCAAGATGGTTCCATAGTCAAAGTACGGTATACATTGTCCTCGAGCTCAAGATAAGTTATGGTTCCTTGCTTCTTCAATCATCCTCAATGTAATGCCCGCTTTTTTGACGATCCAGTGCCCTGCGCCAATGAGCACCGTTTTTGGGGAAAATCAAAACCTAGAAATATGATGTATTGGACAGCAGTGTGACAGCCCCTTCTCTGTAATCAATCGTTTTCCATTGAAGCTAACGCATTTCCAGGCCATCGAGCTTCCGGGTGCTCAATGTTATCCGAATTTCCAAGTAAAACCCTACGTTCCCTCATATACGAGCAATCCGAAGCGCATAGTTCCTTATGACATCCATGAACAACAAAATACCTTGTTCTAGCCTCACTGTACACCACAGAGTGTGCGATGGACAAGCTTGTTGAGCATTTTTAGTCAAGACAACAATGGATGAAATCCTAGTAAATTCAACCCAAGTACATATTGTGGGAAAGAATAACCTCCTACTCGCTCGTTGAAATAATACAACACGTCATTGTAAATGAGGTCAGTTGATTCGAAGAAGGGAACTTAAACCTGACACGGCGTGGGAAGTACTTGTTGCTCCATATTTCCGGTGACCTACTTACGATGTATTGCATGTCATCTTGTTGTTGCCCTCTTGAAGATCTACCACTTGAGCCTCTCATGGGTTAGGTCCGGCCAGTCAAGTCATCTTTCATTATCTAACCGAAAAAAGGCGGTGAGCTTGATATTGTGCATGAATATTAAAGACTCAGCACTGGTCAAGCGTAGTACGCATTTTTTGGGGAGACAAAAGTAGCAGTATTTGTCTGTCCTGATTCGGATGCAGGGAATCGAACCCAAGCCGCCGTCAACGTAATTGAACATTTCAATGAGAGGCAGCAATGTTACCTGTACACCATATTCGAGTAGCATGTAGTATGCGACCGCTCTATAGAACCCGGGCAAAAGAAAAGGATCTCTTGCCTGTCTTGCATTCTTCAATGCGGCCCTGCCCGTCTCATCATACACTTAATAGAAAAGGTAAGCTGTGAACACACCATTAAAAAAGCAGGCAAGTAGCTGTGGAGACATTATTCAAGACTCAAGCCGCGAGGGATGTGAAAGGTAGCCTTTATATCCTGTCCGAAGCAAAATTGATTCCCACAACCTTCGGCCATTGTGACTTCGCAACAAGAATGAAGACACCCAAGTACCTAGCTGTTACCCCAGAGGCCAGGATCTACATTCAATCCACGAACAAACAGTTGGAGCGGCAGCAAGGGCAATATTGCAACTCACGAGAAAGTAGGGCGATTCAGGCAGCAACGGAAAGGTTAGTTTTATGAATTTATGGCATCGCTGCTAGTTCTGGAGGAGGTAAACATCAGTGAGCATCTTAGGGTGGTGGTAGGCTGAATGATCGTTCAAGTTGAAGCAATACACGAACAGATCTTTTCAGCACGATGCGGATCCGAGGTTGATCGGCCCGCTCGAATATCAAAATGGAGCGTGGGAATTAAGTGCACTTACTTCCACTCTACCATCATCATCGCTCCGGCTATAGTGAGCAACTCTTCACCAGCTCATCGTCATGCTACGGTGATGTGCTCGGTAACGGCGAGTGGCAAAAGACTAGTGGGCGGAAATGAGCTCCAACCAACACTAAACCTCTCTACACTCTACACTATCACCAATGTATTGAATTCGGGTGTTTCGAGTACGATAGAAGCACTCTGCAGACTCGATAATCAAGGTAGGTTGTTCAAAAAGACGTTTTATTCGTTACTAGTGAGTTTTACAAGCGTACTACTCGCACTAGTGGGGTGGGTAAGACACAATTGAATGAATGTGACTTGGTTTTGAGCTACTGCGCTCGCTGGGACTCCGACTGTTCGGACTATTGGCTCTCTTGGCCCTGTAATACTTCCTACAAGTGATCAACACTTGACTAGTTCGCACTCTTGGCTTACTAGTGGCACTCTTGGCCTAGAAACTGCTCCTTACAAGTGATAACACTTGACTAGTTCGCACTCTAGCTTACTAGTGGCACTCTTGGCCTAAGAATAATACTTTAACTTTGAGAAACTGCAAGAACTAACTTCGGAGCACTCTTGGCCTTTGCAGGACACAATAGTAGACTCAAAGGGACTTCAATTCACTCAATACTATAGGTAACTTAGCGACTAGTAGCCGCTTCGTTCGAGGTTATGCACAAAAGCCTTTAATTGGGGGCACTAGATACTACTAGTCTGTCACAATCGCAGGGATGGCGTCGCCTCTGGTTGCGAGTGACTATTCTACTACTTATATACTGTAAGGAACGGTACAAAGCGACACAAACAGCTACACTAGTGGGGTATTTTCGGTACTGATTTCTTGGCTAGGCCCGAAATATTGCGCATAAACACGCAATAGTCGGTCTAGAAATTGCTATTGGACGACTAGTGAGCCACGGAGCTCAGCTAACGGGTTAATCTCGCGTTCTTTGACCCAGCAACGCGCCACTAGTGCCGAGGATAAACTACTAGCCACGCTTCCGCATCCGCAACGCAGTTGGCCGTGATCGAACGTGCAGCCTGGCTAGCCTCGTGTCCGATCGTAACAGATCTGATCGCACTAGTTGGATCTAGATGCGAGGTTAATCCGTTGCTAATTCATTTCTAAGTCCTGCTTCGAGATTGCTGCGCAACTAGTTAACCTGACTTAGGCGTTTATGCCCTGATCGGCCTGCTAGTGACCGGACTTCACGAGATCTGTGTATCCTGCTTCTTGTTTGGTGCGCTAGTCGCGTTACTTGTCTACTAGTGGCCTTATATTAATTAGTCCAGCTAGTATTCAAGTCACTAGTACGGCCGGCTGGTAGATTTAACCCACTAGTGGTATTGCATCTAAGTCCTGGCTTCACTAGTCGCATACTGCTGTAACTATCAGCTCGAAGCCTCAGCTATAGTCCTTTTACTATCACTAGTATCAGATAGATATGCAATTGTATTGTTACAAATTCGCAAAATCTAGGTGTGAACGCATAGACGGCGTATCATCTCCCCCACACTGAAATAGTGACTGTCCTCAGTCACCTAAGTCCGCTTTTGTACTTAGCCGTGTGTCCCACTAGTGGCCCGTTGCTATTCTTTCGAAGTCACAGGTCTCGATCACGTCTTTTAGTCACTAAGTCCGTTCGGCACTTAGCCATCAATGATCATCAAATTCACTTAATGATCTTCAGGTTCATGTGCGACCGTGCAAATCTTGCTTCACTAGGACTGTTTCTTATTTCTATTCATTTGTACTCATTGCATGTGTGGGCTACTAGTGTGATCAAGGAAAGCGCTAGCTGTTCGGCTGGTACAGCCATGTCAAGCTCCGCTTGGAAATTGTATTGAATCAAACCTAAGTCCGACTTTCATAAAATTTTCCTTGCTTTCACCCTTCTTGTTGACTATTCTGCTGTCACATTTACTAGTAGCTCTCTCTTCTTACCAATGAAGCTCAACGACTTCGCTGCTAGAGTCAATCAACTCTGTCCCCTTTTGAATCCTGACAAGCGTAGCCAGTACAGGCCCAAGGAGATTGCGTGATGGCTCAAGGATAGCACTCCGTTCCTGGTAGGTGAGCTCTCTCTACTAGTGCCGTCGCTTCTTGCTAATAATTTTCTGGTTACTCTAAGACCCAAATCCTGAAGCTTTCTTCTCAGGCTAAGGCCCATCCCGCTGCATCTTTTGCTCGTGATCTTCTTTACACCTGCGATGCTATTGTTACAGAGCTCCCGGCCAACTTGCAGCTTTCTAGCTTTGACAGCTGGGAGCTCCGGACAAGCGAACAGTCCAGGTACATACTGACTTCCTCTTTGACCCTTCTGCCTGCTAAGATATTCTTTCTAGCGCATCACGGTTGAAGAAGACATGCCACTTCCCTTCTTTTGCATCTATCTTCTCTCAAAATGTCCGGAGGGCTAAATGGACAATTTTCTAGTCCTAAAGTAGTCCTTTCTACATCCACTGCAACTCTTTTTAGCTCATTGTATCCATATCTGCACGATGTGGGGTAGGGAGCACTCAGAGTGCTGTTCAGATGCATGTCATCCGCATTCAGCTAGAAATTGATGATGCGATCATTCTTCCTTCCAGATTGGGCCCAAGTCCCTCTAATGCTAGTGAGGTTTCCAAGTTAGCCGTGCAGGTTTCCACCAGTTTGGGGTACACTAGTGACTCGTTAAGTGTGACTAGTGAACTTTCTCAAAATGTAAGTTCACTAGTGACTTAGGATTTTCCACTAGTGTCTGATTGTGATGTACTATTGCCGATCAATTAGATCTTAAACTCGATTTCTCTATCACTAGTCATTTCACTTCGACTTGGTTATTCTTTTTGATAGGTGAACTTTGCGTGATGTTACTCGTGTTCTGAACTTCAGTAATTTATCCTTGAAATTTCTTGGGAATTTTCGCGAAATTTCCGTCGAGATTTTACTAAGTCCAAGCGCACGGTCCTCCCCCACACTATAAATTCAACGTCCCTGTTGACTAATCATTTCATCGTCTCACTAGTGGACTTCTTTTCATGACTAGTTTCAAAACTTTTCAAGCTATTCTTCAAAATCTTCGTGACTAGTCATGTCCAACCCAGCCGACATTGTCAAACTTATTGCGCAAGCCAATGAGGCCATCCAAGCTGCCAATACTTTGTGACAAGACAAAGATGGGGTGGGGTTGGAGGCGCTCGTTAAACAGTACAAGGGTGTTTGCGCTATCGAGGTATGTAAACACTAGTCATTCATTTTTCTAAGTTTTCGCTGACTAGTGGCTCAAGCAGAACTTGTGGAGAAGCATCGTGCTTCGGTCATTGGTAATGCCAAGAACAAGGACGTGGTTTTCCGCATCAAGCAGGTCTTCGAATGGATTCAGTCCGACCACTCTACCACTCCATCCTTCAAGGACTATCACACCATTCGTACTTTCACTGGGACCATCCATAGCGAGCGCGACAAGCGAGCAGCAGCTGTTGCGGCTGCTATTGCAGTCGTTACCACTCCTACTGAGTCGACTCCCACCAAACTGCGGTCACTAGTGGCAAGCCTAAGGCTTCCAAAGTGGTGAGTACTTCACTAGTCATCATTTCTTTCTATTCCTGACCGACTATTATGCTTCCTAGCCTGCCAAACGAAGTCGCCACCTCGCTAAGTCGAGAGCCATCATCGAGGACTCGTCCGACGAAGAAGCTAGCGTTATTGCAGCCACTGAGGAGGATACTATCATGGGTAACCTTGATGCTTCCAGTGCGCCACCAGAAACTGACTCGGTATTGATTCCTTCAGCTACCATTCATCGCAAGGCTGATACTGTCATTTCGCACTTTGAACAGATGAATATCGACAAGGACATCGATGTCATTGTTAATCGCGATCCGGCTGCCGGTAATATCGTCGAAGGCCACAAGGTTCCACTTCCCAAGTTCCTCAAGAACAAGAAAGCTGCTCAGGCTGCTCAGGTTCGTTTACTAGTCGGTTTTATTCTTTACTAGTCTAAAAGGTTTTCTTTCAGAGGGAAAATGAGAAGGCAGAGTGATGTGCCAAGGCGATTCAGGTGACTTTCTAACCACTAGTATTCAATCTCGACTTACTTTCACACATTTACCAGGCCGCTGAAGCGACTATTGCCAAAGGGAAGGCTATCGAGGCCACTAACCAAGCTAGGAAGTGTCCTCGCGCTTCTGCTGACCATGCTTTCAAGGATTCCCCTTACACTATTGCTGGTATGTGCTTACTAGTGAGTTATGCGACGCACTATTGACCTTCTTTCTTTCACTCGCGGCTGACTTAGCTATCAACAATGAAGCTAGTCAGAGTACTGTCGACGCCGCGGCTTCACTAGTCGTTGCTGGAGATCATATCAACCCTTCCGAAAGCGTTTTGCGCTCTAGGGAGGCTGATCTTCGCAACGATGTTATCGCCACCACCCACAAAATCGAGTACCTGTTGAAATACAGGGAGTTTGTGGTTGCTCACCATGGCCAAGTCGTCAAGCAGCTCGAGAGCCGCCTTCCTGTGCCTATGGAGGCCGATTCCTCTGCTCCAGTTGCTTCTGGCTCCAGGATTAACTAGTACTAGTCGCTCTGGAACCTTACTAGTCACCGCATATATCAGTTTTCTATTACTAGCCTGTCGTTTTTCGTGATTTCCAACTGCCTAGATACAGTATCTAGCTTACACCGTCGTTACTTAGCAATATACAGTGTTTTTAACCGTCTCCGATTGCCGTTTTCGAGCTTCTGAGTCGACTAGTGATGGGGACTTCGTCGTTTCATCACTATTGCTATCATTATCATTAAGCTGAGGGTATCCCTCCGCTTCTGAAGCTGAATCGTCGCTGTCAGACCCACTAGTGTCGCTCTGCTGCAGTCTAACTCGGTCTACACCATACAATTTCTTGCCTAAGGTCCGATAGTGGTATTCTGTTGGGACAGACTTGTCACTATCCACCAACTCTTTCAGAGTTTGGGGACTTACATCGATTAAATCATGAATTTTCTTGGGTAACTCGACACTATGCCTCGCATGGTATGGGATTACTCTAAACTGAGCGACTGTGCCGCCCACTATTGAACCATCCAACTCTGCTAAGACATAGGAACCACCTTTAGTCCTTCTTATGACGACTAGTGGCCCCAAGTACCTTGGCTCCATCTTGCTATCAAGACTATCCTCGACTCGCGTGTTTCGCATAAGCACTAGTCGACCTGGTTTGAAGTCGTAGTCCACTATAGTGGCCTTGTGCTCGCGTTGGTAGCATAGTACTGTATCGAGTTTATTCTTGCTCACTTTCTGTCGCATTTCCATTACATGCTGAGCGTGCTTGGCTAGTGCTTTCGCACGTAGGCCTATAAGGTCTGCGGTACTCAAGATTCCACTCGGAGGCTTGACTAGCCAAGTCGCTTCTACTACATCAAGCGGTACTATGGGATGTGCTCCTAGTGCCATGAAATATGGTGAACAACCAGTACCACGCTTAATAGTGATGCGGTCAGCCCATAATACATGCGGTAGGAAGTAAAACCACTTCCTTGCGTTGCCACTAGTCGCCTTGAATAGCGCCTGACGAAGGTCCCAATGACCCCTTTCAATCTTTCCATTTGCTTGCGAGTTGTAAGGCGTGATCCTTATGCCAGTAATGCCGTACTTATCCTTTAGCCACTGTATAACAGCGACCCAAGGTCCTCCATTATCAGTCACTATTTCGTAGGGACAGCCCCACCTGCATATCACATCCTCAAAGAACCAAATCGCGATTGCTTTAGCGTTTTCATTCTGTAACGCCCTAGCTTCTGGCCAAGACGATAACGAGTCACATGCGTGAACTATATACTTGCACTTATTAGATACCAGGGACATGATCATAGTGTCGCAGTGTACCTTCTGGAATAGCAACAGTGTCTGAGTGACAGAGGGTGGAATACGGAGCATGGTCTTCTGTCTGACTTGGCATAAATGACAAGACTTGACATACCAACTGACATCTCGTTCCAACTCTGGCCACCAGAACCATTGATCCAATAGTGACTTAGTCGCATAAAAACCTCTATGCCCTAACGAGTCGTGTGCCGATCTCATCATATACATCCGATGCTCTTTATCAACTACTAGTCGATGGTCTCCTTCGGTACTGCGTCTGTACAATCGTCCTTCCTTATCCAAGAAGAAGTTACGACAGTACTGCTTGTCATTAAGTCCTTCTGGGTGGTATCTGCGGTTTCTCAACCAAATTCTGACATGCAGTAACCGTTCATCCTGCGCTAGTCCACTACTAGTCCATCGTTTCTCTGGATAGTCCTCTCGCTTGTTAGGATTGAACTTATACTCGAGATCTGGAATGAGTGGAGTTGCTTTCAAGAACTGGCATGCAGTTTCATCGGTTTTCTCCTGTGCTAAGTATGGATCTCTTAATTCTTGTTCACGAGAGCGTGCATCTTCCAATTCTACAGTGAAATCGTCGATACTAGTGGCTAGTGTATACATATAACCACCTCAACTATCAATTTCATTCTTAAACTCGTCAATCTCTTTTGGTAGCGTACTAGTCCCTTCCGCGACTTCAAATTTCAAGGGTCCGTGGTCCTCAAGCTCGTAATCCTTTAAGTCAGGATGTATCTCGTCTCCAGGTTGCGGATCTCGCCTTGATAGTCCGTCTGCAGGGAAAGTACTACCTTTCACATGACGAAGAGTGAAATGAAACATTAGAATGTCTTCTATCCATCGATTGATAGTCGCATTCGGTCCCATTCCTGCTACTTCACGTCGGTTTCAACCACTAAGTTGTGAATTCCAATGAGCCAATATTGACAAGCTTTCAATGCTCGCAATAGTCCATACAACTCGCGCTTAGGTTGTGAAAACCACGCTTTTCTTTCATTCATAGTGTACAATTAAAAGATTAAGCTTATAAGTGTATGCTAGTTGCTATATTATCGCATAATTTAATGTTACAATCGAGCTGGAAGCTCAAGACAGCGATATAGAACTTGTATCCAATGGATACTTTATAATATCATCGTCTTTAACGCTATAGCCAAAGAACAAGCGCCTGATTCGCACTGTAGCATCCTCCGCATTCACAGAGTTATTACTAGGGCACTTCACAAGGTCTCTTCCTCCTTGACTAGCCGTCTTTTGGGTGCTAGCTGACATGATCGGTCTGCTAACGGTTTGATAGGACTGTGAGTTCGAAAGTCCAGGGTATACTATTGGAGCATCACTTCCAACAGCGGAAGAAGACGTAGGCATTTCCATTGAAGAACTCTTCTGACTATCCAGTATGTCTACAGTAGCTCGCACCGCTTCCTGTTCTGCTCTATCAGAATGACTAGCAGAAGGTACAGGCATGCATTGCATTGGTAGAATTATACGAGTACTGGACAGAACCGTTGTGTCCTTCGAAGGGAATACCACAATCATTCTTTGAGGGGACATCGGAAACGAGCCACCAAGTAGCCGTTCTGAAGCCCAAGTGCGCATAAAGTCTGAGAATCCTCCCCCGCACATAGTTGTACTATGGCAAGGGTCAGAAAGACGATAGTACACAGGCTAGGTCGAATAATATGCTTCTTTAACAAGACTAGTGTCAAATAAAAGGTCTTAATTCAACAAGATTATCAAATCTGAAACTCCCTCGCGGTGGGCTCCAGATGATGTGCTCGGTAACGGCGAGTGGCAAAAGACTAGTGGGCGGAAATGAGCTCCAACCAACACTAAACCTCTCTACACTCTACACTATCACCAATGTATTGAATTCGGGTGTTTCGAGTACGATAGAAGCACTCTGCAGACTCGATAATCAAGGTAGGTTGTTCAAAAAGACGTTTTATTCGTTACTAGTGAGTTTTACAAGCGTACTACTCGCACTAGTGGGGTGGGTAAGACACAATTGAATGAATGTGACTTGGTTTTGAGCTACTGCGCTCGCTGGGACTCCGACTGTTCGGACTATTGGCTCTCTTGGCCCTGTAATACTTCCTACAAGTGATCAACACTTGACTAGTTCGCACTCTTGGCTTACTAGTGGCACTCTTGGCCTAGAAACTGCTCCTTACAAGTGATAACACTTGACTAGTTCGCACTCTAGCTTACTAGTGGCACTCTTGGCCTAAGAATAATACTTTAACTTTGAGAAACTGCAAGAACTAACTTCGGAGCACTCTTGGCCTTTGCAGGACACAATAGTAGACTCAAAGGGACTTCAATTCACTCAATACTATAGGTAACTTAGCGACTAGTAGCCGCTTCGTTCGAGGTTATGCACAAAAGCCTTTAATTGGGGGCACTAGATACTACTAGTCTGTCACAATCGCAGGGATGGCGTCGCCTCTGGTTGCGAGTGACTATTCTACTACTTATATACTGTAAGGAACGGTACAAAGCGACACAAACAGCTACACTAGTGGGGTATTTTCGGTACTGATTTCTTGGCTAGGCCCGAAATATTGCGCATAAACACGCAATAGTCGGTCTAGAAATTGCTATTGGACGACTAGTGAGCCACGGAGCTCAGCTAACGGGTTAATCTCGCGTTCTTTGACCCAGCAACGCGCCACTAGTGCCGAGGATAAACTACTAGCCACGCTTCCGCATCCGCAACGCAGTTGGCCGTGATCGAACGTGCAGCCTGGCTAGCCTCGTGTCCGATCGTAACAGATCTGATCGCACTAGTTGGATCTAGATGCGAGGTTAATCCGTTGCTAATTCATTTCTAAGTCCTGCTTCGAGATTGCTGCGCAACTAGTTAACCTGACTTAGGCGTTTATGCCCTGATCGGCCTGCTAGTGACCGGACTTCACGAGATCTGTGTATCCTGCTTCTTGTTTGGTGCGCTAGTCGCGTTACTTGTCTACTAGTGGCCTTATATTAATTAGTCCAGCTAGTATTCAAGTCACTAGTACGGCCGGCTGGTAGATTTAACCCACTAGTGGTATTGCATCTAAGTCCTGGCTTCACTAGTCGCATACTGCTGTAACTATCAGCTCGAAGCCTCAGCTATAGTCCTTTTACTATCACTAGTATCAGATAGATATGCAATTGTATTGTTACAAATTCGCAAAATCTAGGTGTGAACGCATAGACGGCGTATCAACGGTCGCCCTTTGTTGGTACAGCCATGTCGTCTCTATACATATTCACGTCGCTGATAGTATGGTCGCTCTGACAGGAAGTTGGCATCCATGATCTCCTCGAGCAAACCGCGTTGGGCACTGTGATTCAATGAAATTTCATCGTTGTGGCCGTCACCATTTTGTCACCATGTACGTGAAGAGTGCATGAAGAACTGGTAGCATATATGCGGCCATACGTTGGAACTATGCCTTGGGAATCTCAACGAGGTACTGTTATCTTCACTAGTTGCCTTGATATCCTTATTGATTGCTCTGTTAACTTCAGGGCCCTTTCAATAACGGCGCTCCCTATAGGAAGTCTTAGTAGGGCGGTTATTTGGAAGGCGCGCGGTGCTCATGAAGCAAGATGGAGAATCATTAATGGCCCATGTCAATGAGGTCTGTCACCGTCGATTTTCTTTGAACGACCTTAACACTATATGGCGCCTCAATAGGTAGTACAGGACATAGCGCCAGGTTTTATCCTGCTACCACTTGCAGACAGTATACCACCTACATCGACGGGCTCGACAACAAGGCAGTAGACCTTAGTTGCCTGAAAGCTTGTTACAGGATCTGGAGTGACTAGGATGTTACCCGAGTCTTACTGTGAGAGCCTCATGTCGTCTGCGATGGTAATCTTCCAATCTGATGCGAGAGTTAGGCCCGCTTTTACACCCTCAATCAAAATCCGAACTCTGAGAAGTTTGGCATCAGAAAATCATGGTCTGGTCTGTGTTGGGCAGGTTTCACTAGCCTGTCTCATGCCTATTGTGAAAAACACGCAGTATACCGTTATATGATCAAGATGGATATCGTGCATCTCTTTCAACGTTCTTCAGCAAGTCATGACATATCTAATGCTCGCTAAAAAGTCACTCATTTGTTTTTGGTCAATCTTGGTTCTTTGGCGTCACTCCTGATGCAAGTGATGGTGCCTTTGAAGCCCAGAACTAAAACTTATGGAGGATTTGAAAACCTGCTATCCAAGTGCGTTTTACTGTGACGTTCAGTTCATCATGCTCACTTTCCCCCATATCCATCTTGGCTGATCCTGGGTAGCGTTCTCCATGCACTGACGATCGTATGAAGTGGTTCAGAAAACCCAGGAGCAGCCCGAGGGTATGAACACCGGTGTGCATCCATGCACAACTTGTCAATTCGAGCCTCCAGGCTTGCTGAGCTTCGGCACCCAGAGCCATTGAGTTTGATGGGGTACCGCCCCTTGACATGCCACTGCATCAGATGTCCTTGTATGTCCACATATCAACCTGTTGACTTAATTTAATCCTCGTTCTTCGACAGCGCATGAGTTTTTCAAGGCACCATTTCCGAGGCTACCAGTTACCATGGGACCGTTTTATTGCTTTCTCATTCGACCAGTGCCTTCGAGACAAGATAAAACCTTGCTCAATTGACCCATCGATGTGTGTATGTAAATGCCAGTGTCGGCTAGTTGTCAATCTTATCCCCTCGGGGGCGCATAACGGCATAGTCTCCGTTTCACCATCGCAGTCTTGTAAATGTCAAGTCTAAGGGTCTCGCTAGCATCCCCTTGCGTGTGTAGACTAAGGAGTATATTATCCCTGTCGCCACCCTGCACGCTTTCGAGTGCTGCGTATATATTCCACAATGTCAACAAACCCTTTTTCTCATTCCACCATCCTTCCCAACCCGATGCATCTGCTTGACCTCCCGCCAGAGGTACTCTCGCTCGTAGTCAACGACACAGATCGAGATACCCTCCTTAGTCTCTGTCTGACAGAGAAGCACCTACTCCATGACATAGCGCGACGGTTCCTTCAGCGGAATGTGGCGATAGTCTTTGACGCCTGGCAAAAACCCAAGCCCAGCCTCCTTTCTTTCGATACGTTGCATTTATCAGCTATCAGGACCCTGTCACTCGTTGTCCATGGGTACTTTGAGTTGGACTCTAAGCTATACTCTTGGGTTTTCATGGATATGGTCAACCTGAACCATGTTCGTGTGAGTGGAGGAACCAGTACTCTCGTTCACTCGATAGTTGAGAACGTCGCAGCATCTCTCGTCACTCTCGAATTGGAGGGATGCGATGCAGAGCTGCAGGACTTTGTTGGAATGACTCTGGTGTCTATTCGGAAGCTTTCCATTTCGCGCTGTCATTCAAACATACGCTTTATTTTGGGACCTGTGGCTGTTGAGGAATTGGAAGTGTATGGTCCAGGTTCATCGTTCCACTTGCGGAAAGCCTAGTTACTAATGTTTTCACATGAAGGTCTCAATGGGGGATGCATGCATGTTGGTGTAACTTTACGGCGACTAACAGATGGGAATCTAAAGAGGTTGTACGTCATCGATACATGTCGAGATTCAGGATGTCATGATGTCGTGCATTTGACGTGCGCTTTGGAGGTGAGCCCCATTTGTTCTAGTATGCCGTGGTGCTTATACTTGGGACCGCCGACCCGCCTGGCATCGCTCGAGGTGCTCGTTCTGGATATCCCATTCTCGCAGAGCATGCTTGAGAGGCTCCTCAAAGCGGTTTCCCTGTATCCAGCGCTAAGGACGCTCTACATCAGAGGTCTGCGTTTTAAGCCTTGCAGAACTCAAGTTTCCCTTCAGTGCGGTATGTAGGCTTTGCTGTGAAGTCCTAGACCGCTACATACCTTTTCATCTACATAGAAAGTGCACTATTCTTCTACTATCGAGCGACCCGAATGTGATACCCAGGTCTTGTAGTCGCACAGATGGACAAGAATAATGTAATTTATAGCATATTGCTGTCATTCTTGTTGGTGGAAAGCTATTTATTACACCGCCACCGTATCACTGTTTCTGTTTGACCAGCGGCCCCTAGCTGCGAGCGCGTCATATGCTGCTACATCAGTAATGCCATGGCCACCAAGTTCAATCGTTGCCTCGACCTCGTATTCATGACTATCCGAGAAGAAATGGTCGAATGCACCCCAGCGGTCTTTGGTCTCCGCAGGAAGCTTGCTTATCTAGGTCAGCCCAAGAATTCCACAAACACACAGCGTGATCAATTTCACATCATTGAAATTCTTGTCGGTCAGTAGCCTGTTGAAGTTGCCAAGAACATGCCCTAGGCTCGAAACATGTACCTGCAAGAAAGCCTGGGATTTATTCAACCCCTTGCCTGTTTCTGATTTGTACAAATCCAGATGGTAACACTCCCCACCTGTGGAACGTAAAATCAGTATGGCCGCCTTAGCAGCGGAGTGAAAATCTTCCTTACCATATGCCGAAGAAGAGTGCTGCAGGAAGGAGATGGACAAGCCTTCTGCACTTTGCCACAAGCCTGATAGGTCTTCTAAGAGGAAATCAAATGCGTCCAGTTCATCTTTTTTGTCACCACCTATGATTTGTCACCACCTATGATTGTCACAATAAGATTCTTGGACAGATGTACAGGACACTTGCGATTCAACAGCCAGTGGATCAAAAACCCCATGCGAGCGTACGGCATGCAGGACATTAATAGGTGCTTCAGTGAAGGCCCTTCATCATCAGAAAACTGAATATTTCGTGCGTTATTGAAGTTTATTTCCGTATTGAAGGTGGTATTTTGTAGGTCGAGTGATGTTAGAGTGGGACAGCTTTGGAGAAAGTCGGTAAGGAGGTGGAGATCAATGTCCGGAACATCTTTCATGGATATGTACTTGATGATGGCTCGACGTTCAAAGCGACAAGCCTCTGCAATGTCAGCGGCTGAGTTGATGAAGACTGTTTCAGTCCCCCACCGTGAAAGTTCCTCATCGGAGTCAGGATTGGACTCTAAGTCAAGATTGGACTCTGACCTTGGCTCAGGAGACAGGTCCGCTACCACCACCAAGCTGAGGGGATCGATTTTGATTTGGGAACTGGGGGGAGACAGAAATGGGTGGTGGAGGGAAGGCTTGACCGGTTCACAACGCGACGGCCTAGGTTCAGGAAGACCACCTGAGGAAAGAGAAGCATGGTGAGGCGACCAATATAACTGAGTCATGTTCTGCAGAGTGGGGATACCTAGTATGAGGCAACGTCTTTTATATTTCGCAATGGTAGGTGAAAACCAAAAAGTGATTCTATTGCACCACCGTTGCCTTTGTAGTTAGGGACCATGCTTCATGTTTGATAGGTGTCATGCACCATCCGGCTTGTTGTAATGACCTAACTAGTACATGGGAAATATGACTCTTTATAATCGGAACTTTCATGGGCAATTTGTGGGTCATCCCCTAGCCAGATGATATTCGTCGTTGTTTATGGTCATTAACTTAAGTATACCAGTTAGCCGCCAGTGGGATTTCGTCAAGATCCCTAATAAAGGTGTTGAAAAGAACAATTAATTTTTAGATATACTTAAACTGACCACGAGTAACAAGTACTGAGAGCAATACTGTGTAGATGAGGCTATTTTTGCTATGAAAACATATGGGAGCAGAAGAAGCATGTGGGAAGTGTGATGTGAAAACGCTTGCAGGTATCGACAAACAAGGAGCCAAATGAGATAAAGCCTTCTCCATCACTGCCAGATGCTTGATGTTCACAGTGATAGTGTCGAGGAAGCACAGGGCATGGTCTTGCAGCTGGAGCAATTGGGTCCTCTCGACCGGATGCTGGTTGATGGAACTACCATCGCTACGGCGTATATGGGAAAGATAGGGGAAGGAAGTCTAACCAACATGCACTTACATCATCATGGACCATAGCTCTCCGACATAACTCAACCTCAACTCAACCTTAACTTGGCCTCGTAGCTAACCGGGACTCCTTCATTCCTGTTTCTGATCTTCCGTGTCTGAACCAAGTCCAAACAAAAAAAAAAACAACAACATCAGGGTCTTTGCAGGGTCTACGCTCAGATTCTTCAGCCTGACGACCACCACCGCGTCGCTCTACCAGGCTGGTGGCGAAAATTTACATGTTGTCAGGTTACAGTATCAGCTGTGGCGACCACTGCCAAGCTTGTACAATTCCCATGTGGCATTTGCTATCCTCACATTCATTGAATCACTGCGATGACCTTTTTCTTTCTCTCAGCTCTGGGAGTGTAGAGCAGAGGATTCTCTACTAGGGATGCACAACGGCAACACCATTATCCTAATAACCAAAAGTGCTGTTATCAAAGGCGAAGAAGCACTAGTAGACCCTGAAGACCTTGTCTCATCTCCTTTAGGCTGGGTAGCAATCAAACTGTGTATGCCCCTCTGCCAAACCATCTATCATCCTGTGACTACGCCGATAGCGGCAACGATGCTATGGGCATAATAGAGTGTAAAAATTTGGGCCAGTCCAAGTTGTCTTTTTCCGGGTCGCAAGTCAATTTTAAGTATGCAAGTTTGCATCTCCCTGCAAGTTGAGTATATTTTTATGGAGATGGATTAATTAGCATTAGTTTCTATCATTGATGTCGGGAGGGGGGTTCGGGTGGGATGAGGTGGTTGAACAAGTCGACATTGCCTCGGTGTTTATATATCACGAGCATTACTTTTGTTCCCATGGCAGCCTTGGCATGAGCTCGTTGGGCCTTATGCTCTCATTCTTCTAAGTACCTTGTCTGTTTCATTGTTGCCCTCTCACGCGATCATTGAAGTCAGATTGTTATTGGCCTTTAGATATCTTGATCTCTGGGTTTGTTCCTCAGTAAGAAACGACCCTTGATGATGACTTGAGTTCAAGGTATGGATGTCTTTTGTGCGAATGTGTGCGAATGAGGATTGATTTCTGAACAGGACTTCCTGTCAACCTTGTCCACTGTCCAGACAGTTAACTCTGGGTGATTCAATCGCTCTTCGAGCCAATGATAAACCAAGGTCTGAGAACATATTTTCAGAGAGTTCCGGGGCTCACAAAAGAGCCTGCTGAGACATACATGGCGCATTATTTCCCAGAAATGCGGTGACGCGCTCTGAAAGCATTTACGCATGTAATTTTGCGAAATGTATTAATACATACATTTTATACTAATAAGTTACCAATGCAGAGAAGCAATGGCTAGAGCACAGTATTTAAGGTGCAGGCAATGAGATGCCTTGAGTGACGCTGGGTGGAGCGCATGGCTTAACTTGAGAGTGATACTATATAGGTCACACTATGTCTAAAGTCCTAGTACTCGACACTGAGTGCGCTGACAGTGCATACAATACGCATGCTAAGAATAGAACAGAAGAAGCTTGTGAGATAATTAAAACTTTGTGCAACATTGATCTATGACGCACAAGGCACTGCCGTACTGGCAGATGCCGCTCTAGACCTTAGAATGTCAGAATGCGATTAAATCCGAGGTTTCTGGCTTCGGCCAAAGCGCGTGAGACCTAGACAAGGAGCTGGTTGGTCTAGCTACCATAGAAATTACTAGAAGACATTATTCCGAGATACGTGAACTGCACGGTGATGTGCTCGGTAATGGCGAGTGGCAAAAGACTAGTGGGTGGAAATGAGCTCCAACCAACACTAAACCTCTCTACACTCTACACTATCACCAATGTATTGAATTCAGGTGTTTCGAGTACGATAGAAGCACTCTGCAGACTCAATAATCAAGGTAGGTTGTTCAAAAGACATTTTATTCGTTACTAGTGAGCTTTACAAGCATACTACTCGCACTAGTGGGGTGGGTAAGACACAATTGAATGAATGTGACTTGGTTTTGAGCTACTGTGCTTGCTGGGACTCCGACTGTTCGGACTATTGGCTCTCTTGGCCCTGTAATACTTCCTACAAGTGATCAACACTTGACTAGTTCGCACTCTAGCTTACTAGTGGCACTCTTGGCCTAAGAATAATACTTTAACTTTGAGAAACTGCAAGAACTAACTTCGGAGCACTCTTGGCCTTTGCAGGACACAATAGTAGACTCAAAGGGACTTCAATTCACTCAATACTATAGGTAACTTAGCGACTAGTAGCCGCTTCATTTGAGGTTAAGCACAAAAGCCTTTAATTGGGGGCACTAGATACTACTAGTCTGTCACAATCGCAGGGATGGCGTTGCCTCCTGTTGCGAGTGGCTATTCTACTACTTATATACTGTAAAGAAAGGTACAAAGTGACACAAACAGCTACACTAGTGGGGTATTTTCAGTATGGCTTTCTTGGCTAGGCCCGAAATATCGCGCATAAACATGCAATAGTTGGTCTAGAAATTGCTATTGGACAGCTAGTGAGCCATGGAGCTCAGCTAATGGTTTAATCTCGTGTTCTTGACCCAGCAACGCGCCACTAGCGCTGGAGATGAACAACTAGCCACACTCTCGTGCTCGCAACCGTAGTCGGCCGTGATCAAAAGCGCAGCCGGGCTATACTAGTACCGATTGTAATAGATCTGATCGCACTAGTCAGATCTGGGCGTAACGTTAATCCGTTGCTAATTCATTTCTAAGTCCTGCTTCGAGATTGCTGCGTGACTAGTTAACCTGACTTAGGCGTTTCTGCCCCGATCGGTCTACTAGTGACTGAACTTCACGAGATCTGTGTATTCTGCTCCTTGTTTGGTGCGCTAGTCGCGTTACTCGTCTACTAGTGGCCTTATATTAAGTAGTCCGGCTAGTATTCAAGTCACTAGTACAGCCGGCTGGTAGATTTAACCCACTAGTGGTATTGCATCTAAGTCCTGGCTTCACTAGTCGCATACTGCTGTAACTATCAGCTCGAAGCCTCAGCTATAGTCCTTTTACTATCACTAGTATTGGATAGATATGCAATTGTATTGTTACAAAATCGCAAAATCTAGGTGTGAACGCATAGACGGCGTATCAGCGGAATGCTGCAACTCCGAGGATATACCAAGTAACATCCATACACGTGCCGAGCACTGCTAACTGACTTCGAGTCATGGAGAAACCAAGAGTCTGGCCCCAGGATGGAGCTCTGAGTAACCACCAAGCTATGGTGTGATGACAACGACACACGCGGGACCCAGGAAACGGAGTTCCGCAACCCAAATAATACTATATATGGTTGTACTAATTTGTAGGACATAGACTAGATAAATAGCGCAGTGTAAATTGTAGTATACAAGTTCCGGACCCCCCGTTGTAGTCGTGCGCAAGCCCTCAGCTTGATGCCCTAGCATCAGGATCAGTTTGTAACTTCGAGCGAGAGAATATACCTAGAATTGATATCATATTGAGTGAATTGAGTTGCACGCGAGGCATAGAAAGCTAACGCGGCACTTGTGTGATTGTTAATTGGTTGGGTGACTTGCGCTCTAACCTGAGAAGAAGAGTTCAGTGTCATTGAGGACGCGCTCTTGTGCTTTGAGGGTTTCTTGTGACGCGAGGCACTACAGGTGGCAGAGGTTCAAACCCTTTGGCTTGATTAGTGCTCGCTTGAGGGTATATATTTCCCAAGTGGCATAGGTTCAAACCCTGTGGCTTGCGGACGGCGTTTTATAAGGTTGTTGAGTCTCTGGATCGCATAGGTTAGAACCCTGTGGATCTACGATTGGTTTGGAAGCTCGAGCGTGTAGGTTTGAATCCTGTGGCTTTAGTGGATGGTTTTGTGAAGGGTTTCTGCTTAGAGCGCAAAGCTTTGAGTCGTGTATTGTGTGTTTTAAGTTGTTTGAGGTCATTTTGTGTGTCGCTCGAGACTTATTGAGGGTTTTGTGTGCGTCTCTTGACGTTGTGTGTATTGTTACTACACCTTTGCCTTAAGGCCCAGCGACAACTGTCGCTCCTCTTGTTTTAAAAGCCTTTGGACTTAGAGAAATCTAGATACGATACGAGCGCTATCGCTATACGGCGTACTATATATTCTGAGAGTTTGGTTGTGCTAATTCTATCTGCTTCTATCACATCAGAATCCCCCATGAACTTGAGGGTTTGTGTGTGTAGTGTTGGGTGTGGGTGTGATCAGTGTCTTCGACGCTGTTGCATTTCTAGCTTATGCACATGGAAGACTCTTCAGCGGTATTCATACCGACATAACCAATGATTAGGTATCTGAGTAGAGGACCTGACATTTACATATCACAGCCGGGATCTTATTCCACGATGATGGCCAAGAGAAAACTTGTGTAAAATTAGCCCCATAACTTACGAGAGGATAGCTGCAAACTTGGACATCAAAAATCAACTTGTGGCCTGAAAAATACAACTTGTGCCCATCCGATTTTTTACACGCTATTACGCCTATACGATGCCATCGCCTAAAAATCGTAACGACCTCTCAATGTTCCTTCAAATTCCGCTACAACACCGCCCTCGGTCTCACAAGTAAATCCAACATCAACACCGTACGCACCAAATATGTTCTACATTGTCGACCAAGTTTATGGTTATACCTGCAAGTACAGCTGGACATAGGCATCGTATTCGAGCAGGAATTATAACACAACGTCACCCGAGTATTCCCCCCTTTCTATTTCATGATATGGAGCTGAGGTTTGTCTCGCATCTGCAGTATGTACATACGATAGGACTTCAACAATGCCTCAACGTGACAGAAGGTTGGAGGATTACATCCTCATAGCAATGGCTCCGAGCTCGTTGATGGAATGATTGAAGGTATGCAACCTTTTATCTTCCCTTCTCTCTCTAAATATACTTATTTACAGGTGGTCAGACACTATGTCATCCTAGTATGCATCTTCCTCCTCTTTGTGGTCCCATAACTAATAAACCCTAATCCCAGATGTGCTGAGCCAAGCAAGATGGATCTACAACAACTGGGCCAGTATACAAACACAATCCACTCCAGTACCCTCTATCCAGTAGGTCCACGTACCCTTTGATGTTACCCAGGACCCTTCACTTACTACCCGGCATCCAGATGTCGGCGAAGCATGGTCAAGTTATTCACATTCCCATGTTGCCTGGCTGATGAATGTGCTGTGGTACCCAACACCTGAGGCGCATGTATACAAACTGATCAGAACCACTACGATGTGGCTAATGCATGCACCCTATGGAACGATTCTCCAGTCGCAGTTTAGGAGTGGAAGGATGTCTCTCTGTCTTGCATTGTCATGCAGTCCAGAACTTCATGAACATGGACATGTCGAGTCTTGAGTTGTGTCACCGGGTATGTGGGTTCCCGGTCACTTCTCCAGTTCCCGTTGACTGAAATATACAACGCAAGTATCGCTTCATCGGCACTATCTGTGTCCTGGAAGACGCCATATCCTCTGCCAAATCGACGCTCTCCGGCATGCTCAACTGATTCATACTTACTAGTATCTAGTCAAACTTGATGATATAACACCGACATCATGGGAACATTATAATGGGTACGAGCATTGAAGAACAGATACCCTCAGTTGCTGAGATGGCTTATGTGTCATGATAGAAATACGGCGATGCAGATGCAATTGCAACCGTCATTACGATGCGCTCTCTATCTACACTGTACAGACAAATACGGAATCCAACCAAAAATGTAAACAATTTTAAAGCTTAGGCAAGACTCGACAACAAAACAATGCTCAAAAAGTGAAACTACCCAGCCCCTAATATTTTTATCCTTGATACCAGATACGCACACCCTTACGGTTTCCAGCAACGATTGGTGTCTGAGATGATGTCGTATCCAAGCAATAAAGGAGATCAACATATGTCGTCTCTTTCCTCCAGTGGCAGGACCGGAGAGCACGCACAAGTGAGTCCGTGAAAATTCCAATGTACCCTGTGACCGTGCCATCGTCCCTTTTCACTGCCTTCGCCTTTGCATACTGATATTCTGTACAGGTGGCCAGAATGACGTGGGAATCCAAATCCGGGTGCCAGTCCTCATCTAAAATGGAGCGATAGTTTGGATAATGACTCAGATTCTGCTCTCCAACAAAGAGCATCTCTTGAAGTGTCATGCATGTTATGGGGGGGAAAGTACGTGCTCCCGGCTCAGGTAGACCTCAGCTGACACTACTAGAGTGACAACAGTCAAGAATGACGGTGATACAATATCCCTTGGCTCAAGAGATTAGCGATAGGATCGTGTTAAGTTCCCAGTTGCTGATGTCAGGGACAGGTTTGCTGTTTTCATCAGGAGTGTCGCAATCGATGGGGCAGAGCGTTTCAATGTATTCTGGCTCCTCATCTTCCTCTGCATGGTACGGGTAGTATGAGCCATGTCCAGAGTAGTAGACAATGATGTTGTCACCGTACGCGATCTTGGAGTTGGTAATGAGACTGAGAAGGGCGCCGACGATGTGGGTATGGGAGGGGTATATAGGATCTTCAGGAGACAGGTGCTCCTTGGATCCAACAAGAAGCTGAATACAATTGCTGGGTACGCCGAGGTCCTCAGTCAAGTACCTCTCCATCAACTGTATGTCTGATACACATCCACGCAGCGGATAGGATGTATACTCATCGATACCAATGAGTACAGCCCAGAATCTGGAGGTGTCGACACAATAGGGGGCCTAAAATGTGAGCAATTAGTATGGGGTGCGACGGCTGTGGTTGTGACTTACACCTAGATGAGATGGACAGACTTCCAAATCGACTGAAATATTCTGCTGAGCACAACTATACTGGAGATGAAGGTGATGGAGTTTGCGGAGTCTCCCCAGACTCAACGAATAACCTACGTCCTGCAGAGCATTGTTTTTGGCCTCGAGGTGAATTCTAACCAAGTCAATATCCTCCGCAGGAATCCCTAGTTGCTCTGCTGCCTGAAACTCAAACTCTTCCAGCATGCGTATTTGTTCTGCGATTTGTTGCAATTCTAATACTACGGCATTGACCTACATGATGTTGAAATAACAAGTCAGCAAGAGATGTTGAAGGACTGACTGCGAGACACCTGGAACGTACCATGTTAGGATAACAATCGTGGAATGGGGAACAGCCTGGAGTACAACACAGAAGAGGAATACGAAATCAATAGTGGTGTCGACAAACCAAGATCAGGGGAGAAATGGATCTCTCTTATACACTATCCTGAAATTCATTCTCAAATTCTCTCTTCTCCTTTTACAGTTTATCCTAGATGCCTTTTGGCTACAAAACTACCACCGTTTAACCCCTTTTCATTGAAGCCTGAGCACTGAGCTTCCAAAAAATAGGTGCTCAGGCCAGAAACACATGAAATCATTCATAACTAATGGGAATGTTTTTGGTGTGGGTTATCTTCTCGATCAAGAATGCACTCGGGATTAATTGGAGGTACTGTCTTCTAGCACCATGCATTTCTTTCTCAGCGTCATGCAGGTCCCACATCGGTAGTGTGTAATAGCCATGTGAACCTTTTTTTGTACAGAGTTCATTTTTTCCGACCCCGTCAATCATTCACAACACCTTTCGTTGTCTACACTACATTATTGACTGAACATGTAAAAAAAGATGAAGAACTACATCGCTTGACCTCCATTTCGTTCACGTACCGCACAATATATTATATTGCCGCCCGTGACCATGCCAAAGTGTCCAAATGACCCAAAGTCGCTTACCAATATCAAAGGATCCATAAACCCCTTTTGACTTATCAACATGGTTACCTAGAACCTTCAAATCTCCAAATCAAGAACACTAGGCATGAATCTCCTCTGACCGTTGACACGACACGTCTTTTGCTCATCTTCACTCGTGACACCGGCACCCCGCACAGCAGTAAACCAAAGGGGAAAAGTAGGCCCAGGCACGAAACTTCCTGGTAGGCCGTTATCGTGCTTCCTTTTATTATCTCTTGGCTCCCAAGTCAAGACGTGTGCGGGACAAGTCCACGTCGACATTGGTTCTTTTACATCATCATTGAAACGTTGACTAGCCATAGCTACACCTAATCATATTACTGACACTTAGCTATCCCCTCTGCATTTACTTAGTTGCGTCACTTTAAATTCGGCCCTGGCTTAATGAGCTCCTCCAGAAATTTTTATCTCTCTCAAATGGTAATGATCTCATCGTCGGATATGTGCCGATGATATCTATTATCAGTACCCAGGCCATCGCAATGATAAGTGATCATCCTTGTCATTCCGTATATTGAAGTAATCTCCGAGCATGCCTTACTCAGTAATACTCAGATAACTGACTTGGTTCATTGAATATTGCGCAGGGGTACCTCTCTGGGAGCCGAGAGAGATGATAGAAAGAAGCTAGAGAATGGTCTACCAGAAATGTCTGTCTCAATTGTAGAGCGTCTGTGAGAGATGACAATATACCTACAAAGGGCTCTGGTAAACGGTGAATGTATATGGCGCCTTGGACCGAAGCAGTCGAAGATTCCGTTCTCGCATTCACTGATGATAACATAGATGGCCGAGTTCATTTCGGGGATCAAGGCGACGCGTAGGTCCATTTATCGAGGATTGTACAGGGTACAGCGTCGTGTTCAAGCGGCAGTAAGTATCCGGCTCACTAAGCCCTCTACCCCCGTCACCGGTCTAATTTAGATAGAAAGCACCCATTATTTGGACCATGAGCGGACGAAGGAGAGAAAAAAGCGTCTGAAAGACATTTCTGTCGGAAAAGAAGATGTCACTGTGCGTTGACATTCCTGAAAGGGTAGTGAGTTGATTTCATCCCTGTGAAGGTCGCAAAGTGATGCAAGAGTAATGATTTATGCATGTGCACATATCAGCAAATGAAACCGGAATTTTGTCACTTCATCTGCCTTATTCCTCATATATAGCTTGCGGTCACGTCTAGATTTTTCAACCTGTTTCTTCTAGCTCACCAGTTCCACTGATGTTCAAGCCTTGTTCAAGCCGGACCAGCTGGGAGTTTCTTGGGTGCCTTGCCAATATCTTAGCCTTTGTGGAGGAGTACAGGACTTCGCTATTGTAGAGGTTTCGTATCAATGCCAACTTTTCGCCAAGAGAATCATGCTCCTTCCGATATTGAGATTTGGCTGGTGGGTCATAATCCCCGAGTCGTCGACCCGTAGTTGATCAGATCTCCACTACATCCTATTAGTAATGGTCAAAGCACTGATTTTCAATGGATTAATGGACAGATTAATTACCGTGTCTTGGGCCCAAACAAGTTCCTCCAGTAAACCTTCCTCTTGTCCAAGCAAACTTCAGGTGTGTCTTTCTCGCGCACCGTCTCAGACTCATCTTTCTAGTAATACTCAATTGGCAACAACACCTCTGATTTGCGAATTCATTAATTTGCCGCCGCCACATTCACCTCCGAAGTGGTTTCCTCGTCTGTTCCAAAGCCTAGGGCGCAATCGCTTATTTCGCGACTTCAGGATTGGAAGGGTGTGATGTGCAGTCACAAGACTGTTCGGTACGACTCCCAGAGGCATCCGTTTCAGTATGACAACTTCTTTCAGACATGCTTTATTTTCATCTCAAGCTCTGATTGCCGGGGAATTTAAAGTGTATTGCCCGCTGACCCAGTTGTTCTGCACACCTTATGGCCCTTAAGTGGTCGCCAACAAGCGCACATAGTGGCAATTCCAGATGAAACGAGCACGCTGTCACCGAAGGCAAAGAACGACTTGTAGACGCTGAAAAACTCCCCTTGTGCCTTCAGCCTGGGTTGAGATTAGCCAAATGGCGTATGTCAGTCTCAGTGCCTCAGGACAAAATAAGCCATCGCACCTTGCTTCTTCAATCATCGTAAATGTAATGCCCCGCATTTTCGTCAATCCAGAGCCCTGCGCAATGAGGGCCGTTTTCGGGGGAAACAAAAACGTAGAAATTCGAGGATTCGAACCCTAAGGAGCAACATTAGCGCTTACAACATATTCGAAGGTAAAGTATACAATTCATTATTCAACGCTGTGGAAAAAAATTAACAAACTGATGTTAAAGTTTCAGTTATCTACTAAGTGTAAGCCAAGATTGGATGACGAACCTTGCTCTGTAATAGCTCGTTCTCTGTTGAAGCTAAGGCATTGTCGGGCCATCAAACTTCCAGGTACTCAAATTTTGTCAGAATTACCTGGTACCCCCCCCCATCATACACTGCGGAGTGCGCGACGCTCTAGCTCGTTGAACATTTCTAGTCAAAAACAAAATGAATAGAATTCCGTGGTAAGTAATTTGGATTTCGCGCGTCATTGTAAAAGAAGCTTACCAAGAGTTGATGACAGATGTGTAAACCTCGTGTTCGAAGTACACATCTGTCGACCTTGAGGCAGGTCGTATTGTTGTTGCTCTCCCAGTCAAGCGTTGCCTCGACCTCGTCATGTTATCAGGTTAGCCGCAAGGAAACGCAGCGAGCCTGGTGTAATACCCGAACCATTAAAGATTCAGCACAGCGCTGGTGCGTACTTCTGGGAAGACAAAATGTATCGCTAACTGAATTCGTCCCAGTGATTCCGAAGAGGTGAAAATGTTACACTGTATCCGAGTAACATGTGTCAGACTGCTCTATTAGAAGCGGCAGACGCTATGGAGTGTGCCACGTTCTGGCTTGTTAATCAAAAACAAATGAATCGGCTTTACCAGTACAATTTGCATAAGGGGAATCGAACCCCGAATGCAAAAGTCAGCTGTTGCACCACTCCGAAGGATACAGTACTGAGTACACTCTATGAAATCTCAGTAAGTTCAAAGTACGTACGTAGCATATTTAAACAACAAACCAATCTCCTGTTCTTTTCATGAAATACTTCCAAAGAAAATAGCGCATCATTGTAAAGGGGGCCAATGGTAGACATGGAAACTTGTGGCTTAGGCGTCATGCAGCGAATCATGAATATTCACGTAAATGTACTACCCTGTAATTTCGTCAATCCAGAACCCCTGCGCAACGAGCACTGTTTTCGGGGGGAAAAAAACGTGGAAATACCAGTGGATACGGCGATTCGAACCCCAATGCCATATCAAGGTAATAGAGTACTCTCTCCGAGGATCGACACTCAAGATAAGTACAAATTGACAGACTAAGATTTAAAGTTACAATCACCTACTGCCGGGCCCTGCTCATCACTGGTTGTAATAACTCATTATCCAGTCATTGCCGGACCATCGAACGTCCAGGTACTCTGAAACGTTATCCGATTTCTGGAGGAATGTAATCAGAAAGATCAACTACCGGATATCACATCAAAAACCTTAGTTACCTGGAAGAAAGAACGTCCAAGAGCTCCGCCAACCCGGGACATTTCTGAGGGAAAGCTGCTGGGTAAGTCTAAGCACGATTGATAAACGAGAGTATAACTTAAAGACTGCCGGCTTGGAAGTTGGGCCGCATCGATTGATCGAGGGTAGACAACCGGGTTGACCGGCCCGTCGGCAAATCAGAGTGTGGAAGTTATGTACTTCCTTTCCTTTCCATCATCTTCCTCGCTATGCCTATAGTGAGCAACTCTCCACTCGCTCGTCGTCGTGTTACGGTCATCGTTCGGTGGTATGGCGATGTAAATTCCATACATATTCACGTCGCTGATAGTGTTGTCGCGAAGACAGGAAATCGGTATCCGTGGTGTCCCCGAGCAAGCCGCATCCGGCGCTATGACTCGACGAAATCTTACCATTGTGGGCGTCACTATATTGCCACAACCTACGCGAGGAGAGCATGAAGAACTAGTAGCATATATGCGGCGAAATCCTGGCGGTATGCGTCATCCTCACCAGTCATCTTGATACTCTCATCTATTGCTCTGTTAATCGTAGGGCTCTTTCAATATCGGTCCCCACTATAGAAGGTCTTGTTATGGCAGTTATTGGGAAGGCGCACTGTGCATAAAGCCGAATGGAGAATCGTTAATGACCCATGTCAACGAGGTCTGTCGCCGTCGATTTTCTTTTGAAAGACCTTAACATTCTATTATGTCTCGATAGGCGGTAGCCTGCTATCTCTGGGATGGGTCTGGTGATGCGCCCGTTTTATAGCTGAATTTTGGTTGCCAGGTGTTATGCTGCTACCACTTGAAGACAGTATACCACCTACATCAACGGGCTCACCTACAAGGTGGTAGACCTCAGTTGCCTGAAAGCCTGTTACTACGAATGACTAGGATGTCCTCCAAGTTTTACTGTGAGAGCCTCATGTCATCTCCTATGGTCATTTTCAATCTGATGTGGCAATTAGCCCCGCTTTTACCCCCTCAATCAAAATTCGAACTCTGGGAACTTTGGCGTCGGAAAATCATGGTCTGGTCCGTGTTAGGCAGGTTTCGCTAGCCTGTCTCATGCCTATTGTGAAAAACATGCAGTATATCGTGCGTCTCTTTCAACATTCTTCAGCAAGTCATGACATATCTAATACTCGCTAATAGGTCATTCATACGTTTTTGGTCGATCTCGGCTCTTCGGTGTCACTCCTGATGCAAGTCACAGTGCCTTCAAAGCCCAGAACTAAAACTTATGGAGGATTTGAAAACCCGCTATCCAAGTGCGTTTTACTGTGACGTTCAGTTGATCATGCTCACTTTCCCCCGTAGAAATGATGTTGTTATTCGATCTCGGCTTATCCTAGATAGCGTTCTCCATGCGCCGAGGATCGTATGAAGTGGTCCAGAAAACCCAGGAGCAGCCCGAGGGAATGAACACCGGTGTCCATCCATATGCAACCTGTCAGTTCTAGTCGGCGAGATAGCTGATGCCTCCACGCTTGCCGAGCTTCGGCATCCAGAGCCTTCGAGTTTGATGAGGTGCCGCTCCCTTGATATGCCGCTGCATCAGATGTCCTTGTGTGTCCACATATCGACCTGTTGACTTGATTTAATCCTCATTATTCGACAGCTCGTGAGTTTTTTTCAGGGCACCGTTACCGAGGCTACCAGTTACCGTGAGACCGCTTTCTCATTCGACCAGCCTTCGACACAAGATAAGATCTTGCTCAGCTGTACCGTCGATGTGGGTATGTAAACGACAACGTCGGCTAGTTGTCGATCATATATTTATCTACAGGAGGTGAGAGGCTATCTCACCCTAGTACGCATCTTCCTGCTCTACATGTCCCATAGCTAATAAATCTCAATTGCAGATGTACCGAACCTAGCAAGATTGGTCTACAACAACCAGGCTGTCATCCGAACACGCTTGTACTCCACCAATGCTTTCCCAGTACTCATCCATCCACCAGGTCCATGGTAGGCCCACATACCCTTCGATGTTACCCTTCACTTACTACCCAGTATTCAGATATCGGCAAAGCGCAGACAAACATGCTCCACGATGTCTACGCCGCGCTCGTCGAGGCACATGGGCTCTCTTCAACGGCGATCGACGACACGAAGGACAGAGTGTCTGCCTCTGTCTCTTCATCGACACGCTTTCGCTCCAGCTGTGTAATCCCACGTATGATGATGATGAGTAACCTCCTTCACGTTTCCGTATTGCTTGACTGATGAACGTGCTGCAGTACCCAATGCCCGAGACGCATGGATCAGAACCAGTACGACGAGGCTAATGCGTGTACACTATGGAAAGCCTTTGTCTGTCACGGTTTAGGGATGAACGCAGCCGGCCAATATGAGTGTTCTGAGGGGATGCTGAGTAGAATCCCAGTACCGGCTGCATCACATTTATTAATTCTGACAACGCACTGCCTGCTATCACATTCACGAAAGAACAGGACGGTCACCCTTGCTCTTCAAGCCATGTCATACCCTGCAGTGTTATTCGTAGGTCCTACGGGATGACAGGAAGGGGTCAAATTCAGCTGTCGAAATATACAATCGCTGGTCAAATTTTACATTGACAATGCGATGGGATAAATTGAGGATAAATAGTATTGTTAATCTCGTAACAATGTACGTTTGTTTACCCACATCGAAGTATATGCATACAGAAAGTAAATTACAACAGAAAAAGCAAAATACAAGAGCCAGAAACCTACAATCGAGCACTGAGACCAACGGCGCATATTAACTTTGACGCTGGTTTGGGACTGGTACCAAATACACGCGTGCTTCTGACTTCCAGAAACTACAGGCGTCTGATGACGACATTCATCCAAACCAGAAGGCAGATCAGCATATGTGGTCTCTTTGCTCAAGTAACCAGACCTGAGAGCACGCACAAGCGAGTCCGTGAAGATCCCAATGTACCCAACCATGCTGCCTTCCCCTTGAACTATCTTTTCCTTTGCAAACTCGTATTCCTTACATGCGGCTAGCGCAACGTGGGAGTCCGTATCTGGGTACCAGTCCTTGGATAAAATGGACCTATATCCAGCATAATATTTCATATAACTCTCCCCGGCGAGGAGCATATCCTCAAGAGTGGCGCCTTTCGTTATGGGAGTAACACGCGCTCCCGGCTCAGGTAGATCTCGGCTGACGCTTGCAGAGTGACAACAGTCTAGAATGACGGTAATTCGGTGCCCCTTGGCTCGGAAGATCTGGGTTAGGATGGCGTTGAATTCGTGGTCACTAATGTCGGGGATAGGTTTTCCATTGGCACCAGGTGTGTCACGATCGATGGGGCACATTGCTTCAACGTATCCAGGTTCTCCACATCCATCGTCATCAAACTCGGGGCGTTGATAATATGAGCCGTGTCCCGAGAAGTGGATGATGATATTGTCGCCGCACTCAACGTCGGGGTTGGTAATGATACCGAGAAGCGCCTGGATAATGTGGGTGCGCGAAGGACATAGTGGATCATCAGGGGAGGTATGCTCCTTCAATCCGAGCAGAAGCTGGATGCGATCCCTAGGCACGTGTAGATCCTCGACGAAGTATTTCTCCATTAATAGTGCGTCCGATACGCAACCACGCAGTGGGGAGTGTGCATACTGGTCAATTCCAATGAGGACAGCCCAGAATCGGGAAGCATCGACGAGATGTGAGAGCTGAAACAGGTTTGATCAATACCATCAGAGTCAATCACCGACGATAAGCGCTTACACCAGGTGGTAACGGCCGTGCTTCTAACTCAACGGGAAGCGTCAGCCGAGTAAGACTGTATTGGAGGCAGAGGCGATGGAGCTTATGGAGTTTTCTCAGTACCGATGGATCATATGCGCTGCATAACACATTAATCTTAGTCTTGAGGAGAACTTCAGCTGAGTCGGCTTCTGCATTCATCCCCAGCTGCTTTGCCGTCTGCAACTCAAACTCCTCTAGCCTTTGTATTTCTTGTTCTGCCGGGGGCCGCTCATCAACCTAATCAAAGTCAAAACGATGAGCTTAGTTAGAGGATCCCAAGACACACATCGGCCTGGGAAGCTGCTTTGTGCGCACTCGCTGAACGCATGCTATGGCAATACCACATACGGTATCTGTCTAAAAGAAATCGTGCACTGTGACAATTTGGGAACATCGAAGATGAAGGAGCAGTTGTGCTCGTGGTGGCAGCTACGAGGCATATGTACGAAACTAGGCACTAGCAATTGCGCGTGGCTCTTGCACGGTGTCGTGCTATTCCCTGCCCGAAGAGAAACAGAACCCTTGCCTGCTAGAAACCGAGTCGTAATGGCAAGGTCGAAAGGAGATTTTCTGCGAATGAGATATATTGTAGATAGCGACTAATTAGTAATATCAATCACTGGTAATGGGTTACAATAAACGATGACCCGAAAATCATTATTTTTCGTTCTTCAACGTTGCATTGGCGAATGGAATGACTCGGGTCCTATAGATTGTCTATCGGTTGTCTATGTCAAATAATGATTGACATGAAAGAAGTTGAACGTAAAATTTGACATATGAGCAACTTTAAGTCCGTCGGATTGAAGCCAACGGCGTTCGAACTTCGTGAGCGAAGATGCCATAAAGAGATCGCGCCCATGACTGGAGGGAAGCTGTCTTGACTTCGGAAGGTCACTTCTACTCCCGTTCCACTTAAAAAAGTGCGGGCTCAATTCCCGTCCAATGATGGTCTTGACATGAGGCGTAGGAAGCATTTATTTGATAGGCTGTAATGCGGTATTGGCCGGGGTCAAAGAGCCGGTGGGGAGGCGTTGTTGAGCGAGACCACTTTTGTCGTAGACAGGCTCGACAGTCAAAGGGATACAAAATGGCCGCAAGGGGCATACAGTACCCAGCCGAGGTCGCACACGTTCGCGAATCGCTCCATCTTTGACAGGGACGAAGCAAGGATACCTATAGCCAAGAAGCAAGATGTAGTGGACGTATCTAGTGACAGGGAACACCAGATTCAGATTTAAAGCCTCGCCAATCAAAAGTCCGCGAACACTAGTGGTGTTGTTACCGGCACAAGGTCCCACTGATAAGGAACAGAAGATAGAAAAGAGTCTTACATAAACAGCCATTCCCAAAGCGGTACCTGTATGAACTCGGGCTGGAACCCATCATCGAATCTGAACTTGGTCTGAACTTCAAGCTGTTTCACTCTCGTCGTTGTCGCCCCCGCACACTGCCGCACGTACTCGAAATTCTCGCGGATGGCAACTACAAGAGATTTTATACGAATTGTCAAGGTCAATTATTGCTGAAAAATTCTGACGTGCCAGATAGCGGGTCCGGCTTAGGGCAATGCAACTGCGAGAGAGCTATACATATTGGAGAAACAACGGGAACCAAGTGCGTGTACTTCTTATCATATACATTGCCTTTTCAGAGTGATTTACAACACACTCTTGAAGCGCCTAGCTCCGCTGTATTGTCATCTAGTCTTGGTCCTACCGCCTCTATCTCTGCTCCAGCTAGTTCGGAGTATCCAGTCCCTTGTGTCTCACCCTTTGCATGTTTTAAAGAGAACGGTCACCCTGGCAGAAGTTTCGTGCATCAAAGGACTACTATCGATTCCCCGAAGGTTTCCAAGGCCACAAAACAACCCACATTTACCTTGGACACGACTACAAGCTGGACAACCCTGGCCGTAAGTGCTTGCATCGAGGATTCAAATGGTAATTCACTAGGGAAAGCGGATACCGCATCGGCTTAGGCCTTCGCTCCGTCTATCTGGAACCTTTTCTGAGATAACGACTGCATTCCGGCAAGACCTCTATCACTTTTACGTCCGTCACCGCCTCTGCCACTACACCAGGGAAAGGTCTACTGTAAATTTCTGGCAACTGTCGCAAGCACAATTTGCCGAGCAAAGGTCAAAGTCGAATCTAGCGATAAGGTGTGCTCTAAAATTTCCATGCTCCTTTGCTCGCTGGTAACCAATCTGATTTTCCAGCTCAAGCGGAGGAACCGTGTACGTTGTTTTTGCTGCATTCCATTTGAGTATGCCTGGTTGTTTATAGACCAAAGGCTGTGTAGGATCTGAAACTCGACCAAATCTTCTTTCGCCTGCAAAAATAAGGCCAGATCAGGCCCGAAAACCTGCCGCCACATGTCCATCACTGACTCGGGCAATGCAATAATGATTGTCAATTAGACTCCCCCCCGGGAGTACTCGACGCTTAACAGCTACTCGGGAAGAAATACACCGCATACAGATATTGTGGAAGGCAAGGGTTACTTTTATCATGATTTTTGGTTTTTCCTTTTGACGTACGCTTTCAATAGATCTTGAAGGTCACAATGTCCAGTACGGTTTCTCAAGACATGACTACACCCAAAGGACTCAGCGGCGGCCCAACAGCACCTGCTGCCGTCGATCTTGGAAACGAAAAGGAGAATAGGGAAGGTGCCTAGTGCGGTACATACCGCACGGTCGTAACGTCTCTATCTTCTCTTTCCCATCCGGAAACTTGGCTAATGGATTTCCTGATAACGTGTAGGGAAACAGGCCATGGCACCTATACTCCCATTTCCTGAACTTCGTGCTGAACACTGTTTGGTGGTAGAATCAATAAACGGCGCGTGATTAGAATGGTACTGGCGGGAACGCAATGCCGGTCAGTTGGGGAATGTACGTAGATATCAATGGATGTCAGTCACAATACTAAGATGTATGGTGTATAGGTATTCATCGTTACGAATCTATGGCTATCCACAGGCATCCGTGGCTGCATAAAAATCAACATGGAATGAGCCATTTACGCTACTAACAAACACCCATAGAATTATCGACTGATACATGTGGAGTTCGAATCGCGTCCACGAACTTTTGAATGGAGCGGCACTGAAGCTCAGGTAGAAGGTACGTCGGCGATGTAAAGAATTCTGATGAAATGTCGATAAAAGAATTTAGAAGTTTGCGGCGTTGATCAAATCAGCAAGACTGGATTCTGTGAATGCGGAAGAATTGCGGCGGATCTGTTGAATCATGCAGCCACCGTCACGAGTCATGTCGTACCACCCTTTTACTCCCTGTAGCCCACTCGATCAAGACTCGATGTGCTCTGGTTCGACGCCCGTCTTGCCTTGTTCCTCGAACCTCGAGTTCAGAGTCCCAATCAATTCCGGTACGTGTATGTTCCTTCGCTGCTGCTTAATTTATTCACAGACATAGCCACATATATATGTATTCGTAGTGTTCGTCACTGGGCGAGGTGCCGCCTCAGAACGACAGCATGCACCTGCAGAGATGTTGTAAGCACCTTCTATGTAAGTCTCTTAGCTTGCTCAACCAACACAATCTTAGCCTATTGTAGATGCCATGACAGACAATTTGCGTTGCTTCGAGCGTTCACATCATGCATTGTATTTGATGAAGGCTCCTGCGTCGTCTATTCCCTTCCCCTACCATCCAGTATCCTACTACTTATCTTCCAACACACGCGGGTTCGGATACCTCGTTTCAATGGCACCAACATCAACCCCCAATATTTTGTGGCCTTCCGTTGTACAGTCAGAAGCCCTACGAATCGCAGGCAGGTGATGTTCTGGGATCAGTGCTCGATAGCATAACGTACGGCAAAGCCCCGCATATATGCAGAGCGATATCTACACGTTCCTCCAGCTCATCGGGAATTGCAGGCTTGTCAAAGCCGACACGAGTACAACTTTCTATTAATAACCCCATATAGTGGACTTATGGGGATTGTCAGCTTCCCCGACGAACGGCTACAGTACGAATGTCTGCTCTTGTCCTGGCACTTTGTGACGTTTCGAATACTGCAATGTTTCATTCTATTCGAATCGGAACTTCCATGCGTGCCGTGTTTTGACTAATTCGAAACTCCTCGAACTGACGCGTGACAATTCGAATTCAAAAGGCGATCCCAAAGATCCTTGAGGCGCGAAGAACAGTAATCAAACGTCAGTCGAAGAAAGTCCATTAGTCTTATATTGAACCCCTTTTCATAGACTTCCTTTACTACCCGCTGGTACCTTCCTCCTGAATCCGACCATGATACGCGACTCTGTCGATCTCGCGTTACTAGATCTCTTAGCCTCCCAGGGCGCGGTTTTTTTAAAAATTATTTTACTTTCCCCACTTGACAGATCTTAGCATTTCCATAATTATTCGCTCCAATTAAACGTTGAATATGTGGATCTTGTGTTCTCTACTACCGACTGCCCACCTTCGTTCGACCTTGGAAGGATGCTTCGGCGACACGGTGTCCTCATGGTATTTATGAGGGCAGCCATAGAAGGAATAGGCCACCATGTTTTGATACTCTTAGACGCGCGGTTCAACTTGGAAGACATTCTATCGGAACCTCGTTTGTAGTGGCGTTGATCCCAGCACCTTCGGTTGAAATTTCGATTCATTAGGGGGGCGGCTATTTTTGACCCCCGCGTTGGTTCGCCAGACATGTTTGCTATTCCGTTCTTTTTGAAATGATGTGGGACGGCTCACTCCGAATATTGTAGGATGATATTTCTTGCACCGCTGCTGTTAGTGTTGCCGAAGTTCGGTTCAGCTCAGGACCGATACCTCTTGCCCAGAGCGTGACGTGAACGGGAACTGAATGGACGTTCGTGTTCAACTGTATTCAGTTCACGTTCAGAACCCGTTCAAAATTTGAAAAGTAGTGTTTAGGCTGCTGTGAGTCACTACACATTGATATCAGTGTACTATTCATCTAATGAACTCTGTACAAACATTCAGGAGAATCCGAGGTATGACCCTAAGCAGATTGCAAAAGGCAGCTGGTCATCATGGCAATGAACTCTCAGTGTTTGACTGCTGTCTCAGCACTTCTTTACCTCGGGGTTCAAACACGTTCGAAGGGCGTTCAGACTTTTCTGGGAGTCTTTGAACCCAAAACTGAACCTCGCGTTCAGTTCTGGCTTTCAGCGTCCGGACCGAGGTTCCAAACCGAACTTCGGCAACATTAGCTTGCTGTTCAAGTTAATATTGCGATGGGAAACAACACAATGCCTGTATTTATTTAGGTTGTATTGTTTATTAATCCCTCATAGCCCTGGCACTGTGTCCCCGTCGTGTTCGAGCATCATCCTCCTTTTTCCCTCCTTGTCTGACGCGTTCATAGTTCCCATCCCTTTTTCAATGTCCTCCACCGGCGCCTTGGAAGATACGATATATAGACTTTACTATGTCCATGCTCTCTAGTACCTTCGCAGAATTTCGAGTACGTGGTAGACAAAACGACCTTGCCATCGGGCCCTCATACACTACTGTCAACACAGCAGTGCAAATTCCTCCGGACATTTCTTTCCCACCTTCGACCCCACTTCTCGGACCCGCAGTCCACTTAGCGCCTCCTACACCCACACCACACCCACACGGCGCCTATTCCGATCGTGGAAGTCTGTAGTTCAGTCTTTCGACAAGCACAATGACGACGGCAGTGACTATGGCAGAATGATTATATCCTAAGCGAGATACTAGCTTTGTTTGAAGCGGGTACATACCGTCGCATTGTTCCGGTCCCTTGATGCAACCTTATAAGTTATGAAACGTTGGTGTAAAAAAAATAGACCAGACGGTTATGGCGGCAGATTTGTCCTCGTTCCCCAGGCTACAAGCTCATCCTGGAGAGAATGAAAGCACACAGGGCGTTTGAGCACATGCGATTTATGCATGTTTCCAGTTTCCCATATTTCCCAGGGATGCCAGTTGGATTACGGTGATATCGTGTATGGTCGAAGGTATAAAGTCTTGCCTTCCCTTCGGACGAATACAATCAGTCCAAGCCTTCTCATCATGTCGATGTCCTGGGAGAATGTGCTGCTACCACTCTGTATTACCCTGCTCGTCTTCGAGGTGCTCTTCGTGGGACTTGCTTTCCAATTTTCGGATTCCTGCAGATGGCGCCGCTCGTGGAAGGTATGTCTAAACTTCCGTTCATCCTCTGAATTTCGTTTTGACTTTTAATAGGCATATCAGCGAAAGTGCATTGAATCGAGCTTGGAAGACATTGAAGCAGGCATCCGAGAGCCAGAGAAGTTCGAGCTGGATTTAGCGGAGCAGATCGGGATGTGTAGGAAGGATTTCGACTCAGATACTCTACGCCTCAAGATCAAGCAAAAGGCGTTGTCCGACCCACATTTTTCGCTGGATCTAGAGAAACTAAACATGCTCTATCGCCTCCGACAAAACCGCAGTCACGTTCTGGAGCGGGTTTCAGTCAAACCAGTCCAACGTCACTTACCCCCAGGTGTGAGTACGCTTGTATCCTTAGTAATTGGCCTTGACAGTGATCAATGGTGCTTTAGCCCCCATTCCATGTCGACGCTTCGCGATTCTAGGTTGTCCTCATTGGAATTGATATGTATCCAGATTATCCGCTGCGTGGTTGCGTATCCGACGCACTATTAATGGAGAAATACTTCATTGAGGACCTCGGCGTGCCCCAGGATCGCATCGAGCTTCTGCTCGGATCAAGGGAGCATACCTCCCCTGATGATCTATTATGTCCTTCGCGCACCCACATCACCGACATGCTTCTCGGTCTCGCTACGAACGACAAGATACACAACGGTGACAACATCATCATCTTCTATTCCGGACACGGCTCTTGCTACGAAAAAGAGGAAGATGGTCATAGGGAATCCGGATACGTCGAGGCGTTTTGTCCTATCGATCGCAGCCCAGCTGGCGCCGAGGGTAGCCCTGGAGTTCCCGATATTAGCGACCGGGAACTAAACAGCATCCTAACCCAAATCACCCGAGCGAAGGGGCACCGAATTACCGTCATTCTGGACTGCTGTCACGCTAGTAGCGTCAGCCGACGGCTACCTGGGCCTGGAACACGTTTTATTCCCGTAGTAACAGGCACTACGGTTGAGGATATGTTCCGCACTGGAGAGAATATTCTGAAGCCTTGTCCTGGCTATCAGTCTATTTTATCCGAAGACTGGTGTCCGGATATGGACTCCCACGTTGCGCTCGCCGCCTGTAGGGAATACGAGTTCGCAAAGGAAAAGAAGGTTCAAGGGGAAGACGGCGCGATTGGGTACATTGGAATTTTCACGGACTCGCTCGTGCGTGTTCTCCGGTCTGGCTACTGGAGAAAAGAGACCACATATGCCGATCTGCCCCCCGGCCTGCATGCATCGCGCCATCAGACGCCCGTAGTTTCTGGAACACGCAGTGATGCGCGTCTCTGGTATCAGGGCAGCGTTGGGGGACATATGAGCGCTACAAGGCCAGACTACAGAATACTGGTCGTTGCATGTTTTATGTTTGTGCTCATATTTTTTTCGTCTATACTCAGTGTACTTTGATATCATTACTAGGACTCATGATATAGAGGGACGGATTGCATATTTATTCGTTATGCCACCCGAGCCGTAGCTCAATACTAAGTGTACACAAAGATTAGACGTCATAGCGACGAACGCTGCTTCTTAATAACTCTTTCTCCATTGAAGTTAAGGCATTCCCGAGCCATCGGACTTCCGGGTACTCAACGTTATCCGCGTTACCACGCAAAACTCTACGTTCCCTCTTGCATGAGCTATGCGAAATGCAGAGTTTCCTATCATATACTATGCTACTTGCTACGACATCAATGAACAAGAAAATCTATGAGTTGTTCTAGCGGCATCGTACACTACGAAGTGCGCGACGTTCTAGCTCGTTGCACATTTTTACTCAAAAAAAATTTGGATAGAATTCTATCGTGATTTGGATACAGTGATCAGCAGGGAATCGAACCCCGTATACAAAAGTCAGCCGTTACATCGTATCCGAGGATACAGTACTGAGTACACTCTATGCAATCCCAGTAAGTTCAAAGTACGTACGTAGCATAATTAAATAACAAACCAATCTCCTGTTCTTTAAACTTTTCATGAAATACTTCCAAAGAAAATAGCGCATCGTTGTAAAGGGAGCCAATGGTAGACATGGAAACTCGTGGCTTAGGCGTCACGCATGTTGGCGGAGCAAGCCGACATTAGTCGGTACACGAACGTCCAACGGACCTTACCCGCACCACGAATAATCGTGTCCCTAATCGAAGTTTCTACCTTACTAACTTAGCTACAAATTTAGGACACTTATAGAACTTACTAGAATACATGTAGAGGTATAAAAGCCTCGTAGTCGTACCGCTATACACACAGTTCACTCAATTACTCTTCCTTCTCATACTATTGCTGCTAATAACGCAGCGAATCATGAATATTCACGTAAATGTACTACCCTGTAATTTCGTCAATCCAGAACCCCCTGCGCAACGAGCACTGTTTTCGGGGGGAAAAAAAACGTGGAAATACCAGTGGATACGGCGATTCGAACCCCAATGCCATATCAAGGTAATAGAGTACTCTCTCCGAGGATCGACACTCAAGATAAGTACAAACTGACAGACTAAGATTTAAAGTTACAATCACCTACTGCCGGGCCCTGCTCGTCGCTGGTTGTAATAACTCATGCTCCAGTCATTGCCGGACCATCGAACGTCCAGGTACTCTGAAACGTTATCCGTATTACCACTCAATACTTTTCGTTCCTTCTTGCACGAGCAAACGCAGAGTTTCCTATCATATACTCATAGCCTGCTGCTTGCTACAAAGTTCATGAACAACAAAGCACCGCATCGTACACTGCACCGTGCGGATCCGTGAGGAGTAGGTGATGTTCCATTTTTAGTTCAATAAAAATAGATGGAATTCCGTTGTGATTTGGATAAGGGGAATCGAACCCCAAATGCCCTTCAGAGATGGCAATGTTAGCTGTTATGCCATATCGGAGGGTACAGTACAATCTATGTAGTCCCACTAAACTCAAAGTACGTGGCATTAGTAGGCAAAAGTGCTCGCTCGCCTAACTAGAAAAGGAGGATGAACCAATCTTCTATTCTTCTCGTGTTCGAAGTACGCATCTCTCGACCTTGAGGCAGGTCGTCTTGTTGTTGCTCTCCGAGTCAAGCGTCGCCTCGACCTCGTCATGTTATCAGGTTAGCCGCAAGGAAACGCAGCCAGCCTGGTGTAATACACGAACCAGCACAGCGCTGGTGCGTACTTCTGGGAAGACAAAATGTATCGCCAACTGAATTCGTCCCAGATTCCGAAGAGGTGAAAATGTTACACCATATCCGAGTAACGTGTGTCGGACTGCTCTATTAGAAGCGGCAGACGCTATGGAGTGTGCCACGTTCTGGCTTGTTAATTAAAAACAAATGAATCGTCTTTACCAGTATGATTTGCATAAGGGGAATCGAACCCCGAATGCAAAGTCAGCCGTTGCACCATATCGGATGATACAGTACACTCTATTCAATCCCATATAACAAATCAATCTCTCATTCTTTTCATGAAATTCTTCCAAAGAAAGTAGCGCGTCATTGTAAAAGGATATATTGGTAGACCTTTTCATTTCGAGGAAGGGGAATCGAACCCCACGCGGCGTGGAAAGTGGCCGTTACACCATGTTCGACGTATACTGGATCCCGTTCAGGTACTATTGTTTCTCTGGGCGTTGAGGGGCGCCGTCTTATTACTGCTCTCCGAGTCGTGAGTTCTGTCATTTCCTAGGGTAGCGGGAGTCAAAAATTATTTCTCCGTCTTACAATCTTTGATATCGCCTCCTCGTCTCATCATACATGCAACACAAAAGGTAAGCTTTGGAGTCCGCACCATTACAAAAGCAGGTAAGTAGCTGTAGAGACGTTATTAAAGACTCGAACCCCGAGCAACGTGAACAGCAGCCCTTACATCATGTCCGGAGTACAATTGATTCCTACAAAGATAGCTGCCCAAATTCTGCGGTGGTAAAGACGTGGTGTGATACAAAGTAATGCGATAACTAAAGAGCTCAGGAAGTGAAGATATTATGGTACAATGAAACGGTGACGAACCCTGCTCGTCGGCGGTTGTTGCCTCCTTGCTATTTCGTGCGAATATCCGATACACGATCCCAGCACGGCCATCTGTTCCCTTCCTCATAGTACTCAACGCGCCGTCTCTTCGGCTCCCGGTCCGCATCTTCCATACGTCGATATGCATCCAACCCGTACCCAGGGTCGCGCCATTCAGTACACACTCTGGGCACATCATTGAAGCTTGCAGTATGCAACTTGAAACTCGGTTCCTTCACGCCTTCGTCCTCGTCCTCAGATTCGGAAGACGACGGGCACCATACATAGGCGCCACGGTTGATTTTGGAACGGTGCGAGGGTAGAGAGGAGATAGGCGGTGGGGACAGCGAAGGAGTGTGCGATGAGGACGAGGACGCGGGTGCCCGTGGACGCTCTGGGATTGCCGCCGGAGAAATCGGCATGTTGGGTGCAGCGGCGCGTTCTGGCAAGGAAGGGGGAAATTGACGGCGGGTGGCGGGCTGGCGGGGCGGCATCGTTTGGTGATAGGACGGTAGTTGGGACGTCGTCGGGTGATGCTGAGGCAATGACGATGACGATGATGAATGCGCCTCCTTCGGATAAACGCTTGCCGGGCCGCCCGTCATCGAATGGTTCCGGTAGTGCCTCTGCATGTTCGAATTCACATTGAACAATCTTCCGCACCCAGGAAACGGACAGTGAAAGGCTACAGTACACGTAAGCGCCGAACACATACAGGTGGCTGTGACTTACGAGTATCCCCTGTGTGGGTATTCTGGTGGATTCGGAGACTACTCGGGCGGTTGAAGCGCTTGTGGCAGACCTTACAGATGTGTCTGCGCATCTGGTCGACGAGAGAGTCGTCAGTCGTGTATTCGTGGGTCAGCTGGGACTCGGAATTGGTGTGCAGGATGAAGACGGTCGCGCAGAGGTCCGTCGATGGTGGTGGAGGAGCAGGCGGTGGTCGTTGCTGTAGGAGATAATCTGTTGACATCAGTTTCATCCGACATGCGAATACAGTCAAGATTTACCAGGGAACATTTCGTGAATACTCGGTAGAGCAGTCATGTTGGTTTCGGTCGTGGTGGTCAAAGAAGAAGAGACGAAAAATTATGTTGTAATGCGTGCCTGGATCAGCCGGCGGCCAATTCTGGCTATGATCTGAGCGTGGATCGGCGTAATTTTGGCTGCGGATCCCTCCCCTGTTTGTTTGTCATCTTCAGCGCGCGGCATCTCTGCCATTCGTTGAACATATTACTAGACCCTAAAGCAGAGGCAAAGTGATAGAAAATACACAGAGCCAAGGATCGCTGACCTGTTGATCAATTTCGGGATCAAATCGTCAATTTCGTCATCTCTTGGCACGGATTATGGTCACATATTTCAGACTAAGTCGGATATGGTGTAACGGCTAACATTACCGCCTTTCATATGTGATGGAGCCCTAACTCTTGGCGCGGTAGCTCGGGGTTCGATTCCCCGTATCCAAACTCGAATAGTTACCATTTCGTTCTTTTGTTGAAGCCTTCTTTAGGCGGATTACCGGTAGTTACTATTAGCACTAAGCAGGGTGCAGCTACTTCACAAATTTTTTTTAACCTAAAAATGACTTAGACTACATATTTCTTTGATTCACAATAAAAGCCCAGAATTCTATGTTCCAGAACTGAGTCCATACATAATACATTACTACAGCTTACTTTTTCCTTCCCGATCTATTTCATTGATGGCGGTATCAAATGCGGCATAAACGCGGAGTGTTTTCCCTCCCCAGGGAGCGTCGCGGAGTTCAGATTTGGCGTTGATGGCCTCCATTTGATTACGCGGTAGTGACACATTCGGGCCAACTGATAAGTGACAACGATCGTCCTTTGTATGTACTGGCTATGTTTCCCCATAAAGAAGCATCAGCACGCGGCAATGCCACCATTATTAGCAATCATCCACCGTAATCCTTTGTCACTCATTGGACCACGTATCGGATGTGGCTTAGTGGCCATCAATAGTCGTAGCTTAGGGTTCGAATCCCTCCATCTGGATTATAACAGACTAACCTAAAGATCATTTTTTGTCAAACACTTAATGCAGGTTCGTAGTTCAGCAATAGTAATGTGTATTCCGGCGGTGCGCCTTCAAGAATCTTCTGGCAATACGACTGTCGTGTATGTGATCCGCATATGACAATACGCATCCAGTGGACAGCCCTTCATCCTCTGGTACTTATTAAGGTTTCCTCCATGCTGTGCCCCTAACTATCAGACAAAGCGCAGCGCCGCGTGCAAGAGGGGGAGCCTCAATGACTTGGACGGATGGCAAGGCACTAGGAGTGGGGGCGGCCAATCCTTCTGTCACATCGAGTCCGGTCGCCTGGGGTGGATTCCTACAACATCAAGACTTCACATACCAAGCTCGTACTTTTTTTAATGGTTGTTTTGTTGGTAGACCGTTTCATCGAGGCGACGCTTAGCTCGAAGTACAAGATGAAGAAGTATACATTTCAGTACTGTAAAGGGAAGAGAATAGTGTATCAGTTAGGACGCATGGGTACAGTATAGAAGAGAAGAGATATAGTACATAAATCTACATCACGACGAGAAAACATAACATCTATCTAGGAGCGAGCGGCACTCCCGTGAAATAAAAGTACAATATAAAAGAAAGAAAATTCTCTAATCACAAAGGAGGAGGAATAGATACCTCGGCGACGATTGTACATCCGCTCACTATCCTAAGCGGTGAACATAAACCCGAACGGAGATGTTACTCCAGCGGCGAATTGTTGGATATCAACCTTTACACCGGGTGTCGCATTAAGGATGGCGACTCGTCCTTTTGCCATATCACTGAAAGTGTTGACGACCACATCGCTGACGCTAACGCTCTGCAAGACCCCACCGGCGAGCCTAGACTCGACCATCTCAATTACGGGTGTAGCATCCGCAATGGGGACAGGAAGCTTGGTGATGAACTGCACCGGCAGCCGACTATGCTCGACGTGGCGCTGAAGATTCAGCGCACGCAGCCTCGGTAACACAGAAGTCGGCGACTTCATCCCCTCATAAAACAACACCTCAAAGTCGCCGTCGCACGACAGACTTTCCAGCGTCGGCACGCTAGTGAGTATGACAAAGAGGTCTTCAGTACTGCCGTTCCAATGCAGAACGAGATCCGTCAAGGAGCATTCCGAACGACGGATGAAGTCAGGGAAGAAAGACGTAGGGAACAAACTCTGCGAAAGCCTTGTCCATCACTGTCAAGTGCTTGAGGTTCAGCGCAGTGATGGCATCGAGGAAGCACGGGGCATCGACTTGCAGCTGGAGCAATCGGGTCATCTCGACCGGATTTTGGTTGATGGGAGTACCATCGCTACGGCGTATCCCGATAGCCAAGTCAACGACATTCTTGCAACGGTCAAGGACAGGCATGAGACAAAGAGTACGCGGGATGGTGGCGTGGACTTTCTCGAGGAGCTTCAAGCGATTCTCTGGGATCGCTGCGAAGTCTCCCCAGATTCGCGTAGGCACTACGAGATTCAATGAGCGCCAACGGGGGGACTCCGATGAGAGGAGGGAGAAAAATGGTCTCCACATGGAAGAGACGACGTCTTCTAGTTCTGGGTACTTGGTGGGGAAGTGGAGGGAGATGTTGAGCGGGACGTCACCTGAGCGACCGAGGATATACGTGAGGACTTCATTCGTGGTTTCGTTCAGAATCTTGGTAGGTACGTTGTTCAACGGCTCTTCGTCGTACATGGTGAAACTGACGGTCCTTCCGGTCGCCGTCTCCATGCTGCTGACGTGCGGGGGATAGTTTACTGCCAAGTTGATCGTCGACCAGAGAGATTTATCAGAAAGGGCAGTAGATCTCCATGAACTGCTCACTTGTCCGAGGACCCATAGGCCGTCGGAGAAGTTGAAGGACTGGACAGGAACCTCGCGGTCGGTTAGATAGTGATGGAAAACTTTGAGGAGGACCTCCAAGTGGAGACGAGACGATGGATCCATCGCTGAAGCTCTGGGATATGTCAGTAAGGAAATATCACTGGTATTGGAGGAGACGTACGAGCAACCAGTAGGCAAGAGGGGGGGGGGGGGATCGTCGCGCGTCGGACCTTAAGCGCTTATCAGTGATGGAAGTTTGATATCAAGAGGCTTCGGGCCGCAAACCGGATTTTAATTAATATCGGCATCTTCCGCTAAAGTTTGGACCCAAACCCAATTCAATCTAAGTACTTAGTTAACCTTGAGTTAACCAATGAAAATTTGTGGAGCGCTGGGATGAAAGCTCTATTTCCCGACGGAGCTCCTTGACGATACTGGATCCGTAAAATTTATTGATTTGCAAAAAGTTCAATTCCAAAAAGAGCTAAGCAAGATGAATCTTGAATGAATCATGAGCGCTGAGCATGAGCACCCAATGAACACCTACTTGGGTCATCAAAAACGATAGCGACCAAGATGGAACCCTATGCGATCGAAAGATAATTGCTCGATGTCAACCTTAACACGGGGTAATGCATTAAGGGAGATCAGTCTCCCTTTTTCCCCCTCACCTAAAATCTTCACCACCAAACAGCCAACATTTACGCTCTCCAACATGCCGCCCGCAAGCCTAGACTCGACCATGTCAATGAGGGGAATAGCATCTGCATGGGGGGGGAGTAACGCCCCTAGCAGACAACTCGTGGTGGATGTACTACTGGGCTGAAGGGAAAAGGAGCGTAGCCTGGGTAGTATCGAGTATGGTAACTTCATCTTCTCATAGAAGGCCATGTCGAGGTCGCTGTGGCACGATAGTGACTCGAGCGTTGGCATGCTCGAGAGAATGACAAATAGTTCGTCGAGGGTACCGTGCCAAAAGAAGTCGAGGGCTGTTAGGGCACATTTAGAGCGATGGAGGAAGTCGCCTAGTTGAAGGAATAGTGTACGGGGGGACGGTATTATGACAACGTTGTCCACCAACGTCAAAGAGTTCAGGTTGGGCGCAGTGATAGAATCAAGGAAGGACGGTGCGCGTACGGTGAGACGATGCAATTGCGGCATCTGAACATAACTTCCGTTGAAATACGCAATGTCAGGGGCATGATGATGAACTCCAATCTCCAATTCGATGAGACTCGGGCAGCAACTAATAACAAGGACAAGCACGGAACCCTTTACAAGGGTAGCATGCAGTTTCCGGAGAAGTGGCAAGCGAGTCGGTGGGATTCTAGAAAAATCTTCCCAGATCGCAGTCGGCGCTATGAGATCTAAGGATTGAAGTCGGTTGGATTCTGCGGTAAGAAGTGAAAATAAAATTCTCCAGGTTGACTCGGCGATCATTCCTGGTCTTTCGATGGGGAAATGGAAAGACAGGGAGAGTGGGACGACTCTCGACCGAGAGAGAATATAGGCGAGGCTTTCAACGACACCATTACTGGCAGTGGATATATATATGCCGTCATTCTTCTCTTCTTTATCAAAGGACACTGTTGGTCTGGGCGCTGGTAGGTTGGCTGTATTGCTTTGGAATGAAGCGATGGGAAGGACATGAGGATGTGTGAATGTTGCATAGATACTCGACCAGAAAGAGGCATCGGAAAGGGTTGCACATCTCCAGGTGCTGTTAACCTGCCCGAGAACCCAAAGGCCGTCGGAATGATCAAAGGATTGAACAGGGATCTCGCGATCAGATAGGTAATGTCGAAAGACTTTCTGAAGGAGCTCCAATGGAAGACGAGACGAGAAATCCATGATGCGCAAAGGTTCTGAATTAAATGAGTATATATACCGTATTGTATCCTACTACTCACATACAAGCAAGACGCAAGAGAGCGAACGTATCGTGTTGGTAGTTCGATATCAAGGGCGTCTGTTGTCTCGGGCCGACAACCGCATTACAAGATTTACGTCAATATTAATACATACGTAGGCGTGACATCTCATAGACTAAGTATTATGTTGCGGAAGTTAAATAAATGTCCTGCTTCCACTGGAATCCTCAAAAAGGTCAATATGAACTATATACCGGTAAACCGAAAACGACCGGTCTTGCAGAAATGGAACGGCCGCATCGTCTAAGCTGAAGAGGGTACAAGATCCACCTGTAATTCTCTCCGTGTGTTTCTCCTATCGCTGATGTATCGACCATCCTGTCCGTATGGATGGCATATGATCCAAAACACTGTCCAGACGATCATAAAGCGACCAAGCCAAGATATCAGAAGACCATTGCCTGATCTCAACCTTAACACCTGGCGTTGCATTAAGGATAGACAGTCGCTCCCTCGCCGCTTCACTTAAAACATCCACCACTACGAGGCCGACGTGGATACTTTCCAGTATGCCACCCGCAAGCATAGATTCGATCACGTCGATGACGGGAATAGCATCTGGAAAAGGGTCGAGCTTTTTGACCCAATGTTCCCGGTGACGCACGACTACGTCGCGCTGAAGGGAGAATGCGCGTAACCTTGGTAATACCGATGAAACCGACTTCATCCTCGTGTCGAAGGCCACTTCGAAGCTATTGTGGAAGAATGATAGGGACTCGACGGTCAACATGCTAGGTAGCACGTTGAAGAGTTCATCAGCGGTGCCGTTCCAATGTAGTTCGAGATTGGTCAAGGAGCATCCCGACCGACGGATAAAGTCAACTATTGGGGGTACACGAGAGGACGATGTTATTAAAGACTTCTTCATCACTGCCAGTGACGTAAGGTTCGGCGCTGTAATGGCGTCGAGCAAGCGTGCGGTGCTCACTTCGAGCTTGCACAGTCGGGGCATGTAAATGGCGTCTCCGCCATCGCGACTGCCGTCGGTATAGCGTACTTCGACAGCTAAATCGCTAACATCATAACAGCGCTGAATGACCGGAAAGAGATCGTGAATGTAAGGGAGGGTGCCATCAACCTTCTGGAGCAGCGGCAAGCGAGCGAGAGGAATGTTTGCGAAATCTCTCCATATCTGAGCGGGTGCTACGAGATCCAATGTGCGCAAACGGTGAGCCTCTGCTAAGAGAACGGAAAAAAGAGGTCTCCACGCTGAAGAGATGACGTTTTCCATATCTGGATTCTTGGTGGGAAAGTGAAGGGAGATCGTGAGAGGCATGTCCTTTGAGCGGAGAAGGATGTAAGCGAGAATCTGGTTCGTTGTGGGAGTCGGCACAATGGTATGGATTTCGTCCATCGGCATTTCATCGTAAAAGATGAGATTCGCGGACACTCCAGATGACGTAGAATTGACGTGCGAAGGGTAATTTACCGCCATGTTAATTGTCGACCAAAGGGATTTATCCGAAAGAACGGCAAATCTCCAGGTCCTGTTCACTTGTCCGAGAGTCCAGAGGCCATCGGAGAAGTCAAAAGACTGGACAGGAATGTCGCGGTCAGAGATATAATGACGGAAAACTTCGAGCAGGAGCTCCAAGGGAAGGCGGGACGATGTGTCCATTCACAGGAATCCTGGCAGAAATCAGTAAGGAAAAACTATCACTTAAAGCAGAGAAGACCTACGATAAACCTGTAAGTGAAACTGAAAAAAGTGTTGCGCGTCGTGGCAACGTTGTGGCAACGTCGTGGTGGATGCTCGGTAGAAAGTAGGACTCATCGGGCCGGAAACGGGGAACTCAACCAGCGTCGGCATCTTCCGCTGGAGTAGAGTTTTAGTGCTTTCCACTCCGAGTCCTGTGTATACAGGATTCAAAGGGTTCGGTCTATGCTAATCTGAGCTTTTTTGTGGCTGTGTCTGATGGTGATAGTCCGACAATTTGCCGTGCCGTACATGCTGTATGCATTAGGTATGTGCCACGCCCACGCAGGGCAGCCCACCTCCGAGCAGGACGGATATGCCGCGCCCCGCGATCGCCCCCGCTTCATTTGAAGCATTTAGTTACTGTCGACTTGGCAGTGTCACTTTCTCCAGTGTACAACTTGAAATCGCCTATGATATTGTCGAGATCGGAGAATGTACCTATCTCTATCGACCAACAATTCGCCAATCCTTCAACAACAGTTACGACACGCCCTGTTGTCTCCATTCCACTGGTGCTAAAGAGGTAGACGTACGCAAGCGGAGTATTTCTTCCCCGTGATCAATGCGTTAAAGTTATCAAGACAAGGACCTTTGGAGCGTGACTGGTCGGGTCGATTCGAAGACAACCCTGGATATCTTGCTCGATATCATCTCCAAAGGGCAGCCAGATTGGTACGCGGTGTTGTTTCTTGGAACAATTCCTCATCTCCGAGTTCATCGTCCTAAACTCTATCAAATGAGGTACATGGTAGGCTGTTCCAGAAGAGATGGCTTGACCCTTACAAACGGATGGCGGTGATCCCGGAAGCGACTGATTGCTCGAGCCCGAGGTGATTCATTGTCAAGACTCAAGTCGCCCGAAAGAGTTGTTCATATACACACGCATAGACGGTACTGAGAAGTAGGTGACCAGTTACCATGGGGAAAGTTTTCCTTTGAAAACCCATGCGTTGGAAGATTAAGCCACATCGACATGGAGGTATTTGGATATATCGAAGGAGCAGTATCTTTGGACGCCGGAGCTCGGTAATTCAACGATCCATCTCACCCTACTGCCAAGGCATTGAAATTTGACAGATCGCAAAGGGGTGCACACTTGCGTTCTGTTCCTGGCTTATCGAGATGGTTTCAATAATTAATACGTCCGTGGCGTGTCGATCCCAGGTCGAGGTCGAGGTCGAGGTCGGATAAAGGTTGATGCTAATGGGAAATTACAGGAAAGCGCACATGGATTGCTAGCACGCGTTTTATTGACGGCTAGCTCCCAGTGCCCCGCACAAATGTCGGTCCGAAACGGAGGCAGGACGGAGATCCATTCTTCAATCAAGGAAGAAAAGCAAAAACCTCGTCCCGGTGCTTTAAGCCTACGACAATCAGAAACAAGGAGAGTTCCACTTGAACCATCTGATTTTGTAAACATCAGAAACGCGTAATGGGTCGAATCAATCGCAGGCTTTCTTGGTAGATGTTTCGAACCTGGGGCACGGCCTTTGCAAATTCAGCAGGTTACTGACCGACGAGAAAAAAAACTTCAGTGATGTCAAACTGATCACGCTGTGTGTTTGCAGGACTCTTGGGCAGACCCGGATAAGCGAGCTTCCTGCATAGACCAAAGACCATTAGGGTGTGTTCGACCGGTGCTTCACGGATAGTCACGATTACGAGGTGGAGACAACGATTGAACTTGGTGGCCATGCGGTCACTGATGTAGCAGCGTATGGCGGACTCGCAGCTAGGGACCACTGGTCATTCAGAAACAGTAATACAGCAACAGTGTAATAAGTAGCTTTCTGCGGACTGAGAGACAACAATAGGCTAAAATTACATTATTTTTGTCCATCAGAGCGACGACAAGACCGGGGAATGACAATCAAGACGTCCCCAAAACCTTCATATCGTTCGGTAGTAGAGGATTGTGGGCCTTCTGAGTAGAGGAAAGGGTAAGCAGAGTAGTAGGGCTTCACAGCGACGTATACGTACCGTACTGAACAGACAACTGAGTTCAGCAAGGCTTAAACCACAGACTTTGGTGGCTCTATACAAAGGGAGACCTCTTAAGTAAAGCGTCTTCAGTGCCGGATACAAGGATACTACTCGGAGTAACTTCTCGAGTGTACCCTGCGGAAAAGGGATATCCAGAACGAGCACCTCGAGCGATGCCAGGCGAGTCTGCGGTCCCAAGTATAAGCACCGCGTCATACTAGAACAAATGGGGCTCACCTCCAAAGCGCGCGCCAAATGCACGATATCACGGCATCCCGAATCTCGACATGTATCGATGACGTACAACCTCTTTAGATTCCCGTCCGTTAGTCGCCGTAAAGTTACACCAACATGCATGCATCCCCCATCGAGACCTTCATGTGAAAACATTAGTAACTAGGCTTTCCGCAAGCGGAACGACGAACCTGGTCCATACACTTCCAATTCCTCGACAGCCACAGGTCCCAAAATAAAGCGTATATTGGAATGACAGCGCAAAATGGAAAGCCTCCGAATAGACACCGGAGCCATTCCAGCAAAATCCTGCGGCTCCGCATCGCATCCCTCCAACTCGAGAGTAACGAGAGACACTGCGGCGGTCTCGACGATCGAGCGGACGAGAGTACCAGTTCCTCCACTGACACGAACATGGTTCAGGTTAACCATATCCGCGAAAACCCGAGAGTATAGCTTAGAGTCCAACTCGAGATACCCGTGGACGACGAGTGAGAGGGTCCTGATAGCTGATAAACGAGATGTATCGAAAGAAAAGAGGTTGGGCTTCGGTTTTTGGCAGGCGTCAAAGACTACCGCCACATTCCGCCGAAGGAACCGTCGCGCTATTTCATGGAGTAGGTGTTTCTCTGTCAGACACAGAGTAAGGAGCGTAGCTCGGTCCGTGTCATTTACTATGAGCGAGAGTACCTCTGGTGGGAGGTCGAGCAGATGCATTGGGTTGGAAAGAATGATAGAATAAGGAAATTTTTCGTTGACGTTGCGGAATATATACGCAGCACTCGAAAACGTGCAGGGTGGTGACAGGGATAATATACCCCTTAGTCTACACACGCAGGGGGATGCTAGCGAGACCCTTAGACTTGACATTTACAAGACTACGGCGGTGAACCGGAGGTTATGCCGTTATGCCCCCCGAGGGGATAGGATCGACAACTAGCCGACGCTGTCGTTTACATACGCGCATCGATGGGTCAATTGAGCAAGGTTTCATCTTGTGTCGAAGGCACTGGTCGAATGAGAAAGCAATAAATCGGTCTCACGGTGACTGGTAGCCTCGGTAACGGTGCCTTGAAAAACTCACGCGCTGTCGAAGAACGAGGATTAAATCAAGTCAACAGGTTGATATGTGGACATACAAGGACATCTGATGCAGTGGCATGTCAAGGAGCGGTACCCCATCAAACTCGACGGCTCTGGGTGCCGGAGCTCGGCAAGCGTGGAGGTATCAGCTATCTCGCGGACTCGGATTGACAGGTTGCATATGGATGCACACCGGTGTTCATTCCCCCGGGCTGCCCGTGGGTTTTCTGGACCATTTCATACGACCGTCGGCGCATCGAGAATGCACTCCAGTATCAGCCGAGATCGAAGAACGTTGTCGCTACGGGGAAAAGTGAGCATGATCAACTGAACGACACAGTAAAACGCACTTGTATAGCGGGTGTTCAAATTCTCCGTAAGTTTAAGCTCTGGCCTTTAAAGGCGCCGGCACTTGCGTCAGGAATGACGCGAAAGAGCCGAGATCGACCAAAAAAAGAGTGTTCTATCAGTGAGCATTAGATGTCATGACTCGCTGAAAAACAATGGAAGGGACGTACGATATCCATCGTGATGATACGACGATATACTGCGTGTTCTTTACAATAGGCTCGAGGCAGGCTAGCGAAACTTGCCCAACACGGAAAAGAACACGGTCTTCCGACGCCAAAGTTCGATGTCGGATTTTCATTGAGTGCGACAAAGTGGGTCTAATTCATGCATCAGATTGAAAATTGACCATTGCAGATGCCATGAGGCTCTCACAGTAACACTCAAGAAATATCCTAGGCACCCTGGATCCCATGACAGGCATATATGCGACTGAGATCTACCGCCTTGTATGTGGGTCCGTCGATGTAGGTGCTTTGCTGTCTTCAAGCAGTAGCAGGATAACACCTGGCATCCAAATTCAGCTAGAGAGCAGGGGGATCCCCAGATCCATACCAGAGATCACAAGCTAGGTCCTGTACCGCCTATCGAGACGTAATACAATGTTAAGGTCATTCAAAAGAAAATCGACGGCGACAGACCTCATTGACATGGCATTAACGATTCTCCATTCGGCTTCATGCGCAGCGCGCCTTCCCATTAACTGCCATAACAGGACCTTCTATAGTGGGGACCGATATTGAAAGTATTGAAAGAGCCCTACATTTAACAGAGCGATAGGTGAGAGTATCGAGACGACTGGTAAGGATGACCCATACCTCCAGGATTTCGCCGCATATATGCTACCAGTTCTTCATGCTCTCCTCGTGTACTTTGCGGCAATATAGCGATGGCCCCAATGTTAAGATTTCGTCGAGTCACAGCGCCGGACGCGGTTTGCTCGAGGACACCATGGATACCGACTTCTGTCAGAGCGACCATACTATCAGCGACGTGAATATGTATGGAGATGACATGGCCTTACCACCGAACGACGACCCTAACACGACGACGAGCTAGTGGAAAGTTGCTCACGATAGCTGCAGCGACGAAGATGATGGAAAGGAAGGGAAGTGCATTAAATTCCCACGCTCTGCGTTGATTTGATGACGGGCCGGTCAACCCGATGGTCCACCTCACAGCCACCTCGATCAATCGACGCCCACGCCGGCAGTCTTGAAGTTATACTCTCATTTATCGATCCTGCTTACACTTACCTAGCAGCTTTCCCTCAGACATGTCCAAGGTTAGCGGAGCTCTTGCACGTACTTTCTTCAAGGTAATCAAGCTCTCTGTGATATCCGATAGTTGATCTTTCTGATGGTATTCCTCCAGAAATACAGCTTGCTCTTTTCCCCCGGCCATGGCACCAGCAGTACCTTCCTCATGATAGAGAAAGCCAGGACTTGGCCGACCATCTAAGCAGTCGGAGGCCATCAAACATCCGTCGTCCGACTACATATCCTTGCACTATCGTCGATCCCGAAAATTCACGGAAAGTCAAGGTACCAGGCTGGTGGTGCACTTTGAATTTTTCACAATCTCACTGTTGTTTCCAGGTTCAACCCCTCATTGGAACATCCGACGACGGTGTACATTCGATTCCTTCTGATATTCACAAGCTGGGCCTCAGCGATACGGGCCAGACAGTCGTCACTCGCCATGGTCCGTTGGAACCGTATCGCGGGGTTCGCTAGGCAAATGGATATGATAGTGCAAGGTAAGCTAAGAACAACCGGAGAACTACGGAAATGGTGCACGTGATCGCGGAGGAACCGGACCGTGCCAACGCTCCCACCGTGTAGAGTGTAAACACCCGCGCCACATTCTCTTATCCCCTATGAATCAGTTCTTTCGTAGATATTCCGGTGTATCGTTCTTCTTTGAGCACGATCACAATGGTGGCGCAGTTCACTACCACGTACCACACGTCCTTTGCCTGCCAGTAGACGCCGTTTACTCTGATGCAACGTTGGACACCAAGAAAGAAGGAATCATCGGAATACCACGCATCGACAACCACCTTATTTTCATACACCGCTGTCACATCCACCTCATCCACCTCTCTATCGTCCCTTCTCTCCAGCAATACTTCACACACATGATCCCCCTCACAAGCGTCAAATTCGATAAGGACCTCCGTGCGCATCCACCCCCACCCGGGACTTGCATTGCAGACATCTCCACCGTCTACAACGCAGCGCTCAGTCATCGATCGCCTCCATACCACGTCCTCCTGCGGGACATGACTGTTCCCATTCTTCGTTATCGAGACGAGTGCAGGACATGTCGGAAGCGGGAGAATCCCCAGGGTGGGGTCAAGTTACGGATTTGTTCGCGGTGCATGAAGGAGGGTAGGAAGGCGCGAGCTCTATATTGTGAGGAGGTGTGTCAGAGGGCAGATTGGAGGAAGCATAAGGAGGAGCATGCGGGTACACAGCCCTGGGATATCGAGAATAACCTTCCTGATATGGTCGTTGTTCCGCCGCCAGCAGAGAGGGAGGGATAGGATCGCCATATGAAGCATTGTACCGACGAAGAAATGCATCTATTGTGTATTCAGTTCAACTGTACTTTTTACCTCGGCCGTAATCTCTCTACCCTCTGTCGTTCCAAAAAGGTTCACCCTTGGCAGACTTGGAGAGCAAGCAGTAAGCTCCATACCGCTTCCGATCCGTGGCGTTTATTCTATCTTGATCCATGGTCCAAGCAGGAGTTTCCATGCGCTTTCCCATCGGTTTACATGCCACCAAGCGCTCGAAGATTCAAACCGTATTGCAATGCTTTCTCGGGCGTTACCATCCGCATTTTGTACTTAGTAGTTAGGACGTCATGATTTCATCACCCACATACGTGTTGAAGGAAGTTACCATCAGATTCACCCGTTGTACTGATCATACAGCTGAGGAATATCAGTAGCCCGTTGCTATCTCTCAGGGCTATCATAGTGTAAACTGCCGAGTCTGAATCTGGATTTCGTCGATGGCTCCTCTATAAGTGGTGCTCTTTCCTCTTTCCACTCAAATGGAATATCTTGGCACTATCCACCTTGAAGATAGAATCAGGCGGATGTGAGAGTGCAGTGGGCGTCGTCATATTTGCATCTTACGGCTTTGATTTTAGCCTTCCGTTCTAGGTAATTGCATAAGTTGGTAGAAACAGCAGAGTACTTATACATCTGTATCACCAACAGGAGGCTCTTATTCTATCAACAAACGTTCTTTCCCCCTTCGTCGTCATAGCGAATATTCAATAAGCGCTCCGCCTCACTTGAAATCTCGTCACTATATCCATGCCGGTACGCCCAAGTTCGCCAACTTTCTACAGTACCATACCATTTGAAAAAAAAAAAGTTCACAAAGACGTACTACCATGGACCACCACAAAGAGGAACGCGCTGACTTACTCCCACCTTCTGGGACCAACGATGATCCATCATTTCCCGCTTCCGCAACTTGGTCGGAAGCAAGACATTCATCTTCGTCTGCCACCCCGGTCGCGTTGCAGCCCACGACCCGACAGATACGACTAGGAGGCACTCCGGGAGTCATAGCCGGTCTGCTGTTGGGTGCTGCACTGACTGCAGTACTGCACCATGTTTATCTATTCATCCTCCGAGGACGTACTGTGTCAGCCCAATTCTGGATAAAGAACTCTTCCAATGCGCTGAGTACATTGGTCCAGTGGCTTTGCATGGGGTCAGTTTCAGTATCACTTACGCAACTCGTGAGTATCTTATATTCAAACCGTAAAACTTGATTCACGGACTCGGCAGATCTGGTGGCTGCTACGTCGCCGATCATTCACTATCCTTCAATTAAACCATTTATTTGGGTTACCCAGTCCTTTCCGAATTCTCCGCCTCGCTTTATCCAAACGGCTTTGGAATGTTATTCCTGTTATCACCATGGCAACGCTTTTGCAGACATTTGCACTGGTATCCATCCTCGCTCCAAACTCTCTTGAAGTCGGCTCAGCTTCGCCCAAGAACACCACTATCTCCGTACCCACAATTTTCTTCAGTAAAGCGCACCTTTACGATGAAGATAATATGATTTACCCTTTGACGTCATGGCAAAAGGTTCTGGGCCGAGCATTGCAGTCCGATGCTCTTATTGGCTGGAATGCGCCTGTAGGGTGTGGGTCCGAGTGCAATTACACGATCCAATACCCCGCGCCTGCTTTGCGATGTACAGAGCTCAGTCCGGATGAAGTCAACGCGATGCTTCCTGGCACAGACGAGATAGACCCAACTGTGTATAACGCTCGATCCAACCTTACGGACCCTATCACCGGCGCAAATATAACCATGGTATGGCGGACGTACGAAGCTGATGGGAAGATAACCGCAGCTGGAGCCTGCTGCTCGCTTTATAACACCACTCAGCAAGCTGTCGTATCATTCGTAAATAACACCGGAATGATTTCCCCCAGCATCATATCCTACGGCGACCTGACAAAGTTCTCTGACTCAGATTTGTCGGATACACTGCAAGACCACCCTCAGACTGAATCGGCCTCCCGTCTCAGCTACCTAGGTGTCGCATCATGGCTCTATAGCCAGCTCACGGGAAGCATTACATACACCCTTCCCAATTTGACGAAGGTGGCGCCGGACTGGGATCCTAGCACCAATTTAATGTCCAGCAACCTATTTTCAGTCAATGAAACTGCCAGAACGTTCGCCCCAAACTGCGAGAATGTCAGCAGCGCCCTGGAGCAGATCTTAGTCAATGCAACGGTCGCACTGATAACTTCTATGGGCCATACAACCATGGCTAATGCATCAGTGGCACAGGATCAACTAGTATGGGTTTACCACGGCCAGAGACTATGGATCATCTACGCAACTGCATTGGCCTCAACGGCAACCTGTGGTGCCGTCGCATTGGCTTGCATGCTGAGGGATGGAGAGGAGAGCGACTTGACTTTCTGGGATATTGTCCGGGCGACCAGGAACTCGGAGTTGGATGCTTTGGTGGAAAGAAAGAAATGTGGGGATGCGGGAAACGATACCGTGCTACAGTACGCTGTGCAAGGAAAGGATTCGGATGCGAACACTTCAGGTGTCTTCGTACTGGCCAGGTCCCGTCACGAGGAATCGAGCTGGATGGATATGGGATCATAAGAAGCCTGTAGATATATCTACGCGATGAATCCAATTCGCCGAAGGGGCTGGGGATATATGGATGTGATGGATCCTTGTCGGAGTGGACAAAGCACGGTACATGAACCCTCATACCATAGTTTGATAACTTCATAGACAGCCTTAGAAAATGAAAATTGGTTGAATATACCAAGTGAATACCCACAGATCGTTTACCCCCCACGACTCTTGAGTCTTGATAGAACGCCGGGACTCCTAATTTGGGATTTTCTATGTAACAGAAAGGAGTGAGTTGCAGGCAAGATGTCCAGAATGTCGAAATGAAATAGATTAAGTATATACGTACAGTCGCAAGGTCTCAACAAGGAACGACTCCACAGCCCTGACGGGCCACCCACTATGGCTAGCGCTGAGGAGAAAGTGAGAAGAATATCCCTCATTCTGGACTGGGCGGTTTGTTCTATATCAGAATTTCCTGCGACGAGTTCAGGCTTTAATACCATTCAAGAACAAACTTCGTCCAGTATCAGCTCAGTATACAAACATCAACGGAACACATCAGAGTGAGGTGTGAAATGCATTTAGGACGCCTGTCTATATCGTTATCAAAGATCGCTTAAGAATAACCGCACTTTTCCCCGCTTGCACTTCAACGTGAGCCACCTGGCCAAATCTGAAGACTTCACGTAACGCGCACCTAGTATCAGAAGCCTATTCGCAGAAGTAATGAATGGCTGCACTCACGTTGTGCTTACGGCCTTGAACGTCGGCGAGGCCTCGCCCTCCATTCGAAGGTACTCCTCTTTGGCTCTTTTCATCCATTGCAAAAAGTGGGTGACATCGCCCTGCTGCAGTAGCAGCGTCCCTCCGTAGAAGAGTATCTGTGCACGATAAATGTCAAGACGCTCTTTATCTACCATCTTCAAACACTCCTTCATCTTCTCGTACGAAGGCTTCCTCCACGCAGAACTCCCGGGTGTGATCTCTTCCACCAACTGATCAATCTTCGCACGTCGGTCATCAGAGGCTTCGGCATTCTTCGTGTCGAGCCTGCATGCCGCACACGAACAGATGAAAGAATAATCGTTCCTCAGATGAGCCTGTCGAGCAGCCCTAGGAGCCAGGACATATGTATACGAGATCGTCACTTCGTCTCCTCGCGGAATATCCCTCGAGGCGCGAAACTCTCCAGTGAAGGACGAGAAATTGAAGAAATATTGGGAATTGGGGGTGCAATCGTGGTTGGCGCGCGAGAGCAGGGGGAAGATACCAACGAACTGGTTATCCGGATCGGGGTCTGGTTCTTCGGTGATGTCGAGCATGAGGAAGTTCGTTTGGAGGATACCGGAAAGTGGATGATAGCCGGTTTTGGAGTTCTTTAAAGAAAAGATAGCCTCACGAGAGGTATGGCTGAGGTCCTTCACAGCGGCGAGATGGAACACACCGTTCATGGTGTTCTGGTCACTGCACCGCTGAAGCGTCTTCCGCTGCGCATAGACAGGCCGCTCGGCAATGATGAGTTCTCCAGCAAGGATCGTTCGACGAGCGACCATACCCATGCCTTTTCCCTCGACAGGCCGGAAAACGATGGCGTCTCTGTTGTCGGAAGGGGTAGGTTCATCCCACACTCTCCATGTCGATAACTCTTTGACTTTGGCAATATTGTCGATGTATACCATATCATGTTTGCCATGGGGCAGGTAAAGGAAGCAAGGTGCGCTGGGTTTTCTTGCGTCGGAGAGAACAATACGTGGTGTTTTGGACAGAACCCGCGTTGTATCGCCGTCGGGTGGAGGCTCAGGAATGGATGAAGATGGGACGGGGTCGAAGGAACGAGTCTCTGTAGACTTCCGTGAAGACGAGAGGAGAAAGCCTTTCCTCATTGCTGTAAGACGGGTAGTAACTAGAAACGAATCTGATAAGATGCCGACTGACATACTCTCATAAATAGAAGATTAAAACGCCCGCTACGAAGAAGGCTTGTGTCCCATAATGCATGCGTGTGATCACCATGAGTCTCGAACGTCCCATTGATTGCAGAGAATACCGAAATTTACGGCAATCATGGACCTACGAATCTCCTCGATCTGAAAGATAGAAAATAATGTTACCGCACCTTGGCGAAGGGAAGGCATACAGCTGACCTTGAAGCAAATTGCTAGACTTATTAAACCGACAGGATCACAGTGCCTTCGCTTGAAAGTCGCATTTTCTGCGGAAAGAGACGTTTATCCTATCGCATCATAAACAGGAAATCAAGTAGAACTGAAGAAGCGCTGATCGATAGACCTTGAATTTATTTGAAAAACGGGAATGATTTCAGTGTTCCACGAGTCTAATTACATTCCTACAGTGATGATTAGCTCTAAGGAGAACTGCAAGCTGCGTACGAAGACCTAGCAAATAGTCAGCTGAAGTAGAAAGAGCCTATGTCTGACAATCTTACAAAGAGTGTGACGAAAAAAGCGAGAGCCTGGAGCTCGAAGCGTTGATGGCATCATGAAGGGAGCAGGTGTTCATCACGGATGACGAATAATTCTTGCACGCTCGGAGCTTCATGGCGCCTATCTATTCATGTCGCTGTGATGGTGGCTGAACCTCGAAATGCCGTGTTATAGCCCTTCACCCAAATCCCTTGTTTCATGCATCAAGGTGACGAAATAATAACTGGACACCATTCCCAAAGTATCAGGAGAGACGTTCAACATGATGTTTAAGAGCGCCTGAAAGCCCAAACGCACCGCTGAATGTTCATCAAAAACGAATAAATTTGTAGGCGAACACCGATGAACGGTCAAAGTAAAAAAACTGGAGTCAAACAGAAGTGCGCGCCGCTAAAGTATCAGAAAAAAAATAAAAGACCCACGTTTGATTGATCTTCGTCGACCCTAGATGTCGCGTGGATCAATTGAAGAACCTCACCCAGCAAATACCGCAGTTCTGCTTATCAGTAATGAAGCCAGTTTTAGGCCAGCCAAGTTATACACAAGAGTCATATGGGCTTGAAGAAGGCCTTTTGACCGTCGTTGAAGAATAAAAAAGTAAATGCCCCTCAGGAGAAATATCGGGCACGGACGTAAGTTGTTGGGAGTAAGATGAGCTAAAGATGAGGGTAAGAATCAAGTTACCGTGCCGGCCGGCCCGGACTTCCATTGTGTCCGTCATAGAGAAATGTGTAAAAGTGACCCTGAAAGATCAGATTCATTGAAACCCTGGTCCTTTGCCTTCCTTTGCGCTACAATGCTTTCACGTGGGAAATCACTGCCTCCCAAACTTATCCAATGGCGGACGTCCGTACACAGGCTATCATGCCGAAAGTTAGCCGTTATACAGCGTACCGTTAATTACTCACCAGCGGCGCAGGCTTATTATTGAGAATCTCCTCAATCTTGCTCATGATATCCTCCGTAAGTCTGGGCAGAACCTCGAGCGCCTTCAAGTTCTCCAACACCTGCTCAGGGCGCGAAGCACCTAAAATCACCGTGGATGTATTGGGGTTCCGCGCCACCCAGGCAAGTGCGAGTGCCGCTGGAGTCGTTTGCAATTCTACACAGGCTGAGGATCGAGAGTTTAAAAACATGATCACTGACTGGTGCTTACCCTCTTCAGCGAGCTTGGTGAGTTCGCGAACTTTCCGGATTTTCTCTTTCCCCTCGGGTGTGTTGAGAGCCTTGACCATATAATTTAGTCCGTTCTCAGGGATAGATAGTCGTGTGCCTTGAGGAATACCGTTGTTGTACTAAAAATTGAAGACTGAGATCAAGGAAGAAAGTCCGGTGGCAAAGAAGTGACGTACTTTCCCAGTTAATATTCCGCTTGCCAGGACGGAAAACGCGGTCGTTCCAAGGCCGTATTTCTTGTACAGTGGCCTGATTAGTTCCGGTCAATCGAAGAAGAGATAATAAGAATTGAGAGACTTACGCATATTCCTTTTCTGCTTGCTCGCGGTGTAACATGCTACGAAACCAAGGAAGTTAAATTAGATATCTGGACCGATACCATGACTTGAACCTACTTGTGCTGGCACTGCTCGGCGATGGGGGCGATAAGGTTCAAACGAGAGGCGACGTCTAAATAAGAGTGCATGAGTAAAACATTTCCAGAAAACTGGGTCTGAGTCATACGATGTGCTTCTTCAATCTCACGAGCAGACCACTCTGATGTGGCCCAATAAAAAGCCTGGGGAATCGTAAGAATAGCAGTGATATCCGAAGCAACCTTATATACACACCCAGCCTTTCTCGATGACAAAGTTGAAGGCTCTGACAATCTCCTCCATCGGTACTAGTTTCATAATGAGAAATGTTTGCAAGCGCGAGCTCTCTGCTCACCATTAACATCGCATCGGTGAGCAAAGATCACATCTACATAGTCCATTTGAAGGCGAGCGAGAGACCCCTGGGTTCCTTCGATAATACTAAGACCAAGAAATGGGCCAGTGTTCAACTGAAAACTATATCAGAAGACTCACTGTTTGCGCGACAACCCACCATCGTTCGGCCCAGTCCGTAGACCCCAGAAGAGTTTCGTGGTGATCACCAGGTCGGATCGCCGGATACCGAGCTCCTTGACGACGCGCCCGCTATGCCGAATCAATGATTAATACCATCGCTACTAGGACGAGGAACATGCGTACATCTCCACCTCTGACTGTCCCTTGGCATATCCCTCGGCAGTATCGATCATGTTAATCCCGTTATCGAAAGCTGTTTTGATGATATCCTTATAAACCCCGTCAAATTCAAACTTCCGAGGCTCGGAAAATCGCACACCTTGACGGGGTCTCCTTTGACGGTACCTCCCAGTGTAAGCCCTACAATATCAATAAAGTGAACATACATCCAAGCTGCCTAATCGCACACGTACATCCACCGAGCGAGAACAGCGGGACGCGCAGGCCGCTCGAACCGAGCCTACGGAACGGCATGTTCTTAGGATCGAAGTCTATCTGCGCTTGAGACATAATCGATGAATGTAAAGGTAACAAGTATCGGCAAATAACGTTTGAATAACGTTGTCTTTATAGAATCGGCTCGGAGCTCGGACCGAGGCAGGTCTAAATGGCGAAACTTCGGTTCTGTTGATAAGAATAGTAGGCATACACTACACATATAAGTCCGGTGCTTATCCCGGCGATGTGGTGCATGTAGTCCTTCATGTTTTAGAGCGACTCGAGCGTTGAAACGAACGTTCATCCTTGGAAAGTGCGCCGCCCTCCAAAGTCCGGGACCTCATGTTGAGCGCGAATTGGGCGATGGAAACCTATTTCTGCCTACTTACAATTCTCATGAGTATTTTAAGGACAATACCGCGGATTTACTCTCACCTAATTGTATTCTGGAGTCATCTGCCGGTGTTCATTCAGCAACAAAATTTCTAGCACGTGAGAAGCGCGCTCATGCCACGATGAATCAATCTCAATCGTAAATCCCACGGACGTCCCACCCAGCAGAGTCAAATATGTTGCTGGCTTACACAATGTCAACCGATGTTTTCATCTAGTTCGTTATAAGTCACAGAATTCGTTGACTAGATAACGTACCAGGTGCATGAGGACCATTCCTCTACAATTTGACGACTTTTCAAACGAGCGCTGGACCTTTTTGGCGGGTGAAGAGGTCAATCTCAACGACATCACGAGAACCCAATGCGTGCCAGTATAGTCATTCGTCAGCGGCCATGTCGCTTATTCATCAAGCCTCTTGTGTTCGGGTATCCGGCTCAAACCATGCTTGATAGCGGATCGTGTTGGGACCGGAGAGAGGAACAGAGCCGTAATTGAAATTAATCAAATTAATTATTTGAAACATCACAGGACCGGTCCGATATCGCCTTCGTCGCGATCGCCGATCATCCCGTCCGTTTCTGGCCATCGCCACTTGAATGTGAACCACGCCTCATAGCCTCGCCCTTCCTAACAATGCCGCCATCTCCTACCTGGTCTGCGAACATTTCCCGTCTCTTGAGCTCAAAATCGCCTAGTCGTACAAGCCTCGGCCCAGCCCACTATCCTGCTGGCGAGATCTGGAAACGTGTTGTCGTCGAGTCGGTTTTTCAAGATCTGCTGCACTCGCCCGAGATGAAGGGGAGGAGAAGGTTCCTCAGGATGGATGAGCACGGCTTGGGCGGTGTCATATTATATGAAATCCCTCACGATTGGACCGTCGACAGCGTCCTGGACATGGGCGCGGTGGAAGAGCTTTTTGATGGAATTGGGGTACGAGTGTCGTTCGTTCCGCTATATGCTTGCACGTCCTTTGTTGTGAGCTTTTTTCTGGTATGAATTTATATTACAATTCTAATTTCCTGTACTACTACTAGACTGGGCAAATCATGAACGCCCGTTTCCATAACGTCGCTATGGTCCCGGTTCCCTCTCATTCTGGGTTTTCCGTTGACTCCTTATCCTTCAATTTGTTCGATTCCATTGCCTCTGAGGATGAACCCGTTCGGATCTTCGAATACACGAATGACACATCCCTTCGTGTAAACGACGTCTTTGATGAAGATGGCGATGATCTTGCGGACGCGTCCCTCATCACAGATTCGGAGGACGGCGATACATCGTTCGACTCGATTGGTCCCCTCACACCGACGAAATCCTTGCTTCCCACGTTGTGTATCGTAGAGAACGAAGAAGCAAGCTTCTCATTGAGTCCATTGCTCGATTCCTTGGGCTCCATCCCGTTCTCCTTGAAGGATATTAGCGAGGTGAAGAACGACTGCAGACATGGGCTAAAGAGGGGCCTATGTGCTTGAAGCTGCTGGTTTTTGCTACATGTGTCCTACTCCCACATCCTCCAGTTCACATGTTCCAGCACTATCACAATTTGAACACACTATACAGTATCTTCGCAGTTGTATTTTACATGAGTATATGTCCGCAGGCTTCCTATGGTTTGTATCTATCTAGTTCGATCCCTTGCGACGAGGACTCGACAGTATGAAGACACCCGAAGTATTCGCCTTCAGATCCCTTTCTTGGACGATGTACTGTAGCATGGTAGCTGTTCCCGCATCCCCACGTTTCTCTCCTTCTACTACGGCATCCAATTCCGAGTTCCTAGTCGCCCGGACAATGTCCCAGAAAGCCAAGTCTCTATCCTCTCTATTCTTCAGTATGCAAGCAAACCCGACAACACCACATGCCGCTGTTACTGCCAACGCAGTCGCGTATACAATCAACAATCTTTGGATATCATAAACCCATACCAGCTGATCCTGTGCAACCGATGCATTCACCATGGTTGTTTGGCCCCAATGACTTATCAGTGCGACAGTGGCATTGACTAGGATCTGCTCCACTGCGCTGCTGACATTTTCGATATTTGGAGTAAATGTTCCGGCTGTTTCGTTCAGCGAAAATAGATTATTAGTGGCCAAATTGAGCGGGGGATCGGTGCTAGGATAAAAAAAGGCGTGTGTCCCGTCGCTCTCTGCCGGTTGGCGTATAATGGCTCCTTCGAGCTGTCCAAAGAGCCAACTCCCAACCACTGCGTAGGTGAATAAGGAGACGGAGGTGGCATTGCTACTTTCCCCGGGATCAAGACACGTATCGACAATCGCTTGGAAGTCTGTATTTACCGGGCTGTTATAGGATGTGATATTGGGGGAAATCATTCCGGTGTTGTTTACGAATGATACGACAGATTGCTGGGTGGTGTTATAGAGCGAGCAACGAGTCCCAGAAATCGTTGATTTCCTATTAGTGTCATATGTACGCCATGCGATGGACATGGGTCCAATTGGCCCCGCAGGGTTCGTAGCATTATACACGATCTCGTAGGTGAATCGGTAGGTGTTGTTGATGGGTAGCATTGTGTTGGCTTCATCAATAGCGAGTTCTGTACATTGCAGAGCAGGCGCGATGTATTGGATCGTGTAATTGCACGTGGTCCCACACCCTGCAGGTGCATTCCAGCCCATAAGCCTCTCAGACTGCAATGCAAGGCCCAGAACCTTTTTCGAGTCTGCAGAAGGAGTCATAAAGCAATCAAATTCATTGATGGGCTTATTGAAGAGAGCTGTGGGTACGGAGATAGTGGTGTTTTCGGGCGACGCTGAGCCAACTTCGAGAGAGTTGGGAGCAAGGATGGATACGAGCACAAATGCTTGGAAATTTATTGCAACGATGATAACAGGAATGGCATTCCAGAGTCTTCTGGATGAGGTGAGGCGCAGAATTCGAAGAGGATTAGGTAAACCAAATAAATGGTTAAGTTGAAGGATAGTGAACGGTTGGCGACGTAGCAGATACCAGATCTACTGAGTCCGTGAATCGAAGGCTTTTAGGTCTGAATACGAGATACTCACAAGTTGTGTAAGTGATACCGAAACTAACCCCATGCAAAGCCACTGAACCAACGTACTCAGCGCATTGGAAGAGTTCTTTATCCAGAATTGACCGGACACGGTACGTCCTCGGAGCTTGGATAGGTAAACATGGTGCAGTACTGCAGTCAGTCCAGCACCCAACAGTAGTCCGGCTATGACTCCTGGTGTACCTCTTAGCCGTATCCGCTGAGCCGGACTGAGCGGCGACTCAGAGAGCGTGGCAGATGAAGATGAAGGGTTTGTTTCTGACTTTTCTTGAGTGGGAGGTGATAGATCATCGTTGGACCCAGATGGTGTCAGCAATTCAGTAATTTCCTCCCTATGGGGGTCCATGGCGCGAAATTTTCGCGAATCTTGAGTCTAGTGATATGGTGAAGTCAAATGTGGGAGTACCGGTGTGGCTATGGCGCCAAGACTCTAAGCAAGGAGGAGCGCTTATTCGCTAAGACAACGCAAGGAGGGAGAAAGAGTCTTTGTTGATAGAAGAGCCTTTTGATGATACAGATGTATAGGTATCACTGCTGTGCCTCCCAACTTAGTTTGATTGGATTACCTAGAACGGAAGGCTAAAATGTAAAATGCGAACCCTGACATCCACAGCACTCTCACAGCCGCTTACTTGGTACTATTTCCATCTTAGCAGATAAGTAGCGCCGCGCCATTGCATAGGAGAGGAGGGAACACTCGATTTGAGGGAGCTATTGACGAAACCTCGACTTGGACTTTGTAGTTTACGATGTACGCCAAATGTATGCAGTAATACCGTTGAGAGATAGCGGTGGGCCAATATTGTGCCTGACCTGTATGACCTGTACATTGAGTGGATCTGACGGCAAGTTCCTTCAATGCATATGTGGGCGATGAAACCATGCCCTACTACAAAATGCGGGAGTATGACGGTAAAGACCGAGAACGCATTGAAATAAAGTTTGAATTCTGGATCCTGAGCGCTTGGTGACATATAAATCGATGAGGACACGCATGAAAAATCCCACATGGACCATGGATCAAGATAGAATAAGCGCCACGGATTAAAAAGCGGTGTGAAGCTTGTTGCCGCTCTTGGCTAGCTCCAAGCCTAGCATGGATATTTTTGGGACCGCGAAGGATGGGGCCGTTACGGTTTAGGTAAAGAGCGCAGTAGAAACTGAATACAGGAAGCGCATACCGGATACAGCCTGTTATATAGAAATGCGATAGACGCACTTCTTCCATAAACATATGGCAATCTTATTCCTCTCCCTCTGCTGGCAACGGAACAACAACCACAGAGACAGTGGGCGAGGCTATAACAGGTGGTTCACTAACAAGTGGCGATGCCCAGAAACGGACGGGATGATTGGCGATCGCGACGAAGGCGATGTCGGACTGGGATAGGGAGAGGGTATGAATAGTAGTTCACATATCGGAGATGCGTGGAGATATGCGTCCTCCGGCAGTTGTCTTCATGTTCTCATTAATTGCCTCAGAATTCAGAACTTGTTGCTTTGTACAGAGGGTTGGGCGCAGTAGCTATTAGAAAGCTGTGAGGGACATAGAGATACCATACGTTGGAAGAGAGAAATCGTGAAATTTCCCGTAGCCTCGTAAATGAAAACGACGCTTCAGATAGTGAAGCTTATCTCACATTTCCCGAAAGATGGCTGAACAATGACCATACATGGACAGTTATTCTCAACGTCCCAAGGCAGCGTCCTCTCATGCCCCGCCTTATGTCTCTGCCGATCCGTCTTCTGGCACGTTTCTTCGCAGTCAAGAGCCCGAATATTTCTGCCCTCCTTCGTACACTGCGAATGGATACGCAACTTGCACCCTTCCTTCTTATGACACGTCCTGCACGTCTCGGGATAGCGAGATATGGGGATCGTATCGGGTTGTGTGGTGACGCTCGATACGTCAGCATAGCACTATAGTCGGCGGAGAAGTCGGTAATGGGTGTCCCGGGTGGCGGGAATTGAGGACATAGATTCCTGTTGAACCATGCATCGCACAGGGGAATCATATTCGCGAAATATTGGGCAAGCGACGAAAAAACGGAGAGATCGAGGGGTGTATAAATACGAGATGCTTGTCTATACGCGATATTCCAATGTTTCCGTCGTTGTTGGTATTGAAAGTCGTGTTGGAATAGACAGTAGCTTGCGCGAGAGCGAGGACGTACGGCACATGGTAGTGAACTGCGCCGTCATTGTAGTCATTCTCAAAGGAGAATGATACACGGTTACACCAGATTAACTGCGACAACATTAGTTCACGCATGATCGACAGTATGTGGCGATACTTACACTTAACACCGCCCTTGACGCGGACGAGCACCAACCGCAGATCACTGGTAGCTAGTAGAGATACAGGGAAAATCGATATCTGGAAGATATATACCAAACCGTCAGAGACATTGCGATCACGCACAGACCAATAGACATACATATCAAGCGGCCAACGATACAGCATCAGCATGCATTGTCATGGAATTATTGGATGGCCGCTCGAGTGTCAGAATTCCACGTTGGCAATGCGTCGAAGGTACCGCCGGCTAAGAACATTCAAGACGACTGCAAAATGACCAATAACGTAAAGGACATACCGACGTTCAAGGATAGGTGGTACCGGAGGGCAGGTTTTTGAAGAACGATTAGATAACCTGTAGGATCAATATTCACTGAAAATTGGCGCATGTGAGAGAGTGCTCACCTGCTAGAGGGCGACCGTCTCTTCGTGTGGACTGACATGGTGAAGCTTCGAAAAAGTTTTGGGCAGTCGAGCGGCTCTAGCCATTGGACACAGAAGGATCCTGATGTACAAATTCAGCCGTCTTGACCATCGATGAAGCCCGTACAATGCACAGGAATTTTGATACTCTCCGCTGTCGATGCCTGGAAATCGGCTTCAGTATTGAAAAGCGGCACAGCGATCCTACTTAGCCCGTCATCAGTGTGATGAAAAATATGCATTGTTGCATACCTGGAGTCCTACACACGTTTATCCACAGCCATCCTGGGATTTTTCATCGTAGTAATGCAAGTGTCCGAGTCCGCCATGATGATGGTGGGCGTTTGTTTGATGTTGTTGAGGAGATGATTGACGCGTAACCACTGTGCAATGCTTTATGTAAATGACGTTCCGTTATTCCCGTATGGAAGCGTGAAAGGCTATTTGATAGCTGTCGTAACAGTCCCGGCGGCTGTGTGTTTGAAGCGTGGTGGCGTTTGTATCCAACGCCAGGTAGGCCCGACCTTCAAGGTGCTCATTTTGGTCTAACAAGGTTCTTGCATAGCTATCCCCAAGTGTGAGATGCGAAGAAATACAATCTGAATTAAATAATCTATACGCATATACCCAAGATCCGCAACGTAACGTAACTGACTACTATACAAGGTATCATTTACTATGTAGCTAAAAGAGGCGTCAGCAGAATTTATAGCAGAGCTAGGTAGTCCTCACTGATCATAGCTCTTCGCCGGCTGATGACCTCAGTCGCTGTCTTCCATAATGCCCCCGACTCCCAGTGGGTAATTGAATCGTATTTACAGCGTGACCGCACCAAGGCGACGACACGATCGTCATTTCCCCACGGATGATCCTGCCCGGGCCGCTCATCGAAATAATAGAAGAGGAGATACACAACTTCAAAAGTAGTGTGCTTCTCAAGGAGTGGTGGAACGAAATTGTACTCCAGGCTATTAGGAAAATCCAGGAAGCCGAGGTGAGTGAGTGAAGGCAAGGCTAGCAAGCGTTCTGCCATCACAGGCTGCAAGTGGTGCAGTTGAGCAGCTGGGATGATGATTTCCAGATGTGTTAGGCGGCGATGCCAGTTGCATGAAGGGTTGTTGTCGAAGGGGAGATCCATGAAGTATGCGATTGGGATAGATAGATGCCTAAGGAATCTGAAGCTTGCAATGGAACCGAGAGAGCTGGGCGACAAAGTAGTCGGGATCCAACAGGCCAACGATGTCACACCGGTACACTGATGCAGCAGACGCATCGCTGATTCGTTGTGGGCATGGTACGTCAAACAGAGTCGCTCCACGACGCGCCCAAAGAATTCGGCTGGCTTGGAGCCGACTGTCCGCAGGAACTTGTAGTGGGCTTTGCGGTTCAGCAGGGGTGATTCACCGCCTAGCATCATGGTTTCATACAGTATTGGTTCAACCCTAGTATAGAGGTGAGCTGCATACAGGAGAGATACAGGGGAATATCGCACCAGGAATGTACCCGCCGTGCGACCAACAATAGTGCACAAGCTTCGGCAGGATAAACGCGTGCAGTGAGCTCGAATATCTCCCATTCGAGTTCGAGTGGTAGTAGAGGAAGATTGGTATGCATTGGAGATATCGGTACAGAGGCAGACTTCTGGTCTTTATACAAAGTTAAGGCGCATGCCTGCGGACAGAACGGATGTTAGGGATTACCCCACGTTACCGCACTATTACTATAATTAGCTACACAACCTGTACGAACTCAGTAGAATATTCTCTTTCTTTCTTTTTCTTTCTCTTTCTATATCTTTCCGAGTTGTACCAGAAACATCTAGAATACTTTCTTGTACATATAAACGGACCCAAAATACTTACAGAGCATCGAATTCTACTTCTATTGAACCTCCACTACTTGTGTGAATCTAAGTGATAGTGATCGGTTACGCCAAGCGCTTGCCTATTCTACTCGCTACTGACTACGCCTAGCGCTTGTTGACCTGTTACGAAGTTCTCTTAGGTAATTCGAACCTCAATTCTCTTGCTACTCTTCAAACGTCTTAGGTAAAATACGAGATACTATTAGCTCGTAAACTACCTAAAGTACACGTATTCCTAACAACGGAGATGATTACCAGTTTGTATACCCGGATCGTTTCCTTCCTTGATCTCTAACCACGATGATCATCGTTGCAACCGCAGCAGCGGCATCTCCTTCTGACAGACGCCGTCTGCGATGATAATGTCCTAGTTTCACTGCTGCTATCCAAGGCGAAACACTATTCAACAGTGAAGAAATGAGGCTTGAGCAGGACACAGAAAATTGTTTACCGACCGAGACCGAGAAATGCAGCACTTTGCATTAGAAGGTGACGGCTGCAGAATCAGTTGGATAAGTCTTTTGCGGCAATAAACGCTGATGAACGCGGAGGTAAGTCAAAAAAGTGTTGTGTGCGTTGTCGATCATATTCTGAATAGATTACCTGTTCGCCTGTTCCTTCGGGCACCCAAAGCCTGCTGATGTCGCTTCGCTGTACGACCGACACATGACTATATTGCTATGGCCATCCCCCGAATTTGGGGGCCATTGAAGAAGTTCTCGGTTCTATCAAAGACCGGCGATTATCACGGTGTGCGTATTACTACGTACCATAGCCATCAGACTAATCTCTCTTATCAGCCTCGTATTTAGTTAGATACTTTCTCCGAGAACGTTTGCACGGTAGCAATCCGGAACAAGGAACGTCCTGCGGCGTCGCGCTTGCTTGTTATGACAGCAATATTGTAGAACTATGAGCGCGTTTGCCATCGATCTTCACGCCGCTTTTTACTGCTAGCAATGAGTGATCGTCCTGCAACGCCAATAGCCTCGACATCAGCTTAGCGAACACGCGCAACAGTACTGGGACGCCTCCCGCTACCCAAGAACGTTGGCTCAGACCATCCCAGTTATGCGCAGTGGTTAGATGCCGGCTCATATCAGATATTTCCGAGGATGTCGGCGTCACAATGACAGGGTGGATGCGTATTACTGGTATTCTTTCCCCTTCGGTCTTCATAGAGTGTGCTTTTGTATTTAATGACATTGGTGATGTAGATTCTGATGCTAGCATGCGTGCAAATGATCATCGTGAGATCTTTGCGTTGCCGAACGCGGCGGAAGACACTCAAACATCGCCGTCTTCATCGATTGTCAGGTCATGATGAATCGGGAAGGAAGAAGCGTTGGGTACCGTAACATTATTTTGACTTTCTTCTCAGGCAGATAGGAAATCGCGGAATCACATCCTCCGAGTCCCCATCCCATCGTACCGAAGTCAATAATATCACACGATGTCGAGTGTCTTTGTAACGTTTTGATCGTCGCCTATCATCCGCAGTAGCAATCGCTGCCACAGCTGGGGGGCGACTATTTGTGGATGGTCAAAATAGAATCAAAATCCGAATTGCCGATTTTGGGCGAGGCAAAATCGTTCGATATTTCCTTATTAGACAACTCCCCGGATTGTGACTGAGGCAAAATCCGACATTTCGCACTTTGATTCTATTTTGACTCGCCCAAAATAGTCACCGCCCAGCGGCGTCGGGATTGGCCGCGTCATGTTCGGACCTAGTAAGCCGGACTGCTGAACCTCGTCCTGCTTCAATCAACAAGCCGTTCCTGTGCGAAGAACCTCCGGTAAGTGATCTGCATCTCAGGTTCTCAACAGCTATTATGCAATGAGCCTTGGCTCATGAATTCTGTTTTGTTCACGCCAGAACTATGCCTTAGATGAAATTGAAACCGCTCCGAATCAAAGAAATATTATTTTCGTATGTCTGCAAAACTCTGATGATTCTGTATCCGCTTAGCTCTATCTTTCGTGACTTCACCGGATCAATACGCGGACAACTGAGGTGGCATTCCTATCCCCATCCATCCCCCGTAACACCTCGTCTTATAACAGAATATTTTTTCCCGCATCCCCAAGCTTCTCCCTTCTACCACAGCACCAAAGTTCGAGTTTCTCGCTGACCGTACAATATCACAAAATATTCACCGCACACCACCGTTAATGCCAAAGCAGTAGGCTAGATAAGGGATAATCTCTGGCCATGTTCAAATTCGGGGTAATTCAAGCGAACCATAGGGCTGTTGAAGACCTTGTCGACGGAATTGGTATACGGGTGTCGTTTGCGGCTATGTGCCCTTTGTTGTAAGTTTCCTACTTGTCTGATTGTTTGTTGGTTTTACATCTAATTCCCCGTACTACTACTAGACTAGGTAAAATCATGAACGTCCGTTTCCATAACGTCGATATGGTCCGGTCCCCTCTCATTCTGATTATTTCGTTCACGCCTTGTCATCCAATTTGTTCGATTTATTGCCCCTGAGGATTAGCCAGGTCGGACCCTTGAGTATACGAATGATACAACACTTCGTGTGAACGACGTCGTTCGGCTCGGTTGGACCCCTGACACCGATGAAATCCTTGCTTCCTCAGCTGTGTATCGTAGAGGACGATGAAGCAAGTTTCTCACTGAGTCCATCGCTCGACTCCTTGGCTTCCATCCCGTTCTCCTCGAAGGATATTAGCGAGGTGAAGAACGATTGCGGACATGGGCTAAAGAGGGGTCTATGTGCTTGAAGCTATCTGGATTTTGCTACATGTATCCTACTCCCACATCCTACCGTTCACGCGTTCCCAAACTATCCCAAATTGAACATACATACAGTATCTGCACAATTGTATTTTACATGAGCATATGTCTGCAGGCTCCTTATTGTGTTGTATCTATCTAGTTCGATCCCTTGCGACGAGGTCTAGCCAGTATGAAGACACCCGAAGTATTCGCCTCCAGATCCATTTCTTGGACAGTGTTCTGTACTCCCGTATCCCCACGTTTCTCTCCTTCTACAACAGCATCCAATTCCGAGTTCCTGGTCGCCCGTCCGATATCCCAGAAAGTCAAGTCGCTATCCTCTCCATTCTGCATACCAATGCGATGGCACTACATGCCGCTGTTACTGCCAATGCAGTAGCGTATACAATCCACAATCTCTGGACACGGTAAACCCATACGAGTTTATCCTCTGCCACTGATGGATTAACCGTGGTTGTATGGCCCATAGAAGATATCAATGCGACGGTGGCATTGAGTACGATCTGCTCCAGTGCATTGACGACATTCTCGCTGTTTGGGGTGAACGTTCCAGCTGTTTCGTTCAGCGAAAATAGATTACTGGACGCTAGTAGGTTAGTTCCAGTAATCGATAGCCCAGTTGTCGTGCGAACGATCGTTCCGTCGAGCTGGTCATAAAGCCAATTCCGCATGGATGCGTAGGTGGTCCAGTACGCAAGGTACTGGGGGTAATCGCCGTCTTGCAGACTACCGCAACTGGGCCGTGAAAATGATTCATGCTCTATAAAGTAGTTGTAAGATATGATACTGGGGGAAATATTTCCAGTGTTATTTACGAATGACATGACAGACTGCTGTGTGGTGTTATAGAGCGAGCAACGAGCTCCAGCAATGGTTGTGTTCCCATTAGCGTCGTACGTAGTACGCCACGCCATGGACATATTTGCGACCAAATAAGTAGTCCTGTCGATGTTGTATGTAGCATTATACACAGTCGTTAAGTCGTCATCGCTGGGGACCATCGTGCTGACTTGATCCATATTAAGCTCTGTACATCGCAGAGCAGGTGCAGCGTATTGAATCGTGTAATTGCACGCCGTCCCTCACCCTGCAGGTGCATTCCAGCTAAGAAGCGTATCCGACTGCAATGCTTGGCCCAGAACCTTTTGCCATGCCGCAGAAGGGTAGGGATCGCACTGTACTTCACTAAGATTAGTTTCGCTGAAGTAAACTGTGGGCACGGAGATAGTGGTGTTTTGTGGCGAAGCTGAGCCAACTTCGAGAGAGTTAGGGGCGAGGATGGATACAAGCGCAAATGCTTGTAAAAGTGTCGCAATAATGATAGCAGGAATAGCATTCCTGACTCTTCTAGATGAGGCGGGGCAGAGAATTCGGAACGGATTGGATAAACCAAAGAAATGGATTAATTGAAGGATAGTGAACAGTCGCCGGCGGATAAACCGCCGAATCTGCTGAGTCCGTGAATGATGGTTTTGTGTTTGAATATAAGATACTCACGAGTTGCGTAAGTGATACCGAAACTGATGCCATGCAAAGCCACTGGACCAGTGCGCTGAGCACATTGGAGGAGTTCTTGATCCAGAATTGGCTGGACACGGTGTGTCCTTGGAGGACGAATAGGTAAACATGGTGTAGCCCAGCAGTAAGTGCAGCACCAAACAGTAGCCCGGTTATGACCCCTGGAGTGCCTCCTAGTCGTATTCGTCGAGCTGTGGGCGGTGACTCGGTCAGGGTGGCAGGCGAAGATGAAAGACCTGCTTCCGACCAAGTTGCGGGAGAGGGGAATGATAGATCATCGTTGGACCCGGAGGGTGAGAGTAAGTCAGCGCGTTCCTCTTTATGGTAGTCCACGGTACTACGTCGTTGTGAATATTGCGTCGAATGATATGGTGAAGTAGAAGGTTGGGGTACCGACACGGATATGGTAATGAGATTTATTAATTAAGTGAGGATGCGCGCTTATTCACCATGACAACGAGGGGAGAAAGAATGTCTGTTGACAGAAGATACCAACTTATGGCGACCCAGAATGGTGAGCTAAAATCAAAGCCGTAAGATGTGAACATGACATTCACAGCCGCCTGCCAATTCCCCCTCAACTGGAAGTGCCAAGATATTGTATTCAATAGGAAGCAGCACTCGTGCCAAGGGAGCAACTGACAAGCTCGACTTGGCCTTGGCAGTTTACGCAATAATACTGCTGAGAGATAGCAGTGGATCAATACTATGCCTCAGCTATATGATCAGTACATTAAGTCGATCTGACGGCAAGTTCCTTCAATGCATATGTGGATGATAAAACCGGTGACCCACTACAAAACACGGGGGCGACGCTAAGGACCGAGAAAAGCATTGCAATAGAGTTTGATTTCTGAATACCGAGCGCTTGGTGACACATAAATCGACGACGCGCATGAAAAATCCTACATGGATCATGGATCAAGATAGAATAAACGCCACGGATTAAGAAGCGGTGTGTAGTTTGTTGCCACTCTTGGCTAACTCCAAGTCTAGCATGATATTTTTGGGACCACGGAGGATGGGGCCATTACGGTTTAGGTGAAAAGCGCAGTAGAAACTGAATACAGGAAGCGCATACCAGATACAGCCTGTTATATAGAAATGCAATAGACGCACTTCTTCTGTAAACATATGGTGATCCTTCTTCCCCCTCTGCTGGCGACAGAACAACAACTACGGAGATATTGGGCGAGGCTATGACGGGCGGTTCGCTATCAAGTGGCGATGCCCAGAAACGGACGAGATGATTGGTGATCGCGACAAAGGCGATATCAAACTGGGTAGTGCGAAGTTATGAGGAGTGGTTCACATTTCGGAGATGCAGCGTCCTCCGGCAGACGTCTTCATGTTCTCATCATTTGCCTCAGAATTCAAAAATGGGTGCTTTGTACGGAGGGTCGTGCGCAGCAGCTATTAGAAAGCTGTGAGGGATATAGAATGATACGTAGAGATACCACACACTGTAAGAGAGAAATTATAAATTTGCCTGCAGCCTCATAGATGAAAACGACGTTTCAGATGGTTAAGCTCATCTCACATTCCCTGAAAGGTGACTGAGCAATGACCATACATGGACAGTTATTCTCAACATCCCAAGGCAACGTCCTCGCATGCTTCGCCTTACGTCTCTGCCAATCGGTCTTCTGGCGTGTTTCTCCGCAGTCCAGAGACCGCGTACTTCTGCTCTGAATTTAGCCACAGCATCGTGCATGAAAACGACGCTTCAAATGGTGAGGCTCATCTCGCATTCCCCGAAGACGGCGGAAAAATGGCCAAATCTGGATTCTCGACGCCCCAGGGCTAGGTCCCGGGGACACAACCCTGTCTGCCAATCCGCCCTCTGGCAAGTCTCTCCGCCGTGCAAAGCCTGAGTCTTCCCGCCCTCCTTCAGACACTACAGACAGATGCGTAAATTGGCCCCCTCCCGTTTCTGACATGCCCTGCACGCCCCGGGGTGGCGAAGCATGGGGACTGTCATATCCCGTAGAAGGATATTGTACAAGGGTGCTCGATACAGTGCTGCACTACAGATAGTGGGGAAATCAGTAATGTATGCCCCCGTTGGTGAGAATCGTGGATGTAGGTTCCTGTCGAACCTGACATCGCGAACGGGAACTGTCTTTGTGAAACATTGTGCAAGCAAAGATAGGACGGAGAGATCGACGAGGTAAACATCGCTGCGGTGTGTATGAATACGAGATGTTTATCTATCCCCGGTGATTCCGTCCTTCTTGTTGAAAGTCACGTAGAGTAGACTGCATCTGCCGCGAGAGCGAAGACATACGGTACGTCGTAGCGAACGACACCATCGTTATAGTCGCTCTCGACAGAGAATTATACACCACAATACCTGCAACAACATTAGTTCATGCATGGATGACACCATGTGGCACAGATACGTACACTTTACACGGCCCTTCACGAGTAACTTCAGGGTGGTTTCAAGTATACGTCATCGTCTGCTGATCCAATGAGTGATTGAATCTTCAATATACCTGTCAGATGAAAAGTCGTTCATTGCATTAAACGCCGCACCTTGACTTTCTGTGAGCTTCCACGGTTGACAACGACGAGCGATTATGAAGTTGGTATTGAAATTTGAGGACGGGAGGGGAACGAAAAGGTCGTTTAGACCTAGTGTGTCGACATAGTGATGAACGGTAAAGAAAGGAAGGGTACGGGTATGGCATACAAGACTGGTACGCTCTATTTCAAATGCATCTGTGCCTTAATACCCTGGATACCACTATATTGCTAAATATAGATATGAATTCTTTATAAATATAATAAATACAACTATTTTGGGAAAACCTTTTTAGTACTGTAGCTCCATGTATGGAAGCAATTAATGGTAAGAAATAAAAGAGGATTGATTGTGTTGCTTATAATCAATGTCTAAATGGTGGAAGGAGTGATCAGTTGCCTAGGTTAGAGTTGGAGACATTAGACATGTCTAAAATTCTTAGTGATGCCTGGATCAGGCCAAGAGGTTCACAAAAAGTTAATAAATACAAAGGGTCAATTAAAAAATTTCAGGCTTTTGCTGTACCTCCTCCTCTCTGTCACATGACTACTATGATGTCATATGTACTATATCAGGTATGTCAGAGATGCCAGAATTGAACTTAGCCAAGAAATCAGCAATATCAGGCTGTCTCTGCTCTTCAATGCCAGTTTTACATTCATTGGACTCATATATTGATGAGGGATCTCTATATTAATCAGATATTATTCTTGTTAGAGATATTGCAGGAAGTTGTGAAAAGAGTGTAAAAGGTTCAAGTTGGCATGATGCTGGATGACCTTGGAACCAATACTTACTGCTTATGGATGAGTTTAGTAGAACATTCTAGATAATTTTCATAGTATCAATACAGGCTCTGTAGGAGCCAGAGAATACAAGTTCAATAGTCTGGCTTTACCAGCCACTAGTCTACCCACTGCAAACTGTTAGATCCGAACTCCAGTATAATAAACAGATGTAAACCAAGGGCTGTATCATGTTTGTACAGTCACCCTTGGAGTTGTGTGCTTATCGGATAACTGAGAATTGAGGGACTAAGTCTTAGTCTAAGCATGAGGTGAGACAACAAGAGAAGTTTGGTATAGATAAACTTTAGCTCGAAGCTGGGGATAATACAGTGAGAGCTATGCTACTTATATACTGTTCTGCATGTTCTATAAATATAGGTGTCCATGCATGAAACAATGAAAACAAAAGTACTGTTGTATTTCGACCATATCTTCATGGGGTGTTACATGTTATGCACATCTTCACCCAGTTACATCTTCATTATGATGTCATCTACCTTAATAGGCAGTCCAGTGCATGCCAGACCGAAAATTTATTGCTTTATTGAGTAATTTAAGGCACTAAATGGGCCTGTTACATGTTATGAAGTTCACCTATCTTCACATAATGGACCCCCATTACACGTTATGTGAAGATACGGTCGAAATACAACAGTATAATGGAGTGATGGTCGCAAGTCGCAGTACAATGGCTGAGGTTGCTTGGTAACATCATGGTGATTGGTCCACGTTCTGTGATAGGCACCAAGATAAGATAAGTGCCTGGGTAGAAAAAGTAAATAAATTGTAACACAAACCTACTGTTTCCAACAATTCTGTCTTATATAATATGTCAATAAATTACAATATATACTTAAATATCAGCTCCAGGCCAGCTCCAACCCAACTGAGTGTAATATTGGTTGGATATCACTGTTCTGAGAGGTCATATAAATTTTTTCATGACCAGCAGTTGACTCTCTCTCCCTACCTGGTATTCTGGGCTGACATTCTGGCACCCCCTTGGGTCAGGCTTAAAGCCTGCGACCTAATCTGACCCAGCCTGACACTCAAAAGCCCAACCCTAGTAGAGGGCTTTGGCAGGCTCAGGGCTCAGACTCACACTTTGTGGAAGCCTGACCCTCTAAAACTTGGCCTGACCCAACCCAGACATCACTAAAAATTCTCAGTATGCAAACAAGAATCATGAGAGAGAGAGAAAAACATAGATGCAAGACCATACAAACAAGCACTAATGTATCCATCTTTTAATGATTCATCTAAATGTGTGTGAAATAAAAGAATAATAATTTTTAGTTTTATATTCTATAATAATAATAACCCAGCTCGATGACTATATATATGACTAAGCAATCATCCGCCTCGATGCGTGACAAGTCACATGATGTGACAAAGAGCTTCATCTAGCTGGATAACATGTGACTACAATCACAGTCACAATTTTATTTACTGATTCAATGAGGTCTAGAAGTGTTACAATTCAGTTTATTTGCTTTAATTGCTATGTATCATGGATCTGTCACATTATATCTCTCACTGTCTGACCAGTCTTAAAATATTATTATTAACTTGATCTGTACTTGAATTTAAAACATATTTTATGCAAGTCTAATTGCCATAAGCACATACTGTATGTACTGATATGGATGAGATGTAACATGTAACACTGGGGCCATCTCATCTCTTAAAACAAAGAATGTAACACATAATGAGGGGGTCAGTTTCATCCTCAGAGAGTGTTATTGAGCCAAAAAAAGTGAAAAGTGATTTAGTAGGTCACAGCCTGTCACAGATCCTTGCAATGCTGTGGATGAGAAGAGAGAAGATGAAGATCTGCAGTATAAATACCAATATTTAAGCACAGTCACAGATGCATGCATCTTAGTCACAATTAATATTCTTTCTATATATGTATTAATATAGCAAATCAATGTGTCTGAGGTCCTACTACTATGTATAGTAAGAACAAATATATACACACACTGGCTATACATATAACCGGAGCGTACCAGTCTTGTATTCCATAGTACGGGGTCGGAGCCCAACATAGTCAAGCTACTCGCCACACAAGGGTCCTATAGAGAGAAGCTGGTCAACCTTCTTAGCCATTGATAAAGCCTGTACGACGCACAGGGATCTTGGAAATATTCGCTAGTTGACGCCTGGGAATTGGCTTCCATATTGAAAGAACAAAATTATTTGATGGCGGCACAGCGACCCTACAGTCTCAGAACCCGTCTTCAGCATGACAACCAGAAAAAATAAGCATTGTCGCATACCTCATTGTCCTGCACACGCGCATCTATCCACAGCCATCCTGGGATTGTTCATCTTAGTAGAGCAAGCGTGGGCAAAGCGTTCGCCATGGTGGTGGTCGAAAGAAAGTCGTATTTGTTTGATGTTGTTGATCTTCGATGGCGCAGCAGCGGGATTGGCCATGTCATGTCCGGACCTGACCGCACCGCTGAACGCTGAACCTCATCCTGCTTGTGTCCTGCTTCAATCCTCAACAGCTGCTCAAAAAACCTCCGGTAAATGATCCCTATCTCAGGCTGTCCATAGTTATCAAACCAATGGTCCTTGGCTCATGGATTCTCTTCTATTCATTCCAGAGCTTTGCTTTGGATGAACATCACAACAGCTCGGGGTCGAGGACATATTTATCTTCGAAGACACCTGGGGTACTTGTTCCTATCCGCACCCATTCCTTGAACCACCTCATACTGTAACAGGGTACTTCTTGGCACTTCTCCAATCTTCTCCCCTTCTACCACAGCATCCAATTCTGAGTTCCTGGTTGCCCGTACTCCCAAAAATTCAAGTCGCGCTCCCTTCCATCCTTCAAGATTCAGCTTCAGCAGGCAAGCCGATGCGATGCCACCATATGTCACCGTTAATGCCAAAGCAATCGCGTAGATAAGCCATAATCCCCGGCCATGATGAACCGATATAAGTTAATCCTGCACCACAGATGCATTGACCAAGGCCGTGTGGCCCCCTGGAAGTTATCATCGCAACTGTAGCATTTACCAGGATCTATTCCAGAGGGCTGATGACACTTTTGCTGTTCAGGACGAACGTTCTGGCTCTTTGGTCAAGCGAGAATATTAATTTGGACAATAACTTGGTGACTTCAATAGACATGTACAGCAGCGACGTCTCGGGCGAGTATATGGATGCTTCCTCTAAGCGAATCATAGCGCCATGGAAGACCTTTTTGATGGACTTGGGGTACGAGGGTCTTTCGTTCCGCTATATGCTTGCACGTCCTTTGTTGTGAGGTTTTTTCTGGTATGAAAATCTGTTACAATTCTAATTCCCTGTACTACTACTAGAGTGGGCAAATTATGAATGCCCGTTTCCATAACGTCGATATCATCCTGGTTTCCTGTCATTCTTGTGTTTCCATTGACTCCTTATCCTTCAATTTGTTCGATTCGATTCCCGCTGAGCATGAACCAGTTCAGACCCTCGAGTATACGAAGAATACATCCCTTCGTGCAAACAACGTCTTCGACAATGACGACGATCATATAGACACGTTCTTCATCACAGATTTAGAGGACGGAAATACGTCATTCGGCTCGATTGGTCCCCTCATACCGACTAAATACTTACCTCCCCAGCTGTGTATCGTAGAGGACGAAGAAGCAAGTGTCTCGCTGAGTCAATTGCTCGACTCCTTGGGCACTATTCCATTCTCCATGAAGGATATGAGCGAGGTGAAGAATGACTGCAGACGTGGGCTGAAGAGGGGCCTATGCACTTGAAGCTATCTGGTTTTTGCTATATGTATCCTACTCCCACATCCTACAGTTCACACGTTCCTGAACTATCACAATTCGTACGTACACACAGTTTCTTCGTAATTGTATATTATATGCACATAGTATGTCCGCAGGCTTCCTATGGTTTGTATCTATCTAGTTTGATCCCTTGCGACGAGGCCTGGCCAGTATGAAGACACCCGAAGTATTCGCCTCCAGATCCCTTCCTTGGGCAACATACTGTAGCATGGTACTTTCTCCCGCATCCCCACGTTTCTCTCCTTCTACAACAGCATCCAATTCCGAGTTCCGGGTCGCCCGGACAATATCCCAGAAAGTCAAGTCCCTATCCTCTCCATTCTTCAGTATGCAAGCCAACCCGACAGCACCACATGCCGCTGTTACTGCCAACGCAGTCGCGTATATAATCCATAATCTTTGGACGTGATAAACCCATACCAGCTGATCCTGTACAACCGATGCATTCACCATGGTTGTTTGGCCCCAATGAGTTATCATTGCGACGGTGAGATTTACTAGGATCTGCTCCAATGCGCTGCTGACATTTTGGTTATTTGGAGTAAGCGTTCCGGTTGTTTCGTTCAGCGAAAATAGATTATTGGTGGCCAAATTGAACTGGGAATCAGGGCTAGGATCACAATAGGAGAATGTCCCATTCCTAGGACTATATTCTGTTATGCATATAAGGGCTCCATTGAGCTGTTCAAAGAGCCAACTCCCAACCACTGCGTAGGTATATAAGGAGACGGAGGTGACATTGCTGCTTTCCCAGGAGTCAAGACACGCCTCGTCGAGAAACACTTCGGGGTCTGTATTTACTGGGTTGTTATAGGATGTGATATTGGGGGAAATCATTCCGGTGTTGTTTACGAATGATACGACAGATTGCTGGGTGGTGTTCCAGAGCGCGCAACGAGTCCCACCAATCGTTGATTTCCCATTAGTGTCAAATGTACGCCATGCGATGGACATGGGTTCAATATCCCTCCCAGGGCTGTTCGTAGCATTATACACAGTCCTGTTATAGATGTCCTGGATGGGGAGCATTGTGTTGGCTTCATCAATAGCGAGTTCTGTACATCGCAGAGCAGGCACAGTGTATTGGATCGTGTAATTGCATGCAGTCCCACACCCTGCAGGTGCATTCCAACCCATAAGTGTCTCAGACTGCAATGCACGGTCCAGAACCTTTTCCCAGTCTGCAGAAGGAGTCAAACTGCAAGCAAATCCATCGATGGGTTTATTGAAGAGAGCTGTAGGTGCGGAGATAGTGGTGTTTTCGGGCAATGCTGAACCAACTTCGAGAGAGTTGGGAGCAAGTATGGATACAAGCGCAAATACCTGCAAAAGTGTTGCAATGATGATAATGGGAATGGCATTCCAGAGTCTTCTGGATGAAGCGAGGTGCAGAATTTGAAGAGGATCAGGTAAACCAAATAAATGGTTGATTTGAAGGATAGTGAATGGTCGGCGACGTAGCAGATACCAGATCTACTCAGTCCGTGAATCGAAGGCTTTTAGGTTTGAATACAAGATACTCACGAGTTGCGTAAGTGATACCGACACTGACCCCATGCAAAGCCACTGAACCAACGTACTCAGCGCATTGGAAGAGTTCTTTATCCAGAATTGGCCTGACACGATACGTCCTCGGAGGATGAATAGGTAAACATGGTGCAGAACAGCAGTAAGTGCAGCACCGAACAGAAGACCGGCTATGACTCCTGGAGTGCGTCCTAGTCGAATCCGTCGAGCGGTGGACAGCGACTGGACCAGGGTGGCAGACGAGGATGAATGTCCTGCTTCCGACCAAATTACGGAAACGGGAAATGATGGGCCGTCGTTGGACCCGGAAGGTGGGAGTAAGTCATCATGTTCCTCTTTGTGGTGGTCCATGGTACTACGTCGTTGTGAATCTTGAGTCGAACAATATGGCGAGGTAGAAAGTAAGCGTACCGGCAAGAGTGCGGCGAAAGTCTTTTGAAAGAGACGCCTGTCGTTTCAAATGAAGATCCGAATCGAACTCGTAAGATGTGAGTGTCAATCTAACCTTGTGACGGGGTTTGACCAAAGCGGCAGAACATACTAGGGTTGAGTACTGATATTCCGTTAATAGCTTTCTACAGTACGAACATCGTTAAGTTTCTGTTCAAGAGTATCGACGAGTAATAAAACCTACCTCCATCCTTCGCGCGTCACAGCCGCCTGATTATTCCATATCAGCTGGTAGCTCTTGTGATGATAATTAGGAATATTTATTTTAGGGGAGCCAATGAAATCGAAAGCTTCACCTTATGATGCCATACAGCTGTACCATAGAACCGGGACAGAGAATGATCTGTAGAAACACCATAGATTTTAAGAGAGTAATCGTATTTTTTTTTAACCACCACGTATATGGAAACGATACTTCAAACAGTGAAGGTTCCCTCGGAGGTGACTAAACATCGGCTATATCTGGATAGTGTTCTCGATGCCCTGAGGCTCTGACCCCGCATGATCCACCCTACGCCTCTGCGGATCAACCGTCTGTCATGTTTCTTTGCAATACAGAACCCGGGTCTTACCGCCATCCTTCATACACTGCGGACACATACATGGCTTGATCCCAGCCTGCTTATGGCACATCCGGTGAAGAGGCTTCTGTGCGCGTAAGCTAGAAATGCAACAGCATCGAAGACACTGATCACACCCACACCCAACACTACACACACAAACCCTCAAGTTCGTGGGGGATTCTGATGCAATAGAAGCAGATAGAATTAGCACAACCAAACTCTCAGAATATATAGTACGCTGTATAGCGATAGCGCTCGTATCGTATCTAGATTTCTCTAAGTCCAAAGGCTTTTAAAACAAGAGGAGCAACAGTTGTCGCTGGGCCTCAAGGCAAAGGTGTAGTAACAATACACACAATGTCAAGAGACGCACACAAAACCCTCAATAAGTCTCGAGCGACACACGAAATGACCTCAAACAACTTAAAACACACAATACATGACTCAAAGCTTCGCGCTCTAAGCAGAAACCCTTCACAAAACCGTCCACTAAAGCCACAGGATTCAAACCTACGCGCTCAAGCTTCCAAACCAATCATAGATCCACAGGGTTCTAACCTATGCGATCCAGAGACTCAACAACCTTATAAAACACCGTCCGCAAGCCACAGGGTTTGAACCTATGCCACTTGGGAAATATATACCCTCAAGCGAGCACTAATCAAGCCAAAGGGTTTGAACCTCTGCCACCTGTAGTGCCTCGCGTCACAAGAAACCCTCAAAGCACAAGAGCGCATCCTCAATGACACTGAACTCTTCTTCTCAGGTTAGAGCGCAAGTCACCCAACCAATTAACAATCACACAAGTGCCGCGTTAGCTTTCTATGCCTCGCGCGCAACTCAATTCACTCAATATGATATCAATTCTAGGTATATTCTCTCGCTCGAAGTTACAAACTGATCCTGATGCTAGGGCATCAAGCTGAGGGCTTGCGCGCGACTACAACGGGGGTCCGAAACTTGTATACTACAATTTACACTGCGCTATTTATCTAGTCTACGTCCTACAAATTAGTACAACCATATATAGTATTATTTGGGTTGCGGAACTCCGTTTCCTGGGTCCCGCGTGTGTCGTTGTCATCACACCATAGCTTGGTGGTTACTCAGAGCTCCATCCTGGGGCCAGACTCTTGGTTTCTCCATGACTCGAAGTCAGTTAGCAGTGCCCAGCATGCGTATGGATGTTACTTGGTATATCCTCGGAGTTGCAGCATTCCGCGCAGCTCACGTATCTCGGAATAATGTCTTCTAGTAATTTCTATGGTAGCTAGACCAACCAGCTCCTTGTCTAGGTCTCGCGCGCTTCGGCCGAAGCCAGAAACCTCGGATTTAATCGCATTCTGACATTCTAAAGTCTAGAGCGGCATCTGCCAGTACGGCAGTGCCTGGTGTGTCATAGATCAATGTTGCACGAAGTTTTAATTATCTCACAAGCTTCTTCTGTTCTATTCTTAGCGCGGGTATTGTATACACTGTCAGCGCACTCAGTGTCGAGTACTAGGACTTTAGACATAGTGTGACCTATATAGTATCACTCTCAAGTTAAGCCATGCGCTCCACCCAGCGTCACTCAAGGCATCTCATTGCCTGCACCTTAAATACTGCGCTCTAGCTATTGCTTCTCTGCATTGGTAACTCATTATTATAAAATGTATGTATTAATACATTTCGCAAAATTACACGCGTAAATGCTTTCAGAGCGCGTCACCGGCATGCATCCGGGTAATGAATTGTGGGAAGAGATCTGAGACAGATCCTGCTAAGAACATTTGTGCGGTGCATGCATTGATGGGCGATGTGCAAGCGCTGCGCTATAAATAGTGGAGAAGTCAACAATACACGGTGTACACCACAACGGCGTGATATCCCGATCATCCCATGCTTCCTAGTGTCGGAGTGAACAGCATCTGCAGTGAGAGCACAACACCGTATGGTAGCGAACGACACCGTCATTATAGTTGTTATTGAAGGAGAATGATACACCAGGATGATTGCGACGTCATTAGTTCATGTATTGCAATAAAATGTAGTGCGTATACGTGCACTTTGCGGTCCATAAAAGTATGACCCCGTTTCATTCAGAACCAACTTTTGAATGTATGATGGGTTCAAACATACGCCACGTCCGCCGATCTGATGAGTGGTTGGACTTCCAGTTTAGAGGCCATTTATCACATTAAGCGCCGTACCTTATCCACGAGCTTCTATGGTTGGCCGTCATGTACGTATATGCACTTGGACTGCGAATCTTTGTCAGCCTTCAGTTGCTCAGTGAAATTTTGACTTTTCTCTGCCATCGACAAGACACTGGGAGCGCTGATAGAAGGGGAAAAGGGCAAGCTATGATGCCAAATCCCACGAAGTTAGGCTTACAAAAAGTAAAAGGACTTCGTTTACTCGCCATTTCGGTGCTGATGGGATACAGGGAAGGTTGACATCTGTAAGATATATACCAAACCGTTGGGGGCGTTGTGGACGGCCATTTGAGTGTTGGATTTTCACGTTGGCGATGCATCGAAGGTACGAAGAACATTTGAGACAACTGCAAAATTACCAGACGTTCAAGGATGGGTGATACCGGAGTGCAGGATTTGCAGGAGCAACTAGATACTGCAGGATCAATATTGCCTGATATTTGGTGCATATACGAAGATGCTCACCTGCTAGAGGGCGACCGTTTCTCTGGGTGAACTTTCCTGACATAGTGAAGCTTGGAAGAAAATTTGGGCAGTCTAGCAGCTCTAGCCATTGGCTACAGAAGGACCCTGACATGAAATTCAACCTTCTTCACCTTCTTAACCAACGATGAAGCCTGTACGACGGATAGGGATCTTGACAATATCTGTTATCGACACCTAGTAAAAGACGGTTTCACTATTAACATTCCGAGTCCTATGTATATAGGATTTCGGTTATTATGCAAACCTGAGCTTGCCGTGGGAAAATTCTATTCGAGGAATCAATCCATCACGGATTTTGCCGACTGATCCGCCCCAGCCGACCGTGGGATTTTTTCTATTCAGTGCCATTTTCTTCCGATTGCTCTATCCGATTATCTCCTGCTTTCCACCTTACTACTCTGGCTTCTTCATATCTCTCCTGCATGCCTGTCCTTGCTTCGCTTACTTTGATTTTTTCCTTCCCATTACCAGCCATTTGTATGACTTATCATTTACCCTCGGTTCCGCTGTAGAATGACTTTCTTTGGCAGGTTGGCAGGTATGACTTCACCTCTTTTCTATCACCCGGCGCTCACCAGGAAATACATTTTGCTTGCGCAGCGCACAGTTCATTTGGTGACGGCACAGTGTAGAGCTACGAGCCCGTCCAGTGACTGTCTGACTGAACCGTCAAAATCGTCACCATCCAACGACAGGTCTACGGGCAACTCCGAGGCGGTTCTTACCTGTAATACAGCGGTCTACGAGAAAGATTTAGGCCGGACATATGCGATAATTGTTGAGGATCCTGGATGGAGCAGATTCTAGACACAGGTACGTTTGGAGTGCATAAATACTGGAAGTCGAGCTCATTCTTCAAATCTTCGCCTTCGGAGGAATCAATTTGGTGCGACGCGCGTCCAGTTCCAAGCACCGCAGGATTAGCGGGGCACGTAGTTATCGATCGGATGTGCGAGTTAACAAGGGGCTTGGAATGCCGGCTTGATCAACAGGAACCGAAGGTGAAGGCGAGTTGCAATAGATTTGATACTTCAATTCCACGGCTAAACAAGTTTGGCTCGCAGGAAGCTTTGATTTCGAGGTCTCTCGGCCCATATGGTACCTGTGTCTGCTCTCTTTCGTCGTACTCGCATGTACTTCTCGCGAAGACCTTTCTGAATACTCTTCCTTTCTTGACGCGCGTTCATTGGCACGAGCCGACAAATGGGGATGCCGCCTCGAGAACAGGGGCTTTCGTCACAATGCTGGCCAGTGTGTGGAAATGCAGGCAGTGTCTCGCAATGTAAAACCACCATTTACCGCATATATCGTGATATGGCCTCCGTTAATAAGACCAGAATTTATGACGTCGAGGCGACAACCAGTGGAATCAAAGGGACCGCATCCAGAGGTTATTCAGCAATCCCCGAACATGGCAGATCTTAACATGGCATAGTGACGTCGCTTTCAGGTCGAGTAGGTCTTGTTACAGTCGGAGGAACGGGGATGTATGCTCCTTGATTCTCGTTTACGACCCTTGAACCGTCTTGCAAAGGATTTATGATTGCTAAAGGCTTTGTTGCAAACGGTGCCAAGGTATACATCACTGGCCGACGGTTGGACGTGCTAGAGACAGCCGCTGCATCTGTTACAGGCACCACAGGATCCATTGTTCTGTCAGTGACTGTCGTTTCTCTTATTATACAGCGTACGCAGATTGCAGATGGACGTAACAGACGAAGAAGACGTCAAGGCTGGCGCAAAGTACATTGAAGATATCAATGGCAGACTCGATATCCTCGTCGATAAGTTCGTCTATGGTGCCCATGGTTCTCTTCTTCTGTACGCTAATCTCTTCGTAGTGCCGGATATGCTGGGGCCCGCAATAAGGCAGGCAGTCACGATCCAGATTTCACCGCAAAGAAATATGCTGCAGAGGATCCTTTTGAACCTGAAACAGTGCAGAACAGGGCTGATCTCTTCACACTCAACACCACAGCACCGTTCTTTGTCATACGTGCATTCCAATCCCTCCTCGTCAAAGGAGCATTCCTCCCGTCCCAAAGGCACGTCAAGCATCATCGACATCAGTAGCGTAGCGGCAAAGTTGAACACATCATCGCCCATGGTTTCTGTATGTGCCTTGTGGTTTGTTTAGAGCTTGAGCTTACTCGGCTTGATTTAGGTCGCATACAGCATGACCAAGGCTGCTTTGGACAAGCTGACAATTGTTCTTGTGACGAGTTTAGGTGGGAGAGGTATCCCGATTAGGGTGAACGCGCTGCAACCTGACCCGTTCGCATCGGAGATGGTGCCTCCTGAGTTTTTGGAGGCACTGAAGATGCAGCTCCTACCTGGGCAGGTCGTGCCGATACCCACGAGGAGACATGGGTCGTGAGTGTTTGGAGTTATTGAAATGCGATTGATCGTTGATATGAGTTTTTAGTGATGCGGAGATGGGCATGACGGCATTCTGCTTGGTAGTATCGGATTATACGAACGGGGTGGTGTTGAGTGTTAATGGTGGATTATCGCTGGTCAATCCTTGACCGGTGTCTATATCTAATGCGAGACTTCCATGGAAATTGAATCAACTTATTTTCCCCTCTACTTTTAGTGCGGTGCATGCCGCACGTCTGAACGCCCGTCATTACGCTAGCAAATACAGCGCCAATAAGTCTCCAGGAATGCTGGAATGAGGAACAACAGACCTCGGGCTGATTCAATCGAAGAAGACGATGCCTGAACTAAAGCAGTCAGTATACCTTTGTGCTCGTTCTGGCAATGTAATTCAGCACGACTGTTCTTAACAACGCGGCGGCATACTCAACCAGGATTTGATGGTGGATCGGGCATAACACAGTCCATCGACCTGTCCCAAAAATTTGCACTAGGCCTTCGAGTCGACTCCCGTGAACTTGGACACAAGCTATGATCATGACATTCACGGAAGAGTTTATCTCATTATGACATGGCACGTGTACAAAAGCAGGTGTACAACTCGTTTAAGACAGGTATACGGAGAGTATTGGAGAAACATTGTTCAGCAGCCTGTCACTTCTGGAAGGGCCCGTAGATTGGATGGATATGACACAAGACACTGCCAGTAGAATGCCGGATATATTCATGTATCGCCAGGTCAAACTATAGAAAAAAACATAGGACTCGGTAATGCCACGCGAATGCGATGGCCCTCACCCCACTAGTAACAGAATTATTCGATGGCGCCCTGCAGTGATAGACATTGTTGCATACCTTGAGTCTTACACACATGTATCCCCGGCTATCCAAGGAGTATTCTCTTCAGTGGAGCAAGCGTTCGCCATCATGGTTGTCGAGAAGAAATCGCGTTTATTTGACATTGTTTTTGATAAGGTTCGATGGGCGGCAGCGGGATTTGCCACACCATCATTTGACTAAATATCGAGTCTCGGTAGGCATATCCTGCTTTCTCCGACCTCTGTTCTGCGACAATTCCCAGTGAGCAGTCTGTATATTAGGTTGTCTATGTTTATTACACCGTGGTCTTTGGCTCATAAATTCTGTTTTATTCGTGCCAGACCCAGCTTGCGCCTTGGACGGAACAGTGATGAGAATACCACTCGGAGTCAAAGAATTATCACATCCATATTGTCTGGAAGACTCTTGTGATCATGTATCCATATAGCTCACTTTCGTATTATGATTATGTAGATATCATCGCAACGAGCATCAGAGTGAGCATCAGACTTTCTAATATGATTTAATTCTCATTACTATGCAGGGAATCGCTCCGACTCTTATTGTTGGTCGTGTCGCCTCTGTACATTCACGTCCCGATGATACCTGGAAGGAAAGCGCGCTTTCTTCCCTCCATTTTGGAACGCGCAACCAGGCGCTAACACAAGCTAGCATCCGGTACAGCGACCAGCGCGACACGACATCCAGTCTTCAAGACGGCAGCGCCGACGCAAACGAACCACTGGAGGAATCGAAGCCTGCAACGGAAGGAGCATGATTCTGGGAGAAAGTTCGGCCAAAGCCTTTCTATCTCATAGAATAAAAGATACGAAGCTACACTTAGGCTACACGTAGCACGTCTAACGTCCACTTCCATTCACATATCATATAGTTTGTAAAATAATAACCTAGAATTTCCTATCGAATATATAGTTCGCTCCACGAAATATCAATCAGCCTCCTTCCTTTAACAGGCTTTTCCGGAGGCTCAGGATTCTTCTTCGCGCCATCTTAGTCTTTGCCAGGAACGTGTAGCTAATGCGCGAAGATGTGGGGGTATCGAAGGCTTACACAGAGAAGAAGGCCCCCGTATGCCAATGACCTTGAGAAGGAAGATCGTATATTGAAACCGGGTCGGTGGTTACTTACACTTTTGATGAAATTTCGCCCCAGGTTATTTAGCCCGGGGCATGCGTCTTACATTCAACATAGCGAAATACTATGCCCTTGTCGCCGTCACACGCAAACAATTGGAGATGAAAAAGGATATTAGGGATCAAAGAGAGAAGCCGTAAATTTGGCCGCAGCGCTGATACACGAAAATCATGCAGTACTTCTCTGTCATACCACTTTCCGTCGGCGACTATATAGCGACCGTACGTCCGTTATTCTCAACGTCTGCGTCCCCGCATGCTCCGCCTTGTGTCTCTGCCAATCGGCCACAGTACAGAGCCCGTATCTCCTTCGTTCAGTGCGAATAGATACGCAACTTGACCCCTTCATGCTTCTGACACGTCCTGCACGCCTCCGGTAGCGAAGTATAGGGGTCATATTCTGTAGAAGGATTGTTGTGCGGTGGCGCTCGATGCATCAGCGCAGGAATATACATAGTGGAGAAGTCGGCAATGGATCTCTCCCGGGTTAGGAATCGGTTTCTGTAGAACCTGACAGCGTGCAGGGGAACCATCTTTGTTAAATATTGGGCAAGTGAAGAAAGGACGGGGAGATCGACAATGTACATATTACTGCCGTGTATGAGTACGATATGTTTATGTATAAGTGGTATTCCAATGATTCCGTCCTTTTTGGTGTTGAAAGTCGCATTGAAATGGACAGTATCTGCCGCGGGAGCGAGGTCATATGGCGCATGGTAGCGAACGGCGCTGTCATTGTCACAGACACTCTTGAAGGAAAACGATACACCAGAATAACTGCGACAACATTAGTTCACACATGGACGGCAGCATGTGGCGATACTTACACTTGACATGGCCCTCGACGAGTGAAATCACCCACTAGCCACAGATCACTCTCAGCTCAAGATACAGGCAAGGTTGACATCTGGAAGATATATACCAGACCGTCAGAGACATTGCAATTGCGCAGAGACTAATATACGTACATATTAAGTGGGCAACGATACAGCCTTATCGTGTATTGCCATGGAATTTTTAGGTGGCTGTCCATCGAGTGTTGGCGTAACTGCAGCAATGGAATCACGGCGATGCGTCAGAGGTGCATTCAGCTAGGAACGTTGAGAGAACCGAAAAATGACCAGTACGGTGAAAGCCCTACCGACTTTCAAACATAGGTGGTACGAATACCACGTGGAGCCCAGGTTTTGGAGGAGCGATTAGATACCCTGCAGCATAAATATTGGGTGGGATCCAGCGCGTATACAAAGGTGCTCACCTGCTGGAGGGCGACCGTATGCATGTATGCATCAACTGACTCGACATAGCCAAGCTTCATAGAAAATTGGGCAGGACACTACACCGCGTGAAAGGTCGGTGAGCCTTTTCAGTCATCCATGATGCCCATACGACGCCCAGGGATCTCGACAATATCCCTTGTAGACGCCTAGAAATAGGCTTCAGTATTGAAAAAACAAAATTTATTCGATGGGGGCTGATACAGTGCCGTCATCAGTATGACAGTCGTAAAAATAGCATTGCTGCATACCTCGAGTCCTGCATCCATCCATCCCCGGCCGTCCTAGGAGTGTTCATCTTGGTAGAGAGAGCATCCGCCATGATGGTGGTCGGGAAGAAACTCGTGTTTGCTTGGCATTGTTGATAAAGGTTCGATGGGTGGCAACGGGATTTGCCGCACTCTTTCGGGGCCTAAGTGGATCGCTGCCAGTTAACGTTGCACGTTGAACCTCGGTACACATATCATGCTTTTTCCAACCTCTGTTCTGCGAAGAACCTCCGGTAAGTGACCTGAATTTCAGGTTGTCTATGGTTACTTATCAAGCAATGGTCCTTGCCTTATAAATTCTGTTTTATTTTGGTTTTATTCAAGGTTTATGCATGCCAGACGTTTCAGCTGATGTCCTTCCCATCGTAACGGGTGAACGTGCCATCACGGTCGGCTGATTTCGGTCCACCGTCCAGAACCTGGACAGACACTTTGGCTTTTGGGGGCCGTCACCATAGGTCACAAGGTGCCTTTCGTCAACTTTGTGACTTCATGTTGTATCATACTTTGTGATCGGCAGGTCGCAAAACACTGAGGCTGAGAAGGGCGATGCTGAAAATTTCAGTTGGCTGTGAGATTCCAATCCCATCCTGATTCTGATATATCACGGGCTATCTTAATCCTGTATGTCGCCTTCTCCCTGTCACAGCGCTTCACTAACTTGGGCTTGATCATTGAGTTCGTTGAGTTCGTTTAGCTGTTCAAGTAGGCTTATCTTTCACCATGCAGTGAACTAGACTGATACCACCTTAGCATTCAAGGAAGAGTTGTTATACACCAAGAACGGTATACCTGGCACTGACATCGTAAATTCAATGAATCGACACCGAAGATGGCGAACGATTGCCCCTCATTTTTCCAATCAATGTTCTCCTGCTGTCGCTTTTCATTTTCCACCATCACCTTCTCAGGGTCCTATTTTGATGTCCCGCGGTTCCTTTGAGCCGAGGGCCTTTGTCCCAACCCCCGTTCATATGCATCATCTTTTATCGATGCATAGCTTGAGGGACGCCCTGATGTCCTGATTGTTTCGTCCCATAGTAAGGGTTCGTCTTTGATTCTCTTGAAACTCTGATCGGGTTCTGACCAGCATTGCATAAAGCGAGTCCGCACATAAACCATACTTCAACTCTCTTTCAAGGGTTCAGACCATTGAATTCGCTTTCTCATACTTCATTCCAGGAAGATTCCCGCTTGACTATGGCTTCACCAACGCAGGTTCCCGAACTGCCCGGCGAGGAGATCGCACTCATATTTCAAATTAACGATGCTGATTTCAACCAATGCATTGTTTTCGGGATGATGCATGGTGAGCAGATATCGTTCAACGTCTATCCATTGCTTACTAAACATGCTATAGGTATATATACATGTGTTTTCCTGCAGACAGTGTGGATAGTCTGCGGTTAGTCTCCATCAGCGTGTCTATAGCATGTTTACTGTCAACTGATATCATTCCCCAGTTTCACGCCGGGAGAAATATCAGAATAAGATTGGAAGGAAAATCATGCTGGCCATCATCGTCGCCTTGTACTTTCTAGGGACGATCGAGGTTGCTGTGAACTGGGCATTTACACGCTACAGTTTCATCACACACGGGGAAACTTTTTGGACCATCTATTCGACGTTCGTTAACGCATCAATGGTAAAACACAAACCATCGACTCTCTTCATGGTTGAGAGTGTGGCAACTAGCATCGCTGGTGGCCTTCAAAATATCTTAGCCGATACCGCTGTGGTGTGTATCTCGCCATCGCTTTGTATCGGTCGTAATGTCCTAATTGTCTGTTTAGATATGGCGTTGTTGGACAGTTTGGGGGTTCCGTTGGTCCATTGTCTTGCTCCCAATTCTTTGCACAATTGGCGGAACTAGTAAGCCCTCTCTTCTACGCCTCCTCAGACCCATTCATTACCTCCTCTAGCCACTAAAATATTTCAGGAAGTTATTGAAATAAACGCTTTATTACTAAATGTACAGGGTCCAGAAGACTACAAACCATCTGCTGTTGATTGGACCATGGTTTATATTTCCCTAAGCTTGGCAGTGACCTTGATGTGCACGATTCTTATCGTATTCCGCATTGTTACTGTTGGGAGGGCAAATCGTCAAACGACACTCGGCGGTTACCGTGCAGTTATAGAGATCGTCGTTGAATCAGCGGCTCTCCTCTCTTTTATCTTGGTCGTCTACATGGTGACTTATGTACGAGGAACATACGCTGCTATCTATGTAGACGCTATCGCGGCCAGCATCAGAGTGAGGTTCAGACTTCTTTATAGCGATCTCATCTCATTACTATGCAGGGAATCGCCCCGACTCTTCTTGTTGGTCGTGTCGCTTCTGGATATTCACGTCCTGACGATGCATGGAAGGGCAGTGTGCTCTCTTCCCTGCATTTTGGAACTCGCAACTATGCGCAAACACAAGCTAGCACCCAGTACAGCGACCAGCACGACACGGCATCTCGTCTTCAGGATGGCAACGTCGACGCAAACGAACCGCTGGAGGAATCGAGGCCTGCAACGGAAGAAGTATGATTCTCGGAGAAAGTCCCAAACCTTCTGTTACGGATACACGTAATAGTACATCCCCATCTTTCACATACCACGTTGTTTGTAGAATTATCCCGTAGAATACGATCCTATTGAGTGCGGAATTAACTCTATGGGGCATTGACCAGAATCCTTCCTTCAACAGACTTCGTAGGAGGTTCAGGACTCTCCTTCGTGATATCGGTGAGCTTCTGAATCATTCAACCTGTGTCTCATCCAATCGCGCCGTCTTAATCTTGGACAGAAGCGTGAGGCCAAAGCGCGAAGATCAGAGGGATATTGAAGCGCTACGCAGAGAAGAACGTCTCTGTATCCAATGGAGGCCGTATATCCACACTTAAGGAGGATTCTGACAAAGGAAACGAGAGTTGAAACATATCTAGGCAGAAAACGTGTGGAATGGAGCCTCTTTTCCAAGGCAACTCATCTCGGAAGGTATGTTGTTTCTTCATGCCATAATAATTCCAGGCTGGATTTTAATTGAATCAGGCGTGCATCCGAAACCGCATACAACCTAAGTATACATGAGTGGAACCACCTGGGGAGGGCGCTACAAGTCGCATCCAGACAGTGGCGGTGGGTACTGATGTCTTCGAGATAATGTGATCAACGAATTCTCCACGGGTTACTTCAACAGCTCGAGGCAGGCATCTTAGATTCAACATAACGAAATACGGTGTCCTCTGTGCCGTAGCAAGCAAAAAAAAAAAAAAAAGGTTTATGTGTAAGCATCGCTAGTATGAGAAGCATAAAAATTCAGGACGCTAAAGACGCATCATTCTGGCTGCGTAGGACGTAACATTGGCCCTTTTCGCACACGGGGTAAGGGTAACGCCCTGAAGAAAATCCTACCTTCACAAGGTAGCGGGCAAATCAGCGTCCTAAAATGAGAGCCATAAACAATCTATCGAAGGGTAGACAGCTCGAGGTGATACCCACTATACGTTGAGAGCTAGTAACGAGCTGGGGTTTTTCGCTATGATGCCGGACTGCCAGACGGTTCCTGATAAATAAAGAGGTAACCTTGGATTTCAACGTGATATTTGGGTTTACCTCAGTGAATGAAGGAGCTCTCGGCACGACTGTTTTAGGTTCATCTTGAGGGAGGATATAAAAGCCTACAATTCATTTGAACTTCTGTCGAGGTTTGGGTGGCTAGTAGTGATAGGTGCTCACATAGTTAAAGGCGCTGACAGCCACGCCTCCTACGACCGTCTCGTGAACAGCCATGCCCTTTCCACCGGACCAAATCACCTATGATGTTATAAACACCCCCGATAACTAGGAAAAGTGAAAAGGAGATACTCACGACATCAGCGGCAGTTAACTTGGGCGATGTTAATGGGCGCGGACTCATGAGATGAGTGTCAGGGTCATACTAGAGCAATTACAGCTCAGTCATGGCGACAAGACATCCGAAGAGTTGTGGCTCTTACGACGTAGGGTAGATCTAAAGATGCAATCATTATTGAAGGGCGCCAGTGAATTCTTAGCAGACTGTACAAACCCAAAGCTCCCGCAGAATGACAGCACTGTTGAGATAATTGTTAATATAGAATGTTACGGAAGATCTGCGTCCTCACAGAAAGCAGAACCTAGTAAATAAGCTTTCGTCAAAGCCCTTGAATAAAAGGGCTATGAGAAACTTGCGTACCGTCAGCCGGCAACCCGTAGGTAGAGGCCTAATCATAATGTGGTACATATCCTGAATCGAAGGATGAGATATACATGAAAAGAAACATAGAGTGAGAGCTGACTTCATGAAGAATATCACCATGCTGGTCGTAATCGACTGGTAAAATGGCTGTAGAAGTAGTAGAAGTCAATACGATCCTCTATGGACATGAATCAATGAATAGCGAAACCTTCTTCGTATCCATCAACCTTGTTGCCTCTCTCGGTACAGACTTGTCTGCCACTTCCGGCGTCTCAAGGGATAAAATCTCAGTCAAGAATGGGGGCCTCGGATACCGGAAGAGCATACAGAAGAAGAGCAAAGTATCCCCCGACTGAGCATCATTTACAAGCCACTTCATAGCGTCGATGATGTTCTTCCTTGTTGGGCGCTGGCGCGGATCGGGACTATCATCTGTGAGCATCGCGATATCCCACGCTTTATAGTTGCAGTAATCTGTAAGGCAGGAATAGTTAATACAGGATGAGAGCAGAGTGCGAAGGAGACCGACATATCAAGAATTCTCTAATGCTCCTCGCATCGTTGATGCATCCTCTAAGCTGATTAGGCTGTCCGAAATAATTGATCCCAATCTTTCAGAAATGTTTATTGAGCGTCGATGGCATAAGGCGAAAAAACTCACACAGAGTGCCTTTCTGCGGGGACCGTGACGGTGCTTGCATCATTGAACAATATGTCCTGAAGTAGAGATCGGAGTGCAAGGCGACATATAGTGCCGTATTTTCGCTTTTTGACTGTACAAGTTTGACGGTGTCGGTAGAAAGTTGGTAAAACATGACACGGTCCAGAAGAGGGTCGTAGAGAGGGTCGCCAGGAGTAGATAGTATGTTATATACCGATTGTCAATGGCGCTTTGGATTGCCACGGTTCCCTGGGGGAGCGTTTTTACGTATATGAGAAATCACGGAAAATGACATACCTCACTTCTATCCCTCTTTGCAATACGACTCATAGCCCCCGGTAACCCACCCTGATTAGAGACTTGAGTTCGGAGTTCGTTATGAGAGACCAATAAAAGCGTCAAGGTACGATTCATGTCTGAATGCTCCGCGCGAAGCTCTCTCATACCGTGTTCAAGTGCCCTAAGGTAGCTGTCAGACACTTCGTTGTTCGCACAAATCCTCAGGATATTCTTTGTCTAAAAAAACTATGAGCGATGGAGTCCTTGAGATGGCTGTGTACGTACGTTAAAGTTTCTCTGCATGTTGTCGACTTGTCGTACGAACCCGTTGATCTCCTCGTGAATGTTCGGGGTCATGAGATACTGCATAATTCTCCCCCTATTAGCATTATTTCTTTCCATCTCCCGCACTTCACCAATGATGGCTTCAAGGCATCTGTCTCTAGTATGTTACAAGGGAAGGATATGGAAAGGGGGTGGAAACTTACCGGTGGAAATCCGCACAGAGTTCTTCAATAGATGACATGTCTTCGCTACCAATCCTCGAATATGTAACGGCGACATCGTTCACTGCTGTCACGGTATTCCAGATGCGCTCGACAAGTTCCTGAAGGTCCCTGTTATTCGTGAAGGCATTCTATAGAGATCCATGATTAGCTTCGACCCGTAATTAGATCTGTATACATACATCGACAAGTTCGAGAATAGTTATAGCCAATGCAGCGATACCTTTGATATAAGGAAGGGGGGCTATATCTCCTGCAGCTTGCAAGCCCTTGAGGAGCACCAAGGTGGGACGAATCATTGCTTTTGCTTTATTCCCCATGGTAAGGTGGAAAGGGAAGATTATGAAGCTGCATGTTTTTAGTCAGCCTTTCGTCAAGAATTACAGCACAAACGATGGCTGTAGACGCACAGCCACTTACCAACAGAAGTCAAGGGTCGTATACGCGTGAGAGCTATGTACGGCCCAGTACGGGTAAGCCAGGTGGATTTTGCGGACAGATCAACAGATGTAGCTTCTATAGTTGTCGGAGGCGTCGAGTAGTGCTGTATATCGATTTCCTTCCTAGCCAGTGATTTATAGTAATATTGTACGCTACGGCATACCGGACCATCCGAGTCGTGTAATGTGATGATATTATAAGATGGTGGTGGTGGTGACTTCCACGGCTAACCGGTCCGGACTCCGACAGCAAGGACCGTGGGAACTAAAAGCACTCGCTTTCCTTCCACCACCATGCCAACCACTTCTCGTAGTGTCGCTGCTGAAGCCCAAGAGCAAGAAATTTTGTGTTTACACGTCGTTGCCGCATATTTGATGCGCAATTCCTTGTAGGCTCGCTTTGGAACGGCGACGGGGTGGTAGGGTGCTGTCCTCATTCTTGGTCGCCTTGCTGACGCTCTTTTTGAACATTCAGTATCGCGGTCTCTGGACAACATTCGGATGCGCTGTCGAGCTCGGTATTCCCTCTGTCAGCACAAGCACTCGTTGGTCGCTAAGACTTCACTATATCTCGGGTTGCGGATATGCCAGTCAGGGAAAAAGTGGTTATATGCGCGTAAAAGAGACTGGAATTTATCAGGAAGGATAACTCTCCACGCATTCTGAAAGTATGTTCCTGTGGCGCCTGGGTTGTCGAGGTATGTGTCATTCTCGTCAGTGGTCTTCACACTCAGATTTCTTGCTATAGTCGATGCGAACCGTTCTGCGTAGCCGTTTTCAGACGGCGAGGGCTTACATTGCGTGTCAAGGATGGAGATTGAGGTGCGTTGCGGATGATTTTCTTTTGAAAAGCCATTCACTCTTGTTGACAGGCGGTATAAGACATGTCCTGGTATCTCCAATATGGACCAAGTAACACGTCTCATTCCACGTCCTTCTTCCGGTTTCGGGCTTCTGTCGTGAAGTGAACAACAAAGTTATCTCGCTCAAGCCCGTAGGACCAGATGTTCCCGTCATTTCCTAACCATATCAACGACCCCATCGGCATCTCCCATGACCGCGCGTCTATGATGTTATGGTGTGAGTGTGGGCATTTACAGCGATACCGTACCGACTGACCCCCTTTGAAGTGTCTTCTCATCCTTGTCGATGTGAATCGGCAGGGCGCCTTCATATCAATATTCCATAGGCTCGACTGATTAATCGATTATACGGGAAGGACACGGCGCCCAACTGCAAACATCACAGACCGAGGTCCGCGTTATCGGGTAAACAAACTCAGCTGACCTACCGCCGTACGTCTGGTTCTGTTCTATTGTAAATTTGTATTGAGTATAAATCGACTCAGATGACCTCTTCCACAATGAAGGAAGGAAGGAAGGTGATGAAAACTCGTGGTTCGCGGTCCTAAGTGGGGCCCTATCGCTTGAATAGGGGCCTCCCCTTTAGCTTGTTTTCAAATACCCATTGCTCCCGCAATGATATAACCTCACTGTCTTTCTCCCATCTGCTCCATTAACGATGTCTTCCACGATCCCGCGATCCGCCTCGACTGTCACCGTCCGCGCCATCAACGCTGGCAAGATTACCTTCCTGCCTGCTTCTCTGTTCTTCGAGCCAGTCTTACCGGGCTACGAAGGATTATCGGGACCAGTCTACACGTTCCTCATCGAACACCCGACGAAGGGAAAGATCATGTTTGATTTAGGGATGAGGAAGGACCAAGAGAAGTATGCGCCTACGGTGCAGGGATTCTTCGACCTGTTCAGGGAGCTGGGCGGGTATGACATGGGCGCTGACGAGGGTGAAACGGTCAGTGAGCAGTTGGTGAATGGAGGAGTGGAGTTGGGCAGCGTGAATGCGGTCATCTGGAGGTAAGGTTTCTCTGTCTTAGCCCTATATGTGCCCTTCCTAATAGCGGCTTTGCATATAGTCATACCCATTTCGACCATATCGGTATGCCCGCTGCTTCATCGTCAGCGTGTAACTGACAATTTCATTTGTACAGGTGGTATATCAACATTCCCCCCACTACGGAGCTAGTGGTTGGACCTGGGACGGACCTTCGGACATATCCTGAACACGAGGACGCGCACCTCATCGAAAGTGATACCGCGTTAGTTTATTTTCTTGTGATTCTAGATCTATACCAAATCTCACGACTGGTAGTGGGCGTAAGGTGACCGAACTCTTGTTCTCAAACGCAACACTGCACATCGCGGACCTTCCAGCTCTGGACTACTTTGGTGATGGAAGCTTCTACGTGCTCGATACTCCCGGTGTAAGTGCCGTGCTTCATTATACCTTCGGATCGTACTGACGGTCCGCGCTAGCATCACACAGGCCATATCTCCGGCCTCGCACGCGTAACGCCTACAACGTTCGTCCTGCTCGGAGGTGATTGTTGCCATCACGTCGGCGACATCCGTCCTACACCGCTCCACCATTCTCTATGCCCCTGCCCTGCATCACTCCTTCAGAGCGCGACGCACTCCCTCTGCAAATCCCACTTCCCCGAAATCGCGTCTGAGCCCCTACTGAAGATCCCTCCACCACCTGCCCCGTCGGTGTACAAGGATTATGAGGCGACGATGCGGTCACTAGAGCGTTTAGCACGGCTCGATGCCGACCCGGATGTATTGATGATCATTGCGCATGATGGGACTGCGCCCGGTGTGGTGGAGGAGTTCCCCGGGACTATGAATGGTTGGAAGGAGAAGGGATGGAAGGAAAAGTTGATGTGGAGATTTTTGGAGAAGGATGGTGGTGGTTGGAGGTTCGGCTGAAGACGTACGCGTACTGGTGTTGGTGTTGTTGGTGTTGTTACCGGCGCAAGGTCCCAATTAGGAACGGCCGGGTCCACAGCCCTGACATGGCAAGCCATGTGCTGTGGCCACGAAGGCTCGTACCGTTTTGATCGCACGGTTGCGTACGTCTCGCGGAGTAGAGATACATCGTGGGGTACATTGGTAAAGACATAGGTGGAAGAGGGCGAGAAACGCTATGTTCTCATTACGAGCGCAGTTTTGCAAACGAGCATAATATCAACATCTTGTCAACGTCGTCTGTCTGGAGTGGAAGTTGTATAACGACGAAACCTGTGGGAGCGCCTGGTAAGAATAATGAAAAAGGCAAACACGATGCGGAAAACGTTGTGACAAGACTCAGATCGCAGCGTTTGCTACTAGTTGGGAACCATTATAGTATAACAGGAGATGAACGTATCCTCCACATCGCGGCGACAGTAATTGACCACACGGGACCGACGGCGCTCAGGCTCCACCCACCCGAGGACGTTATAAGCGCACCAACACTTTTCGGTGTGTGGCCACTGGTGCCAAGAGATGTGAATGGAAGGGAGTCAGAAAAGACGTAGACTTCAGTCTTCGGTGTCGTATCGTAATGAAAATTTCTGGGAACAGTGATGCAACCGCAGAACGACGGAGTCGATATCATTCTAACAACATGAGTCACGTTGAGGCGCAGACGTTACGCGAGCGATGAGGTCATGCCCTTACTGAATCTGAGACAGGGTGAGACATATGTACGCACGGACCATCCGGCTGGCAGGCATACGAAGCAAGGAGATGGGGGGCACAACCACCGAACCATAGCACGGAACACGAACAATAGTGATAGGGAACGCAGATACCGAGCACTCTGTAGCCCAGGCCACTGGCGCATTTCGAATTTGTCCTACGAGCGGGCCGGTGTGCCGTGGAGGACCGGAACAGAGATTCGCCCTTGGCCCGAAATGTCAGAGCGTCCCCAGAACCAATGTAGTCGAGGAGCAAATACTCAGCGCCCGGCGACTTCCGGTGCTATTGATTACGGAAGTAGCGTCTCAAAAGCGTCTTTCATTCACCGATGATCAAAGAAAAGAATATAATTCCCGTAACAGCATTTATCCCCTAGCATGCCGTGCTGTTCATGTACCAACCATATCCAGGGTTAGAATCCCCCCAAACCCACGTTTCTGGCCATTGCTCCTCGATGATATTTGCGATTTGATCTGAAGTCAGACTCGTTGCGGTGATAGCAGTGACGGTGGTGTAGGTTCCGTCGCCGTTCGAGCTTACGGATGGACCGTACGCGAGCTACGCGGAAAGCGTCAGTGGTGCAGCTACGGTACTGGGCTTGGCTTACAGAGATACTGGTGACGCTTGTTCCTTCGGGATAGGTCGATTGTCCGAAACGGTACAAGAATCCTGGTGAACAAGGGTTTCAACTGTTGTGCCATGGCTGGCCTACTTGAAGGACGAACCATAGGTTAACTGGTTGGCAGCTCCGGCAGCGTAGCTCGAGTCTTTGGGAGTGACGACGATGGTACATTTTGGGCCGGCATCGCGAGCTGCTAGGGGAGAAGAGGTGACGGCGGTAGCAGCCAGAAGTGCGGTAAATGCACGGAAGAACATCGTCCAGCTGAAGATTGAGATCCTCGAGCTCGTGAACTTGTACAAATAGTACTAGCAGGGTCGCAATTCAGCATGCGTGGAGCGCGATGGTAATTTTCCGCGGTTGGCTGAAATTGATATTCGGCTGCTCATTTTATTCGTGGGGTTGAGGGAGACGGGAAGTTGCTTTGCTCCTCGAGCGTCGTGCATGGCACGAAGAGCTGAGTATCATTTCGTTTGGACTATGCGGGACAGTACCCTTTTGTCGGATATTCAGTCGGCGGTCTACAATGTTCATAAGCACTCGTAGATGGTGCTCTTGGCTGAGGATTGGGGTACATGACCAGGAACACCCGCACCGCAGTCGTTTCTAGAGCGCCAACCATTGTGGAGAAAGTCTTTCCCTGGCCAATTATCTGATTTGTTTCCATGGAAGATGAGTTTCATGGGGCGCGAGATCGCCCTTTTAAGGATAGAGATAATGGTTGCATCAGAGACGAGGATGAACCTTTGAAGCGTCCCAACAAGCGCGAGCAACTGGACGGTAGTGGGAGGGCTGACAGGTAATGTGAAGTTCTCAGCGTAGCTCGTTTCTGAAACTCGCAGCCTTTCCTTTCTAGTCTTTGTCTGAACAGCTCAACTGAGTGTGCAGACTGTAACGAGCTGCCAAGTTACTATTGAAAATTGTCGTGAGGGCATCTACTTGCCGGTGATGGATATGAGACGTATGTTTATGTTGATGGGCCGCAGTAGGCTACATAACAACCTTAATATCTCCTACGTATTTCCTGACGTTGGCTGAATGCATACCCTCGTACGCAGCGCATGAAAGAACCTCCCCTACCAAATAAACCGGTTATGCTTTAATGAGCGCACCAGAAATGCAACAAATGATATTTCGTTCCTCGACGAATACTAGTACCATGGACATACGCCAGAATCCACCCCGCGATAATCGGCAGACTTGGAGATCAATCCGAGGTCGTTATCACCCGCGGCGGTTATGTCTAAATTTGGCCAGGTCAAAAGGTTGTCAGCTAATGAATCGAACTTTGTCTATCGTCGCGCTATTGCTATGTTGTGGGTTCACTATAAATATTTCATTAAAAAAGCCCCGAAGAATACTGCCGGCAGTGATGAAGACTTCAGGTTTGTCGCTGTCACTGGTGGTATGAAATCTACTCTGATGCGATCCAATGCCCATCGTCGACACCATCCCCTGCCTAGCCACAGGGTATTCTCGCCATTCTCACCACCTTCCGAAGCTATGAATTTGCAGAGGGGAAAGCAAGGAGGACGCCCTGACCACATCCTGATGTTGCTGGATTCCCGGTACATCTCGGTACTTTTATTGGACGTTCTTTTAGTCTAAACTCGAGATACTTCTTCACGAGATGCCAAGGCAAGGAAGCTCAAAGCTCACCTGCAATCAGCGTCATCTGGTATGTCTTGGAGCGATAGTAGACTGGGAACGAATGAGCACCTGAAGGTAGAACCGACATCGTTCAAATGACTTATATTGCAACTAGCCAAAAAAGAAAAGGCATTATACTCAATAGTGAAAACCTTGTTGTACATACATCAAAGAGTAGCATATACAGAAAGCACGTAGAAATCAACCCGACAAAGTACGATACAACCAAACAGATTGAATCTCCGTGATTAACGTGAAAAAGACATGCTGCATTCAGTCCTGATACCAGATACGCGCGCCCTTGCATTTTCCATAAACACCCGGCGTCTGGTACACCGAGCTACCAAGAGCAACGATAAGATCAACGTACGTGGTGTCTTCTGTGATGTAGCTGGACTGCAGAACACGTACAAGCGAGTCCGTAAAAACTCCAATGTGCCCACCATCTTTCCCTTCCACCCTCTTCTCCTTTGCAAACTGGTAGTCCTCACACGCCGTCAGGATGACGTGGGAGTCCATATCCGGAGACCAGTTCTTCGATAAAATGGAGCGATAGCCGGGATAATCCTTCAATTTCTTCTCTCCGGCTAGGAGCATATCTTGAGGCGTTGCGTGTGTCGTTTGAGGTAGAGTGCGAGCTCCCGGCTCTGGTAAACCTATGGATCCACCGTGGCAACGGTCAAGAATGACGGTGATTCGGGAACGTTTGTATTCAGCAATTAGGGATAGGATGGCGTTCAATTCACGGTCACTAATGTCAGGAATAGCTTCGTTATTGACAATGATGTCGCGATCCATGGGGCACAGCGTCTCGATGTCTCCATATATGGCAACGTCATCCGGGGACGAATAGGAAGAACCATGTCCGGCAAAGTAGATGATGATGATGATGTCGCCGTCTTTGATCTCGGTGTTGGTAACGAGACTGAGAAGCGCGTCGACAATGTTGGCGTGTGACGGATTCATTGGATCGTCGGGGGAAGAATGCTCCTCTGATCCAAGGAGAAGCTGGATGTGATTATTCGATACACCGATGATCTCTGTCAAGTATTTCCTCATCAATCGCGCGTCCGATACACAACCACGTAGCGGATAGGATCCATACAAGTCAATTCCGATGACAACAGCAAAGAATCGAGAAGAATCGACAAGGTGTGAGGACTGGAACACCACAGATCAATGTCAAGGCCGGTCATCAAACATACGAACTTACGCCTGGGGGTAAGGGATACATTTTGAAGACCAAGTTGGTTGAGATTGTTAAGCCGATCAAGCGACTAACCACCGGCCCAACATCATCTCCGGAACACCGGGTGCGGGATAGATAGATTCATAATCGGCGGTCACAGAAGGAGCAAATCTGAAGTGAAGAAAAAGTATATCTCTCTATTTTATCTATCATCCCGACACATATGGACCTATCTCGAAAGAAAAGCCTCCTTCAATGCAACCCTTGAGTTTGGCGAGTATTTTCTGCCGAAAGCCGTCCGGGTTTATATATCTTCCGCACATCTTGAGTGTAAGTAAGCGTTCCACGCCGCGTGCTTGTTCCCCACTACTCCAATGGGACTTGACTATGCGGATGAGGTGCTGTGATTAAAACCTGGTGGTACCCGGAATATAGAGGGTGTGCAAGCACGGTAACACCAGAACCTTGGAAGGAGAATGATCCAATGTGAGCTCTTCTATGATTTCTGCAGTGACGAGACCATTGTTCGCGCGTATCAATCGAACATCTTCGAAGGTAGGCGTCGAACGGAAGAGCTGCAATAGATCTCCCGATAACACCCGGCAATGATGTAAATGAAAAACGGTGATTACAGAGTGAGAACGCAGAAGGAGATGACATATCGAGGTGAAAACCGCCTCCGTCTCTTCGTTGCCCTTTTCAGCACATGAAACCTTCAGAACTAACAGGGCGGGAAGCGTTAGTCTACTGGCGACCTGCTGAAAAACTGAATGTTCCTCTTCCTCATCGATGTTCCACAAAATTATTCGATGGCGGCACACCGACCCTACAGAGCTTGTCGCCAGTATGACGACCGCAAAAAATAAGAATTGTTGCATACCTCGTGTCCTGCACGCGCACGCCTATCCACGGCTATCCTGGGATTGTTCATTTTAATAGAGCAAGCGTTCGCCATGGTGGTCGAAAGAAAATCACGTTTTTTTGACATCGTTGATGTTCGATGGCGCGGCGGCGGGATTGGTCGTGTCATGTCCGGACCCGGACCGCTGAAGCAACGCTGAACCTCATCCTGCTTTCTTCCACCTCGGCTCTGCAAAGAGCCCAAACGATCTCTATCTCACGCTGTCTATAGACATCGAATGATGGTGCTTGGCTCGTGGATTCTGTTCTATTCAAGCCAGAGCTTTGCCTTGGATGAAAATCACAACAGCTCGGGGTCACAAACATATGATAGGATATGTCTGCAAAACTCTTATCTATCTGTATCCATCTAGCTCAATTCTTCGTGACGTGGCCTGGCTACCACAAAGATACCAGAGGCATTCCTATCCGCATCCATTCCTTGAAACGTCTCGTACCGTAACAGGGTATTTCTTCCCGCTTCTCCAATCTTCTCCCCTTCTACCACAGCATCCGATTCCGAGCTCCTGGCTGCACGTACTCCCAAAACTCCAAGCCGCTCTCCCTTCCGTCCTTCAGCATGCAAGCCAATGCGATGCCACCGCACGTTGCTGCTAATGCCAAAACAATCGCGTAGATAAGCCATAATTTCTGGGCATGGTAAACCGATACAAGCCGGTCCTACACCACAGATGCATTGACCAATGCTGTGTGGCCTGGAAGTTATCATCGCAACTGTAGCATTTACCAGGATCTGTTCCAGAGCGCTGATGACATTTTCGCTGTTCAGGACGAACGTTCCGGCTGTTTGGTCAAGCGACAATATTAAAATATTGGACAATAACTTGGTGACTTCAGTAGACATGTGCGGCAGCGACGTCTCGGGCGAGTATATGGATGCTTCCTCCAAGCGAATCATAGCGCCATGGAAGTCCTTTTTGATGGACTTGGGTACGAGGGTCCTTCGTTCCGTTATATGCTTGCACATCTTTTTGGCGTATACTGCGAATGGATGCACAGCTTGAGCCCTTGCTGCTAATCACACGTCCTGCACACCTCAGGGTAGCGACGTAATGGGGGGCGTATCCTGTAGCAGGATGTTGTGTTGTGGTGCTCGATACGTCAGCGCAGCACTACAGATAGCGGAGAAGTCGGTGATGGACGTTCCGTGTGGTGGGAATCCAGGTCGTAGGTTCCTGTCGAACCTGGCATCGCATGGAGGGACCATCTTTGTAATATATTGGACAAGCGACGAAAGAACGGAGAGATCAAGGGGTGTATAAATACAGGATGTCTGTCTATGCGCGATATTCCAATGATTCTGTCGTTGTTGGTATTGAAAGTCGCGTTGGAATAGACAGTAGCTGCCGCGAGAGCGAGGACGTACGGCACATGGTAGTGAACTGCGCCGTCATTGTAGTCATTCTCAAAGGAGAATGATACACCAGATTAACTGCGACAACATTAGTTCACGCATGAACGACAGCATGTGGCGATACTTACACTTAACACCGCCCTTGACGCGGACGAGCACCAACCGCAGATCACTGGCAGCTAGAGATACAGGGAAGGTCAACTCTGGAAGACATATACCAAACCGCCAGAGACACTGCGATCGCGCACAGATCAATAGACATACATATCAAGCTGCCAAAGATACAGCCTTAGCATGCATTGTCATGGAATTATTGGCCGCTCGAGTGTCAGAATTCTACGTTGGCAATGTGTCGAAGGTACCGCCGGCTAAGAACATTCAAGATGACTGCAAATTGACCAACAACGTAAGCAGTTTTCCCTGCCCGAAAGCGCCGCACATACCGACGATCAAGGATAGGTGGTACCGGCAGGTTTTTGAGGAACGATTGGATAACCTGTACGATCAATATTCAGAAAATTGGCGCATATAAGAGGGCGCTCACCTGCTAGATGGCGACCGTCTCTTTGTGTTGACTGACATGGTGAAGCATCGAAAAAAATTTGGGCAGTCGAGCGGCTCTAGCCATTGCAAAGAAGGATCCTGATGTACAAATTCAGCCTTCTTGACCATCGATGAAGCCCATACAATGCACAGGAATCTTGATACTCTCCGCTGTCGATGCCTGGAAATCGGCTTCAGTATTGAAAGGCGGCACAGCGATCCTACATAGCCCGTCATCAGTACGATGTCCGCAAAAATATGCATTGTTGCATACCTGGAGTCCTATACACGTTTATCCACAGCCATCCTGAGATTTTTCATCGTAGTAATGCAAGCGTCCGCCGTGATGGTGGTGGGAAGAAAATCACGTTTGTTTGATGTTGTTGAGGTTCGATGGCGCGGCATCGGGATTGGCCGCGTCATGTTCGGACCTAGTAAGCCGGACTGCTGAACCTCGTCCCAACCTCGTCTTGCTTCAATCTCCAAGCCGTTGCTGTGCGAAGAACCTCCGGTAAGCGGTCTGCATATCTGGTTCTCAACAGCTATCATGCAATGAACCTTGGCTCATGAATTCCGTTTTATTCACCCCAGAACTTTGCCTTAGACGAAAATTGCAACTGCTCCGAGTCAAGGACATATGACCTATAATCATATGTCGGCAAAACGGTAAACCCATATGATTCTGTATTCGATTAGCTCTATTCTTTGTGACCTCGCTGGACCAATACAAAGACACCTGAGGTATTCCTATCCCCATCTATGGACCATCCCTCGAGGCTCGTTCCACCTCGTACTGTAACAGTATATTTCTTCCCGCATACCCAAGCTTCTTCCTTTCTACTACAACATCCAGTTCTAGATTCTTGTTGACTATGCAATATCCCAAAATGACCACCGCACGCCACCGTTAATGCCAAAGCAATCACGTAGATAAGGATAATCTCTGGCCGTGGTAACCCATATCAACTGATCCTGCACCACAGATGCATTTACCAGGATCTGCTCCAGAATGGTGATGACGTTTTCGTTATTTGGGGTGCCAATCCAAGCGAACCATATGGCTGTTGAAGACTGTGTTGACGGAATCAGTGTACGGGTGCCGTTTGGCGCTGTACGTCTGCATGTGAGTTTCTTCCTTGTCTGATTTTGTTTTGATTCTGAATCCTCGCATAGTTGAACGCACGCACGCAAGTGACGAAAACAGAATTCTCCTCGTCGGCACCCCGTACTACTACTAGACTGGGCAAGTCTTGAATGTCCGTTTCTGTAACGTCGAGACGGTCCCGGTTCACTCTCATTCTGGGTTTTCCATCGATTCCTTATCATTCAATTGGTTCGATTCTATTTCCGCTGAGGATAAGCCAGTTCGGACCTCGAGTCTACGAATGATACATCACTTCGTGTAAACAATGTTTTTAACGGCGACGATGATCTTATAGACGCGTCCCTCGTCATATATTCGGAGGATGGCGATACGTCGATCAGCTCGATGGGTCCCCTCATAAATCTCTGACTCCACAGCTGTGTATCGTGGAAGACAAAGAAGCAGGTTTCTCGCTGAATCCATTGCTCGACTCCTTGGGTTCCATCCCATTCTCCTTGAAGGATATTACAAGGATATTAGCAAAGTGAAGAATACCTGCGGACATAGGCTGAAGAGGGGCCTATGCGCTTGAAGCTATCTGGTTTTTGCTATATGTATCCTACTCCCACATCCTGCAGTTCACGTGTTCCCTAACTATCTTAATTTGTACATGCATACAGTATCTTCGCAATTGTATATTACATGCACATATATCCGCAGGCTTCCTATGGTTTGTATCTACCTAGTTGGATCCCTTGCGACGAGGCATGGCGAGTATGAAGACACCCGAAGTACTCGCTTCCAGATCCTTGCCTTGGACAGCATACTGTAGCATGGTGCTTTCTCCCACATCCCCACGTTCTCCTCCATCTACAATAGCATCCAATTCCGAGTTTCTGGTCGCCCGCACAATATCCCAGAAAGTTAAGTCCCTATCCTCTCCATTCTTCAGTATGCAAGCCAACCCGACAACACCACATGCCGCTGTTACTGCCAACGCAGTCACGTATATAATCCATAATCTTTGGATATCATAAACCCATACCAGCTTATCCTGTGCAACCGATGCATCAACCATGGTTGTTTGGCCCCAATGAGTTATCAGTGCGACAGTGAGATTTACTAGGATCTGCTCCAATGCGGTGCTGACATTTTTGCTATTTGGAGTAAGCGTTCCGGCTGTTTCGTTCTGTGAAAATAGATTATTGGTGGCCATATTGATCGGGGGATCGGCGCTAGGAAAACATATCCCGTCGCCATGCAAACCTTCTTCCGTTTCGCATATAAGGGATCCATTGAGCTGTTCAAAGAGCCAATTCCCAACCACTGCGTAGGAGTATAAGGAGACGGAGGTGGCATTGCTGCTGTCCCCGGACTCAGAACACATCTTGATAATCGCTAGGAGGTCTGTATTTACCGGGCTGTTATAGGATATGATACTGGGGAAATCATTCCGGTGTTGTTTACAAATGATACGACAGATTGCTGGGTGGTGTTATAGAGCGTGCAACGAGTCCCACCAATCGTTGATTTCCCATTAGTGTCAAATGTACGCCATGCGATGGACATGGGTTCAATATGCCCCCCAGGGCTGTTCGTAGCGTTATACACAATCCTGGTATAGATGCTCTGGATGGGGAGCATTGTGTTGGCTTCATCAATAGCGAGTTCTGTACATCGCAGAGCAGGCGCAGAGTATTGGATCGTGTAATTGCACACGGTCCCACACCCTGCAGGTGCATTCCAGCCCATAAGTTTCTCAGACTGCAATGCAAGGCCCAGAACCTTTTTCGAGTCTGCAGAAGCAGTCAACGCGCAATCAATTCCCTTGATGGGTTTATTGAAGAGGGCTGTGGGTACGGAGATAGTGGTGTTTTGGGGCGACGCTGAGCCAACTTCGAGAGAGTTGGGAGCAAGTATGGATACAAGCGCAAATGCTTGGAAAATTGTTGCAATGATGATAATGGGAATAGCATTCTTGAGTCTTCTGGATGAGGCAAGGCGCAGAATTCGAAGAGGATCAGGTAAACCAAATAAATGGTTCAGTTGAAGGATAGTGAACGGTCGGCGACGTAGTAGATACCAGATCTACTGAGTCTGTGAATTGAAGGCTTTTGGGTCTAAATACAAGATACTCACGAGTTGCGTTAGTGATACCGAAATTGACCCCATGCAAAGCCACTGGACCAACGTACTCAGTGCATTGGAAGAGTTCTTTATCCAGAATTGGCCTGACACGGTACGTCCTCGGAGGATGAATAGGTAAACATGGTGCAGCACAGCAGTAAGTGCAGCACCGAACAGCAGGCCGACTATGACTCCTGGAGTGCGTCCTAGTCGAATCCGTCGAGCGGTGGACGGTGACTGGACCAGGGTGGCAGACGAGGATGAATGTCCTGCTTCCGACCAAGTTACGGAAACGGGAAATGATGGGCCGTCATTGGACCCGGAAGGTGGGAGTAAGTCATCGCGTTCCTCTTTGTGGCAGTCCATGAGACTATGTCTCTGTGAATTTGCGTCGAATGATAGGGCGAAGTAGAAAGTCGGCGTACCGGTATGAATATGGCGACGGGTTTTTAAGTCAGGACGAGCGCTTATTTGCTATGACGACGAAGAGGGAACAATGTTTCTTGATAGAAGAAAAACCTGTCCGTGATACATAAGTAAGTACTACTGCTTTTCTACCGACTGATGATTACCCAGAATTGGAGGTAAAAATCAAAGCCGCAAGGTGCGAGCATGACACCCACAGCACTCTTGCTGATTCTATCTTAGCAGCTAGTGCCAAGACAGAACATTTAAGAGGAATGAACTGTGCTATTTTTAGTGCGGATCATCGCAAGCGCCCACACTCGCTACTCAGCTACAGTTCTTTTCTCTACACGAAATTTCTAGTAGTTTCTTTTACAAGTAGTATAAAAGTCTGTATGTAGAGCAGGATACCCTTGTGCGTTTGCCTTCAAGGGTTCCCTGTCGCTTAATAATTCACCCCTTAATCCAACACGGACGTACGGTGATAGTCCCTAAACCAATTCACCCTGACCACATGCTCAAAACAAAGAGTTGATCAAATCATTGGATGAAGATGCTCGGCGGTTAACTTTGAATTGAAGACCCAAATCAAAACCATAAGATGTGATAATGAATCGCAGGCCATTCACACGCGCCATACACTTTATGATGCCATACAACTTGGTTCTGGCCTGGATCTGATCAGAAGTTCTTCCAATACATACGCGGTTGATGAACTTGTGACATTCTAAAAAAATGCAGCAGGACGGACACTGTTCCCCGATATACAGCAGAAAGCAGAATTCTGGCGCTTCAAGTCGTGGTTTTTCAGATTTCTGGCCAGCGATTGCGCGCTGTAGCACTAGAGATGGGATTTCAAAGGGTAATGGCCTGTTACGTTGGCCTTCTACGAATTTTCGGAATTGACGATAGTGCACGGATATGTATCCGGACGGCTGATGTTTGATGGTGTCCCGTTCCTGCGCTGTCACCAATTCTTTACTGCTCTCTTTCATGAGAAGCATACCGCTTGAACCACTGCAAGGGAAGAACAACAAGCTTTATTTCTGGAGAAATACCATGAGACGAACCAGTCATCGCATAATACGATCGAACCTTGATCCTCTTGAAGGGTGTGCGTCCAAGAGCTCCGCTAACCAGGCACATTTCTGTGGGAACACCGTTACGTGTGTTTAAGTGCCAATGATAGAAAGAGAGTATAAAGCTGCCGACGACTGGCTTGGCTTAAATGAGGACCATGGAAAACGGCTGACCGGCTCGCTGCAAAGCAACGTTGGAGAGTGGGGATTAGAAACTACGTCCTTTCCTTCTTAGGACCATCACCTTCATCGCTCCAGCAACTCTCAACTGACTCGTCATCGTGTTAAGGTCAGTGTTAGGCTGTATGACGATGCTATCTCCCACAAATTTACGTCGCTGACTGTATGGTCACTCCGGCAGAATTTTGGTTTTGACGTAAAAATGAGTGTCCTCTGGCAGACACGTCAGGCGCTATGACTCTACGAATTCTAGTAGCCATGTATGCGAATAGAACTCAGAAACTGGGCAATTGTAAATTGAGCCAGAGTCTCGTACATTTGAAGGTGCCTCAAAAGGGTGAAGGTCATCTCGCGTTCACCGAAGGTGGCGGAACAATGGCCAAATCTGGATACGCCCCAGGTCTGTCCCCGCATGCTCCGCCTTACGTCTCCGCCAATCCTCCCTCTGGCACGTCTCCGCCGTACAACGCCCGCATCTTCCCGCCCTCCTTCGTACACTGCCAACAGATACGTAAATTGACCCTCCCGCTTCTGACATGTCCTGCACGCCTCGGGGTAGCAAAGCATGGGGGGTATATCCTGTAGAAGGGCATTGTACGGTGGTGCTCGATACGTAAGCGCAGCGCTATAGATAGTGGAGAAGTCGGTAATGTATGCCCCGGTTGGTGGGAATCGTGGACGTAGGTTCCTGTCGAACCTGACATCGCGAACGGGAACCATCTTTGTGAAACATCGTGCAAGTAAAGATAGGACGAAGAGATCGACAAGGTAAACATTGCTGCGGTGTATATGAATACGAGATGTTTATCTATCCCCGGTGTTTCCGTCTTTCTTGTTGAATGTCGCGTAGAGTAGACTGTATCTGCCGCGAGAGCGAAGACATACGGCACGTCGTAGCGAACGACACCATCGTTATAGTCGCTCTCGACAGAGAATTATACACCACAATACCTGCAACAACATTAGTTCATGCATAGATGACACCATATGGTGCAGATACGTACACTTTACACAGCCCTTCACGAGTAGCGAGCCGACTTTTAGATATCTGATGGTTTCAAGTATACGTCATCGTCTCCTGATCCAATGAGTGATTGGATCTTCAATATAATGAAAAGTCGTTCGTCACATTAAACGCCGCACCTTGACTTTCCGTGAGCTTCCATGGTTGACAACGACGAGCGATTATGAAGTTGGTGTTGAAATTCGAGGACGGGAGGGGAACGAAAAGAGCTACTCGTTTAGACCTAGTATGTCGACATAGTGATAAACGGTAAAGAAAGGAAGGGTACGGGTTCGGAGCCCGACATAGTCAAGCTATTTGCCACACAAGGGTCCTAAAGAGAGAAGCCGGTCAACCTTCTTAGCCATTGATAAAGCCTGTACGACGCACAGGGATCTTGGAAATATTCGCTAGTCGACGCCTGGGAACTGGCTTCAGTATTGAAAGAACTAAATTATTTGATGGCGGCACAGCGACCCTACAGTCTCAGAACCCGTCTTCAGCATGACGACCAGAAAAAATAAGCATTGTCGCATACCTCATCGTCCTGCACGCGCGCGCGTCTATCCACGGCCATCCTGGGATTGTTCATCTTAGTAGAGCAAGCGTTCGCCATGGTGGTGGTCGAAAGAAAATCGGATTTGTTTGACGTTGTTGATCTTCGATGGCGCGGCGGCGGGATTGGCCGTGTCATGTCCGGACCTGCACCGCTGAACGCTGAACCTCATCCTGCTTGCGTCCTGCTTCAATCCTTAACAGCTGCTGTCCAAAAAACCTCCGGTAAATGATCCCTATCTCAGGCTGTCCATAGTTATCAAACCGATGGTCCTTGGCTCATGAATTCTCTTCTATTCATGCCAGGGTTTTGCTTTGGATGAACATCACAACAGCTCGGGGTCGAAGACATATTTATCTTCAAGACTCTGATCACTACGAAGACACCTGGGGTACTTGTTCCTATCCGCACCCATTCCTTGAATCACCTCGTACTGTAACAGGGTAATTCTTGGCGCTTCTCCGAGCGTGATTTTTTCCTGATGTTCTACCACAGCATCCAATTCTGAGTTCCTGGTTGCCCTTACTCCCAAAACTTCAAGTCGCTCTCCCTTCCATCCTTCAATATCCAGCTTCATCAGGCAAGCCAATGCGATGCCACCGTATGTCGCCGTTAATGCCAAAGCAATCGCGTAGATAAGCCATAATCCCCGGCCATGATGAACCGATATAAGTTCATCGTGTACCACAGATGCATTGACCAAGGCCGTGTGGCCCCCTGGAAGTTATCATCGCAACTGTAGCATTTACCAGGATCTGTTCCAGAGCGCTGATGGCATTTTCGCTGTTCAGGACCAATGTTCCGGCTGTTTGGTCAAGCGAGAATATTAAAATATTGGACAATAACTTGGTGACTTCAATAGACATGTACAGCAGCGACGTCTCGGGCGAGTATATGGATGCTTCCTCCAAGCGAATCATAGCACCATGGAAGACCTTTTGATGGACTTGGGGTACGAGGGTCCTTCGTTCCGCTATATGCTTTCACGTCCTTTGTTGTGAGTTTTTTCTGGGATGAACTTTTTGTCTTAATTGTAAATCTCCGTACCACTACTAGACTGGGCAAATCATGAATGCCCGTTTCCATAACGTCGCTATGGTCCCGGTTCCCTCTCATTCTGGATTTTCCGTTGACTCCTTATCCTTCAATTTGTTCGAATCTATTGCCTCTGAGGATGAACCCGTTCGGACCCTCGAGTATACAAAGGATACATCCCTTCGTGCAAACAACGTCTTTGACGACGACGACGATCGTATAGACACGTCCCTCATCACAGATTTAGAGGACGGAGATACTTCGTTCAGCTCGATTGGTCCCCTCACACCGACTAAATACTTATTCGCTGAGTCAATTGCTCGACTCCTTGGGCTCTATTCCATTCTCATCGAAGGATATTAGCGAGGTGAAGAATTACTGCGGACTTGGGCTGAAGAGGGGCCTATGCACTTGAAGCTATCTGGCTTTTGCTATATGTATCCTACTCCCACATCCCACATCCTCCAGTTGACGCGTTCCCTAACTATCTTAATTTGTACATGCATACAGTATCTTCGTAATTGTATATTATATGAGCATATGTCCGCAGGCTTCTTATGGTTTGTATCTACCTAGTTGGATCCCTTGTGACGAGGCCTGGGCAGTATGAAGACACCCGAAGTATTCGCCTCCAGACCCCGTCCTTGGACAGCATACTGTAGCATGGTACTTTCTCCCACATCCCTACGTTTCTCCCCATCTACAACAACATCCAATTCCGAGTTCCTGGTCGCCCGCACAATATCCCAGAAAGTCAAGTCCCTATCCTCTCCATTCTTCAGTATGCAAGCCAACCCGACAACACCACATGCCGCTGTTACTGCCAACGCAGTCACGTATATAATCCATAATCTTTGGATATCATAAACCCATACCAGCTGATCCTGTGCAACCGATGCGTCAACCATGGTTGTTTGGCCCCAATAAGTTATCAGTGCGACGGTGATATTGACTAGGATCTGCTCCAATGCGGTGCTGACATTTTTGCTATTTGGAGTAAACGTTCCGGCTGTTTCGTTCACCGAAAATAGATTATTGGTGGGCAAATCGAACACGTGTTCGTTGCTATAATACGAATAGGCAAGTGTCCCGTCGATCTCTTCTGAATGTCGTTCAAGGTCTCCCACGAGCTGGTCAAAGAGCCAACTCCCAACCACTGCGTAGGTGTATAAGGAGACGGAGGTGGCATTGCTACTTTCCCCGGGCTTAGGACACGTATCGATAATCGCTTGGAGGTCTGTATTTACCGGGCTGTTATAGGATATGATACTGGGGGAAATCATTCCGGTGTTGTTTACGAATGATACGACAGATTTCTGGGTGGTGTTATATAGCGAGCAACGTGTCCCAGCAACCGTTGATTTCCCATTAGTGTCATATGTACGCCATGCGATGGATATGGGATCAATATACCCCGGCTCAAAGGGGTGCAAGGTTGTAGCATTATACACAGTCCTCTCGCCGGTCTCCTGCGTGACAGGTAGCAATGTGTTTACTCCAACCATATCCAGTTCTGTACATCGCAGAGCGGGTGCAGGATATTGAATAGTGTAATTGCACGCGGTCCCACACCCTGCAGGTGCATTCCAGCCCATAAGTGTCTCAGACTGCAATGCAAGGCCCAGAACCTTTTCCGAGTCTGCAGAAGGAGTCACAGTGCAATCAAATCCATTGATGGGTTTATTGAAGAGAGCTGTGGGTACGGAGATAGGAGTGTTTTTGGGCAACGCTGAGCCAACTTCGAGAGAGTTGGGAGCAAGTATGGATACGAGCGCAAAGGCTTGGAAAATTGTTGCAATGATGATAACAGGAATGGCATTCTTGAGTCTTCTGGATGAAGCGAGGCGCAGAATTCGAAGAGGATCAGGTAAACCAAATAAATGGTTCAGTTGAAGGATAGTGAACGGTCGGTGACATAGCAGATACCAGATCTACTGAGTCTGTGAATCGAAGGCTTTTAGGTCTAAATACAAGATACTCACGACTTGTGTAAGTGATACCGAAACTGACCCCATGCAAAGCCACTGGACCAACGTACTCAGTGCATTGGAAGAGTTCTTTATCCAGAATTGGCCTGACACGGTACGTCCTCGGAGGATGAATAGGTAAACATGGTGCAGAACAGCAGTAAGTGCAGCACCGAACAGCAGGCCGGCTATGACTCCTGGGGTGCCTCCTAGTCGAATCCGTCGAGTGGTGGACGGCGACTGGACCAGGGTGGCAGACGAGGATGAATGTCCTGCTTCCGACCAAGGTATGGAAACGGGAAATGATGGGCCGTCGTTGGACCCGGAAGGTGGGAGTAAGTCATCATGTTCCTCTTTATGGCAGTCCATGACACTGTCTCTGTGAATTTGCGTCGAATGATAGGGCGAAGTAGAAAGTTGGCGTACCGGTATGAATATGGCGACGGGTTTTTAAGTCAGGACGAGCGCTTATTTGCTATGACGACGAAGCGGGAACAATGTTTCTTGATAGAAGAAAAACCTGTCAGTGATACATAAGTAAGTACTGCTGCTTTTCTACTGACTGATGATTACCCAGAACGGGAGGTAAAAATCAAAGTCGTAAGGTGCGAGCATGACAACCACAGCACTCTTGCTGATTCTATCTTAGCAGCTAGTGCCAAGACATAACGTTTAAGAGGAACGAACGTACGGTGATAGTCATTTACAGCTGTTTGCACACAGCTTGACAGTCAGGGGTGTTTTCACGGATGATGAATGAAGGTTCGGACTTTGTCATAAACCGTGTTTTGCGGACTTCAGCTCTTCAAGCGCACGAGAGGGCCTCCGAGATCGCCGAAATAGCCATAAACCAGCCACAAACGCGCCATCAAGTCCTCAAACCATGGTTTATGACGAAGTCTGAATCACACTCTTCTCTCGCACCAAACACATGTTACTGTCAAGCTGTATGCAAACAGCTGTAAACCAATTCACCCTGACGACATGCTCGAAACAAAGAGGTGATCGAATCATTTGATGAAGACGCCCGATGGTTAACTTTGAATTGAAGACCCAAATCAAAACCATAAGATGTGATGATGAATCGCAGGCCTAGATCTGATCAGAAGTTCTTCCAATACATACGCGGTTGATAAACTTGTGACATTCTAAAAAAATGCAGCAGGACGGACACTGTTCCCCGATATACAGCAGAAAGCAGAATTCTGGTGCTTCGAGTCCCAGTTTTTCGAATTTCTGGCCAGCGATTACGCACTGTAGCACTAGAGATGGGATTTCAAAGGGTAATGGCCTGTTACGTTGGCCTTCCACGAATTTTCGGAATTGACGATAGTGCACGGATACGTATCCGGACGGCTGACGTTTGATGGTCTCCCGTTCCTGCGTTGTCACTAATTCTTTACTGTTCTCTTTCATGAGAAACGTACTGCTTGAACCAACTCTCAGCTGGCTCGTTGTCGCATTAAGGTCGCTGTTAGGCAATATTCTCTCCGTAGATATTCACGTCACTGACTATATGGTTGCTCTGGCAGACAATTGGCATTGACCTGAATATTAGTGTCCTCTAGCAAATCGTGTCAGGCACTATGACTCTACGGCAATTGTAAACCTGGACACAGCCTTGCACATGAAAACGATGCTTCAAATGGTGAAGATCTTGCATTCTCCGATGGCGGCGGAACAATGGCCAAATCTGGAGTTGTTCTCGACGCCCCAGGGCTGTGTCCCCGCATGTTCCGCCTTGTGTCTCTGCCAATCCGCCCTCTGGCAAGTCTCTCCGCCGTGTAAAGCCCACGTCTTCCTGTCCTCCTTCGTACACTGCGAACAGATACGTAAAATGACCCCCTCTCGCTTCTGACACGTCCTGCACGACTCGGGATGGCGAAGCATGGGGGCGGTCATATCTCGTGGAAGGACATTGTACGATGGTGCCCGATACAGCGCTGCGCTATAGATAGTGGAGAAATCGGTAATATATGCCCCGGTTGGTGAGAATCGTGGACGTAGGTTGCTGTCGAACCTGATATCGCGAAGGGGAACTATATTTGTGAAACATTGCGCAAGCGATGATAGGACAGAGAGATCGACGAGGTAAACATCGCTGTAGTGTATGAATACGAGATGTTTGCCTATCCCAGATGATTCCGTCATTCTTGATGTTGAAAGTCGCGTAGATTAGACAGCATTTGCCACGAGGGCGAGGACATACAGCACGTCGTAGCAAACAGGAGAGGAACGAAAAGAGCGACCCGTTTAGACCTAGTATGTCGACATGGTGATAAACGGTAAAGCAATGAAGGGCATGGGTTCAGAGCACTTCCTTCCAACTGATCCGACGTAGTCAAGCTTCGTAGAACATTTGGGCAGGATGCTATAGTCAAGCCATTCGCCACAAAAGGGTCCTAATGAGAAAAGTCGGTCAGTCTTCTTAGCCATTGACGAGGCCTGTACGACGGACAGGGATCTTCAAAGTATTCGATAGTCGACGCCTGGGAATTGGCTGCAGTATTGGAAGAACAAAGTTATTCGATGGCGACCCTACAGAGCGCGTCGTCAGTATGATGACAAAAAACTAGTATAGTTGCATACCTCGTATCCTGCGCGCGCTCGTCTATCCTGGGATTGTTCATCTTAGTAAAGCAACTTGAAGCGCAGGCAAGTGTCTGTCCTGATAGTGGTCAGAAGAAAATCACGTTTATTTGACGTTGTTGACGTTCGACGGCGCCGTGGCGGGATTGGCCACGTCATGCATGTACGTAACTGGGCCGCACCGCCACATTAATACTGAACGTCGTCCTGCTTCGCGTCCTACTTCAAGCTTCAAGATTTCCATCACCAACCGCTATTGTGCGAAGAATCGTCGATAAACGATCTCTCTCTCAGCCTGTCTATATTTATCAAACGATGGACCTTGGCTTGTGATTTCTCTTCTGTGCACGGCAGAGCTTTGCCTTGTTCGAAAATTGCAACAACTCGGAGTCAAAGACATTACATTCACATGTCTGCAAAGCTCTTATCATTCTGTATCCATTTAGCTCGATCATTCATGACGTGGCCTGGCTAGTACGAAGACACCTGAGGCATACCTATCCGCGTCCATTCCTTTAACCGCATCATACTGTAGCATGGTATCTTTTCTCGCATCCCCAAGTTTCTCTTCTTCTACCACAGTATCTAAGTCTGAGCTCCTAGTTGTCCGCACAATATCCCAAAATGTCAAGTCGCTCTCCCCTACATTCTTCAGCATGCAAACCAATGCGATCCCACCACTCGTCGCCGCCAAGGCCAATGCAGTGGCGTAGATAATCCACAATCTCTGGCAATGGTAAACCCATATGAGCTGGTTCTGCACCACAGATGCGTTGACCAAGGTCGTGTGGCCCATCGAAGTTATCATCGCAACCGTGGCATTCACCAGGATCTGTTCCAGAGCGCTGATGACATTCTCGCTGTTTGGGGTGAATGTTCTAGCTGTTTCGTTCAACGAGAATAGTAAATTATTTGACAATAGCTCGGCGCCATCAGATACTTCTGGCTGCAACCTCTCGGGAGAGTACTCGATGCTTCCTACAAGCGAACCATAAAGCCACATAACAATGGCTATGTAGGTGAGCAAGGGTGACAAGTCAGAGATGTACTTGCTGTTGCTTCCGACCAGTGGCAGATGGATATCCGTGATTAGGCCAGAGGAGAACTTTGTTAGGTTGTCGTAGGATATAATAGCGGGGGAAATAATTCTGGTGTTGTTCACAAACGATACAATGGATTGCTGGGTGGTGTTATAAAGAGAGCACCGCGCCCCAGCAGTATTTGACTTCCCATCAGCTTCATATGTACGCCACGCCATAGACATGTTTGCTCCCGTGGTAGGGTCGAAAAAGCTGGCCGTAGAATTGTAGACAGTCGGATATGCCTCAGAATCGGGTAGCATTGCATCGCCCTCATTCCGACTGAGCTCTGTGCATCGCAAAGCCGGTGCAATATACTGGATGGTGTAACTGGATTCTATCCCGCATCCTACAGGCACGTTCCAGCCATCAAGTGTATTGGACTGCAGCGCATGGTCCAAAACCCTTCTCGATACGGAAGAAAGGATTGGATTCCATTGAAGTTCAGAAAAATTGGATTTACTGAAGAAAATTGTGGGTACGGAGATAGTTATATTTTGGGGCGAAGCTGAGCCAACTTCAAGGGAGTTGGGAGCGAAAATGGATATGAGTACAAACGCTTGCAAAATCGCTGCCATGGTGATGACAGGAATAACATTCCGGAGTCTTTTTGATGATGCGAGGTGAAGAATTTGGAAAGGACCGGGTAGACCGAATAAATGGTTTAATTGAAGGATAGTAAACGGTCGACGTCGTATGATCCACCAGATCTGCCTATTTCGTGAAGAGTCGTTTCGCTTTGAATGTAAAGTTGTACTCACGAGCTGCGGAAGCGATACAGAAACTGACCCTGCGCAAAGCCACTGGACCTTGAATGTGCTCAGAGCATTGGAAGAGTTCTTGATCCAGAATTGGTTTGAGACGGCGCGCCCTCGCAGGATTAATAGGTACACATGGTGCAGCACCGAACGAGAGAACGGCTATGACTCCTGGAGTGCCTCCTAGTCGAATCCGTCGAGCAGTGGACGGCGACTGGACTAGTGTGGCAGACGAGGATGAATGTCCTGCTTCCTCCCAAGTTACGGAAACGGGAAATGATGGGCCGTCGTTGGACCCGGAAGGTGGGAGTAAGTCATCACGTTCCTCTTTGTGGTGGTCCATGGTACTTCGTCGTTGTGAACCTTGTGTAGAATGATATGGTGAAGTAGAAGTTTCTGTACCGGCATAGGTATGGTGATGAGATTTTATGTGAGGGGGAGCGCTTATTCGCTATGACGACAAAAGGAGAAAGAACATTTGTTGATAGAAGAACAGCAGGTTGGCGATACAGACGTACAAGTACCACTGCTTATGCAGTTTTCTAGAACAGAAGGCTAAAATGAAAGCCGTAAGATGCGAACCTGATGACACCCACAGCACTCTCAAGCCGTGTGGAAGGAGGAAATGTTAAGTTATCGTTGGACCCGGAAGGTATGAGCAAATGAGCACGTTCCTCTTTGTGGTGGTCCATGGTACGTCTTTGTGAATCTTGAGTCGAACGATATGACGAGGTAGAAAGTAAGCGTACCGGCAAGAGTGCGGCGAAAGTCTTTTGAAGGAGACGCCTGTCGCTTCAAATGAACATCCGATTCAAACTCGTAAGATGTGAGCGTCGATCTAACCTCGTGCCGGGGTTTGACCAAAGCGGCAAAACATACTAGGGTTGGGTACGTATCATAGAACCGGGACAGAGAATGATATGTAGAAATATCATGGAGTTTAAGAGAGTAATCGTACATTTAGCCATGTCCACCTATATGGAAACGATATTTCAAACAGTGAAGGTCATCTCAGAGTCACATCCCGGCTATAACTGGATAGTTGTTCTCGATGCCCTAAGGCTGTGGCCGCATGATCCACCCTACGCCTCTGCCAATCTACCAATCAGCCCTCTGTCACGTTTCTTTGCTATACAGAACCCGGGTCTTAGTAGAGTCTTACCGCCATCCTTCGTACATTGCGGACACAGGTTTTACAACATGGTTACACATACACGTCTTGATCCCAGCCCGCTTATGGCACATCCGGCACGCATCCGGGTAATGAATTGTGGGAAGAGATCTGAGTCAGATCCTGCTAAGAACATTGATGGGTGATGTGCAAGCGCTGCGCTATAAATATATAAATAGTGGAGAAGTCCACAACGGCGTGATATCCCGATCATCCCATGCTTCCTAGTGTCGGATTAAACAGCATCTGCGGTGAGAGCACAACACGTGGTAGCGAACGACGCCGTCATTATAGTCGTTATTGAAGGAGACTCATACACCAGAATGATTGCGACATCATTAGTTCATGCATTGCAATAAGATGTAGTGCGTCTACGTGCACTCTGTGCGGTCCATAACAGTATGACCCCGTTTCATTCAGAACTAACTTCTGAATGTATGATGGGTTCAAATATACGCCACGTCCGCCGATCTGATGAGTGGCTAGACCTCCAGTTTAGAGGCCGTTTATCACATTAAGCGCCGTACCTTATCCACAAGCTTCCATGGTTGGCCGTCGTGTACGTATATGCACTTGGACGGCGAATCTTTGTCAGTCTTCAGTTGCTCGGCGAAATTTCGACTTTTCCCTGCCATCGATAAGACACTGGGAGCGCCGATAGCAGGGGGAAAGAGAAAGCTATGATGCCAAATCCCACGAAGTTAGGCTTACTAAGAAGTAAAAGGACTTCATTTACTCGCCATTTCGGTGCTGGTGGACTCCCAGGTCCTTTACGTATGTGCGGGCATATCTCCGGCCAAGATCGGTCGGGGAACGCAGATCACTGTCAGCTCGAGATACAGGGAAGGTTGACATCTGGAAGATATATACCAGACCGTCAGAGATATTGTGATCACGTACAGACCAATATATATACATAGCAAAGTGCCAACGATACAGCCTTGGCATGCACTGCCGCTGAATTAGTGTACAGCTGTTCGAGTGCTGTAATTCCACGTTGGCAATGCGTCGAAGGTACTAAGAACATTGGAGACAGCTGCATAAAGGACCTACCGGTCTTTAAATGTTCAAGGGTACTGTACTATTACGACCGTAAGTCCACCTAACGCCTAACAGCCGACCCCAAACTGAACCTATTTCATATATCCTAACGCCTAACAAGGGGGTCTGAACTGACATCCAATCAAGTCAAAATGGGCTTAAATTTGCTACGTAAATTGAATTTTCGGCCTGTAATTACAATATTGTATCTAAAACTGACTTCAAAATAATAGTATCCTACGCCAAAGATTTCCATCAATTATAAGCCCTACACAGGTGGTGCGGCTGTGCCGGCTGAACTGAACTGGTAAGTCCTAACGCCTGACACCGGTGTCTGAACTGATCATCCGATGAACTTGTAGCCTAACATCTAACACCGGCTGAACTTACGGTCGTAATAGTACGGTAGTCTATTGTTTAACGCGGGGGGGTTGCCGTTCAAGCGCGTTATGACAAAGCCTTACATAATTTGATGGCCTTGTGCCGGCACCGCGCCAAATTGATTAGGTTTTGAGCTTACCGGCGGCAAGTTTGGACTGCCGAATTCAAGCCGGCAAGCGCGTTTCGACAGAAAATACTGTTTGCTTCGCTTTCCCTCCATAATTATTTTATTTTACATTACCATGCACTTTTAACATCAGATATCCGGCTTCTTCTTAGTCTAATACGCGTCCCAAGCCTCTGTAATACAACATTTATTCCTTGCCGGAATCCCATCAGATTTGTAATAACTGAGTTGAACGGTAGATGGCCTATTTAAGTAACAGACTACATACACTCACTACAACCTCACCCCCACCGTAGTCGTGTATGTAGCGTCTGTCTACGAGAGACTAGTTCAAGGGTGCGTGATACCAGAGCGCAGGTTTTGGAGGAACGATTAGATACTGCAGGATCAATATTCCCTGACATTCAGTGCATATACGAAGATACTCATGTGCTAGAGGCGACCGTCTCCTTGGGTAAACTTGCCTGAGATAGTGAATCCTGGAGTTTGGGCGGTCTAGCGGCTCTAGCCATCGGCTACAAAAGGATCCTTACGTGAAAATCCAATCTTCTTGTCCATCAAACAAGCTATACAACGGACAGGGATCTTGACAATATCTGTTATTGACACCTGGAAGGCGGTTTCACTAGACATAACAAAATTATTCAATGGCGCCACAACGCCCTGCAGTAATAGCTCGATACGTAAGCACAGCGCTATAGATAGTGGAGAAATCGGTAATGTACGCCCCGGGTGGTGGGAATCGAGGACGTAGGTTCCTGTCGAACCTGATATCGCAGAGGGCGACCATCTTTGTGAAGTAATGTGCGAGTGAAGAAAGGACAGAGAGGCTGACGAGGTATACATCACTGCGGTGTATGAACACGAGATGTTTATCTATACGCGGTATTCCAACGATTCCGTCTTTCTTCGTGTTGAAGGTCGCGTTGGAGTGGACAGCATCTGCCGCGAGGGCAAGGACGTATGGCACGTAGTAGCGAACGACACCGTCGTCGTGGTCATTCTTGAAGGAGAACCATGCACCGGAATGACTGCGGCGAAATTAGTTGACGGATGGCAATAAGATGTGGCGGGGATACGTACACTCTACACGGTCCTTGATGAGTGCGAATGGTATGGCTGTTATCATTAGGACCCAACTTTTGGATATCTGACGGGTTCAAATATACGCCATCGTCTGCCGGTTCAAGGGTGGCTGGATCTACGGCGTGCGTGTGAGATTGGATGTCCGTCGTCACATTAACTGCCGTACCTTAACTTTCCGCGGGGTTCTACGGTTAACGACGCTGACGGCCAATATTCGTCCGCCTTCCGCTACTCAGATGATCAGACAAGCTTTGACTTTTCTCTGCCATCAACAAGACACCAGCAGCAATCCCAGGAAAAAAGAGCAAACTGTGATGCTAAATTTCACAATGTCAGGCTTGCAAGAAGAATCGGTAAAAGGGCTTCATTTACCTCGGACAAAGAACGTCCAGCCAACCTATTAGCCATTTCGATGCTGGGTGTTTGAAGCTGATATCGAAGCTGATGAGACTCGCGGTTCCTTTATATGTGCGCCCATATCTCCGACTGAGATCGGCTGGAGACCGTGGATCTCTTGCGTGACAACCCGTCAGCCGCAGATCACTGTCAGCTCGAGATACAGGGAAGGTTGGCATCTGGAAGATATACACCGGACCGTCAGAGACATTGTTATTGCGCAAAAACCCGTATACATACATATCAAGTGGCCAATGATACAGCCGTATCGTGCATTCCCATGGAATTATTTGGCAGCTGTCCCTCGAGTGCCGGTATAACTGGGGTGATGAATCACACGTCGGCGACGCGTTGAAAGTGCATCCAGCTAGAACTAAATATGTTTTGAGAGAACTGCAAGGCGACTAACGACGTAAAAGACCTACCAATATTCAAATATAGGAGGTAGCGGAGCGCAGGTTTTGGAGCGACTCGACATCCTGCGGCATAAATATTGGCGGCGATATGGCATGCATATGTGAGAGTACTGACCTGTTAGAGCTTGGAGGGCGACCATATGCGCATCTCTCTGCGTCAGCTGACCCGACATAGTCAAGCTTGGTAGAAATTTTGGGCAGGATACTAGAGTATAGTCATTCGCCACGGAAGGGTCCTGATGTGAAAAGTGGGTCAGCTTTCTTCACGATAGATGAAGCCTGTACGACATACAGGGATCTTGAAAATATTCGTTGTCGAGGCGTGGAAATCATTGAAAGAACAAAAGTATTCGATGACGCCACTACGGAGTCCGTCATCAGTATGACGACCGCAAAAATAGGCATTGTTGCATACCTCGAGTCCTACACGTATTTATCCACAGTTGTGCTAGGAATGTTTATCTTAGCAGAGCAAGCGTCTGCCATAATGGTGGTCGGGAAGAGAAACATTTTCATTTGGCATTGCTGACAAATGTTCGGTGCGCGGGATTTGCCGCGCCATTTCCGGGCCTAAGTGAACCGGACCGCTGAACTACGCGTATCTTGCTTTCAACCTGCTTTCTCCAACATCTGTTCTGCGAAGAACTTCCAGTAAGCGACCTGTATCTCAGGTTGTTTATGGCTATCAAGTAATGGTCCTTTGCTCACAAATCCTGTTCTATTCATGCCAGACCCAATCTTTGCCCTCGTGGAAACAGTGATGAGAATACCACTCGGAGTTCAAAGACGTATCGCATTCATATCTCTGCAAGACTGGTACGATCCTGTATACATATATCTCAATCCCTTGCGATAAGGCCTGGCAAGTATGAAGACACCGGACATATTCGCATTCGAAGTAGCATGGTATCTTTTCCTGCATTCCCATGTCTCTCTCCTTCTACCACAGCATCCAACTCCGAGCTTCTGGTAGCACAGAAAATATCCCAGAAAGTCAAGTCATTCTCCTCTCCATTATTCAGTATGCAAGCCAACCTGACGGCTCCACATGCCGCAGTTAAAGCCAACGCAGCGACGAGTGACCACGATATCATTAGGACCCAACTTTTGGATATCTGATGTGTTCAAATATACGTTCCAATGAAGGGTCGCATGATTATCCTCAGTGTATCCGTGAAATCAGCAGTCCTTCATCACATTCACCGCCGTACCTTGACTTTCCGCGAGCTTCCACGGTTAACGACTGTGTACGGATATGTACTTGGATAGCGAATACTCGTCGGCTTTCCGCTGTACTCAGATGAGTACGTCAAAAAAACGAACGTCTGACCGACCTCGGACCCATTAGCGATTTTTATGGTGTTGGGAGTTGGAAGCTGATATCGATGCTGATGCATGATGAAGCTCGGTCCTTGATGATCGGCACAACAGTGCTGAGAACTTGAAGAGCGATACTGAAGGTTTGAATTTGCTGTGAGACTCCAATCCCATCCTGATTCTGATACCACGGGCTATCTTATTCCTGTATGTCGCCTTCTCCTGTTACAGCGAGTCGCTAGCTTGGGCTTGATTATTTAGTTCATTTCGCTGCCCAAGTTTGCTGAATTTTCACCGTGCAGTGAACCTTGCTGATACCACCTTAGCGTTCAAGGAAGAGTTATAAACCGCGAACGGTGTACCTGGCACTACCATCGTAGGTTTGATGATCAACACCGTACAGGGCGAACAGCAACTTCTTGTTTATCCAGCCGATGGTCTCCTGTCGCTTCTTTTCTTCTTCTGTCATATCCTTCTCATGGATCCTCGGTGATCTTGGAAACCGCTACTCTTTCGAGCTGAGGGCCTTTCTCCCAACTCCAATCCATATTTATATCCGTGACAGATGCATAGTTTGAGGAGTAAGTACTCTAACATCCCGATTGCTTCGTCCCTTAGTAAGGATCCGTCCTTTCTTTTCTCAGTGAAACCCTGATCAGGTCCTGACGAGTATTGGATAAAAACGCGCCTTCTTAGTCCATGAACCTTACTTCAGGTTTCCCTCACGAGTCCACACCATTGAATTCGCTTCTCATCCATTTTCTTCCAGGATAATCGTCCTTGGCTATGGCTTCAGCTACGCAAATTCCCGACCTGCCCGATGATGAGGTCGCACTCATATTCAAAATTAACGATATCACTTTCAACCGATGCATAATCATCGGATTGATGCATGGTGAGCAGACATTGAAGTTCAAGGTCCATCCGTCGCCCACTGAACATGTTATAGGTATATATACATGTGTTTTCCTGCAGACGGTGTGGGTAGTCTGCGGTTAGTCTCTATCAGCGTGTGTATGACATGTATACTGATATCATTGCCCAGTTTCACGCCGAGAGAAAAACCAGAATAGGATCGGAAGGAAAATCATGTTAGCTGTCATCGTCGCCTTGTACTTTCTAGGGACTATCGCGACTGCTGTAAACTGGGCATTTACACGCTACAGTTTTATCACGCATGGGGAAAACTTTTGGACTGTTTATACGGCGTTCTATAATGTATCGCCGGTGAAACAAAAACCATCAACTCTCTTCATGGTTGAGAATGTAGTCAGTGGGATCACTGGCGGCCTTCAAAGTATCTTAGCCGATATCGCCATGGTGTGTGTCTTGCAGCCTGCATCGGTCTTATGACCTGATCAATTGTTTAGATATGGCGCTGTTGGACTGTCTGGGGTTCCCGCTGGTCCATCATCGTTATTCCAATTCTTTCTATGATTGCTGGAATCAGTGAGAATCACTCACCTTCTCTTTCGGAAACCCGCTCATAAATTTCTATAGTCGCCAAAGTGTTCGAGGAATATATTTCAATACGGTCACTATTAAACGCCAATGACCCGGAGGCCTTTAAACCGACTTCTGTTGATTGGACCACGGTTTATCTCTCGCTAAGCTTAGCAGTGACCTTGCTGTGCACGATTCTCATTGTATTTCGTATTGTCACTGTCGGAAGGGCAAATCGCGATGCAGCCCTTGGCGGTTACCGGTCAATCATAGAGATCATCGTTGAATCGGCGGCTCTCCTCTCTATTATCGTGATAATTTACATGGTGACTTATGCACGAGGAGCATACACGTCGATTTATGTAGATGCTATCGCGGCGAGCATCAGACTTTTTCAAGGGATATCATTCTCATTACTATGCAGGGAATCGTCCCGACTCTTATTGTTGGTCGTGTCGCTTCTGGACATGCACGTCCTGATGATGCCTGGAAAGGAAGTGTACTCTCTTCCCTCCATTTTGGAACTCGCAACCATGCGCAAACACAAGCTAGCACCCAGTACAGCGATGAGCGCGACACGATATCTAGTATTCAGGGCGGCAACGCCGACGCAAACGAACCACTGGAGGAATCGAAGCCTGCAACGGAAGGAGTATGATCTAGGGGAAAGCTCGGCCAAAGCCTTTCTATTATAGAAATAAAAGATAGGATGCTACACTTCAGCTACACGTAGAACGTCCAATGTCCACTTCCATTCACATATCATATAGTCTATAAAATAATAACCTAGAGTTTCCTATCGAATATACAGCTCGCTCACTAAATATCAATCAGCCTCCTTTAACAGGCTTTGCCAGAGGCTCAGGATTCTCCTTCGTGTCATCTTAGTCTTCGCGAGGAACGTGTAGCTAACGCGCGAAGATGAGGGGATATTGAAGGCTTACACAGAGAAGAAAGCACCCGTATATCAATGACCTTGAGAAGGAAGATCGTATATCGAAACCGGGTCGGTGGTTACTGACACTTTCGATGAAATTCAGCCCTAGGTTATTTAGCCCGAGGCAGGCACCTTACATTCAACATAACAAAATACGATGCCCTCATTGCCGTCGCACGCAAACAATTAGAGATGAAAAGGGTATTCGAGATCAACGAGAGAAGTCATAATTTTGGCCGCCGCGCTAGTACTTGAAATCATGCAGTACTTCTCCTGGTGGCTGTCACCTCACTTTCCGTCGACGGCTATATAACGACCGTACGTGGACCCTTATTCTCAACGTCCTAAGGCTGCGTCCCCGCATGCTCTGCCTCGTGTCTCTGCCAATCCGCCGCAGTACAAAACCCGTATCTTTCTGCCCTCCTTCGTAGTTCGTACACTGCGAACAGATACGCAACTTGTGCCCTTCCTGCTTATGACACGTCCTACACGCCTCGGAGTAGCGAAATATGAGGGTCGTGGCCTGTAGAAGGATGTTGTGTGGCAGTGCTCGATACGTCAGGACAGCACTATAGATAGTGGAGAAGTGTTAATGGACGTCCCGGGTCTGCAATCGATTTCGGTAAAACCTGACAGCGTGCAGGGGAACCATCTTTGTTAAATATTCGGCGAGCGAAGAAAGGACGGAGAGATGGACAATGTAGACATAACCGCGATGTACGAATACGATATGCTTATGTACACGTGGTATTCCAATGATCCTGATTCCTGTCCTTCTTGGTGTTGAAAGTCGCATTGGAATGGACAGCACCTGCCGCGAAGGCGAAGACATACGGCACATGGTAGCGAACGGCGCCATCACTGTAGTCATTCTCGAAGGAGAATGACGCGCCAGAATAACTGTGACAGCATTAGTTCACGTATAGACGACAGCATGTGGCGATACTTACACTTAAAATGCCCTTGACAAGCGGGATCACCCACCAGCCGCAGATCGAGATAAAGGGCCGTCAGAGACATTGCGATCGCACGGAAGCCAATACAGACACATGTGCATATCAAGGTGCCAACGATACAGCCTTATCATGCATTGCCATAGAATTTCTGGGTGGCTGTCCATCGAGTGTTGGCGTAACCGCAGCGATGAATTCCACGGCGATGCGTCGAAGGTGTATTCAGCTAGGATGTCTGACAGAGCTGAAAATTTACCAGCAAGGCGTAAGCCCTACTGACATTCGAACATAGGTCGTACGAATATTGCGTGGAGCCCAGGTTTTGGAGGAGCGATCAGATACCCTGCAGCATACATTGGGTGAGAATCAGCGCGTATACAAAGGTGTTCACCTACTGGAGGGCGACCGTATGCATGGATGCGTCAACTGAGTCGACATAGCCAAGCCTCGCAGAAAATCGGGCAGAATACTACACCATAGCTATTCGTCACAGAAGGATCCTGACGTGAAAGGTCGGTGAGCTTTTTCAGTCATCAATGATGCCCATTCGACGTCCAGGGATCTCGGCAATATCCCTTGCCTGGAAATCGGTTTCAGTATTGAAAGGACAAAATTTATTCGACGGGCCGACACTGACCCTAAAATAGTGCCCGTCATCAGTATGACGGACGTGAAAATAGGCGTTGCTGCATACCTCGAGTCCTGCACGCATATATCCCCGGCCGTCCTAGGAATGTTCTTCTTGGTAGAGCGAGCGTCCAACATGATGGTGATCGGGAAGAAAATCGTGTTTGCTTGACGTTGTTGATGATGGTTCGATAGGCGGCAACAGGATTTGCCGCACTCCCTTCGGGCCTAAGGCACCGGATCGCTTTGGATTTCTGCCAGTCAAGGTATTACGCATACTTATCATGCTTTTTCTAAACCTCTGTTCTGCGAAGAACCTCCGGTAAGCGATCCGCATTTTAGGTTGTCTACGGTTATCAAGCAATGGTCCCTGGCTCATAACTTCTGTTTTATTCATGCCAGACATATCAACCGATGTCCTTTCCACCGTAATGGGTGAATGTGCCATCACGATCGGCTGAATTCGGTCCACCGTCTAGAACCTGGGTAGACACGTTAGCTTTTGGAGACCGTCACTGTAGGCCAAAGGTGCCCTGCATTCCGCCGAATTCGTGACTTCAAATTGCATCAGACTCTGTGATCGGCAGGCCGCAAAACACTGAGGCTGAGAAGGGCGATGTTGAAATTTTGAATTGGCTATGAGATTCCAATCCCATCATGATCTTGATTATGATATACCACGGGCTATCTTAATCCCGTATGTCGCCTTCTTCCTGTCACAAGCTTACTTAAGCTTGATCATTGGGTTCGTTTCACTGTTCAAGGGTGCTTATTTTTCACCCAGTGAACTTTGCTGATACCACCTTAGCATTCAAGGAAGAGTTGTAGACCGCGAACGGTGTACCTCGCACGGTCATCATAATTCAATGATCAACGCCGAACAGGGCGAACAACAGCCCCTTGATGATCTCCCGCTGTTTCCTTTCCTCTTCTACAATCTTCTTCTCATGGGTACTCAGTTATCTTGATATACCATGGCTCTTTTGAGCGGAGAGCCTTTCTTCCAACCCCCATTCATCTTTAACAGACTCATAGCTTGAGGAGTATCCTAACATCCTGATTGTTTCATATTTTCTCTTGAAACCTGATCAGGTTCTGACGAGGATTGAATAAAACCGTACCTGGGGAGTCCATGAACCGCACTTCAGGTTTCCCTCCAAAGTTCAGATCGCTGAATTCGCTTCTCGCCAATTTCATTCCAGGATAATCGTTCTTGACTATGGCTTCAGCGACGCAGATTCCCGAACTGCCCGATGATGAGGTCGCACTCATATTCAAAATCAACGATCTCACTTTCAACCGATGCGTTCTTCTCGGAATGATGCATGGTGAGCAGAGATTGTTCAAGGTTCATCCGTCGCCCACTAAACATGCTATAGGTATATATACATGTATTTTCCTGCAGACAGTGTGGATAGTCTGTGGTTAGTAGCTATCGGCGTGTCTATAGCATGTCTACTGATATTATCGCCCAGTTTCGCACCGGGAGAAATACCAGACTAGGATCGGAAGGAAAATCATGTTGGCCATCGTCATCGCCTTGTACATTCTAGGGACGATCTCGACTGCTGTGAACTGGGCATTTACACGCTACAGTTTCATCACACATGGGCAAAACTTTTGGACCATTTATTCGGCGTTCTATAATGTATCGACAGTGAAACAGCAAGCCTCAACTTTCCTCATGGTTGAGAATGTGGCCCCTGCGATTACTGGTGGCCTTCAAGGCATCTTAGTCGATACCGCCATGGTGTGCCTCTTACAGCCTGCATCTGTGGTAATGACCTGACCAATCGTTTAGATATGGCGTTGCTGGACTGTCTGGGGTTACCGCTGGTCCGTCGTCGTGGTCCCGATTATTTGTATGGTTGCAGGAATTGGTAGGACTTATCTTCTTTTTCGGAAACCCGTTCATGATTTCCTGTAGTCGCCAAGGTGTTACTAGAATATGGTCAAATAGGATCGCTATTAAACGCCAACAACCCAGAAAACTTTCAACCAACTTCTGTCGACTGGGCCATGGTTTATCTTGCCCTGAGCTTGGCAGTGACCTTGCTGTGCACAATTCTCATTGTATTTCGCATTGTCACTGTCGGAAGGGCAAATCGCGATGCAGCTCTCGGCGGTTACCGGTCAATCATAGAGATCATCGTTGAATCGTCGACTCTCCTCTCTATTATCTCGATAATCTACATGGTGGCCTATGCACGAGGGGCATACGCAGCGATTTATATAGATGTAATCGCGGCGAACATTAGAGTGAGGCTCAGACTTTTTTATGCGGTCTTGTTCTCATTACTATGCAGGGAATCGCCCCGACTCTTATTGTTGGTCGTGTCGCTTCTGGACATGCACGTCCTGATGATGCCTGGAAGGGAAGTGTCCTCTCTTCCCTCCATTTTGGAACTCGCAACCACGCGCAAACACAAGCTAGCACCCAGTATGGCGACCAGCGCAACACGACATATGGTTTTGAAGACGGCACCCCAGATGGCTCACTGGGGGAATCTAAGCCTGCAACGGAAGGAGTATGATCTAGGAGAAAGCTCGGCCAAAGCCTTTCTATCATAGAAACAAAAGATACGATGCTACACTTAGGCTATACGTAGCACGTCAACGTCCGCTTCCTTCGCATTTCATGTAGTTTGTAAAATAATATCCTAGAATTTCCTATCGAAGATACAATTAGCTCCACCAGAAATTAACTAGTAGCCTCCTTCCTTTAACAGGGTTATCCTTCGCGATGTCAATGTACTTCTGGATAGGCGCTTCCATAACCATACCATCTTAGTCTTTGCCAGGAACGTGTAGGCAATGCGTGAAGATGATGGGACATTGAAGGCTTACGTAGAGAAGAATGTCTCCGTATATAACAAACGTCGGAATGAACACAGCATATCTGTACTTGAAGAGATGATAACAGAGAAAATGTGGCCTAGGCGGAATATGGGTACAATGGAACCTCGTTTCAAGGCGAGGCATCCCAGAATGTCTGTCTCTTCGTGCCGCGATACAGCCTCAAATAGACTGGATGTTAACTTAAGTTGTACACGGGCTCGGACGCGCGCCTGATTAAGTGTACAGCTTAAGTTAACATGTCCAGAAACACTGTGGGGAGGACCTTACGAGTCGCATTCAAAACAGGTCAGTGTGTACTGATGTTTTCGAGATAACGCGATCTGTCTCGCCCAGGGTTACCTCAATAGTCCGAAGCAGGCGTCTTGAAGTCAGCATAACAAAACATGATGTTCTCAGTGCTGTCGTACGTGGAAAATTGGATTATGCACAAGCATCGCTAGTATGGAAAGTACAAAAATTCAGGACGCTAAAGACGCATCATTCTGGCTGCGTAGGACGCAACTTTGACTTTTTCGCACGTGGGGTCAGGCCCTGAAGAAAATCCTACCTTCACAAGGTAGCGGGCAAATCAGCGTCCTAAAATGAGAGCCATAAACGATTGATTGAAGGGTAGACAGCTCGAGGTAATACCCACTATACGTTGAGAGCTAGTAACGAGCTGGGGCTTTTCGCTGTGATGCCGGGCTGCCAAACGGTTCCTGATAAATAACAAGGTCACCCCGAAAGTTAGAATGATGCATTTCGAGAACGTTTCGTATTTACCTTAGTGAATGAAGGAGCTCTCGGCATGACTGTTTCGGGTTCATCTTGAGGGAGGATATAAATGCCTATAATTCATTTCAGCCTGAGTCGTCATATGAACGGCTAGCGGCGATAGGTGCTCACATAGTTAAAGGCGCTGACAGCCACGCCTCCTACGACCGTCTCGTGAACAGCCATGCCCTTTCCACCGGACCAAATCACCTGTGATATTATAAGTGCCCCCGATAACTAGGAAAATCAAAAATGGAGATACTCACGACATCGGCGGCGGTTAACTTGGGCGATGTTAATGGGCGCGGACTCATGAGATGAGTGTCAGAGTCATACTAGAGCAAGGATAGCTCAGTCCAGGCGACAAGGCATCCAAAAGGTCGCGGTTCTCACGACGTAGGGTAGATCTAAAAAATCCAATCATTATTGAAGGGCGCCGGTGGATTCTTAGCTGACAGTACGAACCCAATGCGCCCGCAGAATGACAGCACTGTTGAAGTGATTGTTAATATAAAATGTCACGGAACATCTGCGTCCTCACTGAAAGCAGAACCTAGTAAATGAGCTCTCGTCAATGCGCTTGAACACTTGAATAAAAAGGCTAAGATAAAGTAGCGTACCGTGAGCCGGCAACCCGTAGGTAGAGGCCTAATCATAATGTGGTACATTTCCTGAATCGAAAAAAACCGATGAGCTATACATAGACGGAACATAGTTATGGAGCTAACTTGATGAAGAATATCACCATGCTGGTCGTAATCGACTGGTAAAATGGCTGGAAAGTAAGGGAAGTCAACGTGGATGTGAATCAATTAATAGCGAAACCTTCTTCGTATCCATCAACCTTGTTGCCTCTCTCGGTACAAACTTGTCTGCCACTTCCGGCATCTAAAGGTATAAAATCTCAGTCAAGAATGAGGGCTTCGGATACCGGAAGAGCATACAGAAGAAGAGCAATGTATCCCCCGGCTGAGTGTCATCCACAAGCCACTTCATAGCGTCGATGATGTTCTTTCTCGTTGGACGCTGACGCGGATCGGGACTATCATCTGTAAGCATCGCGATATCCCACGCCTTGTAGTTGCAGTAATCTGTAAGGCACGGATAATTAATACGCATGATGAGAGCAAAGGAGACTTACATATTAAGAACTCTCGAATGCTCCTCGCATCGTTGATACACCCTTTAAGCTGATCAGGCTGTCCGAAATAGTTGATCCCAATCTATCAGACATGTTTATTGAACATCGATAGCATGAAGCGAAGCGAAAAGCTGACACAGAGTGCTTTTCTGCGGGGACCATGACGATGGACGGCATTTCTGGAAGTAGAGATAGGAATGCAAGGTGAAATATAGCGCCGTATTCTCGCTCTTTGACTGTACAAGTTTGAGGGTGTCGGTAGAAAGTTGGTAAAACACGACATGGTCCAGAAGAGCGTCGTAGAGAGGGTCGCCAGGAGTAGGTAATATGACATGTACCGAGGGTCGATGGTACTATGGATTACTACGGTTCCCTGGGGGAAAGTCTGTATGTATATGAGAAACTATGGAAAGTGACATACCCCGCTTCTATTCCTCTTTGCAATACGACTCATAGCCCCCGGTAACCCACCCTGCTTAGAGACTTGAGTACGGAGCTTATTATGCGAGACCAATAAAAGTGTTAAGGTACGATCCATGTCTGAATGCTCCGCGCGAAGCTCTCTCATACCGTGTTCAAGTGCCCTAAGGTAGCTGTCAGACACTTCGTTGTTCGCACAAATCCTCAGGATATTCTTTGTCTAAAAAAACTATGAGCGATGGAGTCCTTGAGATGGCTGTGTACGTACGTTAAAGTTTCTCTGCATATTGTCGACTTGTCGTACGAACCCGTTGATCTCCTCGCGAATGTTCGGGGTCATGAGATACTGCACAATTCTCCCCCTACTGGCGTTATTTCTTTCCATCTCTCGCACTTCACCAATGATGGCTTCTAGGCATCTGTCTCTAGTACGTTACAAGGGAAGGATATGGGAAGGGGGTGGAAACTTACCGGTGGAAATCCGCACAGAGTTCTTCAATAGATGACATGTCTTCGCTACCAGTCCTCGAATATGTAACGGCGACATCGTTCACCGCTGTCACGGTATTCCCGATGCGCTCGACGAGTTCCTGGATGTCCCTGTTATTCGTGAAGGCATTCTATAGAGATCCATGATTATCTTCGACTCGGAATTAGATTTGTATACTCACATCGACAAGTTCGAGAATAGTTATAGCCAATGCCGCGATGCCTTTGATATACGGAAGGGGGGCTATATCTCCTGCAGCTTGCAAGCCCTTGAGGAGCACCAAGGTGGGACGAATCATTGCTTTTGCTTTGTTCCCCATGGTAAGGTGGAAAGGGACGATTCTGAAGCTGCATGTCTTTAGTCAGCCTTTCGTCAAGCATTACAGCACAAAAGGTGGCTGTAGACGCACAGCTACGGACAGAAGTCAAGGGCCGTATACGCGTGAGAGCTATGTATGGGTAAGCCAGGTGAAATTTGAGGACAGATCGACAGATGTAGCTTCTATAGTCGTCGGAAGCGTCGAGTAGTGCTGTATATCAACTTCCTTCCTAGCCAGCGATTTATAGTAATACCGTATGCTACGGCATACCGGACCATCCGAGTCGTGTAATGTGACGATGTTTGATGATGGTTCCATAGCTTCCACGGCTGAGCGGTCCGACGTAGAAATCAGCAAGGACCGTGGGAACTGAAAGCACTTGCTTCCCTTCCACCATCATGTCAACCACTTCTCGTACCGCTGTTGCTGCTCAAGAGCAAGAAAATTCGTCGGTCGCTGAGATTTCACCATATTTTCGGATGACTGATATGCTAGTCAGGGAGAAAGGTGGTTATAATACTTATATGCGCGCAAAAGAGATCGGATTTCATCAGGAAGGACATCTCCACAAATTTTGAAACTGCGTTCTATGAGTATCGGAGTATGTGCCATTCCCGCCAGTCGTTTCCAGACTCTCCAGACTCAGACTTCTTGCTCTAGTCGATGTGGACGGTCCCACTTGGCCGTTCTCAGAGGGCGAAGGCATTACATTGCGTGTAGAGGACGGAGCATGAGGTTCGTTGCCGATTATTTCTTTTGAAAGGCCATTCACTCTACCACAATGTCGTCAGGTGGTATAAGATATGCCCTAGGATCTCCAATATAGACCAAGTAATATCCTTCATTCGACATCCTTCTCCCGGTGTCGACCCCCCGTCGTCAAGTAAATAACGACGTTATCATATATGAGTAAGGAAAGTTTGATTTGAGGGGAGCCATTGACATCAACTCAACGTGCCAGCGGCGTCAGCCTTAGGCGTTTGGATCCTTGGAAGTCAAGTAGATAGAGGAATCGTAAATACCATACAGCTTGGTACGTAGAAATATATCGTAAAAGACACATCGTAAATTTGGCCGTAGCATCGTACATGAAAGTGACGCTTCAAATGGTGAAACCCATCTCACATTCCCCGACAGTGACTGAACAACGACCATATCTGGATGATTATTCTCGACGCATCCGCTCTGTGTCTGCCAATCCACCCTCTGGCACGCTTCTCCACAGTACAGAGCTCGCGTCTTCCTGCCCTCCTTTATACAGTGCGAACGGATACACAACTTGAATCCCTTCCGCTTCTGACATGCTGCGTGCTTCCAGGTAATGAATCGTGCGAAGGGACATATCGTGTTGACGTACCTCGTACGGTGGTGCTCGATACACAAGCGCGGCGCTAGACAGAGGAGGGATTGGCAATGTACGTCCCGGTTGGTTGGAACCGAGGATGCAGGTTCCTGTTGAATCCGACATCGCAGAGGGGTATCATGTCTATGGCACAAGTGAAAGAAAGACGTCCGACGGAAAATTCGATGAAGTGTATGGACACGATGTGTTTATCCAGCCGCGGTACTCCAACGATTCCGTCTCTTAGTATTGATGGTGGCGTCCGAGGTCAAGGACATACGGGGTGTGGTAACGAGCGACGCCGTCATTGTAGCCATTCTCGTAGGACAATGATATACCGGAACAACTACAACAACGTTAGTTCGTGGATGGCCATAGGATGTAACGGGGGTACATACACTATACATGGCCCTTGAGAAGTATCCACGGTATCATTGAGAACCAACATTTGGATATCGAACGGGTTCAGATAAACCCCATTGTCTGCCGATCCAAGTTTTGGTTGGACCTTCCGTATCCCCGTAAGATCAAAAGTTTTTAATCACATTAACTGTCATACCTTGACTTTCCACGAGCTTCCATTTGATGACAGTGTCACCGGATATGTAATCGGACGTCGAAATAAGCTGGCCTGCCGCTACTGAGATGATCAGCCAGGTCCTGGCATTTCTCTGCCATCGGCAAGACGCTGGCGGCGTCGACCCCAGGGAAAATTGTAAACTGCGATACTACACACCACAAGGTCAGACTTACGAAGCGAATAATTGGTAGAAAGGCACCATTTACGCCGAAAAATGAACGCCCCATCGACCGATTAGCAATTACGATGCTGAGAGTTGGGAGGCTGATATCCAACTGATATCGATATCGATATCTATGAAACTCGTGCGTCCTTTATATACACGCACGCATATCTCCGGCCGAGACCGGCTGCGGATGGGGCATGACCACTGTCAGAGAATAAGCAGCGAAAGTCCGAAAGTCCTTGCTCCAACCTGGCTCAAGCACTAGCGCTCAATGTTTATTGAATCATTTCTTCTTCGCTGTTTCTACTGTAGATCACATTCAAGGCGAAATTACTACAGCAAACGTCAACGACAGATCTTATAGCCTATTTGTTGGAGAATTAGGCAGTTCGGGCCGTTCGATCATCGATGGCCGTGTGCCTACCACAAGGCACTGGTCCTTCAATCACCACCAAGTTGAGTTCGCCGTTGATGACTTTGCAGCATCACCTCACGATCAACTGTAAAGCGGCTTCCCAGCTTACGGTGTGTCTCGCATTCGTCCTCTGAGCTCATCATTTAGCTTTTGGCTAGGCTGTTGAGCTATGCACGTTAGAGCAAATATCAGAAGAAATACGTCGGTTAGAGAAGCTTGAGTTGGAAGTAGCAGAGCAGCTGGGGATATCTGGGGGGGATATCGACTCGGTCGAGGTTCTCTTCAAGGCCAAGAACAAGGCGTTGAGCAATGAAGATTATTTACCGACTCTGAAAAATCTGAATGAGCTCTATCGTCTCCGCCTACATCAAAATCTCATTTTGAATAGTTCTCGACACAAAGTGGAAAAACGTCCCTTAGCATTAGGTGTAAGTTCGTACCCCGGGTGATGGACCGTGATACTCATCCCTGCTGCTTTAGCTCCCATACACTGTCGACGCTTCTCGATTCTGGGCTGTTCTCATTGGGATTAACGAATATCCATTGAGCCATCGCCTGCGTGGTTGTGTATCGGATGCACAATCGATGGAGAAATACTTGGCTACGTACCTTGGGGTACCCAGGGATCGTATCCAACTTCTCCTTGGATCCAATGAGCACACATCCCCTCGCGATCCAATGTACCCGTCTCGTGCGCGCATCATCAGCGTGCTTACCGATCTCATTACCGAAGATAAAATAAAGCATGGCGACAACATTATTATCTACTATGCTGGACACGGCACTTCTTACTACGATGACGAAGGAGATCTCGGCTTCATCGAGGCACTGTGCCCCATCGATCGCGACGCCCTTGGTGCGAACGGCACCCCTGTCACCGACATTAGCGACCGCGAAATCAATGGCATCCTGACCGAAATCTGCCATACCAAGGGTTATCGGACTACTGTCATCCTTGACTGTTGTCACTCTGGTGGCGCCAGCCGAGAGTTGCCAGAGCCTGGATCGCGCACTGCTCCCGCAACAAGAGGTGCTACGCTTCAGGATATGCTTCTCACCGGGGACAATAATCTGAAGGGGTATAATGCATATTCACCCGAGTCCATTCTAGCAAAGGACTGGTGCCCAGATATGGATTCCCATGTTCTCGTGGCAGCTTGTAAGGAATACCAGCTTGCAAAGGAAAATATGGTGAAACAGGAAGATGGCACGGTGGGGTACGCTGGAATTTTCACGGACTCGCTTTTGCGTATTCTTCGGTCCGGATACTGGACAAAAGAGACGAGTTATTCTGATCTCGTCATCGGTCTCGGTCAGTCGTCTCGTCAGACGCCGGTAGTTGCTGGAAAACACAAGGACGCGCGTATCTGGTATCAGGATTGAATGTTGGTTTCATGTCTTGATCAGACCTTGGTTGTGATTGCTTTTCTGTTCTTTCGTTTTACGTCTGTGCGCTTTGTGCCCAAAGTTGATGTACATACACATCATGACGAGGTTGGTAATGGCATTCAAATAATCTCCATCCCAACACTGTCAAACATTCTGCAACGTGACGTTCAACGTTCGAGCTCGGCGTTCTGTTAGATTCTGCACACGGATTTTAATAGGCACAGATAGGGTCAAGTGAGAGATCTCAACGACTCCACCATTCAACAGCTACTCACTGATCGTCCCACCCTCGTCAACACCCATACTATCATACCCGCCCATAGGTCGAAGGATCCCTGCATCGCAAACTTCTCCTGGTCCGATCTTCCTCCAGGCCTTTGTCGGGTTCGATAAGAAATGTGTATACCGTTCCCAATAATTCTTCACCGATGTGGGCAGAGTGACGACTTGCCAGTCTTGATGGTGTGAAAACCAGTCAGCATTACGAACCACACATGCAGCCTGGACAACGCACAACGATAAAGGCTCCCAGAGCTAATAGGTAGATAGTAGGTTGACAGATCCATTTCAGTGATAGCAGAAACCCAGTAGGGCCCGAGAAACGTAGAATCAAAGAGGGGGGCAATTCGGGATGGTGGCAAGATGGTGGTGGGGTAAATAGCGGATTTCACCTTCGGATCATTTGATGTCCGCTGGTACTTAATGTCATTAGAATTAAGTATAGGCACCGGTATCGACGCCTTATCCGCATAGATCTTCTCCTTCCGTACGAGGAATTTCTTCTAGGTCCCGAAGATCACGGCACCGGCTCTTTGGCTCCGGATCTTGGTATTATGCGAAGACTCGTACGAGGGTATGTGGATGGACAGACAGCGTGAGTGCTGAGTCTACTGTTCAATCCTGATCTCACACGTAACAGGCGTCCCGAATACCTGAACCCTCGACTCGAACCAATCTGACGGGGCCATGCAGTCTCCATTAAGGGGATGAGGTAGGTTGGTACTGAAATTATGTAATCAGTGGTTTTATAGCCGAACTCTGTATCAACCCACGAGGTGATATCATATTCTATTTTGCGGGCACAGGCGAGTACATGTACTTCACAGGGAATGACTGGAGACTATGGGTACAGGTGGTACCTCTGGTAAGTCCCGAAGAACAGGACAATAGTAGAATTGGTGCCAGCAAGGAAACAGAAAGCCGACCCACGATAACGTACCCACTTTCACCTGTTTAAAAAAGGAATACAACCATTCTTTATACGCGTAGAAATAATACTGTTGAGTCTCAAAGGGATATAATAAGAAATGATAGTTGAAGAGATACAACACGACGAAATGACGAGGACGACACCGCAAAACGGAAACCGTACAGTCATGGCACCGCTATTCGGTACAAAGACAATTAAGATGCCGCACCGGACTAGTATCGAATTTGCTAGTCAATTCTAAGTACTCTTGCGATCGCGGCTATCACTAGTGCCATGCGGTTTATGACGTTGGGTCCGTGCTAGTGATAATCGCGGATCAACACTACGGAGTCAACAGAAGTACGGAAGTCCTGCCCGTATGTGCACATAATCACGGATGAACCGGACCGCGTCAACGTCATCACGAACGGTTCCATCAGAAAACCAAGGTTCCGTGATGGTGGTTAATCGGTGTCCCTTAGAATGAAACGAACCAGAGCTCGAACCACATCATGATATGAACTACCTATTTACCGTGACACTATACTACGGACGTGTCCCAGCAAGGGACGGTGTCAAAGCCCTAGCACAGACGGCGTGAAAACTCTCAGACTGATCACACCATATTCGATAGACGATCAGGCCATCTCGGCAATCAGATAGCAGTCCATCTTTCATTGCACTGTTCCAGATACGGAGACCAGCAGTCTAAAGAGTATTTCTACTGAAAGCGTTAGAAACTACCGTGGGTTCTTTCTATACTAAGCGGGGGATATCCATGACCCTCGTCCAACATCGCGCGATATCCCAGAAAGATCAGAGTCACCAGCAGTTCAAAATACAAAATAGACGCTCGGACGTGAACGAGGTACCCGAGATGTCAGAACATATCAGCACACTAGTACTTTCACCCGAACTGTGGCAGCAGGCTGGAGTGTTTCCAATACGTTCTGAGTGCCCCACTTAGAAGGCCACGCGCTGCCGAGGTGGGATTCTCTGCGACACTTAGTCATTACTCATGAAAACTATGAGGTGCCGGTGGTGAGCTTGTCACTTGCGAGAAAGGAAAGGTGCTTATCAGTAAGTGCGGATAACGGAGCATTGAGTCTCCTCGCGGAAATAGCGCAGGAATTCGCGAATGTCGCTCAATGAGTATTGGAACGCATGACCCGGTGATATCGCTGATAAAATCTGATAATGACGAGGAGCTTGGTAAGTTCGATTTCTCGACAAGATGCAGGCGAAAAAAGAATCACAAAGTGGGTGTATTGGCTTAATACCCCTAGTGTATACAATCCTTCTAATAGAAGAGCCAAAAGCCAGAGAATAAAAAGGATTTCACGGTGAAACACGAAACTCACCATATTGATTGCGCAGCTAAAGAGACAGCCGGTCAGCACAAGGTCAGCAGTAAGAATGCAGAGATACACACCTACAACCTTGGAGAAATCACCATTGTCTTGGAGACGTCCGAAAGGCGGAGTCGTCGTCGCGGTCGTTAGTCGTCGAGGTCCCAATCTTCACCTCGCCGTCCTGATCCCACTCTCCCACTCTTCCTCGCCCTATCAGTCCTCCGTCCATCCCCGCAGCTCAAGAGCACTCGCACATCCCTCCCTGCCCAAACGACTTTGCTGACCACTGTTCAGGGTACATTTACCGTCGTCATCGTCCCAGTTGGATTCCTGGGCATGCGTAGGGCAAGATGGTGTCCGATTATCGATCCTTTTTCATAGGCGGTGTCATTTGCCCCACGATGGCCGAGACTTGCAGCAATTTAGGTCAAATTTCATACCAGGACATCGGGGCGAGCGTGCTGGCGACAGATGGAACAGGGGTGGTGGTGGGGATAAGTATTACAAGATGTTGGCTTTAGACGAAGGCGGATTCGGGCCGGATCACATGATTGTTTAGGGCAGGTGGACAGTGACAGGTTTCTTCGGCAGTAGCTTTTTCCCATCGATCCATCCCATCTCTCGGACTCTGCGAGGGGTTCCAATGTGCTCGTTCGAGAGCTTACGCCGCGTGTGGGGAGCTACTTCGGATGCCATCCTGGGCTCTTGGGCCACAGGATTGATCAAAAATGAAGATTAATCAGTTGAGGGCGAACGACGAGGAGGAGGAGATAGTGGAAAGGAACCAAAAGAAGTCGCACAGCTATGAGCATAAGATGACAATGGATCAACCTGCCAGCGGGCGATCGCTGCAGATCCGGTAATGATCTGGTTCCTATGTCCCTAAGACGAGAAGTAACCAGAATCCGTACTACACGTTGGCTTGCTATGGTACCGAATCTCTCTGGGACAAACTGATTCAGCGTAGCCCTGCAGGGTGCGGCCTCAGAATTAGCTTCAGAGGTGTGATTAATAGTATACTACATTCTGGGGAAACTGTACATCTATTGTAGGTCAGTAATGCTCGGGTCAATATAAAGAGGTCCTCCGTCACTCGTTGGAGCACATCATAGACGTACTTCTCTATGAAGTAGATCATTGTATGTCATTATCAGGTGCAGTAATCTGAGTGTTCTAGCCCTGAGGCCTGGTCTTCAAAGCGGGGTACAACCTCCACATTGATCGGCAAGGGAAGAACCTCGAGAAATCCGGGTGCACAGGTGTGTACACAAGAACAGCACATGCAACTCGTCTTCTAATTGTTTGTGCACGGCCGGCAGATGCGAAATAAGTCGGGACCGGCTCCGTCCTAAAAAAAGACCCAAATTGGCAAACATGATTTTCCTGACCTTCTGGTTCGGTACCGTAGCAGTCGTACTCCTCACTAGGTACAGTAGCCACGCGGTAGCTAGTTTAGTTGTACATCCGGGGGGCTGTAGTACGGACGCCGGCACGCTTCTGTTGAGGAGCACTGCCGGGTAATAAAACTTCCTTCCTTCCTTCCAGCGATTGAATTGAATTCCAATTGTGGAGCTTCCCTTCCGATGATTGCCTTGCCATCTCTCCTCCGCAACCTTTCAACCGCCGCAGTTTGGGTTTAACAGGGCTTCTGTGCCTTCCGCTGATCCCTAGGTTGTGTAACCTGTTGTAGTGCCCATCGTGGTGATGGCACTTTCGTGGGGATATCTATCAGTTGAGCCCATAGACGCTTAAAAGTTAAGAAGCTAATTTGGGAGATGCTGCATTCCCGTGTAATGCTCGAGAGTACACAAGTGCCACCCACCAGTTGAGTCACATCATCGTTATTGACTTCTGCAGATGCACCAAAACCTCCCATCAGGAAATGATTGTGAAATGAGGGCTTGTACCAGCTTGTACCTGGAGAAGAGAAGTTCATTAGGCCCTGTTCGGGTGACACGGCTTAACTTGAGCTTAACCCGGCCCCACCTGGCTAAGAGAATCGGTCACAAACGTCACAAGATCGGAATAACTCGGATGAACACGGATGATGTCCGAATGATGTCAGGCGATCGTCAATGCTGCCACCGACGTTGTCGAAGGGCGTCCCAGCACTGCCCGACCTGTGCCGCTCATTGACCGACACAATGGCAACGATGTTCTTCCAAATTTGTGTTGATTTGGCTAGATATTCAATTTCATTCACAGGAGTACTATATTTCCTAGTTTTGTTGGCATTGTTGTAGTCATTGTGTATAGTGAGCGGGAGGGCGGGCAGAGCGAGTGCAGCATCGGTGTCGGGATGTAGGTGACAACGGAGTGACATGTTGAATAATCTAGGTTAAGCAGACTTAAAACGGCCGGTTTAAATTTTGGCTCTGGGGCCGGGTTAAGCTGTGTCACCCGAACAGGGCCTTATCAGACTATTAATAGTGATCCCTATCTTTGGTTACCAACTTTGTATCGACTTGAGGTCCGGGTCCGCGTGTGGGTGACCCGCAGATATGTCGTCGAACTCGAACCAGCACGGTTGACCTTTGCAGCTACGTAACGTGTTTAACCCAGTTCAACATCCTGAGGCTATGCGTCACAAAGTCGGAGGCCGCCTAAAATTATTGGGGTGCATCAAATCGAATGACTTGGACTTGGTTCGGGAAGTTTACATTTTAATTACAGGCGAGCCTTTGAAGACATATAAAACCCCCTCCTCATGTTCCCTCTCTAGGCACAGAACTAAAATCATCTCAGCTTACTACCCATTCTCTTCTACATCAATGCCCCAACAGCATGCACTCGTTCTTGACGTTGATCATCCTGAGCCATGGATCCGCGCTGGCATGCGCGAGACCCATCGCCATACTATTCAGAAGGCTCAATCTGCGACCCGAAGCTTTGGTGGAAACATCGCGCGTATAAATTTCTCCAAGGCATGAGCTTGTCAGTCTAATTTCTGACATTGACTAGGATTTTCAATTAAACGCGAACAAGATCGCAGATGAAATGGTACCGTTGGTGATGGATGAGTCGAAGATAGCAGAGCAGCTCGGGTACTCTCAGAAAGGTTTCGACTCTGTGGCGATTCACTCCGAGATCAGGAACAAAGCATTGCGCGACGAATATTATCTACCAGCTCTGGAAAGGCTGGATGCGCTCCACGAGTGCCGCCTTGAGCATAGTCGCGCTCAGAAAATGGTCGCATCCATACCTGTGGAAATACCTGTCTTACCGTTCGGCGTAAGTTCGAACTCCTAGTGACCGACCTTGTTGCTGATCAATAGCATTTTAGCCCTCACCCCGTTTCGACGGTTGTCAAAAGTTCTGGGCTGTTCTCATTGGGATTGACGAGTATCCATGGGACCGCCGGCTGCGTGGTTGCGTATCGGACGTAGGATTGATGGAGACATACCTGACTACGTATCTTGGGGTGCCAATGGATCGCATCCAGCTTCTCCTTGGGTCCAAGGAACACACGTCCGCTGACGATCCAATGTATCCTTCACGCGCCCACATCATCGACATGCTTACCGGTCTCATTACCGAAGACAAGATAGCCTACGGCGACAACATTATCATCTACTATGCCGGACACGGCGTTTCCTACAGTGACGTAGATCTTGGTATCGTCGAGGCACTATGTCCCATCGACCGTTACCCCTCTGACGCGAACAAAATCCCCGTTACCGACATCAGCGATCGCGAATTCAATGGCATCATAACCGAAGTCTCCCGCGCCAAAGGTCACCGAATCACAGTCATCCTTGATTGCTGCCATTCTAGCAGCATCAGCCGAGAGTTGCCTGAACCCGGCGCGCGCACTAGTACTCGCGAAACGAGAGGCGCTTCCGTTCAGGCTATGCTCGTTGCTGGGGACCATACTATGAAGGGTTATACAGAATATCGCCCCCAGTCCATCCTAGGTCCATCCTAGCGAAGGATTGGTGCTGGAATATGGATTCTCACGTTTTCATCGCGGCGTGTACGTCTCACCAGTTTGCATACGAGGAGAAGGTTATAAACGAAGATGGTACAGTAGCGGGACACGTCGGAATTTTCACGAACTCGCTTGTGCGTGCTCTCCAGTCTGGTTTCTGTAATGAGAGTACCACGTACAGGGACTTCATAAAGGCTTTGGCTTCATCCCCTCGCCAGACACCGTTTGTTGCTGGAACACGTCAGGATGCACGCATCTAGTATCGGGATTCGTGAAGTTTCGACCCTGTCCCGCCGCCCCGTTATCACGTATACGTTCTCCCCATCCTTACCAGATCATTTACTTAATACTTAATACTCATTCACTTACTTATCTATTTCTCGTTTACTTATTCTAGTACATGATTTTCGCAATATAGATAAGTGTATTAATTATTGCAATCACTGGCGCAATTGTTACATTAGTCCCTTTTTTTCTTACCTGAGCAGCGGGTTCCCACTACATGAACTATGAATATTGAATTTACATCGGTTCTACGGGCGAATTAAATAATTAGGAACGTGGGAACCAACAAACTCGCTTGTCTCCTACCGTCATGTAGACGACATCTCATGCCATCACGGCTCAAGCTCAGGAACGGAAAAGTCTAAATCCACCCGTCGTCATTGTATATCTGACACTGAGTTCCTCCTGGACTTACTGTGGAACGACTACTGGGTATGGCGCGGTCGTTTCCATACCTAAACATATCGCTGACGCTGTTCGCAGCATTTAATCTCTTTAGATAAAGTTGGGATGCACTTCCAAACACCTAATCCTCCCCGGCAAGGCCCCGCCGGTACAAACGCGTGCGAGCCCCTAGGCCCAGGATTCGACGTTGTGTTAGTCAGGAAGATGTAGCAATATGCACGCGAAAGAACCAGAATTTATGAACAAGCATATATACGGTGAAACTCCCTGTAACCGCGTCCTTTCAAAATCTGGGCTGCCGAGGTGCGTGTCATACTCAGGAGCCGTATTCACACTCAGATTTCTTGCCCCAGTAACGATGGCGTTTCATGCTCCTCGTAAACGGTCTGGCACATCTTCCATATCACACACACTCTCGAGAACAAATACAACGGTGGCCTCGCTCGATGTCGCATTCCATATGTCCTCGCCGTCGCGGCAGATGCTGTCCATTTTCGAAGATGAGAAAGACCGGATCACTGGGATGTCGCGGATTGATAAATAGCCTGTGCTCGATCTCTACAAGCAATGTGTACTTTATCGATCTCCGGCACTACCTTCGCTTGCGCAATATTTCATAAATACAGTACGAATCGGGACAACAAATTCGACCCCAGTTCCAACTTCCCATCGCCTAGGACGTACGTTGCAGACTTCTCCGCTGTCTGCGAGTGGTACTCTGCAGACGTTTCCTAGCCAGTGATTTATACTGTACGCCACGGCATAGTGGACCATGTAGTGTGATGTGATGATGATGGTTTCCAAGTTGCTTCCGCGGCTGACCGGCCCGATGTAGAAATCAGCAAGGACCGTGGGAACTGAAAGCACTTGCTTTCCTTCCACCTTCATGTCAACCACTTCCCGGACTGCTGTTGCTGCTCAAGCTCAAGAGCGAAAAACATCGTGTTCATGCGTCGTTGCCGCGTATTTGATGTGAGATTCCTTGTAGGCTCGCTTTGGAACGGCGGTTGGGTGGTAGGCGTCTTCTCCATACTTAGTCGCCTTGCTGACGTTCTTTCTGAACATTTAGTATTACGGTCTCTGGGCGAAATTCGGATGCGCTGTCGCATCGGTATTCTCACGGCTAGCACAAGCTCTCGTCGATCGCTAAGAATTCAAATTTCGGGTTGTGGATATGCCAGTCAGAAAAGTGGTTATATGCGCGCAAAAGAGATCAAGAAGGACAACTCTCCACGCATCCTTGAAAGTATGTTCCTGCGGCGCCTGGGCTATCGAGGTATGTGTTATTCCCGCCAGTCGTCTTCACACTCAGATCTCTTGCCCTAGTCAAGGTGGACGGTTCTGTGTAGCCGTTTTTCAGAGGGCGCGGGCATTACATTGCATGTCCATGTCAAGGATGGAGATTGAGGTGCGTTGCGGATGATTTTCTTTTGAAATGCCTTTCACTCTTGTTGACAGGCGGTATAAGACCTGTCCTGGAATCTCCAATATGGACCAAGTAATACGTCTTACTCGACGTCCTTCTCACGGTATCGGGCCTCTGTCGTGAAGTGAACAACAACGTTATTCTGCTCAAGCCCGTAGGACCAGATGTTCCCGTCATTTCCTAAACATATCAACGACCCCGCCGGCATCTCCCATGACCGCGCGTCTGTGATGTTATGGCGTGAGTGTGGGCATTTACAGCGATACCGTACCGGCTGACCCCCTTTGAAGTTTCGGTATCTGTCTCCTCATCCTTGCCGGTGTGAATCGGCAGGGCACCTTCATATCAAAATTCAATAGGCTCAACTGATCATACGGGAATGACACGGCGCCCAACTGCAAACTCAGCTGACCTACCACTGTACGTCTGGTTCTGTTCTACTGTAAATTTGTATTGAGTATAAATCGACTCAGATGACCTTTTCCGAAGGTGATGAAAACCCGTGGTTCGCGGTCCTAAGTGGGGCTCTATCGCCTGAATAGGGACCTCCCCCTTGGCCTGTTTTCAAATACCCATTGCTCCCGCAATATATAACTTGGCTGTCTTTCTCCCATCTGCTCTATTAACGATGTCTTCCACGATCCCGCGATCCACCTCGACTGTCACCGTCCGCGCCATCAACGCTGGCAAGATTACCTTCCTGCCTGCTTCTCTGTTCTTCGAGCCAGTCTTACCGGGCTACGAAGGATTATCGGGACCAGTCTACACGTTCCTCATCGAACACCCGACGAAGGGAAAGATCATGTTTGATTTAGGGATGAGAAAGGACCAGGAGAAATACGCGCCTATGGTGCAGGGATTCTTCGACCGATTCAGGGAGCTGGGCGGGTATGATATGGGCGCTGACGAGGGTGAAACGGTCAGTGAGCAGTTGGTGAAGGGAGGAGTGGAGTTGGGCAGCGTGAATGCGGTCATCTGGAGGTGAGGTTTCTCTGTCTTAGCCCTATATGTGCCCTTCCTAATAGCAAATTTGCATATAGTCATACCCATTTCGACCATATCGGTATGCCCGCTGCTTCGTCGTCAGCGTGTAACTGACAATTCCATTTGTACAGGTGATGTATCAACATTCCCACCCACTACGGAGTTAGTGGTTGGACCTGGGACGGACCTTCGGACATATCCTGAACACGAGGACGCGCACCTCATCGAAAGTGATACCGCGTTAGTTTATCTTCTTGTGGTTCTCACGTCTGTACTAAACCTCATGACTGGTAGTGGGCGTAAGGTAACCGAACTCTCATTCTCAAATGCAACGCTGCACATCGTGGACCTTCCAGCTCTGGACTACTTTGGTGATGGAAGCTTCTATGTACTTGATACTCCCGGTGTAAGTTCTATGCTTCCTTTCACCCTTGGTTGTACTAATGGTTCGCCCTAGCATCAAGCAGGCCATATCTCCGGCCTCGCACGCGTAACGCCTACAACGTTTGTCCTGCTCGGAGGTGATTGTTGCCATCACGTCGGCGACATCCGTCCTACACCGCTCCACCGCTCTCTTTACCCTTGCCCTGCATCACTCCTTCAGAGCGCGACGCACTCCCTCTGCAAATCCCACTTCCCCGAAATCGCGTCTGAGCCCCTACTGAAGATCCCTCCTCCACCTGCCCCGTCGGTGTACAAGGATTATGAGGCGACGATGCGGTCACTAGAGCACTTAGTACGGCTCGATGCCGACCCGGATGTGTTGATGATCATTGCACATGATGGGACTGCGCCCGGTGTGGTGGAGGAGTTCCCGGGTACTGTGAATGGGTGGAAGGAGAAGGGCTGGAAAGAAAAGTTGATGTGGAGATTCTTGGAGAAAGATGGTGGTGGTTGGAGGTTCGGCTAAAGATGTACTGGCGCGTTTCGGATTTGTCCTACGATCGGACCGATGTGCTGTGGAAGACAGGAACAGAGAGTCGCACTTCGCCCGAAATGTCAGAGCGTCTCCCGAACCAATGCAGTCGAGGAGCAGATATTCAGCGCTCGGCAACTACTAGTGCTATTGATTTCGGGAGTAGCATCTCAAACCCGTCTTTCATTCACCGATAATCAAAGAAAAGAATATAATTCCCGTAACAGCATTTATCCCCTAGCACGCCGTGCTATTCATGTACCAATCATATCCGGGATTGGAATCTCCCCAAACCCACGTCTCTGGCCATTGCTCCTCGATAATCGTCGCGATTTGATCTGAAGTCAGACTCGTCGCGGTGATAGCAGTGACGGCAGTGTAGGTTCCGTCGCCGTTCGAAGTTACAGATGGACCGTACGCGAGCTACGTGCAAAGCGTCAGCGGTGCAGCTATGGTGCTGGGCTGGACTTACAGAGATACTGGTGACGCTTGTTCCTTCGGGATACGTCGATTCCCCGAAACGGTACAGGAAACCTACAAAGGAAGGTTCAGTTGGTCGTGGCCTGCCCAGTCGACTATGAGGACGAATCATAGGTTAACTGGTTAGCAGCTCCAGCGGCGTAGCTCGAGTCCTTAGGAATGACGACGATGGTGCATTTAGGACCGGCATCGCGAGTTGCCAGCGGGGAAGAGGCGACGGCAGTAGCAGCCAAAAGTGCGGTAAATGCACGGAAGAACATGGTGCAGCTGGTAATTGCGATGTGTTGAGCTGGTGAATTTATAAGAGTGATATGAGCAGAGTCGTAATTCGGCATGCGTGGAGCGCGATGGTAATTTTCCGCGGTTGACTGAAATTGATATTCGGTTGATCACTTCATTCGTGGGGTCGAGGGAGACGGGAAGCTGCTTCGTTCCTCGAGAGTCATGCATGGCACGAAGAGTTCGCTATCATTTTTCTTGGACCATACAAAATAGTATCCTTTCTTCGGGCATCTAGTCGGCAGTCTACAGGCACTCGTAGATGATGCTTTTGGCTGGGAAGTGGGGTACATGACCAGGAACACCCGCACCGCAGTCGTTTCCAGAGCGCCAATTATTGTGGAGGAAGTCTTTTTCCCCTGGCCAATTATCTGATCTGTTTCCATGGAAGACGAGTTTCATGAGGCGCGATATCGGCCTTTTAAGGATAGAGACAATGGTTGCATCAGAGACGAGGATGAACCTTTGAAGCGTCCCAACAAGCGCGAGCAACTGGACGGTAGTGGGCCAGCTGACAGGTAATGTGAAGTTCTCAGCGTAGCTCGTTTCTAAAGCTCACGGCATTTCCCTGCTAGCCTTGTCCTGAACAGCTCAACTAAGAGAGTTGACTGTAATAGGCTGCTAATTGTGCCAAGTTGCAATTGAAAACTGTCGTGAGGCTATCTACCTGCCGGTGATGGATATGAGACGTATGTCTACGTTGATGGACCGCAGGCTACATAACAACGTCAATATTATCTACCTATTTCCTGACGTTGGCTGAATTTATACCCTCGTACGCAGTGCATAAAAGAACCTCCCCTACCGAATGAACCCATTATGCTTTAATGAGCGCACCAGAAATGCAACAAATTTTATATACGTTTATTTTGTCCCTCGAAGAATACTAGTACCAGGGACATACGCCAGAATCCCCGCCGCGATAATCGGCAGACTTCGAGATCAATCCGAGGTCGTGATCACCCGCGGCGGTTATGTCTAAATTTGGCCCGGTAAAAGGTTGTCATCGATTGAAAACAGGGAAATCAATGGCATCGAGGAACACGCGATGAAGGATCTCGGATGGGAGGCGTCGAATGGGACTCAAGATCCTCTGTCTTTCACGGATCGCTTCGGAGATCCGTGCGTGCTGCTGGCGTAGCGTACCCGTTTTATGAGACAAGGACTTCATTTGGGCTTTAAGTTCATGAAAAAGTGTCTGAAGAACGGATCCCTCCAATTCGAGGCTTTGCAGCTGAAATCGTATAAGGAGACCGTCGCCAATAGAACGCTCTCCTCGCTGGGTGAAGGCGCGTCGTTGGAATGTGAAAGACGCGCCTAGTTGGGGTTATCGGAGAGTTTTGTAGGCAGGTTGAATGTATAAGAGGGCAAATGATGATTAGGGCGCGCGCACCCCGTGCAAGGTATGAAGTGGGGGGCCAACGCAAGCGTGGCAAGACCGAGTCCTCTGGTATTTTTGGGAGGTATATTAACAGTTCAGTAAACCGGTAAAATAAATAGCAAGAAAACTGGTAGACCAGTACATGTAGGGTGAGGAGTCTCGAGATACCAGATTGCGATCAGTTCTGAACCAAAACGCTGATGCCTGACAAATGTAAGTATCCATGCCGCTAGATTCACACGAGATGGACAGGCACTACAACCGAAAAGATGCAGGTAAGCCTTCCCATCATTAAGATAGAGACCAACCTACAACAGTATACAAATTGAAGCGTTACATCGTCGACAGTAGAAAGGTGAGATGGAACAAACGGTCCCTACTCGAGAAGAATATTGGCCATCCAGAATGGCAACATAGTCGAAGTACAATTGTCTGTCGTGGCGGCATCGGTGAAGAAATTGACGAAGAGGAAGGATGCAAAGATATCAAAGTAAAGAACAGACAAATATGGAGGACTACTCGTGAATTAGACTCAACAAATCGGAGGATACGCCGATGAGACGTAGATCCGCAGGGACCTAGCATCTCATGGGAATTTGAACAATATTCCCAAGGACAAGTTTGGGGCGCCGGGTCGCTGGCTGGTCGTCAGATGGAAGAGACTACATCGCGATAGTACTCACTTGACAGTGTTACTGTCTGGGATCCCGAGTGACCAGAACATCCGGGTAACATAGCCGTTGAATAGAGTTCATAGTGCAACTCGTAGTAAAATCTGATGCAAGCCGGATGAGTTACCGGCGCGTGATTTCCGTAACTTGCCAGGCATTGAAGACAGCCTGTAACAGAATAAGTTATAAATAGCAGGAACACCACAGCGAGGGCTAAGTTGGCTGTAGATGGGTTCGGGTCACCGCCGAGGGGTCTCCTATGTAGATCTGTTAACTTTGTTTCCCTTGTCAAAAAAGCATACAGGTAGACAAAGCAAGGGAGGAAGCAGATCATAAATCATAGCCATGACAAATGACAAACCGCCGAAGCCTTAATGATGCCCAACCACGTCAGAGGGTAGAAAAGAAGAAAGACGGTAATATGAACCTCCAAGTATGTAAAAGCATGTACGCTTAAGGTCTTGGTAGATTCCTAGGCAGAAGGGTGATAACATTCTTGTCGTTAATATGGGACCATCGAATCTAGCTTTCTCTGATAGTCCGGGACGAGCAAGAACCTCGAGAGTGTCCAGTTCGAGCTTCGTGCCAGTCCAAATGCGTAATTTCTAGGGGAAAGGGTTGATCTTACAGTTTGAGTTGCAGATAGCCTACGTTGGCTGACTTGGCCTTAGTCGACCGCCTTTTGTCTCTTCAACGCGGATACTGTGAACAGAGTGTCAGCAAAAGGAATTTATGCGCAACAAGGGAGTAACCTCAAAGTCCCAAACTAGCCCGGTATCTTCTCCCCAAGGGAGCAGTAACTGGTACTACGGTCCAGTGCTGCACTATTACCGTGAGAGTGAGTTATGAGAAGAATATTCTGCCTCTTTCTCAGTGCTTCCACCAAGAGATTCCAAGTTGGACTGAAGATGTTTTTTGCTGGGTATCTGAGAAGCCACCAGAGAAGACAGTTTGAGCTAGTTTTGGTGTCTCTATTATTGCTTTATGGAATTGATTTTCCACGGGAGCCTGGGACGGAGGGAATTTCGCATCTTAGAGGGATTAATGCTACTGCAATGGCTGAAGTAATATGTCAAATAGTCTTGTAAACCAGACTCAACAACCCGTATCCTGAGCAGGAATGAGCCAGATTCATACACAAGAATGCGATACAGACAATGTGGAAGTGAATGCCAAGAGCATGGCAGTAGAGGGGCAGAGAATGAATTTGAAGTGCAAGATGGAGGTGAAAATGTAGCGTAAGCATGCCATAACCAGAGAATAATACCAAGGACGCAAAGCCAAGGCCAAAAATTGACATACAGCGAAGAGGCGATTTGAGCATCGAGGGCCACGGCCATAAAGGAATTCACCGAATGAAAGGTAAAAATAAAAGGTCACATGATGACATCCAAAAAAGGAAGGAGAATCAAATGGCACAGCCACCCTGGACAACTCAAGTTGCAAAGACGGAATCCTGTATAACACAGGACTCGGAATCCAGTTCGACAATTTTGTCATTTTTTGTGACTATGAAAAAAATGCTTGTCATATTTGAGTCAGGTACTGGTAAAAGATAAAAATAAACGTCAATACCTTCAAAATTGGTATGAATGAGACACTAGATGCATCAATGTTCAAGGCAAGTTCAGCGGCACCAACCCAGGACATGGTTGTTGGACAAGAGATGCAAGTGTCGGTGGCCCGGCATCAATGCTCTGTGACGGTCCATTTGCCCAGTGCAGACCTCAACAGCCAGAAGATGCTTGAAGAGGAAGACAAAATGTCCTGTAAGTGTGCAAATACATCTTGGATGAGCATTCAAACAAGCCTATTGAATGAGCTGATGCCCATTAGCTGGTCCTGCTGGGGAGCTATGACCGACTTTGGGCTTATTATGATTCAAATCATAGAGTTTGGGTTCTTCCTGTTGTCAAACTCCAAGATCAAGAGCTGTCGACCCCCTTCCAAGTTCCGTTCACAGGATAAATGAATGAATCCCAAGACTCAATATTGCATGATACATTTGTCATTAGAAGTCTATATGCTGAGCCACACCCCGAATACCTTGTTGTTTGTCACTGCTGCACAGTTGTAAACTTTATGAACACTCCACCCTATGCGACTGTCTGCCATTGTTTCAGCGAAATTGAATCATGCAGCAGAATGGATGGTTTTCAAAGCTTATTCCGGAAAGACAGGGCAGGCATGTGTAATTGCGGTAAAACAAGTTCTTGCTAAGATGTGTGGTCCATGCTGATCCAGAAGGTTGATGTGGCCTCACCAGATTCCTTGACGGCCTGAGCTTGGACAGAATACGTACTGTTAGCCTGCTATCCAGCAGTTCCTTGAAAATTCAAATGATTTCATCTCATAGTAACAACAGATGCAGAAGAATGTGTTACAAATTGAAGGTTGGTAGGCAGGCAGGATTACACGATGATATGCCATCTATGCGTTCACACCTAGATTTTGCGAATTTGTAACAATACAATTGCATATCTATCCTATACTAGTGATAGTAAAAGGACTATAGCTGAGGCTTCGAGCTGATAGTTACAGCAGTATGCGACTAGTGAAGCCAGGACTTAGATGCGATACCACTAGTGGGTTAAATCTACCAGCCGGCCGTACTAGTGACTTGAATACTAGCTGGACTAATTAATATAAGGCCACTAGTAGACAAGTAACGTGACTAGCGCACCAAACAAGAAGCAGGATACACAGATCTCGTGAAGTCCAGTCACTAGCAGGCCGATCAGGGCATAAACGCCTAAGTCAGGTTAACTAGTTGCGCAGCAATCTCGAAGTAGGACTTAGAAATGAATTAGCAACGGATTAACCTCACATCTAGATCCAACTAGTGCGATCAGATCTGTTACGATCGGACACGAGGCTAGCCAGGCTGCGCGTTCGATCACGGCCAACTGTGTTGCGGATGCGGAAGTGTGGCTAGTAGTTTATCCTCGGCACTAGTGGCGCGTTGCTGGGTCAAGAATGCGAGATAAAACCACTAGCGTAGCTCCGTGGCTTACTAGTTGTCCAGCAGTAGTTTCTAGACCAACTATTGCGTGCTTTTTCGCAGTATTTTGTGACTAGCCAAGAAATCAGTACCGAAAATACCCCACTAGTGTAGCTGTTTGTGTCGCTTTGTACCGTTCCTTACAGTATATAAGTAGTAGAATAGTCACTCGCAATGGGAGGTGACGCCATCCCTGCGATTGTGACAGACTAGTAGTATCTAGTGCCCCCAATTAAAGGCTTTTGTGCATAACCTCGAACGAAGCGGCTACTAGTCGCTAAGTTACCTATAGTATTGAGTGAATTGAAGTCCCTTTGAGTCTACTATTGTGTCCTGCAAAGGCCAAGAGTGCTCCGAAGTTAGTTCTTGCAGTTTCTCAAAGTTAAAGTATTATTCTTAGGCCAAGAGTGCCACTAGTAAGCTAGAGTGCGAACTAGTCAAGTGTTGATCACTTGTAGGAAGTATTACAGGGCCAAGAGAGCCAATAGTCCGAACAGTCGGAGTCCCAGCGAGCGCAGTAGCTCAAAACCAAGTCACATTTATTCAATTGTGTCTTACCCACCCCACTAGTGCGAGTGGTATGCTTGTAAAGCTCACTAGTAATGAATAAAACGTCTTTTGAACAACCTACCTTGATTATCGAGTCTGCAGAGTGCTTCTATCGTACTCGAAACACCTGAATTCAATACATTGGTGATAGTGTAGAGTGTAGAGAGGTTTAGTGTTGGTTGGAGCTTATTTCCGCCCACTAGTCTTTTGCCACTCACCGTTACTGAGCGCATCAGCGGTGGTAGATCGTTGAGCTTGGATTCAAGCTTGCTGTAGAACTTGTTCCAGTCTACCTTTCGGTAGTTGCATCGTGGTTCGAAGCTGCTGTGTGGAGGGGATATGTCAATGGTGGATATGATGGGGAAGTGGTCTGTTCGTGGTGGTTGAGCAGCATGATCAACAGTGCATTGGATGAATGCTGGCAGTAGTTCATCTGAGCAGAAGACGTTGTCGACGCGGGTATAATTGCCCGTGGAGAATGCTCGCAGTGTTGGTATGAGTGCAGGTAATGGCATCTTGAGATGATGCTGTCCTATAATCTGCAGTAGGTGTCCAGCCCGTTCTAAGGCTCGGTCTGTGAAAAGATGTGAGTTACGGGGTTCATCCCATAGCGGGTGGTGCGCATTCCAGTCTCCCGCACAGATGAAGCGGTATGGTAGGCCCCGCTCATCTCGCCGTTTGGCTGAATACTCCCTTAGCATGGCATCAATGATCTTCCATGCCGCTATTGAGTTCCCATCACTATAGACGTTGACGATAATGATTGTCTCTGCTGGAGCACGTAGGCTCATTGCGACTACGTCTTGGGTGTCTAAGGCGATGCTAGACCAAGCATTAGTAGAGAGGGATCGATTGACGAGAGTTATGGCTCTTGTCAGGTGAGGGTCTTGTTCGTGGTGTGTTGGGTATATTGTTATCCATCCTTGTGTCGCTCTTGACTTGCCTTGCTTGCTGATGTATGGTTCTTGTATCATGATGATGTCGTCGTCTTGGTGTACCTGGTTTATGAGGCTAGAGTGGGCGGTGAGCGATTTGTTGACGTTGAGCTGGTAGAGCTTCAGTTGCATCGAGGTAGGGTTATTGTCGGGTGTATCAATCATAGGTCTACGGGCGGGGAGGGTGCAGGTGGTTCAACACTTGTGCTGTTCTTGTTCTCCACGTCGAGGATCTGATCCTCCTCCGCTCCTGTCTCTCCGTCTGATGGTGCCGTGCTTGGTGGCCCTTGGCTCCTCGCTAGGTACTGGTTTATCGAGGGTTGGTGGTACTTGTCTGGTCCCATGGGTGTCGTGTTGGGGTTTGTCCTCTTGCTCTTGTTTTGTTTCATGCTGCCGCCATCGCGTTTGTCCCGAGTCATATGGGGCGAGACCAGGAAACTCCCCAAGGACGACGTTGTAGTGCCGCTTTGCGTGTTTGGTCTGCCTGTACTTTTGCCTATCACCTTTGAAGGGCGTGCAGTTTCGGCTCGTGTTTGAACATCATAGGTGGCCCATGTAGCGGGGTCCTCAGTCACAAAGTATCTATATTTCGACTCGGGGTGGCGACTACATACAATGTCGGTAGCTCTAGTGAAAGAAGGACATGCGTTATGGTCAACGGCGCCATGGCCGTTGACCTTGCAGTTAACGCAATGGAATTTTTTGCGGTCAGTGACTTTGCAGTCCCTGGTCGCATGACCGCCCGCACACCGTCCGCATTTTGTTGCGTTTGGGCATTGCTTTGCATCGTGGTCGCGTGGCAGAATGGAGCACTTCACACACCTTGTAGCATCAGGAAGCTCCTTTCTTGCCTGTAGCTCCTTCCCCTCGATGATCACTCCTGCTTGAATAATCTTGTTTGCTTGCTCCCGCGAGTCTAGTCCTAATACGAGATGCGCCTCTCGTTGGCCTTCGTGGTGGTGTTCGGCGGGTTTGAGGAATCGTATATTGCGTATAGTACCCGGCATTAGCCCACTGCTGTTCTCGATGCCGCGCCATGTTGCGTTGTCCCCGATGTCGATGGTAGTTGGTGCAAACGGAACAATGACATTGTTGAGCTGTAGGCTTGCTGCCGTCTCATCGCCTGCTGCCCTCCGTATGTTCTCTAGTGCTCCAGGTGTGCGGAGCCATGTAGCTGCGTTGTCCGAGTTGAACATGTATGCCACTCCGCCGTTGGCAATTTTGCGAGCTCCAACGACCGTGATGTCGTCTGGCACGACATAGGGGGTGTCCTCGACATTAGTGGCAATGCTAGCTAAGGCCTCGTTCATTTCTGAAACAAGGTCCTTCTCCGATTGCTTGTTCATCTTGTTGCGTGTCTCATCTGCCGTTGGTTTCACAATGACACGCCGGTTGGCCAGCTTGGCTCTGGCAACGACATCGGCGTGGCGAGGGTCGGAGAATGGGGATAGGGATGGTTTGTTGACAGCATCCGCGTATGTAGAGGGTCGTGGTTGTGATGAGTCGGGTTGTAGTGTCGTTTGGGTGTTCGTGGTCTGCAGGTCTTCAACGACGGACTGGAGAGTGGCTACGCTTTGCTTCAGCTCCTGTAGTTGTCTGTTGACGGCCTCGCCGTTGGTGTTTTGGCTGTCCACAGTGGTCTTCATCGTGTTTGAGCATTCCTGCAGGTTCCTGAAGTTGTCGTTCATCAGGTTAGCGAGGGCCGTGGCCTCCTGGGCCGCTTTGTAGTCTTCCAGATCTTTCCATCCTTCTAGCATATCAACGAGGTTGACTATCGTGCGATGTTGCTTGTTGGTCAACGTTTTTGTTGCTTTCAGCTCATTTTTGGCCATGTACCGTAGCACAGTTATGGCATCGTACATGGCACTCACAGATGTCCCGTCTATCTCCAATGCCTTTCCATAGTCTTTCTTTACTGCCTCAGCGGCCGTCTCCAGCTTGGCCATGTGTGCCCGTTTTGCTTCTGCCATCGTCACGGTTGGGCTCGCGTTTTCTGGGTTGTCGGGTGGGTCCGGTCCTTCGGACATTTTGTTGGTGTGATTTCTTGATGTTGTAGGTAGTTATTACAAGAAGTATTTACGCGTATCTATCCTCGTACGCCTTCCCAATTCCCTTCGGACGGTGCTAGTGGACCGTGGGAAGATTGGTTGTGGTGGCTGTAACGGATCAAGAGGCGTCCCTTCGGGTACTTATTCGACGGTCTACAATGTTAATAAGCACTCGTAGATGGTGCTCTTGGCTGAGGAGTGGGGTACATGACCAGGAACACCCGCACCGCAGTCGTTCCTAGAGCCAATCAATGTGGAGGAAGTCTTTTTCCCTGGCCGATTATCTGATCTGTTTCCATGGAAGACGAGTTTCATGAGGTGCGAGGTCGCCCTTTTAAGGATAGAGATAATGGTTGCATTGGAGATGCGGATGAACCTTTGAAGCTTCACAACAAGCGTGAGTAACTGGAAGGTAATGGGAAAGCTGACAGGTGATGTGAAGTTCTCTACGTAGCTCGTTTCTGAAACTCGCAGCCTTTCCCTGTTAGCTGTTTCCTGAACAGCTCAACTGAGGGTGCAGGCTGTAACGAGCTGCCAAGTTACTATTGAAAATCGTCGTGAGGCCATCTACCTGCCGGTGACGGATATGAGACGTATGTTTACGTTGATGGGCCGCAGTATGCTACATAACAACGTTAATACCGTCTACGTGTTTCCTGACATTGGCTGAATACATACCGAGTCGTACGTAGCGCATGAAAGAACCTCCCCTAGTACCGAATAAACCCATTATGCTTTAATGAGCGTGCCAGAAATGCAAAAAATGTTATATACGTTTATTTTGTCCCTCGAAGAATACTAGTACCGGGGACGTACGCCAGAATCCCCCCGCGATAAACGGAAAACTTCGAGATCAATTCGAGGTCGTTATCACCCGCGGCGGTTATGTCTAAATTTGGCGAGGTAAAAAGGTTGTCATCTATTGAATCGAACTTTGGTTATCGTCACGCTATTGCTATGTTGTGGGTTAGCTATAAATATTTCATCAAAAAAGCCCCGAAGAATACTGCCGGTAGTGATGAAGACTTCAGGTTTGTCGCTGTCACTGGTGGTATGAAATCTACTCTGATGCAATACAATGCCCATCGTCGACACCATCCCCTGCCTAGCACAGGGTATTCTTGCCATCCTCAACACGTTCCGCAACTATGATTTTATAGGGGAAAAATCAAAGCAGGACGCCCTGACCACATCCTGATGTTGCTGGATTCCCGGTACATCTCGGTACTGTTATTGGACGTTCGTTAGTCTAAACTCGAGGTACTTCTTCACGAGATGCCAAGGAAGCTCAAAGCTCACCTGGAAATCAGCGTCATCTGGTATGTCTTGGAGCGATAGTAGATTGGAACAAGATTGGGAACGAATGTGCATCTTAAGGTCAGAGAGCAGGGTGCAGCCAGCAAAATAAGAAAAGATATTACATTCAATAGTGAAAGCTTTGTTGAACATACATCAAAGAGTAGCATATACAGAAAGCACGTAGAAATCAACCCGACAAAGTACGATACAACCAAACAGATTGAACCTCCGTGATTAACGTGAAAAAGACATGCTGCATTCAGTCCTGATACCAGATACGCGCGCCCTTGCTTTTTCCATAAACACACGGCGTCTGGTACACCGAGCTACCAAGAGCAACGATAAGATCAACGTACGTGGTGTCTTCTGTGATGTAGCTGGACTGCAGAACACGTACAAGCGAGTCCGTAAAAACTCCAATGTGCCCACCGTCTTTCCCTTCCACCCTCTTCTCCTTTGCAAACTGGTAGTCCTCACACGCCGTCAGGATCACGTAGGAGTCCATATCCGGATACCAGTTATTCGATAAAATGGAGCGATAGCCGGGATAATCCTTCAGATTCTTCTCTCCGGCTAGGAGCATATCTTGAGGCATTGCATGTGCTGTTTGAGGTAGAGTGCGAGCTCCCGGCTCTGGTAAACCTATGGATCCACCGTGGCAACAGTCAAGAATGACGGTGATTCGGGAACGTTTGTATTCAGCAATTAGGGATAGGATGGTGTGCAATTCACGGTCACTAATGTCAGGAATAGCTTCGTTGTTGACAATGATGTCGCGATCCATGGGGCACAGCGTCTCGATGTCTCCATATATGGCAACGTCATCCGGGGACGAATAGGAAGAACCATGTCCGGCAAAGTAGATGATGATGATGTCGCCGTCTTTGATCTCGGCATTGGTAGCGAGACTGAGAAGCGTGCTGATGATGTTGGCGCGTGACGGGTTCATTGGATCGTCGGGGGACGAATGCTCCTCTGATCCAAGGAGAAGTTGGATGTGATTATTGGGCACGCCGAGGTCCTCTGTCAAGTATTCCTTCATCAATCGCGCATCCGATACACAACCACGCAGCGGATAGGATTCATACATGTCAATTCCCACGATAACAGCATGAATTTGCGGTCTGACAATGTGTGAGGGCTGGAACAACACAGGTTAGTATCAAAACAAGGATAGGAACAGTAAAGAACTGACGCCTGCGGGTAACGGTCCCGATTTCAGTTCGACCGGATAATCATCCTCAAGACGGCTGACGATACGACTACGTTGAAGGCGATGTTCGTGAAGATTATTGAGCTGTTCTAACTCCTCGCGGACCTTCTGGCGAACCTCAGCAGAGTCGGCATCCGTTGACAAGCCCAGCACGGATTTGAGACGCAACTCTACCTCTTCTAGCCTTTTGATTTTCTCGTCCTTTTCTTTCAACTCCTTCAATGAATCAAGCCGCTTTTGAGCCTATTCAATGTCAAAACAACAAATCAGAGGATGAACGGAAGGTTAGACGCACCGATGACTTTCCATCAAAACGACGTGTTTCAGATGACATGGGACTCTCGTCTGAGTCGTCGCTGTGGAAAGAGGTCAATTTGAATTTGTCCGCTTTGATCGATGATGCAATACATCATATGACGGCCCGATGGGCCCAACTCTCCTTCCCCATACTTACTTATAGGTATTTCTCTATCAATCGCGGGTCCGATACACAACCACGCAGCGGATAAGATCCATACAAGTCAATTCTGATGACAAGACAAGAATCGACAAGATGTGAGGACTGGAACACTACTGATCAGTGTCAAGGCCGGTCATTAAACATACGAACTTACGCCTGGGAGTAAGGGATACATTTTGAAGACCAAGTTGGTTGAGATTATTAAGCCGATCAAGCGACTAACCACTGGCCCAACGTCATCCCGGAACGCCGGGTGCGGAATAGATAGATTCATAACCGGCAGTCACAGAAGGAACAAATCTGAAGTGAAGAAAAATTATATCTCTCTATTTTATCTATCACCCCGACACACATAGACCTATCTCGAAAGAAAAGCCTCCTTCAATGCAACCCTTGAGTTGAGCGAGCACTGTCTCCCGAAAGCTATCCGCTCTTGAATATCTCCCGCACATCTTGACTGTTAGTAAACGTTCAACGCTGTGCATCTGTTCCCCACTACCCCAACGGGACTTGACCATGCGGATGAGGCATTGTGATGAAAACTTGGTACCAGAAATATAGAGGGTGCGTAAGCGTGGTAACATCAGATCTTTGGAAGAAGAATGATCCAACGTGAGCTCTTCTATGACTTCTGTGGTGACGAAACGACTGCGTATGTCTATCAACCGAACATCTTCGAGGGTATGCGCAGAGCGAAAGAGCTGCAATAGGTCTTCCGGAGATGCTCGGCAATGTTTCAAATGAAAGACGGTGATCGGCGAGTGGGATCGGAGAAGGAGGCGGCAAATCGAGGTAAAGACTTCCTCTGTCTCCTCATCGTCGTTTTCCGCACAGGAAACCTTTAAAACTGACAGTGCGGGCAGCATGAGCCTATCGGAGACCTGCTGCAAAGTGGAATGATGTGTAGTGGTCCGCAATGCTCCACGACGAGAGTTCCAGCGACCTGAGCCTTGGGCACACGAGAGGGAAAACCTAATCTTCGAATTCATCTTCCGAAGAATTACCCAATCGCAAGACACAATTCTCCACATGCACGAGGTTCCTGAGGATCGCTAGATGTTCGTGGGCCCGAGGGCCAATCTGTCTGGTTGGATATTCGAAATGAAATATGTGGTCGCTTCGGTACTCCTTCACTAGGTGCCAAGGTAGTTCGAAGCTCGCTTGAACATTTGTAACATCTACGACTTGGAACGATCGCAATTTGGGAATGAACGAGAACAGGCGCAACTGTCCATAGTGGGGAAGCTCTATCCCATCTGTGCAAATAATAACCAAACTTTCCAACAACGGTGACGACAGCTGAAGCCTGGTGAAGTCCGAGAGTAGCACCGACGGGAGATAGAGGTGAAGCTCCTGAATGGAGCTGGAAAAAGAGAAGAGGATGGCAATCAACTGCTGGGGGATTTCTTCATACGATGACTCCGCATCAATGTCACAAATGGAAACAGACAGAGGATACTTTATCGCGCGGTGTAGTTGCAGTCCGAGTTGTCGAATGTAGGCAAAGTCATCGAAAGCCTCGTCCGTGATAGAAATGTTCACAAAGGACCATAGCTTTGGGGAGGTCAGGGCCACATCTCTCCACCTCTTTGACACGCCCGTAATTGACCACAGGGCGCTCTCTGTAGGATGGAAATTCCAGTGGATGTTGTTGAATCCTGACTGTGTGTGATGAACAGGGAAATCAATGGTATCGAGGAATATACGATGAAGGATCTCGGATGGGAGGCGTCGAACCGGACTCAAGATCCTCCGTCTTTCACGGATGGCTTCCGAGATCCGCGCGTGCTGCTGGTGTAGCGTACCGGTTTTATGAGACAAGGACTTCATTTTGGCCTTAAGTTCGTGAAAAAGTGTCTGAAGAACGGATTCCTCCAATTCGAGGCTTTGCAGCTGAGAATCGTATGAGGAGATCATCGCCAATAGCGCGCCCTCCTCGCCGGGTGAAGGCGCGTCGTTGGAATGTGAAAGACGCGCCCAATCGGGGTTATCGGAGAGTTTTGTAGGCAGGTTGAATGGATAAGAGGGCAAGTGATGATTAGGGCACGCGCACTCTGTGCAAGGTATCCAGTTCGACAATTTTGTCGTTTTTTGCGACTATGGAAAAAAAAAGCTCGTCGTATTCGAGGATACTGGTATAAAAGAAAAATCAATACCTTCGGTATGAATGAGACACTATTTGTGCCCTCCATGGCAAGTTCAGCGTGCAATGTTTGGCACCAGCTCAGGACGTGGTGATTGTTGGACAAGAGGTGCAACGGTCGCCGCCGGCCCGGGCATCAACGCTCTATGTCCCGATTAAGGGTGTCGATTAGGGCGGGCCGTTGAACGTGACAAGACAGAAGGCACAATACTTACACGGAAATGCGAGAACATCAAGACACGGCAACACGAGAACGGCAATGCACGGAAGCGCCAAAACATGGACTCAACACAGACACATGGCAACGCGAACACATAGGAACAACAATGCATCGGAACAACCAACTTCCAAGGAACAATATATAAGAACAGGACAGGGAAGAAGAGGCTCAGTGAAGCATATGAGACGAAAGGGAATAACCTGATGATCCACCGACCCTAACACCGTACCGACGACTAGACCGTTATCGGAGCCATTCATGAGGGAATGACGCGCCGACTCTAGTGGTTCAGAAAAGAAGGCCGGGTCCCGGATGTTATTCCAATTTCGATCCTTTTATTGGCTCGGAGTGTAGCCCTCGTCCCGCGACTATCACTATCTATCATGCATCCTCCTAGCAAGCCGGTCCTAATGCCTGGCACGAAACTCTGTTACAGAGCAACGCCAAGGCAGTATCTCATACGGTCGCACCCGATTTCTTCGTCGTTGAAGATCTGGACAACTTGAAAGTTCAGGAGAAACTTTGAACTAGCTACATTGATTATTGACCTCGATAGCTGTGTGGCACAAGAAAATTATCTGCCTGTATACATGGTACGTATAGTTCTGGTTCCTCCACCTCAATCACAAAAGACTGCGAAAGATATTCCTTCTTTAATATGTTGATCAAGAAGCGAGAACACCGAGTGTTGGAAGTTATCTGGGGATCTGAAAGAGCCCCTCAGTTCCAAGACCCGTAAACGCTCGACTGAGCGGAATGAGTCATCCCCATCAGTGCTCCAACGGGATTGAATGAAGTGTCCCACGAGTTTTGGCTGGAGTTTACCACACACGCCCGAGAGTGTGAGTGAACGTAATCGCGGTACGATGGGGTCTTCGGAAGCCGTGGAATCTACAATGAGATTTTGTATGACCTCCGTAGTGACAAGTCCAGGAGTTGTGCGCCTGATCCGGATGTCTTCAAGGGTAGGCGTAGAATGAAGGAGTTGTGACAAGTCTTTGGTCAGAACGTCTCCGTGGTCGAAATGAAGGACGGTGATTGGGGAGCTGGAACGCTGGATAAGGCTGCATATGGAAGTGAAGACCACGTCCTTTTCTTTTTCGTCATCATTTTGAACGCATGCAACCTTCAGAACAGAAAGCGCCGGTAGTTTAAGATTATTGGTGAGAGCTAGGAGGGTCGAAAACTCATCGCCTTCCTCGTAGGCAATGTTCCATGTTGTCAGGTCCAGCGATCGTAATTGTGGGCATTCCAAAACAATGCCGTCCATCCCATCATCCTTTTCGCAAGAACCTCCCAATTGCAAAACACACACTTCTACCTGCGGGATCGTTTTATAAAGGTGCAACGGACGATGGTCAGGAAAACCGTTCTCCCAGACATCAGGGAAGTGATTACTCCTGTACTTCTTCAGCAGATGCCAAGGAAGATCAAGACACGTTTGCGGCTCTTTAATATCTATGACTTCGAGCGATTGAAGTTTCGGAACAGACGCAAACAGACGAATTTGGTTATATCTCGTTATATCCTTTTCTGTGCAAAGAACAACAAGGACCTCTAGCGATGGAAAGGACAATCGAAACGAAGGAAGTTTTGAGAGAAGCATTGCAGCTGGAAGGTAAAGGTGGAACTCTCGAATGCGGGCAGCACTTGAGAAGAGTATAGGTGTCATCTGCGAAGGAAACTCGTATCCACTCGAAGCAGGCTTGTAGATCGAAACTGACAAGGGCTGTTCTTTAAAGTGCTGTAGCTGGGCGCAGAGACGCCGGTACGTATAGCCTCTGAAATTGGACTCGGCGATCGAAATGTTGACCAATGACCAAAGCTTTGGGAAAGACTCGGCGACACTTCTCCACTTGACCGACATAGCAGCGACGGTCCACAAAGAAGTTTTCGGATCAGGAAAATCCCAACTACTTGAGTACGGATATGGTTCGGCTGCTAACAGCGTTCGGCGGACGGGAAATTCGATGGCATGAAGGAGTATGTGGTACAGAATCTCCGCTGGGAAACGCCGAAGTGGGCTGAAGACGATTTGCCTTTCTCTGATGGCCTGTGAGATGCGTGCGCGCTCCTGGTGCAGCATCTCTACCCTGTGCGAAACCTCGTCCATCTGACTCTGCAGATCAAGCAAAAAGTCTTGAAGACCCGACTCCTCCAACTCAAGCCGCTTCAGCGGCTCATTGTAGGATGCTATCCTCGCTAAAAGCGCGGCCTCTTCACCAGGCAAAGGCGGGTTATTCGAACGCAGGGTCGTGGGAGGCAGGCATTTGGGGAGCGAAAGTGTAGGAAGGTAAACGATGATTACTGCAGGCACATTCCGAGTTTGAGCAAGATGACCATTTTGAGATGTTTTCTGGCTTTTGTGTCTATCGAAACAGATCAGTCACATCGATTGCAATTCAGGAAAATGGAAAGGCCGTACCGACATAGTAGGAGTAGGTAGAAAGACTTGGACGTTGAGCTGGTTTCGTCTGGCGCTTAAGACAAACAATGACGCGGCCTGACGAAACGTAGTGTTCGCAGGTAACGTTAATATTCATCGATAAAGTTCTCAACATCAAAGTTTTGGAATCGGCACAGCGGGCTTCCAACCTAAATCGACCCGATCCTCTGCACCTGGCTTGGCTATTTGGATGAGTTCAAGAGAGAGACTCACAGGCACTGGCAATCGACGGAGATCACTGGCGCTATACTCACGGTCAAGGTTACAAAGAATTCTCGTTTGCTTGAATCTTTCACTTCAACGCGAAACGGCATCGTGGTGTGAAGGTAGAGTCAGAGAATGTCGATCAGGCAGATGTACGGTCATGTGTGCCGCAACACCGTGCTGCGGAGACAACCATCTCAATATCCCGGCTCCAATAGACGTATAAATACGCACCATTGAGGGACGAAGGGAAGATGAGAGATATGACGACTTGCGGCTCATCTGTCTCACCACCGGAAGAAACGTGTTAGGTGTGTTACAGCGAAAAAAAGAGATACATCCGAAGAAAGACATAGTGATACAGTAATCGTAATAAACGCGAACTTAAAGACATAATACACTACGAATATCATGACTGATCGTGTATGGGTATCGCCGTACGTGAAAACAGAACGAAAAACGACATTATAAGCCGGACGAATGATCAGAAAAACGAACAGAGATGGTAAAAGACCCATAATAGCGCCACTAAACCGACATTGGGCACTATCCATTGTCGAGGCACACCATCCACAAGAGGAACAGCGACGCCAATAGTCGAATTCAGACAATTCAGCGCGTTGGTATCTACCCAAGAAGGTATCGGCGTATCGGCGGTATCATTCTGTAGCGCTCCGGTATTGTTATAGCCGTCTACCGTCAACGCCACCGAGCTCGCACGGTAGTACTGAACGGACTGTTCCGGCTTCGGGGTGCTCGAATCCGAGTCATTGAACGTTACGGGCGCGGTTGATGTAGAAGAAGTGTTGATCACCGAAGAGCAATTGCTAGTAAGGTCCGTAATAAGGGAAGCGACCGTATTGTTGTCAGCTACGACATGGAACGTGGCGTTTCCCGAACTTGCAGGGAATGTGGCGTAGGTCATGACTCCTCCTGGTCGACTCGAGTTATCTGGGCGACCATACTGTCACATATGATAAGCAAGTGAGCACGTAAAAAGTACAGACGCAGTACTTCGTTATTGTGTAGGTACGCGGCCGACCCCAGTCCAATACCGCCCCACGCTAACGGCCAGTAATAGAAAGGGAATCCTAGGCCAGCTACACCACGGCTTGCGGTACCTGGATATCCACTTCCATAGGTACTGTCGAGAAGCGTTAACTGACATGCGTCTACTGAGGATAGATTTGGGCGTACCTGGTTCCCATTACCTGGTCCCTGGTCCCTCCGCCTTGCGTACGTCCAGCAAAGAGCTGCCCAGAGGGTATGGTCGATGCGGCACCTCCGCCCTTTCCATACGACGTAGCCTGCTTCGAGGACCCACTGCTACTTATAGACTGAGTACGCGTCGAACCTGAACATCTCGTAAGGCGCAGTGCGCAGTGATAAATGGAAGTGATCGTGACGCACCAGAGGAGCTGCTGCCACCTGAACTACTGCTCTTTCCACCTCCGCCACTGCTCCCGCCTTTACCACCGCCCTTGCGACGGTAAACTTTTCGCGCGCGCTGAGAGATGAAAGGCACGTACATGAGTGCGGGACGGAACCTGGTTCCCTTGGAATTTTTATTGTGGCGCCAGTACAGCCTCCACCCTAAATGGGGAAGGAGGGCCAGGGTTACCGGGCCGCCATACCGCTGTATTATCAGCCACGAGGCTATGATGATGGTTATTACGCTGTTCACAGAAACAGCGTTGAAGTTTTAGTATCATCGCATATGGATAGGTGAATCGACTTCAACGTTGTTGTCGGCATCAGCTAGCTTTCCTCCGCAGAGATGTTTAACTGGTCTTCAAGCTTAAGCTTCATCTTTGAATCCTGGGCCTGGTTAATCGGTGATGAGTCAGTCCGAACTTCCTGGGAGCATCATTAGATTCGGAAAAATCATCCATGGCTGTACGTACCTGGGAAAACAGCGACCCGCGTTGTATAGTGAGCACAAGGTTTGAAAAAATAACATATGCGATTACACTGCCTTCTCGGCTATCGATACATTTCTACAACAGGTTCAATACAGCGTGTACGTGCTACAGTCAAAAGCGATTCAGTTCTACAGTTCTACAAGCAATAGCAACTTAGCATGAAACAGCCCTTCTCAGGCAATACAGATATCCACTTTCAGACGTGGGTGGATCGACTCTTTACCCCACGTGAACTCCTCGTACCAATCGATACTCATCTGCGGAGCCTGGATATGATGCCTGAAAAAGTGTGGTAAAGATCAAGAATGCCACGCAGAAGAAGCACGAAGAACTTACGCGTCAGTGATATGCTTTACCAAGCCATCAAAAGACCTCGAATAGTCTTCGCAGGGAAGGTCACGGCAGTGAACGCTCAAGAATATTTGATCGAATAGCACAGCCTTGAGGCACTTGACGCTGCTGTTGGACTCGGATAGGCGGCCGTCCTTGATAACAGCTGCATTGACGTTCGATGTAGGCCCAGCTCTGTGTTTCTCGTAAAAGTGCCGGACCTAGAACGCGATGGGTAAACTGAAGGAGAATGGGAATGGGCACGTACCAGTGCTCTCCATCCGTAAGCCGCACTTGTGTAGGTTCCATCTACGCTACGGTTCCTAGGACAAGACTGGCATTCAAGAAGCAATGGGGATACGTCCAGCTGTGCTATGGACGCCGTATCTGGATTGAACCCCATGGAGCGGATGGCACCCTCCGTGACGCGGCTGAGCGTCTCGTCTCGCATCAGGCAGTCGGTATTCCAAGCATCGCGCACCATGTATGATTTCGAGTTGAGGCGTCTCGTGGGATCTGGCGGCGCGTCTTTGAGGGCTGAGATCGTCAGGCATTGGTGAGTGATGGTATCAGGGTAAATGAGAGGAATGAGCTTTTGAGCACCGAGATGGCAGCGTCTGCAAAGGAAGACGGTCGACGCCAGCTGAAGACGGACTAGCTTATCGTCTGCAGACAAGGTCGGGTCAGGTCCAATAACAAATTCTGCTAGCTGGCAATGGACGTGGTATCTCCAAGCAACGCAGAAATCCGGTAAGCCGGTCCTAACTGGAGCAAAGTGTTGGTGCGTAACGTCGACTTCGGATGGAAGTTCTAGTACCGAGGTGGCGAGTGCAGATTTGAGGAAATCGACGAGAGAGGGAAGTACAAGGCTTGGAGAGAAGGTGTTCTTGAATTCGCGTAGGATGCCGACAGCGATGATCTTTCGGGAATTGACAACATCCACACGCTCTCGGGCGAGACGTTTAAGTTTCATTGACTCCATGTAGGTTACGAGTTTGTCTTTGATATTGGTCCAGACTACGGGTAACGGGAGGCGTCAGGATGGTAATCCTCGGAGGAAAATATACGTACTTCGATCACTAAGAGCACGGGTTTGGTTGACTAGAGGGTGGGTAGTAAAGTTGTCGGGATACTTGATATTGTTGAGTTCGTATTCATAGCCCATGCTGATAAGCTTTTCACGTATACTGCAAAGCATCAGCAACATTCTTGTTAAAGAGCGAATGAGAACTCACGCTTGGATGCGGCCAGCCTTTGCATCAAAGGAGACATTAGAAGCTGGGCGTCGGTCATACCACAATCGGTAGTGGTCCGCGGCCTTGAAATTCATGAATAGTATGATCACGCAGAAAGAGTAGACTTACCTGTTCATTCGAGAGAACAAATTGTTTTCTCTCCACGATATAGGCGTCCATATCTTCCGGCTTAAGACTCATGAGCTTTGCACGAACCACATCGAAATCCCGTGGTAGGAAGTACAGTTCGTCCCAGCTCTTCCTACCGCCCGTAATTTCTGGAATACCGTCAGAATAGCAGGAGTAATGAGCGAAACAGTCACTCACTGACGTACTCCAGAGGTATCATGGAGACAATCAGACGAGAAATCGTAACCTCTTCCTGCGTACGACAAAGGTAGATATCTTGGACTTCTCTCAGGCTGTAAACAGGTCGATATATGCGCATATACCGAGTTATATAGAGAGAACATACTGTATTTTGGCGCAGGCATGACATATTCGAATACGTAGACTGAAGTCTGGAAACCGGACGTACTTCTGGCAGTGCTATGGCACAACGTCAGTAAATAATATCAATAGAGCAGAGCAGAACGCACATAGCACCTCGTCTCATATATGAGACTAACCCATGTCGGCTCCGATGTACCCTCTAGAGGCCTCGGTAAATCAACGACATTTCCCCAGGCAGCCTTCTACACAGCGACAGACGCCTTGTCGAAGAGGGCTCCTCGGAGGCCTATCGTCAGACGAGCAAGGTGAAGAAGGTCGAGAGGGTCCAAGTGCCCAAAAATCTTCAGAATAAATGCTCTCATTGCCGCCATCTTTGGAGAGAAAATCAAGCCCACCTCGAAATGGATGTCCTTCGGCAGCATGGTGAATCTGTCAACTGCAGCAGGAGCATTTTTGGGTCTCTTGCATCCATGCTGAGGCGCGCCGCTTTCCTCGTCGTCTGAGCCAACCTGTCGCTTTCGAGGCATGTACAAGGTAAGAGGCAAGCTGGGAGAGCGGGATTTTGAAATAGGAAGCCTTGTTACCTCTGCACATGACTGTGACTAAAGCGCGTCAGACCTAAAATTAGACTCATCTTTAACTTATCACTATTAAATACCACCACCATGCTTTCAGCCTGGAAGGTGATAATCATTAATAATCGTTCGTTCTAACCTTCTGCGTGTTTTAAATTATGCCGACAAGGCTTTTTTCAAGCACTGAACAACAGTGGACATACTTTTGACATACTTACTGCATCGATCTCCCAAAGTTGGTCAAGTTTTTAAATTATAATCGACACCAATCGACGCATGCTCTGTTGATTTCAAGGAATCCTGTTCCTGTATAGCCGCTCCAGGCTTCACTGCGCATATCACTTGATAAAGATGTTCATAAACCAATTCAAATGTTGTTCAAACAGGTTCTCAAAATGTCGACCCGAACTTCGAATCCTATCCAGAACATTGCCGCGACCTCGTGAGAATCTTTGAAGATCTGTCCTAAGACAGAGTATGTAGTATTATCCTGCTATCAAGCAGTTCCATCAAAAATTTAAATAATAATAACAAGGTGCAGAAATTTAGGTTATGCAATAAAGGTAGGTAGGTATGCAGGATTACACGACACTGTCCAAGGCAAGATAAAATATCCAAGAACATCGCGGCATCACAGAACAAAGCTTCTCTTTGTATCCTACGATCACATATTAACGAGACGATCAACGGGGGGAGACAATGGAATAGAGGCTTACAATATTACTGGAGCAACATAATTGCGGCATCTGCCCGTACTTTCCTTTCATGATTTTACTGAACCAAAGTAAAATGAATCAATTTCATGCTCTGCAGTCTTAAATGAGCAATTTACCTAATCGAGTCAAAAAACTGGTTGTATGTCGGATATGCGTCATGCTTGAGGGACATTATGAAGGCCTTTACAACGCTCGAGCTTTCATGCCATACTATCATAGACGTGAAAAACTCACGTCGCTCATAGCACCTCCCTGAGGTGTATCCACGCTTATGCGGCTATCTTTGGAACTGGAAAGTGATATCTGCGTATCATTAAGTGCCTCTTTACTTGTATAAAACGAGGTACGTGAGACTTACAACTCCGGCTTGAGTCGATTTGCGTCTAATCCACTTTCTCGTGACGGATCCGCCTCGGAACAAGCCGTCGAAGTCGTGCTATAACAAATGAAGGCTATCAGGTACAGCCGCAAGATGTCTGGAAGATGCGGTACCCAGACGTAAGGTAGATCTAATACAATTGAAGGAAAATTGAGAACACAGCTGACTGACGGATAGTTGACTCGAAATGCTTACCCAAAGCGCTCCCAGAATGACAGCACTGTCCCATGAAACGTTAGTGTGAAAAAGAAACCTAGGGTCCTTGCGAAACTTACATCAAACAGTGCCTTACACAGTAATGAATTAGTCAGGTATGTATTAGCTGTAACCGCCTGTAGGAAGCGTACCGTAAGCCGGCACCCAGGAGGAAGGGGCTTCACCATGAGCGCGTGCATATCCTTTGGGAGAAACATTAAACAAAGAAATGCGCATAAAACGGGACACACATCATCAACAATGTGGTCGCCATCAGCAGGGAAGATGACTATAACAAGAGCCATTAGAGGATGTTACGATAGATGAAATTTTGTGAAAGAAAGACCTTCATCGTGTCCGTCTGCCTCGTCGCCGTTCTGGTCTCGTATCTGGCCACCATGTCCAGAATCTGGAAGAGTGACACTCAAAAAACAGAAAACAGCGGACGAAAGAAAGCAAAGACATACAATGAAAGACCAATGAATCGTCTGGACGTGCACCCTTGACAAGCCATTGCATAGCCTTAATGATGTTGTTCTTAGTAGGGATCTCGTCGGCGTTCCTGCTATCATCTCTGAGAATCTTGATCTTGACACCTCGGGAACTGGAGCTCCAGTGTTCTGAAGAACAGAGTCGGTCAGTATCGTTCTGCGATGGATACTCATAAACATCACGTACCGGATAAGAAACTACTGATCTGCACGGCATCTTTGATACAGCCCGAGAGTTCCCCATGTACCTGGCCATAGCCCCGACGACTGACATAGTTGATACCGATCTACATTAAATTTGATTAGCACCCTATCACATGTAACGGAAAGATCCATTCACACAAAGTGCCTTCTTACGCCCAGTCCGCTCTGGATATCCATCTGGGGGAGATGCTCGTACCGTAGGCGTGAACGCTTTTGGATCAAACGGCTCGTGCCAGTTACTCCCACCAACGAGGTATGCGCGCTTGGGACAGGTCTGAGGAAAACTGGCAACAATATGCAGAGGATGCCTGCTTTCCGAGTGATTATGATGACGACCGCCGCCGTCGTAAAAGCGGTAATATTTATTATGATGATGAAGTCGACGTGGGTGGTAAGAAGTCTTCGACCCGCTACGCGTCTGAACCGGGCTTCGATAAATGAGTTAATTTTATGAAAGCATATGACGGCGTGCGTACTGGGAGCTTGACCTGTTTCAGGGTCAGGACGAGCTACGTCAAGGCCAGTCAGAGCCACTCACTCGATGGAAAACAACGGATATCCAGGGTCATAGTATGAGTAGTAATCTGTTGAACCGGTTCCGCGGAACGTCTGTGATTCAATGCTGTAGAGTTTTCTGTCAAGTGAACAGCGTCGGAGGGAGAAGGGAATGATATTCAGATGTTAACATCCTCCCCGAGAACTGAAGAAGACTCACACTGTCTGGAGCCTGTTCAATTCGTGAGAGGATATCTCCAGATGAGAGCAGGAACTCACGATAGAAATGGCATTCCGAAAGATGGTTCCAAAGAAGTCCTTCGATCATCATATAATTCCCACATCATCCTCCAAGACTAGAGACCACAGAACGAAGTATTCCCGCTAGAATTGGGACGAATGGTTGAATCCTTGACCTGCTGCTCGTGGATGAAGGAAAAGAAAAGGCGACGAGGCTTCTGGGACTCATCGGTTTCGAAAATTTCCCGCCCAGTTGGGCGTCTATATCACGCTTCGGCGCACCGCCCTGTCACGCCGCCAAAGTTGGCACCGTCATGCCTAAATAGATATAATCATGATGAGTGCGGAGATAAGAATATATAGGATGCGTATCAGTCCTTGTGTGAGGCCGACACGGCCATAATTGAGCAAGGGATTGGCTAGTCGCTTATCCCTGTCCGGCAGAGCGCATCAGACAAGGGGCCCAAGAAAGGAAGGGACCTCGGACCTGAGACGAACGTACTAGCACTCAACGAGACTAATCAATTTTTTGGAGAAATTTTCAAGGACCGGACCAAGGTTCAATTATAGGAGAAGATAGTAGAAGCGCTGTATCCGGAACACAAATTTGCAACCTTGACCAAGCAGGACGGGAGTTCACTGAAGCCCCAAGTCCTGAACGCATGCTAAGTTGATCTTGGGGGAAACACCAGGAGACAGGCGACAAGGTCATCAGCCAAAAAAAAAGGGAGGAACTCACTTTTAAGAGGCGATTCATGCCTCCGATTGCATAGTATTGAACACTGGAGGAACACTCAGAAGACGACGCGGCCCGCGGAGGACCGGGATGTTGGTTTAAGTACTTGCCACATGGCTTTCGATCGGCTTCGCCGAATTTGACCAAGCTCCGAAACAGCCCGCCACTGCCCACACAGCTATTCCTCCTTCCAACCGCCACGGTGCTACAAGCGCAAAGCTTTTCATAGGTTCATCTTACGTGACAAGGTACGCTGTGATAAGATTAATCATTGTTACTGCCCTAATACTCGCATCTCAGGCTAAGTGTCTCTGGCAGACATTGACGATGTCGACTTCATCACCATTGAACTGGGAGCCTTGCTCTGGCTGTTCCTGCTCCAATCACCGACTGCCATCATATCACTTCCCTACAGAAAACACCACCTCCCTATATCTAGAGCGGCTGACTCACTGCAACGATCCGCCGTCACCAACTCAAGCAGACGAACTGAGACGGACAGTATTATCTTATGAACACCAGCTCCATAACCTAACCACAGAGGAGGAAAAGCTGCAGCAGATGCTTACGAAGATACATGACACCGTCAAGGAAAAGGCATGTCTTTTGCATCGGGAGAAGGAGCGGGTTTTGGCTGCCATCAACAACAGAAAATGTGTGCTTAGCCCCGTACGACGCCTTCCAGTCGAAATTTTGTTCCAAATATTCCTTCATACGATTGAATTTCCTGTTCGTCGCACACAAGACTCCGATTCTGATGTCCTGTGGGATTTCCACCCCACCGATAACCCTGTATGGTCCCTAGAATGTGTTTCGAAGCAGTGGAGGATGGTGGCCATGTCTTCTCCTCAGCTTTGGTCCTACATCAACATCATTCTCACAGAGGACAACTTCGAAGATCAATTTTACGCACGGCGCCTCGGTGAACAGTGCAGTCGTGCGCGAAATTACCCATTATCTGTCTCCATCGCAGACGAAGATATAGAACCCATCGATTTCCCTCCACACCTCGCTGGTATTCTGTTCACCATTTCACGTGATATTCGTGAACTTCATTTATTCCTCTGTTCAGCGACATTCATTGAAACCGATCGGTTACAATTATCATTACCCTCGCTAGAAAGACTTTCTCTTCATTCCCTTGAAACCGACGAATTTGACGAAGGACTCCATTTATTGCGTACATCCCCGAAGCTCCGGATTCTAAAGGTCTTTGATGTCGATAAACCAAGCAGTTATTTCGTTCTTCCTTGGCACCAAATTGTGGCATACAAAAGCAACCATACTCATACGAGTAGCTTTCATATGGGACCTACCTCGTATCACCATCTGAAGGTTCTCCGAGAACTTACGCAGCTGGAAGAATACACTCTGTGTTGTCAAGATCCTACTATCGAGGAACAGTTCAATGACGAAGCTTTCCCTCTTACGTGCACCAACCTACGGTCAATGAAGATTTTCTCGCATATCCGACACTCAGAAGGCAACTCTGACACGGCACTCAAGCAGATCCTTGTCCGACTTGCCTTACCTTCACTCGCCTCGCTGAAAGTAGACTGTCTTTCACGTGAAGCTCCGGGTACATTCACCGCCATCCGAGAGCTCATCGCCAAATCTCAGTGCCCTATTACCATCCTCCATTTCGATCACGGCTTCATTTTTGAAGAAGATTTCCTCCATATCCTTCGTAAAAGTCCTACCTTGGAAGACGTGCGGCTTACTCATGTTGACGTCTCGCTCAACAAAACCCTCGCTGAGTTGACCCCGAAGCTTGATGGAACAAGGATCCTTGCCCCTCGTTTGCAGACGCTTCACCTTGGTGGAAGTGTCGTGTTCGATATAAATGTATTCGTCAATATGGTGGTCTCACGATGGAATCTCGCATCTCTACATATTCCCTATGGCGTCCAGCGCTTGGTGGAGGTTAATCTATGCCAACTTATCCCAATAGATGGACCAAGCGATGAGATCAATGCAGTGACAGCTCTTTCTACTTTGGACGCGTACATGGAGGAAGGGTTGAGAGTTACTTTTAGTACTGAGTACATGCTAAACACGGGAGAGCAATGAAGCAGAGCGGACAATGTTTTCGTATCATAAATTCGATTAGGATACTGTATCATCCCAGTACAAAATGGGTTACCATATCCTACCAACGTTCAGCTTGAATGATGTCGCCTTGAGGCGAACATGTGTGAACACGCTTGACTCAGTTGTCACGTGGCGTTCTCTTCAACAGCTTTCTACCACTCGTTGGCATCTGCGTGGTGGTTTAACGTGAATTTCATCTGCATAGATCTCTTACCTCGGTAAAAATTTATCCTGCGCCATAAATACACATCTCAGGCAAATTTCTAGACATCGACGAGATGTTGGCGGTATCACCACTAGGTTGGAAGCCCTGCTCTGGCTGTACCTGCTCTAATCACCAAATCCCGTCTTATACATTCCAAGAAGACATTTCCTTGTTGAATTTGACACCTTTGACTCGCTCCAATGACCCACCATCGCCGACGGAAGAAGAACAATTAAAAGAGGCAATATCCTCGTATCGACAGCAGATCTGGGATCTGGACGCAGAGGAGTCGAGGTTGGATGCGCTTCTCACGCATATACAACATCCCATTCAGGAGAAGAAAGATATTTTGCATCGGGAGAAGGAACGGGTTTTGACTGCGATTGATGACAGTCAACGCGTCTTCAGCCCCGTACGGCGCGTTCCAGTGGAAATTCTGGCAAAAATATTCCACCATACTATCGAGTTTCCCATTCATCGCTCTCGTAATGTGTCCTCCTATGATGGCGAGTGGGACTCTCATTTCACTGGTAACCCTCTATGGACTATTGAAGCTGTGTCGAAGCAGTGGAGGATGGTGGCGAGGTCTTTCCCTGAGCTCTGGTCCTACATCAACATTGTTCTCACAGACCTTACAGAGGAGAGGTCCCTGATTTACAGGAAACATCTCAGCGAACAGTGTAATCGATCCCGAAATCATCCATTATTCGTATCCATTGCTGATGGCAACGAATACCGTGCCACAAAGTTTCCCGCACAGTGGCTGGCAAAATACCTTTTCATCATTTCCCCCTACATCAAAGAACTCTGCCTTTTCCTCCATTCAAGCACATTCCGCCAAATCAAACGCTTACGACTATCTTTACCCTTCCTGGAAAAAGTTTCACTCCTTTTCCTCGGGACAAACACGTTTGAACATAATGAGAAACTGCTTTTGTTTCCTTCGGCGCCCAGGCTTCAAACCATCGAAGTTATTGGTATTGATGACACGATTGGCTATTTCGTTCTGCCGTGGCAGCAGATTACGACTTATGAATCCTACCATAGTAGCACGGATGGCTTCAATGTAGGCCCTACATCGCTTCATCATCTCGAGACTCTCAGAGAGCTTACTCATCTGGAGAATTGCACTTTCATTTGTGAACACAACGCCGGTGACCTGGAAAAAAGTAATGGGGGGAAATATATCCCTTGACATGCGCACGTTTACGATCGTTGAATCTTGTGTCGCATATGTCTTTTCCCTACAATAGCTGGGCCACACCACTGAAGCAGATTCTTTCCCGAATTACACTTCCTGAACTCACTTCGTTGAGAGTGGATTGTATGTCACGCGAAGAAGCTGATACGTTCACCTCGATTCGAGAGCTCATAACTATCAGGTTACACTGCCCCATGACTGTACTCTATTTCGACCACGGTATCATTTTAGAGGACTACATCCTTCATATCCTTCGCACAACTCCTACCTTGGAAGACGTGCGGCTCACTCATGTTGACGTCTCGCTCGACAAAACTCTCGCCGAATTGACTCCGAAGTTGGACGGAACAACGGTTCTTGTTCCTAGTCTAAAGGTCCTTCATATTGGTGGAAATATCGTGTTCGATATTGGCATATTCGTCAATATGGTGGAGGCACGTTGGAATCTCCCTCCCTTGAACTTTACTTCTATGCAGCGGCTAATGGAGGTTCATGTATACCGACTCCTTGAAGTAAATGGGCGGGATAGTGACGGTACAAACATAGACACAGCTCTTTCTGCACTGGATGTGTACAAAGCGGAAGGATTGAACGCCATGTTCAACGCTGAATACACCCTGAACACAGGAGATATATGAACTAGAGCGCCTGTTTTCCGTTTGTCGTAGGTTTACTCATTTCATTTCGTGTTGTTGCTGCGCTCATCGGCGAGAATTTCCCATAGTCACAGTTTTTAGATCACTATTGCGATCATATGCATGCTGTCTGTACAATTATTCTATCAGTGGCAGACAGACAGTTGTCGATCCATCTCTACACCTCTCGAAGGCAATAAGTCAAAGGAGCTTTTCTGGACCATAACTTCATAAAATAAACTTGAGATTAGTATCCTGGGCACGAAAAGACGAACACCTCTCAGAATGATCCGACGCACGACAATGAGAATACTAGACGTTACTTACAATTTGATGAGAAGAGGTCAGCTGCGGTGTTTGGTTCTCCACGTTGCGCTTAACAATCTTCCTGAGAAATGAGTTTAAGAAATGTTCGGCTACAAGCAAGCGGTATAGAAACTGACCTTATAGAATGAAGAAGTTCTTTGTATGACCGCTTCGGTTTCTTTTCCAAAGACTTAATGAACGCCTTTACAGAGCCCCCGGCTGGCCAGTGAGCGTGTGTCAAAACGCAAAAGTATGGCCGCTCACTTGCGTCATGAAACCGCCTTGGAGCGTGTCGGCACAATTTTGGTCGTCCGTAGCACCAGACCAGCAAATCTACACTTCTAATCAACATCTGACGCGATGCTAATAACCAGGGAACAAAGGATACTTGCCACACTGGCCAATGGATCCGTTACCGACAATGCACACTCGCATTGTGGTCGACCATGGGAGTCATACTATAATACACAATGATAAGATTGGGCAACCAGGTGTCCGAAAGATGAGATACTCACAGTATAAGGCAGATCTAACATAAACGGGGTGGGTGAAACGCGATGAAATCTGCAGCAACTGCACTCACCCAAAATGGTCCCGGAATGGCAGCTCTATTTAGTAAGTGGTTAACGAGGAACCAAACAGGAAATATGCGTTTATTTACATCAAATAGAGCCTAGCAGAACAAGGCTCGTATCAGGCACTTCATCGATGCCAGGTAATTAGGAGGGAACATACCGTAAGCCGACAACCAGCAGGTAAAGGATCAACCAATGTTTTACGTATATCCTAGTTGGAAGAGGTCGAGCGCCACTGCGGAATATGTATATGGTAGAACTCACGTCGTCAATAAACAGACACGAGTCATAGCAAATGATGTCTGAAAGTGCAAGAAATCAACAGGTTGATTAACGGGTAAATATTCAAATGCAAGACCTTCATCTTTTCCGTCGACCTCATCGCCGTTCTGGTCGGGAACCCAGTCTCCGTGCCCAGAGTCCGAGAATAAGGGGAATACTTCAGAAGCAGGTACACCGGAAGAAAATCTTACAATGAAGGAAAAGCGAATCACCTAGCTTTGCACTCTGGACAAGCCAGGACATAGCTTCAATTATATTACTTTTTGTGGGCTTCTTCTCCGTATCGTCTGTAAGCATTTGAATATCATCGGCCTTATATCCCTGACCTGAAAACAGGAGAATTAATTACACCTTAAGATAACGAGAGCGAATGTCACCGACGCATCAAGAAGTCACGAATATTACCAGCATCTAATATAGAGCCACGGAGCTCACTGAATTCCTTGCCTTCTCCATGATTGATACCGATCTAATGGAATTATTTCAACGCGAACACCTGGACCACGCCGTGAGGTATGCATACACAGACTGCTCTCTTGCATCCGGAAAGTTCAGGGTCTTGATGTGTCGACTGCCGCATTGTCCTGAGTCCAAGCTGAAGGCGTTATTTGTTATCACAAGGCAAACTATAGTAAGTGTTGCATGATAATTGCTCACATTAAGTACTGGAGGAAGCCTGGAACGTAAAGCATCATAAAAGCAACCTCCGGCTCCGCGGTCATAGTGATGATAGCCGATGTTCATCCTCCATTCATCGGCAGGTAAAAAGGAGCTGCAAAAAGGTATCTGTATCCACAATGAGGCTGCATAAATGAGTAAAAGTGCTTAGATAGCGGAGAAAATGAAACACTCACTTTGCGGAAGAGAAAAGAGACACACGAAGATTGTTTAAGGTCAACGCCTGAGCCATAGTCACGACGAGATACCAGATTGACATCCCTTTCACCAAAGTAGATTTGGCTACCATAAGGCCAACAGAACAGATCATCGACACGTAGCCTGAAAGCAAAGGTTACTTACTCCGTTGATAATCTAGGATTTTACTGAGCCGACAGGATACGTTATTTATGCTAATCTGTAGACTCACGCTAACGGCAACGGCATTCGCAGACGTGCTTGCTGCTGGTGGACGATAGACGGGTTGTTGAGAGTGCTGGTGCCAGAATGACTACTCAATAAACGAGCAAATTTTAGAGTCACGGAAGAAGTGAACCAAGCTAAGATGCTCGTCGAGAGCCCAGAAGAATGAAGGGATGATGGGGGAAAGAAGAATGTGAGCGAAGAAGACGCTTGGGGTCGTGTTAAATGAGGGTGGACATCTCGGGCGCCTGCTTTCTAAGCCCTGTGTAGAGTTCATTGTTCAATGTTTGTTGAAATCCGGGAGCCCGGAAAGCGATAGGCGCGTTCCTGGAATCGTACGGGGATTTCCTGAGTTCGGTATCGCCTAGTAGCTGTCAAAACCTGATCGGAACAATTGAGCGTGAGTGAAGTCATCGCAATGGAAAGATTTGTAAGAAAAAGTACTTGCCCACAAATTTCGGCCCGGTATAATTAAGATTCTACAACATTACACATATCATCAAGGCGAATTTCCTTAAACCCATCTAGCTACCTCTGGCTTTCCTTCCGATGCTTCATAGACAAGGACTAGGCTATAATCAGCTCGGATCATTTATTCATCCTGTTCGAAGACCCGGGAGAATTGAGCATGGGAAAAAGCACTGCCCTCACGGAGTCCTATTACGGAGCTCTACACAGCAGGGTACAATTTTGAATGAAGAACCGCCTTGTGATATGAAAATATCAAGATACATCGAAAGAACATCTACGAGGCTAAATGTAGGATTCGCACGGGCGTAGACTACGATGAGATCTACACGGAGAGCCAAGAAAGTTTAGGGCATCATCGAAGTCACCTTGATCCATTATACGAGGCCCCCGAAGGCGAGGTATCGATCAAGGGATCCTTCAAGGGGCTGAGGAACTTGATAGGCGCCTATAGGCGCCCGTAACCAGTGGCAGATCTGGATCAAAGGCGGGATTGACGAACACCGAGATGTCCAGGACGATAGAACTAAAACAATAGGAAGCACAGCAGAGTTAAGCACGATGATCGTGCAAAGATTAGGCTATATTGTCACGGAGCGGCGTCGCTCAGCCATGAATCAGGAATCATGGAAAGAGGCACAACCGCCACCTGACCGGTCCGCCGTCAGTCATGCCAGGAAAGCACTCAGTAACAGTATTCTATCAATGCCAGGTAAACAGTAATCGCGACTTTCCTCGAACGAAAGCGACCAGAGATTATACGAATCTACAATATAGCAATATACGTGCAGTGCCTATAGTACATATTCTCATAAAATAAAGTCCAGATTAGGGTTCTGTGCACCAAGGATGATTAGAATCGTTAGTTGAACAGAAACGACAAATAAAATGTACTCACAATTTGACGAGAAGAGCCTAGCTGAGGTATCTGTTTATAATGCTTACACTCGACAATCATCCTGAAAATGGAAATTAAGAGCCATGCTTCGGCCATAGGAAGGATAGAGGATGACCTTATCGAGTGAAGAAGTTGTTTGTATGATTGTTTCGGTTCGTTTTTGAAAGCCTCGATGAATGCCTATACAGAGCAGAACCCCGGCTTCCCAGTGAGTGTGCGGCAAGACGCAAAATGTAATAATCACTCACACTCGTCATGACACCTCCTTCGGGTGTATCGGTGCCTGTCTGATTGTCCTTGGCACCAGACCAGCATATCTGCGTTATATTCTAGTCATCTGTTAGAAACAGACAACAGATACTTACCACATCCGCGGGAATATTCAAGCCCGATGTCGTTCCATAACATTGACCTTCGCAGTTATACTAAAACATGCCAGTCAGATTTAGTGATGCGCGAAAGTGGGAAAATGTTAATTACAGTATAAGGCAGGTCTAACATAAACACATTAGGTGAAGTAAGCGATAGAACCTGTAACTGATACACTTACCCAAAATCGTCCCGGAATGACAGCTCTATATAATAGAGGTGATGAGGGCCATCTACGTCTGAGTCTGTGTTTACTTACATCGAACAAAGCCTAGTACAATTCAGGTTGCGTCAGACATATCACCAAAACACGGCCGAAGGAGGAACGTACCGTAAGCTGGCAACCAGAAGGCAGGGACCGGAGCATTTCATGTATGTCCTGAGCCGTGAAAGTCAGCGCGCTCGTGGGTGACAATTGATATTTGCACTCACATCGTCAATAATGACCGACGAGTCACAACTTTCAATAGCTTCAAGAGTGTAGAGTGTCAGCTGTTTGTCCAATAAGTGAAAACGATTCAATGGACAAACCTTCATCTTTTCCGTCGACCTCATCACCATTCGTATCGGGGATCTGGCTACCATGCCCAGAGTCTGGGCGTAATGAAAAGTATTAGAAACAAATAGAAAGGAAGCGGTGAAACATACAGTGAAGAAAAAGAGAATCGTTCGACTGGGCACCCTCAAAAAGCCAGGACAAGGCATCCAATATATTGCTTCTCGTGGGTTTACTGACCATCTCGTCCGTAAGCACTGTGATATCGTCGGCCTTATAATCGTTTTCTGGTGAGAGGAGTGTCAGAACACTGTTGTCATAATCGAATGAGAATGAAAGATATTTACGTATCAAGAATCGGTGAATTTTCTCGGTATCTTGTATACAGCCTTGGAGTTCGTTCGGTTTGTTGCGATAGTTGATACCGATCTAAAGGAAACACTCTACACATCAACACCTGGCTTATTCTGCGAGGACTGAGGACTGAGGCGTTTACACATAGTGCTCTCTTACGCCCCGAGGATACGGAGTGTCTGCGACGGTCTGGATGTGGAGTTCCGTCGTCGGGCTGGAGGCATGGGTTTTTTAGTTACAACGTATTATTGGGGCCTTCGTAAGACGGTAGCTTACCTGGATGGCTGGATGCAGTTTAAAACGTGGAGAGTTGTAATCACCACCGGCGTGGTCGTGTGAGGCATGGCCACAAATTGAAGATACTAGATAAGCACCCCTCCCATTAATGTAGCTTCGGCGACTGTAAGAACAACGGGTCATCGAGGTGTACTATGAAATTCAAAGGCTGCGCACCCCGTTGATAATCTAAAAATCCACCCGAGTCAACAACACACATCACACATTCGCATTCGTGGACTCACGCTACCGGCACTGGCATTCGCAAATTCGTTGATGGTCGGCGAGTGATAATGCTGGCCATTAGTAAGGTGCTTAGCACCGGAGAGATTCTCTAGTAACGAGCGAAAGGTAGGCCCAACTCGGGAATGGAGAGCGGATTACACGATAGTGAACTTGAAGCGTAGAAGATACTGTGGCCCGTAGTAGGGGAAAAGGAGGAACAAGGAAGAACATGCGACACGAGTTTAAGTACGGCCAAATTGGGCGCTTGTTTTGTAAACCTTGGCGCATATATTCGACCTATATGGCAACCGTCGGGCCCTGAAAGTGATAGGCGCCTGCTTGGGTATTGTACGGAGATTCGCAGAGCTTGATATGGCCTAGCAGACATCCCGAAACTCAACTTGACGCAGCGGGGCCTAAGAGAAGTCGTCGCAATCAGTTTCACAGAAATATGCATACCAAACGGTACATCCTATCAAGGGTCTTCTCATTTGCGGTATAATGTACCATTACCAAGATGCTGCAGTGCAACACTTCTCATGAGTGCCAATCGTCATAAATGATACTGAAACAACCCACGTAGATACTCATCTGCCGCCAGGTAAACGCTATATCTCCTTCCCGGTGTACTGGCTATCCATTGACCGAAGACTAACCCGAAATCAGCCTAAGACTTCTCTCTGTCTCGACTCGAAGGCTGTAAGAAAATGCATCTCACGGAGCGCCAACGAGCGGGTCATGAGTTTGGGAATAGATAGTCGCATGTGATAAGAGGGCTTCGACATATTAGTAATGTCCGAGAAGCAATAAAGATTAACATCGAGAGGAGATTTTTACCAGGCTCAAAGGGGATCGCCGACTGAGTCCGATAGATTATAGTTGCCGACGGCTATAGGTAAGAACTAATCTGTCAGGGAAACGGCTCAAGAAAGCGGCCAACAGCAGAAACAGTGTCTGAAACAGAATGTGTGGACGGAGATGCTAGATATGGCAAGCATTTGAACGCGGAGAGTATGACCACATCTACGCCGAAGAACTAGCGCCCACAGCCGAAGATCTCAATGCAAAAGATTCGCCGCTGGTAATCAAAATCAGCGACAAAAAAAGAGCTGACTCAGGTTCTGTGAGAACGTGATACAGGCCCGCAGCTCGATAGACGCTTGATAACAAAAATGGATCGATTAATGAATTAGCAGTGTCATCGGAACAGAATTGAAAAAAAGAGACGCATGGTGGAGAAGCTTTCGTACAGCATCGGCGTCAGCACGAACATTGACAGGAGCAATGTACAATTGAAATTTTCGCGGCATGGCGCTAAGGAGACTTTGCTGAACGGGTCCAGGGCAGAGGTGGTAATGGAAAGAGGAAGAAGACTTTCACCACGTGGCTTTGTCAACACGTCGCGTCGTCTCTTTTTGGTAGTACCGACGCGACATCGGTCCGATCTGCGTGCTAATTAGCCACGCCTGTTGCGAGTATCGAACGGTGGGTAAATACGCGTGGATACTGTTTGTAAGTATTCAGAGTGCTAAACCCATTCAAATAAGAGGCCATTTAGACAGTGTTAGTAATTAATACCTTCTACTTGCCAGCTTGCGGAAGCAATGAGGAAGAGATCTGATTGTGAATATATATCCCAGCTACACCTCTCCTGGGAGTGTAACAAGAAGTCCCATCTTCTCAGTCCACTTATTGTCTAAGTCTTCCACCCATTTGATGGACTTATCTTCACACAGAGCGAAAACCTCATTATTCGCTCTCGAGGGTCTACCCACACATTCAAGGATGGTCCTCTCTTCATCGACACGTCTAATCCATGCTCTGTCGATTTCCACTTGAGAGGGCTCCAGCGAAGGGAGCCGCAAATGCCACAGATACATATCCGTTCCATGAGTAATGTATCCTTCCAGCAGATAATCAGCGCACACCAAATTAACTGCTCGGTATCCATCGAATCTCATACCTTAATACAAGGAGCCCCGCATCGTGCAAATCCCTCGCAAGGATCCTCACCGACAGATGCACCTGATAATCCGAAGTCATCCTTCCAAACATCTTCGCGCACTCCGCCGGTGTGGCATCATCCCCTAGTGTCTCGTACTGTCCCATAATCTTCTCCGCGATATCATCCTGGTAATACCTCTCCAGGTTTGGGATGATATCCGCGGGTTTCTTGATGACGGATGAGGTGGAGTAGAAGTACCATTCGTCTGTTAGGTCCCTGACGATGACACTACGGACACCCTTTTGCTTGAGGGCTCGAGCAAAGGCACCGGAGCGCTGCCATGTCATGGCATCGGTTGTTGAAGGTAGCCAGTCATCGTCCACGCATCCTCGGAAAGTGCTATTGTTTGGGCCAGCTGCTTTGCTTTCGATGGTACGGCAGATAGTCTCAGCAGCGACGGCCCGGAGGTCGTCGAGGATAGTAGACGAGGCAGGGTCGAGGTGTAAGGCACGGCAGAAGGCTTGGAATTGGGGTCACATTTCTGTTGGTGTCTTTGGGGTCAGACTGATGGGAAAATCAGTATGAGGTGAATACAGCGGCTTGTTTCGATATGGCTACACCATGGCATTCGACATCAGATATGCCGATTTAAACGGGGACTTAGCGCCTTCAGGAAGATGAGATACGTGGTGTAGATTCTGATGTACGGCGTCTTGGACGCGGTTTTTTGAATGAACGATCGGACTCTTAATCTCTTGACAGGCAAGCAGTGGAGATTTGATTGAATAAGAGTCTGCTAGCGGCCAGTGTTGACCCCAGTCACCTCATTTCCAATTTCCGACTATAAGTCATCCTTCCAAACATCTTTGCGCATTCTTGCGGGGCGGCATCATCTCCTAGCACCTCATGCTGCCCCGTCAGCTTCTCTCCAGATTGGGATCGATGCGTACGGGTTTTCCAAAGACAGACAAGGTGGAGTAGAAGTAAAATTTCTGTTTCTTGGAATACATTTCGTATTGTTACCTAACGATAACAGCACCAAATTCATGGAAAATACTTCCAAAGGCCACGGTCTTTCCTCCAGCAATTGCTACTTTCCTGGAAGGAAAGCTACGGGGGATTATACGATATATTGATGTGCATACAATGCAAGAGATTTGAGGACTCCTACATCTTCTCAGAAAATAACCTTTGGATTGGTATCCTTCTCACCCAAGAAAACGACAGGATTTAGATCATTCAGTGAATAGACACAACGAATGAATACTCTTACAATTGGATGAGAAGAGCCTAGCTGAGGTGTCTGATTACCATTCTCACGCTCGACAGTCATCCTGAAAAAGGAAATTGAGAGCCATTTTTCGGCTACAGGATAGAGGATGACCTTATCGAGTGAAGAAGTTGTTCGTATGATTTCCCCCGAGTTTATCTTCGAAAGCCTTGATGAATGCCTATACATAACCCCGGCTTTCAGTGAATGTGCGTCAAGACGCAGAAAGTAATAATCACTCACGCGCGTCATGACACCTCCTTCGGGTGTATCGGCGCCTGTCTGGTTGTCTTTGGCACCAGACCAGCATATCTGCGTTATTTTCTAGTCATCTGTTAGAAACAGACAACAGATACTTACCACATCCGCGGGAATATTCAAGCCCGATGTCGTTCCATAACATTGACCTTCGCAGTTATACTAAAACATGCCAATCAGATTTCGTGATGCGCGAAAGTGGGAAAATATTAATTACAGCATAAGGCAGGTCTAACATAAACAGATTAGACGAAAGTAAGCGATAGAACCTGTAATTGATACACTTACCCAAAATCGTCCCGGAATGACAGCTCTATATAATGAAGGTGATAAGGGAGGGGTAAGACCATCTGCGCACGAGTCTGCATTTACTTACATCGAACAAAGCCTAGTACAATTCATGTTGCGTCAGACATATCACCAAAATACGGCTCGAAGAAGGAATGTACCGTAAGCTGGCAACCAGAAGGCAGGGACCGGAGTATTCCGTGTATTTCCTGAGTTGCGAAAGAGTCGGCGCGCTCATGGGTGATAATCGATATTGCACTCACATCGTCGATGATAATCAACGAGTCGTAACATAAAATATCTTCAAGAGTATGGATTTTCAGCAGATTTTTCAACGAGTAAAAACGATGCAATGGGAAAACCTTCATCATTTTGGTCGATCTCGTCTCCATTCTTATCGGGGACCTGGCCTCCGTGCCCAGAGTCTGAGTGTAAACAATAGGTATTAGAAACAAATAGAAAGGAAGCACCGAAGCGTACAGTGAAGAAAAAGTGAATCGTTCGACTGGGCACCCTCAACAAGCCAGGACAAGGCCTTCAATATATTGTTTCTCGTGGGTTTATCGTCCTCCTCGTCCGTAAGTATTTTGATATCATCGGCATCGTAACCGTTTCCTGGTGAAAGGAGTGTCAGTACATATTTTCTATAAACGAGAGTGAAGGGCGTTTACGCATCAAGAAGTCACGAATGTTCTTAACATCCTTTATACAGCCTTTAAGTACGATTTCTGGCGCACGATAATTGATTCCAATCTAGTGGAATGATTTCAGCGTCAACCACTGGATTACTCAGCGAAAGGGCCGATTACACAGAGTGCTCTTTTGCGCCCTGAAGATTCGCAATTCCTGCCCGAAATGGCCTGAACACAACGGGAGGCATCAGGCAGGTAACTACAGTCGTGACGCTGATACGCGTCATTAGTTGCCCATTTGTCGAAAGGTAAGCTGCATACGCAGTTCTCTGAGTAAAAGGGCGTAGACGACAACGCTTTGTGAGACACTCACAATGTCTAAGAGGCATAAGATGGATATTGAACATCAGCGGCCGGGCCATAACCATTGAGAGGTACCTGGTGAGCGCTTCTTGTGGGGCTATCGTGAGGTCAAGCGGTTATCGTTGTGTAAACTCTAAAGTTCGAGGGTTACTTACTCCTTTGATAATCTACGATTTTAGTGAGTCAACATAGAACATACATGCGAATTCATGGACTCACACTGGTGATGCCATTGGGAAATGCGTGGGCAGCTAGTGGCTGATAGACTGCGGATTATTGGGAGGATCACTCAAACGATTCCAAAATCAGCAAGAGGGAATTGGCCACGGAAAAGTGGACCAAGTGAAGAAGCTCTCCGGGGAGGTCCTGATGAACGTAGGCGGGGATTAGATCGCGTGAAGATTAACCTGAAGCTCAGAAAACACGGTCGAGGGAAGAAGAATGAGTAACGAAAGACATACGACCCACGCTTAAAAACTGTAGCCAAGTTAGGCGCCTGTTTTGTAAACCTTGGCACACATATTCGACTAGTATGGATTGTGAATTCATCGTTGGTCGTCAGCCGTCGGGCACGGAAAGTAATAGGCGCCTATTTGTGGTGTACGGAGATTCGCAGAGCTTAATATGGCCTAGCAGACAGCCCAAAACTCAACTTGGCGCAGTGGGGCCTAGGAGAAGTCGTTACAATCAGTTTCACAGAAAGATGCGTACCAAAGGGTCCATCTTAGGAAAGCTCTTCTCGTTTTGCGGCGAAATCTACCATTAATAATATGCTGCAATATAATACTCATCATGAGCGCCAAACTTCATAAACGACTCGGAAACAACCCACATAGATAACCATCTGCCGCCAGCTAGAGGCTAACACGCCTTCCCTTCCCGGCATATTGGCTATTCCGTTACCGAAGATTGACCCGAAATCGACTTAGAGCTTCCCTTATAGTCTTCGACTCGAAGACTGTAAAAACATGTATCTCACCTTACCGAGCGAACGAGCGGGCCATGGGTTTGTAAACAAATAATCGCATGTGATGATAGGAGGTCTTCGACATATTACTAATGGCAAAGAAGCAGTGAAGACTAATGTTGAGAGAGAAGATATTTACCATGCTCAATTAGAGATCACCGACCGAATCCGGCAGACTCCAGTGGTAGGCAGGTATCAGTCTGTCAGGGAAGCGGCTCAAGAAAGCGGCCAATGATAGAAACGGCGTCTAAGGCAAGAATGTCTAGATGGAGATGCTAGATATGGCAAGCATTTGAACGCGCAGAGTATACTAACCATATCTACGCCGAAGAACCAGCGCCCATACCTGACGTATTTACAGCTGTTTGCACACAGCCTGACAGTAGCATGAGAGAAGAGAGTGATTTGAACTTCATCATAAGCCATGGTTTAGGGTTCGATGAAGCGTTTGTGGGTGGTTTATGGGTATTTCGGCCATCTCGGAGGCCATTTCGGGCGCTCGAAGTCCCTAAAACGCGGTTTATGACGAAGTCCAAGCTTCCTCTCATCATCCACGAAAATGACCCTGACTGTCAAGCTGTATGCAAACGGCTGTAATGCGAGAATCATCGTTAGTAACATCAAGAAAAAAGGAGCTGATACAGGTACTACAACTCGATGGGCGCCTGATAACAAATTTGAATCGATTAATGAATTCGCAGTGTCATCAGAACTGAATTGAAAAAACAGAGACGCATGGTGATGAAGCTCGGTTATAGCATGGGTGTCAGCACGAACATCTGCAGGGAAATGTACATTGAAATTTTCGCGGCTCGGCGCTAAGGACTTTGCTGAACGGGTCCAAGTGGAAAGAGGAAGACACTCACCACGGCCCGTGGCTTTGTCAAACGCGTCACGTCGCGTCGGCTCTTTGGTAGAGTCGACGCGACATCGGTCCGATCTACAAGCACTAAGTAACCTTGTTGCGAGTATTGAATGCCGGAGACATACGCGTCAAGTTTTATTTTTAGATAGCGTGGGTAAGTAAATATACCTTCTACCTGCCAGCTTGTGGGAGCAATGTGATTGCGGGTATATGATATCCCAGCTGCGCCTCTCCTGGGAGTGTAACAAGAAGCCTCATCTTCTCAGTCCACTTATCGTCCTCCACCCATTTGATGGACTTGTCTTCACACAGAGCGAAAACCTCATTATTCGCTCTCGAGGGTTTGCCCTCACGTTCAAGGAGGGTCCTCTCTTCATCGACGCGTCCAATCCATGCTCTGGCGATTTCGGCTTGAGAAGGTTCCAGCGAAGGAAGGCGCAAATGCCACAGGTACGTATCCGTTCCATGAGTAACGTACCCTTCCAGCAGATAATCAGCGCACACCAAACCAACTGCTCAGAACCACTCACCGTTCGTCCTATTCTGCTCTGGCGTCCACCGAATATCATACCTCAGCACAGGGAACCCCGCATCGTGCAAATCCCTCGCAAGGATCCTCGCCGGCAAATGCACCTGATAATCCGAAGTCATCCTTCCAAATATCTTCGCGCACTCCTCCGGTGTGGCATCATCCCCCAGTGTCTCGTACTGTCCCATGATTTTCTCCGCGATATCATCCTGGTAATACCTCTCCAGGTTTGGAACGATATCCGCGGGTTTCTCGATGACGGACGAGGTGGAGTAGAAGTACCATTCGTCTGTTAGGTCACCGACAATGACACTACGGACACCCTTTTGCTTGAGGGCTCGAGCAAAGGCACCGGAGCGCTGCCATGTCATGGCATCGGTTGTTGAAGGTAACCAGTCGTCGTTCAGGCATCCTCGGAAAGTGCTATTGTTTGGGCCAGCTGCTTTACTTTCGATGGTACGGCATATGGACTCAGCGGGAACAGCACGGAGGTCGTCGAGGATAGTAGACGAGGCAGGGTCGAGGTGTAGGGCGCGGCAGAAGGCTTGGAATTGGGGCCGCATTTCCGTTGGTGTCTTTGGGGTCAGACTAAGGGGGAAATCAGTATGACTGTGAATACAGCAGCTCGTATCGATATGGCGCTTACACCATGGCATTTGACATCAGATGAGCCGATTGAAACGGGGACTTAGCGCCTTCAGGAAGATGAGATACATGATGCAGATTCTGATGTACGGCGTGTGCGCCTTGGAATCGGATTGTTAGATGAACTAGCTTCTGTAGCAATCGATGTCGCACCTCCTGATAGCCCGACCAGCTGGACGTTATCCGGATTCCCTGATTGTTGATGAGTGACGAAATCATTCTCCGAGTTCAGTTATTTGTACCTCCAAAAACGCTGATATTTTCCCTGACCCACTCGAGCGCGACCCACTGGTCTTTGAAACCAAAATTTCCATTGATCTTTGGTTTATCGCATGCGAGGAAACCAAAGGCGGAGAGGCGGTAACCAACGTTAACCCAGATCTCCGAACGATCTGCGGCCACGAATTGGTTTTGATAGGTTATACGATGTGGCGAGCTGTATTGCAGGAACCTTTTTGGCGAGACCAGTGAATGAGAAAATCATTATGAGTAAGGCTCTTACCCTCCATGTAGGTATACCTTGACGGGGAGTCCTTTCTGAGAAGGAAAAGACGGCGGAACAAAGATATTGACGAAGAGACTAAAGATGACTTTATCAACTCATGGATGCGATCAAAGAGAATGATGTAACACACGGATTCTCGGAAGGTTTTCCGTAGCCTACTTGATCGACGTGATAACTCCCAGCGGCTGCTTCTCCGTCTCTTCTTGGCTGAAATGCCCCTTTAGCAGGAGTATCAGGACCGTGTTGAGGACGCGTATACAGAAAGACACTCACAGGTATCCTCAGTAATATACTCTTTCTTCGAGTATTTATAATCCGGGGGAGTGGTTCGGGATCCATGAATCGTCCAGGTGGTAGGGCGTAGGGTACCTCTGCTCATACACGATGAATTAAATGTACGCTATCGTGAGATGAACATCGATTCTCACCTAGGAAGGTAGCTGTCCCATTTTTCGCTCGACCACCGGTAACTCTTCCATATTTAGTATCTACGACGACACGTTCGGGGTTGGCAGCAAGTTCGTCGTGTATGTGAGGGACGGATGCCATGCAGGAAGGAGTCCAACAGACTAAGGACCGGTGGATATATACCGGGATTCGAGGACCGCTCCCCGGAGATGTATTGGATTTTCTGGAGATAGCCTTGATGCATCATTCGCAGGCAAGGTCTACCAATGATTATCGGTATTTTACTGGACGCTGGACCATTAATGGCATCGCTGTCAGGTGCAAGAAGGCAGAGACTAGCTCCCTGGAAGCAAAGTTCGCGAGAATCCTGAGAAACTAGATATTGTTCACTCACATATTTCATGCTATTTCATGTTGGCCTCGGGCAGTTGCAGAACCATGAGGGACCTGATTCTTCTCGGAGGAGATAAGATATGGATTCGAAAAAACAGGCAGGCAGTTTCATAGAATCGGTAGCTGAATTTAGGGTTGCGAAATCTTCGACCAGGTAGTTATCCGGACGGTAGCTGAATTGTCTTCTATCTCTGAATCTTGCATGTTGAGAACCTGGTGGTTGAGCAATGAGGCTGGGTTGAGCGCCGGATGTCGGCCCGACCTACCGCCCTCGCGTCACATTGGTAACGTCGGGTCACAGTCACAATAACGCTTCTCCTTGCATTCTCATTGTCATCGTTCACGACGGTAGCCGCCGTCATGATGCTTCACTTTCCTTCTACGCTCAAGAATGGCGGGCCAAATGGTACCAGCTGGCGCTCCGACGGCCTGAACGCAACACAGCAAAAATCTTCATCGGATCCGTTGTTTCTTGCCATCGAGGAGGAGCTACACGATGCTCGACGCGTACATGCAAATGGCCAGGAGGACGATTTGCGGCTGGCGCTGAACATGGTCATTAGCCGTGTTACCCAACTGGCGAGTACCCCAGATGTCGACGATGAGACCAATACTGACGAACAGTACTGCAGTCATCGCTCCTCAGCGAAGCATACAAGACTCAGGCAGACCTTGAAGTCCAGCTGAACGTCACCAAATCCAATCTGAAGCTCGTCATTGCAAACAACGAGATGCTCGAGGAGGCCTTGAAACAAGGACATGCGAACGACATTGGGTGGAGACGGTCGAGCAGTTCGGACCACCGGCAAAAGAGCCAGAGTATCGATATCGTGCCCGAGAACGGCGTGATGAAATCGGTGACGAGCTCGCCTTCGTTACCGTCGTTAGCAGGCCCGCCTCCGCCGCCACCACCACAGCAACAGGACACCCGGTTCTTCCACAAGTTTCGGTTCACCTCCTCCAATAACGGGTCGCGCGCGTCCAGTCGACCTGGGACGCCAAATCTTGGTAACGGCCCATCATCGCCTAATCCCACCCTCACATCGCCGTCGATGCCCAGCCTGCCTGTAATGGCGAGCGTAAATGCCAGCAAAAACAAGGAATTAGAAGAGCTGGCTGCGTCGCTAGAGAAGGAACGGGTGGCGCATAAGATCATCATTGGCGAGAAGGCGGCGTTGGAGGCAGAGTTAGAGTCATTGTCTCAGGCGCTGTTCGAAGAGGTAAATTCTCTCCTTGATCTGCCTTATCCATCTCTGATGATCATGACGGCAGGCAAACAAGATGGTTGCAACAGAAAGAATCAAACGTGCAGAGACAGAGGAAGAGCTGAGGGAGGCCATGCAGGAGAAGGAAGCACTGAAGAGCGCCTTGAGAGTCGTAGAAGGGGAGAACGTCCATTTGCGGGGTTCACCGTCCACTTTCGGAACGCCAGATCCTTCGGTGGAGAACCTCTCATTATCAGAGATTCGTTCGCGGTCTTCTTCAGAAGCTGGCGTAAAGTCGCGGCCGACCTCTGCATCATCATCCTCGTCGCCATCTATGAACAGAGAGGCGTTCTCCCCGGTATTTGCGACCGAGACAGCCTCTGCTGCAGCAGAGGAAGAAGACGAGTTGGAGCAAGAGAATCCGACGCCTCAGCATCGGAGTACGATTCCATCGCCATCGCCTTCACAATGGGTAGAAGAGAGGACTATCCGATACCCGGACAAGAAGGAAGAAGCTGAAGAACCACTGCGGCAACGTACACTGTCGCCGCCATGGGACGAAGGTTCTTCTGCTTGGGCAGACGTGCCTTCTTCCCCTCCCCGTACACGATTGTCGACATCTTCGCTACCACCGCCTACCTCTCCGCGTTAACGTGGGCTACTTTTAATCAATCTTACTTTGGCATTACTATTCAGGACGTTCTTTCATTCATCCCGCATTGCTCTATCTGCATTCTCGTTGTCGTCAATGTAATTATAGCAAGTCTGTTGTACTGCAAGGCTTTTTTATCAAGGGAAAGTGTTATACACCTGCATGCACACTCGTTGTGCAAAGCCCAAATCGGAGATACTCCTACCTTGCGAGGATGGCGCTACTAATGCCACAACACTTTCTTTCACCCGTAAGGCCATCATGCTTATGTAGCCATTTGGCAAGACGAGCAAGACGCAGCTCTGCATGGGTTAAGCGAAACATGTTTCGTGCTAGGCCAGGGCTCTGGGGTAACCAATTAATCGTGAATTCGTCGAGGGCAATCGTTGTTAGACTCAATTGGTGGTCTAATTTAAACTATTTATTTATATAATATTTTGTTAGTTAAATTTGATAACCGACGCGTGAATATCGCGTGACCGAAACCGCCACCTGGCAATATTCTTCAAGTTCTAACTTCTTCAGACTTCCTCCCACCTTTGTCCTTTCTGGACACACAGTCTGAAAGGCGAGACAACCATTATGGCAGGGACCAATTACAACTGGTCGCCTTGCACAGGGTGTGCATGCCTCAATCACAATCTGCCGTCTCACGACTTTCCTCCTGATCGCCACTCTCTCAATGACCCAAATTTGGCGCGTCTTTCTGGTTCGAATGACCAGCCTTTGGATAGCGAGATGGCTACGCTCCGGGCAATGATCGCCTCGTATGAAGCAGACATACGCGATATCGACGTGGAGAAGTCGCGCCTGGCGCAGTTCATCGCCGACATGAAAGATCGCATCTCACTTGCTGAGCAGAACGTGGATGCCCTACGTCAAGAGAGGCAGTCCATATCCGACGCAATCATTGAAAGAAAACGAATCCTCAATCCCGTTAGGCGCCTCCCCGCGGAGATCCTTCTTCGTATCTTTCGCCTGACAACTACCTTCCCCATCCCACGGTCTCATTCTGAAAATGAGGCAGAAGAAGGATGGGACATTCATCCTCCTAAAAGCATGCTCTGGACAATTGAAGGAGTGTGTAGACAGTGGAATATGGTGGTGGTTTCTTTTCCGGAGCTGTGGTCGTCCATCAACATCATTATCACCGATAATAATTTCAGTGATACTGCTCAAGGTATTGCATACGGCCGTGTGCTCGGTATGCAATTGGATCGCTCGCGGAACCAACTTCTATCGTTATCTATATGGAATGATGACGATTACTCATCTTATGTCAAATTACCGACAGCGATCGCCTTTATCCTGTTTTCATTTTCCACACGCGTGGAGAGTCTCCACTTGTATCTTCCTGCTCAGATAATCTCAGACATTCCCTCATTGCATCTGACTCTGCCGTCGCTGAACGAGTTGTGCATATTTCCCACCAATCTCGGAGTTATGGAACATTACCATGGATTGGAATTGTTCCGTTGTCCGAACCTTCGTTCTATGCATGTCGTTGACGTGGTGGCGCCTTTGTTTCACTTTCAGCTTCCTTGGACACAGATTACTACCTTTACCAGTGATAGTGCATTATACTCGGAACACCCGTCTGGGCCTAACCCACAAACCTGTCTCCTGGTTATGCAGAAGCTCACCCAGTTGGAAGAGTGCCATCTGCGCCTCGAACTTGGAACTCCCGAGGGTGATTGGACCGGGGAGCCACTTCCGGTGGTCTGTTCTGACCTTCGCATGCTAGTCCTCTCATCATGGGGTTTCGACAGCCACTTGCCGCTGAAGGAATTACTTGACGAGCTTGTCACTCCCGCCCTCACGCAGCTTCAGGTAGTATGCTGCCAAAATTACACTTCGCGTGACAGCGAGGAAACGTTCACTGCTATCCGTGGCCTTCTTGAACGCTCGGGACCACCGCGTATCACCACCCTTCACTTCGACCACGGATGCGTCCTGAAGGAGGATCTCCTTCAAGTACTGGAGACGTGCCCTACACTCGAAGACATTCGCCTCACGGACTTAGACGATGGTGCAATCAGCGACGAGACGCTCTTCCAGTTGACGCTGAGGGTTGACGGAACCACGCCTTTACTCCCCCATCTGCGTACATTGCATATCAGTGGTGCGACGTTGTTTAATGTGCAGGTATTCGTCGATATGGTGGAGTCCAGATGGATGCTTGCCCATGCCCAATCTCCCCCCATTCGGCGCTTGGGTGAGGTCAATCTATGCCGATTCCTTGATTCGGAAGACTAGGATGAGCCAGATGAAGATGAGGTGGAGCGTATCACAGTTCTTTCGGCTCTTGATGTCTGCAGGGCGCAAGGAATGGACGTGACGTTGGGCACAAAGGTACAGGAATAGTGAGGTAAAATCTACGCTACTCTTTACTATGGTCCCGTCATTTTGCCCTAGTATATTCCTGGTCTTAACTGCACTCTTGCTGACGTCGACCTAATCATCGGAAAGATGTCTTGTTACATTGGTCTTTTCAATATAGGAATCCGAGAAATCTATGTGCATGATCTACGAAATTGGGTCGTTTCAAACTTTCAGTCCGTTTGCGCAAAAGCTATAGGTGCTATTATGTTCATAGCCCGGGATGCTTCCGAAGAACACCACTTACTTGATCGCTAATTTTTTTCAAAAATCATGCAGTGAGGGCCGGGACCATCTTAAGTGAGATGTCGAAGACTCGGAGATGCCTGGTGCTATTCCCTTTGTCTAAAGCGGCGGCTTGACTTCAAACTGTAGTAGATTGATAGGGACTACGAGGTGCATCGACGGGGCTCGAGTCCAGTAGAATCAATCATCTGGAAAGGTGCCACAGTTGCAGGTACCGTTCCTGGAAATTAATACACTCCCTCTTACACGCGGACGGCGGACGCACGTCAGATTTAATGTTATACCCGGATACAAGCACGTGGGTTTCGCGTGACTAAAGTAGTCATCAGACAATAAATTGAATAATGCAAACCTAGCCTTGGCCCTTGCCTTCACTTTTTTTTAACCGACAACTGAGTTGCCCTGCATTAAGTTGTCGAAGCAATAACGTGTAGGTGTCATGATCTCGTATTCATACGTTTACTGAACCAAATCCTGGTTCCTCAGACCATTTTTTTCGGATTTTCCTCTTGTAACTGCCGAGCGACACACTGGATCCGGCGAGACAATCATTATGACGGGGACTCATTTGAACTGGTCACCTTGCACAGTGTGCGCATGCCCCAATCACCATCTGCCATCTCATGACTTTCCTCCTGATCGCCATACTCTCAATGACCCGAATTTGGCACGTCTTACGCGTTCGAATGACGAGCCTATGGAGGGTGAGATCGCCACACTCCGCGGAATGATATCCACATACGAGGCAGAGATACTGGATATCAACAAGGAGGAATCACGTCTGGAGCAGTTCATCTCCAACATGAAAAATCGCATTTCGCTTGCTCAGCAAAAGTTGGACGCTCTATGCCACGAAAGAAATCATATATCCAAAGCTATAATCGAAAGGAAAGGGCTCCTTCATCCCATTAGATGCCTTCCTGTGGAAATGCTCCTTCGTATATTCCGTTCAACGATCGACTTTCCCATATCGCGGTCTCATACAAAGGGTGATAATCAATGGGAATTTCATCCCGCTGACAATATGCTCTGGTCCATCGAGAGGGTATGTAAGTGGTGGAGGACAGGCTCACTCTCCTTCCTGGAACTTTGGTCGTTCGTCAATGTGGTGATCACTGACTCAAACTTTGGAGAAGATCCCCGTGGAATTGCATACGTTCGGTGGCTGGGCATGCAGCTGGCACGCTCAAAACTGCATCGTTTATCGCTTTCAATTTGGAATGATTCCAGTCACTTGTCGTTCAATAGTCTGCCCCCAGCCCTGGCGGCCATTCTATTCTCCATTTCCAGTCACGTGGAATGTCTCCATCTCTATCTCCATACCATTGTGTTCTCAAAAATCCCATCATTACATCTGTCTATGCCATCATTGAGGAAGCTGTGTCTGATCGCTACGGATGGAGACACAAGCAATAACATTGAAGAATTGGATTTATTTCATTGTCCATTGCTTCGTGAACTCCATGTCATTGATGTGCCAAATGCTCACCCCTCCTTTGCTCTCCCATGGGCACAAATCACTACCTTCACCAGTGACCATGCTCTGTACGCAACGCACATGCCTGATACTGAACCCTTGCCTCTTCTCCTTACAATGCAGAAACTCATGGCACTGGAGACATGCAAGCTGAGACTTGAACTGCAGAGTCCCGAGGTTCATTTTACTGGATCCTATCCATTGTCGTGTTCCAACCTTCGCGTCCTGGATCTCTCGTCTTGGCATTACCAGGGCGAGCTGCCGATAAAGCAGTTGGTGGAGAGACTGACACTTCCTGCTTTAACAGAACTTCGGGTTTCTTGTTTATCAGGCCACCCTGACCGCGACTCCAAGGAGACTTTCACTTCTATCCATGGCCTCCTCGAATGCTCCGGGCCACCTCCTATCACCATCTTCCGCTTTGATCATGGCGACATGCGGGAGGATGATTTGTTGTATATTGTCTGTGAATGCTCAACCCTCGAGGTTATCCATCTCACAGACGTAAATGGAGACGCCATAATGGACCAGATGCACCGTTTATTAACACTGGGGGTCAATGGAACAACACCTTTGGTACCACGTCTGCATGCCTTGCATGTCAGTGGTACAATGTCGTTTGATATGCAGATATTCGTCGATATGGTGGAGTCCAGATGGACGCTTGCCCATGCCCAATCTCCTCCTGTTCAGCACTTGGATGAGGTCAATCTATGCCGATTCCTTCATATGGAACACTTGGATGAGCCAGATGAAGATGAGGTGGAGCGGATCACAGTTCTTTCGGCTCTTGATGTCTACAGGGCACAAGGAATGGACGTGACATTAGGTACCAAGGTACAGGAATAGCGAAGTATCTTTATGTTCCCATCATCTCGTATTTGTACAGGCCTAAACTTTTCATTGAAGCATTCATTTTGACGTCAATCATCAATCGATTCTACTACATCTTGCTCTTCTATTTCTTTTCATAGATTTCTGCGTCTTTTTCACCCTTCTCTTTCCGCATTCTTGTTGACGCTGACCTAAAGCACGGACTAAGTACCAGGTGCATCGGCACTCATTTAGGAGAAGCAAACATCTGGAAAGTTGTCGCGAGTAACACCTGAGAATGTCTTCTTCAATTTAGATCACAATCTAATCCATCTGTTCAGTAAAGTCGTAACCAGCACGTGAATTTCGCGTGACCGTATTGGAAACGGTAGGTTCGCAGTGGGTAGACTAGTGGCTGGTAAAGCCAGACTATTGAACTTATATTCTCTGGCTCCTACAGAGCCTGTATTTATACTACGAAAACTATCTAGAATGTTCTACTAAACTTGTCCATAAGCAGTAAGTATCGGTCCCAAGGTCATCCGGCATCATGCCGACTTGAACCTTCTACACTCTTCTCGCGGCTTCCCGCGATATCTCCAACAGACCGAAACCGCCATCAAGGCTGAAATTCAAACCAAACAGCCTTGGCATTGACTTCAAGTTGGCCTAACAGACTTTACCCTATAATTGTGCTTTTGAAGCAATAGAGTGTAGGGAATAACAATGTATCATATCATCGCGTTCACTAACTTGGATCCTTCCCCAGATTTTTTCGCATTTGCCCCTCTGACTTTCGAGCGTCCTACGATCCGAAAGGGACAGCTTTTATGACGGGAGCTCCTTTGAACTGGTCGCCTTGCACAGGTTGCACATGTCCCAACCACAACTTGCCATCTCACGACTTTCCTCCTAATCGCCATACTCTCACCCCGAATTTGGCCGGTCTGACGAGCTCGAATGATCCTCCTTCTGAGACGGAAGAGGCCACCCTTCGGGAGAGGATCGCTTCATGTGATATGGAAATACGGAAATTTGATACGGACGAAGCGCAGCTGACGGACTTCATCGCCGACATGAAAAGTCGTATCTCACTTGCTGAGCAGAAAGTCGATGCCCTACGCCAAGAAAGGCAAGCCATTCGCGACGCAATCACGCAAACGAAATGCCTCCTCAATCCCGTGAGGCGGCTCCCCGCAGAGATCCTCCTTCGTATCTTCCATCTGACGACTGTTTTTCCCATACCACATTCGTATTCCATTGAAGGAGACGATGAGGGATGGAACTTTTATCCCACTGAAAACATGCTCTGGACAATTGAAGGAGTATGTAAGCAGTGGAATACAGTGGCTGTATCCTTCCCCGAGCTGTGGTCGTTCATAAACGTCATTGTTACCAATGATAATTTTGGCGACGATGCTCGCGGCATTGCCTATACTCGTCGACTTGGCCTGCAGCTAGATCGGTCGAAGAATCACCTCTTGTCGTTATCAATTTGGAACGATGTTCATCGTTCATCGTTTACTAAGCTACCAACTGCGATCGCCACTATCCTGTTTTCATTTTCCACGCGCGTGAAGCGTCTACATCTCTATCTCCCAGCAGATATGTTTGCAAGCTTGCCCTCATACCACTTTTCCCTGCCATCAATGATAGATTTGTGTCTATTTCCTACCGATGTAGGAGTTATCGATGATTACCACGGCCTGGATTTGTTTCGCTGCCCAAGCCTTCGTTCACTGCGCATCGTTGACGTACTGTGCCCTCTGCATTCCTTTCACCTTCCCTGGGCCCAGATTCACAGTTTTACGACTGAGAGTGCGTTTTATCAAGACGAGCCAAGTGGCCCTGTCCCATCATCTGCCATTCGTCTCATGCGCAGTCTCGTCAACGTGGAAGAATGTCATTTTCACCGTTTCGGATCGGAGAGCTTCGACGATGACATGACCGGAGAGGCTCTTCCAGTCGTCTGTTCCAACCTTCGCACATTGTCCCTCTCGTCCTGGGGTGAGGACAATCACGAACCGCTGGCTCAGTTCACCAAAATGATCAAACTTCCCGCCCTCATGAGCCTCCAGACAGCATGTTGCAGCAATTACTATTGGCGTGAAACCCCTGAAACGTTCACCGCCATTCGCAATCTTCTTGAACGCTCAGGACCACCACATATCACTATTCTCCACTTTGACCGAGGAGAGGTCCTAGGGGATGATTTCCTGCACATCCTTCGTACATGCCCATCCCTCGAGGACATTCGCCTCACGGACGTCGACGAGGGTGCCGTTAGCGACCAGACACTTCTGCAGTTGACACTCAGTGCTGACGGAGCTTTATGTGTGGTCCCACGTCTGCATACTTTGTATCTAAGCGGTAATATGTCGTTTAGTATGCAGATATTCGTCGATATGGTGGAGTCTCGGTGGATACTTGCTCACGTCCAGTCGCCTCCAGTGCAGCGCTTGGGTGAGGTCAGTCTCTGCCGGTTCCATCGTGCAGAGGATGAGAAAGATGAAGAAGAGGTGGAGCGTATCACGGTTCTTTCTGCTCTTGATGTCTACAAGACCCAAGGACTGAATGTGACGTTGACTACAACGGTGTAGAAGGTCGAATAGTGAAGTATCCACATTACTCGCTGCGGAGGACTGGCACTTGTTCACTGAAGTGCTCATTTCTTTGTCACGTAGTACTCCACTATTATAGAACTCAAAGCTTTTATATAGGTAGAAAAGGTGTCCGTACATGAATATATACGAATTGTTCTTTAAAACAAAACAAAATCAAGCGCTAGGTCCGATTACGACTGGCTTAACCTTGGAAAGCTGGCTGATGGTCTCGTTGTCCAAGTTCAAATGGGCTTGGACTAACGCAGGAGGAGTCAAAGCTAGCCACTGGAGTCTTCCGTCAGATAGAGTCGACCTCAAAGCAATCTTTTCTCACCTGGTTGAGGCTGATGTCCTGGAAACGAGCTGAGAGAGCAAGATATTAGATCTATCCCTGGAAGCGAAGATGTTCCGAAACGCTCACCTGACTTGAAGATCTCCAAGTACTTTAAAGTCGTATTCCCGGTATTTTCGACGTAGTGCCCTGATCAGCGAAGTTGAAAATTGAGGAGCGGATGAGCAGGTATCAATTACTTACCGTAAGCTGCCGGGACGTAGCCTATCGCAGACGGTCATTGCCGATATTTCTTAAACAGCAGACAAAGAAACTTACCAATGTCGCCAGGCTGGTAATTGAATGTCCCAGCAAGACCTTGCGATGCGAAGAGGGTCATTCTTCCTTCACCTTCACTGGAAAGACGTCAAATGGAGCTAAAAAGATGCAAAGTAACCACATACAGGAAGAAACTCCATTCATCCTGAGTCGGATGCCAGTGCAACTCCCTAGGATTCCCTCAGTCTGCGGAAATTTGAGGAGACAACAACCATTTCGTACCGCATCGCGCCCGGATTAACAGTCACCTCAGCCATTGCGATAGTCGTAGAGACAGTGAATGTCGTGGAGTCCACAATCTTCACGGCCCCGCCCGAATGCTGAGTGGCGTTGATTTGAGATAGCGGGAACGAGAAAGGATTAGGGACCGTTCCTTGAGGATCTTCCGGAGCAGTTGCGTCGTCGGGGGGAACGGCTGACCATAGATTAATCTTTACTTGTATTCAGGGTGCACGGAAAGAGAACGAACCGCTTGGGAAGATATAGAGCTCATGTCCAGGGATGTGCGCGAACGCGTCCGGGTTACTGACCTGGAAGTTCTTCTGGATGACTAGAGATCAAGGGATTTCGTCAGCGAAGGAACGGGATGAGATCATTGAGTAAGTGCACCTTCATACGGGACGTGGTCCAACCAGTCAGTCAGCTGTATTACTGCATGGTCAGCCGTAATAGTGCTCGTGTCTACGATTCGACGTACCATGAACGTGGAGTCTTCAGAGAAAGCTCCGTTATCAAATACCTACACCGTTGTTAAGGGAGAGCTTCGAGAAGATCATTTATAGAGCTTACTAGAAGAAACTCCGATCCCTCTTCATCGTCTCCAGTGGCCTGTAGAGAGTGGGGTACACCTGGAGGAAAGTACCATAGGTCACCAGCATGCTAACACACATCAGACAAATGCATGTTATGCTCTAAGAAGATACCTACCACAGTGGCAAGGTAGTTTCGCCCATCTTGGTCGACTGCGGTGATTTGAGTGGATCCCTTTAGGAGAAAACGTTGAGGTTGACGGCAGCAACTTAAAACTGAAGGTGTTCACCTTTAGCACATACGCCCACTGACATTAACTATGTCAGACGACCGTGTCATGAATAGAATAAAGTCACATACCTCTGCCGTCGAGTGCCAGTGTAATTCACTATAGGTCCACTAGTATGAGCCACAGGTATACTAAATCCCGAAACACTTGCCGAATTGCTCCCGGTTCGAGTCGCATGTCGACGCCAGCCATTTCTTTCGGTATCATTAGGTGAACTTGCGACATCGTAAGTTACCGCCTTACTCACCAGTGGCGATAGGCATAACTTGGACTACAAGAAATTACATCAGTCTCGCGTTATTTGAAGAGAAGAGAATGTGTTATAGCTTACTGTTCTCTTGGCGAGCCCACCCCCCCGTTTGTAAACGGTTATGGCTAAGGGCGAAAGGCCATTTGGCATTGGGACTGTACGGCGGGAAAGGCGGGTCAGAAAAATAATGCGAAAATGAGAAATCAAGGTCACCGACAGTATTCCAGCATCAGTGGTCGGTGGTGCAAAAAGGTCGGGATTTTGTAGATCAAGCGGTATGTTATCCGGTCCCATAATGGGGGCGCCGAGTGTCCCACGTTGAGGGGTGACTACAGAGGGGTCGCTAGTGTCGTTCCACAAGACGTTGTTAGGGTCAGTGGAGATGAAGCCAGCAGTCGTCGTCTCCTCGAAGGATGTATCTGTCGAAGTCGGGACGGCAGTGCTCAACAAGGCCTCAGTGAACGACGTGGTGACACTAGCGTCGGTCGAGGAGTTACCACTTGTAGGAGCACCGTCACCGAATCTAGTGAGGAACGCAATCAATAGAATGGAAGAGACTTTGATCATGATGAACGTGGCTAGAGATGGACTTCTGAGAGATAGATGAACTCATAAATGCTTGAGGCTTTTAAGACTTTTCTGGGGTTCTGTCTTCAAAAATTACAAATCACCGACTCATTCAGTCCTCGGGGATGAACGGGCGAAAGCTACAACTCCAGGATACATTTCAGATGAATAAGGAAGTTAAACGAAGGGTCACTGACGTTACGTCTTCATTCTTTATCCATTACCGCGGTGAATGACGCTAATTCATGGCTAATATCGGGATAAGATATAGCCAAGAAATGTCGGATCTGATGTCCCAACAGCACCTCTGATCCACGTTCAGCTATGAGATCCGTCAGGTGCTTGCAAAGCGCCCCTGAGGCGCCCTCTAACGGCTGCTCATAATGGTTAAGGTTGGCTTTTAGCGTAGTTAGTAATGATGACAGACATCGCCCCGGCTCAAGCCACAACCGCAGGTATGGGCATAATCGCCGTCAGCGGGGAACTACCAGCAAAGCACACATTTGCGGCTAGAGGAAGTTATTCTTAGCACAAAATTAACACGGATAAGAGTAGCTGACGTCTAAAAATAGGCCATCCGTCGAATAAAAATCCCAAGTCAAGTACTCGATTTGTTGAAGAAGAAAGAGTGGTTATCACTTTGTCAGTAGTAGGTGGATACAAAGTTCTGGAGAGGTGACCTAGCAAAATATTGGCACCCCGCTAGCTGCCAAGCGCCCTGCTCTTGCATTATTTCTCAGGGACAGCTTGGTGTACTAGCCGGTCTTGACCGATATAGAATGGAATGAGGCTGCTTGAAAGCATGAGATCAGAATTCGTTGGACCATCTATTACCCACCAATATACAAAGAAATCCGCCCCCAGCGGAACGCGCCCAGCACCCAAAGACGTGTTCCTGATTGACCCGACTACATGATGTCCTCGGGCAAGCTATCGGCCATCTTACATCATATAGATAGAAGTACAACGGCGAGCTGTCGTATCAGTTCTCGGATTCTGTACTGTCAAACGCCATTAGTAAGGCTACATTGGCGTACTAAGATACATACCAAAATCGTCCTCCGGAATTGCTCTAATGGCGATTGAATGGTGATGAAGAGTTTAGAAAATTTGAGATGAGCGACCTTACCAAAAAGTTCACTAGAAGGTGTTATACGGCACGCTAGGCGTGCCGGACAGAGGACGCCTGCCGCCTGTATTACTGCGCAGCGAGTAATCCGTGGAGCTACCCAGTTGTCCCTCTGATTCTTATTAATGAATCAGTACCTATCCCAAAGCGTTATCGCCGTAGTACTAGCCACGGAAAGAGAAAACACATTTGGTGGATCCAGAGAAGCTGTATCAAAATCTATCTGAATATGTATATGATCCTTCGTTGCACGGTTACAGGCGACATGCTTGCGAGGTGTAGAACTTCGAAGAAGTATTCTACACAAGATCAGTATACAGGTTGCCTGTCGTATAAGTCATTTTTGATCATTCACGGAGATGAACTGAACCAGAAGCCAGAAGCGGGAGTATGAGGAAGATGCAGTGAAGGTTTGTTGAAAGTGCAACGGATCGGTGATCACGGAGCGGCACTCGGGTCGATATACCGAAATTCCTAATCGGCCACGGCCTGCCGGTCGTTTCTCATTAGGACCTTGTGCCGGTACCAACACAGTGGATGCAAGATTAATGCAGCATTGCAGTTCTAGAAATGACATTTTACACGTATTCTCTAATGTAAAGTCAATAGTCATTGAAACATCCTTGTATTATCTAATTGGGATGCCAGATAAGTACATGTTTTAAGATAATATCTATCAAGCGCTTGGACCAATTATGACCGGCTTGACTTTGGAAAGCTGACTGATTGTTGCATCATCAATGTTCAAATGCGCCTTCACAACCGCGGGAGGAGTCAGGGCCAACCACTGGAAGCTGCCGTCAGACGTTGGAGACAAAGCTCGCTCGAGTAACTCTCACCTGATTGAGACTGATGTCTTCGAAACGATCTGAGGAGGAACGCAGTCAGTTTGAAGACTAAGACCCGGTCCTCAAAGGACGATGCGTACCGGACTTGAAGATTTCCAGGAACTTCAATGTCGTATTACCAGTGTTCTCGACGTAATGTCCTTGATCAAACATAGTAAGAAACGTCGAGCAGGTCAAAAGACATCAGATTCTATACCGTAGGCTGTAGGAACGTAGCCTATCATCCGTGGGCTCAGTCATAAAATGGAACACTCAGAAAGAAGACTAACCGATATCACCAGGCTGGTAATTGAACGTCCTAGCGGTACCCTGAGATGCGAAGACGGTCACTCTTCCTGTACCCTCACTAAACTGATATCAGGACAGAGATGGATCAATATACAAAAGCACACACATAAAGAAGCTCCATTCATCCATGGTTGGATGCCAGTGCAGTTCCCTAATAGACCGTGGTTCAGTGAAAAGCGTCCGATATCAAAGGTAAGACAGAGATACCGCATCGCGCCGGGCTCGACGGTGACTTCCGCCATGGCGATAGTGGACGAGACTGTGAATGACCTGGAATCCACGATTTTGACCGAACCTCCAGAAGACTGCGTAGCATTGGCCTTGGACAGAGCGAAGGAGTAGGGATTTGGAACGGTTCCTTGGGGACTTATCGGGGCTGAGGCGTCGTCCTCTGGGACCGCTGCATTGAATTAGACCAGAGTCGCCTGAAAGAAACATGAAGGAATACGGACTGCTTGGGAAGATGTAGAGTTCCTCCTTAGGAATGTGCGCGAACGCGTCCGAGTTGCTGGCCTGGAAGTTCTTTTGGATGACTGCAAAGTAAGGACATAGGTTGACCAAAACGAGACCAGGACGAAAAGAATGTGTACCTTCATACGGAACGTGGTCTAACCAGTCAGTCAACTGTATTGATGGAGTTAGCTATAAAAGTGCGGGAGGTAAGGATCGAAGCACCAAGAACGTAGAATCTTCGCTGAAATCTCCGTCATCGAATACCTGTGGAGCAGTTGGAAATGGACAGGGACAACTGGTTCTGAATGGAGATATACCAAAATAAACTCAGAGCCTTCCTCATCATCCCCGGTCGCTTGTAGCGAGTGAGGAATACCGGGAGGGAAATACCACAAGTCGCCAGGTCCCTGAGAGGGTCAACGTTAAATGAGGTGGGTAGCGGGCGTTCAATATGAGGGACACACACCACAGTGGCGATATAGTTTCGTCCTTCCGTGTCGACTGCCGTAATCTGCGTGGATCCCTTGGCAGAAGACGTCAAAAAAGGCCAATGATCGGAGTTATATTTGCGGTACCTTTAAAACATACGCCCACTATTTTTGACGCTGTCAGGTTTGCGGGTGAATGTATCCTAATCAGACACCACTTGCCTCTGCGGTCTTGTGCCAGTGTAATTCGCTGGCGGATATTTATCAGTTTATACCTACATATCGATGAGGCGATCATACCGAATTGCGCCTGCTTCGAGTCGCATGTTGACGCTGGCCATTTCTGAGAACTAGTGAGCTGTATGCACGATGGTGCGTCTTCGCTCCACTCACGCGTGGCGATGGGCATAACACCGACTATGATACATCATGCTAGTGCTACATAATCGAATGGTGAATTGCGGCTGTGGCTTACTATTCTCTTGACGCGCCCATCCTCCTGTCTGCAAACGGTTATGACTGAGGGCGAAGGGCCATTTAGCGTTGGGCCTGCCACAATAGAGTCAGAGAGTTCGCAGAAATTCCAAATAAAACATTACTGACATAGAGCCGGAGTCTGTGGTAGGTGGCGCAAAAAGGTCGGGATTTTGTAGGTCCATTGGGATGTTATCCGGTCCCATGACGGAAGCCCCAATTTTACCGCGGTAGGCGGTGACTAGCGAAGGATCGCTTCCCTCATTCCACAGTACACCATTGGGGTCAGTAGAGATGTACCCGACCGTCGGCGTTGCGTCTGAAGCACTGGCGGTGGAGCTCGTGATGGTCGCACCAGAGGTTGATGCAGTGGCAACCCTGGTATCAGAAACAGACGTGTCGACAGATGCTGGTGCGGATGCGACGATCTTCGCGAGAAGAACGATCCATAGAAGAGAAGCGACTTTAGACATGGCGAACGCGACTGAGCGAGACTGGGGCTTTGAGCTGAATATTTACCAGCAAAACTAGAGACCTTTTATATTGTTCAGTCGTCAGCGGTCGCTTTGCGGCGCGTCAGATAGACGCCTTCGAAGTCGCGTTCGGGGATTAGCGGGCGGATTATCGGACTGTTAGGAAGGTTGTTAGAGGCAATCACGTCAAAAATGCATTCATTACTCAACGATACGATTGAACTGTGCTCATCCATGAAGCGGGAGACAGATGACGATGACTGGACCGCTTTAAACAACGAATAAGTTCCACGCCAAGTTATGCTCTTACGAAAGATAAGAGTCTAGGCAGCTACAGGCATCAGTTCATCTATTCGACCATATAGTGAAAGAAATTTCTCTAGATCACTTGAGAGTCAACGAAGTGACAAGAGCTGTCAGTGAGCAACATTCATCGGTTTCGGCAATCGAGGCATGGGGTATTTTTATCCAGGAGTAGCGATGTTTAAAAAGGAACGTGGGAGAAGGAGCAAAGTAATCGCTGAGCTACTTAACGAACAAATTTCAGGGTCAACACACCTTCTTATTTTGAAAACCAATTTGTGTGATCAAGCAAGCTCTCGCCAGGCTGAGCGACCAGGAATTTAAAGAGGCAGGCCCTACTCGCAGAAGTGTAGCACGGACGGACCGCATTTCGTTCTAAAAATAGGGAGCTCACGTTGGGGAGAAATTATGCAGTTGCAAAGGACGCCTTGCGATGTATAGCTGCCTGCCGGGAAGTGGGGCCCCATGTGTGTGATTTCAACTGAGACGATCACAGAGCTATCCGGGGGAATTCAGAAATCAACCTCTGAGGAATCCACCTGCTTACTGCCGATGACAGAGGGCACATTGCTCTCAGCGAACCATACTTACTCAGAAGCGAACAATCTATTTCTAGGCCTCGGGGTAACCGGTCTAATCTAGGAAACAGGATCAGAAATCGATGAGTCATTTGTGAGTTGTATCGCGTACGCCAGTGAATCATATAAGTACATTCATCAAAGATCATTACTCTTTGTGATACACTGGGGTCTTCAAGGAAATGTTGCAGTGGCCGAAAAACATTGATCGCTCGGATGAGTATCGGCCATGTCAGTGCAAGACGAGTAGTAGAAAATAGAACCTCAAACCACACGGTTCAGGGCGAAGAACCTATGGCTCGGCAGATATCTCATCCACAATAAAGAGATCGCTTGTTCGTCGTAGAAATCACTCGTCATTTCGTGGGCAACGTTCCTGTTTTTCCCGGCGACAGCGGATGGGGGCGTAACGGAATTCTATTAGTTAGCTTCCAAATGGCCGAACCTCAATGAAAGACAGCTTGAAATTTCATTTGTACAACATTGATGCTCCTTCCACTGCGCTGGATCGTTGTCAACCCGCGTCGACGGACCTAAGTTGCCGTCGCAGTTGATACAATCCAGAGTGAGCTGATGGAGATGACTGGATTAGCTGCAAAAGGAATATCGTAATGCGAAGCCTGTGCATAGCGGTTTCGGAATTCGAATGCATCTGAGCCAACAAAAAGAGACGCGTGGTATTTATCCGTGTTTACTCCTTCGTTTGGTCCGCGGCCCGAATATTCCGTGCATCCACGGCCCGGGTCCGATGCGACCAAGTCACCACTGGGACTTCACAGGGACCTTGCGCCGATAGTAGATACTACTACTACCCACCAACAACGACTTCACGCTGTCACGGCGTTATTATTTCATCTTCGGTTTGTTTGTCTCTCACGGTGGCAAAGAAAATGGCGATTCACCCTTCCCCGGAGTCTATCTTAAACTTGGATGCAAGGTTCACGAATCACAATGTACATTTCTGCCATAACCAACGCGTTAAGTTCCCGCGGATACGACGCCCATGGGTATTGCTTAGAGCAGTCGCGTGATGCTTACTACGTCTTGTAAGTATCAACGTTCTCCTTGACCGCGACGCAGACCTTTCGTACGTCTGGAATCTGGTCCCGATTCTTGTCTTGGTAACTTACTTGTTTACAGATGCAAGAGACCGCTTACAATGACAAATTTTTGAGAAGCGCCGCTGGGAGTACCTTAAGAACATTTTCGTTTCTTCGCCGTCCGTCATTGATATCATTCTGGGAATGACTACGATTGTACTTTACAGACAAATGATAATATACGTCTTTCGTCCAACGTTCCTTGGATTCGAGGGCTCCTTTCAAACTGATTCGGAACTATGAAATTGTTGCTGCGATTTAGAGTTGTTAAAAATCAAATCGTCAGATATAACGTCGCTGATAATAGTCAGCGGAATGGTGCCAGTCATCTGCAGAAACATCGAGTTGATGTAGCTCAAAGCTCTCAAGTTAGAACACGTACGTTTTCGTCGCCTTGGACCCTGGACGTTGGAGGTAAGGAAACGGAACCAAGAGTTTCCTGCAGTCTTCGTTCTCGCGCATTAAACCTACGGGAGGGGGTGAGATATATAAGCCATTCGTACTTCAAAAAAATCGTACATAGCTAGTAAAGAATTGATGTATACTGCGGAGAATTTCAGGTGAAGAGAAACTTATGTGTGAGAAAAGAGGCTGACGTTTGGGCACAACGACGCCGATTGACGCGAAGATGAGAGTTCCGGGAAGGACAAGAAACTATGAACCATATCTGAGTAGCCGTAGAACCATACAATCAGGCTGAGACAGTACCGTGATCAGAGAAGCTATGACCAGCACACTGGATTGCATGAGTTCCCATAATGTGTGCTCCGTCGTACGATCGGAGCAATCTTACCTTGTACCGAGTCCAGAAATTAGGACCAATCGCATCAGGGCTTCCAGTTTGATGTTCGTACTATAGTATCCTTAGTTCATCCATAAACTTGAGGCATAGAGAATAGACTTACCTGAAGAAACTCGTACTAGCTGTTCGTCCCTTGAGAAGGTAGTAGGACATCGCAAAAGATATAATTATGTCCACAGTTGCTGTTGTGACTAGTCCGGCCTCGATTGTTAGCTAATGGACCAGTGGTAGCTGGCGTTAGTACACGACTATGTAACTCCACGGAGTGGTATCGCACGTACGGAAATTTCGTCAATTTCAGTGATATACGATATCGTATACCTGGCCACCAGGGGAAGAAATTCAGGTGATGTCCTTCAACAATTTCCTGCTCCTTACACGTCTCGGCAGAAAACTGACTTTCTTCGTAAGTGCAGGGGCAGGACCAAATCACTGGCATACGCACCGATTGACGCAGCTTATAGAAACAGAAGTCAGAGTCAGAGCTATTTACCACCGATCAATCCAAGAAAGCTTACCACAGATCCCAGCTACAATGACTGTCTGTAAAATTTGGATCGTTATAATACTAGATTTTTGAGTGAATCGAAATGTACGATGAACCACGGTACTACGCGATGGAAGTAGCGCCCTACTGGAATTTCGTTTGTTGATCATATCAAAGAAGAGGACAAGAATGGACATTACTCACGCATCCACAACCGTACGCAGTATACACTGGAGTATGGATTGAGCACAGACGGTTAATTCTCGGCGTTCGACATACATATGAACGCATAGAACGATCATGTTCTGTGTGAAGTTAGCAAGAAGTGTTGAATACTGAAGGCCGATCACTAACATAGAGAAGCAAGCCCAACTAAGTTGAATGTAAGTCATAATATTCGAAAGGAGTGTTGATCCGCATACTTTGAAACTCCTAAGCGCAAGCCAGAGTTAAATTTCCGACTCGCAGAGAGATAATACACACCACACAAATTTTAGGAGTGCGAGGTAATCTCCAAACGAATTGACTGCATAGAAGTATATGGAGTGCGTGGTGAACGCAATGTGTAAGCTATCGAGCACCCTGGTGAGGTGAGTATTAACTCGTGACTGACGTCGTTCGAGAACCTTAATTACCAGAGCACCGCAATCTAATGAATATAGCCCAGTTCAAATTGTATCCGAGTCTGTGGTGAATGTGTGTATCCACGCACTGAAAGGCGATAGAACCACCAGTCTTTCGGATATTGTTTGAAATAGATGATTGTCTGGAGGTTCGATGTTCCATACAATCTAAAACTAGTCAGGAAGGGTTGTTCAAGAAACGAGCCATGATAAAGACTCACATTAAAGCTATGGTTTCACCAAGGAACATTGCGCCTATGGTCGGGTCTAACGATGGTAAGTCTGGGCCTGCTTCTGCAACGAACGAAGACGGCATCCTGACACCGTGTACGAGAGAAAATGGACGGTCCTGAGACATTTATGAAGGACTCAAGTGCTTCCCACAGCATGTCAAGAGAAGACTGCGACCGGAATCAGTTACAGACAATTATGGGCAAGAAGAACCCACTTTTCATTTGTCATCAAAAGACAACCGAGCGTAGCTAGCCGAGATCTCTGGAAAGCAAAACATGGACGAGAAGCTGTGCCCCGGCAAGCCATGCGGGATTAGCAGCGTCGTCAAAATACTCTTACTTTATGAGAGACAGGGTTTGGACTCCAGCTTGAGTACCGATCTCTCTGATTTTCGTGACGGCCCGAATACAAGATAGCAGTTGGTGACTAGTATCTTGGTCCTCTCTCACCGAAGATCAGCGTGACCATATCACCACATGGCCGTAATCTGTCGCCAAGTTCACAGGGGTGTTTCGGCCATCAGCTCTCCTATTAATCATGTAGTTCACAGAGAATGAAGGAAGCATTAACAGCTGGTTTCGTCATGAGATATTTCCATTGAGAAGGAAGGCAGAGAGGGATATAATTAGCGAGGGATAAGGCAAAGAAAGAAAGTCATGACATACGAGGTGACAACTCCATTAACGCGCTTCAGGTAAAAGCCTAAGGTCTAACAATTCCAGCACTTGTTGGAATTATGTGCGCGTTCGGTCAACCTGGGTAGACTCACTCAAGGTTCGGCACTGTATTTCTCTCTCATGCACACACGGAGATATGCTTATCAGAACTCCTTAAATGCGTAGACTCGTGGACATATCTTGCATTGTTACGCCCCGAACAGACGGTAGGTCTGCGCATGAGCATCTGCTCACGAGTCGATTGGTCGAAAGTCAGGACTTTGAGTCATGCGTCGATGAAAGCTTCTGATGTGACCTTGATTATATATCATATAAGTGTCGCTATGGCCGGAGATGCGTCGTATCGCACTGTTTGCGCCATACGATGTTGATAGTGCTAAAGAATGAATAGATAGAAGTAGCGCTGTTCCGTTGTATCGCGCTGTATGCATCAAAATACTTATTGTCATCTATGAGACAGTGAGGGAAAAGAACATACAACGACGGCCAGAAGAAAGAATACCAGACTGCGAGAGTCTGAAATATTTGGCCACGATTTGTGACACTCCTTCCTCGCGACAGGTTTTTTATGTGTATAGATTGATATTCATATGCATCAAGGCAAGGCCCGATTCCAACTACAAACGATGTCAGAGCAAGTTCATTGTTTGTTCAATCAACAGCCATACCCAGAAATGCTTAAGATTTTCATGGGGTTGGCTTTGCACAGATCCTTCATCTTCACTACCCGATAACTCACCGTCACTTCCGGGCCCTGATTGCTGTCTATATGAAGAGAATTGGCAGAGCTGCGGATAATAGGCGCCAAACGTTGTTCATCTGCAGCATTGATGAACCGACATAGTTTCACCTCCGCGAGGCGTCGGACCGGAGGCGAACAGATATCAGCAACAGTCCAGCGTGACTTCAACATGTCTCTGAAGGTATGCATATGGAGGGGAAGTGCCCCGCTGAGGTGTAGCATGCGTAAGCGCGGCACTAAGGCTGGTTTGTCAGGCTTTAAGGTCAAGTCAAAGAGAACCTGGTCAGCGACGGCGCCTTCATCAATATCTGTAAGGCGGATGTCTTCAAGGGTGGGGGTATTTTGGAGCACACGGAGGATATCAGCCGTTAAGATACGGCCATGGTCGAAGTGCAAGACGGTAATGGGAGCCTCCGACCGTTGAAGAAGCTCGCGGATGGCGGTGAATGTCTGTCTTGGATCGCGTCCGGCGTCTCCGACGGAACATTGGACTTCCAGCTGCATGAGTGCAGGGAGGACTAGTCGGTCTGCTAATTTCATTATCGGCGTGTCGGTGTTGTGGCGCCATGATGAGAGTTTAAGGATGCGAAGTTTGGGGCAAGTGATGGGGAAACTACATTCGTCCCAACTGCTTTCGTTAACCGGATTAGCTTCGAGGCGTAGATGACATTCTTCTAGCTCGCTGAGTTGTTTGAGTGCGTACAGGTAATGACGGGGTAGAGCTCCAGGAATGTGAGAGGGATGCCGAACATGGTCACTCCTGAAGGTGGTGATCTGGGACCATGGAAGAACAAACGAGTGACATAGACGTTTGACGTCGACGATGTCGAGGGTTCGGAGATTTGGAGTTGAAGAGAATAATTGTAAACTCTGATGGTCATCAATAGCTTCCCCGTCGGTGGGAATAAGACCCAGTGTCTTCAAGGATGGGAGTGAGAGCTGTAATGATGGGATGCCCTCGAACATTCTGGATGGTAGAGCGACGTGGAGTTCCTGTATGCGGCCTGCCAAAGAGAATAAGAGGGCCATCAACGTGGGAGGCATCTGCGTAGAATCGGAGGGCGATGATTGACTGGCATCATGCGATATTGCTAGTGAGAGCAAAGCGCTGCTCCCGCCCGAGCGACTCAACTGCCTGCCCAAACGACGAATATACGCATGAGCATTGTCACCAAAATTGACGTCGTTTATGATAATGTTGATGTATGACCAGAGCTCTGGGGATGATAAACATGCCTCCCTCCATCGCTTGCATACGCGTTCAATGGAACAAAGTATATTCTCTTCTTGTACGAAGTGCCACCAGTAGGCGCTTTGGCCATTCTGATACAGAGACATGGGGAACTGTATAGTCCAGCGGAATACCCGGGATAGAATTTCTGGAGGAAGGCGGCGCATGGGACTAAGGAGTCTTTTCCTCTCCTGTATCGCCTCCGAAATGCGTTCACGTTCCTGGGGCAGTGCGTCCACCGTTTTCTGGATAGCAGACACCTGGTGCTCCATATCGAGAATAAATGCCCTCAGATGGGCTTCTTCAGATTGGATGCTCTGCAGCTCGGCTTCATACGACGCTATCATCGCTTGGAGCGAATCGACTTCTGCGTCCAGAGGAGGGTCATTCGAGCGCGTCAGACGCGTCAAACCAGCATTTTTAAGAATGTATCGATCAGGAGAGTAGTCGTAAGATGGTAGATGGTGATTTTTGCAGGAACATCCGGTGCAAGGTGACCATGGCACGAACGCCATCTGAGTCCTTTCTTCGTGCGAGACCCTGTGACTGTCAAATCAGTAAAGAAATTTGGTTACATTGTTGCTTCTTACAGAGAGCTAGCACTAGATATCTGAGTCGCACTGAGCCGGTCGCACTGCACGAAGATGACGGTGCAAGCAAGGGGGTTGCGGGCCGTCGTCCCGGCACATCCGGTTGGTCGGTTGGTCGGTCGAAAAGGTCACTAAAAATAATTTTGCCGGTCCTAGTAATTTAGCACCTGTGCACCCCATACTCAGTTATAAAGGCCAATTCACGTGCATAAATGTCCAAGGATAACTTCAGAGCCCGAGAGAGGCACTCCAAAGCAAAGAAATGTAAAGTTTCAGTTGAATGATTGGATTTTGGTTCCTTACCTTGATCCCGTGCAGTGTGTTGGCCCAAAAAGATGAGTATCAAACTGGAAGTGTAATTATTACAATGCATGCACAGTAAGGAAGTGAGGTGGCCGTTAGTATATAGCCTGTATGGATACAGCGAGAGTACACTTCAAGGCAACGGAAGACAACGGACCGGGAATATTATGCGTCATCCAGTCACATGATCTATGCTATCTGGGTATGTTATTCCCACGCGGTCGGTCGGTAGGTCGGTCAGGACAGGGCTTAAAAATAAAATCGACCCGATATGACTTTCTTAACTACAACCCCCTTGGGTGCAAGCAAACCTGGGCTTTTACTACAAAAACCGGATCGAGGACAAATTTAGTACAGATTTGTTAAGATACCAAAATTGGAACTTTCGTAATAAAGGTATTACATCATTTGTTTTTTTTTGTACGAATGTCATTTTCTTTTCCTTCCACCACGACTCTTTGAGGTCGCCCAGCAATGAATTCTCCATCGTCTCCGTGAGCACCTGCCTGTACGTATCACCCTGGAGCAGAGTTGGTGGATTCGATTCTCATATCTCATACAGGGAACTCTGAACCAGGGTTGAATACTGGTACGTATCGCGCTCGTCTCTAGAAATTTTTAATGTGCGAGGGTGGCGTGGAAGCGCACGCTCGTGTTTGAAAGCCATTTTGGCTATTGGTCGTCGCACAGCACCCGTGGGTGTACTGTTCTTCGGTGTTCAGTGTTTCATTAGAAAAATATCCTCTTTCCATGTCTAACGGAACTGCTCTAGAGCGATGTGCGGATCTTTTTGCTTTTGGTACTTTTTTCGCCGTTATCTCATTCCGCTATAACTGACATTTGTCTATAGCTGAACATATTGTTTGTACCCTTCGGATTGCTGCGCATATGCTTGTATTGGTGTGTTCATCAAGAGGTCTCGAGCTTATCACTGACACTAAAATTACATCATTGAAGTCATCCCGATTTTTTACTTCATCGAAGGTATCTGAACAAACCCCGGTCCTAGATGTCTATTCGGGTACACTGTGCCGCCCACGTATCGCAATGTCGGGCCGTAGAGCTCAAACCGTACGTCAGTTCTCACTTCGAGACTTCCAAAGTTCCATCCATTCATGTCAGTCATTTATGACAGGGTGTTGACTATCAATGTGACATTATGTTCTGACTGCACGCGGCCATTATCGCAGTCTCATGAAGCTGCTGGTTCGTAAATGTGGCCCTCCCCGATCGGTGACTTCTGTCAATGTGGAAGGGTGAAAGAAACAAAATGGCGGGCCTTGCCGCCTGGCACCGTCGACCTTGAAAGTGTTGCCAGCAATAGAGTAACATCGTCCTGACCTTGATGTTTGGCCACTGCGTTGGGATGCAATGGGCTGTAGAACCAACGACTCTGCACGGTGCGCTTCGCGCCCTGAGGATGCCGATAGTGATGTAGCCGCCACAATGGAGCGAAGTTTCCTTTTCGGGAATTCCCTTTCGGCAATCGTATCTTGCCAGCACTTTCCCGTCGTCTTCATTCTACGGCTACAACGCGTCTGTGAGGATAGGCCACGGTAAAGGAAGCCATTGTCACTACGTGCCAGGTGGACGGTTATGTAAGGTTTTCGTGTACTCTCGTGGACATTAAAGCTGATGAGAACTATTAGCAGGTAGCGTATGCTCGAATATTGCTGTAGTAACCACGAGTTCATAGACGTCTGGATTACGTATCCTCTCCTGTGTTGACAGCTTTCTACGTCGTCGATTGTAGCGTTTTCTCCGGCTTAGCTGTGTCCGGATGGCTTGGATTCTCTTGTCCTTCGGGCTATTTCGGACTCGTTTAGCGGATCCTAGTATGAACTGGAAGGCGGGGTCACGGGTCAGTCGATCTACGACCGCGTCGGCGCCAGAGAAAGGTTGTGAGACAATGATCACCGGAGGCGGCTATATAGGTTGAAATTTGACATGCCCCGGCTGCTCTCCGTTCGGGGGCAGTCTTCTGAATTCGATTCCCAGACGTTTCATTGCTTTGTACTTCTACCACTACCATACCTTTTGAGCTTCTGCTCGGTTTCTGACCGGATTACCTTCGACTGCAACTGCTTATATATACCTTCTCTTGTTTTTGACCCAAACCGTGGAGATGATGTGGGATTTCCCTGCCGCGAACAGTCCTCCCTGCGACCCACCTTTCGCCTACTACCAACAGCTTCCGTCTGTTGGTATGCCACGGACACCGTAAGTACCTGAACAGACATGTACATGTCATCGACTCACCAAACCTGCAGGTTCCCACCAACGTAAGGAATCTTCTAAACTGTACGTTCATTGTCGATGACTCACCCGTCGTATGGACAAAAGTCAAGGGTACTACATCGAACCGGAAGCGTTTCCCGGCCCTTCAATAGGTTATGGTTCCGGAATTTCCCCTTATGGCGTACCTCCCTCGTCTGTCGGACCATACCATCAGTGAGTGTTTCAGCCCATCTGCCGATATATAGTGGGCTGATTCCAAGGTCAAGGTCTACAATCGAGTACGTGCCTATATCCGTTTATTGAAGACGGAGATTCATTTTTGTAGCATGAACATACCTACAGATGCGCCGAGGGCCTTCTTCATTGAACGGCACCATCACCATCACCACCATTACCACCACAGCAGTAGCGGCGAGGCTATACCTCGTTCGCAATCCAAGGCTCCTACGGCGATTCACGGCAGGGGCGGCTCTCAGCCTGTGGTTATCAAACATAGCAAGCATCATAAGCTCCAGCCCGCAGTCCAATCGGTACAGCCCGCAGCCCCGGTACAGCGTTTCCGGCGCAAGAAGGCACTTTGCGTAAGTGTACCTTTTCGCGTCGTGTGATCCCTACTCAGACTAAACATACCTACCTTAGATTGGTATCAATTATCGTGGGCAGCGACACGAATTACGAGGCTGTATCAATGATGCACGGCATATTCGGGACTTCTTGATTCGTTGGTATTATCCATGTTCCTCCTTCCGCAAATGTACTGATCGGTATATGCTGCAGGCTTTTGGGGCTATAAGGAAGAGGATATCGTGATGCTTACAGACGACAGTACGGATCCTCGGCGGCGCCCTACGAGAAAAAATGTGATTGAAGCCATGCTCTGGCTCGTCGAAGACGCGCGGCCCAATGATTCTCTTTTCTTTCATTGTAGGATTTTCCGCTATACTCGGGCATTTCTCTCCTAGTCATCGGTTTTCTTTCCAGATTCGGGACATGGCGGCCAGACCCGTGATAAGGATGGCGATGAAGTTGACGGATATGATGAAGGTCTGTCTACATACATTGTATTGTACTTCACAGCATATATTGACTTTCGATGTTTCTCTAGTCATATTCCCTGTTGATTTCAAGCAAAATGGGCATATTGTCGATGACGTGAGTTTTCTCCGGTGCTTCTGTCTCATTTGTTTGATTTTCTTTCGTTCTTCTTTGGCTAGGAGATGCACTTAATTATGGTAAAGCCCCTCCCAACAGGGTGCCGGCTCACGGTACGTCTCCTTTCTCCGATCGTCCGATCTTGATCGCGTGCGGCCCTGACTCAGAGTTCGATGCTGCTAGGCTCTATTCGATGTGAGTGCCCGTAGGCGCCTTGTTCCGTATTTTGCTAACTCGTGATTCGACAGTGCTGCCATTCCGGTACCGCCTTGGGTAAGTCCGTAAGCCAACCGAGACTTCAAACACTCGTTTAATCTCTTTATCTTCTTGTTAGATCTACCATACTACGTGAGTATTCTATTTCGCAGACCCCTTTCTATCTTACCTGATCAGCCGGCTTTCTAGTATGATTGTCGTGGTAGACTCAGAGGCAGCCACGTAACTAAACAATGGAGGGCGTGGAAGTCGACTTCAGCTGACGTGGTAAGCATCTGTGTTCTTGCTTCCTTTCGAGTTTCGGATGGTTGACGAAACACGGAAGATATCATGGTCCGCGAGTAAAGACGGGCAGACAAGCGCCGATACGTTCCAAGGCGGCGTGGCTGTTGGCGCCATGAGCTACGTGAGCGTCGAACTCTTCGCACCTTAGCATGGGCACTAACTATGTATAGGCATTTATTACGTCCCTCATGAGGAACAAAGAGCAGTCATACCAAGGACTTCTTCATTCTATCAGGTAGGTACCTGGGCCAGGTTCCTTCACAGTGGTTCTTATCATCGTTTCGTCTAGGAAGATCTTGCAGCCTAAGTATAGTCAAACACCACAGATGGGCAGTTCTCATCATATTGTAAGTTTTCTGTCTCATTGTTTATTAGTCGATAGGCTTAATGGTTCGGGCCGACAGAACACGACTTTACGATTTATCTTATGACTGTATGACTTTATGACTTTCGAATTCTCAGATACTTTATGAACCTTGACATGTGCATCATATCATTTAATTAATTGTATCAATCGTGTAATTGTAGCATGTACAAACATCACATATATCTTCTTGAACCAATTTCTCCTGGCACCGACGCTCGTATCTACTGACCACGCATGATCTTCGAAAGAAAGAGGATTCAGTATCACAGGTTATAGGATGTCGGACCACGAGTGCCCTACCTTGAGGAATTCTGAGAAATGTTCGATCGTGAGTCTATACGTAGTGGACCCGGAAAGAAAAGAACAAACCCGCATAGTCGATTTCTCCATTCCCGTCGAGATCTGCCTCCTTGATCATATTATCAAGCTCCGCGTCCGTCAGCCGCTCCCCTTCTCAATTGTGTCAGTCCCAAAAAAAACAATAACACAAAGAATACAAAAGTCCCACCGAGACTGGCCATAACTTGCTTCAAATCTAGAGCGTTAATTGTCCCGTTGCCGTCTTTATCTAAGACCTTGAACGCTAGCTTGAGCTCCGCATCCCAGTCTCCTCCGGCTCGCTGTTGCATGAGGCCCACAAACTCTTGAAAGTCGATTGTCCCGTCCCCGTCCCCGTCGACTTGGCTGATGATAGCTTCGAGTTCAGCATCGGTGGGATTGTGTCCCAGGGAACGCATAACTGTCCCGAGCTCGGCGGAGGTAATGATGCCGTCGCCATCTGTGGGTATGAGGAAATGATAAGCAGTGTACTAAGATGGGAGAACTGGGAAACGCGCTTTTGTCGAACATGGAGAAAGCTCCCTTGAATTCTGTGCATTGGGAGTCAATCCTACGTGTAAGAGGGCAAGTCCACCGACGAACCGTTGATCTGCTCTAATCAACGGAGAGTACGAAGGCTGGTATGTATCTGAATAAAACTTCTGGGTGTTCTAGAGCTTACCAGACGACTTATGATTTTTTTAGTACTTGAACTCGAAGCTGGACATTGAACGTACCAAATTTTCCATGGCTGCGTGTTGTAATGTGAGTCTGCACCTCGCTCTGATTCTTCTCTATGTGATATGTACTTTGAGCGCCCTTGGCACAAACTTCTCCACGCTACTTTCACATGCCGAGTTTGAGACTCCGAATTCCTCCACAATGCATTGTTCAAAAGCTCCGGGTCCATTTTTAAAATTGCGCTGGCGATGGTATGTAGTATCATTCGCTACAGCTGGATAATAGAAGATGCTGCGTCTCGGAAAAAGTAGGGAACGAGTGCGATAGAACTTCCCCCGCAGCGTTCCCGCATCATAATGAGTCTGAATGACTCATAACCCTAGATAATCGAAGTCGATTCGTGGCGCCAAGTTGTTCTGGGCACATAATCGCCCTGGCGCTGTTGATCAACTTTGGCGTCACTTGATCTCCGAAATATACCTCGTCGCCTCGGGAGAAGTACTCTGGTACGAGAACCTATGGAAGGAATTTGGGACCCTGAAAAATAAGTAAGAACAAACGGACGATCACTCCGGAAATAAGCTCGAGGACCGTGACAAATTGCGACGAGCCGGCGGAGAAGACGTCATGCCTCTAGGGGCAGCACATTAGCCGACGGTAACGAGCATCCTTGTAGATCTCCACCGGTACCTCAGTCAGATCTCTTCGCGTCATCGGCGTGTACTCATCAGTGTACCAACTTGGTGTCATTTCGTTTACTGATTGAAAGTTCTTTAGATTCGTCTTAGCAGTGTTTATAGGATGGTGTTCTAGTCAATATCATTGGTTCAGCACTTAAAAAGATGCGAACTCTTGGCACAATGAAACATATACACCGGGAATGACACGTCAAGATCCAAAAGTAGCGCTTAATCACAAATCGCTAGTAAGCAGATATCAGTCAATATCGTACGACCGATACACGGACACGGGAAAACGTACATTCAAGACAGCAGAAACAACACATGCCGGCTAGGCAGGCCATGCAGCAATTCGAGTCGTCGTTCTTCTGGGGTTCTTGTTGGCTAGAAACTGCTCGCGTGAAATCGCACTGCCAAAACTTTACAACGTACACAATGATTGTCTGGGGCTGCTGTTGGGGCATGTAACCAGGGCCTCCCCCGTAAGCCTGTGGAGGTGGCTGCGCGTTCAAAGTTAAGCGTGTCCCAACAACTTTCAAAGGAAACTCGTACCTGCGGATAGTAGCCGCCTTGGCCAGGTGCACCTGTACAGGAGAGTAAGGCCTAAATTGAATCGCTGAATTTAAGAGAAGCACGAACCTTGGGGAGGGTAGTAGGACATGAGATGGGATGGAAGCCTGATGCAATCCAACCTTTTATTTAATTTTGGGCATCACGTGAGGCCATCGGCAAAATGATGTTCTCACACTTACCTGGACTACCCCTGCTCCTCCGCTCCGAATGAGGGGAAGTGAGTTTCATTGAGTCGTCGAGTTACTACCTCTGGCTATCATCTACAAGATATGAAGGCGCATATGAGCGAGATAAGGTCCATAAACAGTGTAAGGGCTTACTAGAGCTTCCAAACATATTCCGCATAGACAGCTTTTGGAGGAGCGAATGTCTACTACTTTAACATGATATTCAACAACTTGGGGGCATCCTAGGAAAGATTGGTGAGCTGACGAATACATGGTGAAAGGGAAAACACACGAGTTCCCCGCGAGGGGAAATTATAAGCTTATATAGTCAGAGGGAATGGGCCGCCAGAGTTATATTTGAGCCTTCGAGCAACGAATCCGAATCGCTCGGATCCAGTGATCAATACAGGTGGCGGTTCCTTGAGGAGTAGCTTGTCCTCAAACACCGCGGAGTACTAGGAAAAGGCCGATGCCCGACGTTGCGCTCGATACCTGACATCGCGCTTGACAGCGGGTAACTACATTTGTTGTATCAGAAAGATACTCCGTCAACATGTCAAGGAAAAGATACGCACAGGTTCTATTCATAGGTTCCTTCTAACAATGTGCCCTGGAGGGCCCCGGAGTGCAAATCGAGCTATCTTCGCACATTAAGCCTGAAAAGCAACATTCCAAGAAGGATAAGTGCCATGATGAAAGATGGTCATTCCGGAAATCACAGAATGAAGTGAAAGGAGGAAGAGGAAAGAAATAAGAAGTGAAGGCTAATCTTGGTCTGGAATTTGAATTTGCCACGTTTTGCGTCAAATTATTTTGCCACCAACATATGTTTCCTTTTTCGTTCCTTGTACCGTCAACTTGGACAGACTTGGACGACCTCGCATTCTTTCACCAGGATCATATACCTTTCAACCGTGGAAAGCAATGAGTTCAGATGCGCTGTTCTTATCCAGGAGTAATTAAATATTGGAGAATACGCAACTTAGTACCGTTGTAGACGTTGTAGTGTCTGAGTAGAAAATAATACTCCCTGCCAGGTATTAGCGGCCTGTGTGATAGCTACCGCAGTCGCTATCGCCGCCTTCATTAAATCACCCTCACGACCTCTACACCGAACCCGACGAATCTATTTTCTTTCGGGGATTGTCGAATGATCAATAAAGCCGCAATCAAAAGACTGGACCCAACAATGATATCTTTGTCTACAAGAATGTGTAGTTCTTCAACTGAAGGCTATGAGTTGAGTTGGATGAAATTAGTCACCGGAAATATTGCCAACTCTGCACATTTGTGTCAGATAGCTTGGACGCTCCGAAATGAAAGGAATCCGTACCAGATTGTGTCTGATGCCGCGATCGCCGAAAGAGAGGCCTGAATTGCCTCAGTTGCTCCACGAGCGACGGCGGTCGTCAAGGTCAAGAATGGCATGAACTCGGGTTCGTAATCAACAGGTATGCTTTGGAGATGTAACAATAGAATTGAGTGAATGAAACTAGACCAAAATGGTGCCAGACAGCTACTTGGGAATTTTACCCCGTGTAGAACGCAAAATGGCTCAAATATGTGGGCGCAAGCCAAGTAAATGCGGTGTCCATCATGATAATGATTCTCTGAGTCGAGGGAGCCACTGGATGTAGCCGCCAAGTGACGATCAACAGGGAACGATGTATCGAGTCTCGGTGGGAATCATTGGACAAATCGGCGTACTTGGCCCTGGTCGATTGAAGGCCCAAGCCTCGAGGATGCCCGGATCCATATCTAGATCCCGTTAATCTTTTCAATAAAGCATCACAGAAGACACGGTGATAATTAGCTCACTGATCATAAAGAGACCGCCATCGTCTTCGAGCCGTAAGGTGCGCATTGAGTTCCAGAATCATCAATACAATGGTATCCATTGTCATTGTAGTGTATTGCTAGGTCACTTAGGTCGCTCTGCCGGGGAGCAGAAGTGCATCCGGCTGAAGAGTCTATAGTTTCAAAGCAAGTGGTGCATGCGAATCATCAGAAGGCCAACACGAGGGAAGCCCCAACTTCGGACAGTAATGATCGGATATCCATCCGCGCGCGCAAGATAAAAGTGGGTCAAAGCCTTGCAGTAATGGCCATGATTGGCACCGGAAAGTCACTCCGCTTTTTGATGGAAAGATCAGAAGGTTGTACAGTATACTTACCCGGATCGTGGTTATGAAGTTGAAAATATCCAGGACGACTAAGACCCCAGACTGTCAGAAAGACCAGAGCCTTCTGGAGGAAATTACGAAAGCGCGCAGAGATAGCAACAATGATTGTAAACCACAGATGAATTTAAATCAACTCCGAAGATAGATGGGAGGTCGTACGGTGTACTAGATATTCCCCGGGATCTGCAGAGGATGATATAAGTAGCACTGCCCCTGGGGGATTAGCGCCCTGCAACCACCGCAAGATGTCCACTATCTCCCTGCCCAGCTTAGAGACCATGTTTCCAGGTATCATCGTTCGGCGAATGTTCGATTTTCATTCCATTGATCGTTTGCGTCCCAGAACATCTCTTCCGTGTACCACCAGAGTTGCGTGTAAAAGGCAGCGAACCGCCCAGGCTCATTCCATCCTTCCCATCGCCCGCCAACAGGAAACGCAAAGCGTCTTCTTCCTTCCACATTCTACGCTCGGATACCAGTTCGTCATCGGTTTCACTCAAACATGTCCCGCAATCCGGCCCCAGCGTCTTACGACGCCATTCGCCACCACATACTAGCGACTCGACCACGGCATCGAGCGAGGGGGAGGGGGATGAAGACTTGGAGAATACTGGTGTATCGAGTAGCAGAAGGCACATTTGTGAACTCTGCGGAAAGCGTTTCAACCGACCAAGTAGTCTGAAGATACATCAGAACACACATACGGGTGCGAAACGTGAGTGACATCCTCAGATACCAGCCATAGACACCAGCTTATGATGTCAATGCCGTAGCGTTTCCGTGTCCATTTGCAGGCTGTGGACGAGTATTCAATGTGAATTCTAACATGCGGAGGCATTACAGATCTCACATGGATACGGGCAGAGCAGGAGTCGCTTCATCGGCGTCTCCTGGCGCGGCTTCAGTGTCAGAGTCTAATACAAGTTCGCACAAACGGGTGAATCTGGCGGAACGACAGAGACAATTAGAGCTCGAGGAGTCGTCAGAGTAGTGACGAGTCACATATGATGAAGAAGAAGCTGAGGGTGAGCCCATAAAATGTTTACTCGGAGTGGCAGGTCGTTATTTGTGGTGATTGAAGCACCTTTTAGTTCATTCTCTTTTCGTGTACAATCTATGATTTATCTCGCACAATATCATTTCAGTTTTTAGCTTCACAAGAGAAGGATTGCAACTTGCTTACTCAAAAAGTTATTTGCAGCTATCTTGAAACTGCTGAGACAGCGCTTGTATAGCACCGAGCGCTTTGAGGTATATTGCTGCCAGATTTATGTAAATAGATATAAAGAAGCCAGATTTTCTTCTGTCATTTACAAGATCTCTGAGAGCCAATTTCCGTCCAGTCCTTGGCTCCGACTCAGAATCTCCAATTCGAAGCCCGGCGTGGCACCGAAAAAAATTGTTAAAGTTATAAAACACCCAAGAGAGATCAAGGCGCTAGACCTCATCATATGCAACAGATGTGGATATTTTATGGCAGCTGGATATGAATAGCAGGCAGAGTGAAGGCGCGCCCAACGCTGAAGGAAGCAAGAAGGAAGAGCAAAAGGAAAGAGATTCGGCAGTTCGGTCCGGGCACCGACGGAATGAGCGTGGGAGCTAGCTAGTCATCCTACCATTACCGTTTACGCATCAATTTACCCTCTTTATTTCGTTTTCATGATCATGCATCATGATGTATCACTGTCCTCGCGTTTTTCGCTAATAGTGAGTTCTTCTCATAAAGCGTCGATGACGCGTTTACTTATATTCGTTTTGAGCCTCGGGAGTTCCAACTTCTGAGTCAGTAGCCATGACCAATCCGAGTCCCTAGGGTGGGCCTTCGGTCGCACAGTCTCTGTAGATAACGCAACAGAAGAAAACACGATCAAAACTCGCCCACACGTCGTCGGCATCCTCCGCCCGATTCGGTTCGGCCCTCAGGACTCAGCTTTAGTCCTCATGGCTAGTCCTGATTTTTGCTCTCCAGCCATCCTTCGGCCAGTTGAATGCAAGCACCGGGATAGGACCATGATTTCCGCGTCCTGTCACAAAATTTGCCTTGATGATTATCTGCAGCAATCGTTGCAATGACTAGGTCTGTGGAGGCTTCTTTGTTTCTTTCTGTTTGCTAAATAGTCATCGCGCATAACAGAAATGAATGAGGTATCTCTGCTCCTATACGTTGAATCTCCATGATGGAATATCGCGTCCAAATACGATCTCTTCTCTATGGAGCAACGTCTTGCCTTGGATATCTTTCTGTCTGAATCAATAGAGAAGAAAATTCGGAAGATCGACATACTGGACCCTTTCAACGGTCAGACGTAAGAGTCGCAGTATTTCTGCAGCTCCATTTCCAAATTATCATGGCAAATTCAACGGACAAGTTGAACTGTAGCCGCCGGGTACCAGGTGCATTTGCTATCGTCTGCTAATTCCTTACTGAAGCGACTTTACCTGGCCAAAATTTTTGAAGCGTCAGCATCTTTCTTTATTTTTCTGATTGTCAAAGGACATTCGCGTTCAACGACGAAGATAGTCATCATACGTGGATTTTTCGGAGGTCAGTCGGGACATTATATTTTGAAATTTCTGCCGTCATTTACCTCCGCCAAGCGACGCTCCACAGGCATCTTTGCTTCCTTACTATCACCATGATGGTTGGCATTCTGGCTTTATTCTTGCTGGCGACATCTACGACTGCTTTAGCACCCAGCAATGAGTCGGACCTAGCTGTTGATACACCGTGAGCTCATTTATACCTAGAAGTGCCCTAAAGGCTCACGATTCTCTTCAGTTGCGCCCTCGTTCAATGCAATGAAACTCTCCTCACATGGAGCGGCGGTTCTTGTGCGTATTCGTATTCGTTAGTTACATGTACAATGACAATAGGTTCGATTATTTCAGCGCCTTACTACGTCGTAAGTCCTATCTCTCTCTCAGGCCTACCGCTATGATGACTCACTCCTTCCGCAGTTGTATTGCCACCTACCTTTTGATGCTATGACCCAGGACTTACCACTACACAGCATCGTCCCAGGAAGCGACCCAGATGGTCCCCTACTCGAGGACCTGGGTGAGCAGGACGGCACGAACATGACCTGGACTGTCAACCTTTCCGCAGGTACGCCCAATTCCTCTCCTCTCTTGTATTCGTCCGTATTAATCTCAGCTCAGGAACGTCGGTCATCCTAGCAATCCGCGACAGCGAAGCCGTGAGTATCCAGAGTGACGTTGTCCAAATTCGAAATAGCAGTACGTATCAGTTACGAGTATTTGTCTGAAGATTATTCACGACCCCTTTAGCGAACAGCTGCTGCCTGAACGAATGATTCATAATCACATGGACTATATATATGCATTAAATGACTAGTCAGTCCGATATTATCAAAGTGCCCATATGAAAAGTATCCTTTAAAGGTGAAGCAGACCCAAAAGCCCACCCACTAGCCCCACAACAAGCGTCACAACAAGACCCACGACTGGAAGGAGGCTATAGTCATGTCGCCGTCAGCTCTTCAGCTCTTGATCTCATAAAACTAAGATACGCACATGGGAAGCAACAACAACAAGAGACCACCCACGATCGCGACGAGAGCACCGACCAGTCCGGCGAGCACACCACCTATGTCCAGAAGGATCGACCCCACGTCCAAGGAAGAAGTATCAATACTGGCGCTTGTCAAGCCGTCCATCGTGCCAGAGACATCCTAGAGCACATATGAGGTAGGAAGGAGAACTGAACTGAATCAAGCTTACCGTTATGATCCCGGCTACGAGGGTAGCGAGAGCCTCGTTCGTACCTCCTACAGCAACCGAAGTCTTATCCAAACTCCCCAACTGGGATGTCGCGTTCTTGATTGCCCCGATGAGGTCGTTGATGAGAGGCATAACCAAGTCCTGAGTGAGGGTGTTGTTCTTGATGAGACCCTCTGATAACACGGCGTCAACGAAAGTCAATAATATCTTGATTATTGGATGCATACCGATTTCTGGTAGGATCTGATCGGCAATACCCTTGAGGTCCGTGACGATGTCGAGGACAGTTACATCTGCGCGGGCTACCAGGTCGGTGTCGTATTTGACTAGGTCGGCTTGGACGGGGGCTGGAGAAGCGAGGCTTGGGCTGACGGCGAGGAAGAATGCCGAAGCTGTGGTGAGTGCGCGGAAGAAGAACATGACTGCTAGAGAAGGACTGGGAGTGAGGGAAGGAGAGTACTTTGAAACTCGGTGAGTAAGTGAGGATTCTTTGCGGTAGCCCATGGTCCTTTTATATGAAGAAATATACAGATTCGCACTGCCCGTACTAGCAAGCCAGAGACAGTCATTGCCGGAAACGCGAACAAGAGAAGAAATTGCACTGATGATCCGAATAGAATTGTCACAGGGAGATGCTCGACCTATGGTCATGACAAACAGCGAGCGGCACATCCCCTGAGGGTCCAAAGAGGCGTGAGAGGGATCCGCGTGTCATTTTGATGAATGGGCCAAATTCCGGATTTCGGGAAATGCAGAGGCTGCAATTCCGTCATGAACTTGGGCATGGTGTGAATCGTAAATAGAGAGCACCGCGGTGTGATAAATGATATATCAGCCCATGAAGCTGCAGTGCCGAGACCACTATCGCCAGGCTAGCAACGACATCACAAATATGGCAGCCGAAACGGCACGACGACGAGGCCAAGTTTAGAACACACGTCTTGTGCTATTGCACCACCAAGGCCCGAGTGGACGTTGATGCTCATAAACGACAAATTCGAGATACGAGTTATGATGGCAGGTCGAGGTTACTTACAAACCACGTGGTCTCCTCGGTCCTTTCATACCTCCTCATCCGCCCAGTCTCAAGCTCGGATCCTTGATCTGCCATTTGTTTTCTTGGTTCTCTCCTTCGTTCATTCTAATAGAGCGCTTGAGCTAGGTTAGACTCGTCCAAAAAATACTACAAGGTAATCTGCTTTTGACGGTCGCCGACTTGCAAAATCAGTACTTCTCTTACTAAGCTTCTAGTAGTTCCCATATAGTTGGACAGTCCTTGACGAAGGGCATCATAATGCCAATTTGTTTATATCAAACGAAACTACTCCGACAATCGTCACATTGCCCGAAACCCAAACACCAACCCACAGGAATCAAGCCTCGTTGGCGGGACGTCCTGTGTGATAGTTATATCTCGATGAAGTAATCTCGGCCTGGATCTTGGTCAAATCAAAGGTCAAATCGTCAGCATATCTGATCCTAGCTATGCTAAGACAGTTTGAGAAGCACAAAAATATACTTTGACGACTCCGAATGTCTTGATGCATAGTAGGCTTAGCCGTACTGACCCGGTGCTCAGTAGAGTACTACGTCAATCATATGCAAAATCGCTGTCATCCAGGAAAGTTCAAAGCATGACGCACAGTGACAATTACCTCGAGTCGTACCTCTGCCAGCACCCGATATATCAACCCTCGAGAGGCTCTTGTCAAGTTCCCTCGGAAATATTCGTTACGCTTCACAGGATGCAACATCAGCTTGAAAAAGCCTTGAATTTGAATACGCGGCTTGACCGCGGCCTCGAAAAAGTATTTCCAATGCCGCCAGTGCCGTCTATTCATTTTGGACTCCGAGAGCAAATTCCGAACCGGCAATTCAACGGCCCGGGGATTTTTGGCTTGCAAACTACCAACTCTAGGTGTCCGAGAACAAAGACACGCAGGCAAACTAGTATCTACGTGGCTCCAAGCTCTGAGATTGGTGACCTTCAATAGGAAGGGAAGCTCCTGACCCGAGTTCTTCCACATCGCGAAAACACCACGTCGGTGAGAAATATGCTATACTCTAAGTTGGGAGATTAATTTCTAGCTTCTCTCTAGCACCGTGAGCGGAAAGTCGCGTAAACTTTAGGAATCACATCTGTGATTGTCAACAGAAATTTATAGCCTTCATTGTCACCGAGGGTCCGAAGGACATCAGTACTCAGTGTTGGTGAGAGATACGCATTATCTGCACGCCCGGGCAGGATCTGATGCATACACCCAGGCGAAGTGATGCTCGTTATAGATACGGTCACATGAGAACATGTCCTAACCATCGAAGAGCAATTCAATGGGAGAAGCACTGTAGAGTATCTCGTCGCATGCCTGAAGCTCTGCCGCAGGCGGTGCCAAAGAGGAGTATGCTCCTGTTGCTGCATGGCTTACGCGGGGCTTACTTGCGAAATCCAGAGCGAACGTGTCTCCTCGTTCCACTTTCCGCAACAGGCTGAACTATGCCAAGAGACACTGCGCCCATGTTTCATCGACCGTGACAATGCCTTGCTATGGTCCAGATGCATCAGCTCCAACTTTCTCGTAGTATTCGGCACGAGACGCTCTTAGAGCGTTGGAATTGTCTCATTGACCTTCCTGCTCATCTTTCGTCGAAGGTTGAACCGAACGTCATTTACACTCAATTGTCGGCTGCAGCTGATAGAAGTCGCTACTCTTCAGACAACATCCTATCGAATAGCGAGTGGAAGCGTATGCTACGTCTCTCGTCCTCCTCTCATCTCGGTTTTCGCCTGTCAGCGTCCATGCTGAACTCCGCTCTAGCGTCTCGTTGCCCAGGGGCCAGGACACTGCCTACCCACTTTTCTAATACAATTGTCCAGAACGTGGATCCGCGATTATGGTCTAACTCGAAGTGAAGATACCTTTCCTATTCTCAAGGCTACTAGTGGGTCGGCACTTTTGCATGTGACTTGCCATATTAACTTCCTGTTTATCGGGCCCGCACAGATCACGGATTAGCCTCATTTCACTGTCAGGACATCTTCGTGGCTCATCGGAACCACGGTGCCAGTGACATTTATAAACTAGTTCAAGTGCCACAGAGCAATTAGTTTCTTCCCAGCCATGGTGACCGTCCGTCAATGTTGCGAAGTCGGTGTCCTTGCATTTATTTTGCGTATGTTTTTGTCTTCATCTTCCCCTCATCATCCTAACACCACCTTACGCAGCATTCTATGTTCTTGGTCGACTCGCAATGTCATTTTTCACGTATGAACACCCCAAAACTTGGCGCGCGGTCTGCACGCATGCCTTCTTCCGATTGGCTGCGCAGAGTGTGACCTTCGTGAAGCTCGTCTTGGGCGAAACTCTCGATACATACATCATGTGGACAAATAGTGCTGGAGTCGTACCTGTCGTAGAAGACCTGCCGGATGGCGCGAAGCTCCTATGGATGGGCCCGAAAAGACTGGATAAAGTCCTTTTTTACGTGCACGGTATGCTATGTTTGGCTTGATCGCTTCTAGTTGAGCTGAAGGACGTCCAGGTGGCGGGTTCTTATTCGGCTGCAGTCCATCGTTTATTCAATTCTTCCGGCTTCTGCAACTGGAACTTGGTAAACGGGATGTCAAAATAAGCATCGCTGTACTGGCTTACAGTTCGTTAGCCGCTCTTTCTTAGCCCTCGTTCTGATTCTGGTTAAAATTCCTAGAACTTGCCCCAGACGCGGTATTCCCGAGTCAAGCCATTGCTGCCAAGAATGCCCTTGAACATCTCTTTCTCGCCGGAGTGCAACCACAGAACCTTATCATTGCGGGGGACTCTGCCGGAGGTAACCTCGTCCTTCAAATCATGCAGCACATTATAGATCCGGGACCGGTGATCCCTCCTCTCGCCGTCCCATCACCTTCAAAGTTTCTGGGTGTTCTGCTCATTTCTCCTTGGGTATGCCTTGACGGAGCCGAGTCGTTCAAAGTCAATGAAAAGTACGACCTAATCAGTGCACGGACATGCCGTTACTTGGGCAGTCATATCCTTTGTGATATTCCCGAACGGGATAGAGTATTCGTCGACCCCGTAGGGTTTGAGGGTCGACCGTTGAGGGTCGATAAGCTGGCGCATAACGTATTGGTTACCTCGGGGGAGAAGGAGTGCATGCATCTGGCACATAAGCTGTTGGTAGAGACGTATTTGAAAGGAGACGTGCATCTTGCCGTTACGAAGGGAGTCAACGGGGTACACGATGATATGCTCTTTGATTTCGTGATTCCGGGGGAGAGGGAAGAACGGTTGAGTCCAACGACTTGGGTAATCATTGATTGGTGTGCGCAGTTATTTGGTGAGAAGCGAGAACACTAGTTTTTTCTTTGATGACGTACCGATACGTACCCGTGTTATATACTTAATAGATTAGTACCCAGTGACATGGCAGTAAGATCTCGGGAAATTTTTACATAAGACACAGGACTATTGACAAACTACCGGTGGCCCGATCCATCCCCGAATAGTCACACACCATCGATAAACCACCAAACGAAACGGTTTTGATCTGTAAATGATTACCAGCCTCTAAACGAGCTCCGTAGACTACCACAGGATCATCGTATCTAATTGACTTGCTCATCTGAATGAATGCAGACTTTGAACCGGTATACAATCCTGGGCCAGATACATGACGCATGCAGTGCGGCAATTAGAAAAGCGGTGATGACCAAATCGGGATAGAGCGAAAAGGACTTTTAAGACGTTTGTCCTTAATGTCCTTCGTTCCTGAGAACCTCTTACGCAAAGACCGGAACAAGACGTGTCTTAAAATGGTTAATCCTCTGTTGATATTATACAATTATGCCCTGCCCTGTTTTAGGTTTGTTTCTTCGACGCGTAGAAATGCTGCCGCTTTTCTAAATCTATACAAGAATCTTCAATGAAAAGCCGCAAATCTCGGTAAAATTAATTACCATGAGCCCACATCGCCGCACCGACCCCATTTGAAACGGTGAAGACAATGCCAATAATCGGCAGACCCTCGAGTATGGCTGCAGTAAAGCCGAAGGCTACGAAAATAGTGTTATTAGATGAGAGTTTCAGGTCGGGTCTTGGTTCTCACTTCTATAATCCCACTTTCTTTCTTCCATGAAGACGGCAACCTGTGCGGGGGTCATCTTTTTCGCTTCGAAGTACCGCCTATGGAGACTTCGAGCGGTCCCTAGGCCTTTGAACCACGCGGCGATGAACAGCCCCACGAGCGGAACCAGATCAAATGGCAAGAGCATTACTAGGGAAGAGATATAGCAATCATATTTTAGAGAAGCAAAGAACGAAAATGTACGTTTGACAGCCATGGCGCCGAGTCGCCCACTGAGCCAACGCTGTAGGAAAGGAGTTTTCTTGACTACTGGAGGATTCGTCCATTCTTCAACATAAGGCTGCCAAAAGTCAGGACCCTTCCCTCGGGAAGCGACGGTTTGTTCCCAAGCACGGTCTCGAGCAATGCGCATGTTACGAGACAGGAAGAAGCGTATGATAAAAGTCACTTGTGACGCCACTAAGACTCCCGTTGCATCTGGACATGATCATTAGCTTAGTAAATAATAGAATGAGAACAGCGCACAGGTGTAAAGACTGAAAGGTATTTGATATCCGAATAGGGTATCCCCGGATAATCCGGTCACACGAGGTGAGCTACGTGTCGACGACTAATCAGCGCAGACACATTGCTTCGAAATGAAAAACGTACTTGGCCATGAAATATCCAACGAATTTTCTTTGTATGCTAAAGGTCAAGGCGCTCTTTTAGGGAGTAAGGATTACTGTCGCCTGTTCATAGAGATGAAACTGACCCATATAAGGCTTACAATGACCCCCCGTTGCGTACCATGTTTGCACTTCGCCCATACAGGCTGATAGAGCGCTTTATCCGTGAAAAGACGATAGACGCCCACGATCACGTAGGAAGGTGGGAATTCCAGGCGAAGGGTTGCTCGTTCCAGCTCAGCCGGTGCACTGGATTTTGCCTCCGAATCAGAAAGGGAAAATAAAGCGTCTTGGGCCTCAGGTCCATCTGCTATAGCAGACATGTCGTTTTCTTGTATACCTGTAATATTCGAGAAGATGGTGGTTGGAAGTCAAGGTCGAACGCATGTCGTCATCACGTTGTTGGATTAGGTAATAATCGGCAGTAGGGAGCGGATCTGTCGGATAGGCGGGCCGGCGGCTTTCTTTCTTCGTTTGGTCAGCGTTTGGTCCTTGCCGTGGACAGTCGTACTTACTATTAGCAACGTGAAAGCAGACGACACATCTACCTCAAGGGAAGTCCCTTCAACTAATATAATCACTTTACATAAATTGACAAAACCATCTCTAGATAATGGTCTCTTTTCCTGTTGGTCGATTTGTGTAGCCGACGCACGGGCCTCCATGATGGGGAAACTTGTTCCGATGAATGCATAAATTTGTGTGAGATTCTTCTTTGTGGATGAATGATCCTCTCTTTCTGCTGATATTGTGTATAACAACCTAAGGACGCTCAGGTTCTCATCGATCTTCGGTAATTGGAGTTAGTAGTCTATCTACCATCTATATACTCCAATCTCGGTAGGTGCCTGCCTTTATTTGATCTTTTAACTGACAATGTTACATGACCTATGAATCAGGATCTTCGTGACCCACTCATCCGGCCACATAGCTAGGAGGCTCTACTGGAGCAATGCTCGAGATCCGGGGTACCAATGAATGCCCGATTGTGTGATAACAACGGATGTTTATGGTCCGTTGAAGCGCCCAGGAACCTACTGATATCAGAATCCGTCAACAGCGGACCAAAACGTTACTTAAAGACGTTGCTGGCCTTCCAGCCTCTCTTTCCTTCCACCATGAAAACGTTTCTACTGTAGAGTCAGTAGTGCAGCACTCTGCAGCGACATCTGTCGAGCGGCTGAAAAAACTACAGAAGGACCTTGGTGAGCGTCCATCATATTGTCTGACAAGCGACCTCGGGTAACGGAAAGATTAGAATGGCTCTGGTACACATCTATTCCGCATACACGTATGGAACGCGCTGTCCTACCCTCTCTCCGACGGCCAGACAGTAAAGACGTCGCCTTTTCCAGTCTCCTATATTCTGAATATTGAGGAAGATTCTTGACACCGATTACGTTTCCCCCGCATAACAATCGACAGGGATCTCAGGAATTCCGTGTCTGGAGCCGTCGCTGCATGGACTTGCATACTTTCCGCAAACACGCACCGGAACTTGAACGCCGACAGACACTCAGAAGCAAACATCGATGCAAGTACCTCATTTCCATATCGACCATCGCATCTAACCTTCTCTAACCTTCTCTCGTCACAGGATCGCTCCAGGACTTATCCATTCTCCATAGGTCACCGTCCCGTGATGACCTATCACCTTTTAGACTGGGCCAATCGGCTGGCATTCTAGGGTGTGGTACTAGATGTCTGAGGTAATTAAATAGACATTGACAGTTAATGTCCGGTGCTATAACTCCTCTGTCTGGGTATTCTCTCAGTGGCCTGCACCCGTTCTATCACTGGCGCTTTCTCTATTGCGGGTGAGTTCTATGAGCGTAATGTGATGAGTCTCGAAGCTGATGGAGACCTGATTCCAAAGCATTTCCCTACGCTCACCCGTTGGTTCTCGCTACTACTCTGCAGATTGTATGGTCACTTGAGGTCGAAATCCTTCCGGGCATCCTGGCGAGTGTCCACCTTATGTCCTGTCACCCCGGAGTGCCTGATTGTGCGCACGCATTTCATATAGCCACTGATCGGCGAGCTACAGATAGCTTTCCACAGTCCTTATGCGGCGCCGCCCAAAAACTAATCGTGAATTGCTGCATATTCCTAACCCGGCTTTCCTTGGCTTGGTAGGTTTCATTTTGTTGGTATTTGACATTGCGAACAAGGATACCTAGAATAGCATCCGTTGAGATTTCCTCACCGAGCATCCTGGAATTAGATGCTATATGGAAGGCGCCTGACGCTTGATACTCATTACCTCTGGGTATATCAGGCAGTGGTTGCTGTATTATTCATGATGGAGAGGATAGCGGGCTTCCGTGGTACCGTTCGTTTTCCATTTTCGTACCTCGAAGCTGATAGAATTTCTCCTCGCTCTTTGACGCTTGCGGGTCCAGTCTTATGGGTGTATCATTGGTAATATATTACAGTGTTTAGCTTGGCATGATCGTAGCTCACTCGGTCTTCCACTAGGCGGCAATATTGAGGTAGGATATATCCATGCTGGTGACATGCCTATTTCATTACTTTGTGCCGTGCGCGTTTTTAATTCACGTGCGATCGTATGGTGCCCTACTCACTTAGTGTCTAAATAGCCTTGCCTTGCTTTGGGCGGCCTGCGTCGCCACTTACTGGTGGCGTTCATACGAGCGGATGCTAAAGATGGACTTGCGGGATGCTGTAACCTTTCCTCAGTGTCTTCCCTTCTTCTTTGACAGCTCACACAAGCGAGTTGCCTAGTCCTCAGTCACTTTGGTTTCTTCTCTTTCGTATCACGGTGCGGCTTTGCTTACTATGGCTATTGACTACGTGCTGCGTTTCCGCCCATCGGTTTCTGGTGTCATTCTGTGTGGTGTCTCGCATACGGTCATAAGCATATTAATTTTCTTGGTTACTCTGAAACTATTTCTGGTCTAGGAACTGCCTTCAATCTGTGGACGTAGCTGAACGCGATCACGTGCACAGTAGCGTCATAGAAATGACTTGGTGAAGATTCAGAGGAAGTAGTTGTTTCTTCTGTAAGAGATCTCGGCGATCTTTAAATGTATAAGCTACTACATATATTCTTCAGATCCTCAGGCCTTCACTCTGCGCAATGATCGTATATCTCTTCTCTGGGCTCTCCTAGAAGTGTGGGCTCAGAGGAAACTTTGCTTACAATGACTTGGTGCGCCATACCTTGGTATTTAAATCGACTGCTGAAAAATTTAGACGGTCCTTGATAAGTACATATATACAGACGATACTCCAGGCTGAAACTCAAGGTTAGGAAGTTTCTGGCCTGACTACCGGAAGCAATACAGAAGCAGCCTGAGTTCGAAATCTAACTTCCGCTATTACACCCGCTTTGGACCATTCTATTTGACAGATTTCATATCCACAATCATGTTCTCGTCTTTTCGTTTTTCCCGAGGTTTCTATTACGAGATGAATGACAACTCGGATGTTCTTTGATTAATGCCGGCGCCAGAGGCGAGAGTATCGATCTTTCTTGCAATACCTCGAGTAGGAACCACTTCTTCACATGGGTCTCTTCCCACACATCTACCTAAATCAGATCGTTGTATCTATCTTTGGGGACGATCGTCCTTGTTGGGAACGGTCACCAGATTATCGATGACTTTTCCGTTTAGAACATTTGACTGACACGCACGATATCCTGTATACACACTTGCAATCGGCTCGGGTCCTCATTCAATAGTGATACGAACGTGGCCCTTTACCACATAATATCATATCCTATATTTTTGTGATTAATGCGTACCCGACGAGAGTTCATCCTTTTGCGGAACGGGCATTTGCGTGAGCAACGGTGGTGCGAAATTCTATTTTTATCTTCTCCCTGAGATCTGGTATCTCTCGAGTCTCGATGTGCAAGTTTGAAGAAGCTTACCATGCTTGCACCATGCGCCTCCATGCATGGCTCAAATTCATAACGGAGCCGTTGTTTCCTTTGGTACCTGTTAATTGTACGGCTACACTGTCATTAATCATATATCACACATCGATTTCGACGTAATACTACACGCTTATGAGCGTCTCTCAAGTACCACGCACCATCGACTTAGAATCTATCATCTGAATTACCATTTCTTGCTACCTACCGGATAGAACCTCTATTCCGCTTTCTAGAAATCTTGGTATTCACAATGTGCCTACTGCACTTGTTCCTGGTTTGCACATGTGGAGGTCATGTATAAAATAAGCTGCTGTAGCGGACATGATCTTTGGGACGGATCATTGCGCAAGATTCGACATCTAAATACTGGCTTCTTTGATACCGGGCTCTGTCCAAGTAGTTATATCCTCGGTAACTTTCTTCCAAGTATTCGCTGATAGGGTATGATTTTTCCTCTTTTCATGGACAATGAAGGACCCAGAACCGGCGGCGTTAGCAATTTTTGTTTTAGGCAGGTAGTTTCGTTACCCACTTCACGCTCCAACGTTGTCAACCCTTACCGCCGGCAAACCGTTTGGTCTAGAGGTTCACATGTCGATTTGAGTTCTTGGGTTGTGCCGACCGGGTTGATCCTTCAATTCTAAAGATCAGAAGCTAAAATACTCGTGGCTCACGAGTCGCTACCATATCCGCAATCAGATTCCCTTCGATCGACTTGCCACACCTAACGTCATGAAGTAGTTTCTCGGCAGCAGGGGCCAGTCTCTGTTAATGAACCACCCTCTTCTCATATTTGGGACAGCCGTTGTGAGAATCGTTCGTTCTACGCGCGCTCCAGGGTCGTTACGGCAAAAAACCTTCGCCGTCAATACCCTAGCCACTGTGGTAGGGCTGTCATCATGTGAGTGCGTGTATTCGAGTGCTCATTCGAATGCCGCGACGCCTCGCACTATCAGAAAGGACGGTCACTTTTACCTTATTTATTCATGGCTTCTCTGGAATCGCGAGTAACATAAATACGACGCACCTCTTCTTCACATCCCAATACTCTAATGTCCCTCATCAAGGTGCCCCTTCTATTTGCCGACGCCATTGGCATGCACATAACAGGGAAACCTCCCAACGAGCCCCTTCCTCTCATCGAACATGTCGTGCCTGATTGGAGAGAGAAGTTCCTCAAGAGTCTAGCATGGCCCTGCGTACTTCTGAGAGTAAGTCGGCGTTGTCCGCTTCATCCTCCGTCTCATCAATCTCTCACAGGTAATTTACTGGTCCGCCGGCATCATTGAAATGACCGTTATCATCGCCAACCATACTCCGTCATTGGCTGTGTCACAGTTCATCACGTCCACCATTGTATTCAACAGCAGGAATCACGGAATCGCCATAACTCCTTTATTTCTCTTCGGAAACTTCCTCACGATTGTGGGAACGGCGATTCGCTTGCAGTGCTATCGCGCGCTTGGGCGTTTGTTTACGTTCGAGCTCAGCATTCGTCAGGATCATCGTCTGGTTTCTGAAGGTCCCTACGCCGTGGTCAGACACCCCAGTTACACCGGTATGATCCTGACGATCACTGGCGCCATCTGTAGCCAGTATAGCGGGTCATGGCTGACGGAATGCGGCTTGCTGGACATGTGGTTTGGGAAGGTGTTGGTGATATATTGGCTATTGGTGGCGGGGGCGGTTGTGACCAGTCTTATTCTGAGGATCTCTGTGGAGGACCGATTGCTCCAGAGGAAATTTGGTAACGAGTGGGTCGAGTGGAGCCGAAAAGTGCCGTACGGTTTGATCCCTTGGGTATACTGAAAAGTGGGAGCAAAGCAAGCGAACATTCCTTCCTAATATCCTTTATGTCGTGTTTATCTCTACTCCTGGGAACGGACTGTTTCTTATGTACCGTAATTAAGAAATTGAGTTAACTGATATTAGCTTATCATGAGATCCCGCATAGCATGCCAATCTGTACCTTGTCTATGCTTGTACCAGAAGACTTCCCCGCAATTTTCTCGACTCCGTATGACCGTTGTTCTAGAGCCGGACGAGTATTAGCTTAGAGGAATTCTCTGTTCCGACCATGAAGCCCCAAGCTCGACGCTACGTACATGAAAAGAACGCGTCATTAGTAGGGGCCAGAAACCGGTAGCGCTGCCGGCTACGTTTGTCTGTCTTCGAAGTCTGGCCTAGACAAGGATGGAAGCTGTGCCCGTGGACTTTGTTTCCATCGACTCCACTAACCCCAGCATGGCGCCCTTCTAAACCTTTAAGGCCTAAACATATGGCATTCCGCGACATTATTATCGATCTGAATCAGGTCAAGGTCCCCGTATCCAAGTAAATCTATCGCGGAATGAGAGTGAGGGAAAGTTACGTGAACTGCATTTAAAGCGGCACGTGGACTCAGGTAAACGAGGGGAACATTTTGCTGAACGGGGAGGAGAAACCTGCGAGAACCAACGAACCGGGAGGAATACACGAGGGCCATTTGCTGCCAGGAGTTTCTATGATCCAGGATAGGGTACGATGGTACGAGAAGGTAGAGACGAGTGGTATCGGTATGAATAACGAGAGCAAGGAACCTCTCCGTGAGTGGGAGGATGGGATTTATCAACGAGTAAGAAGAACTCTGTGTATATGCATGATAACCTTTGTTCTCCCTGGCTTCGGCTAGGATTGGCGGTGATCAACCAAGACTTATTGGTCAAAGAGTTTGGCGGAGGCCGCGCGTATAGCATACGTCTAAGAGGATGGTTTAGGCCAACAGATCGCTTACGCGGTCCGCAGCCTAAAGGATAGATATCGTGCGATTGACTCCACGCTCGAAAGGGCTATATTGAGGTAATACTCAACCACGAATTGGGACGGGAAGCCGGCAATTATGCTTGGCACTCAGGAAGCGGGTGTTTAGCTGACGTGGGCATGGGCCGTGAATTTGCTCTAGTGAAGCAAGACGGGTAAGTAATGTTATCGGACATCTATCTTTGATATCAGATTTACTTGACGAGAAGCGAAAGGGAAGCCACTGACGTATAGGAAGGAATCCCGAAGCCCGAACGTTCATGAGCACCCTACATGCTGAAATGTCACGGAGTTTCACGTTCTACAAGGGCACAATGATGAAGACGAGAGAACGATGTGCGGTTCCGCACGCCGTTTCAGAAAGGTAGGTGGACTATCACTAGCAAATATCGAGTTACAAACAGCATTACAGTCGTCACATAATGCTGCCTGTAATTCGGCATTTAAGAGTCCACCTGCGTCTGGTCTGAGGATTAAAAATTTGTAATCCGGAAGGCTAAGCCGATGGAAGAAACTATTTCAATGACTTCAGAAGAGATTAGATAGAGGCGGGCACAGACGCATACCATCTGAATCTAGTTCATAAGGTTATGGACACCGCCATGGCAACATTGACTGGAGCAGTCTGACATTGTGTATAGGAGAACCCTGTTCCAGAGAAGGCCTTGCGGTGCGACAACGACATGAAGAGTATGTTCCTAGTTCTTCGACACGGACACCACTGAATCATGGCTGGTTGTAAAGCGGAAAGCCACTATGACCGGAACCATAACGGCTCCACAATAGTCATGTGCGGAAGGAGTGATCGAAGTACCGGATATGAAATCAACAAGTACTACAGGGTGAGAACGAATGGAGGCACTGTCGTACAGATACAGCTTTCCGTAGTACGCTTGTAGAAAACCCGCCTCTGGGTATATTCGGTCGGTTGCCACCATTCTCTCTGAGTTCTCGACGGAACTATCATCGCCAGAATTCCTGATGGGAGACACGCTCGCTTGCCATACTTGACACTGCCAATGGTCAAACCGCAATAATTCCTCAGCAGAAAGTGGTCAAAGTCTTTATAAGGTTCCCAGAGCATGTCTCGCGATGTCTCGTAAGGTCAACATGCTGGCGGAGTACTCGGCCTTATGGAAAATGCCAGTAGCCGGACGCTCTTGGTCGGTAATGAGATCGGGCCATTATGCGTCAGGGAGGTTCATATCTGCAATATCTTGCACCTGCTGCACGACGTTAGAGCTTCGTCGTGCCATACCGCACACAGTATAGTAGCGCCTCTAAGATGGGTCTTGACGGCACAGATCGCACGGTCCTAGAATGTCAATCAGAAGGCACCTAAAACGGCAAATGTCATAAGATTTCATTATTTCAGGCTCGTATGGCGCAACCTACGGATTTGTTCTTTAAAAGCACCCGTAGAAGTTAGGCCTTCAGGTCCAAAGTTATTTGGATCCTTCGATGGTGCTGATAGGAACTCCAAATGATGGTTATTGCAATTGGGTGCAAGGGGCCGGACTGGCTCTTTGTTGAGAGTCCTCGAGGTGCATGGTGGTGATATTTAGCGAACAGGCACTAGAAGAGATGTAAATGAGCATATACTCTGGCAGGAAATCAGAGAGGATATACCTTTGCACGGTCGTCAACAGCGTCCGAGTCGCCAAGGCAAAATACATGCGCAGACATTTAATCTATCCTATATCTCTTGTAGGCCTGCAGTCTACGAGCAGTATGAGTTCCACATCTGCGGTTAAATCTATGCTTGAGTGAGGTACCACTCTGGAACACAGATATCACAGTACGTACTTTTGGCAGTTGATGACCTTGAGTCTTAGTAAAAAAGCCACTTTTCTGCGTTATCATGTTCGCGTGTGCAAAACGAGTCCGTCCACAAAGCCGTCCTACATATAGGAACAGCCTGGAGAGCCGCCATCAACCAGTCAGAGGACTGTCTGATACCTTAGTACAGAATTTGCACAATTAGAGGGACACACGCACACCTGGATTTCATTTTCACGTCGCTGTAGTGACGGTAAGCGGAAGAAAGAGAAAGACGATGACGGTGATGATGATGATGATGACGGTTGGATGACGGTTAGGCTGACCCGTCTTTTACGTCATCGATGGACACTGACGCCGAGAACTGCCGCATACCGAACCTCACCCCCCTTTAGCATGCTGCTGCCTGCCTTGAAGACTTGCCACGGTGAGTATTTTTGTTAGTCCGGCATAGTGAAAGCATCGCCCTGCCCGTGTCCAGATAGAACGGAATTATGTTCCGTGGCCAACCTGGGGCGTCTGCACTGTGCAGAGCGTACTTGACGGAAGGTAATGTCGCTGAGAAGGGCAAGGACTAAAACAGGTTGTGCAATTCCAATCTTGATTCTTTCTCCCTAAGTCCACAACTTGTTTTTCCACCAGGCCTTCGCCAATCGCACCAATTTTTGCCGGACTGGTTTTTGACTTTGTTTCATCATTTAAGCAAAGGCTGATACTTTGAACCAAGTGCCTCCAGGCCGGGTTCGCTCCCTTCTGTTGAGCGATGAGTACGGCCAATTACCTTGCTTCGATGGCTTTGATATTCCACGGTTGTTTGAACCTGAGGATTTTCAAGATCAAATAGAACACTGTTTTGATGATCCATACTGAAAATCACTCCGGGGGACGCCCGTCTTGATCGTTTCACCTTGGTTGAAGGGGGTCTGTCTTTTTTTGGAGCATACCTTGAAGCCCTGCATTGGGAGTCCGCGTATAAAATATATTTCAAAAATTTCTCTCCAAGCCGTCGATTCGTTTCACCCCTGGCACACTCTTGCTGCATGGCTTCAGCAGCGCAGATTCCCGATCTTCCCGACGAAGAGGTCGCAGTCATATTTGACGTCAACGATGCTGAATTCAACCGATGCATTATTCTGGCGATGATGTATGGTGCGCAAAGATTGTTCAAAATCCATTTGCAGTGTCTGAAAATGCTATAGTTATATATACATGTGTTTTCATCGCGACAGTGTGGACTATTTGTGGGTAGTAGCCATCAGGGTGTCGAAAGGATGTTTACTGATATTCCTTATCTCACAGGCTCACACCGATCGAAGAACCAGAATACGACTGGAAGGAAAATCATGCTAGCCATCATCATCGCCTTGTACTTTCTAGGGACAGTCTCGGTTGCTGTGAACTGGGCATTTACGCGCTACAGCTTCATCACACATGGGCAAAACTTTTGGACCGTTTTCTCGACGTTTAACAATATATCACCAGTGAAACAAAGAGCGCCGACTCTCTTTCTGGTTGAGAACGTGATCACTGGGATTACTGGTGGCCTTCAAAACATCTTGGCCGATATCGCCATGGTGTGTATGTTACAGCTTTGCATTGCTGTAATGGCCTGATTATTCGTTTAGATATGGCGGTGTTGGACAGTCTGGGGTTCTCGGTGGTCCGTCGTGGTGGTCCCAATTCTTTGTATGATTGCTGGAATCAGTAAGACTCACTCATCCTCTCTTTCGGAAACCCGTTCATAATTTCCTATAGTCGCCAAGGTGTTCCAGGAATATATTGAAATAAGTGCGCTATTAAACGTCCACGACCCGGAAAACTTCAAACCGTCTTCTGTTGATTGGACCATGGTTTATCTTTCGCTAAGCTTAGCAGTGACCTTGCTGTGCACGATCCTCATCGTATTCCGCATTGTCACTGTCGGAAGGGCAAACCGCGATGCAGCTCTTGGCGGTTACCGGTCAATCATAGAGATCATCATTGAATCGGCAGCTCTCCCCTCTATTATCTTGATAATTTATATGGTGACTTATGCACGAGGAGCATACGCGTCGATTTATGTAGATGCTATCGCGGCGAGCATCAGAGTGAGACTCAGACTTCTTTATGTGATCTCGTTCTCATCACTACGCAGGGAATCGCCCCGACTCTTCTTGTTGGTCGTGTCGCTTCTGGACATTCACGTCCTGATGATACCTGGAAGGGAAGTGCACTCTCTTCCCTCCATTTTGGAACTCGCAACCACGCGCAAACACAAGCTACCGACCAGTACAGCGACGAGCACAGCACGACATTTGGTTTTGAAGACCGCACTCCAGGTAATTCACTGGAGGAATCCAAGAGCAGGACCGAAGGAGTATGATTCTGGGAGAAAGCCCCATCCATTCTGCTATAGTATGAAATATACATTCGAGGCTACACATAGCATATCCATATCATGTAGTTTTATAAAATAATACCATTTAATATCCCATCGAGTGATTGATCAACTCCACAGGATGTTAATTCGCCTCCATCCCTTCACGGGCTTCGCCGGAGGCTCAGGGTTCTCCTTCGCGATATCGAGGTACTTCTGGATCGGCATCTCATCCAACGGCACCATCTTAGTCTTTGCCAAGAACTTGTAGCCAAAGAAGAGCATGAATATGAGAGGGATGTTGAAGTATGCAGAGAAGAACGTCTCCGTATCCCAATGTCCGTGAATGAAGACCGCGTATCCTCCCGTGAGGAGGATGATGAGAAAGGAAATAAGGCCTATCCAGGCGGCATACGGCTGGAACGGGGCTTTCCAGGGCAGCTCATCGCGTGAGATATGCTGTTTCTTCATGCCATAATAGAACCGCAGATAGACTGTGCATATGATCGTCCCTGGAATGAAATTAGTTAAATGTTTGAGACCACATAAAACACCGCTCACAATGTACCAGGATAGCGGACGACGACAGGTCCTGATGAACAATGATGAGCTTTTGTACCATCTTTGAAAAAGAAAACAAATACCTGAAACCAAGAAAATACAGTCGAAGCATTGTCCGAAAGCGTCATGTACGCTAAGCACAGGAACGCCGACAAGAATAGAACCGCAACATAAGGAACCCCAAATCGGTTGACCCTGAGGAAAATCTTGGGCGCATGCCTCTCGCGGGCCATACCGTAGAGATTCCTCGAGCCGTTGAGCAACCCTGAATTGCCGGCCGACCACGCCGAGGTGAGGACGACACCATTGATGATATGGGGCACTACAGCAATACCTGCATTTGTCGCAGCGATGACGAACGGAGATTGAGAGGCATCGCCAGAGTGGCGGAGGAGGCTCACGTCGTTCGATGGGACGATGAGCGTGACGATAAAGATGGCGACGACGTAGAAAATGAGAACACGCCAAAAGATGCGCTTGGCTGCGAGAGGGATATTCCGACGTGGGTTTTGCGTCTCAGCGGCGGTGTTGGCGACACCTTCGACTCCGCCATAGGCATAGGCAGCGTTGGAGAAGGTGGTCCAGAAACCAAGGAACCTGCCGAGGGATCCCTCGATACCGAGGTATTGAACGAAGGGACCCTGAGCGATGCCAATGTTATTATTGATTCGAGAAAAGGGACAAGTGGAGATCGTACAGGATTTCTCCAGTATTGGAACCCATATCTATGATGGTCGGGACCTCCACCTTGATAGACAAGTATGAATAATCAGAGAAAACGCGAAGGAGCCCTGGCCTACCCAGATCAATGATTAGGCCCTGAAAAGCGCATTAGTCGACATTATCACCGCAGTGGCGTTTGTACTAACCATGATAATCAAGCCCACGATAAGCATAATCTTAAGCATGGCAAAACCAAACTCGAGCTCTCCGTATACCCTTACGAACATGAGATTGCACACGACGAGCAGCAAACCCAGAATCGTGATCCACAACCCATTGCTGATGGTAGTCCAATACTGTATAAGGACCGCACCAGCAGTGATCTCTGCTGGCAGACTAACACAGTTTGAATAAACGCTGTTCCAACCTTGGGCGAAGGACAGAGCGGGGTCGAAGAAATACTCGGCATGGCGGACGATGGAGCCGGAGAGAGGGACCAGTGCGGCTAGCTCGGCCTGCGATATTACGACACACGAGACGAGGATGCCAACGAAGGTGTAACCTTAATGCGAGGTTGATAAGTGCATCGCAAGACGGAAGAGTCGAGGTTTTTACCCATAAGTGCACCGACAGGACCACCATTGGCGATAGCTCGGCCTGAACCGAGGAAGAGACCCGTTCCTATCGTCCCAGCTAGGGCAATCATCCTGGTCGGGGCGCACAATAAGGATTTGAAGCTTCAAAGGACAAAAGACCGGCTCACTGGATATGTCTCTGACCTAACCCTCGTCTACGGTGGTATTAGACGTCGAGAATCCGTATGCGAAGAAGAGCATAGCTTACTTGAGGTCCTTCTCCTCAAAATCGATGATGTCAGCTCCTGAGTCAGCGACATTGACGGAGACGACTTCAACATCCTTGTCGTCGAAGAATTTCTCACCGCGTTGTTGGGGGTGGGTCGACATAGTTGTGGGGCACACAAACGGTCACGAAAGAATATGATAAGCTTCTTAAAACCCATTGATAAGTGCCACCAATGACATGTGGAGGCATTAGCAATTTGATGCTACCAACAGAAGCTGGGGATCGACTCGGAGATACAGTTATCTTTTTCGGAATGGAACACATCCGGGAACCGTTTTAAAAGCCCCGTAGATAGACTATCCCAGCAAGGGATGGGCTTGAATCCCGCTACACAAGTAGTACCTGCGCCAAGGCCATTGTTAGTAGTGAATAACACTAAGAACATTGCGGCTGGACGTACCGAAGACTCGTTTGCACACTTGCGGTACGCCAACAGGAACCAATGAATATTAGATAAGAACATGTCACTGCGAGGTGGCACTGCTGCGCATCGAAAGGTGCAAGCATGCTGATAGTGAAGCGCCAGAATGGCGAACTGATACTCAATGACTGCGTGATAAACGGAAAAACCGCCGTCCGGCAACTAGTTCGTAGATAGCGGTCAACTTGGACCCTCAAAACCAAACAGCCGACAGCCTCATGATAGGAGCACGTGTTAGGAATGCTGCAGAGTGCTGCGGGTACTGTGACTCCGAATGGCGCGATGGACGAAGAAGGCCGAGCGTCAGCTTCACCAAAATGAAGCTTCGAGGTCAAGCATTCTATCAACGTTTAAAGCCGGTTTATGCCCTCTGCAGTGGTGGACAACCCTTCTGTAAGGAGGACAACGAGAACGTGAACAATTATAGTGTATCCCTTCAGGAAGATACGTACTGTAACGGGACTTGGTCCCGGTCTGATAGACTGTAGGGGTCCTTATCCACCGGCTTTCGGCTAATGACTCGCCATGAATTGCCGCCTCGAATGCCTGTTAACCGTCACAGATACTTCAGTATATCATGCAATGATAAGGATGCGAAGATTATCGTACCGACGTTGGCACCAGACGCTCATTGCCCACTGATACCGGCGTCCCTTCGAGTAACCAGGAATAGACATATCACCGCACCGACCACGGACAGGATGCTGGTGATGATAAGGCAGAGACTAGCCCACTCCTTTTCCCTCGAGCGTGTTTCTACATTGTGGTCGGAGATGAAGAGGAAGGGCAGGACGTGTCGGAGCGGATGAATAAGGACGAGGATGCCCAGAAGCCAAAGTGGAGGACAGACTGTAGAAAGGATAATGGGGCGAGATTAGATAAGGGACGGAGCGAAAAGAAAGACGGCGAACCAAAGCCATAGAAAAAGAAATAACGTGTCGGAATTTGATCACTTTGATTTTGAGCGGCGACGCGTTTCAGTCTGAGTGATGGATAGGTGGGGGGTAACTGCACCTCGCTGTCGTCAACGTAAGGAGGTAAACTGGGGGTCATCTAGGTAATCCTGTTTTGGCTGGAGTACCCATCGGTAGGTGATGGGACGTACGGCGGTGTGACTACCATTATACGTGGATGGTGGAGGTAATACCTGCAACACTGTCCTGAGAATGCGATTCAAAAGCCTGTAAGCACCGACACGTACCACGCCACTCCTTGAAAAAATTACATCGTGGACCAACCGGTCTTGTCGCTCGGCGTGGGGTGTGCGGACGCCCCGGATTATTAGTGGGGGAGGATGAGAGATCTGCCGTCTGATAAATATACAAGTTTTGCATCACGAGAAAGTGAAGTCGCACCGTTTTGCTTTGACTTCCGTAGCCTTGCCATTGATCTTTATACCTTCTAGTTTCAGAGGCCATTGAGGGGAGTAGGTGGAAGAAGGCCACATTCATCGTCTTATAAAAGTCCTGTCGTCACGGCATCTGACATGACTACGCGTCCAGGGAAGGAGATTATTGCATTTGTAGTGCTGCGCGATTGACTAAAGAGCACCATCCCAGTTTCGGTACAGAGCTGTGTGCTCTTCGAAGCTTGGTTGCAGTGAAAACCATATGTCAGGAAGCTGAAGACAATCGCTACTACGCACAGACTGAGGAGTCCGCGGTCGCTAAGGGTACGAGCTGACGAAATGTCGGAGAGAAACATCCTAAGACCACTCGGGAACACTCATGCCGTTGTGGAGCGTCTGTCAGGGCGGAGGAAAGATGATGCATCGACGTTGCCAATTATCCTGACCAGGGTACATATGAGTGCGACGATGGAATATCGCCAGTCAAATTTGACAGGCTGCTGTTGGCCTGTTCATTGATCAAGAATGACAACGATATCGCCTTAAATTTTACGGTTGGCCGAAAGTCGACACGAAAGATCGTGCTGAGGATAGTCGTCCGACGGTCGGTACCATTTTAATGTTCCAGGCGACTGTGCTACCCTGTTTTATAGAGAAACAGACATATTTGAGTGGGGAAAAAGAGCGCAAGAGCAAGATACGCACTGCGTAAAGACTGTCCCCTCCGCTCCCTCCATTCTCAGAATTTCCGTACAACCTCAATGCTCTGACAGCCTATTCTCGTTCGACTAGGCCTTTTCCGGCATTGCTGGGCGCTGACGCTGACCCAAAATGGGGTATTTGTTGGTGGCGCGACTCGGAGCGAGGCATGGTGGTAAGAAGGAAGGACAGCTTGTCCGTGTTTGTTCAATCATCTCTTGCACTCGATCAACATCGATCAAATCGACTCGAATCCTGAAGTTCACTGTAGGTGCTCATTTCTGCAGAGCGAAAGATTCATTGTTTTCTCTGTCAGCATATATAGTGACATTATCGCATCTAATCCAACCGGATTTTGACTTCTTCCTGTTACCACCATAATGACCGGGTCCACTGAGGTAATGCGTCCTGTGATGCTATGCCGCAACTACCTAATGTCGTTTAAACAGGCTTGTCCTACCTGCACATTGGTCGTGGATCTTGATCGTTACGAACATATTTTATCTACCCATGACTTTTCCGTCCCCGATAAGCTGAACCCATATATATTCGACAATCTCTTTCCCACGTCGACCATCTGTACCGAAATCGAACAGTCTCTTAGTCGGTTAGAACAACAGTTCTCATGCTTTGAACAAGTGCTTGCGCGTCAACAGATGGCGACCTCGCAGGTCGCTTCCATCCTGAAGAATTACGAAGAAGCATATGCGAACACGCGCTTCGAACAGCGCCGCGTACAAGAAATCATGGACCAGCACAAATCCTCGCTTTATTCTCCTATTCGCTCTTTGCCAGATGATCTCCTGATAGTCATATTCCAACTCGCCTCTCCTAACGCTGCGTCCATGGATCAGTTCCCTTGGATTGCGACTAGGGTGTGCCGGCAGTGGAGGACTGTTGCCCACTCCAACCATATTCTATGGTCAGAGATTGTTCTGGACTACAAATCCATTTCTCCGCCGCTTTCCAGCGGCGTTTGGAGGTCATCTGCCTGGGAAGAGTCTGACCCGTACCATGACGATTGGAATTCATTTGCCTGGGAACGGCCTGACCGGTATTCAGGTCAGTGGGGAGGTTGGCCCCGGAAGCCTTGCCCCAGGTGTGGTTCATTAGAAGGTGAACGGGGAGAGAAACACCACGAGATAGCCCGTCCCGCAATCTCTATGAGGGTTGTCAGTCAGGCCCTCAGATACTCCGGCAGCGCACCTCTTACTTTCTCTTTGTATTTCCAAGAAATCGATACAGGCTTTCATGAGATTGCCTTAGGTTATTTGGATCTGTTCATTGTTCAAGCAGCACGATGGCGAAATGTCACACTCCATCTAGAAGGCCTTTCCCAAAACCTTCCTCTCATCAAAAACGGCTTGCCAATGCTTGAAAGCCTTGAGCTTTATCTGACGAGCGATAACATACTCCCAGTTCCGACCGACGTCTTCGTCAACGCTCCAACCTTGCGCAACCTCACCCTTACCTCCCTCTCTCTCGACAAGTTCATCTTTCCATGGAAGCAGCTGAAGGAATTATCAATATCCAACTGTCGCTCATCACAGAACTATCACCTCCAGATCTTACGCAACGGGTCTCTGCTTGAGATACTCCGTCTTCATGTGGACCCTTGGAGCTCTTACGGATGGCCTTTTGAAGGCGCCAGTGAGACCAACGTGCACACGCATCGTGTGACACTACCGTATCTTCGTGTGCTCGACATCCATTCAAATTTTCGCGTGCTACTCAATTCCATACTCCTTCCCAAGCTCTCATCCTTAACTGTTTGCGGTGGTGCAGACAGTATGGAACTCGACTTGTCCTCCTTGATCGAAAGATCAAGTAGCGTTGTTGAGAAGCTCTCATTTTCTTCCACCGCTGTTGCAGCTGGTTTCGTTCGGCTTCTCCGCGTGTTTCCTTCTCTGACATCGCTAAGCTTACATTACCCGATTCTCAGGGATAAAGCCTTCTTCTGCGCAATGGCGCAGAAATCGCTGCTCCCTTTCCTCGAGGATTTCAGTATCCATGAGGCCAGCATCAGCTATGACTACATGATACCGATTATCGAGATGTTGGAAGCCCGTCAGAGTTGTCTGAAGCAATTTCACTCAACACTGATACTGACAAACGACGGTGAGATTCATTATGCAGAGGATTGGTCCACGTGGGAGTCCTGGGACCAAGGGACGCCATCTATGACATCACAAACCAGTCGTGACGGGTGGCTAGCACCGTCAGAGAAAGCGCGGTTGCGGGCGCTGTCAAACGAGGGGATGAAGATTCGGATTGGATTATATGAGTATTATGGAGTCCAGGGTAGGGCTGAGATGTCGTACGTCAATCTAAGTGTAGAGTAAGTACTAGTAGTCGCACTGCGGGTATAATGTTCGTCGCTTTATCAATGAGTGGCAAGAATCGGTGGCGTTTTTCATGTATATTCATGTATAAATTTGAACAACATACTATTCAGCAGTGTCACTTGTCTCTTCTTTGCGATCCGTCTGAGAGTGCCGTCCACTGTATGACTCTAATGCAGCAGTGGAGGAGCTGGGAGATGCAGCGCCCGTAAAGCCTGAGCAAGAGTTGTTTAGCAGTTGTACCAAGGTGGTGACTCTATCACTGAAGATCATCTCGGAAGGCCGGGGATTCCTATGGCCCTGCAGCCTAGGCGGATCAGCAGGTTTGGGACATTACTCACGATAGCTATGTCTCTTGCTCTTAATGTCCAGTCATTGCGTACGATTCGACATAGATCCATCGCTCAATCACGATAGAATGGCAAATCATGAAATTAGAAATCTAGTTTCTTTTTGGTTCCTTTATGAGAGATAATGAGACTAGAGCAAGCATCAAGTTAGCGAAACAGATCCAGCACACTTTTATTGACTTCTTTCCGAAGTGTAACGTTGACTTGTGTACAAAACAGGACGCAACAACGAGGCTGGGAAAGTGTTCCTTTTCGGGACTTGCCTCCACGCCGCGACCATCCCAAGGTTTGTTTACTTCACCTTCCTTTCTTCGCGATCTTATGTTCGAGCTAAGGCGGAGTCATTGACATTGGACACGGAGCTTGTGCCAGAACACATCCAAAACTCGACCACTGTGGCACTACTAGTGACTCAGGATCTTGGAACATCAGTCACCGCTCGCGGTCAGTATCGACAAAGCCTAACTTGCGCCTAGTTCCTTGCTAGTAAAGTAATAACATTTTCCTGCGAGAACATAAATCATGCTGACTTTTATCTAGAAGACCACAGACATCCCCTCACCCAGAAGCCCTTCCAGACCGATCTGAGTCGCGATGGACAAACTCGTTGGATTTGTCTTGTCAGTATTAAAGTAATAGCTTTTGCTGCGAGAATATAAATCATGCTGAATTTTATCTAGAAGATCATACACATCCCCTCGCCCAGAAGCCCATCCAGACCTATCGGCGATGGACAAACTCGTTGGATTTGTCTTGTCAGTCAGCAGGGTCACACTTTCGTTGGAGCCTTTCCTAGTGCTAGGGATCCTCGCGATTCTTTTCCGTCATTTCTTGATTTGCCGACGTCAATGTCCTTCCTGCAAACTGGACAGAAACCTTGACGACTACTATCAGATCTCATATGCAACCGACTTTTCCATCCCCGTTAATCTCAATCCTTTCATAAACGATAACATGTTCCCTGCATCAGCTACCCGTATTGAAATCGAGAAATCTCTCAAAAGGCTGGAAACTAATGCCGCGTGTTTTGAGAAGATTCTCAAGCACCAGCAAAACGCTATCTCGCAGGTTGCTCTGATTCTGAAGCGGTATGAGGAAGCATATGCGAAAACCCGCTCTGAGCAGCACCATATGGAGGAAATCTTAGGCCGACACAGATCCGCCCTTTCTTCCCCCATTCGTTCCTTGCCAGATGATCTCCTGGTGGTTATTTTCCAGTTTACCTCTCCTAACGCTGCATGCAACGACCAATTTCCCTGGATCGCAACTGGTGTTTGCAGGCGGTGGAGAGCCGTTGCGCACTCTAGTAGGATTCTATGGTCTCAATTCAGCATAGACCAATTTGTAGAAGATCCCCCTCCTCATAGGCTGCCCCAAACCTCCATCTTCGCTTATTACGGTAATGCGTGGGCCTCCTCACATGTCGCTCCCGAAGTCGAGACCAAACGTAAAGGAGCAGTCGGACGCACACTTACTAAGAGCATCATCAACAAGGCGCTCGAATACTCTAGGGGATCACCCCTTACTGTCTCCTTCGACTCTTCGAAGGCTAAAGGGGATATGCGCAAGGTTGCCGTGGAGTGGTTTGACATATTCATCAATCTTGCGTCACGATGGAAACATGTAACGCTTGCTATCGAAAGTCCTCTTATCGAAAAGTTGCCTCTTATCATGGGTCGTTTATCCACGCTGGAAACTCTTGATTTCTCTCTCAGAGATGATTTCGACCTACCCCCGTTTGCAACTGAAATCTTCCGATTGGCGCCACGCTTGCGCAAAGTCGTCTGTCATTCTTCCTATACCGAGTTTATCTTTCCATGGAAACAACTACAGCAATTCTCGGTCATCGCTTTCCCCTTGTCATGGGAATATTACCGCCAAATTTTGCGCAGCGGATCAAATCTTGAGATGTTGGATCTTCAGGCGAGCTTGTGCTCGGGTAAATTTGATACCCTAGGCAAGAGGCCTGGGGACAACACGGACCCAGCGACAACACTCCCATATCTCCGTGTGCTCAAGATATGTTCGGGGTTGAACACCCTTCTCGACTTCGTTGTCCTTCCCAAGCTCACAACTGTAACTATCAGGGGCCTAGACGAAGACAACATCACACCCAGATTATCCTCCCTGATTGAAAGATCTGCTTGTGCTTTAAGAAGCCTTTCATTTACCTATGTCAACTACAGTGCTGATTTCACTCAGCTTCTCAGGGCGTGTTCATCTCTGACGTCGCTCAGCATAGCCAGTTATGAAGGTCAAGCCTTATTTGATGTAATGGCACAGTCGTCGTCGATCCTTCCTTCTCTCGAGAGTTTCATCATTGGTAATGCCTCCAATACCAGCACCAATACCATCACCTACGACTATGTGATATCAATCATGGAGATGTTGGAGGCCCGTCGGAGTTGTCTCAAAGAATTTTCCATCTGTATATGGTTTGAAGCAAGTGGATCAGAGGAGATTCAGGAGAATTCAACGACACCATCGACAGCAGGCGGTGTTGCTACGTTATTATCGCCGTCAGATAGATTGCGGCTGGAGACGTTGGTAGGTGTTGGCATGAAGATTCACATAGACAGTTTCTATCTCGGTCGGGACAGATGGAGGGGCACTGTGATTCCATGTGTGAGTCTGGGCGCAGGTGTTCAGAGCTAATATCTTCATCGGTGTTTTTAAATGTTGTTTCCGTACCTGGTCAATCTCTACCGATTGTTTACCGATGATATCCAATGTATACGTTTGTTACAGAGTCGCAATGCGCCGAGACAGCGGTTGGTTGGAATGAAAAAAAGTTTGATGCGAAGGGAATCCATGAGCGAGGGATTGCGGCTGTTTTTCTGCACCAGCCTCGTTATTCTTGTCTCATTCCCAGTCTAAGACGGCACTGATATATTGCTCAATCTTCCAGACAAAAATTTGTGTCATTTGAACGAATTCTACTCAGCGGGCTGCGGGTCACTGGCAGGCTCTGGCAGGAGAGTGCAAACTCTGCGGTCACGCGATCCTGGAAGCGGGCGCCCGGGCCGAAGTAACGGGAAGGTCCCTTTTTTCTTTTTCACCTCGTTCTGTATAGGCACCCGCGGTCAACCTTGTTGGAATCCTAGGTATTGCGCAGGGTAGACTCCAGGCTGGTAAAGCCAGATGTAAATGAACTTGTATTTATACTACTTTGCTATCATATCTAGAATGTACTACAAGGTTCTTGTCCTCTCGCGCTTACTCAGCGACTCTCGGCATAATGCCGGATTACTCCTTCTAGAGCTTTCCAGCAGAATCACAACAAACCTCATCCTTAAAACAACGCCCCTGTGTACATATGTGCATTGTAGCTGTATGTCATGCACATGAATTTGCTTTCTTTGCAGCAGACATGTTCGATGGGCTCAGAAATAATGGATTTCGTTAGTAGGCTTTGGTGAGCCTACGTCTCAATGCACTCTGGCTTCTGATTTTAAGCCCCGCCTAGTAGCCTATTTCTAATGACTGCGCGATGTGGTACAAGCAAGAGAGCCCGTTAAGCATTTCAGAAGCCGTCAACGCATTGGTAGCCAAAGATCTCCATGCTATGATTTGACACACAGCCTTTGCGAATTCCTCATGACTCAATTCATGGTCGCCATGCTTCTCCTGCTCGTTATCACCTCTGCGAGGTGCAAGGCCCCGACACACTCGCACGGATGGTACAAAGCCATAAGTCCGCCGCGGACTACCGCCCCACACCGAGATGGGCTAGCATCTCATTCTCAATCCGTCTTCACATCGAATGTTGCTCCGAACGTTCTGGAACATTGCCTTCCTCGTTCCCTTGCGCGTTTCTCCGGGGCACAGGACTCACAACCCTTTTCAAGTCGACAAAACTGTTGGTCGGCTCCTAACGGACGTTATGGGAAGGCCTTTTTTCTTGCAGGCCGACACCCCTTGGGAGATTTTTCACCGTCTCAATGAAATGGAGGTTTGTGCCTTGTTCGTTGACTGTTGATGGGTCCTTACCTTCCCACATAGGTGGAGCATTACTTTGTAGATCGTGCCAAGAAACATTTATAATGGCGTCGGTGTAGCGGACACGGCATGACTGTGCTCAACGTTTTTGAGGACCTTCCTTTTGTGGATTATGATTTCGCGCAGCCGAACGAAAGATATTGGACGTGGGACGACACGGTCATCGACAAGGCGGATGTAGTCAGGGTGCGCGTCGCACTCGTGCCTACTTGAGGAAGCTGGATCACTGGCGGGTGGCACAATTCGCCTGCGCTACACGCTGTGAGCACCACCAATGCCGCTGTCTTCGATGGGTTCATCGGCAAGAGATACGTAGGCATCCCTGAAGTTATGGGAGGTGATACCAACGGGTACGTCCTGTCTTACCTCCCATTTCTATTCTCGGACTAATATTGTCTCTCAAGCTTCTGGCCACCTAGACATGAGATAAGCGCTGTTGACGAGGGGATAGCCAACCAGACCCACGTGAACATCGCGGACTACAGGACAATTTTTAACGCGCTCGCTTACTCCGTATACGATACGGAGAAGGCGCTCCTCCCCGAGGATTTAGAGCCCTTCAATCTCTGTCACGCCACAAAAAGTTGGTTTGACACCGCGCCAGGACCAAGTCTACGCTCTACTTGGTTTGGGAATGAAGCCTGGTTGAAGATGGATGGCTCGCAGACTGGTCATGCAATCGTTACGCGAACAGATGAGTAGTGACCGGATGACCAGTGGGATTCACAAAAGGTACATGACGCTGTGGGTACAGTGTACAACACCAGGCCGCTACGACCCGTCATGGACTTGGAGAACCATTATGAGTACTGACTTGCTTCGATAAGCCAGAACGAAGCTGGGTCATTGAGGTGGAATTTGAGTTTCATCAGGAATGGACTGTGGACTTCGGTAAGATCTCTCCCTATGCGACGATCTCGTTCTTTCTCAACGTGGCACCTCAGGCATTTTGTGGCTCCGCAGGTATCAGCTATGAGGAGTACAACGTGTATCGTTTCTCCAATCCCGCTCGGTTCCCCAATGACTCCAACACGGGCGAGGCGTAGTCCGAAAGGCTTGCCCGACCGGGGTCGTCAGGTGGTGCATATACGCACCTTTATCGAGGATTTGGCGCGAAAGTGTGATTGATTTAGAAGAATCCCGGACCAGAATGTCTTGACGACGGACGAAGACATGTTGCATATACGTGTTAGTGCGACAAGGGATGTGGACGGGATGTGGATCGCCGTGGATGCTCCGACTGGGGAGGCGTTTGGTGTCGTTATGAGCGTGCTCGCGGCAGACGGCGATGCGATAGGGAGATGGTACGATAGGGCCGGACCTATGAAGTGATTGGGCAGGTGGAGATAACACCGAATTTGACGGTCATTCGGCCGACAAGTGGTGGTATTGAGATGGACTGGGTGTGGTTGGTTGAGGTTAGTTGAAGCAGCTTGCTGTTCCAACTTTCCTTCTACCGTCTCTCTGCCTGATAACAGTGATGCTTTTAGTCTTCGGTCCATGTTTGTTGACACAATCAATGGGTGATTCAGCGTTTACGCATCATGGTATCTGTTCGGGTGTGACTTCGTTGGACGAGAAACGTACAACTGAGCTGGAATGTTTCCTTTTGGCTTGGGGCGGTCCGTCTTGATGATCTAAAGGCCAACGGACGCCTGCCGGTCCTGGTCTCTACAAGTGATTCTTTGGAGTAACCTTCTTTTTCCGTTCAAAACTGTCGCGGAAGCTAACAATGGCCCAGTTTCAACCATGGTCCCTCCCCGTCCTGGATCTCAAAGGGATTCGCAGTTCAATTTGTTACCTGACACATGCTTTATTTACGTGAATACATTATTACCTATCAATCTGCGAGTAGCGAACGCTTTGCATTGTCTTATGTTTTCCTTATAACAATCCATAACTCTCCAGACACAGCAATGAAAGACGTACATTGCCCCTGCGGCGGCACTACAACCCCGAAACTGGTACTGATCGTCGACGAACAATGTGAATTTACTTGCTTTTTTTGACGCTACGCGTTCGGAAATATAAGATAAAGGATCCGATACAGAGTTCATATTTTGTTAGTCAAAACCTAGGGTGAGGTAGACCACTACAACGTATGGATTGTAGCATGGTTCTATTTAATCAACCTGCAGCTTTCCAGGGAGCTAAATAGCTCTATTGTTTCCTTATATTGCACGGTCTTACGCCATCCATGAATCCAGGAGGCTCCGGGTCAGAGTATGTTCACACAGCGAGAAAATCATGAACGACCTTCACATCAGGTGGTTTCTTGCTATCTAAGTCTAGCTCGAGCACATCACGGCCAGTGATAGCAGGTCGCGAAGCCAAAGACAAGGGAGCGATTCTATGCAATGGATTTTTATGTTACCTAAGAGGTATATGCAAGTATACCATATCATGTAAATTATTGTGCTGGCAGTACGCTACAGATTTCGAAAGAGAACCCTTCCCTAATGCACCCCTCAAGGTCGTCTAACACGCCACTTTTGAGGGCTTTGAGAGACTGTCTTCGACCGCATCTCAACTTTAGAGTTCGTAGACGCTCAACTCGGCTAGATTGGCCAATATTCCAACGCGATTGGATCATCTTCACGAACTGCCCCTTCTTTAACCTTCCACTCCTCATAACGAGATGGCGTAGTCTTGGTAAAACCACGTCGTTGGAACTTGAAGGTGTATGATCCACTGTGAGTTCTTCCAAGACTTCCGAAGTGAAGACGTCGTGCGCCACAAGTCGAACGTCTTCGAGGGTAGGCGTAGCGCGAAAAAGGTTCAGAAGGTCTTCGGTGAGAATTAGACCATTATCGAATTGTAGTACGGTGATCGGCGGTTTTGAACGATTGAGAAGATGATATATCGAAGTAAAGGCACACGCCGGCTCATCACCCTTCTGAGGACACGAAACCTTCAGAGTGGTAAGTGCAGGCAGTGTAAGTCTATCGGCAACCTGTTGGAAAACTGAAACAACTTCGCCCTCACAGGTGATCTGCGATGAGAGATCCAGTATACGTAGTTGTGCACAAACAAGAGGGAAAATGTTTCCTTCAAAATCAAACTCTTCGGAGGCGTCACCGAGTCGGAGAATGCACTCCTCCACCTGTGGGAACTCTCTCAAAACATTCAAATGATGATGTGGCTGAGAGATATTGCCGTGGAAAGAGTCATCGCATTGGACGCTTTTATACTGCCTTAACTGACGCCACGGGAGCTCAAAGCTCTTCTGAGGTTCCCTAACTTCGACGACTTCGAGAGATATGAGGCTCGGAGTGGATGCGAATAGGCGTATGGTATTACCATAATCGTCAAGATCGTCCTCTATTGTGCAATGGAGAACCAGGGTCTCTAACAATGGTAAGGACAGTTTCAGGGTGGAAATCTCGACGAAGAGGTCCGCAGGAAGGTGAAGAGAAAGCTTTCGGATGCGGGCGGAGGATGAAGATAGGACGGTGATCAAGTATGCAGGCAACTCGTCCGCCGCAATCACGGGAAGGCCGTAGATGGAAATGGATAGTGGGTATCTTTGGGAGCGGTCCAGATGCAGGTGAAGCCGTTTCAAATTAAGATCATCACTGAAACCATTGTCATCCATGGGCAGAATATTAATGGAAGACCACAACTTTGGGAAGGATAGAGCGATACTTCTCCACTTGGCCGAGACACTCGAAATAGACCACGGTGAATATGCCACGGAATTAACATCATGCAACAGAGTACCCGCGTCCGCAGCAGTCTGTGCACGCTCGATAGTTCCAAGAAATATTTTGCAAAGAAGCTCGGGTGGAAAACCCCGAATCGGACTGATTATTCTTTGGCATTCATGGATCGCCTCTGAGATGCGCGCCCTCTCCTGGTCCAGTATATCCATCTTATCCCTCAATTGCTTCTCCAACACGAGTGAAAAAGCGTGAAGACTGGATTTCTCCAAGTCGAGACGGTGGAGATACTGCTTGTAAGAAGATATCATCGCCGATAATGTGTTCGCTTGGGAGGGCAAAGGCAGGTCGTTCGTACGCGTTAGACGCGTCCAGTCTGGGTTGTCGGAGAGCCGTGTAACGGGGGCAAAGTTGTAAGAAGGAAGATGATGGTTGGGACATGTACATCCCGTGCACGGTGCCCAGCCAGAAATTTTTGTCATGATTTCGCAATGATTTGGTCACTTGGTGCCGCTGAAAGAAATGAGTACGTTGCGCCATGGAAAAAAGAGAAGTAATTATACCAAAATTCAATATAAGCACGGCTTCTTGAGCTCTGTGGGGTGGGTGATTCGAGCGTACTGTCACTGTGCAGTTTCAGCGCAGCAACGACTCGGATGGACGGGCACGACGCACGTAGTCGTAAAGTAAAAGAATTCCCACACCGCCCGACTTTGGGGTTTCGACCGCCGACTTTGATTCTGTTTAGGCAAATATAAACTTGGTAATGGACGTAGGAACCGTATGGCTAGGTCGACGAAGCAGAGTGGGGATGGCTAGTGATAGTCGCGGATGTAACCACGAACAAATTATTCAAATAATTTCAAATTTGACCTGCCCGAATGTGCACGTGATAACGGACGAACCGGACCGTGCCCAACGTTCCCAGGGTCAGCACTGAGCAAGGCCCAAGAGACTCTTTTTGATGCCCCAGTATAAATGCGCGACTATCAATGCACAATCCTGGCTTACTTCAAGCATCCTGGGCCCTAAGAGTGCAAAATACTTACCTGAGGGACTGGCTACTCCATCCGAAAAACTTGAAGAGGGGCTCCCCTTGAAGTAACCAAGAAGTAACTTATAACTTATAAGTAGAGGGAATGCTTTTATTCTTCCTCGCGAAAGTATAAAGCTGAGGGACGTTGTTGGTCTTTTGTTGATCATGAAACAGGTCACTGGCGACGCAAATATACGCCTATAACAGTTTTGATCAGAAGAGCCCAAGGGACAGTTGGAACAGAACAGAGGACGACGGGACCGCCTGCACAGAAAATATGTTTTCTTTCATTCTGCTATTTAAAAAATCCTGAGAGAGATAAAAGACAAAGTACAACCAAAAAATGCCAACCCTCCATGCGTGCGACGTGATATTCCGAAGAGAGAGCTGCCTTTGACGATATAGTTGTCAATCAGAGTCGAGGCAACGAAGGCAAAGGTGGTCTTAATGCCAGAAAAGACGAAATTCGGTTCTAGCCCAAAGCGGCCATCGTCCTGATAAGCGGCGCGAATATACGCTGAAAAGTACGATAGCTGAGCACATATATCATCTCGGACACGAAAAGTGTCCGGTTACGAGAAGCTTCCGTGGCGGTATCGACTACCTAGACTTTCGAGTGAAAGATAAAAGTCTGACCCCCGTCCTTGATACTTCAACGCCAAGAATACCACTTTTAGTCACGTAGGCCAAGAACTGGCAAGCGAATCGTCTAGGCTCTCTGGCAGAATGCTCGTCGAAGATGATATCCCCGGATTCATCTATCTGTGCAGTAAGCATCTGAATGATTGGAGGTAAACAGTTCATCAGACCGGTAGATGTTACTAAGTACTGTGAAATCAGCACCCTAATTCCAGACAAGAAGTACATCCGTGGCGGTTGTTGTCTCTTTTCTCTCCGACGAAGGTACGACCGAGCATTCCCAAACCAGAAATTTGAGGGATTCCGGGCAGGCGCTCATACGGCTAAATCAGTACTATGGTTGATACTAAGAACACGCTCCAAATGTTGAAATGAAGAGCGGCGAACAGAGAAAAAGACTGTGAACCTTGAGAGAAAAATCAGTAAGACTCCCATTGAATATGGCTGTCATGTATAACACAAAACAAGATTAAGGTAGATAGAAATTGTGAAGCTGAATATGCCCAAAGGCTCGACGCGACTGAGTATAGAGTAATTGGGCGGAAAACAAGCAAGCCACGTGGGCGTTCGTCTTCCATTGCAAATTCGATGCCCCTTCTCTTCTGACCACCACCACCATGCGCCCTCATCGATATCCTTCCTGTATCGCAGGTGCCCGTCGCCGAAGCCCCTCACTGTTCATTCAAGAACGAATATCAGGTTAGGGTATCTTCGACCCACAAGGCTCTCGGGTATCTCCTTCAGGCCCTCCGTGCTCTACTGGCAACCTATGGTACTAGACTTCGGTAAAGGGAAGGAAAATATTCGTGGGACAGAAGGCTGTAAATCTCCAGGCACGTAACCTCTGTCTCAGCGTTTGTTGAAGAATCCGACCCGAGAGGCATTTTCGTGCAGGTTGTTGTGCATCATCTGGGTTCTCTTCGCTGGCTAGCACGCTGTAAAAGGCGGGCCCGTTGCTTAGTGAGTGACCTTGTGCGCCCAGTGAAGTCTTTCTTATCAATATACAAGGTATTAGAGGAAGAGTTGCCGCCACTATCATTCATCACTGCAAAGGCGAAGATTTTTCATTGCTGTGCCACAGTCCGGGCCACCTTGCCACCGAAGACAATATCAGACTTGTTCTAGCATTGTCCTAGCCGCTGTAGCTTCGCTTGGTCTACAGTATAAATTCCTTTCTCGGCAACCACTGCGCTTTGATATTCCTACCCCGACCCGTCCGTTTGCACATCAATGGATATCAGCACGAATCCATCATTTTCGCGCCCAGCCTTCAGTGATTGGTGGCTCGCAGGAAAGCAGTGGAATGCGCCCACGTGCTGCTGTGTAACTTGGGAGATCGATGAGTATGGTGGGAGAAAGAGAATGCATACCTGGAGATGCTTAACAACTCGTACATCCCCTTTCTCATCGGAATCTTGATAATCGCTGACTCCTTGCTCCGATAGATGTCAGCACAAATAGAACAGTCGTGAGTGTGCCACGTACACCGTTTCTTTTTCACGAATAAATTTTCTTTACAGCCTTATGTGGGTTCGCGTTATTGGCATCTCATAGATACGTCCCAATGGACTCCATACAATCCACACCCAGTATACCGGTCGGCGCGTCGGGTGAGTTCAATCTTCGATTTTTAGTAGCCGACTTGTGTACTGATGCAGGTCCTATCAGTATTGCTGATATACGTTCCTGGCACCGCCGCCGTCAATAGGCGTCTCTTTCTTCGGGTTTAGATGAGATACATATGAGGGTTTTTTTAATTTTACAATGACTCATTCCACAGCAATATATATTCCGTTGTTCCGATGGTAACCACTTCCTGTTGCCCAAATCTTATTTTCCGTGCGTGTGTCCATTGCATACAACCGCTTTTCTCTTGAGTACTGCTGTTTAATGCGCAGCTTTCCGCTACAAAAATATACCTCGACTCGTCCGACCATGTTGCTCCGACATTGGCCTCCAGCCAACTACAGCGGTAGAAATAGCAAGAATGCTGTTCATCTGATATCGTGAAAATGAACATGGCTGGTCATCGTGGTTCAGCGCCAATTCTCCTCTGAGCGCCTGGCTCGGAACTCGGATCGCCTCGTACTGACACTACCCACTCACCTTCGCCGTATGACAGCAGCCTAATCGTGGGTATTTCCGAGCCCCCTACCGTTGGCCATTCCGATGAACTAGATGAGGGGCCACTGCGGTAACAACTTTTCCCTTGACTCGAGCCTGCTGTGAAGGACGGGTGACGGTCATGTTCCCTGCCGCATCGACTACATAAGTCGCCTGAGGAATGGCGGACAAAATCATCACCAACTCGACCCTCGCTACTCACTCATCACTCATCAATTACCATTTCATCATCGACCAAGGAATGGCTCATCACCTAAGAAACATTCACGAAAGGAAGTGGATCCCACAAGCTTCATGGTCGCTCGACGAAGTATGTTGGTGCGATTTCTTGCAGAATGGACAGACGTTCATCGGGCGCTACAAATGCCTCATCGCTCGTACGCTTACCCCTGACCATGTCCTGCTCATCGCTGACTTGGTACCGCAGATATTAGCACCGCCGACAGTCAGGTAAGTCCACCCTCCCGACTGCCGGACTAATAACCCGCTCATCAGTCCCACAGCCGTGGAACAACCCGCAACTATGGTGCTCAGTTTAGAATGGTTTACCACCAGCCCTAGCGTATGCGTGCACGCCTTGTCCCCACGTTGAACAGCTATTCACCGCGTCTACTTATAGCTCGCGGCGTGGTTGAGCCGATTCCTTATCCTCGGTCGTTTGACCGCTCTACACATATAATAATTTTATCTTTTCAAATAATGTTGCGTTAGGGTGTTTTCGCTTATCTTCCACCGCTTTTTTGTTTTCGCAATGCTTTCGATCTCGTTCATATTCGGACGTTTACCATATTGGCTTGTTAATATCTCTCACCACGGACCCTACATCGCGCCTTGTAGCATAGATATACGTGTAACATGTAGCCTATGACATTGCCATTACTATGCCCTATTACATCGACACAGTGAGCCTCCAATTCGAAACTTCCAGAAGGTCAACCACACGAGACTGCGCGACATACCTTCTTCACGCGAAACAGATGGAGAAGCCAGGTTACTAGTATACTCTCCCCTCGTGTATTACAGCTTTTTTTTACAGCGGACAGACCAGAGAGAAGCTCTTCCTCTCCTCTTACACTAGGATAATTTGAATAAAATAACTTTATACTGATTCGCGAAGTTTAAAGTTCGAGTCTAACGTTCCTATGGATATTCCTGTATCTAATGACGGCCGAACGAGCGAACGCAGCATATCCTGAGCCCTTCTTTTTCCTTCGTCCTTTTAAATTTTTGTAACGGCAACTTCCGGTATTTGCCGCATCGGCATTTCCTTGCCCGAATCCTCCGAGCCCTGTGACTCGGACCAATCCTCGACTCCAGTCCAACTCTTCTCCCGGTGTTCTATCTTCGCTCTCTATCATGCAGCATCGCGACAAGGAGAAGAAATATAGATATATGATGTTGTGCGACTCTCGAGATAATGAAGATGTCAAGAGTAAGACTCGGACAGCTGTGGACGACAAGAGCAGGCCCCTTGGATTGTCACTACACCCGACACTGACGCGGGAGAAACTCGATGCTGTTTAATACCAGTCACTGAGTCAGGCGGAATATGTTTCATTACATAATAGAACGCACTGACCAATCTCCCGCTGGCGCTAAGTTGTTCATCAGCGACCGGCGTAATTGAAAGTAAAGATTCCTAGGTCTGTCCGTGGCCTTCCTTCATGATTTCTATCAAACCATTTAACCAAAAACAGATGCACTCAATTCAGATGAAGTTTTGACCTACGGGGAGCTCTACTTGATAGTCAATTGCGGGGTCGTTGAAAAAAGTGGAAAACCCCTACTCTGCTCCCTTCGAACCTCACTTCTTGCGATCAAATCCCGGAATTCGTTCCATACTGTATTTCCATCTTCATCCTGTTGCCTCTATCGAACCGTTTCCGTGGACCCCTTCATACACGGCGGTAATACTCCCTTGACAGGACCTGGCCTTCTCATTCCCTGTCGCGACGCGTATTTATCACACAACACCTTCATACATCTAAGGTGTTAAGATAACTGTTGTTCTCGCTCGATCAAAAATCTTTGCTCACTTCGCACTAGGCGACGCTCGTTATTTTCTAAGTCAGTGATAAGGCATCGATCGATGGCCCGAACCGGTCGCTGTGACTCCGCGCTAGCTTTGCATTCCAGCGTCTACTTAGTACGGAATCCGGACCGCGCTTTGCACAGCACTGCCATTTCGCCTTCTTGACATCTCTCCAATCAAGATACATTCCGAACAATGCGCCGTTGGTTCAACTTTCCGATGAGCGAGATGAGAGGGCGACGCGGGAACAGCTTTCCGCTTGACTCAAGCCTGCTGTGAAGGACGAGTCACGGTCGTGTGAGGACTATTTAAGCCACCTTGAGGAATGGTGAAAAGTCATTATCACCAGCCCAGCTCCGAGTCGTGTTTTATTTCTTCATCGTCACCTACCTTTGCTGATAAATGGCCATTCCTGGAGGACATCTCGGAAGAATGTGGGCCCCGCAATCTTCATGGGCACTCGGCGAAATATGCTACTATACGTTCGTTCAGAACGGACGACAAATGCTCATGCGCTACCAATGTCTCGTACCCCGTACGTATAATCCCCTTGAAGTTTTGGTGCAACGACTGAATCGACCCCGCAGACATCAGCACTAACAACAGTCCGGTAAGTCTGCGCTCTCGACCGCGGGGCTAATGAACCGCTCATTGGTCCCACAGCCGTGGAGCAGCCCGCATCTCTGGCGCGCAATTTAATGTGGCCACGACTGACCAGAGTGTATGTACGTACATTGTCCTACAGTAAACAGCTGCTGACGGCGGGGTGGATAGGTCGTTCCGTAATTCGCGGCCTTGACCTGACTTCAATTCACAAACCTACTATAATTTCATCGCTCTAATATCGCATGGGACCGGACCTATCTTACTGCTTTCCTTCGCATTTGCTCTAAATTTTGCTTTCGTATTGCTTGAAATTAGAAATAGGACACTTACTATACTGGCATTGCTTTATATCAAACGAGGAACCTGTAATCATATCTTGTAGCGTAGACTTTCGTGTAGTTGAACAATGTCATTATCATGCACATCGTAACATCTGATGAGCTACTTTTCAAAGCATTGAGTGGACGGACCACACATAATCGCGCTGCGCTTTCTACAAGCGCAGTCTACATGATATTGTACAATGCATTATCGTTTATGCATACAACAGCAGACCGTGAACAGCTACTATACAGCTGCACAAGAGAAGCAAATGATGAGAATAATGCACGGCAGCGGAATGGAAACCTTAGACTTACGCATCATCATAATACATTGGAGGATGCTATAACAACTATACCGATCCCATGAGCCTGCGATTCAAAGCGTGGGGAGACAAATTACTCACGCATACCACTTCCAGATCTCTTTATATTATACTCAAAATCATCCCCGGACAAGATGAGCACGTCTCCGTGCACCATATGAATCGAAAGGTCACCCGCATCTGCGACCTTCTTTTTCCGAGGCGAACTTGGTTTAGCGATCGATGGCTCAGCGTCTACCGTAACCTGCTCTGTTCCATCCTCGGCCTTGAATGTCAGCAAGCCTTCTAGCGAAGGGAGCTCCGCCACGGCACGACACTGATGCAAGAAAATCTCCACCTCGCACCCAAGAGAGAGGATACCCACCAAACACTGTTTTGCACGTAAGACCTGACTGACGGCTCCGGTCTCGTGGGCCTATAACAATGCATCTTAACGCTTGCTATAAGTACCTGAAAAAGAGCCTACCTTGAACTTCGCTGATCCTTTAATGAACCAGGCAAGCACCTCGACTCGCTGTATATCCATCCCGGACGGGAACTCCCCATAGCCAACGGCAGAGTCACTTATGACCTCGCTAGCTTCCTTAACACTCTCTGGCCAGTCCTCCCTATTTCCCACAAAGGCGCAAGTGTAATAAGGACCTGTTCAGTCATCAGCACAACACCGGATATCCAAAGGAGCAGATCGACCCACCATCACGACCACGTATGAGCTCCACCCCCTTGCCTTGCAGTCCTACCCACAACTTGCTTGCATCCTCTTGTAGCGGGGGATAGTTGCCTGTGAATATGTGTTTCACCAAGCGAGATGCCGAGAGTGGATACATATAGGTCACTGTCCCGTCTTCCCATGTCGTCGCCGTGATCCCAGGAACAGACGCCATTTCATGCGGCCGCGCCATCGGCATCCGGTCATTACGCCCACGAACCTCGTCCAAGGATAAAGCTTTAAGAAATTCTGGTTCCCTATCCTATTCTCACGACCATCAGCGTTGTGAAAAAGAAGGATATAAGAACAGCTTTCACACACCTTACACTTCTCACTCAAACACCTTCTCCACTTCCACCCATCCTCCCGATTAACCCGACCACATCCCCGGCACCACCATCGCTCCACAGCTCTCATGCCTATGCCAAGACCTGGACACTGATCTCTCACGAACTTATCCTCGAGGCCTTCGACAACTTTCTGCTCTGACCACCAACACCCCTTGGCCACAGTCTCGTCCTCGATCTCACCATACTCCTCGTCGGCCACCCACCGCAATCGTGCGCGCCACATTGTTCTCTTTCCTCCGTCTGTGCATGTCCTCGAAACAATGCCTAGGTTTCGGAAATACCCCAACGACGCGTAGCCGTATCCTGGCAACGGCACGAACAACAGCACTGGAAAATCGGTGTTGGCAAATTGCTGTACTTCTGGTAGATCATCGATAACGATCTCTTCAGTTTCAGCCTTCGGTGCTACATTATCGGGTAGATCTGCCTGCTGGGGAAGCGCAACATTATTGTTGGTCAGCTGTTGAATGTCCGGACTGATGGCTTGCAGAGGCTCGTGAATACCGGAATTCGATTCGGACGCATCGCCGATTTCTTGCGGACCAGAATGCAAACCGTTCGGCTCATGACGCGCCACATCAGTATTGACGATTTTCTCGGCCTGTGGTTGCTGTCGAAGGATGCCGTTTTGTCCAGCTTCACGGGTATTGGAGACGTATCCGGCTCCCTCTTCACAAGGAATGTCGGATTGTGTCGTATTAGGCAAGTTCCGCTCTTCCTCCGACTGAGAAGACAGAGAAGGCGGTTGAGGGATCGTATTTGCATTATGTTCTCCCTGGAGAAACATGCCCAGAGGCGACGGCTTCATCGTTGAAGGAGGAAGAGGGTCTACCCTTGTAGTGGATGACACAATTGTCAGTGGAGGCAGGGGCGGAGAAAATGGTACTTCGTCCAGCATGTATGTATCCTCGCAAGGGACGTTCAACGGGTGGATATCATGTATCCTTGGCGAGGGAGCGTACAGGGAATCCGGGCTCGATGGACGCGATATCTTAAGCAGATTATCGGGGGGTGGAGTTGCAGAAGGAACGTATAACGGAGGTGAAGAAGATCTCTTCGAAACAAAAGGCATTGGTCCTCCAGCAGGTTGTGGTCTGAAGGGGTACATCAAGTCCGCTTCTTTCTTGATGATGGGAGCGGGCGCAGCAGTTGAAAATCGAGGTAGTGGTGGGGGGTTAGGAGGACGGCCAGAACTTGGGTGGCCTTTGAAAGGGTCAGGAGGCTGGAACCCCATTCCTTGGGAAAGTTTGTCCGTCATATAAGCAGTCAACGAGGTCTTTTTAGAAGAATATAGCTCCAAGCGCTCGCTATACATGTTTGACGAAGATTCCGTCTTTCGATAAGGATGATCCCTTTGATCGTAGAAGTGACGACGAGCAGAGGTTGCTGGAAATGACGATGAAGAGCGATTATAATCGCCGCCAGCTGAAAGGCCTAGGTGTGATCGACCACGTACTTGTGCATCAGCGTGAGTTGGCCAGGAAGCTTCTATAGAGCGCGGTTCGTGTATGTGCAGTCCCGGTGGGAGAGGGTTTGATGTAACTGAAGTTGATAAAGGAGGAAGTATGCTGCTACCTGCGGCGCTGCGAATCTTCTTGAAAGACGGCAATCCGCTCTTCGATGGACGCGACGTTGAAACTCCGGGTTTATGCTCCGGAACCTGGGACTGATGATGTGACACAGGAGCGGGAGAAAACGCTTGTAGGCTTCCACGCGCTGGTGAATGTCGTCTAGAGTCACTCGTTTTACCGGATCCAACTGGACGGCCGGAGAAAGGATCATGACGCGGATCCTTTGCCACAGATGACAACGAAGAGTGTCCTTCAGGTGAAGGGTAAGTCGGTCGTCTGCTGCCCGTCTCTCGCGGATAATTATCCCGCTTGTTATCCCAGTGCTTGTGATGATGTATAGGGGATCCCGACCGTTGGCTGAATCTCCTTTGAGGGTAATTATCCCAGTTGCTATCCCAGTACCTAGAATGATGCAGAGGAGGTCCCGATCGTTGACTCAACGTCTCTCGTGGGTAATCATCCCGCTTTTGGTCCCATTGCATTGTGCGAGGTGGAGGTGTCGATGACCTGAAGGACGGAAGAGAAACATGATTGCTGCCAAATAGGAATGGGGCTTGCTCCACGTCGATGATCGTTTGATCTCTTGATACAACAGATGGCGAAGGCCTAATCGCTACATCAGGTTTGTGTAGACCCGGAGGCGGTGGCGAGGTTCTCACAACTGGCGGGAACGATGGAGTAGATGAGATATTAGTATCCCTACGAACGAGATCTCCGAAAGACGTGTGCTGCGAGACTCGACCGGAGGCCTGTAAATTACACGTCTTCAGTGGCTCATGGATGGACAGGCCCGGTAAAGAACTGTCCGAAGTCGGCATTTCTGTAACTTGCGTTGATGAAGGATGAGCAACGGGATTTACGCCACCAGGAAAGTCGTCGGAAGAGGAGGATATGGGGTTCGATGCATGAGTCGTCGGGATTTCGGATTCTAGCACCGGAGTAGAAGGATGGGGGTCTACCAAGTTGATGGGAGAAGAAACTGGCATGTCTTCAGGTGGCAGTTGGGGCGCCTCTGGTACATCCAGAGGGATCAAAGAATCGATTGGTGCAGACTGACGACTGCAGTCTCTTGTGCTGCGATGCTACATCAGATATTCGGTGTTGAAAATACGAAAAAGGCGGTACAAACATGGATAGTTCCACTTCTCCGTCATCCTGTATCGCAATACCGATGGCACTCTCTTGATCTACGAAGATCGTAGTCACCATATTCAGCTTGGACGTCAATATCATCAAGTCGGTCTTGTTCTAAAAGAAATCAGCCTCGGAAACCAGCGCTAAAACGAACATTGGACGTACACTAGCCCACAGGCTGGGTGTGTTACCTGAAGGAAATTCCAGGGGAGGCAGAGACGCGGGTCCGAGAGACAAGGATTCCACTGTATCAACATTAGAGTTAAGTAAGGGATGCAGAGCAAAGCAGGGCGCTTACCTTGTTCAGACTTCACAGGCCCGCTCCGCCTCTTCTTCGATGGGCTACCGTCAACGGAGGCACGACGCTTCCTCTTTGCTGGAGATTTTGACGATACTAGGTCTTTTGTGTGATCCTTTCGTGGAGTGGCCGTAGCGCCTGAGCAGGGTTCTGTCTCCGCGTCGATGACAGTGGTTTGATCGTCCATCACTGTTTCTGATCCCTTGGCGACATCGTTCGCAGTCGTACGCCGTTTTGCAGGGGACTTCGTTTGGGGAGAGGCGGGCGTCGCCGTGCCCGCCGTATCTTTATTCACCCTCGCAGGTCCGCGCTTTCTTGGAGTTTTGGGAGAATTGGACTGGGATGCCGCCTTCGCCAAGGAATCGTCTTCTTCGACTTTTACAGCTGTGAAACAAGTAAAACCAGTGATATAAGCAGTAATCAGACGCAGACTCACGCGTTGATGGGTCCGATTTTCGTCTCCTTGCGGTTTGTGGCAAATTGGCTTGGGATATTATCTTCACCGGGGCTTCTGCTACTACTGCTTTCACAGCTGCGAAATAAATGGAACCAGCGCTTTACATGGCAGAGAATAGCAGACTCACGCGTCTGTGCGTCCACTTTTCGTTTTCTCGATGTTCTTGGCAAATCGACCTGGGACATTGCTTTCGGTGAGGCGTCACCTTCGACTTTTACTGCTGCAAAGTTGGTGAATCCATCGAACTGTCTGGCAGCCAACAACAAGCTCACGCGTCGGTGCATCCACTTTTCGTCTTTTCGCTGGGCTTGCCGGACCAGTGGGGGTCGCTTCTTCGATGTTGATACAGGTGCCGGTTCGGCTGCTGATATGGGTATGCCCTGAACCGCGATGCATGAATAACGAGGACGAACCTTTAGTTCGTTCGATGTCGTGTTTCTTCGACGTCGTCGTCCTCGAAGAGCGACGTCGATTCGCACTTGTGGACTGCATTTGACTGACTCCATCCTGAGTCGGTGGCACTGTTGCTATCAAGTACAGTCGAGATGCAGATATGAAGATGTTCACCTTCCTCAGCGGCTATTTCCTCCACAGCTTTATCTGCTCCTACCGAGCGAGCAGTGTCTTCCGTGGCACTACCAGTCAGGCTCACTTTTGCCGCTACATCTCCCGCTCGAGTGCTACGCGTGCGACTATTGGATGAAGTTCCCGGAACAGCAGAAATTATGGACGTCGTCGTGGCAGACGCTCTTCGTCCCATTTCGATGTCGCTGGAGGGAGTTCTTCCGTATTGCAGAGAGCCTCAGGATGTAACAAGATGAAGCATGGGGTATAATAACCAAGATTATTGCCGACTGGAAATCTGAACGTGATGGGGGTTGCTGTCATGATGGATGAGTGGGGTTAGGGTTGAGATCAGATCACGACGGAGCGGCGGGCCGCTAGTCCCGTTTCTTGATATGCGCTGACTTTCGGTCCGAAGTCCGTCTCTATTGACTCTTGAATGCACCGTGAGAGTCTGCTTGTCTCTGGACCTCGTTGAGACCTCGTGCTAGTGCAAACTCCTCCAGAGCACGGAGCATGAACTAGGTCACCCAGCTTGTACTCAACTCCTTTTGAGAAGACATCTTCTCATTCAATCTTGGTATGATGTCCATTTGTATGATAAACATCGAACGATGGACTCATCATGATATCCACATCTCGTTACACAGGCCCAAATAGTCATGTATACCAACTCGATGTGGGCACCTTGCTCTGAATGCCCGTGTCCAAACCATCACTTGCCATCCTGCACCTTCACTGTCGAACTTTCTCTCTCCGATGATCCTGAGTGGATGCATCTCACACGTTCAAACAACCCACCTTCACAGTACGAAGAGATGGTACTATCTACCATGATATCAGCATACGACGAGCAGATTCAAGGCATCGAGTTGGAGAAATCCAATCTTGAGGCCTTTTCCCTCACCCTGAAAGCCCAGATCGTCGCTGTTTCCCAAAAGATTGAAGCACTGGGTGAGGAGGACGCGCGAGTCATGGAGGCAGTTCGCGAAAGACGGGATCTCCTCAGTCCTGTCCGGCGTCTCCCTCTGGAGGTACTCAACCATATTTTCCTTAATACCATCGATTTTCCAGTGCCTAGAACACCGATCGTACATAACGCGGTGAAGGAGGAGGCTATGGAGATTTCCCCCAATTGGAAGTTCAATGCCACAGAGAGCTCGTTATGGTCGATTACGGGGGTTTCTACCAAGTGGAGGAGCGTGTCTCTGTCATCCCCAAGACTCTGGTCTTATGTCAATATTATGATCACCGACTCAAATTTCGCAGACTATTCCTATATTCGACAACTTGGACTACAGTTGGACCGTTCAGCAAAACACCCCTTGTCGATATCGATATGCCATATTGCGGAGGAATCTACTGCAGAAGCTCTTCCTCCGCAGTTGGTAGCTATCCTGTTCTCGTTTTCCACTTGTATTCGAGAACTCCACCTTTTTCTTCCCTGGACCCTGTTCTGTCAAATGGCCCCCTTGCATCTATCGCTGCCATCCTTAGAGAACTTGATTATCCTTTGCACAGATGGGATATATCCCGTTGAATCTCTTAACCTACGTCTGCTTTCCTTCGCTCCAAGACTGCAATCGCTAGAGGTCGTAGATCTTGTTGATCCGCAGGAAAGATTTGAGCTTCCCTGGCGCCAGTTGAAGACGTATCGCAGCGACCACACATATCAGCCTGTCTACCCTTTCAGACATATTGGCCCTCGGGCGCATCATCATTTGGATGTTCTCAGAAAGCTTCAGCAAGTGGAGGAGTGTGTTCTGAGATTCGGCGATAGTTCTGAAGAGGATGAATTCGGAAACGAGGTGTACCCTCTAATCTGCCCGCAGCTGCATATGCTGGATATCTCGTCTTGGAACATTGATTATGCCGAACAAGATTCTGTCTTCCAACAAGTTGCCGACAGACTTGTCTTGCCTGGACTATCCGTTCTGAAGGTCGCATGCTCCCAAAGAGACAACTTCGAAACGCCAGACGTTTTTTCCTCGATATGCCATCTTCTCCAGCGTTCACAATCCCCGATTACCGTACTACACTTTGACCATGGTCGAATCCTCACCAAAGATTTACTACAACTCTTCCGATCCGCACCCACTCTTGAAGATTTGCGCCTGACACGCTTGGGCAATGGTGTCTTCACTCAGAAGGTCATAGATAAGCTCACTGTAGACCTTGCTTCTTCGGAGGACTTGGTTCTCCCCCACTTGCGCACTCTGTATATGCCTGGTGAAGCTGTCAAAATTCCAGATCTTGTGCATATGGTCCGGTCTCGTAGAATTAGTGACTATTCCGGCCGGTTTAACCGTTTACAAACTCTTAGATTGTGTGGAAATTTCCCAGACTCATGCCCTGGCCTTGACACTGCAGTCTCTGACTTGAAGCACTATTATGCCGAAGGATTCTCCTTCGGGATCTGTCACATTAATCCACAATGACTACACAGTGTCCCGTATTAGTATATACATTTTTTCAATCTGCAATTAATCTCTTGTCCTCTCGCCATCGTTGTACTACCGGATAATCTATGATTTTAATGAACGAGCTATAATGAGGAAGACAACGACTATCAGAGGAGAATTGTTATTACGGTTTCGTCTTCCACCAGGACACCACGGACTTCCAAACGACCCTTCCACTCCACAGACAAGGTGAATCCACAACTACCACGCGCTGACACCAAACAGAAAACGGCGGCGGTCAACTTGACAGTCTCTCTGCCTATTCACTTGGTGGAATCACATCTTCCAATCGGCTGTTGTTAAATATTGAACGGCGTCTTTGGGCCACGCATCAACAGTCTCTGGATGAAGAATCTGGGCTACAGTAGGCTGCCACTGAACACAGCGTGTTCAGGTCAGCTTAGAGCGCGTCCTTCGGTGACGGTCGCGCGACCCTTACAACATTGCAATCAATCCAGTCCACTAGTGGTAGGGGTGGACAATTTATCTCCGTCTATTGTCGCTGTAACTGGACAATCAGAGGGTATATCAGACCGCTGGTTTCTTTCTTTCGCGATGAAGGGAATGCAGCGAGTAAGTACTATGTAAGCTGACTTTCTTTCGGTCCGAAGTCCGGCCCTGTTGACTCATGCAGCGTGAGAGTTCTTTCTCTGTACGACTACTACTACTACTACCACTCTCACGTAGCACCTCACACTGGTGCAGACTCTTCCAGAGCTCTGAACGTGAATAAAGTTCGCCCAGCTTGCACTCTTGACTCTTTTCGAGAAGACATCTTTGCTTTCAATCTTGGTAAAGTGTCCCATTTGTACGATAAACAATGGACTCATCATGTCGTCCATCTTGTCGCACAGGTCAACCAACCATGCATACCAACTCGATATGGGCGCCCTGCTCCGAATGCCCGTGTCCAAACCATCACTTACCATCTTGCACCTTCGCCGTCGAACATTCCCTCTCCGATGATCCTGAGTGGATGCACCTCACCCGTTCGAACAACCCTCCTTCACAGTACGAAGAGACGGTACTGTCGGGCATGACATCAACATACGATCAGCGGATTCAAAGCATCGACATGGAGGAATCCAATCTCGAAGCCTTCTCGCTCTCCCTGAAAGCCCAAATCGTTGCAGTCTCCCAAAGGATGAACGTGCTGCGCCATGAGCGCGTGCGAATCACAGAGGCAGTCTGTGAAAGCCGGAATCTACTTAGTCCTGTCCGGCGCCTCCCTGTAGAGATACTCAATCACATCTTCCTTGATACCATCGATTTCCCAGTGCCCAGAGTGCAGATCGTACGGGAGGAGGGAGAGGAGCCCACTGAGCGGGACGGTGATTGGGAGTTCAAGCCTACAGAGAGCTCCCTGTGGTCGATTACGGGGGTTTCTAAAAAATGGAGGAGCGTCTCTCTTTCATCTCCAAGACTCTGGTCCTACGTCAATATCATAATCACGGAGTCAAATTTCAAGGACCATTCTTATATTCGACAGCTTGGTCGACAGTTAGACCGCTCGGGAAAATATCCTTTATCAATTTCGATATGCCGTATAGTGAAGGAATTTTCTCCACAAGATCTTCCTCCGCAGTTAGTGGCTATCCTGTTCTCATTTTCCAGTTGCATTCGAGAGCTCCATCTCTATCTTACCTCATCCATGCTATCGCAAATGAGTGGCATGCGGTTATCCCTACCATCTTTGGAATACTTGATCCTCCTTTGTCAGGATAGGGTTGTTAGAACATCCGAGAACTTGCGCCTGTTCTCATACACTCCGAAACTACAATCGCTCGAGGTTATAGATTGGCGGGATGGCCTCGAGCTTCCTTGGAGCCAATTAAAGAAGTATCACAGTGACCATAGGTACATATCTACCGTTTTTCATGGTCCTCGGACGCATCATCATCTCAACGCTCTGAGAAAGTTCCAACAAGTGGAGGAGTGTGCCCTAAGGTTGAGTGGTGCTTCATCGGCGCAGGGATTTGGGGACGATGTGTATCCCCTCGTCTGTCCACAGTTGCGTGTGTTGGATCTTTCATCTTGGAGTATGAAGCATGCGGCAACGCAGTCCGTCTTTCGACAAGTCGCTGATAGACTTGTTTTGCCGGCGCTTTCTGTGTTGAGAGTCGCATGCTCTCAAAGGGGCTATTACGAAGTGCAGGAGGCTTTTTCCTCGATATGCCATCTTCTCCAACGTTCACAATCCCCGATTACCGTACTACACTTCGACCATGGGGTAGTTCTCACCGAAGATTTACTAGGACTCTTTCCTTCTACACCCACTCTTGAAGATTTGCGACTATCTCGCATAAGCTCTGATACCTTCATAAATCAGGTCGTGGAAAAGCTGACCTTGGACCATGCTTCGTCTCCGGAGGACTTGATTCTTCCCCACTTGTGCACTCTGTATATACCTAGTGGAGGACTCTCAGTCTTAGGCCTTGTGCGTATGGTCCAGTCTCGTAGAATTAGTGATAATTCCCGCCGGTTTGACCGTCTACAAACTCTTAGATTATGTGGTAATTTTCCAGACCCGTGTCCTCCCATTAACTCTGTATTCTCCCGCCTCAAGCAGTACTACGCCGAAGGATTCTCTTTCGGTATTTGTCGCATTATGGAATGATAACTACGCAGTTTTTACGTTTTTCTTTGAGAGCGAAACAGATGTCTTGTCTAGATTTAATCTATTGCCCTCTCGCCATTGTTGTACTAAGGAACACCGAATAACCCATGCTTTTAATAAACAAGTTATAAGGAAAACAGTGACTATCAGAGGAGGATTTAGTTCACGGTTTCATCTTGAACCAGGGCACCGCCAACCTCCAAACGAAGTCAACACCCTTCCAACCCATAGACAAGGCAAAACCACAGCCGCTACGCGTTGACACCGAAATCAGAAAACGACGGCCGTCAACTTCACCCATTCCCTCTGCCCATCCGCACGTCATGGATTCACATCTTCCAATCGACTGTTGTCATTGCTGAACAACGTCTTCGGGCCTCGCATCAGCACGCCCTCACTCTCCATATGAAGAAACTGGGCTGCGGTAGGCTTCCCCAACGCAACGCGCTCAGGTTAGCTTGGGGCGCGTCTACGCTCCCATTTCGGGCGGGTGACCTGACGCTCGTCCTTGTAGGTCCTATCAAGGTACCGGGCGATGAGGGCTGAATCAGACACGGCTGCGCTCGTGGAAGCATCGCGAATGAGGAAGGACATAGCGCGGCATTAAGCCGACGGCGCCGGTACAGGAAGGTTTGCCACCGAGGCCGTAGTAGGAAGACTCAATCTCCGAGAGTTCGGGTATTAGGTTTGTAAAGAACGTCTGTGGGGTTGAGAACTATCTGAATGGGGCTGTTTAGTGAACACGAAGAAAAGGAGAAAAAGAGGGACCAACCTTCCTTTCCATATTGGATTATCAAGCGACGCTAGGCAACGCTGAAAGGATATCGTATAGAATGGATGGTGCCATGTTTGATAAAGACCTCCGTCTCGCATGCGCACGGTTTTGGTTGCCGAGACGATGATAGGGAACTCGACATTGAGGTCCTTTGAATGTCATGGTATTGAATGTGTGCAGCGTTGAACTGAAGGTTATTTAAGAGAAGTCCTCGAAAACAGAGCGGGAGACGGACAAACCTGGACCGAGAGTCATACAAATTCCGCAGGACAGGCAGGACGGTCTATCCTTCACAGTCCGAATTCCAAGCAACCGCCGTCCTAGGACATCATTTCAGATTACACAACCCCATTGTACGAGAAGCTCCGTGTTTGAAACGAGCTAATAGAATCTTCTCGTCAAAGATGTTCTGTCCGACGGCTCGAGCCACCAGCCTCTTCGAAACCGGTACCTCCACGCTCTCTCCCGTTGTTCTCTTCGTGATAGCCGGAAGGGGATTGCGAATCACCTCCGACTATCTCTTCGCAAGTACGTCAGATGACACGTCGCTCAAAAGAGTGGGAAAGCTCTTCTTTACGGCCAAACCATGCCAATGACAGTGACGCTATAGCCAATGGTGGATGCACGTCGAATCGTGTTATCCTCGAGCAGATGTAGGAAGCGGAGGCGGTATCGTTGTCGGAGGTAGGCAAACTTAGGCATATCGACGATGTGTTACATCCTTCATCTACCCCCTCATGGCCACGATGCCCGGGACAAATTTGCACCCTGAAACGGGTGCATCGATGTGGTCATTTATCGCGACGTCCAGTGGTACCATGGGATATGTTGCATTATCATTTCTGACCTTGCACCGTTTTGGATAATATTTTCTTTGCAGGATGATGGGAGAGCCGGACATCAACGGGCCGGGTAGCTCTTCCCGTTCATTTGAGGTTGCAGGCGAGATGGCGCGAAAAGCGTCTCCATCTCCGACCTTGACAACTATGAAACATGTCAGAAAAGGGAAACGTATGGTATTCAATGGCAGACTCACCAGGCCGGTGCACTTATCCTGTTTCTCTTTGCTAGAGTCGTCGTACTGCAAGTCCATCGCCAGTTCCTCGTTGTCGACAAGGATCCTTTCGCCGTATGCGAGTCCTTTCCTGTTACCTTGAGTATAAATCCAGTGTTCAAAGGTCTATAGCGCACCTGTGCATCCTTTATTTCCGCACTTCTTTGCGAGAACCCTCCCTGGAAGTCGGCGGGGTTGTGTAGATCCTTAACGGAAAGTGATGGTCTCGGATAGTGTTGTCCTGGAACTGGGGGTAGGCTTCCTATTAAGCACAGGAAATCCTTCGTCGGGGTCGCTCACCTTCGGCATATCCAGCAGCCATTTCACCCTCAGTTCTATCTACTTCGGGGGAGTAGCCGTGGTATCCTGTACCACAGCCCTTGAAATCCACCTATACTGACACTCATGCTCCAGAGCTGTTTATTTGACGAGATAGTAGCTTGTCCCCAGAACGGTCTCGTCGTGAGAGGCAGACAAGCTGGTGGCTCCCATCCTGGTGCATCCATATTTTCAAGGTAGCAATATGAGTGATTCAGAGAGCGAAAGGAGAAGCATGGCAGATGTTGGCAGGAAAGATTTGGCGGTGGGTGTCTGGGGTTAGGGTTATCGGGTTAAATCCGGAAGGACGGACCGATAGAGCCGTACCAACTTCAACTTGAACCAAGTGGCAAGTGCTATCAAGTGACAAGTCCAACCGAGTCGTAAGGGACGTGCGCACCTAGATCTTCATATACAGAGACTTTCAATGAGCGATATTCTTGTTGCCCGTCGTCCATTCGAAATAGCAGGTCTGTATCTATCCTCTTGCACGTCGCCACTGTCAGTCACTTCCTTAGGCTTTCCCAGTTGCCCATGCAGGATTCCTTTTTCTCGTGGAGTATAAATCGACGGTTCACAAAAAGCTACTTTACCTCACAGCTACAATCTATTTGGTATTTTCTCTCCCCGAAGCTGATCACAAAAACTTAAAGAACCAATGGGTGTGTAATAAATCAGCTCTACGCAACGTCTACTGACCCTAACCAAGAATAAACTACAACTCTTAAGCTCCAACGTTGATGGGAGTACATCCGAGAGCAACGAGACCGTTCTACGCGTTCAGAGGGTGAGCATTGTCTGATAATACTTAATTAACTAGTACTCACGTAGTTGTTCTGCTCGCAGCAAACGGGCTGGTTGGCACACTGGGTTGTGCCGAGACCGACGACAGTGATGGGGTCGCAAGTAAGACCACTGCTCTAAGTTAGCCATCACAACGTCTTGTCGAAGGCGAAGAAACGTACACTCCGGCAGTAATGGTGCCAACGGGGATGTTCAAGAGACCGAGGGCCTGCTGGACGGCAGACGACTTGGGCTATTGAATAATTAGTATCATCGTCGCTGGAGGAGACATGCTCGAACTCACGTCCTGAACGGACTTGCAGCACTGAGCGGAACCAGTGTTGCACGATCCGCCGGTGACGGTCGTGGTCGTCGCGGGAGACGCGGCGACAAAGAGAGGCAGAGCCAAGACAGCGAGGGCAGTGAGACGAGAGAACATCTTTAACAGTGCTTGTTGAGGATCCATTCCCTCAACGCGTCGTCTCTTTTATATCCAGTCCAAGTCTGCGGGACCGAACATGGAAATAACTTTGGTCACCGTGAAGGAAAACAAAAATGTATGACGGGCGATCGTGACAGATAAGTGATTGACTGCTTGGACATTTTTCCTTGCTGCACTTTGCGATCGAATGCTTCTGCAGCAATCGTGACCGTATTGCGTAAGAAATATCAAACACAATATCTTTTCATTGACATTTTTCTAATACAGCTTGAATTCAGACGGCGATCCCAGTGGATGAATTCAACGTCTAGAGCCGCCACCAGAGCCCAAGACAACCGACCCGTTTGACATGAGGTTTGCGGATTCTTTACAGGTTCGTTTGTTGCGGTTAAATATTCTAGAGTCGTCTCTCCCGCTATTTCTGTGGGTTATCTGAACCTAATTTTGCCTTTTCACTATCCCAGGTGCGTTCAAACTTAGCCCCGCATTCAATTATGATAATGGGACACCACAGGCCGACAGATCTTCATCGTCATGAAGCGCCTAAGCCATATGGGAGAGAAATTTTCTCGATATTGCTTTCCGCGAACCTTTGACAGGGTATACGACCGAGTGTCATACTATCTTATCCCAGACGTACCGGTAGGATCTTCATTCTATCATTATCAGCCACAGGGTCCACCGTAACGGACCAAGACTTCAAGATCGTCTCGAGATCCAGATAGGATTACGTTGCTCTGCGCACCGACACGCATACATACCGACACTACTTGGCGGTTCTCTAGCCTTGCCGTAACCTTCAAAGTGCACTGTTGAGGTAAGTTAATCGACGAGCAATCAGTCAAGTCGGGCTTATTCATTTTCACTTATAGATCCGTTCGGTAGGGATTCACGAAAATAAATCACGTATATGTAGTAACTGTCATCTTAACAAACACGATCTCATGGTAGTAACGAAAAATTTAAATCTACCAAAGATTTCCCAAGAAACAAAGACGCTGACTGGCTTAAAGTCCAACATTGATGGGAGTGCAGCCGAGAGCAACGAGACCGTTCTAAATTTTGGCGTCATGAACGAACTGCTACTGTAAGCAATTCCAAAGTACTCACGAAGCTGTTCTTCTCGCAGCAGACGGGCTGGTTGGCACACTGGATGGTTCCAAGACCGATGACGGTGATGGGGTCGCAGGTGAGACCACTTGATATATCGTTCAGATCGTGAAAATTCTTCACAGAAAAAAAGTGCTCACACTCCGGCAGTAACGTCGCCGATGGGGATGTTCAAGAGACCGAGGGCCTGCTGGACAGCAGACGACTTGGGCTATCCAATAATCAATACATCGCCGTCAGAGGAGACAAGCTCGAACTCACGTCCTGGACGGACTTGCAGCACTGAAGGGAACCAGTGTTGCACGATCCGCCGGTGACGGTCGTGGTCGTCGCAGGAGCTGCGACAACGAAGAGAGGCAGAGCCAAAACAGCGAGGGCGATGATACGAGAGAACATGTTTAACAAGGAGAACTGAGTGCTTGTTGAGGATATTTCCTTCGACTTTCCGTGTCTTTTATACATCCATCTGGTATATAATTTTGTTCCGGTACCGAGGTGGAGATAATTGGTTCAAGTATGAAAAATATATCTCCGACAACAGAGTGACTGCACGAACGATTTGGAGTGTGGCGATGACTAGCATCAGTTTATTCTTGTCGATTTTGGCATCGGGGCGGACTCTTTATTCAATAAGTACAAGATGACGATCGGGCGAGATGAGCTGATCCTGACCAGTGAGTAAAAGCCAGCCTTCAAACATCCAAATTTTGAGACAGAGAAATGTTGGAGAAACGAGATGGTTGTTCCATGATAGTTGGGACGGAGTCTGGTTACAGCCGCATCGGCTAACTCCGCGGCATCAGTGGTACCCACGGGCCACGATCAAACAACGATCATCCAACCACATCCAACGATAACATGTTTATTAGACTCTCCTCCTTTGCCGCTCAGAAAGACAGAAAGAATACAAAAATCATATACATTAAAATCGCATAAGTACTCAAAACTTTATTTTAAAATATTTGCCGGCTCATGACCACTGGCATTGCTCAAACACAGCTTCAATATAGTCAGCCATCAACCGGTGAGTCGCTGCAGAAGGGTAGCTATGGGCATACAGCGTCAGTTTGTGTACTTCATCGCGTTGATCGTACTCACCTGGGAATATAGTAAAACGTCTCATCGGGGTTGTCGCACTGTCCCTCTGTAGTCGTGTCGTCCACGGTACACGCTCCGGCGCTCACATACCCAAATGCTTCATAGCCAGGGTTTGTACCAAGTACTGCAGCCCAGAGGCTCCCGAGGTCGACGAAGCCAACGTTTGCTCCCCGTTTGGAGTACAACGTCCCTAGGCCGTCAAAGACACTCTGCTTGTACTCGTTGCCATAGGAGGTCACGTTTCCTCGGCCGTAGTTATCTACGACCAGGATATTCTTGGCAAATAAGGGGGAGTCGGTCATCAAAAGCAACTCATATATGACGTTATTGGCTGTGTTGGGAAAACTCGAAGCTAGGCAGTGATCATCAGCCTAAGGAAGAACAGAGGATTAAATTCGCAGGCATACCGTCAGCACGGAGAAAGTCCCTGCAAAATATCGGAAAGGTATTCAGTATGTTCTCATGCTATAGACGGAATTTGACTGACTCCATCCCCACAAAGACAATGTACAAGGTATCGTCGGGAGTAGGCTTATTGGGCCCGGAAATGACGTAGTTGTCTAAATCCATACGGTCAGTTTATCGTTTCCAGGAATGAACTACGACGAGCTGACTTTGATATACAAAATCTCTCGTATCTGAGAATATGAACGCGGGGTACTGAGTATGATCAACGACGGTTGCGGTAACCTTTGCACACAGTCAGCAAAAATGGCGCGTCGAAGAACAGACCGGAGTATTCACCGCATAATCCTTGAGCGTCGCGTTAATATCGGAAGCCAAGTTCTCCACCCAGAGCGGGCCGTTGGATAAGCGTCCTCCAGCCTTAGGGTCTGGGATATTTTGGACTGCCGCGTCAAGCGTCGAACCGTCCTCCTTGCCACCGTCGGTGTATCCATCCTATGAGAAACATCCAGTGAGCTTTGCTCTTTCACTTGAAATTTTTTCGAAAACTTACTCCAAACGCAACGATAGTGCTGTACGAGCTCAACGATCCAAGACCGGCATTGAGGTCAGAGACAGTACCGAAGAGGGCTCCGCAAGAAGGTTCGATGGCAAGCTGGACACCCGCCCCTAGGGAGGCAAGAGCAGCAAGGATAAGCGTAAGAGAGGAATGCATCGCAGTTTTGGTGCGCAGTTTGACTGTTTACTCTGCTCGCTTTTAAGCTGCGTTAGAAGCTTCTCCTGCATGTTTCAAGGACTCACACGCTACAGTGCCAGTAACAGATCTTTTCGGTACCATATGTACCTGTCACGATGTTCAATATGTACGTACTTTCCCCATTGATGAGGCACATACGTCCTTCTGATTCAAAGACGCCTAAGATCATGGGCCCGGAGTTGTACATATGGTGGTCGACGGCTATTTCTTGGCTATTAAATCAGCTTTGTAAGTAGAAGTTAAAATTGTAACATTCGAAGACGGCCTCGCCACCCATTGAATGGCACAGCTTGGCGTAATCGGGACACTTATTCACTCACGTCTCCAGCTGTGCTTAATATTCGGATGTCCGGACTGAACATTTGCAGGCCTAGTGGCATAGGACCGAGGCCCCACGTGAAATCTCCTTCACAACCTAAGGAATAAAATACTTCCGAATATGCGTGGTTTTAGCGAAGGGAAATCTTCACCCTAAAAGGAAATGTTCTTGCTTAACGGCGATTGCAGGTGATATAGGGTAGCGAACGGGAGTGAGGGGAAACATTTGACTTACAGGTGGAGCTTGCCTCTGTGGCCCCTCAACGTCGGGTTACATGTACCGTACCTCACCTAGACTTTGCCAGGTGGAAGGAAACCGCCAGGCGTGGCTCGTTGATTGTACTCATGAAGCGAATGTACCATTTCCATGCTTTGCAATACCACGCTCGGCCGGAGAAAGAAGGGAGTCATCGTTTCTACTGAGGAACACGCCGCGATCGCCAAAATTCGATCGTTATGCCATGTGCCAGAGATTGAGTGCAGGCTTCCCGGTGGCCGTGATATGAAAACTTGAACCGAAAACGAAAATGCCTTATGACTGCCCAGCATGTTGTTCTAGGGAAAATCATACCTTAGGTGTAGCATGGAAGCGGTTGCACGGCTAGGACTAGGTGGTCCAGATGCAAACAGAAGGCAGTTCGCCGCTCCACTCTCCTAGGGTAAGTATTGACACCTGTCATCAAGGGAGTAGGTGCAACAGGAGTGCTGACAGATTACCGCGAACGAGACCGCAGTGAAACAGCTACAATAAAACTTGGCGTCGTCAAGACGTGATTCCGGTAAACCTCAGCTTGCCAAAAGAGTAATCTTCAAAAATTTCGCAAGGGATCGTGTAGAACCATCGTCGGTACCGAGTCAGGAACACCCAGGGCTATGGCGGCCCCCCGGTTAGCATCCATGGTAACTTACGATGGCTAGTAAATCAGCTCCGATGAGAGTCTTCAGTCTAACAAAAAGGATAGGACCACAGGCCTCGGCCAGTTCTATTTATACCAACATTAAGAGGCTGATTGCGAATTGAAGTTCGTCACTTCTCATACCATTAAGTATTCCTGTCACTACAATCGATTGGAATATTTCAGGACGAGCAAACACTGCTTGGTTTCTGACTAAGACCACAAAAGCCCTAATCGGGGAAAGCAATGAACGGAAGGGTTTGGCGCTGACCTCGAACATGTGTTCCTCAGTTTCGTTGAGATACCACACAAAAGTGTTGAAGATTCGATTCAAGGCCAAGAAAAAACAGCAGCTTAATAAAACGTGAGATTTCCGCCCGATGCTGCCTGCGTTTGAGTTGGAAACATAACGCCCAGTTCGACACGAAGAACCGGGAATGGACGCCATCGGCGGTGAACCTCTGAAGGCATGGGATGCCTGTATAACCTCTATGCCTTCAAACTCTCACCATGCAATCCACTAAGCAGACGTGATGGAAAGATATGCATGGTGTACAACAATGAAGACGTTGTAAAGTCGGACTACGACGGCGGCTTCCGTACTGGATCCTTGGTTGACGACATTTGGCGTAACCGGTCGTAGTGCATCAGAACAATGTTTCCAAGGAACAGGAACACCACACAACAGGGTTTGGAAGGCAACGTTTCATTTGCTGCATCTGAGCCGCAGAGCGACTAAGGGCACGATGAAAGGCAAGTTCATTGCTAGCATTGCAGATGATACTCAAGTGTGGGAGGCAGTCACCAGATTATCGTTTTACAAGTCGAGTTCTGGAAAGAGAAACGCGTCACATCCAAGATGTTTCTAGGGCTGGGACATGCATCATGGTCAGATCATAGTAACTCTAGAACCTGGACCAACCCTTGAGAGCAATCGAATCAGTGCTATCTAGGCCGAGCATGGTATTTTCACCTAACATCATTCAGGGCACATGTCGCAGCAGAGAAATCCTGAAAGCATATAGTAAGTATCTGCGAGAGCCGATACGTCGTGGAAATCGCATCGTATGCCGTCGGCAACCTCAGTAAAAATTTACTAGAAAGAAACGTACAATTGCGTGATACGATCACGTGTTGCTTGACAGGGACCCGGGCCGATTTACCAAGGTGAAGTCGATCAACACTTGATACTTTTCCATTTAACTTCTATCGGCGATAATCGATAATAACTCAAGGTTGGACCATAGCCTCGCCTCTTGTGTAGACCGCCTCTTGGTAGTCATCAGACATATTTGCCACTTCCATGTTTTTGACTCCCGAAATAGGTGTCGCTTTTTTGTTGCTCAGCCGCGCCAGTGGCCACTGATGGTCGTCCTGAACACAGAACCAGTGTGACTCAGACCTACCTCACTCCGGTAGTGAAGACTAGGATGTTCTTAGAAACCCGCGGATAAAGAGTGCCAATATTTAAACTTCGGAGGCGCCTGCAGTTCTCCGCTCAATGACCTACCTTTTTAGAGGGTTATACACCGGAAATCTTATCCAGCACAGCAATTGAAATCCGCAAAAATACACACCTAGAAGACGGTCAAAAGCAGAAGGGCAAGGCAACTTCAGTTTCGGTAAGCACGATACGTCACAACTAAAGAAGCTCGTGGTCGCAAATGAAACGCTGATGGATCCAGATGAGAATACTGAAGGCAAGCCGATACGTCTATTTACACGCGTGAGGGATACTGTACTCCTCATCTTCACCCAGCCAATAATTTTCAGTGGATTGTCTCTATGACAAAAAGCTCGTTCTCACAGCTGTTGTTGTGGTCTCTGGCGCTAGCCTCGTATCTCGGCGAGACATTAGCCAAGATCGGGCCTGTCGGAGACCTTATTATAACTAATGCAGACGTCGGTCCCGATGGTTACACTCGAATGGCGGTTTTGGCCGGCAGCACAATCAATGGCGAGCTCATCGTGGGCCAGAAGGTTTGCATGTAATTTCTGCGTTTTTGATCTCTCCTGATGGAAGCTCGGCCTAGGGTGACAATTTTGCGATCAACGTCATCAACAATTTGAACGATTCGTCCTGCAGAACACCTCAATCGTGAGCGCTTATTTTATTTGTGCCGACCTCCTTGACTGAATTTCGGCACCAGTACTGGCATGGCTTGGTCCAGCGAGGAACAAGCTGGGCCGACGGTACGGCTTTCATTACTGGATGTCCTATCTCGCATAACAACTCCTTGTACAAATTCAACGCCGGAGATCAAGCTGGGACATTTTGGTATCACTCACACCCATGTAAGTCCGAGTCAGCCTCCCCTTCTCGATATCCAAATAGTGCGCGTCTTATTTCCTAACGACTCAGTATTGCGAAGGCCTCCGAGGACCAATGATTGTATATGATTCTCTTGATCCCCACACCGGTTTTTACGACGTCGACGATGGTATCTAGCATTATTCTCTCCAATATCGAAGCGTGTTCTCAACTCACGGCCCTTTTTACTCGTGCGCAGAGAACACAATCATAACTTTGTCTGATTGGAATCATGTGTTAACAAAAACATTGAAGGAACCGTGCGCATATCTCATCCTCATCTGACCAAAGGTCTCAGCTCACTTGTCTTCGTAAACCAGAACTTCGGACGCGACTCTGATAAATGGTTTGGGTCGGTAAGTGGCCTCTATCGCTGGCTTTCTCTAATAGACATCAAAATGCTTGAAGATGGAGCGGAGATCCGACCACAGAACTTGCAATTATTTCGGTCAAGCAAGGCACTCGGTAAGGTTCTAGAAATATATCATCGTTACTATGTCTCAACAAACCATGGAAAGGTATCGTTTTCGTTTGATCAACATGGCTTGCGGCGCGTACTTCACGTTCTCAATTGAACGACATTTGATGTTCGTTACACGTCGATAAACCTCTACCAAATTCTGTCTGATGTCGATTGTAGGAAAATCATCGAAGCGGACGGAATAAACCATCACTTATCTTGTAGATGAGCTTCGGATTTTTGTTGGTAAATCGTCTTCATTTGATTGGGTTTATATGGCCTTGACCCATGCTTCGACAGGCCAGCGCTACTCCTTTGTTGTGCGAAAATCTGTTCTCCAACTATAGTAGCCTCTCTTATTCACGCCTCTAAAGCTCGATGCCAATCAAGATGTCCAAAACTACTGTAAGATTCGAATTCTAAGCTATTTAGTTTTTCTATTATATCTCAAAATATAGGGATTCGTGCCAACCTCAATGTCGGGGAGTGTCTACGTCAGCATGCTTTGAGGCAGCCTTCAATGTCTGCACCAGCCTGGTTTCCCTGAACAAGAAGATGTCGATTATTCGTGGACCTTGAACATGTTATATGTGGGTCTCTCCTGGACCTACGATATTTTCGTTACTCAGTGCGTTAAACTCTCTAGCTAGACGACGTGGATCGGTTTACCGTTAATGGAGCATCATTTCATCCGCCTCCGATACCTGTGCTGCTACAGATCCTCAGCGGAGCACAGACTGCTGATAAACTTCTGCCCGCAGGCTCCGTATATACTTTACCACCGAACTCCACCATTGAGCTTTCTGTGCCAGGAACCAGTGTAGGACATGGGGTAAGCAATCTGAGCTCTTCCGAACTGATGACATTGACGTGAATGTATCTCCTCTATTCAGCATACTTTCCATCTTCACGGAGTATGTAACTACCATCTTCTTCCGTGGTCGCCTATGCTAATTCAATGGAAGTAGTCATTTGACGTAGTCCGGAGTGCAGGCTCGTCCACCTATAACTACGAGAATCCGGTTCGTTCTTACCTTTCTAGTTGCTTGAAATGGCTCAGAAAACAAGTTTTGAAGGTCCGTAGAGATGTAGTTCGCATTGGAGACATCGGAGCGAATGTTACTATTCGCTTCAAGACTGACAACGTCGGACCTTGGTCTCTTCCTGCCAGTGCTCTATCATTCTCAGTCCTACACCTACTGAACCCAGTCACACTAATTGGCACCTCAACAAGTACGCGGACCTCCAGCATATATGACTTGTGCTCACCCGGAGGTCTTGCGGTCGTGTTCGCAGAAGACAGCGAAGACTGGGCAACTACAAGCCGTCCGCACTGCATGTACCGCCTTCAATCAGTGACTATCTTTGCACTGACACTGAACGTAGCTGCTAGTGAGTGCGAAAATATTTGTCTCACGTACGACGCTCTGCCTGCCTCGGAGCTGTAAAATGGTTAGTCCATTTTAGTAGAATCAACTTCCCTTTCCCTTCTGTGTCTTTTTCGAACTCTCGCCTTTAGCTCTTGTCGCTGCGCAGTACAAGTTATATTGTTTTGATTATTATTGATGCCTTTGAATTACTGCAAGGCTATACGCATTCCAGGTTGCGCATGAAATGGTGATCTCGTGGATCCTTACTCCAGCATTGCGACTATTCCCTGGCGGTGCACACATCGATTAAGAATACTCAACGTGTATTACCACGATAAATACAAAATATGTACACTAGATGATTATCGATCACTATAAATACACCTATTCAACACAGTCCTTCCTCAGAGTCCACTCATCTCCCGCTCTCTTCCAGACCGCTCCTGGCTGCAATCTGACCTCAACGAGTCCCGCTAGCCGTTTCGCGGGACCAATCAACTCGAAACCATCACCACTGACATGTCCCTTTATAGACATGTCGTACAAGTGTAACACCCGTAGATTTCGTAGTCTTGATAAGAACAGAGGCGAGAACGAAACGAGGGTCGTCTATCACAATAGCTAATTCAGTACTTTGCAAGCAAAAAAAGAAGTTCGAAAGATACCTCATCTATCCCTTCGCCTCCAGCCCACTTGATCCTCAGATCCCTCACATTCGGGAAAGCATACACGGCAGCATGTAGAGCCTCCAGATCCCACTTCCCCAACTTGAGCTCAAACGACTCGAACTGCTCCGCGCCAGCGAACATACCCAGCATCGGAGCAAGCTTCGCCGCATCCAAAGTTGTCGTGAGTATGACGTGTTTGACGCCCGACACAATGGGGGTGACTTTTTGTTGAAGCGACGATGCCCCAGACGGGTACGTCTGCGGGGTCCAAAGCGATGCTGCCGACATGTACGACGAGCCCGTAGTGGGTACTGCCCGTCCACCCATGACGACTGGGAGCATATCAGAAGGGCCACGATAGAGCCTTAGTCCGGATAGGTCCGCTCCACGGAGACTCCGCACCCTCGCATCAGGCATGAACACCAGGCGCCGTACGCCTTTGGCAAGTAGTCGCTGGAAATGCAAGGGTCCGCGAGAGTCGTCGAGGCAGCGCAGCTCGAGGGTGTGCAATCGGCTCTGGCTGGTGAGGAAGTCGGTGTGCTGGGATACGTACGCAATATTCTCGGCTGACCAGTCCACACGGAGAATGGTAATGGTTGGAACTGCAAGGAGTTTGAGCGCGCCGAGGCGGTCACCTTGCGGTGGCGGTGGCGGCGGGGGTATGGGTGGGCCGTGGGGTGGGCCGCCGTAGATAAGCATGTTCATCATCTGCTGGTGGTTCGGTGGGTGATGGTGCTGTGGTGGATTCAGTGCAGCGAACGGATTCTGGATGTTGAAAGGATTGTGGAATATGTTTCCATGAGTATGTCCATGCATATGCGCTTGCTGTGTCGGCCCTAGTAGAAAATGGTGCCCATGGGGAATTTGCGGGTGGGCCGGCTGCTCTTGGTCCCACGTAATGAACAGCATGTCTAGCTGCGTAATCGTCAGATGCGAAAAGGTGGCCGTCTGGCACCTCGGTAGGTGACACTTTATGAACGACAGCCTCTGCAGATTGGGGACACCGCTAAAAATGGCATAGACGTCACTGTTGTTGGTGTGTATGAAATCAATGCCCTGGAACAAAAGTTCTCGTAGCTGGGTCAGACGTGGTACAAGTTCGAGAATCTGAGGGAGTAGCAGAGCACTGTTGGCTGATGCACTGAGTCGGTGGGGGACATTATTCCACGCAGGTTTGGTCCAGATACCGGCGGCAAGAATGACATGAGGGTTGAAGGACCTGAAGATGAGGTTCCTGTACAATTCCTTCTGGGCAAGATCGCGAAAGTGGCGACAGGTGCGAACGACGTGGCTCAGATCCTTCGTGGGGAGAAACGAAAAGATGTGCAGAAAAAGTTCGTTTGGAAGGGTGGAAAGAAGCTTAAAAGGCTTGATATCTCGAGGAGGTGGATCCGTGGAATCGACCACGACAGCCCGTGGGTCCGTTTGACTAGATAGAAGCTGTGAGCGGCAAAACACAGGAATTTACGAAAAAGGACGCACTGCATATCAATGTACTCGTAAAGAGACCTACTAGAATGTTGTAGCAAGCCCTCCTTTTGAAGAGAAAGCGAAAAAAAAAACATACTCTAGGAAATAATGCTCGCCACCGCGATCCCAGGGCGGATCCATTGTCGTGGTAACCGGTCAAGGACGATTTCGGGATCCCGGTTCGTTCGGACTCCGCCAATAGTAGTTCGGCATTTTCCGGTGGCCTTGTGGAGCACCTTGACTTGAACGTTTGAGGGTGAGCTTTTCAAGGACTGTATGCGTCGACGCAGACGAAGCACGCATAGGTGTGGTATGTCGTCAATGTCAGCGAGCTTCATTGGAGCTTCACACCTCCACTTCTTGTATTCTAAACTTTGTCAACAAAGAAGTCGACCGTGACGGATACAGGAAGCATACCACGAATCTGGGAACTATATGGGCCAGAGCAAGCCGAGAGGTAAGGAAGGAGAAAGTTCCTAGGAAATTATTTCGTATCTCTAGGATTTCTATAAAAGATGCTCAGTCACTATGCCGAATATACACAGAAGAAAATCCAATATTACTCACTTGCCACGATACTTTGAGGCATTGTGACATGACACTAGCATCTTGGAAGCAACAGGACCATTTTGTTGAGTGTTAGCGCGCTACCTGGCTGAATTAAGGGACTAACGACTAAAGAAAATAAATATGGACCTGGCAAGATTAATCCTTAGGAGATTTGAAAGGGTAACGGGCACCAGGAAACAGCGCTACGGAAGGCGATCTAAAGGCGAAGTAGAGCACAATCTCAGGCACTCACTACAAATCTTCATTATCTCCTGGCGAGAAGTTAAAAAATTCGCTTTGGGATGGTTTCGAAGGCGCGATGTTCGTGGTTGGAAGACAACCGGTAACTAAACTCCCTGCATCGCGTTGATCCGATTTTGTTGGGCAGCCTTTTTGAGGGCCGGATCAAAGTTATCGTCACTCAGTCACCTCCGAAGAAAGACCCACTAGCCTGTGGCGCGTTCATGGCACGCCTGGACCCTTCGCGCCAAAAGGCTATGTTGACAATCACTTTCAGTCTGAGTGACTGGCCTTTATCGATGCATGGCTGATAGTGCACCCACCTCGTGCAGCTCAACGTTGAGTAGAATAACGTGTATAACTAATTGACACCTTCAGACAAGGTATTGACCCATTCGCCGCACACAAGTAGATGGGGCTGCTCATATTCATTGCCATGTGGTCAGTGTTCCCTTCGTTTTCCACCAGTAGATTTCCTTGCTCTGTCGATGGGCGAGTAAATATAGAGTGACCAGAAGGAGATAGTCGTGCACTTACGTCTGTTTCATCCTTCTCGATGTACCGTGATGACTCGTATCCGGGTCCGCAGCGCCTGTATTGAGAGGTTGGGCGGTACTTGAACTAGATCCCGGTGTCGGTGTTCTATCGAGGCGTTAGCATACTTCAATGGGGGCCGCAAAATCACGTAGCTTACACAGGATGAGAAAGGGTTGAGTAAGTGTTTTCTTGAGGTCGTGATAGCTTTCGACCGCCAGTGGATTTCCTTGCTCTGTGAAGGGTCGATTAGATGACTCGGACGATATTCTGCGCGTCGAATACACATACGTTTGAGTGTTACGACCCGGGATTGAAGGCGCGGGAGTGCTTGGAATTGGCCTGTCTGGATATTCTGTCTTTGGAGAAAAGTGATATGATGCCGGTCCGCTGTTTGTAGGAAGTTGGTAAGAACGTGTTACTCATCGAAAGACGAGCGAGGACGGTACGTAGGATTTTCTAGCATATTAAGCGCGGCAACTAATGGATGTTCAGCTTCCAATTTAGGTGCTGCAGTTGAAGTTGTAGGAACAGGCGGCTCGTATGCCGTAGTACTTGATACCACATATATATTAGTATCGCCGAGAGAAATGAAGAAGAACGCTGCTGACAGCCGAGATGATGAGGATGAGCTAGGGGCGAAAGATTAATCAAATATGCAGTAGCTGCTCTGGCAGTCGTACAATTTTTTACTGTCGTCGTTACGATCGACATTCAACCTCTTCGCGCTGCGCCCGCCCGTTGATTTCCGAGCCCTTTAGATGTCAGACATACATGGAGACAGAGACAACAGAAGAAATTACGTCTGTTTCGTGCGAGATGGAGCCATGAGAGTAGAAAGAGAGGAACTACAGACAAATTCAGTCAGTGTGGCTCAAGTGGCAAGGTCTGAATTTTGAAAGCGGGACTTTTATACCTGGGATAAGTTAGGCAGGGTAGAAAAAAAACTATATACACTTGTAAAGGCGAGAAAGGAACCCTGGAGCCACGAGGCGGAGTCAAGAGCAAAAGCCATGAATGATCGACCTTCGGAGTTGAGATTTGAGACAACACAGCCACCGCGTGGTCTACTCTTGAGGTATCGCGGGAATTATTACGTCACAGTCAAGACTCTTTCTTCCGCCACCACTACGCGTCTAGCAACGACACAATTATCTGTCGTCTCCAAAAAATTGGGAGGGAAAAAACCAAGTTGAACCTTTTTTTTGACTCGCGTCTTCCACGTATCGTCTCGTCTCTCTACCGGCTCTTGAGAATTTAATTCACAAGAAGGGTAAGATCCTATTTCTCATTTTGTCTTCTTATTTCATGAAAAATTTCGCAGAAAATCGCAGTCATGCCCCTTCTCAAACGCAAGCCTAATGGCGAGTTTGAAGACTGGCGGGTTTACACACCCGCATCGAGTTCGCCCGATTCTGCAACGCGAAAAAGAAAAGTCAAATCCGAGGACACTAGTCGCCCTGGTGTACCTTCTACTTCTAGTCCAACATCGCTCGACTCGGTTCGTCCGACAAAGCGATCCCGAAAGGTCAAGCCCGAAGACGATGACTGGTTTGGCGCTGCCGGAGACACCAGGAGCAGCGGTACTTTGACAGGCTCTCGCGTCCCTTCCATAGCGAGTGGAGCAGGCTTGCAGGTTAATAATCCAGCTGCTGTTGCCGGCTCCTCTACCGGTCGCGACACAAAACAGGGTGATCCTTCCACAGTCGACCCATGGTTCTCTGATCCCACTCATGGTTATTCCATCCCCACACCATCGGCGTCTCAGGCAAAGGCACCTCCGAAGGCGGCCGCGACTCCTGGTATAAAAATGACCCCTAGTGCAGCACCAACGCCCCAAAAAGTTCAGGCAAAGGCAAAGACACCTCGTGAACCAAAACCAAAACCCGAGAAGCGCGGCGCCATCTTCAAAAAGAAGTGCCCTCAAAACATTCTCGATAGGTTGGATAGGGTAATTGAGCAAAGGTGGGAGCGTCGTCCTTTGACGTTGGCTTATGCTCATTTGGTGTCAGGTTCTTCATGATTGATAGGGAGCGCGACGGCGACGAGTTGAAGGAGACCTTCAAAGTCTTGGGCTCCACAGGGAATGTGCGTGGTTTGCGCGATGCCTTGTTTATCTTGTCGCTCATGAAGGGTCAGGTGTATACTGTTGTCATCGACCATATACCTCGTTGTGACTGTAGGTGCTATCGATTCGCCTAATCAAATTTAACGATCTCCTCAGGTCCCGATGCTTCGAAGGGCAACCATTGCAAGCATATCGTATGTACTTGTCCCTTCTTTGTCGACCTTTGTTCTGAGCATTGGTTTCAGATCTTCGTGTTTATCAAAGGTACATACCCGTCTCTTTTCATCGACTGACATCCGTCTCACTGCGCCCTAGTCCTCCAGGTCCCCCACGAATCGTCACACTGGTATCAAAAGTACGTGCTCCTTACTCGTCTTCTGCTCCGGCACTGACCCGTCTTGCCAGAGCTCTTCTGACGACAGAGCTACAAGAGGTTTTCGCCCACGCGCCAAGCGCCGTTGCGAACGAGCGCCTTCGCCAGGCTCATTTACGGGCTACTGGGAAGGCACCTGCCTCGGACTCCAATAGGGCCAACAATAAGCGCATGCCGACAGAGGAAGATGACTGCCCCGTCTGCTACGACAAGATGCACACCGAGCCTGAAAACAGGCTTACGTGGTGCGAGGTTTGCGGAAATGCTCTGCATGGGGTCTGTTTTGCTCAATGTAGGTCGTCTACTATTTACGGCCCTTTGTCCTTTCACTCATAATCTTCCAAGGGCGAATGACTGCTCAGAACTCGGGGAAGAACGTTACTTGTGTCTGGTGTCGGGCGGAGTGGGTCCTGCCAGATGCGGGTAAGGTTAAAGGCAAGGCTATTGGAGAGGAGGGGTATGTCAATTTGGCGGCGGTCGCGGGACTTAGTTCGCAGAGGGATACTTCATCGTGTAAGTTGTTATAGCTGCCTCCTTGACTTGCCCAGTGACTGATCTATTTGTTAGACTATCATGGAGTGAGGAGAGGGAGCAGATATTATGGTTATCAGAAGTATGGGGCGTAGTGATATCTTTGTGATTTATATTGGCTAATCTAATTCTTACTTGTCCCCTATCATCTTGATTCCCGAGGACAGATCCGGCAGATCCAGACTTGCAATTGGGCGCGCCATGGCAGATTTTAAACTCGGCGGTCCTCCTGGACTCCTTTTGATGAAGTGTAAGGACGACACGCAAATCTCACGGGACTTGGTCAACCTCGTCAATGAACGCCTACCGCCCGTGTCCGCGCAATATCACTACCTTTTCTCCTTCTGTTTAAAGACAACGACGTGGCGACATATCTTGGATTATATCTGTTATGTACAGAGAAGGAAGGTATGCCAAGGAAGTCTAGTCAAACCCCCTTATCTTCAAAACTACCCTTCTATAGCTCACAAGGGGAGGTAAACCGTCATCCCAGGCCTCCAGCAACACGTGTACCAATCCTCCTTCCATCAGGCGCCACAACGACCAATACCCGTTGTTTCGTATTGTATCCTCACTGGGAACCACCACTGTCACGACCTTGCCCTCCTCTCCCGCCTCAATCCTAAGCACCGGAACCTGATTGTCACCTACGCCAGTCAAACTCGCACCAAAATCCTGCGACCACGTATACACCACCTGATCGCCATCGTCAGGATCGAAGCTTTCCCGCGCATCTAGGACGACGCTCGTCCCGGGGTCCACCTCGGTGTACAGGTACTCTGAGCCACCAGTCCCGTTGATGTATAGTCGCGGGTTATGATTGACGGCTCCGAAATCCGCAGTCGCTGTCCAGTTCATTCGTCCAGCAAAGTCATATTGGTAGGCCTTGCGCCATTGCCAGATTGTCGCTTGGTTGGAGGTATAGTTTCGGCCGTCGGTTCCGGGAACTTTCCAGGCAATACTATCAACCCATTGGTTGCTCTTGTTCGTGGTACGCCCATATCGTCCGCCCCATCTGAGAAGCGGGATGAGCATAGCAGAGCAGGTCCAGAATGTTGATACTTACCCGCCCCAGTTAAGATGATCGCGTGCAGACAGGCCGTTCTGAATCAAGTTGAGAAACGACGGCGTGTCTCCTTCCATTATATACGCAAATCTAGGGTAGTTGGTTGCAAATATGCTTCCCGAAGACCTGATGTTGGACTCGAGCCAATCGTTGCTGACTAAACTAGAATCTGGGCCGCCCTAGGACGATGATCAGACAAAGCTTGAAGACATGATTGAACAGATCTACCACGTCGAAATCGTAGTACGCCTCGCCAGAAATACCGGACCAGGTAGCCAACCGGTACCTAGGGAACGTTCAGTGTTCGGAATCGCCGTCCATAGAAGGGCTTACAGACTGAACGCATGAATACTTGCGATGTAGAACAGATCCGGGAAATGGGAACGTATCCAAGGACCAGCTACATTGTGGCAATAAGTTTCACGAATCATATCTACCAGACATCACATCAGACGCACCATCATCTTGATCTGAGATGGCGTAAACTCGTAGTTTCGCTACGAAACTTGCCGCGGCCACTTGTGTCCTCGTTTCTTGGACCTATCACTATTGTTTAGGGGCAAGAAATGCGGGAAACCCGAATAGACTGACTGTCCATAGCGCTTGTGCAAGCACCGATGCACCACCCCAGATAGGAACCCACAAGGGATCATCCGCACTTGCCTCATCGACCGCCGCGACAAGTGCCACGCTAGCATTCGAATCCTTCCCCTCCCCAACGCCTTCCAACCCATATACCGGTAGCCCCGAATACACTTTTCCCAGAAGCTCTTCCGTCTCCGGCCAGCCCTCAGCATGCTTCGTCAAATTGTCCCGAACCTCGCCCCACTCCAGGACCTTGTCTTGGATCTGCCAAGCGAATGTCTCGTTCCGGAGCCAGGTGGAGGTCGTCGCCGCGATTCCTTGGATGGAGAAGTGGTTTGCGTAGAGGAGGAAACGCGTTAGGGACATTTCATCGTCAGGCTCGTTAGCGATGTCAGTGAGTACGAAGACGCGCGGTTTGGTTGTGAAGGACTCGAGGACGGATATGTTGCTCGCAGATTGAGTACGTGCGAGTGCGCCGCATGATACAAGGTATACCGCAAGGGTGGTAATGAACATGGTGGCCCAGATGAGGAAGTCCTTCTCCGAGTATTTATACAGGCTAGGCGAGAGCGAAGGGGCACTTGGTTTTGACATGATGTAAGAGGACATGGGGTGATATTCTGCCGGTCTGATACTTCCGTGTCGAAGAAGGTATGAACCAAACGGACCGAATCTCGGGGCCAGATGGTCAAGCGAGCATCCAGGTGACCCTTCTCTAGTCGTCTTCCACTTGAAATTGAAATTTCGCTGGAAGTGTTAAGAATCGAAGCTGGTCGAAGGTATGAAGGGGCTTTCCGCAGAGCTTTCTGGAACATTGAGTATCGTAGGTTAAGAAATTGTACCCTATGTGGTATTTATTCCTGGAAACAATCTAAGCGCCGGCCAAAAGATGATACAAAACCATGGGATATACCATCAAATCGAAAATTAGGATGCCGATGGCGTGTCCTTTTCATGGCCAGTTATACGTCTCTCTTCCCACTTGGATAGTCGCTTGACTTGATTAGCGGTAACAGCCGTTCTAAAGTTTCTAAAGTAGAAGTGCGAGTGCGAGCACGAATCAAGTGCAAAAGCGAAGCCGAGATAATGAACATGGCGGACCGTCACAGTGTTACCAGTCAAATGACAAGAGTACAGGTCTAGAAGAAAAGAATTGATATGTTAGGTTATAAAGAGCTATTCATTAGAAGCACAATAAAAAATGATCATTCAATGTAGCTTGGCCAGCATTCAAGTTGACAGAAGTTGTACTCCGGACCTCACCGAATGCGTGTCAATGCAAAAAAGAAAAAAAAACGCCGTGCGAGTACAGAGGTTTCAACAAGGATATATTACCGATGTGCAAGAAGTTTTGCTAAGAATGACACATACACTTCACAGCATCAAGGATATCGAGCAGCTGGGATTTGGGGACCTTGGGAATAAATCAGTTTCGTTCAGATGAACAACACAAAAGATTGACAAAACAACCAGATACTCCTTGGATACTCCGGTCACATACATCCGGTCCAAGTTCTAGGTTGACGCGTTCCAAATCCATTGCAGCTCAGTAGTTCGTAACAAGGTCAATGAGAGACAAAAACAGAGGCTGGCCCGGGATTCTGACATGATGTAAACACTTCGAGGGCTGACTAAGTCAGTCACGACTCACTGACGCGTTGAGATATGGTCATGTGATGCGTGTGACAGAAATTACCGTCACGCGTCCGGCTCGGGCCGCAGCAGGCGATCCAGGAACCTTTACACCACGAATACTTCATGCTTACCTCGCTATTTCTTCATCCCTAACCGGCCTAACCCTCTCAAACTCGTCATTGACTTTGTACAATGTTCTCGTTGCGATGTCTCAGCTATGTCTTACATGGCATGTTAGAATCGCGGGGCCGTTCTCAAACGAAGTGAGTGGAATTGAATTGGTTTACATCTGTGGCAAACGCGACATGGGGACTAACTACGAAATATACCAGCTTATATACTACGAAATCCCCGCGGAAATAAGCAAACACGTAAGTGAATCCATACGAGAACCAAACGGCAACTTACTGTCTGCCATGAGAAGCTCGAATATTCCACATGGCAGTCCTCCCCCTTTCCACTATTTTTGCCTATAGCACAAGTCCCTCGCCTTGCCAGGGAAGATGCTTTGAGGGAATTGTCTTATCCTTCGAGTCGCTAGTGATATCGTTCAAGGAGCCGCGGATTTTCCTCCAGTCCATTTCCTCTTGTTCCATGCATCCTTGCAACCTCCATTGGCATTTATCACTCTGTAACGCCATTGCAGTGTGATAGCCATATTTCTTGACCCTCGTTATCAGACGGCATTTCTGACTTTCCGTTTCTTTTCCACGTAGCCCAGGCTTTACTATTCAATATTTCTCTTGGTACTTCGCAATCACCGAGTCGCCAAGCCATCTCGCTGTCGGCGTCCGTGATCTAGACTTGATCGACGATGCCGCAGTCGGTACACTCAAAATTTCTCTTCGACAAATAAGCGGCTCACGGCTCAAGCTCAAGTCTCACAGAATTTGTATGAGCGAGATGTCATTGTCTGAACAAATTTACTCGCTCCTGAACCAATGAAATAAACGAGGTATGTCGCGCTTAGTCTTTCCTGTCGCTTTGAAGACGACGACGTTTTCTAGTAATGACGCCCGATTACTCGGAGATCAGACCTCAGGCGCGACATGAGCTGAGATACTCAGACACCAAGTGACCATGCGAGTCTTGAGTTTACCGCCACCCCGTGCCGCACATTGCACACATTATCAGGCTGGTTACACCGAAGTAATACGCTAAAGATATGCAGAGTATCTCTTCAATGAAGATACTTATACACATCCCTTTCATGGACAAAGCTGGAATGGAGTCGCATGATACGAACCTTCATAATGGGGCCCAACCTGTGGCTTGGCAAAATGGGAGGTCGCTCCATCATCTATCTCATGTGGTAGAGTCGCCTCCGACCTCACGCACATGTCATTGTAAGTGAGCATGAAATTCTTTTTACTTCCTGTGATAGATGACGTCTGTTTAGGATCATATTGTCATTATCTCTCTTTCTATTGGCTAGAGTATGCGCCAACCACGAGTACAATATTCACGCATTTTCTCGTCGTCTCTGATGGGAATTCCTGTCGAGCTGCGCAGTTTGTCCAAGCCTTTTGCGATCGTGTTTTTTTCTTTATTTTTCCGAGCGTTGTAATGCTATAAAATGGTATGCTTGCAGATATCTCCCCATCGCTTGTGAACATGAAGTTCATTTCAGGTTGCTTCGTTACTCTCTCCGTCTGTGCATTGCTCGCCGTTGCTCATGCACCACGCAGGCTTTCTTCAGAGGAGATAGCCATTCGTGATCTTGCTTCGTCGAAGTGCGCCCGCCATGTCGGCGAAATGCAGCGTAGACGGATCGAGAAACGCGCGAAGGAGTTGACGAAGCGAGACGGCACTTCGACTGTCACAATCACAACCGAATCGCCGTACTACCCTGAGATTCAAAACGAGACCTGCATTCTCACCCCCGAAGTCACCACTGGCCCGTACATCTGGCCAAAATCTCAGACGCTGCGCCAGGACATGACGGAGGACCAAGCTGGTATCCCTTTGATCGTGGTAAGCCCCAGCTTGATTGACATTTGTTTCGCACTGACATAGTTATTCAATAGGATATTGGTGTCATTGACATCAACACCTGCGAGCCTATGCAGAACGTCCTCGTCGACGTCTGGCACTGCAATGCAACCGGTTCTTACTCTTCATTCACCAAGCGCGACCCCAACACTCCGTTTGAAGAGCTCCTCGAACAGTTAAACATAACGCTTGTCCCCGGCGTCGAACTCGATCTCCATACCGATGACACAACTTTCCTTCGAGGCATGTGGCCAACTAACGAGGAAGGCGTGATGGAGATGAAGACCATTGTTCCGGGTTACTACGTGGAGCGAGCCATCCATGTGCATGTACAGGTATGCAATGCTGTTCGATGTAGGATCAAGACTAATGGCACATTCTGCATGTTCAGGTTCATCAGGACTGGGTACTCCAGTCCAACGGAACTGTTCTCACTGATACGACGTCTAGCACCGGTCAATTCTTCCTCGGAGAGGAGCTCTCTCAGTACTTGATGTCACTGGAGCCGTATTCATCGCATACAGAGATCGAAAGAACTACAAATGACGTGGATAGTATATACCAAGAAGAGGCCCGTAATGGATGGTTCTCGGAGTTGGCTGTGGTTCCAATGGATGGGGAGGACTATGCTAATGGCGTCATAGGATACATCACCGTCGGCGTGGACGCGACGCGTGGCGTGTGATGTCAACACGGTAATTTTGTTCCCCTGACTTTTGAACGGATTCTCCACCATGATGATACTTAATACCACTTCTCTTTATGAATTTCACTTGAGCATGGAAACGGCATCTAGACAAGATCTTATTTGTTACTCAAGGGACCAACCACGATCTACTCAATATTGACGCACGTCTGTCACACTAAAACTCTGAGGTTCCCATTGTTATCTTCTAAAAACGAATTCTTGTTCAGGGAACGTCGGCATTGAAAGAGTAGATGGCTAAAGTAATCAGGAACGACGATCATCTCAGAAATAATATTTAGACCTGCAATGAATAGAAATATTAAACGCGGCAGGGCTTATACCCAGTTAACAGCCTATGGTTACACCATCATACGGACCTAGAAAAGGAAAAGGCGTTAGCCGGGCGCTCGGATGGATGAGGTGTGAGCACATACCACTATGATCATCCGTATCGCCCTCTAATAAGTTACCAACTTCTCCGACTGTGCATTGATCATCATCGTCGTCTTGCCCTGTCGGGTGTGTTAGCCCTGGATATGGCCCTCGAAAGGAAACAGTTCACCTGGACAGTTGACCCATGTATCAGAATCGGTGATATGTTTTTCACCGGAACAATGGTGGAAGCCGAGGAAACGTCCTGCGATTGCATCAGAATACGGTGGTCATATTTCACTGTGATATGTATTACCGGGAAGAATGGGCACAGGGTCCTTCCTATATAGTGCCAAGTTAATAGTGAGATCAAGAACTATAAAGCGGGATGGCGGAACGCACTTGTTATTGATGTGCGAGACGGTGACATGTTCATCGACCCAGTCAGCAAAATACTGGTTTCCCACCTTCACAGCCCACATCAATCACGGGTAGAGGGACCAGTCGCTTGACACTTACCCGGGGCATACCGTAGGTGATCACAGATACGGATGCAGACGGGAGTTGCAAGGTGAGATAAACGCCATCTAGAAGGGCGAGTTCCCCCAAGAGAGTGCCCAACGACAGTGACAGAGTTAGTCGAGTAAGTCGAGATAGCACTTGTTACTGCTGCAAGAACGTCCGTAGCCGTGCTGTATATTTCTGGTCAACCAATGCCCAATATATAGATAACAAGCGTACTCAGCCTGAGACTCTTTGAAACCGCTATGGACCTCGATATCGGAATCGATGCCCGGGAACAGATCGTCGCCGAGTTCTGTGAGGCCGTAGTTGACATCAGTAATTACCGGCAACCTAGGAAAGCCGTGAAGATCGTCGCTATGTCCAAATGACATCCGATGTCACTGACAATTTCGATGTATCTGTTCCCTGGTGCGCCACTATGACGGTTTCGAGGTTGGGGTCGTAGCCCACATACCAATACTGCACGGAGTCACCATTGCCGCCTGACGCGACAGGTTCAAAAGCAGAGTTGGCCTCGCAGTTGCCTGATGCCAGGTAGCGTGAGTGACATTTGCAAACGAAAGGTCAAAGGCCATATAGACGTACTTCCACAATTCCAAGCCAAGGTCGTCGACGGCTCGCAATATCCTGCACTGGCGTAGTACGTGTAGGGTTTGAAAACCTCGACTTCCGAATCACTCAGAGTTGTTATCGAGTCGCGCCGTCTCAAAGGAGACGGCGATGCATAAACGAGTGCATACGAAAGAGAGAGCAAGATCCAGAGCAGCATGGTGGGATACTCATCTGACATATACACGGGCCACTTTTATATGAGCTGGAGCACGGGAGAACAATCAGAAAGAAGGGATAGTAGCATGCATGCGTGTGAATCCAGACACCACTATAAGCAGAGATAGCAAGGTTGAAACTTGACCGGATGCACGTTCATTGGACAATTTCTTTTTGCACCGCGGGGAACAACATCTCGTGCGCATGAGAGACGGAAGACTACGGGTGTGCCTTTAGCATATGCCCCGAACAAAGCATCAAGACGTTTCGCATCAGCAAAATTTCAAGGATAAATCCAATTTAAACATGAGAACCACAGGGTATGGAGTAAGCAGCACCATTCCAGGCGTAAAAGGATCGACTTTCATCGACGTAAGGCGGGTTGCCTTTCCGACGCTAGTCCGGCTAGTATGGGGAGAGAGACCTAAGCCCTAACCCTGAGCATATGCCACAGCAGAAAGAGTCTAAGGAAAACAAACAAACCATCTAGATCTCGCGAGATTCAAATCATCCCTTGATAACCCGCTGCGCCATCTGTTTCGCCAGGCGCCTGGCTTCCTCAATATCACGCCGAACAACATTGCACCCAGGTGGAGGTACCTCCCCTTCATCAAGTGGCCAAGCCCAACCCTTTTCCTCACAATTCTCCGCACGCCTAAGATTCTCCATCCTGTGCCTCTCTATAGCCTTCGCAGTATGCGAGAACTTTTCTTTAAACAGTTTATGTCCTTCAGTGAACCGTTCAGCAGCAGACGCGGACATTACGCCGACGAACTCGGGGGACATCTTCATCGCGTCGAGGTCCGATGCTGGTTCCAAGGGACTAACGACGCCCTTGACCGAAACACGTTCCCGAGTGAAGGAACTGTTCTGCACAAAGAACAGATTAGCTATGACGGACAGTGGGAGCAGGGAGCGCTAAACTCACGGCGCGAGCAGTAGCCTCCATTCCGGTAACGCGTCGAGCGAACGATCGGATAGCGTCGTAGGCGGCTTTGCCCGGAGTAGTACCTTCAAACTGCGTAGGAAGCGTATGGGCGGCATCTGCACCTTTCGCTGTCACCAAGATGGACATTGAGATGCGACAAATGGTTCTTACCATCATAGACTTGCAGATGAACCTCCGTTCCTCCGTACCGTGTTTCTATCCCATCAAGCGCGGGATATAGCTTTCGGACTTCCTCCCGAACAGAGTATTTCTCAGGTTCTGCAGCTTTATGGGCGCTAAATAGGCCATCTCGTCGGTGATAGATCATTGTCCGAATGATGAACTTAGCTTACGTGTAAACGATCTCATCGCAGAGAACTTCCTTCCCGCTGGCAATGATCAACATAGGAGGCAGACCTCCTAGATACGACAGGACAGGGCTAATCAAAGGATGCCTCAGCAGGCCGTTTTGAGCATACGGATGCATCTGCCACTCGATCTTCAAAACTTCGCCGGATTTATTTGGCCTCGAACGGATTGTCTGTAATTCTGGATCCTGGGCAGTAAGAGTATCGGCAGCCGTCCAGGGCACCTGCAATGGCGGCGGCCACAAGGGACTCGGTTTTGAGATAGACAGGCCGTACTTTGGTAGAATGTCGGTATCCGTATTGATTGTGACACTTGGAAAGGAATGGTTAAGACTGCAGGGGCTGGATGAGTACAATTGCAAGATACAAAAAGAGGGACTGACGCACTCGCACCACGGGGAGACAAGAACGGCACCCGCAGGCAAGGGCAGTCCGCTATCCCGAAGGACTTGAAGCAAAGCCAGGGAAAGGCCGCCTCCGGCAGAATCTCCGGTGAGTAAGATGTGGGATGGCTTGATGGCCCTATGTTTGGCCTCCGGCGGCGGTTTAATGAGATACAGGTCTGATGGAAAGATAAGAGGATGGTCTGAGTCTGAAGGATCCGACGTACAGGCAGCTAAAGCATCCTGTATCGCACAAGGAAAGGGATACTGTGGCGCTAAACGATAGTTTATGGCTACGAGAGGGTCAGAAACCACCACAAAACGTAACCGACTATCGACTCACCAAACACACGGCCATTTATGAGTCGAGCATGCTGATGAATGCTAGATCTGGAAATCAAAATATCCATCAGGCCTTGAACCATAAGACAAAAAGTGGCATACCGTTCTTGATCTATGCTTCCAACGTAATATCCACCTGCGACTGCTTTAAAAAGGGATCTAAAACGCAGTGCGGATTGGTAACACACCACCGTGAAGATACAAAAAGCAGCGCATTTCATCCGTTTCTGGGACATTGTCCATGGCGGGCGCTCCAATGTGTGCTTTCAATTCCTCCGTCTGCGCGGTCACAGGAGTAGCAGTAGGCGTTGTCTTTGCTTTATCACGTTTGTTGGCCTCTCGCAAGTCTTTCTTCGTCGTTATCCACTCAGCATCGACACTTTGATAATGTTCAGAAACAGTGACGAAGATATCATCAAAATCGTACCCATTGGTGACCCTCGCCTGCCACCACTTCACACCGCCTGCGACCCGCCGTGCCGCATCTTGGCCGCCCAAGGCTTGCACCAGATATTTCGCAGCGTCATCACAAGACGACATGGGTACAACTAAACGCTCGACATGAAACCGTCTAGGAGAGTTTGTCCGGATGTTACTGAAAGCTGGATCAAAACTGAGAACAGTCGACGGTTGCTTATACAATGGATCCCCGCACTTTGAAATTCCTCTATCGTATGACTGTGGCACGTTTAGACTCGCACACAGCTGCAGATCTTGACAAGACTCACTTGGCAGCCAATGTTATGAACATCTAACACGCCTTCGTTAATCCTGACCTGGCAAAAACTGTTCATAGTAAACGTACCTTGAGAAGACTGAAGGTTTCGTCGTAAAGAAGTTCATCGTGGCGCAACTGAGTTGAGGACTTTCTAGGCTTCTTCTTGACAACACGGTTGAAGTAATGCTTTAAGAGTGTCTTGAGGAGAAGGGGTGGGGCTCGAAGTGCGGTGCGCGCCGTCAAAGGATTCACAGGCATAGCGCGGGGAGGGTTATGGGGCAAAACCATCTACTTCAGGGCACATCATATAAGTACGGCGACCTTGTGGATTGGGGTAGACAGAGTAAAATTTGATGATCCTGTACGACGGGTTCGCCATCCCTGACATTTTGCTTGGAGTCTCGGTGGTAAAATTTAAAACCAGGTATCCAAAGATTGATCTAAGCCCTTAACTTCTGGGATTATCAATATGAGAGAAGGATATGTAGAACTGTTTAGACACACCTGGAATCTTCACGCGTGTGAAACGAATGAAAACAATGCAAGGCTATTTCCAGCAGCTGAAACATCAAATTTTGATGAGCTCCCGCCCGGCACCCAGATTTCCTTCAACAGAATGAATGTAGGCCTGAGTGTCATTCCTAGCCAGATGCACGTCCCTTCAAGATTCCATACGACAGTCGTGCAACAATCAAGAAACTTGGTTGATCGCGACTGACAGCCGCCGGGGTTGGCGCTATCCTCGAGATATCCTATAGGGACAGAAGATAAGATACCGGCACGATAACGGTAAGGCCTGCGACGAACCGACACTACCGAGTTGGCCCATTAGCCTCAGTTCCAACATCGAGGCTTCCAGTGACGGTGCGTGAAACAAAGATGCCCGCGCTCCATGAAATAAAACTTCAATGACAGCGTATCCGTGCCGAGACCGATAACATTTGCGGACAGATTGAGGCGGGCCACAGTATGAGGATTAATGTTGACTCTAGGTTCACGGTTTTGGTCCTGGAGGTACGAAGAAAAGTGCCGGCAAAACGGGCCGCCGATGCCGGTATTAAAACTTGAACTCCCAAGTTGTTTGAACAGGTATATTATACGTGGTTAGGTGCGTGCCGGACGCAGAAAAAAAACAAGGGTATCTTAGAAATACAGATGAATCTTTGCCCCTCATAGAAGCAAAGACAAGACAGCGCGAGTAGCACGTTTTTCTTCCTCCGATTCACAAGACGCGACGCGCTTTTCTATCAAGACCTTAAATGTGTCGTTATCCATGTCCTGCCAACAGAGATGAGCTATTTAAAGTGGAGAGTGAAAGAAGAATGCACAAATACTCACAGGAGCTTCCTTTGGTGCCCGGGCGTTCAATGTCTGTAAAAATCCAAAGACGTTAGTTGGGGCAAGAGTAGGCTTTCTGGGTGATGCCGTACCGCAAAAAAAGTAGTACTGAACGAAGATAGGTCACAATACAGACGGAAGTTGATAGTAACTAAGCTTCGTACCTATACAATCGAGACAAGCTGAATTCAAAGAAACCACGCCAGCCAGTCGGAGATACGGCGGTCTGACAGAGGTTATTCATATCTTGATGAGGAACGAGACCAAGGCAGAAATCACTCACAGCGAGAATTATGTCCCCCATCTAACAGAAACTCAGTTGGCTGCATTGTCATAGCATGAAAAGAAGACATACACAGAATAGAGCCACCGGAATAGCACATTCGGTGGCGATTCGTAGGAACTGATCGAGACTGACATCTTTTTCGTTTGTGAGATACCAAAATAGAGATGCGCTATCCGAAAACATGAGCGAAGCCAAGGGTCAGAAGGAAAATAGATTTACGCTATTCCCAAGTTACAGATCGCCGCAGGCCATTCGTATGCTAGAGCAAGCCGTGTTGTTCCGAAAGACATGATAGCTGAGAAGAGCGAAAGGAATCCAAGCAAGCCAGTGAGTACAAGTGATTTGGAGAGCTCGTTCACCCGGCGAATCAGGAAGAGTTGAACAGGAAGAGAGAGACTAAGCATATACATGAGCATAGATATATATACAAAATCATGGAATCGGGCTTACGACACAATAATGAGGGGAATAGTGTTGGCGGTCCACGCCAATGCAAAGGTTGTGTTATGCAAAGACAATTGCTCGAACAACAATGAAGCGTGCGTCGCAGTCGCTGGTGTCAATGTTAGGGAGACCAGATGGCCATGGGCGGAAAAATAAGGAAACGCACTGAATAATTCAACAATAGAAATCCATGTGACAAGACACCTGGGAATCCTCGTCAGCGTGTGAAGGTGCAATCATCAGGAGTTGTTGTACTAACAGAATAGACCAAGAATCTCTGAATCTGTGTAAGACATAATAGATGAACAGAGAGGCGTTGATACCGAACAGCAGAAAACTGGGAGAACATGGTCACAAGTCGCCAACGACTGCTGACAATGACTCCACCCACCTTTGCTGCGCCGTCACTGTCATAATACCCGCACAGGTGTTTTCGGGAGCATCCAGATAGACCTTCATATTACACGCATCACCGGTCCACGACATTTTGCTGAAAGAGATAGGGAAACGGAATAATCGCTTGCGCCTCGCCTTTATAAGAGCTGAGGTTCAGACACCGAGCCTCGGCACAGATTGACGTCTCCCTCCCTGCAGGAAATTTTAGCAGACGGCGGTAGGGCGGAAGGCTGTCGTCGTCTGTCACTGATAAGTATGTAGGTAGAGAAGAGAAGTGGCACTGATACAGTGAAAGCTTGAGTAGTATGTCGATATAAAGTCAAGGATCCTCAGGCTCTTGACTACGGAAGGACTCAGACACATTGAGGCACCGTAGTAAAGACCTGGAGAACTCGCGGCGTATCTATGACATAAAGATTGTGATATCAGCCCACCACGAAGGGCCTTTTGCCGACAAGGAATGATGAATCTCCTTCTTGCAACCTGACTTTGGTAAACAAGTACTCTTCAAAGGCTCACCTCTACGCTCACAACCCAGAAAGCTCATCAATATAAAATGAACCTTCTGCGAGAGCTTCCGATGTGGCGGCCAGGCTTCGGAACGACGTCGGTTTTTCGAATTTGTCACAGTGACCATGGTGTTGCAATGGCCCTGGCAGTGCCCAGCTAGATACGAGCGTTTCGAAGGCCGTATACCGTCATTGTCAAGAGCGACGCTGAGAATTCATGTACTGTAGGCATGTGTTACAACCAAGTTACAACTAGCAAAAGCCGTGGTGCCAAGAGTCCGGCAACTTCCGGTAACTTGACAAGCAACCATCGGCGCCATATACATTGCCATGCGACCACGACGGCCAACAAATGATAATCGTGTTAATGTATGAAGAGTTTCGGCGAGTAGTCCTTTTTGTATGGATGAACCTCAGCCTGACTGACAACGTTTTTTCTTTTGCCAGGTTATGATAAATGCTTAGTTTATGCTTGGCCAAGATTACTGCATGCAACAGACTCTAAACGTACTCTTCAAGATATCGCCAATGCGAAACAGTTGATATTTAAAACACCACACTCGCTTCTCACTGCCAATCAGTAAGCATTCGTGACTTTTGATCGACTTTGTTTGACTTCGAAGGGAAGATTTGCCGTGGTCTCCTTAGAGCTATTTGTCTTCGACGCTTGCTAGGGATACATGGTTGCTGCGTAATGCTGCTTCTAGTTCGTCATGACTACGGAGGGAGCATCCTCAGGCTTACCGCTCACCGCCCATGTCGACGACGCGATGCATATTCGTTGACGTAAGAGCATGCGTAGGCTATCAAACGATTGGATACCCGTCACTCCAAACGGACCGGTTTTCAAGCCTCAGGAATACAGCCGGGGCAGGCCCGGGCGTCGAAGCAACCTCCAGATCTTGGAGAATGCCGCGGCAAGGAAACCGTACCAGCTTTCGTCCCGCTCGTCTGGGTGAAGTGCCATGGTACGTCTATGGTCGCTATGGTATGAATAGTAAGCCCGCTGTGGCAACCTAGGCTTTGTGAAGTGTACGCGACGAGAACATTCAGCACTCCGTCATTCAAGGATTCATCGAGATCTCTCGTTCTCCAATCGCCACTCGCGCCGCTTAGCGCGCTCAGCGCTGGACGGATTGTTGCCTGAGAGACAGTGAGAGACTTCGGTACTTTCGGGTGCCGGTACGTTCGGCCGATAACGACTTGGCGGACTGGCAACTATGCTCGCCACTCAGACAGACGATCGCGGGCCATACATAATCCAACGACCCTACTCTCTCTTTTATCTCTCAGACAGAGGCAATCCTTACATCAGTTCATCTCCATCTTCGACACCTGCAAGAGATCTTCTCTTCTCTATTCGTGAATATAATAGCGGAATGCTGACATGAAGAGACGCCATCCTTGGTCATCTTTACAAGGCAGTGTCTGTCCCAGGAACACGTCAATTGGGTCTTAGTAATTGCTTTGAGCTGGGTTCCAGAAAGTCGAAGGGGCGCAAGGACCTGGACGCGATACAGTTGTGGCGGCGGCGTTCCTTGCTTCCGTTGGGTGCCTGTGTGAACGTGACAATCGAGAACATGGTGTTTGTGCACGCAGGTAGCCATCTCCCGGATTCCATCCCGTGGCTCATCGTTGCAGTAAACTGAGCACATATGCATCCGACTACGACAGAGTACGTTCTTCGTGAATCTCCCTGTACAGTTTGCCCAGCAGCTACCTGCCCGCCGTCCTATGATTCTACATTCACTCTGAAGACCTTCCAGCTCTATCTACCCGCCTCGAAGATCCTTTCCCCCTTTCAGATCTTCCAGCCTTGACTTGTCAAATTCCACCGAGCATATGAAACAACGTCTAACTAGCCCAACTAGGCTATCAATGTTCTAGTCGCTCACCTACTGTGAATGGGCGTGGCCGACTGCCCTTTGTTATACGGCACCACCTTCCTGCAGGGAGATAGTATTGATATTGGTACCACCGGTCCATGGCATGTATACTTCATTCAAAACCATCTCCGATTCCCTCAAACGCCTCGAGGCTGCCTCACGACTTCGAGTCAGTATCCGTTCTGCCTGGAGAGATCTTCCAAACGAAACAGTCAGTCCCTGCACTCAAACCCCGCTAGACCTGCAGGACCGTGGCCACCGCGACAACGACGATTCCGACGACTCGGAGGGGCTTACAAATTGTTAGCGTTGCACCAGAGAAACCGACGGACTTGGACCTGGTACGAGATCTCCTTCTCAATGCCATGATCTTGATAGAAATCCGGATTCCGTATGTATGTGCGGCGGGTACCTACTTATAAGCACAAGAAAGCTCTGTTGTCCTGACAACGATGTGGCACCTATCTGTTACCAACTTAAATTCCTCCAGCCGTCGATGCAAAAAAGGAACTTATGAGCTCAGAGCTTATTTCGGATTTGTTGTAGAGAACGGGGCCAAGTTTGAGAGAGTAGCGGCAAACCGGTCCGATGCCGAATTGCCTTTTCAAAAAGGAAAACGCACTTCGTGGCCCGTTTCCCGTGTTCGATTGTTCCTGATGTTTAAGCGAACGTTGCACCGACGACACAAGCGCGGAATGGAAAGCAGGACGCGTTCACTGTCGCGTTCAGAAATTCTGTGACCTTGTCTAGCCTCTCAAACATATCAAGGAAGTCTGACACTATAAGTGCAATGATCGCGCCATCATGCACTCATCGCACAGCACCTGACACAGAGACATCTTATAACTACAATCCTTTATCTCTCAGGCTCCCTCAAGGTTATACTCAAAAATGTCGTCAAGTTCTGCTTCAGGAAACTTCTCCTCGATACCAATTCTCGACTATTCCCTGGCTGCCTCTTCGAGCACCAGACCGCAACTCATCTCCGAGCTTCGCAACGCCGCTATCAACGTAGGCTTTCTCTACTTATCGAAGACGAATGTGGATCCTATTCTTGTCGAAGAACTCGTCTCATACCTTCCTCAACTATTCGCTCTCCCCCAAGAAGCCAAGGAAAAGATCCGAATGCGCAACTCGCCCCATTTCCTGGGATACTCTCAGTTTGGTGCGGAGTATACCAAGGGAAACGTGGACATGAGGGAACAATTTGATATCGCAACACCCCATGAGTGTCAATGGAAGCCCGGAGATCCAGATTACAAGCGTTTGTGGGGTCCATCTCAGGTGCGTATCTACTCAGTTGCCATACTCTTCTTCAGCTGAAACCTTCCTCGCAGTGGCCGGACGAGGACTTGATTCCTGGATTCAAAGCGACCCTGGAGAAATACCTCGAGCAAGTGCAAGAGTTGGCCGACAATTTCGTCAAAGTTCTAGCTGAGGCGCTTGGACTCGGCCCAGATGGGTTGTCGCGGTTTTACGACGCACCTGAGCTTATGCAGCATCGGAGCAAGATGGTGCAGTACCCGGTGGTAAACGAGCGGTCGCCGTCGAACCAGGGCGTAGGGCCGCATTACGACGCAGGCTTTTTGACTATAGTGCGCCAACCCTATTAAGTGATACGTACTTGACAGCTGATCTGCATACTAGCTGCTACAAGCGTCGGATCATCCGGGATTACAGGTACAAAATCTGGCGGGAGAGTGGATCGATGCTTCCCCGGTGCCGGGAACTTTTGTGGTACGTACAATATTTTCAATTGTTACGGGAGGCTTACGACAATTCACAGGTCAACTTTGGACGAGGTGAATCTGACATGATCTGCTTGCGCCACAAGATCTGGTTTTCTGATGAATTCTAGCGTTGGAGTTCGCCACCCAAGGCATTGCGCGCGCCACATCCCACAGGGTCCTCTCACCTCCTTTAGGATCGACGAGCCCTAGATATTCCATACCTTTCTTCCATAATATTGGGCTAGACGTCAAAGTGACCGATCCTGCATACCTTTTGAAATGTGCGTCACCCGATCCTACCCCGGTGTTTTCGCTCACTTGCATATTTGCAGTCCCAGAGGAGATCCTGAAACTACGCGACGCGAGGGGAAAGCTGCCAGCCACCGATTGTTTGTCCCTTATTCCTCAAGCCCTGTGGTTTATGTACTGTTCTGACTGCTTTCTTTCAGCCGTGAACTTCCCTGAGTTTTCGACGCAGACTTCTGGGCATGTCAACCTTGTGGGCAGAGTGAAGTTTGTCCACCTCATTTTATTTATCATTTTATAGTCGGCTAACCCATGTTTTAGGAGCCATCCTGACGTAGGAGAACGACATTACCCTGCGCTTTTCAAGCAAATATTTCCCAACGGTTTACCCGCGCATGGGACGGCCTACTGAGTTAGAAGACTCAGTCATGGAGGATTGAGGATTGAAGATATACAAAGCCGAGATCCCCTTGGACCAGAGAAAAGTGGCGATGGAAGAAAGCAGCTCCAGATTTGTATATTATTGAACACGAAGAGCACTCCAATGCACCTGACGTGGAACAAGCACTCCGCTAGGATCGCATACCCAAGATTCAAATTCAATTGCCGACACGGAGGATAGATTGTGCCCTGCACGGTAAGTCGGTGCGAGGATAATCATATTCGCGCAGTTACGCTTCGACCACGGCTGCCAGGTATCCGTGACCCTGCAGCTGCGGAACCATCATCCGCTCTGGACTCGCTTTGGAGTACGAAAAGAATCTATATCCGATACATGGGAATTGGTATCTCGAATTCACGAGACAAATTTGAGCTATCGGGCCCTTCGAGCACATCATTGTCGATTGTATATATACGGCGACAGGAAGATGGACAGATATTCGTTACTCGCCCTGTCATGACTGACTCTCTTTCGTATTGGTGCCACCGATAACGGTCCAGCTGAACAACACGAGGCCTGTTGAACGTCAAGATGTCTTTCTGAGACGTACAGTACTAAATTTGATTACAAGCAAACAACTTTCGCCGTCGGCAATGGGCCTAGAAGGCAAGTATTGTGTGTAGCAAGTATTTCTTAGGCGCTCGTGAAAGGTAGTATGTATGATTCCTCGGTCTTCCACAGCTAGGCGTAGGATCCGAATCATATATCTTCCCAGCTGGCCACTTTCGTTTACCTCCCTTTAAAGTGAACATAACAAATTGGGCAAAGCGCAATGTAACCATTATTGCGACTGTCCGTATCTCACCGGCCTGTCGTTGGATGCCTGGACTTTGAAAATGAACCAGATAGACGGTATTCAGGAGGGGTCACACAACTGGTTCATTCAACTGAATCATACGCATCATCAAATCAGCTGTAGCAAGCGGAGGATCTATTGAGTTGACAGTAGAAGTGCATATATACAAGGCAATACCATGTCATCCACCCTCAATATCACGGGCGTCCCTGAGGACTGTTAAGAACAGGATGATCATTTCAAGAGTTGCGCACTAATTGAATGCTTTCTGGTAGCGGTATTTCCCTTGGCTCCTGGGGTGGGCTTCACACCAAATTGTTCCATTTCACTGGAGGCCCTGGAATCTCGGGGCGGGATACCGACAATGCGGCTCTGAGTCAGCAGGAGAACGGCGGGGTGCCTATCATCGAGTCCGAAACGTGCTTCAAGAGCTCAGTGTACTTCAGTTCCCGTCCGAGTCTCCTTTGTGGTATTAGAATAATACAGTTAACCGTGGATCACGGCGGAATGAAGCACGGCTTCTGTAAACACAGTATCGGGCTGCAGAGTATTGTTGGCAGCTTTGTGATTGGGACTGAGAGTGAATGGATACTTAAATAACCTCGGCGTTTCAGACCCGTCAGAAATCGGGCCGACCTTCATTTCGGTAAAGATGACATTGCTTGATCCTTAGCGCAGGAAGTCAATACTTGGGAATCAGATGGATCCCGAGTCGGTGTTGTTCAATTCAAAGGATGGGGGTATGTAGAGATGACCCGATGGTCTCGTGTCCGAGTCGCACGGTGAATGTACGGAACCGTCAATGTCCGGTATTCAAAACAAGAGAGAAAGCGATCGTGTTCGAGGTATAGGAGGCACCCGCCGGTGTTTTGCATTTAAGCTGTAATTTATAGGAGCTCGATGAGGAGCTTCGCCAAGACGAATTTTAGGTTGACTTCGGCAGCAATCTTTCCCTAGATTACGGAAGCACGTTCGTGTGATTAGGCGTCAAGGTCGGCTGATGGTGTATACGTTCAATGAAACAGCCATCAGCTTTTGTCTTTTTTACAGGGGGGCGCATGGTTTCAAGCAGCGCTCAATACCTGAGGTTGGCCGGTCGTAGTCGCAGGCCGTTGTCGGATCATCATGAAAGCGGGATATACTTGGTACAAACAACGGTGCTTTTAGGATACGATGAGAATCGCAGGTCACAGGTTAATGATGGCAGCAATCCAGATCCCAAAAAGTCAATCAAAGGGAGCATCAAGTACTATCAGATCTATCAGAATAGACAGGCTTTTCGCGCGTGCTCGCAGTCGGGCCAAGAATTCTAATTTGATGCAAAGAGTGCGACCGAGATCGTTAAAAATTCATATGGACCTGGTGGAAAAAACCTGTTTCATGGGGAACCGGCCGGCAGAGATAAAGACGGCACCAAGTAGAGAAGTGCTTATTGACGACGGTGCAACCTTTCCATGGCAATGAAGGTCAGAATTTCATCGAATGTCTTCTATAGTATGGACGAACAGAGTACGCTATCATAGGAGGTGAACGTGAAAGATAATTTAGCCAATCGCATCAGGGGCGCTCAGCCGAGATAGGATAGCCAAACAAATAACAATAAATGACAAATGTGGCTCCATAGTAAGCCCGAAGGGGAGCGATCTCTACTTTTGTTTTTCCCGACGTTGTTGCTTTTTCTTGCTTTGGCCCAGCAGCCGCCTCCATCCATTCTTTCATTTTATCCCTTTAATCCTATTACCGAGCTCCAATGGGTTGTGTACAGTCTACTGGCGTCGACGAGGAGGCTAAGGCCCGTGCGTACTGTTCATCTTTCTGGTAGTGGCCGCTGCTGATAGAGCTGTAGGCAACGATGAAATCGAAAACCAGCTCAAGCGGGACAGGATGATGGCGAAGAATGAGATAAAAATGCTATTGCTGGGTGCTGGAGAGTCGGGCAAGGTCCGTATCTGATATGTTTCTTGATACTGGGGCGCTCAATAGGAGGAATCCCGCCGCTGCAGTCGACGGTGCTGAAGCAGATGAAACTTATCCACCACGGCGGTTACAATGACCAAGAACGGGATTCTTACAAAGAAATCATCTTCTCCAATACTATCCAGTCCATGCGGTACGATGCTGTTATGACCCCTAAAATATTTCGTGAACACTGATTGGATGTACGGTTCAGTGCCATCCTCGAGGCCATGCCCCAGCTGGACCTCTCTCTATCCCCTCAGAACGATGCCCGTCGCGCCACTATCCTCGCGCTGCCTGGTCAGCTTGAGACAGACGTGCTTCCCCGGGACGTCGTTGATGCTATTCGCTCGTTGTGGAGGGACCCTGGCGTCCGGGAAGCCGTTCGTCGCTCACGGGAATTTCAATTGAACGATTCGGCCGTCTATTACTTCAACTCACTCGACCGCATGGCCTCGGCTGGGTACATGCCAACCGACCAAGACATCCTTCGGTCGCGTGTGAAGACGACTGGTATCACGGAGACAACGTTCAAGGTTGGGGAGTTGACGTACAAGTTGTTTGATGTCGGTGGCCAGCGTAGCGAGCGGAAGAAGTGGATCCATTGCTTCGAGAATGTCACCGCATTGGTCTTCTTGGTCAGTCTGAGTGAATACGATCAGATGCTGTATGAAGATGAAAGCGTGGTACGTCTTAATGCTGTCTTCTCTGTCGCTTCCCTCACGGTATTTGAAATAGAACCGTATGCAAGAGGCTCTCACGTTGTTCGACTCGATATGCAACTCAAGATGGTTCGTCAAGACGTCTATCGTACGTGTATCCATTCTGTCCTCCATTTTTCTCTCGCTTATGCATTCTCAAGATCCTATTCCTCAACAAAATTGATCTGTTTGCCGATAAACTGCCACGGTCACCGCTGGGCGACTACTTCCCTGACTACACAGGTGTGTGAGCTGTCATTGCTGCCATCCCCGACTGGCTGACCCTGGTTTCCAGGTGGCGATAACTATGATGCGGCTTGTGATTACCTATTGCATCGGTTCGTTAGCCTCAATCAGAGTGCTGCAACCAAGCAGATATATGCGCATTATACTTGTGCTACGGATACACAACAAATCAAATGTACGTTGACTTCGCCTTGACTGCTACCGTTCTCACTAACCCGTCCTCAGTCGTCCTGAGCGCAATTCAGGATATCCTTCTGCAACTGCACCTTCGGGAATGTGGTCTGCTATAGAAGCAAGCATACCACACCCGTTCTGACGGCGGATGGATGCTTCCTGTTTTGTCTTTATTTCCTTTGTTGTCTTTTTGGTCATACCACAGTATACAGTCACATTATTATCGTCTGCTTATGCAACCCACGACCCACCATCATCATGCGAGGATCATATTGTTTTGTTTTTGATTGATTATATTCCGCCCTAGTTACTCTCTGTGCCTCTTCATCGCTACCCAATACCAGCCACATTCATCCTCGTTTCAAGTCTCTCGTTTGTTGTTCCTGTTCATCCCTTTACCCTATATGTTACCTTCTTTTTACTTTAAGTATATATAACGTACAGTCTTACAACAGGTGAACGTGGAGGTTGTTCAATGTTCATCTGCTTAGTGCACGGACAATGGGGTAAGATGGGTTTTTGTTGTTGCTCCCTCATCATCGCTCTGTCAACTGTACCGATGTCGGTGCGCAGTAAAGATTCAGATTCTTCGAAGATGTGGCTCATGGAATGTCAGGTTTGCTGTCACAGTGTGTCAATGGCATATCCATGTCCTCTGCGTGTTGTACCTCGCACGTGGCTACAGTTTGTCACTCGATATTTTGCCGAATCGGAGTCGGACTCGAACAACTCGGGCTTCACCATTTTCATGTCCTTTGCATACACCTGCATATGCCTGTCCCATCTATCTTCGTTTAGGGTGCTACCGTACCTAACGTACTCTATGCTTATGCTTCTCTCGTCTAATTCTGACTGTCGGATCCAGGGACTCGGAGCGTTCTGAGCTGGGGTTCATATTGACATAAACGTCGATGAATGTTCCCCACAGAAGACGCTTAGGAACGGGCATTGCACCCGACGCGTGTTTCTTTATGTCTTCCGTCATGTCGGTCGATCAGTTTATGCAAACGGTTTCGTGTGTCCCCTCGCTACGGTCGGTCCCGTCCTTCCCTCCCCCGCGACCCTTCGAACAAAGCTGTTTCCCGAGGAACATATCTGTCAGACTTGGAGGAAGGGATGCGCTGGCTCTGCCACCCCGGGGGACAAAAAGAGATTGGACTAATGGAGACTTGGTTCCTTCTTACGAAGAGGCGCTGGGGATTCTAGAACTTCTGACGATGATTCTTGTATGTACTATTCCTGATCTCGCTAAACTTGGGTGGATGTGATTTGGGCTGATTATGTGTACTTTAGCTTCGTTGCGTTGGATTCCGACTCGTTTTTGAATCCCTCGACGAGTCTCTGCTATGCATTTTATGACGTACTGCTCGTGTTTATGACGCTACTAGTGGATCGTTGATGCTCGTGATATTTGCTTCCGCTTGGTCCCCGGTTTTAGGCCGATCACATAAATACCCAGGTACGATTTCTCGATCTTCATATCTCTCTTTCCTCCCCCCCTCATCACTCCACGGCTTCATTCCAGTCTCCAATTTTCTGCACAATCGACAGCGCCCTCGTCTTTGGTAAGTCTTCCAATACCTACCGGTCTCGTTTCCACCCGCTAAAGGCTTCGAATTCGAATTTGATGGTTTCATCAGAAATGTTTCCCTCTTATTACCGGAGGATGAAATACATTTCTGGAAGGCCAGTAAATAGTACGCCGATCGTGTTCCGGTAAGTGTAGTTAGACCGCCCTGCCAAACATAATGCTCAATCGGGTCCATGGCTTTCCGGAACTCTCACTCGGGGTAACCCTGTGAAGAAGAAGAGTCGAAGGTAGCGCTGACCTTCATAAACGAGGGACTGCAGCCTTGATGAACAGTTTACTTCACGACTCGTCCGTTCCCTCCGTTTCGTAGGTTCGTTACTCATTCTGCTGTACGACGTGGCGCTCACTGTGACCTGCAGTTCCCTCATGCACCCTGTCGATGCCGAATTAATCATGACCACTGCTAGAGCCTTGCACAGTGCCTCTGCTAGTATACGCGACTCTCACCACTCGAAGCCCAGGAGGATGCTCAGAGATGCCTTCAAGGTGCTGCCGTCTCCAAAACACGCTGCGCCTAGCCACTTCGGCGACATAATACCCTGTCCGACTGACGTTCTATCCCCCATTCAACAACTTCCGACCGAAATCCTTACCGACATCTTTTTGCACCTCCAAAATGATCGTCTTCAACTTCCCTTCGTCCAGAACGTCGCTGAAGCTCCGTGGCTGCTCACTCATGTATGTCGCCGGTGGCGCGGTATTGCCGACGCCCTCCCCTCCCTCTGGTCGGGCTTTTCTGTTAACTTTGACGCGAACCATCCAGGCCGCATCTCTGCCCTCGCCGCGTTCCTCCGCAATTCCCGGGGCACCCCCCTGACATTCGACTGCATCATGCACGACATCTCTGACTACGGAGACAGACTGCTCCAGTTGCTTTTCCACGAGAAGCACCGCTGGGAATCAGTCCGAATACTAGGAAAAGGTCAGAACCTGTCGCGGTTCGCTCCCATTGGGGGGAGACTTCCTATGTTGCGGTACCTCAAGCTGATTGTCATCGGACAGCCGGATCGGTTTGTGTGTGACGCGTATGAGTTGGCGCCAAAGCTGGATAATGTATTCATCCAGGGCGTGAGACCCGTCGCGCACACGCTCCGGCTCCCGTGGGCCCAGTTGACGAGCTACTTTGCGGAAGAGGATCGGCTCGAAGACCACCTCTCTGTCCTGCACCGCACGCCAAGGGTCCAGTACTGTCATTTGAATGTGCGCCACCCTTCCTCTGCGGGCGACATGATCCCGATCAAGAGATTGGAGATGCGCCATCTGTCGAAGCTGATTGTGAACAACGCGAACCTGCTGGATCATCTCGTCTTGCCGGCGTTGGAGGATATCACGATCCACCAGTCTCCACAGAGTAGCCCGACGGAGTCGTTGGGTGCGCTTTTGTGTCACTCGAGGTGCAATTTGAAGGCGCTCTCCCTTCGGTTGTTCCCTTCGTCCTTCTCCAGCGCGGGCCTTCTTCCAGTCTTCCAGCTCCCGGCGGTGCGGACGCTCATGACCCTAGATTTGTATCTCCTTGTGTATCCGTTTGATCTCATTGCCGGGTTGGCAGGGGAGCATATGCTGTTGCCGAGGTTGCAGGAGTTGGTGGTGAAGATCCCGCCGTATCCATTCCATGCGCCTAGGAAGTTCGATAAGGGATGCTTGGAGGTGCTGATGAAGCTGATGAGGAGGCCGGCTTTGAGGAGGGTGTATTTGGAGGTGTATGTTGCGAGGGAAGTCGAGATTCCGAGGGTGATAGCGCCGTGGGTCACTCAGGGGAAGAGAACGGTCGTGGTGAATTGGGAAGCAAGGCGGTGAGTACTTTTTGGACTTGTACGAAACGAAATTGGAACGGACATGGATTTATTTATGACTACATTTTACTTATATCTTCACGAGTCACGGTTTATACCCCTCAACGTCCATTGTAACAGTTTTCTTATTTTCTTGATCAAACGGTGTAGATAGATACATACATGCACGAAGCACACGAAAGGAATTGAATGTATTTTGAAGTTCACATCTTGGTCGGCTGGTTAGATTTTGAGGATGAACGATTAACCCTTGCGCGGCCAAGGATTCTGCCATTATTAAAAGATGGTGCCATGGTGATACTCTGCCCATGGGGATGCTGCGTTTAATGTCAGGCAGGATCTGTAGGTGGGGTTCGTTTTCTGATGTAAACGAAATGGGTAGGGTGTATACCTGTGGCGCTGTGTGGCAAGCAAGCGGGTTCCTAGATCGTTCTTGGCTCGTAAACGTACCCCAGTGTCGTGACCACCTGAGGGAACAGCTACTCTGCACTGAGAAGTAACTGGACTGCCATAGTGACTGTTTCATGGCCGGGTACAAGCAGTTCACGATGGCTGCCAGATTAGATGTTCGAAGTCGTGAATCGTGATTGCCACTTGATCCTATCAGTTCTAACGTTAATCCCAGTCGGATAAGGTAGAATTAAGTATTACGACGATTCTCGGCTGTGGTTACTCGCGGGAACCGAGTCTTATATAGACCCTCGCGTATATATAGTAAGGTGACGACTCTGGAGTACGTATACTTATGTGTGCTATAAACAGGTACCGTACACCTTTGGACCGGATGAGAGCAAAGAAGCACGGGTACAGGCGGAGTGTTACCGAAACACAAGGTTTCATTTGTCCGGTAAAGACATCAGAGAAGGCCTAAGTCAGCTTATACTGAGCCGCCTAACCTTTGAACAATGCTGCCGCGAAGCTGGGGTACAGATATAGATCACCTTTGTTACGACACGACTTGAGAAACGTAAGAAAGGGTGAAAGGACGCGAGTGTTCGGACGTAGTCTAGGTGGGACTGGCAACATTCGCCGGCTGGTAGGCATAAACTATCCAGAACGTGGAAGACGGGGGCATACCATACCGTGTTTGCATGATCTTGGTTTATTTATGATCCTACCAGCGCATGAGTCAAATCATGGCCGACTCGATCACTATGAAGACTTACCTTCCGTACTTTGAGAAAGCACCGCTTGTCCCAGTTGTAGGTAGGCAAGGCTGTGATTTTATTGAGCTGTGGTTGCATTGAAACGGTCGAAGTCGAGTCGACACGTAATGATCCCTCATGAACTTGAGGATAAACAACGCCACGACCAAGCTCTAGAAAGGAAATACGACAATGAACTGAAAGACTGATGAGTTACTACGAAAAATGTCGAACCGCACGCACATAAGCATTGCATATTGAGACGTGTAGACGAACACGAGTCGAGCGCATCCTTACCATCCGGTGAGTCAGTGTTTCCAGGCTATCGCGGTGAACTTGGTTCACAGTATCCGGCTACGAGCCGCGAAATGGGACTCGTAATGACCACCCCTCATTCACAAACGCCGTGTTCTCGATTATCACATTCACATAGGAAACGCCGCCGCCACAGCTATATGACCTTGCTGCCCGTTAGCTCTCACTACCCCGCTCCTCCTGCGCCGAAAGATTTCCCCTAAGGATGACGTTTCTGAATGAATCGCTGTTCGAAAAAGGAGAGGAGAAGACTGTAAGCATAGGTGTCTGAGAGATGTACTTATAGGTGCAAGGATTGTTTGTGCGATGAAAGGGTTGTTGGATTACGCGGATTCTCCTCGCCTTCCGGCGAATATAAAAACGACGCTGCTTCTTTCCTTCTTTCTCTCAGCACCTCCCTGTACACCTGTAGTCATCGACTGCCAAAGCGACCGCTGTTTGGGGATCAAAACCACGGTTTGAACCAGATTCCCGAAACTTCGTTGAGGCGAGTGCATCATAAGCGACGAGATGATCAATAGTCGAGATCCAAAAAAGCAGAGGTTGCCGACTGCCGCAACGTTTCTATGTCAGGTTCCCCGACCGTCATGCGTAGAGCCCCACCCTCGCGCACGGGCCTCCCGAAGGATAAAAGGGCGCCTTCCTCCTTTCCTTCCCTCTCCATTGTCTGAACACACCCATGGCCCACCCGCTTGTTAAGTGTCAGGTTGTAGGGCCTCGGAGTCAACAACAAGTCTGCAGAGAACTAGGACTCTATCAAAGTTATACGCGCGCAAAGCTACGAGGGGAGCAAGAGGGGAGCGGCGAATAGGTAGTGACTCGGAAGTTGACATAAAGAATCACGGCAAAGGAACCAGAGAATAGCAAGGGTCAGACACCGAAATTGAAAGGACGGCGATGTTTGTGAAGGAACGCGTGGGGCTGAGTGCTGGTGAATGGAAATAAGATGCTAACTAGCGGTGACAGCAATATTAATGTCCGTTTGATCAGTAGCGTCTAGTGTTGTGATGTGTTCTGCGCGTCGCTGACAGTAACATGGTTCTGATTCCTTCCTTCTTACACGGTGCAGGACACGTAGATTGAGTAGATTGCGAGGCGAGTCGATGGAAGCGCTGATTAGGAGCAAAATCAAGTTTGATCTAAATCTGAGCCAAAATGGTATTTCACCGTTTTCGCGTCTTTCCACCAACACCAACCTTCTCATATATCGTGCCATAGACTGCTATACCTTTCGCTTCAGCACTGCGCAGGCGAACGACGCATCTGCTGTCATGGCCTTCAGAACTATAGGGACTGCTATACTTCTGCCAGTGGAGCTCTGGAGGGTCGAGTCGATATTGGGGTGTGGGTTACATGGCGTACGTTCAGATCCAAGGTCTCTTTGCTAGCCAGTCATTGAATACGCGTCTGCAGCGAAGCGTTTGTGCCCGTACTTGGATCGGCAATAATGTACCTGACACTTGTCTTGGAACTCGCCTACTCCGGTGTGGCCAGCTTGTACATTGAAGCTAATCGTTAATTTCGGGATGAATATTTGGTACGTGTCTTTGAAATCGTCAGGTACCCTCGGGAAATAGGCCTTTTTGTCGATGTCGAGGGTCTTTTGGATGACCTTTCGAGGGCCACACGACGGTCTACTTCTGATAAGAGACCTATCGCTAAATGTGTATTATTTCTTTTTTTCGCTCGTACTGACGAATTGTTCAGATCCGGAAACGCACTTGGTCGCACACGCTGCCGGAAACTTTGAAGTCGACCACCGTCACGTCGGTGTGAAGTGGTGACATCTGCGTGTCTTGCGCATCATTCAACTGGTACCAAGAAACTTTACCATCGAAAACAAAGCACACGTTGCCAGTGGCAGCTGTGGTATTGTTGTGTCCAAACATGCCAAACAATGGCTGACTGCATAAAAGCCCGTCGTGCTTTTTTTCACCCCGACTGCATCCTCGCCTAATGGACGCTCCAAACTTCATCGACCACGACCTCTGGGGCTCCCTCCATCCATGCAACGCCACCAACCTACTCCGCATCGACTTTTTTACGATCAACAGCCTAATCAAAATTGGCCGGAACACACTCACGAATAACATCGTTCTTCCCGGGCCGAGAGTTAGTGAGTACAACTAAATCTTCGACTGCTACGGACTTGTCGTTGATGCCACATAGGTAACCGCCACTGCGAGATCGTGTGGGATCACAAGACGGCCGTCGTGACTGATTTTTCCAGTAATGGGACTTGGGTGAGTCTGTTTTCGTATTGCTCGGGTCGCTTTTCTGATGAATGGCCGGTCCTCAGGTTAATGGCGTCAAGCTCGGGATGAACAAATTTTGTATCCTCAAAGACGGAGACCACATCGCGTTTGGCACGGCAATGCCACAGGAAACCGACGATTATCGTACGTCTGTTTCTCTGAGGCTTCTCTTCAGTCTTCCAACTGCGTCCTGTAGGCTTCACTTTTCATACCCACAAGACGAGTCTGCAAGAATATGACCTCGGCGAACTGTACAAGCACTACCAGCTTGCTCACAAAATCGGCGAAGGCAGTTTTGGTACGGTGAGCAAGGGGATGTCCTTGGCGACTGGAGAGTTCGTCGCCATCAAGATCATCAAATTGCCTAAAGCGTTCGGAAAGGCACGTACCGTGAAGCGTAATATGGCAAGGGAGGTCAATATCATGAGTAACATTGACCATCCGAATATCTGTGCATTGAAGGACGTGTTTCATCACGACAATGACGGGTCCATGAGTGAGTCTTATTGATTTGTGAACGCTGGGCGGCAGTTCATGATACACATATCAGATTTGGTAATGGAGCTGGTTGATGGGGGAACCTGCTCGAGGCTATCGATAAAGACCTTACACGCCATGAAGGCACGGCGAAGCGGATCACTTGGCAGATCTGCGACGCGGTCGGGGTGAGTCTGCCCTTCTACGTCTATGAGTCGCTGAACACTAAACACCTTTCTCATCTGGCAGTACCTCCACCAACTCGGCGTCACACACCGTGACCTCAAGCCAGAGGTAATTCGACTTCATCTCCTCTACATAGTTTTCTCTCACAAGTGGTTTAGAACATTCTCTTGACCAAGCATAATCCCCCGCTTGTTAAGGTCGCGGACTTTGGGTTGGCGAAAGTTGTGGATAACCTTACTATGCTTCGCGTGCGTGAATCACTGCTGGCGTTCGTCGTTTGCTGATAATTGACTCTGTCTGTGCAGACGAACTGTGGTACCTCGTGCTACCGGGCCCCGGAGACGTACTCTAGGAGGGCGCGGGTTGACGGATATGATTATCTGGCTGATAGTTGGAGCTTGGGAGTTGTTGTATTCGTGATGTGGGGATCTATTATTTTTTGTCTTTTGATCTCGCTTATTGACGCCCGCTTTATATGTGTAGGCTCACGAACGAGTTCCCTACAGACGGGAAACTGACTGCTGATCCGAAGATTAAGTGGTCCTTGCTAGACAAAGCGGGTGTCACTCCTGATGGTACGTTCCTGGTTCTTAGTCTCTGTTTTTACCCCTGGCTTATGGTTGTAGTGAGGGATTTTATCGAGTGTCTTTTGCAAGCAGACGTGGCGTCGAGGATGACGGTGAGATGCGCGCCGGGCCATACGTGGATGAAGTGCAAAGTGGCGGAGTTTTGTCGGTGGAGGGACGGGTTGTTGGATACGTTGGAGAAGAATAGAGATGCGCTTTATGATGAGGCGTATCGGAAGTAGAAGCCAGCACTGGTGCAACGGCGATGTTTGCCTTTATGATTTATATTTTAACTGGAGAGTAGAGAGAGTTATAGAAACGAAAATTAAGTTTTGATGTCCTTACGTCGTCAGATCCGTACAAGTTTCAATTTGATCTTCGGAAGAATCACCGAGATCATCCTGCTCTCAGCTCTGCCACTGCCAGTATGATTATCTCTGCTTTGACTCTTGTCCTGTCTTGATTCACTGTCACCTGGAAACCTGTCCACTAGGGACAGAAAACACTAAACTCACAGGAGGCAACGAGTAATGTGAGCGACGGGTGTATTGGAGAGAGAGGAATAGACGTCTACGTGAAGGAAGGAAGGAAAGAATGAATGAGGAGTTCTATGAAGGTGGGCGCAAGGTGGGTGAGTATTTATACCTAGGCGAAAGCAGAATAGGACGAAAGCGGAAGCAGTTGAATATTAGTCCGAAAACAGCGTCATGAACATACGTCATCGGAGGGCGGGCAGGGGCGGCCCGGCTATCTTGTCAATGTCTCAAGGCAGCACGTGACCCGGTCCGGCCACAACTTGAATGCGGCGCTTGCAACTTTCTTTCTTTCCTACCACCACCTCCATTGACACGGAAAATGGCTCTCACTGATGAGGCGGAGGGCTCTTACTACTCGGACTCAGGCGATGAGGCTCCCACCGCATCATCATCCAAGCCAGTGAAGAGGGAATCCGACGAGTACCGTCTGTCCAACGCGCTTAAAGTACCTCGGGCGACGACCTACACTGCACAGGCTCTCTACGAACAGATTCTCAGCAACGATATTGATCTCGACCCCGAATATCAACGCGGTACGCCTTCTCTCGATGGTCGACTTGCCCAACATTGACAAACTATCCTACTCTAGGCGAGGTGTGGAGAGAAAACAAGCAAACAGGCCTCATTGATTCCATCTTCCGAAATTTTTATATCCCTCCTGTCATATTCGGTGCGGTTGCTTTACTGTTTTCTTGTTCATGCACACTGAGGCTGTAGGGCAGCGGTTAATCTATTCGAGGATGGGACGGAGATGAGGACGTGTATCGACGGGAAGCAGCGGTTGACGTCGATCCATCGGTGCGTACTACACATGCTCTAAGCTCTGCTGCGACGCTGACATGCTGATCTCGTAGGTTCATGGAGGGTCTCGTAAATTTCTTTGTCTGGTCCCTCCATTTCTAAGCTTACCGGTATCCGATTAGATACCACGTAAGAACTGCTCAGCATATCTTCTCTTCTCTTCTATCGCTGACTGGCTTGCTATCAATGCCCTGTAGACCGGGACCAGTGTGTTTGATTCATGATGTCTTCTCCTACGGCTACTGACATTACCCAGCGACACAGGCCGAAAGTATTGGTACAGGGATCACCCAGGAATCCCTAGTAGCAAACAGAAGAATATTCTTCCCGAGACGCTCCGGCGCCTCTTCGCGAACAAACAGATTGTCTGCGTGGAGTATTCAGACCTAACGGACGACGGCGAGCGTGACATCTTCCAACGCGTTCAGCTAGGCATGGCTCTGACTGCTGCGGGTGCGTTCCTTAAACACACACACCTCGCGAAACCGACCCTTTTTCCCATGCAGAGAAACTTCAAGCTATCAGCAGTCCGCGCGTTCAGATCATCCGGGAGCTACTGGCCACTCATCCACTCGATAACGTACCCTTCGACAGATCACGCGCCACCGACTTCCGCTGCTTCGTCACCTTGGCCCACGCGCTGACGAACTACCCCGATATGAACAACATCCTCATCGAGCCGGCTCAGCTTACCAAGTGGTTGAAATCTGAGGGAGAGGGAGAGGCATTTCGGACCAAGATGGAGGAGACCCTCGTGCGGATGGCGGAGGTGAGCGTCCCGGACAAGGGCAAGGAGAAGGTGTCGCCGATTGAGGTGGTGTTCATTGGGGTGCTGGCGAACGCTGTGTCGGACGGACGCGATCTCTCTGGTCTGGTGGCGGAAATGAGGAGCGATGCGAGAGCGGCTTTTAAGAGGTCAATGCGGTTGAATTCACAGGTTGGGAAGCATATGATGGCGTTCGTGAAGCGCGTGGATCCGAGCAGGAAGAGGGGGAGAGAGTTGGAGGAGCAGGAGGAAAAGCCAAAGAAGAGAAGAGCGATAGCTGAAAGCGGAAAGAAGTCGAGGGCACAGCAGCAGATGGAGGACTATCAGGAGTCGAAGGAAAGGATCAGGCTGATAAAGGAGGGTGCGACGTCGAATCCGCAGAGACTACCGTCGCCTATGGTGATATGAGACGGTTCGATCTAGGTATCTGTATATCAACATTTCTCTTGTATGCTTATCTGCAGATATATTTCAAATACGCTTCGCACCGGAAATTACGAGACTGAGTACCTGGGACTCGAGACGAAGCGATAGTCGACGTTCAAACTACTTCGCCGACTCGGACCATCTGGCTGATGTTTCTCTGAGAAAGTTATTCCTTCTACTTGACATTGACAGCCATTGCTGTAGAGATGTTTGTTCCGGGTTTCACGGTCAAAATATCAGCGTGGGCGGACGCGACATGACAAACAAGTTTGTACGTCACCGTTCCAGTTGAAGAAGCGACCCTCGCACACATGAGCATTACAAACGGCGACAACTCTGACCCCATCCAGTTGCATAGTTCCATGTCGTCAAACGAAGAAATGTCAAACTGCAAACGCGACCTGAAGAAGAGACGGAGAAAACAGAAAGCCTGTGATAGCTGTCGCCATAAGAAAGGTACGTCGTGATTGTCAAACGCCCATTGAGCTCCAAACTTACCTGATACTCAGTAAAATGTATGATATCTCATTGGCTTGTGTCATTCGCTGATTCAGGGTTAGGCGATGGGATGCTCATGCCTGATAAACGATGCTCAAACTGTATCACGTTCGAGTTGGATTGTGCCTACATTGATGGAAACCAGGTCAGAATCACCAGTCTAACCAAAATTGCTTGCGATCATTGAAGCGGCTTGAAGTAGAACGAATATTCTGAGACGTTCGTGATTGTATCTACCATGCGAGTTTGGCGCTAAATGCTGGCAAGCAGATATGTGAAGGACTTGGAGAGGAAGGTCCAGAACATGGAGAAGCTTTTACTCCAGGTAAGCTAGGCACTTCTTTCGGGCACCACTAGGAATTGATTTGACGCGCAACACAGCTGTTGCCAGACGGCGACTTAGACTCGCGTTTCACACGAACAAAGCGGCCTAAAGACTCCGACGATATCACAACCGAGATCGAGGAAAAATATCTGCAAGACCCAGATCGCGCATTCCTGGAGCAACTTGTTGAATGGCACAAGGACCTTACCCAAGGTCATCAATTTTTTGGAAAATCCAGCAGTGTACAGTTGGCCGGGACAGCGATAAATCTTAAACACGAATACTCTGGAAAGACATATAGCCCCGCCCCTTTCATGCGCTGGAAAAGACCGGAATTCTGGGATTCGAAACCACCAGATCATCAGGACCACGTCATGTATACCTTCCCAGAGGACGACTTGCTGCGCTCCCTGATAAATCTATATTTCGAGCGGGTCAATATCCTCTTGCCACTCTTACACCGACCGACTTTTGAGAATTCCATCTCAGAGAAGCTCCACTCGCGAGATCAGAAATTCGCGGATGTGGTGATATTCGTATGTGCGGTGGCGTCGAGGTATTCGGATGACCCGCGCGTTTTGTTCGAGGGGCAGCATTCTGCGCAGTCGAGCGGGTGGAAGTGGGTTCATCAAGTGGTGTCTACTTATAGATTATCGATCCGCCCGTCGACGTTGTATGATCTGCAGTTCGTCTGTGTAGGTGTTTACTTGATCAGTCGAAAATAGCTAAAGATATTCTATTAGCTCTTCGCGCAGTTCATGCTCGGCTCGTCGGCTCCTTACTTGTGCTGGACGTTGGTAGGTATAGGCCTTCGGGTAGCCCAAGATGCTGGTGTTCATCAAAGGCGGGGAGGGATTCGCCTAATACGGTGGAAGGAGAGTTGTGGAAGCGTGCATTCTGGTAAGTAGGGAGATAAAGATTATCTTGACGTACAAGTGCTGAACATGTTTGTTAAGGTGTCTTTTGTTCATCGACCGAGTGGCCAGTTCCCATATGGGCCGACCATGCGCCCTTCTCGAGGAAGAGTACTTACGTTTTCTCTTCGTTCGGTGTTGATGCTTATCTGGAAAGTTTAGGATTGATGTCGAACTCCCGGTGGAATGCGACGATCAATATTGGATACATGCCAATCCGGAAGAAGCATTCAAGCAGCCCGCGGGCCAGCCGTCCGATATCTCATATTTTAACACTTCGCTACGCCTGAGTCATTTGCTACAATATTGCCTGCGGACCCTCGTGCGTATTCGGATTGCCTTTTTGTTTTTGCCTACAAACGCCGACAAGCATTGAATAGTATTTGATGGAGAAATCGAAAAAATCTTTCGGCTTCCTTCGCCGGGATTGGGATCGGCAGGTTGCCGCGGAGCTAGACGCGTCGCTTGATAGTTGGTTTGATTCCATACCTGAACATCGTAAGGCTTCGTCCGATTGGTTTGATCTCGACTATTACTGAGTATACATTCTATCAGTCAGATGGGATCCGAACCAGGAGAACTCGACCCGCTTCAACCAGTCTGCTTCCCTATACATCCTCTATTTTCAGCTGAGAATATTGATACACCGGCCTTTCATTACCTCCTCCAAAAAGTTGACTCAGTTTCACATCTATTCACTGCATATATGCACCAACGCCGCCCGCTCGTGCTCCCATGTCATCGATACCCATCGCATCCGCGGACACATGTATCCAATATCTGGTGTAAGAAGGTCAAATCCTCTCTCCTCCTTGCTCTCTAACTACTTGCTAGTTCGGGGCATTCACCGCAGGACTCGTTCTCCTTTTCAACATCTGGTACTGGAAACGCTTCGATCATTCCTTCGATGCGTCTCACGATATTGACCTTGTGCACAAATGCATGAAGACACTCGAGGACCTCAGTACCAGGTACGTGCGTCTAGTCCTCCCTTGATATCAGCAAACACTGACGTACATGGTAGAGGACACATTGGCGGCTCTAGTTGGTGTGGGACTATTCTCCTTCGCACGGCGTAGACTAATGAACACACTAATTAGGAGCATCCTCTACGAAATAGCGTCTGTGGGAGATTTACCAGTACCTGATTCTATCCCGCCATCTGTTGACACTTGGGATGCAGGCCATGACTTCGGTCTATCTACTAATAATTTTAGCTCAAGCTTCGGCAGTTTGATTGACCCTTCTTTGTCCACGACATGGTTCACAGAAAGCCAGATTCAACCGCCCTCAGATGTCCTGCTTGATAGTGATATCACAACAGGGTGGGTCGGTCGACAAAGTGACAACTTCGGCTATTCGTATTCCATGGCTATGCCTGATTCTACGTCTCAGTAGACGGACATGATTGATATGTGGAACCGTATTCCATCAGGGTATGTCTGTTCTCGAATATTTTGTTGTTGCTCTTGAAACACGCCATGTTTAGGCTGGATGACTCCCACTTCCATGGCTCCTCAGCATGGTCGTCGTGATTAGATGATTATCAGGTTCATATGTGTATTATATTCAAGATTCCTACGAAAATAGCAACACGCGCTCAGCCTCACAATGAAGTGCTCTTGGAAAACATGATCTACTTGATAGGCAAACGTGCCTCGTTCAATGGTGCGCATGTATCTAACAACCGGTATTGAATACAGCACCACAGCCTTCTCACGCTGGAGTGAAGACTATAAAGCCGATGAACGCAAGTCCGAAGTCGTGTCTTGACAACGACCATGACAGAACAACTCCAGACACAGATATTCTCCATCCCAGGATGTCACACAAAACTTATAACAAACCCCATTCTCATATCTTTCATCTTGAACACTCTCATCGTTATCTCTAGCATGGCCCTTCCCGACCACGGCGCCCATACTTTATGGATCGGCACAAGCGCCGCCGTCCTCACCTACGCCCACCACTTCGCTGTCCTTTATCTCAATAGGAAGTACCTGCGTACGTCGAAGAAATTTCCCGTGATGTTCACCTTATGGTGCATCATAACCCTGTTCCTCCTCGGAGCATTATGGCTAGTAGATATCGCATTCGAGTTCTTCTTCGGCTTGGGATATCTTTGGCGGCCAGCGGTGCAGGCGTTCGGATATGTTGTGGAGCTGCTGTCGACACTCGTTGAAGCAGGGATCATCTTCTTCTTCTTGGGATACATATGTATTCGGGAGAGAAAGCATACCAAGCGGACATATGAAGGGACCTGGGACGGTCTACATTCAACGAATGCTGGTGAGTGGCCACACTTTAGTAGGCACTATTTCAAAGTAAAAACCTTACTAGATGGAGGTTGACGGTGGCAAAATGAGACTCGCCAATGGCACTATGAACAGACAAAAAGTTATGATAATTTCTCTCCATAACAATTTAAAAGTGATACTAGCTCTAAGTCCTTAACACGTACGCGGCTATTCTCACCTGGGGGCATAAAGAATCTTGTCTCTCTAGAAGCACATCCCCATGTCGCGTTTGCAACAGATGTAACCCATTTCGTCACTCACTCACATCGACAGAGACCTATAAACAATGTCCAAAGAATATCCAGGGAAGTTCGGAAGCATGGCAGTCAGCGACCTTTATACACCCACCCGACTTGTTTTATCGAAGGACCAGTTATACAATTGTTTTCTGTTTATACACAGCATTAATTCGAGAACAGTATACGCCAAAGTCTGACATGAGTGGGGGCATTGCGGCGTTCCGCACGATAGGCCCTCATCTCTTCCACCGTAAGCCACGATTTGCGTCCGGACTGCGGATGCTACAATGAGAAAACATACACCTGGGTAACGACGACACGTACGTCAAGATCAATTTCACTGGCCCGCTTGGGAAGCTGGCGTTTCCACACGTAACCGATGATGTAGAACAGGAGTAAGACTGGAGCAGCCAGATATGCCTCTGAAATGAGAGTGAGAAACGGAACATCGACGATGAGAGTAAGAGGCGCACGGAAGAAAGCCTGGCCGGCGGCGGCGCCATGAAGGTCCTCTCCGACAGGGAAAAGAGCCTGCGAAAGCTATGTGAGCTTATGATGGTGCACTGACAGCATCACTACTCACGACATAGAATTGCGCTATTAGGACTAAGATGATCAAAACGACACCGAACCAAGATCCATATACACCGCCCATGGCTTGATACGGTAGCTCCTCAAGGGAGTGTCCCTGGATCGTCCATGCATGTCTAAATCGTATGCTATAGGTGTACGTTAGTTTACGATACCTTCGCGGGTACGACAGTGAATCACATACTGGCAGAGGCATATGGAGAGCCATGTAAAGAGTGCCGAGAGACCCGAAATAGCTTGCAGCCAATCGACTGCGAGCGTGGATCAGTAAGAATAAGAAGGCAGGATAGAGTCGATACACACAGACAACATCACCGGCAGCGACAACGTTGACATATGCAATGGCAGCGAAGATAAGGACACTTAGCGCGGAGACCAAAGGTCGACTCGACTTGTCCACTATACGCAAAAGAATCAGGACTCCGATACGTTCGAAGAGGGAGTGAAGTTATACCGTAGGCGAAAATACGAGGAGCGTATCCGTTTTCAGCCAAGGCTGTTAGAGTACGAGATGCACCGTATACACTTGATAGACCAATAGAAAGTACGGAGACACAGATTGTAGCATTGACGAGATCTAGCGGCGTCAAAAAAGGACATGAGGAGGATAGGAACAGGACTAACGATTAAGCCCATGAATATTAGCCAGGTCCAAAGCAATGACGAAAGGTGAAGCTGACGCGCCGCTACCACCAATAAGCCGATCGTCATTCCAAGGAACCATTAAGCCGATGATTGTTAGAGATGTTATGTAGATGATGGTCTGCGGACAGTCGTGAGTTGGGCGCTAGTGAGACTACAGAGAACCTACAACACGCCAGAAAGTACCCTTGACGGCGCCTGAAAACAGACCTCAATTTCTCCTCTATGAATGGACACATTGAAGAACATACCAGGCATAGTTCCCCTCGGATCGGCGGTCTCCGAAGCAGCGAGCCCAACGAGCTCAGTTCCAGCTATCCAACACGTCAAAAATTATACGGAGAAAGGTATCCGCACAGACATACAGAAAGAGAAGGCGGCTATAGGAAGGAAAGGCTATGAGCGTATGCCAGAGCTTGGACCTTCAAATCACCGCACCAGTTACGAAAACAGAACATACACCCTTGAAGCCGTTCGCGAATGCTCCTGGGTCATGCCAATACTTGCCGCCCACATAAGAACCAAACTCTCCGCTCTTCGGGCCGCCCCCGGAAACGCAAATTCTGAAAAATTACAATGAGCAAGAGTCACTATTGACGAAAAGATGAAGTGTAAACCCACATTCCGAGAAATATGAACATTACCACTACTAAAAGTTTCAAGCATGATGACCAGAATTCCTCTTCTGCGTAACCAAGTGTTCCGAAGATAGAAATGATGACTGCAGGTCGTCAGTACCAAAGTGGAAGTGACGTGGAAACCTAGACGCACTGATGACAGCCCAAAATATAGTAATCCAAGCAGCAATGGGAACTTCGTCGGTCCAATATTGTACTGTGGTCCCGGCGACAGTAATTTCGAGGGGCAACGCGGCGAACCATTGGAAGCAATAATTCCAACCCATGGCGAACGCAAATGAAGGGTCAAGGAACCGATCAGCAAGGGTGTAAAAACCGCCGGAGACAGGATACATGATGGCCATTTCACCAAGAGCCTATCATGATGTCATCGATAGAAGTAATTATCAGAAAAGAAGAAACACACCTGGGTGACGTTGACCAACATAGCACCGATGATGATGTATGAGATGATAACACCAGCGGGACCACCGTTGTGTAAAGCTGAGCCGGAACCAACGAAAAGACCCGTACCGATGCTTCCTCCAACGGCGATCATGTTTAGATGACGCTTTTTCATTTTGGGCTGCAGCATCGGCATGTCAGCTTGGACATCCTCGAGTTCGCCAACATTGTGCTCTCCGGCAACGACCTGGCCACTAGAAGGAGAAAAGCCGTATTGGCACACGGCACACGACCGGGAGAAGAGGAAGGAAAACTCACCCGGTAACACCTGGTGCACGTTTAAAACTTTCCAAGCTGAGACCCAGTCGAGTCCAAATACTCTCCTGGCTAGGATCATAGAAAGCCGGGACGGCTTTGGCGCTCGTCCCGTTTGACTTTTCTTTGGAGGGATCCATCGTGATTTGTGAAGAGAGAAGATGGGGGAAGCTTGTACGACAGGCCCCCCGTTTATATCCTGTGCGAGGTGTAGTACTGGACCAAGAACTGGACCGGGAGTCTGCCGAGCGCTCGCATGGAAAAACCCAAAACTTTGTATACCGCAAAATTTGAAATGCCGACGGGAAATGAGTTTAGGGCATTGTTTCAACTCGGTCCTACGCATGGAGTCATCTGCATCAAAGTGAAAGCTCTCCGACTTTTGTCGACTCGCATGGTAAAGACGTCCGAGACGCTTTCAGCGTAGGAAAGGATTAACAGTGAGAACGGATTTCGTGTCGAGCCGGTTTCCCCCCGCGGGCTTTGATCGCATGCACGGGTTCTATTCTTGGTACAGAGCCCCATGCGTTTTTGGAGCTTCTGCTGCGTGAGAGTTGGCCATGGGGTGGATGAAAGATGAGAACATCGGACCTCGTGAGCTGCAATAGTGGACAGCTGAAGCCTGTGGCGTAGACCATCCGCCAGCTCAGGGTCTGTTGTTGCGATGTTAACAGCCAAATAAGATTGAAATTCGAACGGCTCACAACGGCCCGTCACAACATCCTTTCTTTCAATGTTGTGTGAGGATTTTATTGCGATGGTCCCAGTTTGCTTCACCAGACAGTACCGCAATCCGTAAATGTGGTACTTGTAAAGGTGTACTCGTGGACACGTTCCCGGCTATACGCTTTGAACTCAAGAGTAGACCGCGGCCAAGACGGCGGGCGTCGAGGGAGTCGCCGGTTACGATGGACAACTATCTCTTTCACGCAACATCACTGAAACGACCTTCTTCAGACACTAGGAGCGCCCATACCAGCCACGATTCTGGACATAGAATCAGATCCTTCTAGAAAGCCCGCCGTCTATGGGATTGCGTCGACGACATGGTGGAAGTAAAAAACTGACCAGATTTGGATAAGGTGTCTGCCTAGACAGAAGCGTCATTCTATCGCGCTAAATTTGAATTGTTACAGACTTAAAGCTTAAATGCGTCGCTACTTGACGAGGGTCGGTCTTGCCACATGAAGGTGATTATCAAGAAATTTTATTTTTGTCTGATACGGTCCGAAGTCCGAACCGAGCCTTGAACTTGAAACGAAGTTTCGGCTGCTTCAGTACTGGTTTGTACTACCTACCTCTCTGTGATTGTCCTGTTTTCCAAGTAAAATTTCCAGAGAGAACTATCGGTGGAGGAGGGTAAAAGTTCAGTGAAGTCTGTTGAGACTGCTATCACTGCGCAATTTGCAGAATGAAAACATTTGATGTTCAAAATATTATTTTTGGTAGAAAAGAAAGCCAGCAAACGTATGGTATGTGAAGAATTTCTGGGTAATGCAGCTTATAAACCATGCTCTGAGATCTCCCCGAAGCAGAGAATATATCGAGTGAAGGACGACAGAGTTTGAAACATGAGAAGATGCTTAGCCACTGCAATAGCCAACAACGTCGGGTTCGCAGCTGTATGGATGTTATGAGATAGAAAATTACGAGATGGAGAGAGACGATGCTCACCCTCCAGCACATCCATCGTAAAGCGTACAAGGGTGCTTCGTGTCGCTGTGTTTAAATCATGAGTTAGGATGGAAGGGATATAGACGGTGCAACGCACTAGCAGGAGTCAATAATAGTAGCCGTGTCCTGGTAATTAACATCAATAAGCAGCGGATCAGGAAGGCGGTAGAGAAATATGGGCATACGCCGTAGTTAGAGTTGATTCCAGCGAGAGTTCCTCCTATTTTAGGCCACTGTGAGTGAGAGAGTACTAAGCATATTTTAATGGATTCTTACCATCCTCGGCGTAAACACCGGAGATGTATACGTTACGTTTGCACTGACTCTTGCACTTAACAGGACATCAGCAAATAGCTACAAGAAATTGGCGCCAAAACATACGTTACCGCAAGATCGATACAGCTAATTCAGGTAGTTAGTCAATAAGAAAAAGCAAAATCTTAGACCATCAATCACCTTTCCGTAGTCTAAAAGATATGTGAACAACGGAAGCTTGACATCCGAAAGAAACTACTCACCACTGACGAAGAAGTTGATGATCTTGAAGAGAACCATGAGCTCGAGAAGTAGGAAGCATAAATGATGCTCATACGTTGACGGTACCGCAGCCATTGTGTTGAATGACCTTGTCCTCGGCGTGGTAGGCACCACCACCGATGATGTTAGTGTAATCGCCGGCTTCGTCGTTTTTCTGCAGAGCATAGAATGTGTCACTATGCCTTTGTCGAAGTCAAGTATACGTACAATGGTGATAGCATCCTCTAAATGAGTGCGCGTGAATGATTAGTGACTAGTGGTGCTAAAAGAAAATCTCGTACCGCAGACGTCCTCAAACTGCATGACTACATTAAAAGAGGCATTCAGAACCGTTTAAAATAGTTACTCACCCAAACAAATTTCAAAGTGCAGTCTAAGGAGACTTAGACCAAATCGAAAACCGATATGAGGGGAAGAAACGCACATCCGGTACAGTCTGGTACATGAAAGCGGTTGAGAGAAGGCCCAGCGAAAACAAACCAGAAACAACGTACGAACACCTTCGGCCTGGTTGGCGCCAATGATAACGTTCTGTAAGGTAGCACCCTCGTGAAGGTAGAAAACTATTACGAATATCAGTACAACGATCTCTGAAAGCGCAAAGAATGAAACATATACCTGCGTCTTCCCAGTCTGCGTGGCGAAGCAATGAACACTGGATCGACAGTTAATCATGAAATGATGTGCGTACCTCCTTCGGATTGTCCGCTGTGATAGCAAGTGTTCATAACGATGTTCGCGCTCATGTTAAAACACGTACCTGCAAGCACCGCTTCCACGGTCGTACTTCTTCCAGCCACCGTCGAAGACTTCGCCCGCGGCGACCTCGATGACCGCTTTGCTGGAAACCGTACCAGTGGCAGTTGGAAGACCACCAGTATAGGCGTCGCAGGCCATAGAAAGGCCTGTCAGAGAGGCAACAGACAAAGCAAGCAGGAGATGCATGGAATTCAGAGATCCTGGGGTCGACGTATCCTAAACACAGGCATTATATAGCCCGCCAAAATTTATGAGGGCGCCGTTGCCATAAATTATCGGTAAAAATCCGGATTCAAGTACAGCAGACGAGCGCTGACGTTGGCCGCGACCAGGACCAGCTTCACAGTGAAACCCTCGGCACTTGTCTTGTCAAAAGCTTTGATCCTGTGTGGATATTCGTCGAGCGGCCAGATAAGCCCGTGTAAGGTTGCATTCCAAGAACTCTGGAACAACGAGAGTTACAACAAGCGGGGCGCGCCAAGCCAGTCATCCGCCCCGGTCCTTGAACTTGCTCGGTATGCGAAGGGAGTAGTTTTTCTGGATGAATTGTCGATGTAAAATGACGCCAAAAAATAACTTTCGTATTTGAAAAGGTGACCAATGGTATCGCAGGACCAGACGCGACTTGGACGCGGGTGAGCGAAGAAAAGAAGTCAAAACGTAATCCAGATAGACGTGGTCTTGCTAGTTACAGTGTACACTCAAGCCAAGCCCAGACGCTTGCGCTAAAGCAATATTACAGGGATTTTACTGCCGAAGGTAATGCATCACTGCCCCATTCTCCCGTGGTTCAGCCACTATCTTTGAGATACTCCGTCGCTGACTGGGATTGCTTCGATATGCCTATGCAGTGTGTTGGTTCTCCATTCAATTTTGTTCGCGCTAGGGTTCCCGGTTGTAGCCTGGGATGTTCTAGATCCTTCGACATTGTAGGTCTCGGATTCAACTTGAAGTGTCTGTCGGTGCTCGTACATCGACTTTGGTTTCGTTTTATAATATCAGGGGCCTCCCATATGTGCTTCTGCGATTCGAGAGAGGATCTTTTATGCCTTCATGTGAGAATAGTTGCGTACGTGCCATGTTAAGGAGTCATCATTTATTATGGGGATAAATTATCATAGTGTCTTTATCTTCTCATCATCAGGGTGCACCGGTGCGTCTCATAACTCGTTTTTCCATAGTTAACCTCCATCTAATAATCTCCTTCACTTCGGAATAGTGCCGACCAAAATGTGGCTACTCGCCAGTATTCGTCGTTGGATGTAGACCATTCCAGGTCCCTTCATATGCCCGCTTGGTATGTTTTCTCTCCCAAATGCATGTATATCCCAAGAAGAAGATGATCCCTGCTTCGATGAGCGTTGACAGCAGCTCCACAATGTATCCGAACGCCTGCACCGCTGGCCGCCAAAGATATCCCAAGCCGAAGAAAAACTCGAATGCGATATCTACCAGCCATAATGCTCCGAGGAGGAGCAGGGTTATGATGCACCATAAGGTGAACATCACGGGAAATTTCTTCGATGTACGCTGGCACTTCCTATTGAGATAAAGGACAGCGAAGTGATGGGCGTAGGTGAGGACGGCGGCGCTTGTGCCGATCCATAGAGTATGAGCGCCGTGGTCGGGAAGTGCCATGCTGGAGATAACGATGAGGGTGTTCAAGATGAGGGATATGAGAATGGGGTTTGTTATAAGTTTTGTGTGACATCCTGGGACGGAAAATATATCTGTCTGGAGTTGTTCTGCCATAGTCGGTGTCAAGACACGAAAGTTGCGTCCATCAGCTTTATAGTCTTCACCACAGCGTGAGAAGGCTGTGGTGCTGTATTCAATACTACCCTACAAGTATGGCAGTCGAGTATATGTATCCCTTCCACTCATCGTGATACGAGCTTAAAATAGACAGAGGTAACAATCAGGCTGCTGTACACCCTGGAATCTGGGCTGTTTCCAACCGCCCGGCTAGGGCCGAAACAATAATTGGACTGTCGACGAAGCGGTGTGTTTCACTGCCTATTGCTCGCGGTGATGAGGTAGTATTTGATATTAAGGGTTCCTTGAGCTACAGCCCCGGTTTCTTTCTTCATTCAAGACCCTATAGTGGGGCCAATGTAGCCAGGCATAGCTTATCTAGACGACAACTCGAGCGCCAGTGAAGGATATAGCATCAGGTTACGACTAACGTGGCGCTCTTACACGTCTCTCTGTAAAACACTCTGTACTAACTGGGTAGAGATCGCAAGAGACTAAACAAGAACCGTAAGTACGAGGCGACCTGCGTGGAAATGTTTATAGTGACAGCAACCGGTAGAAGACGCAAGTACATGAGCTCTCGAACCTTTAAGCTTAGTAGCAAATCGAAAGGAGAGGAAATGGGAGACAGCATATATGTACCCTCCCGCTGTGAAGAATCAACATGGTCAATGATGTACTCCAGTGAAGTGAGGTAGAAACGATGTTTCATTGCGACCACATGAACAGCTGATATGAAGTCTCCTCCGGAAAGACCTATGATGGCCAAGAGCACTTCATTGTTCAGGTATGATAAGTCATTTCAACGATGTCCTGTAAGATGCCAAGGTCACTGTAGAACTTTTATGATTGAAAGGCTCCACGTACAGTTTCCGGCGATAGATTGTTCCGAATAAGGTCACTGAGTAAGAGTAATTGATTACGAGCCAGATTCCACATCAAAATACCCGGAAGAGGAAGATGAAAAGGAATCCTTGTTAAGACTGACGGCTGCGTGCCGGACGAACCGACCGGTAATCGAGCGACGAGATCATGTTAAACTCCATCTTATATTTAAATAATAATAACCACAACCAATAGTGTTCGCGTTAACACCCAATTATGACCCCGTCGTATGGACCTAGAGGACAAAGTAAGTTCACGATGAAGACTACATGTAAAAACCATACCGTCATGATCGCCGGCATTGCCTAACAATATGGTAGGAACTTCGCCGACGACACACTGATTGCTCTCATTGTCTTGGCCTGTCGCCGAGTCAGCTCTCTGATGCGAATAGCTTGCACTTTGTTTTACCTGGACAGTTTATCCATACGCTGGAGTCATTTATATGCTTCTCTCCGGAACAATGCGCGAAGCCCAAGAATCGTTCTGAGACATGTAAGTATATTATTTTCGAATTTACGAGTCACTTACCTGGAAGGATTGGAACGAAGTCCTTCCTAACGTATCATCAGCTGAGAGCTCCGCACCAGGACGACCGAGCAGAGTAACGCACTTATTGTTGACATGAGAGACAGACAGATGCTGATCAACGTAATCCGCAAATTGCGGGTTTCCCACCTGTACATCACCCGTGAAGATGCATATCAATAACATAGATAAAAATACCCACTCGCGGCATTCCGTAGCTTTTGACGGACACGGAAGCTGAGGGAAGCTGCAAATTAAGAAAAACACCATCGAGTAAGGCGATTGCTGCTCCGAGGGAGTGTCCAACGACGGTGATAGTATTCGTCGAGTAAGTCGACATGGCTTTCGTCACGGCCGAGAGGACAAGTGTCGCGGTGCTAGATATTTTTAGTTCTGAAATCGGAACCGAGTTTTGTTAAAGTACTCACTTGGCATGAGCCTGCTTGAAGCCGCTGTGCACCAGGACACCAGAGCTGACGTTAGGAAAGAGAGTAGCATCGAGCGGTGACAAAAGGAAGACGACGTCGGTGACTACGGGCAAACTGAGGAAAATGCCGTCATTGAGTGACAAACGCGTATGCAAATGTGAAACCAATACTGACAGTTTGGCAATATCAGTTCCCTGGTGGCCCACAATGATGGTGTCGAGATCCGCGTCGTACCCGACATACCAGTATTGCACGGTGGCTCCGTCGCCCCCCGACGCTACAGGGTGGAAGTTAGGGTTTGCCTGGCAATTAGCTGGGAAGGGACAGTCGTCAGGCGCGCGGAGAGCAGACATAATTGCTACTCACTTCCGCAAGTCCAGTTCAACATAGTCGATGGGTTGCAATAAGCTGCACCTGCGTAATACGTGTAAGGTTTGAAGGCCTCAATTTCTGCGGTGCCCATCGTGCTTATTTCGTCCTGGCTTCGTCGAGGGGATACGATTCCCAGTGGAGAGGCATCGACGAATGAGCGGAGGACAGCGAGAGTTGACCAGAGCTTGAAGAGAGAAAACATAATGAGAAGGCGTCCGGACCACATCAACCGCGAATCTTACACTTTATAGCTGCGAGACAAATGGCTACGACAATAGATGCTCTGCGAAAATAGCAGTCCACTTTTAGCCAGGGCCCAAGAAATGTACCATATGCCATATGGACAATAGTGCACTTCTGATTTCCTGCTGTGAAAATATTGATGCAGAATGCCAAGGCAAATTAAGTAAGAAGCCTGAAAGCTTGAACGCAAGCACATGCTCAGGATATCAGCGCTCAGCAATGGAACAACTCCTTTCAGAACTCACCTGCTTCCTCTGTCACACGAAAATCTTTGCGGCAAACCACATACGCCATTCCCAGAGGATGAAAACCCCGGAGGGTGTGATATTGATGTTGCTCTTACTCTATGTCAGTCAGTACGCAGCGCTTGAGGAGGACGGCGATGAAGCGTCACCAAACGTGACTCCAAGTCAGAGGACGTCTGCTGTCAAATAATGACTAAAATGATGCATTTAGGGCGCAGAGAGATATATGTTTCTGCTTGTCCAGTTCTGATTAGATGGAGACATTTGCTTCAGAGTTGAGTTTGATTTTTGTATCGGTGAGGCGTGGCACTACCGTAGCCCATTAGAGTAGCAAAGAGCCGACAGCGACTTGGGTGTGATAACCAGGACTGGAAATAACCGGAACGCCGGAGGTTCATAACGCCTGTCACGTTTATGTGTGACAATTATCCTTTGCCTTTGGGGCGCTCTTTGGTCCCCGACTTTCATACATATGGCCTCGTTATATAGACATGGCTTGCTCTGTTCGGGTATCATCTGCTGTCAAGGACTGTTACTCGGTTCATTCTTACTTTTGAATTCAGTACGTACGGCACGCCGCGCGCGCGGTAGTCGTTTTTCACAGAACCAACTGACAATAAATTTCGTTCAGCTCAAGGCGACCATTTTACGATTCTGAAGTTTATCGCACCTTCATCGTGGATAATCAGCACGTGAAAATGACGATCTATGTTGCCCGACCAAATATACAACTCTGAGACAGCCTGCAAGGCAAAATGTATGCAGTAGCCATCAACCAAGGGCATCTTGAATACTGTGGTGGAATGGAGCAAATGGAGACTACATCCCGTTTGTCGTTGCTATGGCTCAACCATTACCTTAGGCTCATCGTCCTTCATAGCAGCATGTAGGATACTGTACTGAAGAACTACCTCACGAGATACAATCCGATAATCAGTGTTTCTTATCCGGAATTCCATTACCTCAGTCGAATGTCACGTTTGAACATGGTCGGGTAGTGCAGCGGTGCAATGGAAGCTCTTGGGCTTCCCATGGATCATGACATGGCCTTGCGAGCCAAGACTTCAGTAAGCCTTGACTCTCTTGCAGGCGGCACCGTTTACGTCTTTGGAGACGAGGCGCCACAGTCCTGTACTTCTTGACAACTTATATGCCTACAGGACTTAATGCAGCTTCGTTTCATTGCCTGCACGTCACGATGTCAATACCCGACGTAGCGAAGTATACGCCTCGGAGGACGAGCCATGATGCATGATCCACCATGTCGTCACCACTAGCCATCACCGAGATCTGATGCTGTCTACATTTGTAAGAAGCATTTCCGAACATGTCTATCCTCGCTCTCATCCCGTGGATTTAGATAAATCTTGCATGTTTAAGTAGACCTTCAAGTTCAAGGCAACAATCCTGCATTCGTGTTTGACCTGGTGCACGTCGTACGGTGTCAACGTGGTATGGGCATTACAACATGGTGGCAACGCAGTACAACCCTTGCGGTGCTAACCGCCTCCGGATCCTCGCAGACGTTACATTATATATCACTGCTTGTGCACATATAGTAAGTAGAATTGGCTCTCTCCCTCTCCTCCTTGTTCACTTATCTTTTATAGTGTCTCTCATGCGTCACTATCTCTCAATCTCGGTTCACGGAAGGTGCGCACAATGACCGAGGTTAACCGGTTCTCAGACTCATCTCTCTCATCTCGTAGGCCAGTTTCAGGAAAGACGCGCAAAATTATCTAATCGTCGACCGTTACATTGCCGCCTTGAACGAAGCTGGGGCGTTCCAAGGGGCCAGTAAGGGTGCTACTTATGAGAAAACGGTCGAAAAGTGTGTGGACCTTGCACTCGATACGCTCATATCATGAGCAAAGGCCCTGGAAAGAACGTGAGTAATACCGCTGAGATGAGATGGCGCATTCTCACTCGTCCTAGTTCCGTTAATATTCAAGCCATAGTTTCTGTTTGATCCTACGAAAGAGGACGCGGGCTCTGAACCCACGGAGGCTGTGCTCAATTTCAAACGGATCTCTCGGGATCACGGCACCGAGGCCATGATTACAGTAGGTTGCCTTTTTTTTCTTTATGACGAACTCTCTCATTTCATCTTTCAGGCCAAGGCGCCTCAATGTAAAGAAAGGATCCAGAAGGTATTCAAGGCAAAGTTGGCACCGTCCGAGATGAATTAAGGGAGGGGACTCAGAAAGTGACTGCGTCAAGCTCTACAGGATCCTCTGCTGGTGTCCAAGCGAACATAGGCGGGCCTGGGAACTGAACATGGAGAAGGTGGCCTAGTTGTTCGTTTCCTCGCGTTTATTTTTCAAAAGGTTTAGCTGACTGGTTTCCTTGTTCAGAGCTACTTGACTCTGCGTAGCGTTATCATATTATTAATCAATGATAGCAATGATTCTTCCTTTCATTCATAGAAAGTAGTTGAGTATCATGACCAACAGGTATCAAACATCGAGAGCCTTGAATGAACCAAATCTGATGTTATGAACGTAACGGATACCGTCTGTATCGATGGTCATCCGTCTACAAAGAAAAAACGATCTTTGATTCACCATTCCCAGAGATGGCTGCGGAAATAAGGCTAAGGCTTGGAGCTATACCCATCTTTCCTCAAAAAAGGCGGTCGCTGGTCGTTCTGGACATAGCTGCCGGTATGTGCCGTTGTTGCCATTCCCCGACTTTTCATTTTGACCTGGTAGCATAAAGACTCACAGGCTTCGCTGCATCGTTTTTACGCAAGACCGCAAGTGCCGAAAGGCTTTGGCACAAAGATTTATGATATGACCCTCTTCCGCGCTATGGGTTCTTGTCATCAGTCTTTCAGGGTCACATAGAGACTGAACTGGATGACTGTACTCTGTTATTGAAGCTTCGGGATGAGAGTGATATTCTCAGGGCTATTTTAGCGCTCAGGCGTTCATGCGTGATAATAGCATACCCTTTCAGAGGCAATCATGCGGAGCGAACAGGGAGGCGATACCCCCTTATGAAGATACAAGGTAAGTGGTCGCGCTTCCTTATTTGCTTATTTACCAACGAAATGCTTCATAAGGATTCCCAGCATTAGTACTCGTAGCGATGGTATCGGGATAGGATCCGTGCAAGTTGGACGGAAGAGCTCCAGCACCTACTTCGCATCGCGTCGTAATGTATTGTGCACAACTTCTGGCTGTCTTGCAACGGATACTTTCGTCTAGTACTGAGCGCAACTGACACCTCCTATATTTCCTGTACCGCCGCAGACGTACATGGAAGCAATTGAAAGACAGCGGTTCTCGCGTCAGCTAAAGATGTTACAGGTACTCGTCTTTCTTTCCAAGATGCGACGACAACTGAAACTCGTCTACGATAGTGACCGGAATTCCATACTGCGAGACCTGACATCGACAGCGTGAACTTGTCGTCAAGCAAAGATCGCAGGGACTGAATGGAGGATCAGAGAGCGACTTGGTCGGCGCGCAGTGGCATTCTGGTCAATGGTCTTTGTTTTCCTAGCACCACGTGCGATACAAAGAACAGTGGCTACAGGGGCACTATAAAAGTGGCGGGGCCTTTATTGACCATTCATATTCAAGCCCTCCAAGCCCACTTCCTCTCCGAACATCCCAGTCATGGACGCTCCCAACTTTATCGACCATGACCTTTGGGGTTCCCTCCAACCTCTGGGCGCTGGCATACACCGGATGGACTTCCTCAGGTTCTTCACCCTCATCACAATCGGCCGCCACCCCCAGACAAATCACTTCGTTCTTCCGGGTCAGAGAATCAGTAAATATCTCTACGGGCCTACCTCCTAGTTCTTTATGTTGACCGTGAGCCGGCGTGTTTCTAGGTAATAATCACTGTGAGATTCTGTGGGAGGATAAATCTGTCGTTTTGACGGACTTGTCGAGCAATGGGACCTGGGTTAGTTCGTGTCTAGTCCTAGCATGCAGTCTCTCATCAATAGTTGCGTTGTACATCAGATCAACGGGGAGCTTGTTGGCAAGGGCAATAAACGGATTCTTCGTGACGTGAACCAGATCGCGTTTGGCTCACCCATTGCACAAGGCTCTGAAGACTATCGTGAGTATACCTGCAACAGTCGCTGTTCGTTACTTGATACTCAACCCTAGGATTTACCTTTCGCACACACACAACCGACCTACGGGAGTACGACCGTGGCGAACTGTATCTCCACTATGAGATCGCGCACGAACTTGGGAGCGGCGGCTACGGCACGGTGAGCAAAGGGATGTGTCTCGCTACAGGTGAATGGGTAGCTATCAAGGTTATCTTCCCAAAGTCCTTTACCTCAGGCTTCGTCGGAAGGCGTATCAACATGGCAAGGGAAGTGAGCATCATGAGTAATCTCGATCATCCGAATATATGCGAGCTGAAGGATGCCTTCCATCATGAACACGATGGGTCGTTGAGTGAGTGTTTCGTCTCCTCCGAGTGGTTCAAAGTGGGCGGAACTGAGAGATGGCATAGATTTGGTTATGGAATTGGTTTGCGGAGGAGACCTGTATTCGCATATGCAAGCTGGCATGGTTGACGATGAAAGTTCAGCGAAATTTATAACTTGGCAGATCTGTGATGCCCTTGGTGTACGTCTACGACGTTTCCTTTCCATCTTGATAACTAATGGTGGGACCCTAGTACATGCATAGCTATGGTGTCACACACCGTGATATCAAGCCTGAGGTGTGTATTAGTAGATGCCGGAGTCTTTCTCAACTGACAATAAACTACATAGAACATTCTTCTCTCTGAAGACTTGCCCCCTATCGTCAAGCTCACTGACTTTGGGCTAGCCAAGGTCGTTGACGAACACACTATGCTCCGAGTAAGATCGTTCCCCTCCCCTCGCTTTCTCGAGGCTGACGATCTCTATCAGACAGGATGCGGTACCCCACTGTACATGCCCCAGAAGTGCACCAAAACAAGGGTTATGATCATCTCGTAGATAGCTGGGGTGTCGGGTGTATCCTGTTTGGCATGTCGGTTTTCTCTTCTTCTCTACGTCTCCCTTTCCCTCATCACATCATTCAGGCTCACGAAATACAGGCCGATCAACCTACCTTCGAACGACCCCCGAAGAAACGAGGATAATTGGGATCCGTTGATCCCTTGGCAAGTCTTGATCGAGGCGGAAGTTACTGACGAAGGTACCGTTCACCCTCATCAGTCGACCGCGTTATTCATTGACTTGGATTCTTACTTCTGGTAGCTAAAGAGTTCACCTGGCTCCTCCTCCGATCGAAACCCAAGGAGCGTATGACAATGAAGAACGCCGCCAAACATGAATGGATAGATCCATGGTTGGATGCAATGAGAAAGGCGAGAGATGAATTGATCAATGCCAACGCCGCCCGTAGGCATTTGAATTATCGGGAGGATTATCGACAAGAGGAGGAAGAACCGGAAACGTGATGTTAATCTACGCCCATAAATTATTTGAATGCATATTTGTGATGGTAAGGTCGACATGGAATCCGACGGGTCTGCGGAGTGCTGCGAAGAGTACTGACGAAGACGTGTTGACAATGTCTGAATCCGTGTAAAGGTCGCTGCTACTTAGTCGTTCACTAGACGCCCTCCTGTAACCGTTTCCCAGTGGCACGGAGTGTCCAAGTGCGCTCGAGGATGCTTGCTCTTCCCTCCTTCCAGATGGCCGCCGTCTGCCGTACTCGGCTCTCTTCAAATTGGCAGACCTACGCACGTTGGGCACTGTTAACACAGATTCTTCAAGCCCCAAGGCTAGGAGCTGTAGCCATCTACGTTCCAAGACCAGCATGTATTCAGTGCAGAATTCCCATAAGTGAAGTACTAATAACTTGAGATTGTGACCTCCAAAACCACCGCGGGAGGGACATGTAAAGTGCCGCCTCAGTGATTGGTTGCCGACGCGAGGCAGGTACGGCATGGCACTCGCATGGCACGGCAGGACAGCTGACTCAGCATTGCATCTGACACCCTCAGTCAAGTATGTTGAGCGAGATAGAGCCCTTTGCACCTCGCCACAACCAGGTGAGCCACAATTATGGCCCGAATAATATGTGGTGTGAAAAAATGGGTTTTTCCTCGCAGTAGCCATTTGCTCGTCAGGACCTTGATCATGCGGGCGAAGTCGCGGTCACGTTACAGCACCACCAGTACTGTCCAGTTGCGTCTGGTCAGTATCGTGCCCACAGACATAATTTACCGAAAATCCACGGCGATCCTTACGCCAACAACCTATTTACAGATACTAACAACATATGGACGCGTTTGTTTCAAAGCACAGAATTTTTGCAGAATTTGGCATACATCAAAGTGAAACTACTATTTTCGGCACAGTCTTCCTTTGCTAAGATCCCACATTAGTTGCTGGGAACGCAGACCCTCTGTAATTCGGCGTGTCAGTAGGGGATCACTAGGTTCGTTCGAATCCCAAAACTCACTTGGCCAACAAATAAAGCGTTGCAGTTGATGCCCGGGTTGGCGGACTGGAGCTGGGAGACATTGATCCCGCCTTGCGCGGCGATGGCAGAGCAGGTATCACCGGAAACAACGATGTGGGTGTATCCCGGGAGGCCGCTATCACAGGCGGCGTTGACGCCTAGGGTCAATGAGTAAGGGAGGGGCGGAGATGATCGTGTCAATAAAACAAGTACCGATGACAGTTGCGGCGATGATAGCGATGAAAGTGAAAGTACGAGCGAACATGTTTTGGATGCTGAATGTGAACTGACGAGCTGGACTTTTATAGTGTTGGTTTTCTTTTCCTCGGGCGGGAATCGGACGGATAATATTGGTTGGTATGTTCACCCAGTGATCCAGTCGGTGCTTCTCCATACCCGCAAGACCTGAACGAGGGGAAAACAAATGAGTACTCTATTTTCTGTGCTTCACGATTCTTCCAAGTTTTCACACCATGCCCTTTCAAGGAAGTTGATACACTGATTTCCAAGTGCCGGGGATTGTCAAGTGCCTCTCTGAAGAGCCGATGAAGTGGATATAGACGGCTTAATGGAGTTCACCGAGACACGTTTCAAGTCAGTGACTTTCACTGGCTCCTAAAACACATACGAAGGAACTTTGTGTTAGGCGACTCCGATCTCTTCGTCTTGAGAGTCGGGAAATATCTTTTTACGAGCCCCGGGTGCAAGAATCGGAAGTCACAGAATTTTAATATGCATTTTTAGATCCCAAACATACGGGCAACCCCAGCCGTGTGAGGGAACTTGTCCATCTTGTTGATCGCACGTGCATACTAGCAGAGACTTGGCTAGTCAATTGAACATGGGTAGAAGCCTCACAGCATGAATAGTGAATCCACATTTGGGTGTTTTGAAGTTTCCACTATGCCGGCGAGGGTATGATGGGTGGGTCATGGTGATCTGCTTCCTGCTAGCGGTGAAAACCTTCCAGTTGACTGCGTCAATAGCGGATCTGCGAAGAACTTATTTAGTTGACTTCCCTGTCAGGTGATCCTTTTTCAATCAATGTTTACCAGGCACTAAGATGACCTCATCCCGCTTTATTGAACGGCGCCACAGGGTCACGTTCCTAGCCCGACATCACCGAGGGGGCGGATACTTGACAGTTCCCCGAGTTTAGTCCAGGCACATGTGAATCGTGCATGAAAGCTTCGAATGGTCCTGAATCAACTTCTCAAAGACCCGGGGAGATGCGAAGCCGACTACGACGAGACCACTAGCACTGTAAATGCTAACGTCTCTGCTGCATCGTGATCACATTCTGATCCTGCTTCCATAACTCTGCAATTCGATCGTGGTGGAGCGGCAGGAAAGGACAACGACGGCCCGGATGCTTTTCAAGTCTATTCACGTCTACGGGTTTTGTGGATCAAAACTCTACCCCACCCCATCAATTTTATGTCACAGCACTGTTTCTACGCACACCTTACCAAAACCTTCTCACCTACGTACAAAGTGGCAAACACAAATCGCTGTTCCCCATTTCCTCGAATTGCATCTTCTGCTTCGACAGTCGAAGGACCACTTTCTCGGTGCCCTTTGTTATACGAAGCCTACCCTCATCGAACCTTCATTTACATTGTTTTCCTGCTTCCACGTTCTGACAGGTACTAATACATTGTGAGATCGTTCGGGGTAGGAGAGAAGATAGGGTGGCCTATCTTACAGCCAAAGATCCGAGCCAGAACATACATTCGCACTCTCTTTCTCCAGCCATTGTATCAACGAAGCCCGTTGATCTCTCTTTCCTTGCCCCAAAACGTGGTGCTCTTCACGGGGGTAGATCGCAACTCACGCCGCCTAAGGTAGGGCTAAAAAATGGATATTAATTAACATCGGTTTATTAACACTGTTAATAACAAGTTAATAACAGGGTACCCCAACGAACCTTGTGAATAAAGGTGAATAAATCAGGCTTGACCAGGCCTATGGCCGCCGTGCCGACTCCCTCCGACACTGCTAGATCCTTACACCCCGCCAGGCACAAAAGTCTTATTCCTTTCTCGTCCCCTTCAGCTACACGGTCGAACTCAGAAACATGAATCTCAACGCTTATTCCTCCGAAGCAGATGCTGCTTCGGGGCTGCACACAATTGGCGGAGTTTCCAATTTCATGGAGCTGTAAACAGCGTCGGCAGACACGTCGAGAGGGACTGAAAAGGATCAATTGAGCCAATGTATGAGTGGTTCTGGATTTTTTAACCGACCTTTTGTTTTTAACTTGTTAGAAAATACTTTTTTCGCCTGTTATTCACATTATTTCGCAAGAAATTTATTAACTATTAATAACCTGGTGAATAAATGCCCTCTTGCGACCCGATGTTAAATAACATGTTATTAACAGGACCGGGAATGATTAGCCCTACCTTAACGCCGCCTCTTCAACTCTTGTGAAGAGACCCTCGTCTAAGAAACGGAGGCATTGGACCCTTCTACGTTTCTGTAGAGCGAGTCGCGCCGTTGCGAAACAATGTACGCTTCCCTCCATCAGTGAGGCGGAGAAGGCCGAGTCACGAGCATAGGGATTCCGGTACCACAGTACAGGTCGGGACAATCTAGCCTCCCTTGGTATCGAAGACGACATATCCGAACCGTGCTCTCGACGAACCCTTGCGATCTCCTCATACTCCCTGGATCTATGCCCCGCGATATGGGTTTTACTGGATCTCATGCTTTCGCTTCATTGCCGGGTAGAAGGTACATGTGACAACGTGGGAGAGACGGGATTTCATAATGGTCCCCGCCGCGTCCTGCACAGAGTTTTGCTCAGTGGCGATCTTCTGAAGGACCATATCCTGCGTATGACATGTTACGTGACGCGAGCTTTTCATAGAGCTTCAGGTTCCTCTCCTCCATCAGGACGAGAAGTTACGGCCCCGGGGTGCAGCATCGTTCCCTTTCGGCGGTGATTTAACGATTGATAGGTGATGAGGTATTCAAGCACTAGGGCCTTATATAGTCGATTCACTGGTAAGATACGGGTAATGAAGAGTTTTCGTCAAATTTTGGCACGCGACGCGCCTGTCACATGACCGGAAAAGGCGGAGTTTCAACTGTCAGAAACAAACGCGACTTACCGTTTTCCACCCATTTGTTGTGTGACACCAGCATTGTTTCCCGAAAGTGATAAGCCTGAACCCGGGCTCATACCCCGAACGCGCCTCCAGGGTGGCTTCGTCATGGACAGCGACACCGCCACCAAATGGGCCTCTCGTATCGGGAATGAACAGTTCACAAATGACCGTATAAACAGGGTGTGGCGAATAATCGAAAACAAGCTCGGACCTTACGGTAGCGGATTCTCGTTTGTGGGTGAAGAATGACACGCTGAGTTTATGGTCGTTACGCGGAGAGCCGTGTTTAGGAGGGGCTACAAGGGCATGGACGCTCCGACTATTCCCCAATTGAAGGAAGGTGATGAAGGCAAGGTTGCGAGGAGACTACTAGAGGAGGGTACGCGTTTTCAGTCTTGTTTTCATTTCCTCGCGCTGATTTTGTGCCCAAAGCCTCGACCATTTGGAGTTTGCCACTCGTCTCGATTCCCAAGGTTCATACTTGCCATGTTTTTTTTTTTTGAAAACAATGTATGTTCTTTGTCTCGCACAAACTTCGCCCGATGCTTGTATCATATCGCTAGTTGGTATGTATGGCAGATACCGTTCAGCTCCTGTTTCATTTTCTAGACCTGCGTTTATCCCCCTGATCCAGAACGGCTGGAGCTAAAGCCATGTTCCTTCGTGCTTCGCTTCTCTTGCGCTATCGGCCCTACCTATCAAATCATGGGCCCAAGGAAAGGCCGCTAGTGGCGGATTCAACGCGAATCTCGAAGCTGTCCTGGAGCAATCCTTCTCGTGGATTTTACGTGACGGGAGCACGGACTATCTCCGAAGTAAGTTCTCCGTCTGTATTTCCAGTCACAGACCCTACCGCTCGTCTCAGATGCAAATGCTCAGGTTGTGTTCACCCGACCACCACAGCAGGGCCGCGACCAATTGTAAACAATGACGTCTTTGCTGTATCGAGGTCTCTATTTGAGCGTCTTCTTTCACAGCACCACGGGCGTCTCCCTTTGATCGCCGTTCCTCGTATCCCTGTACACCAACTCTCCTCACAACTGCCATTGAATCCGCAGGAAAGTACAAGTCCCTGGGACACTTTCTCCGTGTTCGGTCAGACTTGTGCTCATGCGTCGATGGTGGCTGCGTCAACACCACCGTCGACACACTCAATCTGCCAACTTTGCACGCGCCGCAGCGCTGTATGATGGAACATTTCGTCCGACTCTCATGCCTGTGTACACGGCCTTTGATCCATGACAGCTGTGCTTCCTCAGATCAGATCATCTCAACCCTACTCTACTTCTAGCATGCCCTTCGTCGATTATTAGGATACAAAGCTTTCGATGTCTTCCCTTGTTGCAATGGCGAGATCGCTATATGATGGAAGCAGAGATTTAATTGTACCCGAGGGTCGGATACACCTGGGAGGAAGACAATCACGATATAGGAAATGGAATTGAGGAGAACGGTCAGGCCGCCAGGTGATCCCATCAAGTGGTCCAGGTCGAGGATCGGTCCGTCTGCGTCTCGAGGTGGCTCCTGTAACGTGCGCGCAGTCAGAGCCAGGGGTCGTCGAACGATCTCCCACATCCAATGGCGCTCGCCAAAGTAGTGGGGCATCTTGAGGTTGCATTGAACACAACTTGGCTTCTGCCATTCGTTGCGGAGCTAACCGTCTCCTTGGAATAAGTAACAGAGAAGAAGCAGGAGCGTACAAAAGGTTAAAACTCCTGCTGTTTGTTCTGACTACAAAACTTACCCTTTCGTTCTAGAGTCTCTAAAGATTGAACAAATTGGAAGTGATGGGCGTGTGATGACTCAAGATTCAATTGTACTAGTATAGAGGATGCTACTCTCGTGTTCTTTTCCTGATCCTCTCTTTCACGGTCCGCACGGTAATTGATGCTGTTGCGCAGAAGCCAATCCTATGTATGCTTTTTATGGATACACAGCAACATCAGAGATCCATATGTGTATGCTGTTATAGTACCCTAGTTCTCTCCCTTCTACAGCTATATTGCCAAGTGTCTTCCCTGCGACCATGGCTACACCGAAGGTTCAATGGGTCAAAGAAAATGGCCTCGATGTGTCGGTTATGGCTGTCGACTTTGCTAAGGTAAGAAGTTTTGTGATCCTGGAGAGAATCGCTGAAGCGGACTTTCATCGTTAGGTCGTCACCGCCGCTGCCACTTCAACGCCAATCTTGGGCGGAGCTGCCGAAATCCTTTGCGGTATTTTGCAACAGATATCTCAGACCCAGCAGAACACAGTCGTCGCAAAGAAGATCGCCGACCGTTGCGTTAGGATATTTACTGAAATCCATGACATGCTAGATGTGTCGGGAGTTAGATCCGACTCGATAATATCGAACCTTATCAAAAAATTTGAAATGTAAGTCTTCCATGCATCTATCATTCATTTACTGTGAAACTCGACGTTACAGGGACTTGTCTGAGGTCAAAGCTTTCGTTGCAACCGAGGTCCAAAAGAACGTCCTTCGTCGCTTTCTGTTTGCCAAGAAAAGTGCCGAACAGTTGAAAGATCTTCAAGAGAGAGTCGACGAGACGATGAAACTCTTCCAGGTTAGACTCTCTTCTTCGCCTGTCCTTGGGTTTCAGTCGTTGACTTCAATGTAGACGAAAACTTTGATCTTACTCGGTATGGCTGCCGAGCACGGTTTGTCAGCAAAACATGTTGTCTCGGTCGTCGAAGAGGACAATGGAATCACCAATTTGGTGCGTTGGTGCTGTAATCTGCTACATACATGCGAGCAAGATTTTGATCATGAAAAAGTCTCACATAGCTCTCGAGGAAGAGCTCTTCGCTGGAAATGGTTTTCGATTCCATTCTACAATGGTAAATGGTCGGGTCACCGCAGTTGTGAAAGTGTTCGAAGGTAGAGATGCTCAACAGGTACGACAACATCTTATCCTTCAAGAGTGACGTCTCTCATATGAAACAGAATTGGAGAAAAGCAGTTGAATTTGATGAAACCGTAATGTATGTGTTGTCTTTCTTAGTATTGATACGACCTTTATCCTGTGTATCTTAGGCACTCTCATATCCTACATTTGAAGGCCAAGTCAGCTGCCAATAGTCGTACGCCCTTTACGGTATATGGCATCAGTTAAGTGATACGATATCAAGTATCGAGCGTTGATTTCTTACACAGGCTGCTCAGATGGCGCAAGAAGTCCGGAATTATTTATCGCTACAGCAATTTCCTCTGGCGTTGATCTGACTTTTGTAGCAGGGGCAACTTTGGTATACCGTACCAGTTCTTTAAACTTGTTTCTTGAACACTGACCAACTTCACAGATCTCTGGTATTTCTGTATGTATCTTCGAGACGAGTATTATTCCCTCGAATTAACGATTCTGCAGTCGGCACTGGATTACTTAGATTGCTCCGATATTCCCCTGGCTCTGTTGATATCGAGGTATACCTAATTATCACTCGCCCAGGTCTCTTACTTGATTGTTGTTCATCAGAATATCAGCATCTTCATGGATGATGCCAACAAAGTAGTTCTGTCTCTAAACCCTTACTACCATGGGTCGTCAAATTCGACACTGTCAGACTTCCCACCAAGTCGAACAACATTTGACACGTTCAATCACTTGTGTCTCAAGGCAAGCACAATCTTGCACCTTGAAATAGCGGCCCGTACTAATGCAGCATTGAACCAGACTTTCAACGCCGCTAACCAGTTATTATACCGTAAGCTCTTCGCTTGAGTTAGTGGTTCTGAAAACCTATCTTAACACGCAGAGGATTACCTGGTCCGCAATGAAGACATGTCTAAACCTCCAGACACGGTTGTTGAATCATCGCTTGGAGTCGGTCCTAAAGGCGATGGTCTAGTATCCTACACCCCCGGTGATGCCGATTCGGTGAATGATGCCAAGGTGTTACAGCCTTGCCGAGAGATTATATGGCAGCCACTCGATGAATGCACCATTGTGTAACCATACCATGGATTACCATGTACTACTATTTACCTACAGCCCCGAATGCTTCCACGGATCACCACCGATCCGATTAGATCCCTCTCTATCTTGTACTTTTACCTTCCTCGCGCAATAGAGTCCTTTCCTATTCTATTGCGCGTCTCTTAGTGTTCCCGAGACCGCTTGGGTTCCACATCGCTTTGAAAGATATTTCGCAGCAGTTCAAAAGTGTTCTGGAATCTCGCCTCGTTACCTCGTTTCATTTGGATCATAGAATACGCGTCACTAGTATCAACCGACTCGAAGACCTATGGCATGGATTCCATAGATGCCAGGGTTATCGACGAGAGGAGGTAACATTGACACCGATGGTCAGGAATTGTCGGGTCATCACAGATACGATGCCTAACCTCCATGAGCTATGTCCAATTTGCGGAGAGCGGGTTCAAGAGGGTCCATTTAACTGTGTGTGCGGAGCGGGTGCGTTGGCTGTTGGTAGCTTGAATGGATATCCCACTGATCCTGGTTCCCAGCTGATGATGGTGTTTCTCCCACTGTGAGATGCAGCAAGTGCTTAGCGCGGGGGCATAGCCGTTGCAGCATAGTGAAGAGCTTCCTTTGTAAGAATTGTACGCCTGATAGGAATTTGCCAGGGCATGTCTGGAATGGAGGCGACGGACACAACTTTAATCCCCGCTCAGTGTCTGTCGAGATCCACTCTCCAGAGGAGCTCGCAGCAGTTAACGAAATTTTGGTCACCCTCGGCAGGAATGTTTCTGGGCGCCCACAGCAACAGTCAGCGCCCTCTGCCGCCGCTGCCGCTTTCCCGCCCGACTACTTTGATCCAGTCTCTCTTTCCCAACTCGGTCTTGCCGGGATGCCGGGAATGCCGCCTTCTCATACGCACTATTCCCCAGAGCCCGCACCATATCCGAACGGTCGTGAACTACATTGATCATGGGCGACATATGGTCCCATTATTTCAATGCTTGGTCAACCGTGAGTTTATCTTCATGTTGCCGACTTGCCGGGCTTATGGGTTTTGGCGTAACCCCTGCGCGGGTGATCTGCAAGGCCTGTGTCACGGGAATTTAGGGGTGACTAGAAAATTATATCGCACCATAAATATTAGCACAACAAATGTGATTTCGGGGGAATCAGCACGAATGCTATACTCTGCTTGACTCCAAGGGTGTCCAATGAATGAACGTTTAGTAGTGTCACACAAATGCAAGGAACATTCTGCACAGCCGTTCACTCGGATTTCAGCAGGTAAGTTGTAACCAGCCCCTTCAAAAGAAGGATTCTGCCTAAGGTGGGAAGGTTCCCGATTAATCCACATACAAAGGTTTGGTGGAAATATCATCGATATTATTTTTGTTCGGAAATGGAACGAGCAATAGTTGAGTCTAGTATTAGGTTACGGATGCATGATGTGCGACGTCTCATATGTATAAATCAATGAAATGTAGCTTTTCACTTTCATGTGAGAATGCAAGGGCCAGGTCCATGATAGCAGAATAATTACACTTCCGTTGGAATGTCGAATGTTGGATCGCAGCGCGGTCGGGAGCAAGTTCTCTTTTCCTCGGGATTCTTTATTGTATGATTCAACTCGAGATGAACAACGACGCCCCCGCCCGTTTAGTCGTTATAATAATAATCTAATCCATACTAACAAAAGAAACATTACAATATTTTGCACCGCGGCACAGAGCCTCTCGTTGGTAAGGAATCGCCATCATGTGCGAAGAGATCAAATACCGGGCTACTGTAGAATGGTCCTCGCTCCTTCGGGATAACTGATTTGGTAGGGTAGTATTACAAGGTTCTTACTACTTAGAGACCAAGGCCCTTGAGCGATTGGGTAGATCAGCCAATTTTTTCATGTATCGCATCATCTACTCTTTCATGGTTGTGACGTACTGAATGGGAAGGGTGTCGACTTTGATTTCCACAGCGGCAACGATATAAGCAAACTTACTTAGTACTCCCGAGCACCACCAGGAAGCGGCTTGACTCGAACAACCAGAAAGTCAGGGCAGGATTCCAGGACCTCAGTCCCGTCTGGAAACAACACCTTCAGCGACCGACAATTATCGGATATAGACTTGAACTTAGGCTTGTCGTGTTCACTTTTTGGTGCTAATTTTGTCTGTTGAACGATTGTACTGCATCATTTCTCGATGTCTGAATGCTAGGTGATTCTGTTGAGACAGATTACAGGCGTAGATATCCAACCTTGGTGAACGTGCTTAGTGTTTCCAATTTGAGAGTAAGCTGAGCACGTATGAGGATGACACTACGATAAAACGAAACTCGTTTGGCGGTCATCGATTCATCGATCAAGCTTCAAACTAGACAAGGCGGCGGTGAATCTTTGCGCAGCGACCATTGACGACAGGCATAACAGGTATGCGGGTAAAGGCGCCCACTGGCAGCAGTGTATCCGATAGCGAGTCTTCAGTCTTAACTTAACCAATGTCCACAGGCGGCAGGCCACGGACCACCGACAAGTTACAACCTTGTAGATCGGTGAAGCTAAGCATAGTCCGATCCTAACAGGCTCAGTATCAAATTCGCGTCAGAGAGTGCTAGCGCTCAAATGCGTCCGAGCCTGTTCGTGTTCACTGTTCTCCGGGATGGCGTCAGCTGACTAAGCACGGGGATTTCTCTCCTGACTCGATATTCGTCCTCCGCCACGATGAAGCCTCCAAGGCGGCTTTGGCATGAACTTACCTAGAGGCATCTCGCATAAGACTTCCTCGCCGACTCTGACGTTTCTTTCACACACCGCGGAAATCATTCATCGTCCATGTAATCAGACTATCACAATCACGATGGACACTTTCCCCCCCTTTCCAAGATTGCTCCTCGACACCAGCTTTGCATCACCACAGCACTACGACGGAACATGTTTCCAAACTCACAAACTCTCTTACCTGTCTACACAGCGACGATACAGATCTTTGTTCATGACTGTTGCACGCACCACCGCCTCCACCCACGCGACATCTCCAATGGCGTAGCCGCCATCTCTTGGAACAGAGTCGGCAGGGCCAGTTAGACACAGGAGGAAGACACGCTTTGGGCTCACGGCCGATGCCATACACCACTGGCACTGTCGGATCGTCGCGAGGTAAGCTGTCCGTTTGTATCTCGTTACCACTAACAAACACCTAGCCTAGTAACCTTCCCGGTACTTTCACATCTCTCTTTCCCTCGCATCCATGTACTAGGACCCCCGGACACTTGTCCGTGTTTGACCACTGCCCGCCGACACCACATAGCGGCGAATCAGACCTTTGATGACGCATCCACGACGGCTTCCCTGCCTCTTACCTACGCCCCATCTCCCCTTGTTGTAATGGCAAGATTGATCCAACCGCCATATATTCGGCAGGGCCGGAGACGCATAGGACGAAGACAGATAGGCTTTGGAGGGCCAAGGTCATGACAGCAGAGGTCATACATGTCGCTGGTGATCAGTGAATCAGGTCAAGCGCGCCTCCCATTCTGGAAGCTTTCTCGTCCGATTCCGCTTGCCTATGTGTTTCCATTCTTCGTCGTCGCGCCAATCACTCTTGTACGCGCCTCCTAGGAGTAACGAACGTTTCTACTGGCGATATATGCATCCAATCACGTGGGGAGGACAGCACCATGGCAGCGCTGTGGACTACGCTGCATCATAGTGCTCTTACTTTATCATCGTTCCCCACGCACCTCCGCAACGATCAGAACACCAACCTACCAAGACTCTATACAGAACAGCTAATACCATGGACGTAGCATACGATTCTCTCCCTTTACGGCCCGAAGAAGTATTTGCCTGCTGAATAGTGGGATGAATAAGCATCAACTTCGAAATCCCGAACATCCAATGTTGGCAGAGGACGATATCTGTTTATTCTAGCAGGACAGGTCATCGAAAAGAAGGCATGATCACATGAAAATATATTCCCGTGGGTACGGAATAGAGGGAAGCTTCCGGCGCAGATACCCATCTTCGAGTCGCATCTTGGCGCTGGGCTCAAGATTAAGTTGCTTACCGGTCTCAGCATTCACGGGAAAGTACATACAAAATAGACCTGTGGGGGGATTACAAGCTTGGCCCTCTGTGATCCCTGATCAGAGAGCCAGGTCAACGACGAGGTCACTGCCTCGAGATGGTTCCCTGGCGCGCAAGGGTCCAGAGTTCATGACTAGCATCGCAAGCCGGCATCCTCTCCACTTTTTCGCGTCTTGCCTGCTGGATCTCGAACCTAATATATCATCCTGGAAGGAGGAACCTGAGCTTCCCTTCTTCGCAGTGGAGCCATACCTCCTTCGCAAGCAGAGCCTCGTAGTTAAGAATTCGAAGTAAGTCCTTCATTCTTAACTCGACTGCCAAGCTTACCCCGGAAAGCAGAGGGCGAAACCGACTACGACAAGACCGCCAAATATACCAGCACTGTGAATGCCAACGTTTCTGATCTCTTTCTGATCTTGCTCTCACAGCTCTGCAATTCGATCTTGGTGGAGCTGTAGGAAAGCACAACGATGGCCCGGCTTCAAGTCTATTCACGTCTACTGGTTCTGTGGATCAAAATTCTACCCCACCCCACCGAATTTATGTCACGGCACTATTTCTACTCGCCCATTACCAAACCTTCTCCCTCGTACGAAGTGGCGAACACAAATCGCTGTTCTTCGTTTCCTCGAATTGTATCTTCTGCTTCGATTTCACTCCCAGCCACTTCCCTGGCATCCTTTGTTATATGAAGCCAACCCTCATCAATTCATCCTTTTCATTGTTTCCTGCTTCCACGTTCGCGATGACCGGAAGTAATGAATTGTGAGATCCTTCGGGGTAGGGAGAGAAGATAGGGTGGCCTATCTTACAGCCAAAGATCCGAGCTAGAACATACATTCGCACTTTCTTTCTCCAGCCATTGTATCAACGGAGCCCGTTCGTCGCTCTCTTTCCTCGCCCCAAAACGTGGTGCTCTTCAAGGGGGTAGATCGCAACCCACGCCGCCTCTTCAACTTTTGTGCAGAGAGACCTTCGTGTAAGAAGCGGAGCCGTCGCCAAACATTGAGCCCTCTTACGTTGCGGCAGAGCGAGTCGCGTCGTTGCGAAGCCATGCACTTTTTCCTCCATCACTGAGGCAGAGAAGGCCGAGTCACGAGCATAGGGATTCTGGTACCACAGTACAAGTCAGGACAATGTAACCTCCCTTGGTATCGAAGACGACGTATCCGAACCGTGCTCTCGACGAACCCTTGCGATCTCCCCCTACACACCCTGGATCTCAGCCCCGCGATATGGGTTTTACTGGATCTCAGGCTTTCGCTTCATTGCCGGGTAGAAGGTACATATGACAACGTGAGAGAGACGGGATTTCATAATGATCCCCGCCGCGTCCTGCACAGGGCTTTGTGCAGTGGCAATCTTCTGAAGGACCTTATCCTGCGCATGACAAGTTACGTGACACGAGCTTTTGTAGAGCTTCAGGTTCCTCTCCTCCATCAGGACGAGAAGTTACGGCCCCGGGGTGCAGTCACGTTCCCTTTCGGCGGTGATTTCACGGTTTTTGGGTAGTGGAGTATCATACTTCAAGCACTAGGGCCTTATTTAATAGATCCACTGGTGAGATACGGGTAATGAATAGTTTTCTTCAAATTTTGGCCTGCGACGCGTCTGTCACATGACCGGAAAAGGCGGAGTTTCAGAACTGAGAAACGACACCAAATGCGAGCATCAACTTCGCTTTCTACCCATTCGTTGTGTGACGCCCGCAATGTTTCCCGAAAGCGATACGCCTGAACCTAGGCTCATACCCTGAACGCGCCTCCAGGGTGGCTTCGTCATGGACAGCGACACCGCTATCAAATGGGCCTCTTGCATCGGAAACGAACAGTTCACAAAAGACCGAATAAACAGGGTGTGGCAGATGATCCAAAACAAGCTCGGACCGTACGGTAGCGGATTCTCGTTTGTGGGTGAAGAATGGCGTGCCGAGTTTATGGTCGTTACGCGGAGAGCCGTGTTCAGGAGGGACCACAAGGGTATGGACTCTGCGACTATTCCCCAATTCAAGGAAGGCGATGAAGAGAAGGTCTTGAGGAGAGTGCTAGAAGAGAAGAGTACGCGTTTTCAGTCGTTTTCATTTCTTGGCACTGATCTTGTGCCCAAGGCCTCGACCATTTGGCGTTTGCTACTCGTCTAGATTCCCAAGGTTGATACTAGCCATGTTTTTCGAAAGCAATGCATATTATCTGTCTCGCATAAACTTCGCCTGACGTGCTTGCATTATATTGCTAGGTCGTATGTATGGCATATACCGTTCAACTCGGGATTCATTTGTCACATCTGCGTTCAGCCTCTCGATCCAGATCGGCTGGAATAAAGCTCCTTGCTTCGCTTCTCCTGTGCTATTGATGTGAGCCTAAGGAAAAGGCCGCTAGGCTCTAGCCAGTAGCGACGCGTTCAACGCGACTCGCAAAGTTGTCCTGCCAGGAGCAAAGCTTCTTGTGAACTCTACGTGACGTGAGCACGGACTATCTCCGAGGTAGATTCTCCGTTTGCGTTTCCGGTTACAAACCTCACCTCTGATCTCAGATGAAAATGCCCAGATTGCGTTCACCCGACACTGCTAGAGAACTCAAGCAGAAGCATCACTCTTGCCCAGCGTCAATATCATCTATCCCGCCCGAGTGCCTGGTACCATCCGATTCAGGTGAGGAGCGCCTCGATCGTTTTTGGGTGCTGTTTTGTGTAGTAATGATGCTGTTGTGCTCAAGCCAATCATATATATGCTTTTTATGGATACACAGCAACTCGGAAGATTCCACACGGGTATGCTGTTGTGGTGCCCTAACTCTCCCTTCGACGGCTGTATGGTCAAGTGTCTTCCCTGCGACCATGGCTACACCGAAGGTTCAATGGGTCAAAGAAAATGGCCTCGATGTGTCGGTTATGGCTGTCGACTTTGCCAAGGTAGGAGATATTCGTGATCCCGGAGAATGTCGCTGAAGCGGACTTTCATCGCTAGGTCGTCACCGCCGCTGCCACTTCAACGCCAATCTTAGGCGGAGCTGCCGAAATTCTTTGCGGTATTTTGCAACAGATATCTCAGACCCAGCAGAACACAGTCGTCGCGAGGAAGATCACCGACCGTTGCGTTAATATATTTACTGAAATCCATGAAATGCTGGATGTGTCGGGAGTTAGATCCGGGTCGGTACTATCGAGCCTTATCAAAAAATTTGAAATGTAAGTCTTCCACGTACCTATTACTCATTGTTAAACTCGAAGTTACAGGGACCTGTCTGATGTCAAAACTTTCGTTGCAACAGAGGTCCAAAAGAACGTACTTCTCCGCTTTCTGCTTGCCAAGAAGAGTGCCGAACAGTTGAAAGATCTCCAAGAGAGAGTGGATGAGACGATGAAACTCTTCCAGGTCAGAAACTCTTCTTCGTCTGTCCTTGGTTTCGGTTGTTGACTCCAATGTAGACGAAAACATTGATCTTACTTGGTACGGCAGCCGAGCGCGGTTTGTCAAACACACAACATGTAGAGAGCGTTGTCTCGGGCAAAGACCTCGTCGAAGAGGACCATGGCGTCGCTAATTTGGTGCGTTTGGTGCTGTAGTCTGCTACGTAGACACGAGCAAGCTTTTGATCATGGAACAGTCTCACATAGCTCTCGGGGAAGAACTCTTCGCTGGAAATGGTTTTCGATTCCATTCTACTCCAGTAAATGGTCGGGTCGCAGCAGTTGTGAAAGTCTTCGAAGGTAGAGATGCTCAACAGGTACGACAACATCTTATCCTTGAAGAGTGACGTCTCTCATACGAAGCAGAATTGGAGAAAAACAGTTGAATTTGACGAAACCGTAATGTATGTGCTATTTTTCTTAACATCGACGATGGTCTTTATCTTGTGTATCTTAGGCACTCTCATATCCTACCTTTAAAGGCCAAGTCGGCCGCCAATAGTCGTACGCCCTTTACGGTATATGGCATCAGTTAAGTGATACGATATCTAGTATCCAGCGTCTATCTCTTTAACAGGTTGCTTAGATGTCCCAAGAAGTCCCGAATTGTTTATCGCTACAGCAATTTCCTCCGGCGTTAATCCAACATTTGTGGCAGGAGCAACTTTGGTATACCGTACCAGTTCTTTAATCTTGTTTCTTGAACACTGACCAACTTCACAGATCTCTGGCATCTCTGTACGTATCTTCGAGACGAGAATTATTCCCTCGAAATAACGTTTCTGCAGTCTGCACTGGATTACTTAGATTGCTCCGATATTCCCCTTGATTCCGTTGACATCGAGGTAAACCTAAGTAATTATTACTCGCCCAGGTCTCTTACTCAATTCGTGTTCATCAGAATATCAGCATCTTCATGGATGATACTAACAAAGTAGTTCTGTCTTTAAACACTTACCATGGGTTGTCAAATTCAACACCGTCAGACATCCCACCAAGTCAAACGATACTTGACGCGTTTAATCGGTTGTGTCTGAAGGCAAGCACAAGTTTTCGCCTTGAAATTGCGGCCCGTACTAATGTGGCATGGCACCAGACTTTCAACGCCGCTAACCAGTTATTATACCGTAAGCTTTGCCCTTCGCTTGAGTTAGTTTTTAGAGTACCTATCTTAACATGCAGAGGATTACATAGTCCGCGATGAAGACATGTCTATACCTTCTGACAGCGTCGTTGGATCATCGCTTGGAGTCGGTCCTAAAGACGATGGTCTATTCTATATCCCCGATTCGGTGAATGATGCCGAGGTGTCACAGTCTCGCCGAGTCCGAGTCATTATATACCAGCCATTAGATGACGGCGCCATCACTTTGAAAGATATCTCGCGGCAGTTCAAGGGTGTTCTGGAATCTCGGTCCTTTACCTCGTTTCTTCTGGGTCGTACACCGCGCCTCATCAGAGTCAGGCGAGACAGGGTATGGCGTGGACTCCATAGATGTAAGGGTTACCGGCGAGAGGAGGTAACAATGACGTCGATGGTCAAGAATTGTAGGGTCATCACAGATACAACGCCTATCCTCCATGAGATATGTCCAATTTGCGGAGAGCGAGTTCAGCAGGGTCCCGTATGTGGAACGGGTGCGTTGGCTGTTGGCGGCTTGGACTAATATCTCACTGATCCGGGTTTCCAGCTGATGATGGTGTTTCTCCCACTGTGAGGTGCAGCAAGTGCTTAGCACGTGGACATACCCGTTGCAGCACGGCGAAGGACTTTCTTTGCAAGGATTGCGTCCCAGCGTTGGAGCATCGCGGTCATTAGAGATAGATAGATAGATAGATAACCGGACAAGGTCCCAAAAAGGAACGCTGGGTTTCTGTGAACGTGTAGAGTATGTCATGCACAAGGTTTTGAATATACCACGAAGTTCAAACTGAACCTCTTCAGGGGAGGACTAGGACAGTACGGAGAGGGATCACCTCCGGAATCGCATGGCCCCTATAGTACACTTCCTGGTCACTCGGCGACTTCTATTACATCGGCTCCGGATCACATTTCCAGTGCTACCAATGCCTCGACCCTCGTAAGCACCTCCCCAACCAAATTCTAATCACAGCTAACTCAGTACCGCAGAAGTCAGCACTTTCAATGGTCCATTAAGTCTGTGCTCCCGAATGCAGGACTAATAGCTCACTAATTAGTCTCACAGCCGCGGAACAGCTGGCGCGAGGTTATGATCAGCTCATTATACGGTTCGTCCATTGTCTCCATGATGCACAGCTAAGCTATTCACCATGTCCACCTATAGCTCGCGGCGTGATTATGCCGATTCCCTGTTTCGGCCGTGTTGATCTCCCTACATTTATAATGCTTTGAATATCGCACTTCGTGGACATGCTGGATCGCTCCTTTTCGTCTGTGTTTTTATTTTCGCAATGCTGTTCTTAAATCGTTTGTATTCTGATGTTTACCGTATCAATGTATCGGAACACTGACTTTCTTCCGTTAGCTTTAATGTTCGAGGAGACGGGATTTCATAATGCTAAGTAAATGATCCCCACAACGTCCTGCACAGGACTTTGTTTGCAGACTACTTGATGTTGATTTGAATCGAGGATTCTATCCTGTACATGACAAGGAGGACTATGACGCGCCCTTTCCTAGAGCTTGAGATTCCTTTATGGGAATTCGAGATGAAAGTGACTCGCAAGTTACGGGCATAATCTTTCGGCACAATTTCACAGCTGCTAGATGATGGTGCTAATAAAGTCGACCCAAGGCATAATAAGTACGCGTGGAGTAGCGCCCAGAAATATATCCCATAGCGACTCGGAGCCGTCAAGCTTCAAGCCTCGGCAAGTCCCCTGGATAGTGTTGCCGCAGCTTCGGCTCAAGCTGCCGAGCTGACCGAGCTGTGCCCGAAAGCTCCGAGCGGAGCTGAACATTTCGGCTCGCAGCTCCGCCGGCTTGAAGCCAGTTAAGCTATCAGCTCCGATGTCCTTATTAGGCAACAAATTTATTCAGGTTCTACGCTCTCACTGTGCCAGTTCCAAGACTTTCAGACTATTGAAAATGTACTAGATTATGTTCAATATATGTTTCCTGATCTTGCTTCGAAGTTTCAAGAGCAAAGTATTCATTTACACTAGTGTTGCCGTGGCGCGGCTAAATATGGCGCACGGGCCGAGCCGAGCCACAATAAGCCTAGCCGAGCCGTAAATTTGGCTCACGGCTGAAAAGAGCTTGAAGCCGAGTTTAAGCCGGCGCACGTGGCTTACGCTCGGCTTCGCTACGGCTGAATACCAAATTAGGAGAGCAGGCGCGTCATCTCCTTTCCTCGTCGTTGACCCTCCATCTTCATCCGTACAACCCGAAATCCCTTTCGTTACTCTATAGCCTCGCAATATATATGTTTTCAGCCTATTCTCTGCATGTGTGACTCTTCCATTCAGCTTGACTGCTGCCACAGCTGCCTGTTAAACGAACTCCAAGGCCTTGAGGATGATAGCAAGTAAAATCATGGATTTTGCAGTGACGGTGCACAACCTATCTACTGTACACCCTCGTTGACTTAGCTTGCATATTTTGGCCTCCCCTTTTCTTCCCAACCATCATTTCTGAGGACATGTACCATTGAGCTTTGCAAAGGTTATCAGCCCTTGCACGTGTGGCTGCTATTCTTGGCATAGATATGATCAACGAGGCAGATAATTCACACCGTCAAAGAGTGCCTTCAGAAAGAGTTTTTTCTAGTGCGAAAGAGACAGATGCCTTACGACGAAATCGACTAAGCCCAGAAGCAATAGAAGCACTTCAGATGTTGGAAGTTTTCCATTCGAAATGGGTGGGGACACATAGCATGGATGAGGAAACACAGCTACAGGAACTGGAAGAGCTAATCGGTCATCAGACATCTGTTCCAGAGGATATACACGCATTTATTAAGTAGCTAGCAGGCGAACTCGTCTTTTTGTAATCAATTTCCTTTTATGATGACGCGCCGTGGCCTGCGCCTTTAGCCGGCTGAGCCGAGCCGTAGCCGGATCCAAATTTATGGCTAGGCTCGGCTCGGCTAATAAAATTTCCAAAGCCGTCATTGGCCGCGCCGCGCTGGGTTTCGCCGCGCCACGGCAACACTAATTTACACTCTCCCAAGGAAAAAAAAGTACATCCGTGAGAATATTGCACCCAATATGGAACTCATATGTCTTGCACAGCCACAAAGTCGAGCTCAAGTAGATCCTGCCGGATCCTGCTCAATTTCAATCTTGTTACTCTCAGGACACATGTAGAAATGTTGTAAACGGTGAGGATATATCTAGAAAATTTTTATGGCAACATATATGCAGAAAATATGGAGAGGTGTTTTTATTGCCAAATTTGGAGGTCGAGCTACAGCTTGAGCTGGAGCCAGCTAGAGCCGAGCGGAGTTGGTACCTATTTTGGCAGCTCGGAGCTAAAGCTGCCCGAAGCCGAGCTGAGCCGAGCGGCGGCAACACTACCCCTGGAACAGGCAATAAGGCTGACTAAGTGACAATGTTTCCTCTGATGACAAGGGTCGACTTCCTCGTCGACACTCGCCCAATTGTCGCCCGTATGGCAGGCACCAGGAATCCTTGCTACTCTCCACGACGACAACTTCCTTCCTTCCAGATATAGTATGACTGGAGCTGGTAGACCATCAAGCAAAGGTGCCTCCTTGCTTTACTCCCTGCGCAATCCTGTCCGAAGGCTCGGCCTGAGGAAACGTCCTAGTAATTGCGCGCTCCAAGCCATCGTGGAGCTGAGCACGAGAAGTCCTCGAGGTAAGCTCTCCATAGCATTTGTACGTCGGTCACAAACCTAGTCTCGGATACAGACGCCCAGATTTGGCCTTCTGCATCGCATCCATGAACCACAAGGATCCCAGTGTCTGGTCACTGCTCGTCGACACCACCAACCTTGTTGCAATGGCGAGATGCACGCGGCCTCCATGTCTTGGAAGAGATTCGGCAGGGCTGGATACACACAGGATGCAGACAGATATGCTTTTGGGGGGCGAAGCTCATGACAGGAGAGGTCATACATGTCGTTGGTGATGAGAGTGGATAGGATCTCAAGTGGTGCCGATCCAGAAGCTTCCTCGTCTGTCTCCGTTTCCCTACGTGCGGTCGTAGTTTCCATCCTTCGCCGTGGAGCCAATCTTGCTTATACGGCGAGTAGGAAGCGGTTTCTACTGGTGATATATGCATCCAGTCACGCCGGAAAGACAGCACCATGACAGCACTGATTCTGAATGGAAACATCTCCACTGCATCATGGTACTCCTCTATATCGTCGTTCCTCACATCAGCCAAGTTTTCGGTGCTCGGCAACGATCAAAACACTAACCTACCAAGACTCCTATACGGAACAGCTATCGAATAGCATACGAGTCTCCCCGGGCTTGTGATAGTTGCGTCCCTCTTCTGATCCGCCGACACAAACATTTCTCAGTGGACCTTGCCCGTGACCTTCCGCATACGTGAATGTCGTATTCTCTCTCACAGGAGAGATATCTGTGCCATTGGCTGGCCTATTTTTCGACGAAAGACCTGAGCCGGAACATGTTATGAAGCCTATTTGCTCTCTCCATCCTACCTCCCCGGGTTCCCTCCCACCCCACCTATTCACGGGGATAGATCACCACTCACGCCTCCAAAACCTTCTTCTGCGTAGAGATCATGCCCAAATCTCGACTTCGCACCGAGCCGGAACATGTTATGAGGCATATTCGCGCTTTCTGTCCTCGTCGCTCCCTTCGCTCCCACCACACCCCAGGACCTGACACAGGGATAGATCACTTTAAGAATCTGCTCGACTGCGCGGAGCCTTTCCGCGTCCATCGCCACGAAACCACACAACACGGTCAAGTTACTAGCACCGGACGAGGACGAGTATCCGAGCCGCGCCGCCGGTTTCTTACGACGAATCCGTTCCATCTTCACGATAAAAACCACCGCTTGCGTCTTTTACAATAGCAGGAGTGTTTGGATTTGGCAGGAGGCTTACATAAAGTCAACGTCGCGCTCTACTACCCTCGGAACTAATAGACCTCAATTGAAAGACATGTCCGACACTTCAACCTACAAGACTCATGATCCTACGAGTAAGGGATTAGTGAGCCTCATCATAGCACGAACCTCGCCCGATGCCTGTATCATGTCGCTCAGTTGACATACCCTCGACTCGAGTTCAAATGACCGGACCGGCATTTTTCTTCTTGATCAAGAACAGCTAGATATAAAACTATGGTAGCGCCTCCGCTCCTTGCTTTACTTCTCCTCACTACCTATCAAGAAGGAACGGCCGTTAGCAGCGTATTCAATACGTCTCTTCGTCGTCCTGAACGTGTAAATTCTACGTGCTGGCTGTCTCCTAGGTATGTCCTTCGCTTGTATTTCTAGCCGCGAACCTTTCTCAAGATCCAAACACCCAGATTACACTGCAAGTGACCTTCAGACCACATCGACACTGTCTTCCGTTATTCTCTTTCACAGTAGCACGGACGTCTCCCTGTGATCGTCGTCCCCTCTTGTCACACTTCATCCTTTAGTGAAGTACAAGGATCCCACGTACACAGTGTTTGGTGAGACCTCTGCGTCAACGACACACCCAATATTTGCCGCATCGAATACCATTTGGCCATTCTTAGGACACGAAATCGCGCGGCGTCTTCCCTTATTGATGTAGCCGCCAGCAGAGTGTCCAGACGATCTGTTGTACCTGAGGGTCGGATACATACGGGAGGAAGACAGACACGCTTTGGGTTCACGGGAAGGCGACCAACATCGAGGCCATGCCCATTGATGGTCACGCCGCCAGGTGATCCTCTCGTTAGTGAGGTCCAGATCGAGTATCTGCGCCTCGAGGTGGTTCCTGTAGCGCGCGCGAGTGCTCCTCCAATTGCCGCGGCCCCTCGTCGAAAATTCAAAAACACGTGCAATGTCAACTTCCGCACGTTGAACACGACTCATTTTCCATCCCATTCTTCCGTTATGGAGCTATCCTTCTTGTAGGTGCGGGGAGAAGAGTTGGAAGGTGGGTCCTCCTTTTGTAGTTTCTAGCTAGAAACTTACCCTACTAGCAGGCAATTGGCTTAATTATACCAGCACAGTGAACGGTGCCGTCTCGTGTTCTTTTTCCAGGTCGAGCGCGGACAACATTGATAGTCGTCCCTCGCTTCCAGTCACAATCACAGAGCAAGCACAAGCGGGCACTTTTTATGTATCCATTGTGAAAACTCCTAAGTGGAACAACTTCTTATTTCTTCAACCGGGCTTCAAGTTCTGATGGGCGCGTCCCTCGGGACTCAACCTGAATTCTCATACCCTCTCTTCCACGCACGGAACATATCTCGTCACATTCAATCTTACGGAGTAGGGAAACGCGGCCAGCCTACTTTTTCAACGAAAAGACCCCTCTCTGTTTCTTTTCCACACAATCTCCCTCCCGTTTATCGCTCCCTTTCCTTCCCTCCCCCAGAACGTGATGCTAACCCACCCCACCCATGACCCCCTGCGCAGAGCTCAGACGACCTTCATGACTTCGGCTATGAATTCTTGTCCTCCACGGAGATGGAGAAGGTCATGTTACGGGCGCAAGGATTCTCGTAGGACTAGGCCTCGCTCTTACTTGTTCGGGTACAAAATAAATATCGAATACCCAACAGCGAGGGTTCCGGCCGGGTATAATCCGCGCTCTATCATCCTGATCTCGCTTGTTTTGACTTAGGCGAGTCGCGCCTTGACCGGAGCCCCAGCCTGCGACGAATATAGGCTCGCCCGTGAGGGTCATCATGCCGGAACCACGACCCTGTCTCGGGGATTCGAACTTGTACTTAATTAACCCGTGAAGGTTTTTGGTGGCGCACAAAAATCAAATTGCGTGGTGGCGAGGCGGGATTGCATAAAAACGTCGGGATACGAACCCTGATAGTGTCAGAAAACACAAAACATCTGGACGTGAGACGCCGTCGGGGGCAGTGCGGGACAAGGCAAGAAAGGTGCCGCGAGCCCTAGGGAAAAAGTCAATTGTCCGTTATCAACTTGAGACCCATCGTGGACAAATATCAGTTCGTTCTTGCTTCTTGGGAAAAAAGTGAAAGCAAAGATATCAGGTCCTTGCTTGTCTTGGTGTGAATAGAATGCGCTGTCGACGCCTTACCTCCGAGTGAGAGGGTCGCCGTCGCACGAAAATAAAGTTTTAGAGGTGCCGATGTCCGAAGGGGAGGAGAACATTTGTCCGTCACCGGAGACGCGCCGACCACTGAATTACAGTCCGAGTCCACGGGCAGGTGTCGAAAAGTGTGGCGCGCGCATAGCGTAATGAATGAGTAATAAAGACGGCGCGCGACAGAGGGATTCGCAGAAGATTCGCAATCCGCTTTAGACGCACATCCAAGAGGTAATTGGGAAGGGTGAATGACAAAGCGAGGGGAAATATATCCTGGAGCGAGTGACGTGGCGAAACTCCCGTGGGCGCAGGGAGAGAATAATTGAATTACGCCTGGGCCCGCAGTGGAGGAATGTTGGTACGCGCAAGGGTAATTAAGAGGGAGTAGAAAGTCCCACGGCCATTGAAAGATAATCCCGACGAGACGGAAAGAGAAGGGTAAGGCATCATGCATCATGCATCAAGGGGGGTCAATTGACCGGCGTTGATACTGAAGCCGGGGAACAGAATATTCAGCAGTCAATGTCACAAATAATTGATGAATGAGGCGTAGCGCGTGAAAACAATCCCGAGGCCTGGATGAAGGGGGCGAACCTTAAAATTGTTACCCGGTGGTGGAGGCTAGGGCAGGGGAATCCAGCGTCTTAGCGTGCCTCGTGTAAAACGCATGGTTTTAAGGTCCTCTGACCTAAGAACGCGCGGGGGTATTTGACGATGACAGGGATCGACGAGATTTCATTGAACGGTGAGTCATACAGACGATGATCGTCCTCAGCCTTTTGCTTTGTTTGCTCAGTTTGAAAAAGAGGGTACTTGGGTTACGAGTAGAAGCGCAACTCCGTTGCTGGCCGAGTATGAGTAGTGGTGGATTTATAATAAGAGATGGTAACGGCAAAGGAGAAGGGGGGAAGGGGAGAGCAGTGATCCGTGTGGTGGCGGTGATCCGGGGTGAGTTGCTCGTCGTTGAGGTATTACACTATTCGGGTAACCAAAACGTCTACCTTGGATGGGGAGAGAGAAGGTGTGTGATGTGGCGTATGGGGAGGGAGAGTTGGGTTATCAATCGATATGTGGTATATATAGGATCATTGTGGGGGAGGCAATAGGCGAAACGGAGACCGGAGATATCAATACGAACCGGAAATTGCCGACAGCGACGAGCACCGACTGTCGACCAGGACGACGAGCGAGGAGCGTTACGCTATACGACACCATGCATACGTAGAGCACACGCCGAAGCCAGGCCTGCCAGCCAATGTCCCTCACGTATCACGGGGAGTGACGTGACAGGTCACGGTCACAGATCAATTAAATAAAGAGTGACTGACTTTAATTGAGAACCAACCCTCGAATTTGACGCCCCCCTCTTGGGACTTCCCACCACCCACCACCACCATGTCCTCTTCGTCGTCATCTTCATCGTCGTCCTCCCCGTCGAAATCCGAACGCCTCCTCCGCGACGTCCTGACAAACGGCGCACCGCCGTCGCCGTCCCGACAGCACCGCCGCCGGCATTCTACGCCCGTCCCCACGAGGAAAGTTGAGGACGAGCTGACGCCCCATGAGCAGGTCCTGCGCGCGAGGCTGGAGAGGGTGCTGTGCGAGGTGCGGTATCATACCTGCGGACATGCAGGGGCTAACCCGCTCAACCCAAAGGGCAACCTCCTCCTCACGCCCCCTCCGACGCCTCCACGGAGCAGCACGCCCCAGCCACGACGGTCCATGTCCGTGCGCTCATCACCTACCAAACATGCCTTTCTACCCCCCGGAACCCGCCTCCGACGAACACAGCACCCTCGACGCAACAAAAATTCAACGCCCGGACCGCCTCCCTCCAGTGTCGCCTTATAGACGGGTATGTCTCCTTTGCTGCCGTCGAAGGCCTCGGGGCGCCCCCGCCTGACCCGCCCGAGGAGATGGACACGCGCGTCGAGGGGGGCGGGTGGCAGCGGGTCTGGAAATGGGTCGGCGGCGTCGGCGGTTGATCCAGCCTCCTCTTTCTGATTTATCATTATACCATTCGCCGCTGCTCTCTCTCTTGCTCTCATACGTACACACTACTTTATTATGGGTTCTTGGATTATGTGTTTTTAGCATCTTACTACCGACTACTAGGCTATAGGGGACGAAATCAATAAAGAAAGGATAAAGAAGTTTTTTTCGCTCGTGTGAGGAATAACTGCAAATTTTTTTTGACAGATGCTCAAAGGGGGTTGATTCGGAGCGATCTTCCCCCACCAGCTCCACTTCGTGAGTGTAATCACTGACTCGAACTCTAAGTCTAATGCTTCAGTGACGCAGATGTGACGACGATGATGCACACTGGGAATTGTTGACTCGACACGACAGGCGGAGGTATATTCGTTGGGCTTTGCCGCCGGCCACGTTGTCAAGGAAAGAGACCTCGTAGCAACCTGCTCACCTCTGGGCCGTACGCCTTGATGCTCTACCAGCGCCACTCAATGCACGACCCTGCTGCGCGACGAACACGGGTCCCGAAACTCTGATCGATGTCCATGAGCAGCGGGCGAGACTTGAATCATGCATATGAACACGAGATGAACACGCCCAAGTTTCAAAGGCGCGCCAACCGTATTCATCACCTTCTAGCCCAGCAAAGGAAGCCTCCTCTTGTCACAAAGTTTACGGGGCTTCTTGTGTCATACATACATAGCCCAGATCTTGTCTCTTCTTCTCAAATCTATATCCACAGAGAAGGAACGACCCGGGAGTGCTTTATCGATATCGGTGAGCTTCTTAAGGCGGGATATTTCATTTTCACTCTACTTACTTCTTCCAATCATGCGTTATGCATTATGCGTGCCCGATGAAACTCGTCTCATACCAGCTTACTCACCGCTCGGAAGAAGCTGCCCGCTCGACTGCTCGCGGCCGTTGCACGCGCAACTCTCGCCCGCATTCCCGGTATAGGGCCTATAATTCAGTTCTTCCTCATGACAAGTCTCGCAAGGGACTAGTCAGCCTCATGACTCTGGCCTGGGTTCGAGTAACAGATATGTTTTTTAATTGTACCGTACCCGGAAAGGGCCGGAGTGAATCCCCGACGTTTACATCTCCCGCTAAATCCAAACACTCCGAAGACGCCGCCATCGAGTTGTTCGTGGCGACTCTCCTCGTACGCTAAAGTTTCGGCATGAGTTGGAGGTGTGTATTATCCCCGTGATTCGGAAGAGGATCACTGGGGAACGGAGAGCGAATATCCCTCATAACATGTTCCGGGTCGGTGCGGGTGTGCAGTCGAGATTTGGGTGCGCATTGGAGAGGCGTGAGTTGTGAACTATCCCCGTGAATGGGTGGGAGAAGGGAGCGTCGAACGGGGGTAGGATGGAGAGAGCGAATATCCCTCATAACATCTTCCGGCTCGGGTCTTTTGTTAAAAAATAGGCATGCAGAAAGCGTAGGTAGAAGGATGGTCCGCTGAGAAAAGTCTGTTCGTTTCGAGTGTCAGCGGATCGGAAGAAGGGGATTACACCAGTCGTATATGCTGTTCAGGAGGGGCGGTGTTTTGATCTTGGGTCGCAGTAGGGAATGACGACAAAGGAAGCAGTGGAGATGTTGCCGTTCACAGTGCTGTCCTCCTGGGGATGGGGGGCGAGCGAGCGAATATGCCTCGTAAAATGTTCCGGGTCTTCCATTGAAAAATAGGCCAGCCAACGGTACAGATATCTCTCAAGGTATGGTACACGTATGTGGAAGGTCACGGGGAAGGTCCACTGAGAAATGTTTGTGTCGGCGGATCAGAAGAGAGGTGTGTAACCCGGAACGAGTCGTACGATGCTGTTCCTCTTAGTAGGTTGGAGCTGGCGTTTTGATCGTTGCCGAGCTGGGTGTGGGGAACATGATCATGATGCTTCGATTCACAGCACTGTCGAGTGTCTGGATGCATATATCGCCAGTAGAAACCACTTCCTACTCGCCGAGGTGGTACGTATAGGAAAGATTGGCTCCACGACGAAGAATGGAAACACGTAGGGAAGTGGAGACAGACGAGGAAGCTTCCGGACCCGGAGGCACGTTAGACCTGGACTCTTCGTTCTATGCTGCCGACTACATGGATCTCGCCATTGCAACAAGGGGAGATGTCGCGTTGGCGGGGCGGCGTCGCGATCAAAGGTCTGATTTGTTCGTTCCGCCATGATCATGGTGTCCGCGGGCGGTAGCCAAACACCGACAATTGTCCAGGGAAAGAGGAGATGTCCGACGTCCGTACCGTTGTGTAGCGGGGAGGTTACTAGTCTAGGCGTTTGTTAGAGGTAACGAAATACAAACGGACAGCTTACCTCGAAGACATCATCCAGAATGCACAGCTACCACGAGCCTCACACGATCCGACAATGCAAGAGGACCGAATCTTGGCTTAGCTCCAGCCGAGTCTTGGAATCACAAGGACAGATGCGGGTCTAGCGATTGGAAGAGGAGGATGTGCGATGTTCAGGCGACATGGTAAGTACGAGTATTGTGCGAGTATGAGCTCCAAGCGTTGGCCAATAAACTTTGCGCGAGTATAGATCCACGCCGGCGAAGCCGCCTGGGAGAGAAAGGTTCACGCTTAGTCAGCATCGATTTCATTCGCCGGATCCTGCCGCGACTACGTGGTCTGTTGCTTAATCGGGCCGTCCGCCGTGCATCCCGGTTATTACCAATCTGGGAACCCGGCAGCGCATCAACAGCGCATAACTGATTTATTCAGGGTCTTGAGACGTGTTTGAAGACTATAGAGGGCTATTTATTTACGATATAAAGTCTCTTATCGCATAAAATGAATTTATTATAAACCTAAGGGAAAGGCGGTATATACAATATTTTCACTCAAGATCGTTTAATGCGAGGGTTGCCGTTCAAGGGCGTTATGACAAAGCCTTACATTATTTGATGGCCTTGCATCGGCACGCCAAATCGATTAGGTTTTGAGATTACCGGCGGCAAGTGTGGCATGCCGGATTCAAGCAGATTCAAGCCGGGTAGGGCGTTTCGACAGAAAATATTTCTTACTTCGCTTGCCCTTCATAATTATTTCATTGTACATCATCGTATACTTTGAAGATTAGATATCCTACTTCTCCTAAGCTCACTACCCGTCCCAACACCCTTTAATATAATATTTCTTCATTGTCGAAATCCAATCAGATTTGTAATAACTGACTTGTAGGCCGGGCACGAAATCTCCATATATCTTGCTTCTTTTTATTCTCAAACCCGCAGTGCCGGTTCACGGCAATCATATTAATAACACGGTTGCTGCGAGTCGACGCCGTCAGTATAAACTTGCATGTCGTGTCCTATGAATTGCAGTTCGCAAGTTCAACAAATTTAAGTTTGGACGTCGCTTTTGTCCCGTTCGCTCACTCGGCTTATTATGATATCTTTTCACTTGCTTTTGCCTTTTTTTTTTTTTTTTTTTTTTTTGATTCAATATTATTGTGCATTGGGGCGGGCCCCCATGGCGCGACACTGAACTATTTATCTACTTCGTCGGCTCCAAAAGCCCTGTAGACGGGCGCAATCCCCCCTACAGTCCAGAGTATCCTACTCTGTTTTTGATGGCCGCCGATTCCACCCTTCTCGCTCCAGCCTTCAGTTGGTTTGGTGGCTTGCTCGCCCTGCCATTAAGTACCAAAGGGCACCAGGAAGAAAATAGTAAACAGACAGCCTGTCTCGAATCTGTTAGCCTCATGTGACTGTCTCATGCTGCACCGTTTGTGTTCGCGCGGTCCTGAGACCATGGTTGCCGATTACCAGGGATATCTTCAGGGTGGGGTGCTGGTTAGGCGTTTCGTGAGTGTCATAATGTGTCATGTCTTGGTGCGTTAAATAGGCTAGATAAATTAAGTGTTAGTTTGACTTTCCGGATAGACGTTACCCATGGTGGCTTGGAAGCGCCGTGATTTCCCTATATATTTCAGTAAGGCCTTGACGGTTGTTGCATTTTCCATCGTGCTCCGCATTGACGTTGCTCCTCTTCCCATCTCGTTCCTCATACCTACTCGTATACTCTGGTGCTTGGGACATTCAAAGATGAAGTGATGAACGGTCTCCTTCACCTCTACTCCTTTGGCGTAGCAGCTTTCACAGTAGGGGAGATCAGCCTTCTTGAAGCGATGCAAGTATGCATTCAGCGGTATGTGACCTGTGCGCAATTGAATCAGTAGTGACGTCTGCCTTCTTTTCATGTCTTTTGTAATAGTGGCAAATTTTGTCAGTGGGAAACGAAGGTCGACTCCTTGGAACCGCCGATACCGTGGAGATCCTTCCCACCGCTTCTTCCATCTGCGTTTCAGATTTTCGACGAAGTTCTGTTGTAGCGCTGATATGCTGGCTGGTATTGCATTCCGTAACGTCTCGGGCAGCTCCTGTTCTGGACTAGACTCACCGCGTGCTGCCCGTTTTGCTTCTAGGTCCACCTCTTCGTTCCCATCAATGCCCATGTGACCTGGTACCCATACGAGCGCGAACTTATCTGGCCGCCAAATCCTTCCACCGAGTGTCTCTGTAGCTTCAAAGAATGACTCTACGAAGGCTTGTCCACTCTTTATCTTCCGCTTGTTTGTGGCCTCGATTACTGATTTTCCATCTAGTAGGAGCTGGACTCCGTCGAGCTGGTTGAAGTTCGTAATCTCCTTGAGCAAGTGTATGCCCAGTACCATCCCCACTGCTTCTGTGTCGAATGTCGTGTGGTGAGTAAGAGGCCCTAGGTGATAGCGAAGGACTCGAGTGGTTCTTCCCCCAATCTTCAGTACTGCCGCGGCCCCGGCTTTACCGTCAATACCAGATCCATCGGTCCATACACTGGCTTCAGCATTTGTATAGTTTACCGTTGCTAATGCCATCTTTTTGTTCTCCGGCACGATAGTCTGAAAACATGGCTTGTATGTTGCTCTTCGACGTACCGGCCCTATTGTCTCGACCTTGTCGGGTGGTGGTAGGTTGAGAATCCTTGGCATCAGATGGAACTGCGTTTTGTAGCGAGCGATGTCCTGGCGCTTGTAACCAGTCCGTACCTGTGAGTAGAGAGGGTGAGATGAAGGGAGTGAGTAGAGCCGAAGGAAAGCCTTATGGCATCTTTTTTCGAGAAGTAAGTCAACTGGTAGGATGTTAGCGTGCATTTCTAGCAAGTCAGTTGGTGCCGTCCTTAGGCCACCCGTTATTGCCACTAGCGCCATCCTCTGCAGACGCTGAAACCCTTTTAGTGCCTTGACTGAGCCTGATCGTCGCTTAGCTCCATAAGGTAGCCATGGAGGCGTGTACCATTTGCTTTTGCCTTATCGTGCTTTTCCTCCATGTATGGATCGGTCCATTGTTCGACGTCTCACGGTCTCTGTTCAATGAAGGGGCCACGTCTTTGCCTGCCACTCCAAAGTTCGAATCATTGTGACGGTACGTGGAGCCAGCAGCAAAGGACGAAAAATCATACAGCAAATAGCTTGTCCACGATAAAGAATGATTGACAGGTCTGGGATTCGCGACACCTTTCCTTGTCCCGCACTGTATCCGACGTCTATGTTTTATCTGACACTATCAGGGTTCGCATCCCGACGTTGTGTATGTAATCCCGCCTCGCCACCTAGCAATTTGATATTTATTTGTGCGATGCTTGTACGGAACTCAATCCCACCGAAAAAAAAGTGTCAATCGCAAGATTCTCACCGAAAAACTGCAATCCTACCAAAAAACGCATGCGATCTTATCCCACCTTCCCACCGTTTTTCGTCGCAGGTTGGGGCTCCGGTCAAGGCGCGGCTCGCCTAAGTCAAAATGAGCGACATCAGGATGATAGAGCGCGGATTATACCCCACTGGAACCATCGCTGTGGGATATTCGATATTTATGTTGTACCCGAACAAGTAAGAGCGAGGCCTAATCCTTGCGACCTTCTCCATCTCCGTGGAGGACGAGAACTCGTAGCCGAAGTTTATGAGGGCCGTCTGAGCTCTGCGCAGGGGGTCATGGGTGGGGTGGGTTAGCATCACGTTTTAGGGGAGGGAAAGGGAAGGGAGCGATAAACGGGCTGCATGGATGGGAGATTGTGTGGGCAAGAAACAGAGAGGTGAAAAAGTAGGCCGGCCGCGTTCGTACGTGACGAGTTATAGAATTCGCATGTTCCGTGTATGGAAGAGAGACTCAGGTGAGGGACGCGCCCATCAGAACTTGAAGCACTGGTTGAAGAGGTAAGAAGTCGACCTAGGAGTTTCGCATTCGATACAAAAAAAACAAAAGTGCCCGGACCACATCCTCGTCGAATGCAGCTGTGATTTGTGACAGTACTTGGAACGAGGGACGACTATAACGGTGTCCGCGCTCGGCCTGGAGAAGAGGATCGGAAAAGGCACCATTCACTATGCTGGCATAATTGAGCCGTCGCACACCTGTTATCTTCCCATTTGCTTGCTACTCCAAGAGCAGGGTAAGTCCTTAGCCAGAACCAACAAACGGAGGACTCACCTTCCGACTCTTCGTGCAAGGCTCCACTTGAGCTTACAAGAAGGGTAGCTCCACAACGAAGAATGCAAATGGAGTCGTGTTTAGCGCGCTGGGCAAGCACTGTTTTGTCATTGCACGTGTTTGAATTCTCGACGAGGGGAGCCTGTGATTCTGGGAAACGAAGGCGCGCTATAGGAACCACCTCGAGGCGCAGACCGTCTGGACCGTTTTCTGCCCTAGGATCACCTGGCGGGGTGACCATGGCCTCGATGTCCTCCCGTGTGCATCCGGCCCTCAGGTACAACAGATCGTCTGGACACTCGGCTTCCAAGATATGGCAGTTACATTGATCTCGCCACTGCTGCATGGGTAGGTGAAAGGCACGGATGTATTTGTGTCCTAACGTCGCTCGGGAAAGGATTGAGATGAAGAAGCAGAGAACCACAATCATGATCAAAGTCGCCGTGTACACAGGTATGAGGGTGCCGAGTCCTTCTTTGTTCCATGTTACTGAGAGTCAAGTTGACGGATTGGGTGGTTTCGATGAGAGATCATTGAGGTGGCGCTGACGCACGCGTCTCACCGAACAAAGTGTACGTGGATCCTTGTACTTTTCTGCGACTTCACTAAAGGTTGTGGATAGAGGGACAACGATCACAGCGTGGTGCTGTGAAAGAAGATGATCAGAGACAGACCTGGAACCGGCGAAGACAGTACCATTACGCATGCGCTCCAGTCACATCGAATTCACGAGAAGAACAGCTACGGGACGACATGGTAGGGCTGATAGCGGAGGAGAAGCGAAGCAAGGAGAGGAAGGCACTACCATAGCTTCATCCGTAGCTGTTCTTGACGAAGAAGAAAATTGCAGATCCGGTCATTGGAACTCAAGTCGAGATACTGTATATGTCAACCGAGCGACATGATACAGACATCGTGAGGGATACAGAGGCTGACTAGTCCCTTACTCATAGGATTATGAGTCTCGAGTAACAGCAACTGACGTCAAAGGTAGAACGCGACGTGGGCTTTATGTAATCCTCCCGACAAATACAAACGAAGACGCAAGCGGTGATTTTTACCGTGAACATGGAACGGATTCGTGGTAACTTGCGCCCGAGAAACCGGCGGCGCTGCTGGGATACTCGTCCTCGTACGGTGCTAGTAACTTGACCGTGTTGTGTGATTTCGTGGCAATAGGTTCCGCGTAGTCGAGCATATATTTGGAGGCGTTAGTTGTGATCTATCCCCGTGAATGGGTGGGGTGGGAGGGAACGGGGGTAGGATGGAGAGAGCGAATATGCCTCACAACATGTTCCGGCTCGGGCCTTTCGTCGAAAAATAGGCCAGCCAATGGCACAGATATCTCTCTTGTTGAGAGAAGATACGGTTCACATATGTGGAAGATCACGGGGAAGGTCCACTGAGAAATGTTTGTGTCGGCGGATCAGAAGAGAGGGACGCAACTATCACAAGTCCGGGGAGAGTCGTGCGATGCTGTTCCGTATAGGAGTCTTGGGAGGTTGGGGTTCTGATCGTTGCCGAGCTGCGTGGGGAACGAGGGTATAGTAAGAACACCATGATGCAGTGGAGATGTTTCCATACACAGCGCTGTCATGATGCCATCTTCCCGACGTGACTGGATGCATATATCTCCAGTAGAAACTGCTTCCTACTCGCCGAGGAGGCACGTATAAGAAAGGTTGGCTCCACGACGAAGAATGGAAACACGTATGGGAACGGAGACAGACGAGGAAGCTTCTGGACCGGGACCACTTGAGATCCTATCCACTCTCATCACCAGCGACATGTATGGCCTCTCCTGTCATGAGCTTCGCCCCCCAAAAGCATATCTGTCTTTGTCCTATGCGTCTCCGGCCCTTCCGACTACATGGCGGTTACATGGATCTCGCAACTGCAACCAGGGAGATGTCGCGTTGGCGGATACGATGGTGCGTAGGTAAGAGCAGGGAAACTGCCGTCGCTAGGAAGCGCCGTGATCAAAGGTCTGATTCGTCGCTGTGTGATGATGGCGGATTCGGCGGGCGGTGCAAGTATCCGGGGCTCCTAGTATATGGATGCGAGAGATGTCCGTGGTGAAAGGACCATCGTGTAGCGGGGAGGTTACTAGTCTAGGCGTTTGTTAGAGAAAACGAAATACAAACGGACAACTTACCCCGAAGTCAGTCCGTGCAGACTTCACCCCAGACAGCAGCTACCGCGAGCCGTTGGATCCGACAGCGCAGGAGGAGTAAATCTTGGCTTAGCTCCAGCCGTTCTTTATCGAGTCCTGGAATCACAAAGGGGTCCCCGGTCTAGCCATTGGAAGAGGAGGTTGTGCGATGGCTAGAAGACATAGTGGGTGCGAGCATTATGCGAGTGTGAGCTTCGAGAGTTGGCGAATAAGCCCTGTGCAAGATATCTCTGGGTATAGATCCAGGACGAAGTCGCCTGGGAGCGAAAGGCTCACGCTTAGTCAGCATCGATTTCGTTCACCGGTTAGAGCCGGTTCCCGCTGCAACGTCGGTCTATTTTCCACTTGTCTGTCGGGTCCTACGATTTCCAGTTGGCAAGTACACCGAATTAAAGTTTGCACCTCGCTTTTGTCCCGTCTGCTCACTCAGCTTACTATAATATATTCTAAGTTTCTTTTGCCTCCAGTGGGCGCTTTCCCTCTATGTCCATAGTTCGACGACGTTCTCACTGTTTAATGAAGGGGCCACGTCCTCGCCTGCCACTCCGAAGTTCGAATCATCGTGACGGTACATGGAGGAAGGGACGACGATTAAAGGGATATCCGCCAGCCATTTACCGGGCACCCCAAGGACGAACTGATATTCCAAGACTTGTCCACGATAGGTATGCTTTTCTTGAGTGATCCGCGAATTCAAGGGTCGCACACCAAGATAAGCAAGGACGGACTGATATTTCAAAACTTGTCCACGATAAGGAACAATGCGATAAGGAAACTCATGTCTGGGATTAGCGACACCTTTTTCCTTGTCCCGCACTGTGTCCGACGTCTATTTTTTATATGACACTATCAGAGCAAGCGTCATCAATGAATCGCAGGCCTATCATCCACTAATGTCGTCCTTAGCACACTTCCGGTTCGTCTTATTTTATCCCGCCTTGCCACCTACATAGCAATCTGATATTTATCTGTCACCAAACCCTTCACGGGTTAAAATTACTAGGAAGGATGACAAATCCATTCGAATTGGAACAGCACTAGTATCCTTGCAGCCAATGTTCTTCGTCTTCTTCAACATAAAACCGTCGCGGATGTCACTCCGGTCAAAGTTCACTGGAGGAAGCGATGATCCGACAGAAAAACCTTCACGGGTTGATTGCTAGAATGAGAAATCAGTTCGAATTCCCGTAGAGAGATACACGAGACTGAGATCTTTGCGGCCGTTATTAAAGGATACGGATGGTCGCGGCAGCTGGTAGCTTATGAGGGCGAGCGCCTATAACCGTCGCGGACGCGACGCTCAAAAGAGGCCAGAAGGAGAGACTTGAGAGAGCGATGACACACGTTCTAGTGACAAGCGGGCGATTGGGATGAGAGAGCACGGAAGACGAGGGTTAACTCGTTCCTTCATCAGACATTTAACGTTATCGATATCTCGCTGCAATGCATTTTGAACCCCGACAGGCAACTTGGATGATTGACGAAAGGCCCTCAGAACGGCACCGGTTGATGAGAAACTCCCGGTAAAGGTACGAAGGTTATCCTCGTCCACCAAAGATCTTAACACCCCACCACGGATCGTTGAAGAAACCGTGTGCATTAGAACTCGTAGGCAATATAGAACGTCCTCAACGGGCCTACTCCTTCTGGAATCCTTGCGCCCGTAACATGACTTTCTCTATCTCAACGGAGGAGAACACATAGCGGATGTTCATAAGGGTCGCGACTCGGATTGGCGAAGCTGAAGTGAGGTGCCGTCTACCTCCATGAGGAGGGAGCGACTCACGGGCCGCCAGAGAAACAGGTCGAAGTCTTTCGATGAAAAAATAGGCCAGACTTCTTCTCTTCTTATGTGAAGGGAAAGAGAGAATACGCATGTTCCGGTCGTCGCATGCGCAGAAGAGAGGGCACGGGGAAAGTCCACTAAGAAAACATGCTAGTTCGACCGTCGGTGGACCAGGCCCGGGGAAGAGTCGTAGGTAAAAGGCTGTTTCCCCTAGGAGTTTTCGATCGGGCGACGTCCTTGTTATTGTGACGAGAATCACAATGCATGGGGCGGGGGATGACTATCAATGTGCGTGTGCACTCGGCCTGGGCTATAACAAGAGAGAGCGGAGACAATACCATCCGCACCACTGTGATGGCATAATCGAGTCATCGCACTTCCCATTTGAGAGACTCTAGAACGTAGGGGTAAGTTTTATGTCCAGAATGACAAATGAAGGGAGACTTGACCTTTGCACGCTCCCGCTCCTTCTCCATCGCTCGCCCCAAGGAGACGATACGAAGGATGGAAGCTGAGCCTCGACCTCAAGGACGTGGGAGAGGCCGAGTGTTTGACGACCCCTGCAATTGGAGGCGCGCGCGCTACAGGAACCACCTCGAGGCGCAGACCGTCTGGACCACTTTCTGCCCTCACCCACGAGAAGATCACCTGGCGCTGTGACGATTATCCTCATTTCCATAATCCAATGCCTATACTGTCACCATAGCCTCGATTTTTTGTCGCCCTCCCGTGAGTCTGTCTTCCTTCCATGTGTCAGGTACAACAGATCTCTGCTTCCAACTTTTCAAGATATGACGGCCACGTCATTGCAATAAAGGAGTGCACGGGTGAAAGGTAGCTTTGTGTGCTAAGAATTGATGAAGGGTAAGCCGTTGCTCCGTTCGAGGTATGATAGGATCGCGATCGGAGGAAGCGAAGATGATCAAAGATCTGTTTCGTCGCCGTGTACACGGGTATGAGAGTTTGGCGGGGTGTTCCATGACACAGTACTGTGATGAAACATGGAGTTGGTGGATTGGGTGTGGCGACGTCGACGCATAAGTCTCACCGAACACCGGGAAAGGTGTATGTGTGATCCTTGTACTTTCCTGCGACGATACTGAATGGTGACTGTGACGAGAGCTGTAGTGCATGGATGCGAGGCACGACGATTAAAGGGAGATTTCCGTGGGGCTATGAAAGAAAATGATCAGACAGAACACTCGATGCAGCGAAGATATTACGATTCACAGTACTATCATGGTTAAATGAAGTCCCTTATCGTGGTCGGAAGGCCACTTGCTTTGCAATCTGGGTGATTGTGTCTGAGACTAGAGGTTAAGATTTGCGAGCGGAAACACAACTGGACGATTTACCTCGGAGACAGTCCGTCCTCCATTCACGAGAGAGACAGCCCCATCGAGAGTTGTGCTAAACGCGCCGCTAGCTGTTCCTCAGGCTCAATGGAGGTTCGGAGAAGCGAAGCAAGGAAGGGCAAGGATTGCCACCCTGTGCAGGGGACGTTGCGGGAATCATTATGAAATCCCGTCTCTCCCACATTGTCATACGGATCTGAAAGCATCCAATGAAATTCATCTTTTGGGACGCAGTAGTAGGTGGGCATAAGAGAGCGCAGTTCGGATACATTGTCTTCGAAGCCAGATGTCATGTCCTGTGCTACGGCACCGGGAAAGAGTGGGGGTGTTGCATCGGTGCGACTCGCTCTACGACAACGTAAAAGGGTCCAATGTTTGGTGACGGCTCGACTTCTTAGACGAAAGTCTCTGCGCAAGAGTTGAAGGACACTTGGGAGACGGATCTACCCCCGCGAAGAACATCACGTTTTGGGGTAAGGGAAAAGGAGCGACGAACGGACCCATAGCTAGAGAGAAGAGACGTTCTGGCTCGGATCTTTGTCTGTCAGATAGACCGCCCACGTGTGCGAATATCTTCTCTCCTACCCCGAGAGATCTCGCAATTCGTTGAAAGAGATAAGTAGTTCCGGTCATCGCGCGCGCGGAAGCAGGAGACAATGAGGAAAGTAAGAGTCTGTGATGTGGGAATCCCAATAATAGGCGACGAGGAAGCGGAGCCTCTGTTGGCACCACCGGAAGCAGATGATATGGTTCGAGGAAGCGAGGGACAGCGATCATGATCAGTTGCGCACGTCGCTATGTCACATAGGTGAGAGTTTGCTAAGGCGTGTTCGTAGAGACGATGCTGTGACATCAAGTTGCTGAGGTGGTTTCGTAGTTTGATCACCGAGCCAAAAGACTGGTTGGCATTAATTTTCCCGGTAACATAAGCGGGTCGTAGATTCCTGTCGCTCCACCACGATCAAATTAATATCTGCCCCGGACTGCGAAAGAAGGAGGATCAGAAAGAGATCATGATACAACAGAGACGCTACCATTCACGTCGGCGTGGTCGGTTTCGCATCTCCTTAGTTTTGCTTGGTGGGCGGTATTGACTGTATCAGAGACTAGGTAGGTTTGATAGGCGAGCCATGAATGAACAACTTTGAATTCCTCTTCGTTCCTGCGTGATCGTCCACTCGCCGTGAAGGTGTTTGCGGGAAGGATCATGACCTTCCAAGAGGTGACATCGAGGCTCAGTTGACATCTAGCATTCCAAGAATGAGGGAGAGGCGAAAAAGTGGAGAGGATGATGGCGTACGATGCGTCCACCCCGTGAACTCGAGGACCCTTTACTTTGACTCCAAACAGAGGCGCGCCGGGAACAACCTGGAGGCGGCGACCTCGACCTCGCTCTCAGGAATCACATAGCGACATGACCTCTGTTCGCTTTTATTTCTTTATCATATCCGTGAACGCTGAAACCGGTGAGCAGTTTCCAGAGTAAGTGATCAAGGCCTTGAGCACAGAATCAGCGCCAAGAATTGAGAAAATGGTAAAAGCCACGCAGATTCGTCCGTCACTTGTACACCGTCTGCATTATGACCATGAATTCTGCACCCACGAGGATATGCTTCCGTGAGGTCTTTTCAATGACCTGCTAGACTCAAAAGATATCGTCCTCTGCTAAGGTTTGATGGGACTCGGAGGTTCGGGATATGCTCCCCTATACCTGGTAACTTTCTGAGCCGAAACACCTCAACAATATTGGATTCCTCCTGGAAATGGTATGGTACATAGCAGCTTTCAATGTTACAGTCAATCTAGACGCATAGAAAACTCCAAGTAACCGAGACCTGGGACAGAATCAGCACCAAAACGCGAACGAAACAAGAGAAAGCTTACCTTCGTCCTTCAGCAGCTCTCTCGCAATCCTCTCCTTCTCACCCTCGTGAAACCGAGGTATTTCCTTGGGGTCCATACCCAAGTATCCAGACGAGAACGTGAGTCTCCGCGTAACGATCATAAACTCTTCGTATAGTACTGGGCCTACAAACGAGAATCTGCTCCCAAATTCTTGGACCTTGTCTTCGATGGTTTCCCAGACAAGACCGATCTCTTCCATTGTTAACCTTCTGCCTCTAATGCGAGAGGCCCAGTCGATGGCTGTGGCACAGTCCATGACGAACCCACCCTGGAGGTGTGTGCGAGGGGAGATGTTGGACTTGGACTTAGTGTCCTCAGGAAACATTGCGGGCTAGTACAGGACCCATGTTTATTCCCCAAGAGGTTCGGTCGAAAGTCCGGACAAATTTTTGGATTTCGAGGTCCGATCTTGGGTCAAAATCCGGACAAAATGACCCCCCCATGCTGCGACCTTGGATCTGAAATCCGGACACGATGGGACAATACCTCGAGGTTACATCGAAGTCCAGACAACTTGAAGTGGCAGCGCAAGGCAGCGCTGACTGAGGCAGGAACAGAAGTTGAGTCCGATATTTCGCACTACATTGTCAGATATCTGCCATTGTCGTACTCTAATTAATTAACAAAGACTGCAATGTCGCTTGATAGAAAACGGACTTGTATTAGATTTGCTTCAATGAGACTGGCACAGCTGTTGAATTACCTACGCTCTCTACCTTCTACTACCCTACAAAGGATCAACTGGAGATCTCATTGCCTGCTCTTACCGTGTTCAAGGAGCTCTCTGATGAGAAGGAGAAGCTCGTTGAAGCAGTCGCACGGCTGAACACAGTGCGTGGTAGAGGAAACACCGTAGAAATGGAAGAGGACGACGAGGACGACGATTAGACTGCGTCCAATCGTCTTTCGCAGTCTTAGACACCATAATAGAGACTCTGACGAATTTTAACCAATTTTTGCAATTTTTGACGATTTTCTTGATGTTAGTTCGAAAGTCCGGTGAGGTTACCCTAGGAATCCGGACAAATTTTTAGAAACGGCAAATTTTCGTACCGAACCTCTTGGGGAATAAACATGGGTCCTGCTAGTACTATCGGAGAGGGCGTTAGGCAACGAACGGAAATAGGACAGGTACGGTGACGTACTCTGATGGGGGGATGTGGGAGATTTATGTCGTTGATGGAGAGAAAGAAAGGCTTACATCCTACCACAGGATAGCGTCGGCGCAAACAGGAACAATCAGCCGGAAATGGCTAACAAAGTCAGAACAAAGCTCGGGATTCGATGGTGGTACACTTTCAACGTTACAGTCAGTCTAGACGCGTGGCAAATTCCAAATGGCCAAGACCTTGAGCAACGAATCAACACCAAAAAACGAAGACACAGCAGAAAACGCGTACCTTCCTCCTCTAGCAGCTTCCTCGCGACCTTCTCTCGCTCACCCTCCCTAAACTGGGGTATCTTCGCAGGGTCCATACCCAAGTATCCCCTCGGGAACGTGACTCTCCGCGTAACGACCATAAACTCTGCGTATAGTACCGGGCCCACAAACGAGAATCTGCTCCCAAAAACTTTGACCTTGTCTTCGATGACTTCCCACACCAGACCAATTTCGTCCATTGTTAATCTTTCGCCTAAAATACGAGAGGCCCAGTCGATGGCAGTGTCGCAGTCCATGACGAAGCCACCTTGGAGGCGTGTGCGAGGGGAGATGGTGGACTTTGGCGTAGCGTTCTCGGGAAACATCGCGGGCTAAGTATTGGAACTTGGAAGAGGGCAGCCCGAAACCCGAGGCCTTGAGTTCTTATGGGTAAGAACAAGTAGGGTCCAGCCGTAATAAGGACAATCAGCCGGAAATGTCGAACAATGCCGGGGACTCGGGGGCAGACATAGCCCCCGACGTCCGATAAACAAAGTCAATGGTTCGGCTGCTTACAGTGAAGCCTACGGAAGCATTTGTTCATACATCGGCAGATTTGATCAAAAATCCCGAGGACTTGGCTTAGAAATCAGCTCGAAATCACGAAATTAGAGATGAAATCAAGAGTCACTTAAAGTGGACGCGAAATCAGCAGGTTTGAATCTGTTTGAATTCCCTATTGCCGTCACTCAGTACTCAGTTCCGACGACAGAGTTTTGTTTCTAGTTGCCTTCAACAAATTCACAAGCTCCTTATGTATGGATTCTCCCACCATTTAAGGTATGCATTTCTATCAATACACAATATAGTACACAGCGCGACTTTCAACGTTACGATCAGTCTAGGCGGGTGGCAAACTTCAAGTGACCAAGACCTGGGATAAAATCAGCACCAAAACAAAGAAACAGGGTAAGGAACGCGTACCTTCTGCCTTTAGCAAGTCCCTGGCGACCTTCTCCCGCTCACCCTCCTCAAACTGAGGAATTTTGGCGGGGTCCATACCCAAGTAGCCCTCCCTGAATACGGCTCTCTGCGTGACGACCATAAACTCGGCGTACAGTTCTTCACCCACAAACAAGAACCTGCTGCCATAAGGCTTGACCTTTTGTTCGATTATCTGCCAGACCTTGTTGATGCGGTCCTTTGTGAATCGTTCGTTTGTGATGCGAGAGGCCCATTCGATGGCAGTGTCGCTATCCATGACGAAGCCACCTTGGAGGCGTGTTCGAGGTAGGACATCGGCATCGGGGTCCTGCGTATCATTTCGAGGAAGCATTGCAGACTATTGGAGAGGGCGTCAAACGATGGATGCAGAGAAAAGAGGTGACGCGTGCCTTCGAGTTCGGAGGGGAGGAATTTACTTAGTTGCTGGACAGTGGAGAGATGCGAGGCTTAAATTCAACACATGATGGTGTCTGCGCAAACAACCAGAAATGGTTAACAAAGACAAACTAAGTTTAAACAAAGTTTTGACGTTTATGACAAGTACTTTGCAACAATAAGATCTAAGCTTAAAGTATCGTTAAAATCTGGCGCATCAGGAAGGGCACAATTAACTGCATTACGGCGATGAATCCCGCGCCCACGGCAATGTGCTTCCATGAGGTGTTCTCAATGACCTGCCAGACTCAATTAGATATCGTCCTCTACTAACGTCCAATGCTCGGGATTCGATGGCGGTACTGGTCCTTTGAAGTGGAGGTTCGGGATTTGCCACCTTACACTTGGGAACGTTCTGAGCAGAAATGCCTCAAAATTGGATTCCCGCCCGTAAATGATATAGTACATAGCAGCTTTTAACATTACAGTCAGTCTAGACGCGTGGCAAACTCCAGATGGCCAAGACCTTGAGCAAGGAATCAGCACCAAGAAACGAAAACACGACAGAAATCGCGTACCTTCGTCCTTCAGCAGCTCTCTCGCAATCCTCTCCTTCTCAGCCTCGTGAAACCGAGGTATTTCCTTGGGGTCCATACCCAAGTATCCAGACCGGAACGTGAGTCTCCGTGTAACGACCATAAACTCTGCATATGGCACAGGGCCCACAAGCGAGAATCTGCTGCCAAATTCTTGGACCTTGTCTTCGATGGTTTTCCAGGCAAGAGTGATGTGTTCTATCGTTAACCTTCTGCCTCTAATACGAGAGGCCCAGTCGATGGCGGTGGCAGAGTCCATGACGAAGCCACCCTGGAGGCGTGTGGTAGGGCAGATGTCGGACTTGGGCTTAGAATCCTCAGAAAACATCGCGGGATAAGTGAGTATTGGAATTTGGAAGCTGAGGGTGTCCTGAATCCTTATAAATGGGTAAGAACAAGTCGAGCCATAATAAGGACAACCAACCGGAACTATCGAATGTCAGGGGACTCGGGGCCGATAAACAAAGTCGAGGTTTCGGACGCGCAGACTTTGGAAATGGCGGGTTGTGATGTCCGGTATATATAATATAGGACGAATATATGTTCTTTCGGCCACCCCACGCGACGGGATACCGTATTCGCGCGTGTGTGTGGAAGATAATATCGTATGGGGAAGCGGGTGAGTCTGTTTGTTTGATCATCCGGCGCCACTCCCTAGGCACTTGTTATAACTGTTGTCAAGGCTATCGTGCAAAGACTTACTGCTACCGTTGCTCTTTCTCGGCCGCCAGACAGGTTTCGCTTATCGGATTCGCAGTGTCATGGGGAACTTTCTCAGCGCAACCATTGAATATTGAACTGTCAGATATAGATTCCTTCCGATATAGTACATAGTAGCCTTCGAGATTTACAGAGTCTAGACGGGTGACAAACTGCAAGTGGCCGAGACCTAGGACAGGATCAGTATCATTCGTAACAAGAGAATAAGGCAAAGAACGCGTACCTTCTTCCTTTGCAGTCCTCTCCCGTTCACCCTCATGGAACTGGGGTATGTCCGCGTCATCCATACCCTTGTAACCCTTGCTGAACACGGCTCTCCGGGTCACAACCATATACTCCACGTTGTCTATTTCACCAACGAACGAGAACCTACTGCCAAAAGGTTCGACCTTTCGTTCGATGAGCTGCCACGCAAAATTTATGTCGTCCTTGGTAAGCTGTTCGTTTCCGATGCGAGAGGCCCATTCGATGGCAGTGTCGTGGTCCATGATGAAGTCACCCTGGAGGCGTGTTCGAGGTATAATCCTAGTACTAACTTGCCTGCCTAGTAGCCATGTGGCCAAAAATATGAAAAATGTCTAAGAGTGATGCATGATGGGTTGAGGAGGGCATCACACAAGGAAAGGGTAGGAAGGGTAGGAATAAAAACAAGGTTCAAGTGGGATTACGCATATGAGATGCCAAGGAAGGAGACATTTGTCCGCCTACATTGTTCGCCATTTCTGGCTGATTGACCTTGTTTGCGCAGACGCCATCATGTGGTTCTTACACGGGACGCCGTTTTCAAGCCTTTTCATTAACCCACAATGTTTCCTGAAAGCGTTACGCCTGCTACACCCGTGCCTCGACCTCGAACACGCCTCCAGGGCGGCTTCGTCATGGACCGTGCTACCACTCCCGCATGGGCGTCTCGCATTGTCAATGAACAGCTACTGGATGACGACATTACTTGGGCTTGGGAGATCATCGAGGATAATCGATAAAGTCCAATGCTATGGCAGCAGATTCTCGTTTGTGGGCGAAGAGCTGAACGCGGAATTTATGGTCGTAACTCAGAGTGCCGTGTTCTGGAAGGGCTACAAGGGTATGGATCCCGCTCTGATACCTCAGTTCAAGGAGGGTGAGCGGGAGAAGGTCGCGAGGAAGCTCCTGGCAGAGGAAGGTACGCGTTCTCTATCGTGATTTTGGTTCTTAACGCTCATCTCGTGCTCAAGGTCTCGGTCATTTGGAGTTTGCGACGCGTCTAGATTGAAAGTTGCTGGGTATTATACTGTCTCGAAAGGAATATATATATTGTCTGCCCCAGAGATATCTCACACAAACCTCGCTCAGAGTCAATGCTTGCATCATGTCGCTCGGTCGGTTGATATGTATGGCAAATACCGGGAATCCTCGCTCGACTCTCGGATCGAACAAACAGACTCTCCCGCTTCCCCGGTGCATTGTCTCCCGGCCGAAAGGGACGTATATCCCTGCCCTTCTCCTCCCCATCCATGTTCTCTACGGAGATAAATCAGGAACTACGTCTGCACGACAAGAAGCCGAAACCTCGACTTTGTTTACCGACCCTCAAGTCCCGACATTGTCCGACATTTCTGGTTCATTGTCCTTATTATGGCTAGAGGTCTGGCAGATAATCGAACGAAAGGTCAAACCTTATGGCAGCGGGTTCTCGTTTGTGGGTGAAGAAAGGCACGCCGAGTTTATGGTCGTAACGCGGAGAGCAACATTCCCAAAGGGCTACAAGGGCATGGATCCCTCTCTGATACCCCAGTTCAAGGAAGCTGCTAGACGAGGAAGGTACGCGTTCTCTATCGTGATTTCGGTTCTTGACGCTCATCTCGTGCTCAAGGTCTTGGCCATTTGGAATTTGCGACGCGTCTGGACTGAGTATAGTCCTATTTTTTCCAAAATGAATGCCTATGTCTCAATCACTGTATATCATGTCGCCCAATTGATATAAGAAACCAAGGAATCACCCGAGTTTTGAGTTCCAATTGCTGAACTTGAATCTATCTTCTTGATCTAGAACGGCTAGAGCTGAGACACTTCGGCTTTCTTCACTTTGCTTCCTCCTGCAATGTCGCTGTCACCCATCAAGGAAAGGACACGGTACGCTTAAGAAAGTGGCAGAACTTAGTTCGGGGATCATAGCGTTCATGTTTCGTGAACTAGCTTGTCATACTATCCCAGACGCGTTGGGCGACTAGTGCCATTTGTGAATAGCGGCAGTGGGGTGCGAAGGTATTAAATGTCGCCCGCTGTACAACTTGAGAAGGAATGTAGCAGTCGGGTAGTGCTCGTTTCTCCCGCAGAAAAAGTGGCGGCCAAAGAGAAAACCAGTGGTGCTAAGATGGTCTGTGCTACCCTCAAGTAGCAGCTCCCGTCACGTAAACTTGCATGCGGATATCGAGAGTCGCATTGACCGTGTAGTTATCGATTAAGACCCAAACTCCCTCTCAACGAAAAGGCTCTCGTTCAAAAACAAAAGTATAGGTATCACAATTACCGAATCAGCATGCTTACGGGCAAGAAATAAGATCACTATTAGGACCGGCTCGAATGATAGGACACCCGCCGTTATCAACCCACTCCGAAGTCTCCTCGATGATGTCTGCAATCGGAGAGATCGTCTGACCCGTGATCAACGTCGAAGGCTTAGTCCACCCTTCCTCAATAGGCATACGTTCCTCGCGGAAAAATATGTCCACAAACCTATAACAGATCAAAAAACATCCGTGGCTGTGAGCTGGTGATGACACGTACTTTTTAGGCGCAACACCCGTCACCGGGTCACCCATGACACTCAGATAGAGCGCCGACTCGCGAGTGCGCACGGTGAACTCCTTGATGGTGTTGATGATACCAGGGTTGGCGATGATATCGTCAGCGAGCCGTGTCTTCTGGACTTGCCCCGCGGAGGTGGCGTTGAAGTAGTCGACGCCGGGGTTGGACTGCGTGAGCGTGGTATAGATGGTCTCGTTGAAGTGCAGGTTGTCGCCGAGGAGGAAGTCGGAGCGGGAGAGCGAGGCGTCGTGTTCGATAGTTCCGTGTCTACGAAGGAGATACATCAGAAGAGAGGATAGACGATGTTGTATGTAAATACCTACAGTTTGAGATCATCGAGCGTGAAGCTATCAGGCGCGTTCGTGGTGAGAAGCCCAACCTTGGCGGCAAGGATGAGGATAGATGGGTCGATATTGAAACCTTCTGCTATGGGCGTGAGAGGGTTTTACCAAGCGATTAGCAGCGCATCCTGACCTAGCCCAGCATCGAGTACCATCTTGATGGTGATATTCTGGCCATTTCGCGGCAGGAAACCGTGATTCGCAAGGCTACAGAAACATTGTCAGTCGACAATGCAAAATAGCTCGACAACGTACGTGTTTAGACCTGGACACGGGCCACGTAAATCAGAGGCTCCGGGTGCTTGCCACTCATGTAGTTTCCAGTCAACAGTGGCATGCACAGCAGAGAAAAAGGCTGCTACAAAAGTAAGGCTGAGATACATCGCAAGCTTAGGCCACAGTTGCAACCAGCTCACCTTCTTATACCCAACCAGTCACCAGGAAAAATCGCTCTCGTGCTGAAATTTTTTGGGGCGCTACGAACCTCCGACGGAGATGGGATATCATCCGACGGCGCAATTACTAAAATTACAGCACAAAGTGAGAATCCAAGCCAGGATGTAGCAACTGGTCTCACGAGATTACATCTCCGTCGGTCTTGATTGGCTGGGCTGTGTGTATCCACCGAAAATGCTATGCATTTAACGTAAAGAAAGACGCGTGGACACTCGGCACGAGCAACGCACGTCGCAGAAGCGAACGGCTGGCAGAGCAAGCGATGAAAGAACCCTATCCTCCGATGATTTACGATTTTTGACTTGTCACCGTTATCAGTAGCTCGGATCTACTTCCTTGTTATGGGCATCCCTGAGTCGTCCCGCAGTCGCTTTCCATGTAGGACGTCCATCTTCTATAGAGTCCGAGGGCCACAAAATGGCGGCTTTCGTTCAAGCCTCTTCGCTCAAATCACCCACTGGATACATGTTCTGGGTTAGTACCAAGACGTGGAACAGCGGGAAGGAGGTATAGATCACCCGAACTCGGACGACACAGAGGATGGTGTGTATACCGGTATGCTTCATGCATCCGATTGATTCCACGGCCCATTAGTGACTTTGAATACTGTCGCCTCCGTGATCGCGAGCGGCAAGTCGCTGGTATAAATCTTCGAATATCGAAACGATTAAAAAGACAGACTTGAAGACGTGGCTAAGACAAGTTACCTATTCATCCAAGCCAATTGATCGTCGTCTTCGTGGCCTGATAGTGTCCGGATCACCCGCTATTGTGCAGTAAAGGGAGGATATCAAGATAGAGCTAGTTCATTATAAATATCATGGATCCCTGGGCAAGGAAAGCTGAGATACGATGGATGAAATAGATAGGTTCCGGACGCACGGAAGCGGCAGTATAGTAAACGGTGGAGTCCAAGGCGGTATCATCTTGACATCCATATAGGTTCATTTAATGATAGATAAAGGACGCAGCAAATCTGGCTGCTTTTATCATTGGAAAGCCAACCTTACTCGCATGGGTGACCGGAAGAAAAGTACCTGGAGGGAAAGGGAATATATATGCGCGTAGAACACCACGTCGTGTTCTTGTCCATCCGCTGCCACTGCATCAACGCACATAATGATTGTCGGTAAGGTGGTCTGACCATATGTACGTGGATGAGAAAAAGTCTATGAAACGTGTTTTAATTTATGGCACGTACCTCAGTTAGGCTGAGTCACGTTTACATTTATCGGTCTCGCTTATACGTCTGCGTCCGCTCTCGAAAATTTGTCTCTCCTCCGAAGAGATGTAAAGGATCGCGGTGTATCGTAAGCGAGATGTTGCAACCTGCAGAAGTGAGTCAGAAAAACATGAAAACGTAACGTGGAGCTGCTCTGCTGCTCTTACGTGGTTCCCTGCCCAGCGCAACTAGCGTTGGCTCGAAGAGCTCTCGAGAGATGCTAGGTTTTTTTGTTCATCTTATTTAAAATAGTACTCCAGCCAACAGGCGTCGTTGTAAAATTGATGAGACCATGCTTGCCTACCTTCTGATACTTTGATGGCCGTTTCGGCATTTCGGCATACTTCCCCACGGACTGTCATAAGCTGATGGCCGTTGTCCGGCATTGCCACCAACGGCCAAATTCCCGATCCTTTCTGGTATCAAAATGATGACAGCTTCGTGGATTGCAGTCTACACTCGGGAGCACCGAAAGGGCCAGGAGGATACGGCCGATGGCTCTGAGAAACAGAAGATCATTGGTATACCGAAAACTTGAATCGTAGTCGGTGCTGCTCTAGACTGACCACTGGCATTATATCATGAGTTGATTTTTAGAACATAATTGATGGATCGTTTCGAGTTCGACAGAGAATCTGGGCTTTTACCTCGAAATCCGGGAAGTTGTAGCATAGCCGCACATCTCTGATTTGCCGTTTTGAACTTCAATCTTCGAGTTGTGTTTCACTACTTATTAGTTTCGATTACTGTTGTATTGTCGGTATTGGGTAAGTTCCCGGAACGTCCCGTGACACCCGATCCCACGCGACCGTACTCGACCGTCCCGATTTGGTTCAACCCGTACGATGATGGCGCTCACCCTTGAACCTTCTGAACCTTCATAGCAAGAGATCTCCGCGTTGGGCTCCCGGCACTAGTGATCTCTGTGACAGCAAAACTCCCATGTGATGTGCCGCTCTTCTGATATATCTTCAAATCAGATTGTTTGTACCTATCAGCTCCAATGCGTGTTTTGTTTGGGGTAGCTTTGCGGATACAAACATCAGCGGTCATGGTAAAGGCTTCCAAAGCTAACCCACCAGGTCTGGCCCTCATCCGAAATCAGTACCAGTAAGCTGTCTGAAAGTCAGTCCTGTATTCCTCGAGTATGTTCTTCGTCCTCGGCCTTGTTCTTCGATCCAGATCTTTGTCTGAATAAACCAGTACGTTCACTCTGAACTCAATTGTTTTCTCTGAACTCAATCGTTTTCTCCGCGTTCTGTGTTCTCCGGGCTGTTCATCAAGCGTCAATTAACCCATTAGCGAGGCGATGAGCTGGGCGGCTCCTAGGTGCGAAGGACATCACCATATGGGTAAGTAGAAACGCGGCTGCGGCTGATGCATCTCTGACCATGGCATTATGATCACAGGAAACCAGGGCAACCTTGCGGTCGATTATAATACGCTCAATGCTGAGAAACTGCGAATAACTAACTCGCAGAAGTTGCTGCAAGGATGCGGGCTCTTCCCTAATACTGAGAGAACGTTTTATTCGGACCATCTGTGCCATTATCTCACGGAAGGCAGGGCGCTCTATATCTATATCTTTTACTGTTTCATTTGCTCGTCGACACATATCAGCGCATCTTCTGCATTCAATGGTCGGGCCCGCACCGGGCTAACTTCCGACGGTTTCGTTCACAGGCTCCTACATCTAGCCTCCCGTCTTATGATGATCAAATTGAATTCAATACCTGAAAGGGCGCCTCTTTTTGCTTAAATAGGAGAATTTATCCACAAAATCTGCGCGTTCCATAACCCTGTACCATGGGAATCTCACTCGACAATACGCTTGGTGCATTTTTTGTTGGTGCTACATTGGCAAACATGTAAGCTTCGATTCTTCTTTTGCCTCCGAATTCATGAACTATATCTCGGGCCCGGACAGTCTGTTCGGTATAACCTGTCTGCAATCTACATTGTACTACAAAAATTACCCGAATGACGGGTGGCTCTATAAAGCCTCAGTGCGTGGCCTCAGCATTTAACTCGAAAGACGCGATACTGATACTGCTGCCGATGGCGAGCAGGTCGGGATTATCTGGTAGGTTGCCCTAACGAGTCCAAGTTTATAATTGAATTATCTGAAAAATACATAGGGTCCTGGATACATTCGACGTTGCAGTTACCACCCACACTGTATATTTCTATGCTATCAAAAACTTTGGAAATATCCAAGTTCTTTTTCAACGTGACATCGTGTGGTAAGTTCTAGTTGGTGACTTGATAGTTTCCATTCTTCACTAACTTCACATTTTGCTTAGGAGCTTTAAGGTCTGTGTTGTGTCTGCTCGATGTGGGCATGGGATTCTAATCTCACGTTCAACAATAGCTGCATATCTCGACTTGTGTATGTACCAAATCCGTCGGATCTATTTATTGCAAGGGTCAACCTGAATCTTCACTCAGGTCCTCGTCCGAATCTTCGTTCAAGCGTGAGGGTCCATACTTTACTCCTTCGCGGCCGGATTTAAACGTGTTCTGCGCAGGATGTATGCTCTACGCGTATGGAAACGTACGCTCTCGTTCCTTGATCACCTAGCTCCGCCCTGAACCGTACGGTTAGTTGGTCAAAAACTTCATCAAGGCATACCGTGGTTGATTGTATGTGGAACACGTCCTACTGGATCTCTGTATATGAACTCCTTCTTTGTTATTGAAGGTTTTCGTCACTGCTAGCAACGCCGGTGCGGAAAAGCCTTCCCGAGTCTAGTAAACGCTTACTGACAACTATAACTCTCTACTAGCTTGTGGGATATGTAAGTTTCTACTACTATTTGGTGTAACATAACATTGACGATTCATTCTGTAGACCTTATTAAGGACGTGTACGTACTAGGAACTCAGCCTTTTCCGCGCTACTCATCACCAATGATATATTCCGCAGTTATTTGGTCTCCAGCTTCTCCGACACCCCGTCTATCAAAGTGCGCCTTCAATACCAATAGCATTTCAAACCTATTATACTAATCCAATGTAGAGCGCACTCATCTCCATGTTTGTATCAAGCGTGGCAGCTGAGTTCGTAGTAGCTGTCGCCATGTGCTACTGTCTGGACAAGACCACGTCAGCCTTTCCCAAGTTAGTAATCCATTCATTTTCGGCTCGTGAACGCTCGTTCAATGATCATATAGCACTATTGCGGCACTTATCACGATGATGCGGATGATTTTGATGACAGGATTCGTTACGAGGTGAGCAAAATTACTTCGTAGTTTCTTTGCAATCATTCAATGCTATCACACGTAGCTTCTACTCGATAGTCATTCTTATTACGGTATGCGGGACGATTTCTGAGCAAGCCCGCTGCTCAGTTCGAGAAAACCCTGTGCTAATGGCCCATGCCATAGTTTCTCCTCTGGCCAGATACTCTCATCTTCCTCGGTCTTGATTGCTTAGCTCCCAAACGTCAGTCATCATACATTGGATGCATCGTGTTGACCTTAATCTTCACTTATAGTATTCATCAACTCCTTATTAGCTTTGTAAGTACTAAGTTCGCGACCTTTATTGACATTCATTCAAGATCATAGGCTCAACGCGCGAGGGAATTTTCGAAACACTAAGAATTCCTTCCGCCTTCCAACAATGGATTCTACTGGATTGACGTCTGAAAGTATGCGCGGCCACTCTGCGAAAGACAAGGTATATTTTTGTAATCCAGATTTTCGTTCTATATAATTGATATAACGGGCTTTCAGAAGGCCATTGTTGTATCGATGGAGATTGAGTCAGAAACTGTTTGACTTCCACTTACGTTCTCAATGTATTTGACATGCCAGTTCTTTCCATGTATCCAGAGCACCCGAGAGTCATAATTAGACCCGCCTTTAGACTACAGTAAGTACTTGGTAACCGCCGTGTCCGTTTGGTACTTCGATTTAAATGATGCATCGTCTATCTACGACGGACATTGCTACGCTCTCGACGACCTTCAAGAACAAACTCGTCCGTATGCGCAAGGACACCATTTTTGCTCCTACCATACATCAAGGTTACGGCGTTCCCATTCTTAGCCCTTCTTGAGCGAAACAGCCATTGAAACGAACGGGAAATCAACGCCGTTTTAAAGAAATGGTAGACGTTTGTAGTTCTACAAAATACACGTGAGGGTAATAAATTCATTCTATCCGCCTAGGCTAAGCATATTTTTTGCATAGAGCACAGTAAGGATCTCCAAATGGTATAAGCACAAAAATGAGACGATATCCATAATAACGGTATGATCACGATAGATTGCTGATAAAGTAGTACTGCTGAAGAATAATATTCAGAGCATCGTAAAAAAAATAATTCAAAAAGAAAACATACCTCCACAAGAGTTTATTTTACCGAGAAGGAGGCATATATCGCCTCTCCTTTCTCAGATCCCTGGCATATCCTGCATTTCTCGGAGGATAGCTCTGCCTAACAGGCCTATCATACGTCGCAGGGTAATCTCTCGAATACTCAGGAGGAGCACCGCTCCCTACCGTACTCGCAGAAGTCGGTCGCGCGCGCGACGAGTCTTAATAGCTACTCCCTGCGCTCGTCGGAGGCGGTTGAGCTGGCGACACCGGTCTCTCGTACGACGTACGCCCACTGTAGTAATCGTAGCCCTCCCTAGCGCGCTTCACAGGAGGCCTCAAGTTATCCGCGGGAGGTGGCCCCCCGCCAACCGTTTCCTCAGCGGGCTTCGGACTACGCGGACGTCTAGTACCAGTATATCCCGGACTGGGGGTCGTCGCGGTCCCCGTGAACCGGGCATCCCTAGCTGGAGGAGGAGGATACGTCCGCTCTCTGTCATCCCCTGCAGCCGCTGGAGCAGTAGCCGGCGGATAGTCTAACCTTGTGCTCAGAGGTCTAGCTGGATCATATGACGATCGCGCCGGGGAGGGCACCCTAGGAGGAGGAGCAGGAGGATAAGTCGTTGTTCTTCATTCACGCTCTTCTCGTGTTTCCCATGCATTCGCTGTGGTGGTCCGAGGAGCATCGTAGGCCTCCCTAGAAGGCGGATCTGGCGCAAACTGTCGCCTCAAAGCGGCCTCGATCTCTAGCGAGGTCAGCAGCAGAAGGTGGGGAGAATATTCCAGGGCCAGAGTATCCTTCCAAACTGTCTTCACAAGAATTATAGATATCGATTACCATACTGAATCAATATGTTTACGGGTAAGAAATAAGATCACTGTTAGGACCGGGTCGAATGATAGGACATCCGCCGTTATCAACCTACATCGAAGCCTTTACAATGGTGGCCTCAATCGGAAAGAGCGTCTCGTCTGTGATCATCTTCGAAGGCTTAGTCCGCCCTTCCTCAATAGGCATACGTTCCTCGCGGAAAAATATGTCCACAAACCTATAACACATATTAAGCAACATCCGCAGTGGTGAGTTGATGATGAGACGTACTTTTTGAGCGCAACACCCGTCATTGGGTCACCCATGACGCTCAGATAGAGTGCAGACTCCCCAGTGCGTATGGTTGATGGTGTTGGTGATACAAGGGTTGGCGAGGGTATCGTCAGCGAGCCGTTTCTTCTGGACTTGCCCCGCGGAGGTGGCGTTGAAGTAGTCGACGCCGGGATTGGACTCCGCGAGCGTGGAATAGACAGTCTCGTTGAAGTGGAGGTTGTCGCCGAGGCAGAAGTCGGAGCGGGAAAGCGAGGCATCGTGTTCGATAACGCCGTGTCTAAAGGGAAAACATCAGAAAACAGGACAGACGGTGCTGTATGTAGATGCTTACAGTTTGAGATCATCGAGAGTGAAGCTACCAAGCGTCTTCGCGGTGAGAAGGCCAGTCGTGGCGACAAGGATGAGGACGGACTTGTCGATATTGAAACCTTCTGCTGTGGGTATAAGACACTTTTACCAAGCGATCAGCGCTTCCTGACCTAGCGCAGCATTGAGCACCATCTTGACGGTGATATTCCTGCCGTCTCGTGGAAGGAAATCGTGGTTCGCAAGGCTACATAAACCTTGTCAGTAGATGACGGAAGAACAGAGCTCGACGGCGAACGTATTTAGACCTGGGCATGGGCTGCGTAAATCAGAGGCTCCGGGTGCTTGCCATTGATGTAAATCCAAGTCAACAGTGGCATGTACAGCAGAGAAAAAGGCTGTTACAAAAGCAAGGCTGAAATACATCCCAAGCTTAAGCCACAGTTGCAACCAGCTCACCTTATACCAAACCAGTCACCAGGAAAGAGCACTCTCGTGCCGAAAGATTTTTGTGCGGCGCTAAGAACCTTCAACGGAGACGAGATATCATCCGACGGCGCAAGTCCTAAAATTACAGCACAAAGTGAGAACTTAAGCCAGAACGTAGAGAATGTTCTCACGACATTACATCTCCGCCGGTTCTGGTTGGCTGGGCTGTGTGTATCTGGCGAAAATGCCATGTATTTAACGGCGCATGGACACTCGCCGCGAGTTGAACGGTTGGCAGAGCAGGCGGCTGGGTCGGTACTAAGCCGAAGGTCTTAGTCTAAGTCGTGAAACAGTGAGAAGGACGCTCTCGACGCGGCTGTGACATTGAGTGCGTCGGACTAAGACGGCACGGAGTAAGGTGTGTATACTTCGAGGGCCTGGCATGGCTTCATGGCATCCGATTGGTTTCACGGCCCACCGGTGACTTTGAACACTGTCGCCTCCAGGCTCGCGAGCGGTAAATCGGCGTACCGCTGGTACAAGTCTGCGGACATCGGGATATTACTGGCAACCGTTAAGTGAAGACGAGGCTAAGAAAAGTTACCCGCTCATCCAAGCATATTGAGCGATGATCGCCGTCTTCGTGGTCTGATAGTGTCCCGATCGCCCGCCACTGTGCGGTAAAGGCAGGGTATCAAGACAGAGCTAATTCGTTATAAGTACCGCAAACGAGATACCTGGACAAAGAAAGGTGAGACATGATGGATGAAATGTTCGCTGCCACTTCATTAGCAGGTGAAAGGGACTGATTATCGATAAGGTGTCTGGTGATATGTACGCGAATGAGAAACAGTCTATGAAACGACTATTGCACGTACCTCAGTTGGGCTGAGATCTCTAAGTCACGTTCACATTCTTCGGACTCGGGTGTATATCTGCGTCCGCTCTCGCAAATTAGTTTTTGCTCCGAAGAGATGCAAATGGTCGCTGTCTATCGTGATCATGGGGACACAGCCTAGGACCTGCGGAAGCGAGTCAGAAAGACATGAAACGCAACGTAGAGCTGCTCTTGGGTGGCTCCCTGCCTGGCGCGACTAGAATGGTTAGCTGCATTCCGAGCGCGGACAGTTCGAATATAGGGGGCGGACGGCGAGAGGTAGGCTGATGCTTGTTAGTCTGGCCGTGGTCCGGTCCAACACCCTGTGAACCCAGAGCCTTGTTACGACAACCACTGGCATGCGTCCTGCAGACAAAAAGTCAGGCCTGCAGTGGCAAAGATGATAAGTAGAGGGTAGCGAGGGTTCAAGGGTTTCGTAGTGCAGTTACCTGCACTGCTGGAGCCGGTACATGGTCTTTGCGGAAAAACAAGACCTCGAAATATTGTGACATTTCATATTGTACTTCTAATCGTAAATATGAGTTCGCACACATGACTTGAAAGATGAGATAATTTCCTCACTCTTTTAGGTGAAGGAAAAGAAGGGAGACGGCGGGATGAAAGAGGCGTCCCCGTGGTCAGAACAAAGGAAACCACTTTGCATTTGAGGAAAGAAGCCGTTTTCGGTACGCGAAAGGAGCACTAAGGAGGTCAAGTTTTCCCGTTTTTGCTGCGTACAAAGGGAACGAGAAGTCATGACATTTTTAGAATACTGTGTGACCTTGATTAAAATTCTCCGTGTTCAGTTTTCTGCGAGCTAGAGCCGTTTTCATCCTTTGCTGTGGGGTGTTTTGGTACAGAGAATAGCATTGCCATGGTACTAATATACAGTTCACTGGGGAACAAAATGTGCCTTGTCCCTCGTCCTTTCCATGGCTGGAACACAAAACATTAGTCACCAGGTAAGCAGGAAAGGTTAGGCAACGCACGATTATAATGCAACAATTTTTCTATCAAGTCCACATGCGTCAACACCATCCGGCGACAGCAGTATCGTTTCAGTTGGAGCTCGTCGAGGGCCTCGCTGTAAAGCAGTTCATCAGTAGGCGTGCTTGGAAGCGAAGAGAAAAAAATCCAGACCCTTCGCTTTTGTCGTTGGACAAGAGCTTCAAGTAGTCATTCCATTTGTCGCCGATGACTTTGCCGCAGGAGAAACAGCGAACAGGTATAATCTATGGTCTTGAGATGAGTATAGTTGTCGAAGTAGAAGCAATGAAAATTTGCCATTGGATTGAAGAGTGGGATGATGGTGGTACGGAAGAAAGCCGTAAAACGTGACTTGGTTTCGTCCTCACCACCATCATCTACACTGTGCAGTGTGCACCTCGCCGAATCTCTCTCTATGGACGTCCCATCCAGCATTCAAATATATTGGCCTCAAGACTGTTCTAACGAGCTAATTTGTACGACATAGCGCTGAACTGAGTGCAATAAATGAGGCCGTAGCCTTTTTGCCACCCTCGAGTTGCCGCCATCCTGCTGCTACGTTCGCTCTTCTCCAAAGCCGTAGTCTGCGAAACTTGGTTATCCAGGAGATTCCAGAACAGGCTTACAGCTCCCACCCGACTCTGCCGAGACGATAGACGGTACATCCAATGGGACCTATTTTGCGCTGCGAAACCGACAGTGTCGAAGGAGGCAAATCACCGGTACGTAGCTATGAATTGCCTACCAGTGAAAGGGTCTTGATATCCAATTTAGGCTAGGACCATTGTCCACGAAGCGATACGCAAGGGCAACGCCATAGGGTACGACGAGGAAACGTTGCCAAGAGTATTATGTCGGAAAACATACAATTGCAAGGCCTCGGTCTTCTATATTGAAATTCTCGCTATACTATTGAAAGTCCCCTTGTTTCTGTAAAGCCATCTATACATCATCTATCACCGGAATATGTGCTAACCATTTTCTTACATCAGGCTGGTCTATCCTCCGCGGTCTCGCTACGTTCGTTATTCAAACCTCCAGGCTGACTACGCCACAAGCCACAGTATCTTTGCTTATCGAGTTGGTCGGTTTCCGAGGTCTCTGAGCGACGTCCCAGCTTCTGCCCTCCACCTGACCGTCTATCGTTGGCCCATTCAACGTTGAGCCTAATCATCCAATGGCTGCAACTCTATATCTCCTCCATCTATGACAGTTCCCATCGCGACATCAGAGATGTGGGTTAGGTCAAATGGCAGGTCCTTGTGATCATCGGACTACTTCATGTTCCTCTCCACATATTTTTGCTGTTTTGCGGGATTTGCAATATTCCTGTTTTCGCCACGTATAGACGTTCCATGTGGTCACAGAGGACCTTAAAAGTATCTGTTTGCGTCATCCTTCCTATTTTCATCCCCGCGATTGCCCGTGCGAGACGCCCTTGATGTTCGACTTCTGTGGCAGGTGCCTATGCGGGTATTCCCGCAGCAGATCTACCGAGTCGTCCAATCCCCGTCTCTTAATGAGATACTCAGATAGAACACCTTCTTTCTTGGAAGTTGCTTCAGGTGGAGATGCGGATTCCTGGATCAACTTGGGAGTTTTTATGGGAGCAGTTTATAGTTGGTGTTCCGCGTGTGGGTTGCGCATCACCATCTTCAGGTAAGTGTATTCTATTCCAGCCCCGAGATGATACGGCTCTGCAGTCTTCGAGTCTTGCGACTATAAGTAGTGCAATACCAGCAGTTTCCACGGACGCCGTTGGCTTCCGCACTCTCTTTCGCGCTTATGAGTCCTTTGTTCCATATTGACAAAGCAATGCATCGTTATAATCTATTGACACTACGTTAGTAAGCGCGCGTCTCGTTCCCTTGTGAGGCATACGCTGATGAACGATTTAGAGCCGGCCTGCGCGTGTTGCCTTGATCGCATACTAGCCTCTCGGTGGTTCTCATCCGTTCGGTTCCGGTGCGGATTCAATCCGTGGACTTCTTTGCCATACACATACTACTTCACCCGTTGATTATCGAATGAACTATAAAGGCGAATGGGGGATACAATTGTGACCTAGACCATGAGGTGGTGGTACGTATATCTTCCAGACCAACCGAATGACGTGGTCCCGATAAACGCAATACACATCTGCAGCGTAACACTCTATGAATCTGATCGGCTGGTTCGGTTGCGCACATTTATGATTTTCACGTATCGCCACACTGGGTATATAATACGAACTTTTGTTGCCCCTTCACGGTCTCGACCCATACTACTTCCCCGAAAGTGGTTGGTTGTACGGATAGTTTCCAATCTGTATTACGACTGAATGTTAGCCTGGGTATCATGCTGTGGCTTTGATTGTAAATTCTGCCGTCGCTCTTGTCCTCATCCCGGAATACTTGCTAGCGGGAGGAGAGAATATATACGCAGCAAAGGTCCAGAATAAAGGCCGTTGGTTGGGACGATTCTAGGTCGTGAAAGACTCAGTTGCTGATGGAAAATGAGCGATTTTTCTTTTCCTGGGATATTTATTTACATAAACTTTATAGGGCGAGTATAAAGGCGAGGACTGCACAGGTGGTATCGTCAAACAAAGTCAGCGTCAACTAAACTCTTACCATCAATGCACTTTTTCACTTTACGTTCATCCTCTGCGATTAGGCCTTCCGTGATATCGGAAGCCGGCAAATCTGTTGCCCGCAATACTCGTCACAACGAACCTCAGTGCTGCCACTGTGGCTGGCGAGGCGCTCATGCGCCCCAATGCCCATTCAAGTAGTGCATCCACTCCCCAGATCCGTATGTCTGCTACTTTCCTACTATCGCAGTCACTTACGCCTCGTTGAGCAGGGCATCCTTCCTTCACACCCAACCCAGCCCGGACCTTTTCTTAATCCCTTCCGCACCATACTTTACAGATCCATTCTTACCCATTCCTCGACTCGAGACGTGTCGTATTGAATCTAGTTACTTTACATTTTGATCAGGGTAGCAGCCGACTAAACAGCAATAAATAAGTGCCAGTAGCTGGATGCAACCGTCGATAGAATAAAATATGCCCTTCCACATACGATCCTCGAACGACCCAAAGTCGTCCAAAAGCTAAAATGCCGCCAGAGACGTACAACCAGATTTTTCGTTGAACTTGATCCAGCGATTTGCAGTGTATACGGCAGAGTTCCAGTCTTCCGCATTACTTTCCATGAGTAGTCGGGCTGGTGCGCGGCTATCTTTGATCGGTCATGGTGAAAGGACGCATGCAAAGCACACACCCGAGGGTGCGGGTGGAATAGAGCGCGAATGGATCCTCCTTGCCGGCACTGATTGGTATTGCGCTATCGATATCATTACATCCAGGTTCGTCACAATACCAGAGAACACTCTAATCTTCTCCTTTGTGCCTTGAGAAGCAGATGAGTAACGAGAGAAGGAAGACTGAGAGATGACGAACCTGAAGTGCGGCAATTGCCTTGATGACATGCTGAGAAAAAAGAGACGAGTAGAGGGAAATCCATTATGTTTGAGGAAATCAGAAGTCGCGGTGTTTTTATGAAACGAGGGGTCAGAAGAAGATTAGTGGGAACAAATTGATGGAGAATCAACTGAGATACTGGAGCGCCTTCTATAGCTGATGCAACCCGGACATTTTCCGAGGCAGGACCGCCGCATAAAGCAGAGAATGTCACCAAGGGCAGTGGAGGCCCGGCATCAATGCAATCGCCAGGGCAACTCACACGGTAGTACTTCAAAGAGCACTACTAAGCAGAGCAGCAGAGCAAGAGTGCATTCCCTAACACGCGATGATGTGGGACTCCGAGGATACTTCATAAGATCGGCATGGTTCGTGATTACCCCGACCGGGCATCAAAGATTGGCAGTTTGTGGCACGAAAACAAGGGAGTCCATACTAGTGAAGGTCAAGTTCAAGTAGATTGTGAGTCGTGAGACAGACCTTTCTGAATTTACCTGGTTTCTCGAGAGTAACCAGAAGCAGATACGGCCTGTATCATGCAGACCCAGATGGAAGAGTTTGGAACCCGACGATGATACGTAGAACCGCGAAAAATTAGCTATAGCATCAAGACACTGAATGTTGGATTCTCCGAGCACCGACCATCTACCGCCGAGTCGCTGTAACGAGCGAATGACAGCAATAACGTGTTGTATGAAATCAAGCGTCTTCGTCGTGGTGTCTTGCAAGTTATATATTTCACTAGTGCTGCCGATGGGTCAGCTCCTTTGGGTACGTTTTTTGAGAAGGCTTTCCGAAGCATAATGACACCGCCTAGTCCTACAGTAAAATTTCGGCGAAAAAAGGATATGAATTTAAACAAACACGTACCATGCCGCCAGAGTCGTGGGCCATGCTCATAAAATGGTACTCGCAAGGACGTCAACACCGAGAGTTGGGTTTCCGTAGCCGGCGACTTAAATAATAATAATTGTTCAAGTTGGCGATGTCATTGTCAATAGCACGGCAGTGCACCACTTTCAGTGTGGTTATTTAAGGCCTTAATGGTCCACTTTAGCCTGGCGAGCCGTCTTGACTTTGACTCTCGCGGTAGGCGTCATCCGCTGCTGGCGCCACCGGAACTTCAAGGAAGCAAAGAAAAACAAAGGGCCTCGACATTGGCAACTGCCTGCCTCCTTGAACTCTGAACGTCAATATTTCTTCTTGACCTTTCACGCAGGAGTCGCTTCAACTTCATGTCAAATTCCAAATGCCTGTGGTCTGTGCCGACCTCGATTTCAGTTCCGGCATTACTGCCACACTCGAAACGCAGGCCTCCGCCCTCCGAGCTGGAGCTGGAGCTGGCGCCAGAGCAAGAGCCAGAATCTGGTGTACGTAGAGAGGTAGAGAGTTTGTATAGGGACGTGGAGGCTATACGTGCACAGCAGACTCTGCCTGAGTACGAAATGACACGATAACTGATTCTTCGAAGGGAGTGCAATAAATCCGAGCTACCATATCAGCAGAGTGACAGAATGTGTTAAGCTTGTTTCAAAATCAATACCAAAGAACAACACTGCAAATTTGTCCACAGATAACCATAGCAGGGGAAATAGAGGGAACTAAATCGTTAGTTTGTAAAGAGTCGAACGATATCCATGCCAGTCTTCTTCATGAGATTCGACATCGTCCCATACAACTTCTCAGATCGTCGTGAATATGCATCCTGGAGGATATCCCGCAGTAACTCAAATTCGTTGAGTACCAGCATATCCTCGAGCGGCTCCTCTCGGACGATCATGGTCAGCGTATCCCGAGAGACCGCATACATCTTCTGGGACCGGATAGGAGGATCATTCTTCATCAAATTCAACCGGACGCTCTCCTGCGTTCTCGCAAGGTATTCCTTACGAGCGTCATCAAGAATCTTGGCAGGATTAGCCTTGGCCCCAGCGGCCCGCCTTTTCATCTTGGTGATATTCTCGATGTGGATGTCAGATTTGGAGCGAACGATATAGGTTGGGATGTTGTATCGTTCGCAATTCTTCAAGATGGCAACGTCAGTGGCGGTGAAGCGGTCGCCGAAGAGAACAATGACGGCGTCAAAAATGTAGAGACCTTGGTCATTGAAGTAGGTCCAATCAGAACAGGAGAGAGTGCCCGAGCCCGGGACATCGAACCAGATGAAAGGGTTGGCCGGATTAGGATCAGGGTAAGGAGTAACAACCGAGGTAGTTTCAACGATATCGGTCATAGCGGCGCCCTCGTCACCGTCCCATATCCCTCGAAAGGCGTTGATGAGAGACGACTTGCCCGTTCCCGAAATTCCAGCGATGGCAAGATGGAACTTGCCCTCCTTATAAAAGCGACGTTTGGTTGCCTCGTACTTCTCCTTGGAAGGCCATTCGACTGGATGAATACCAATCTTCCACTTGGCCTCCATCGCCTTCTGCTCATCCAAGACCTTCTTCATCTCTGCTTCCTTCTTTCTCACCTGCTCTTGCAACTCGTTAGCAGCCTGGGCAGCCCTCTGAGCTGCCTCACGCTCTCTTCTGGCAATCGCCATCTGCTCCTGCTTCTCCCTCTCCAAATGCTGTGCGTTTTGCGCCGCCCTTTGGGCCTCCCCTTGCTGGACTCTGATTCTCTCGGCCTGGGCCTGCCTTTCTCTTTCCATTTGTTCGGCGAGTTGGGCAGCTCTCTGCGCTGCATCTCGTTTTCTCCTGAGACTTTCGGCATGCGCCTGCCTCTCTCGTTCCATTTGCTCAGCGCGTCGTTGAGTTTCCGCTCTTTCTTCCTCCTCCCTTCTGCGCTGGTTCTCGAGCTGCTCGGCGAGTTCGTCGGCTCTCTGTGCTGCCTCTCGCTCCCTCCTGAGACTTTCGGCATGCTCCTGCCTCTCTCGTTCCATTTGCTCGGCGCGTCGTTGAGCTTCCGCTCTCTCCTCCTCCTCCCTTCTGTGCTGTTCTTCGATAGCCCTCATCGTGGGGTTTTCCTCGACTCTACTACCCCTTATAGCGCTGATAATGGCGGGTATTGCAGCAGCAGCTACGCTTGCGATAATAGACACAGCGGCGCCCATTCTTTGATGATAGCTGCGACACTCGTTAGTGAGACAATAGAGTACGTCTATGATTGATGCACGTACCTTTCTGTGAACTGGACAGATGTCGTGCAAACGTGCGAGAATTTTAATCCTGATAATCTACAAGCAAGTGAGCATGAGTATCGTGTCAGCTTGTCCTGAGTACTTACAACGAAGCTTGAAACACGAGAATTCAAGTGATAACCAGTGAAATGAATGCAAGTAGTTCCGTCGAGGACCGAGTAGACAGTGAAGCAAGTGGGGAACCGACGAAAACCACCATCCTGTGCGAAGGTCCCTTGTATAAATGTGTACCAAGAATTCCGTTACGACGGTTCCAATCCAGAACAGCTTCATCAAGATGCCTGTGACAGGATAGGCGCTATCTGATCCTTTTCTTCCACCCAAAATCCAAAAATATACCGAATCACAGACACCTCACAGATCATAGAATACTTTGCTAGTCGTTATCAATTGAAATCTGCGCTAGAAGCAGGAAAAAGATACATCGCCGTTTACGGGGTGAGGGCGGTGAGTTTCACAATTCTAGTGAGAAATCCATGAGGTCCTAGACGCTGGGAAGGGTGAAAGAACCGCAAACCTTAAGTTTCGTTGACACGGTGCAACGTTTTGTTGTATTGCAGAGCGGCGAAAGGGTGAAGCGCCATAAGAACCTGATGGATTCCATTGCAACGGAGTGGTGGTGTGAAGGTGTGCTGTGAGAAATGGTCTCAACACTTCACGAATGCCATATGGATCTGAGATACATAAGATTGTTACTAAGGACAGAATCGCTGATTTCTTTACCTTGAGCGGTTAGACGCGATGGTCAATATGAAAACTAAACCGAAAGGAAGGAGGAAGAGCCCACACGGTGAGAACGTTGCATCCATCCTCCTCACCTGGTGGTTCCCGTCTGATTAGAAAAGCATTGCTGCCTTTTCCTCCGAGTTGAACGCGTAACGACATTGAACGAAAAGGTCAAATCTATCGAATGACACGATCACTCCGATTGTAGACACACATAAGTGCATGTTGAAAGAGTGGCAGGGCGTGGTGGCTACTATGTGACGTGATCTGCAGAGGAATATTTAGGATCTTACCCAGATGCATCACCAAGTTTTTGCCGAGAGTCGTAACGGGTTCTGCCGAAGAAAGGTCCAGGGATAATTCAATACGATGAAATCCATTCGAACTACGCACAAAACATATGAGTAATGAAACGGGAAAACACCAGCTTGAAACATTAAAGATACCATTGAAACAGAATGTCCACAAATGAACATATCAGGGGGAAATAGAGGGAATGCGACCTCATCAGTTGGTAAAGAAACGGAAGATGTCCATGCCGGCCTTTTTCATCAGATCCGCCATCGAGCCGTACGACTTCTCAGATCGTCGTGAGTACGCATCCTGAAGGATGTCCTTCAACAGCTCAAACTCGTTCAGCACCAGGCTATCCTCGAGTGACTCCTCTCTGACAACCATTGTCAGCGTCTCTCGTGAGATGGCATACATCTTCTGCGACCGTATAGGGGGATCGTTCTTCATCAAATTCAACCTGACGCTCTCCTGCGTCCTCGTGACGTACTCCTTACGAGCTTCCTCGGAAATCTTCACGAGATCAGCTCTTGGTCCAGCACTCCGCCGTTTTTTGTTGATTAGGTCGTCGATGTGCACGTCGGATTTAGAACGAACAATATAGGCAGGGATCTTAAAACGATCGCAGTTCTGGAGGATTGCGATGTCGGTGGCGGTGAAACAATCGTTGAACAGGATGATAATGACGTCGAAGATGTAAAGGCCTTGGTCATTAAAGTAGGTCCAATCAGGACACGAGAGAGTGCCTGAACCCGGGACATCGAACCAGATGAAGGGGTTGGCGGGATTAGGATCAGGGTAAGGTGTAACAACCGAGGTAGTTTCAACAATATCGGTCGGAGCCGCGTCCTCTTCATCATCCCAGATACCTCGGAATGCGTTCACCAAGGACGACTTGCGACTTCCTGAAGACCCGGCAATGGCAAGATGGAACTTGCCCTCCTTGTAAAAAAAGTCGCTTGTTCGCTTCGAACTGCTCGCGAGAAGGCCACTCAGCCGGACGAATACCCTTCTTCCATTTGGCCTCTATCTCTTTCTGGTCTTCTAAAATCTTCCTTATCTCTGCTTCATTCTTCTTCACCTGCTCTTGCAACTCGATAGCAGTCTGGGTGGCCTTCTGCGCTGCTTCTCGCTCTCTTCTGGCATTGTTGGCTTGCTCCTGTTTCTCTCTCTCCAGCTGCTCAATGACTTGCGCCGCACTATCAGCTGCCTCCTGCTGGATTCTGATCTTCTCTGCCTGTGCCTGCCTCTCTCGTTCAAGCTGCTCCGTACGTCGCTGAGCCTTGACTTTCTCGGCCTCCTCTCTCTTGAGCTGTTCATTGATGGCCGCCATCGTCGGGTTTTCCTTGACTTGACTGCTCCGGACTGCACCTAGGACGAGCGGGATGGCTGCAGCAGCAGCGGCTACCCGGGATACAGTACCACCCATTCCTGATGAACCTAAGGATTGAAAGCATGAAGGTCAGAAATGAGGTTCAAGCTTCAGTTGCGTCGAGTACCTTGTATAAAGATGCAAAAAGTTACATTGATGAAGACCTAAGCACAAAGGCGACAATCACAGAGACGAGAGTTGAGAAGCTAGAGTCGAAAAATGCAGAAGACGAGTCTTGGAACGGTGTGGTAATGTCCGTAAGCCGTCAACGTGTATTGTTGCTGCGTCTGTGTGTATTGAATGATTTTTACTTGTCACCCGCTCGTGAAGATGTGCCAGTTTAGCTATCGACTTTTCACAGAAGTGCTGGAGAGGCACGCGAAATCAGGACCTGAGCTGCAATTCGAACGAACACTCAGGCACGCCCTCACAGGGGACAACGGTGCCTCGTGGTGATGGGGATTAGTTCCAGTTGCTCGCCATGAACTTTGAATGGATATCGAAGCTGAATCACATGTTGGCAGTTGCGTTATTGACTCTGGTGTTTCATTTTCTACAACATTCAATCAGCCATGAGGTAGAGAAGGATTGTCAAATAAAGACACCGAATGGAGACAGCAGCCTGGTGGTGAACCGGTGAGGTTGGCGATCTGCGTGCACGAAACCTGGGGTAGCCGTTTGGCGTCAGTTTTCCATAAGAAAGACGGACAAGATAAACGTATTTGTACCTGAAGATTATATTGGTCTGAGATCTTGATATCATCTTGTTTGAGGCTGCGCGACATGACTGTGACGGTGAGCTTGGAAGTCGGTATGTATAGTTGAAACAAGAGACGGGCTTGCCAATTTCAAAGTGGCGTGAGAATGTTCCCTTTTTCGACAAGCGTCTTCACCACATTTTCTACCTTTCTTGGTTTACTTATTATTTCACGATACATATCGTCCCTACGGGCTGGTATCTGCTCCTAATTAATGGCACCACACCCAGGGGTGTCTGACTCGGATTACCATTCAATATTTACCATGCATCAAATCCATCCTCAACTCATGCCCAACTTACACCACTGGCGGAAAGCTCATTGTTTCGTTCACATATCGATTACCGGAGTAGCATCTTTACGGGCAAACAGTATTGTCGAAACCTCGAAGCCTGCGCCGACCCCGCCTCCCCCCACAGCATACGCAGGCGACAAACGGTTGCGTAGCAAATATGATCATTACGATAACTACTGGAAAAATTAAATTTGCCTGTCAGGATAGGTTGAGTTTCTCGAGAGTAACCAGAAGCAGATACGGCCTGTAACATGCACACCGAGACGGAAGAGTTTGGAACCCAACGATGAAACATAGAACCGCAAAAATTAGCTATAGCATCAAGACACTGAATGTTGGAGTCTCCGAGCACCGACCATCTACCGCTGAGTAGAGTTTGCATAGGGACATGGAGGCGATACGTGCGCAGAAGGCTCTGCCTGAGTACGAAATGACACGATCACACTAATTCTTCGAAGGGAGTGCAATAAATCCGAGCTACCATGTCAGAGTACAGTGACAGAATGTGTTAAGCAAGTTTCAAAATTAATACCAAAGAACAACGCAAATTTGTCCACAGAAAACCATAGCAGGGAAAACGGAAGGGACTAAATCGTTAGTCCGTAAAGAATCGAACGATATCCATGCCAGTCTTCTTCATGAGATCCAACATCGTCCCATACGACTTCTCAGATCGTCGTGAATATGCATCCTGAAGGAGATCCCGCAGTAACTCAAATTCGTTGAGTACCAGCATATCCTCGAGCGGCTCCTCTCGGACGACCGTCGTCAGCGTATCCCGGGAGACAGCATACATCTTCTGCGACTTGATAGGAGGATCGTTCTTCATTAAATTCAACCGGACGCTCTCCTGCGTTTTTGCGAGATACTCCTTGCGAGCGTCGCCAAGAATCTCGGCAGGATTAGCTTTGGCCCCAGCTTCCCGCATTTTCTTCTTGATGATATTGTCAATGTGGATGTCAGACTTGGAGCGAACAATGTAGGTCGGGATGTTGTATCGCGCGCAATTCTTGAGAATGGCGGTGTCAGTAGCGGTGAAGCGGTCGTTGAAGAGAATGATGATAGCGTCGAAGATGTAGAGACCCTGGTCGTTAAAGTAGGTCCAATCGGAGCATGCCAGTGTTCCCGATCCCGGGACATCGAACCAGATGACAGGGTTAGCAGGATTCGGATCTGGGTAGGGGGTGACAACCGAGGTGCTTTCGACGATATCGGTCACAGCGGCGCTCTCGTCACTGGCACCGTCCCATATCCCTCGAAAGGCGTTGATGAGAGACGACTTGCCCGTTCCCGAAATTCCAGCGATGGCAAGATGGAACTTGCCCTCCTTATAAAAGCGACGTTTGGTTGCCTCGTACTTCTCCTTGGAAGGCCATTCGACTGGATGAATACCAATCTTCCACTTGGCCTCCATCGCCTTCTGCTCATCCAAGACCTTCTTCATCTCTGCTTCCTTCTTTCTCACCTGCTCTTGCAACTCGTTAGCAGCCTGGGCAGCCCTCTGAGCTGCCTCACGCTCTCTTCTGGCAATCGCCATCTGCTCCTGCTTCTCCCTCTCCAAATGCTGTGCGTTTTGCGCCGCCCTTTGAACCTCCTCTTGCTGGACTATGATTCTCTCGGCCTGAGCCTGCCTTTCACTTTCCAGCTGTTCGGCGAGTTGAGCAGCTCGCTGCGCTGCATCTCGTTCTCTCCTGAGACTTTCGGCATGCTCTTGCCTCTCTCGCTCCATTTGCTCAGCGCGTCGTTGAGTTTCCGCTCTTTCTTCATCCTCCCTTCTGCGCTGGTTCTCGAGCTGCTCGGCGAGTTCGTCGGCTCTCTGTGCTGCCTCTCGCTCCCTCCTGAGACTTTCGGCATGCTCCTGCCTCTCTCGATCCATTTGCGCAGCGAGTCGTTGAGCTTCCGCTTCCTCCTCCCTTCTGTGCTGTTCTTCGATAGCCCTCATCGTGGGGTTTTCCTCGACTCTACTACCCCTTATAGCACTGAGAATGGCGGGTATTGCAGCAGCAGCCGCGCTTGCGATAATAGACGCGGCAGCGCCCATTCCTTGATGATAGCTGCGACACTCGTTGATGAGACAAGAGAGTACATCTCTGGTTTATGCACGTACCTTTCTGTGAACTGGACAGATGTCGTGCAAACGTGCGAGAATTTTAATCCTGATAATCTACTACCGAGTGGGTAAGAGTTTCGTGTCAATTTGCCCTGAGTACTTACAACGAAACTTGAAACGCGAAAAATTCAAGTGATAACAGTGAAATGAACGCAAGTAGTTCCGTCGAGGGCTGAGTAGACAGTGAAGCAAGTGGGGAACCGACGAAAACCACCATCCTGTGCGAAGGTCCGTTGTATAAATGCGTATCAAAAATTCCATTACGACAGTTCCAATCCAGAACAACGTCAGGACCCTAGTGACAAGATAGGCGCTATCTGATCCTTTTCTTCCACCCCAAAGCCAACAATATACCGAATCACAGACACCTCACAGATCATAGAATACTTTGCTAGTCGTTATCAATTGAAATCTGTGCCAGAACCAGGAAAAAGATACGGAAAAAAGATACATCGCCGTTGTAGGGGGTGAGGGCGGTGAATTTCACAATTCTAGTGAGAAATCCATGAGGTCCTAGACGCTGGGAAGGGTGAAGAAACCGCAAACTTTAAGTTTCGTTGACACGGTACAGTGTTTTGTTGTATTACAGAGCGGAGAAAGGGTGAGGCGCCATAAGAAGCTGATGATTCTATTGCAACGGAGCGGTGGCGTGAAGGTGTGCTGTGAGAAATGGTCTAAGCACTTTACGAATGCCATGTGGACCCGAGAAAGATAAGTTTGTTAGTAAGGGCAGAGTCACAGAATTCTTTACCTTGAGCGGTTAGATGCGATGGTTGATATGAAAGCTCAACCGAAAGGAAGTAGGAAGAGCCCGCGCGGCGAGAAGGTTGTATTCATTCCCCTCATCTGATGATTGGGGATGCATGTCCTCCGAGTTGAACGCGTAACGACATTGAACGAAAATGTCAAATCTGTCGAATGTCAAATCTATCGACTGACACGATCCCTCTGATTGTAGACACACATAAGGGCACGTTGAAAGAGTCGCAGGGCGTGGCGGCTACTATGTGACGCGATATGCAGAGAAATACTTAGGATCTCACCCAGATGCATCACCAAGTTTTTGCCGTGCTTGAGAAGAGTCGTAACGGATTCTGTCGAAGAAAGGTCCAGGAATAATTCAATTCGAACTACGCACAAAACACATGAGTAATGAACCGGGAAAACGCCAGCTTAAAACATTAAGATACCAAAGAACAACACGGGAACAAAATTGTCCACAAATGGCCATAGCAAGGGGAATGCGACCTCGTCAGTTGGTAAAGAAACGGAAGACATCCATGCCGACCTTTTCATCAGATCCGCCATCGAGCCGTATGACTTCTCAGATCGTCGCGAATACGCATCCTGAAGGATGTCCTTCTATAGCTCAAACTCGTTCAGCACCAGGCTATCCTCGAGTGACTCCTCTCTGACAACCATTGTCAGCGTCTCTCGTGAGATGGCATACATCTTCTGCGACCGTATAGGGGGATCGTTCTTCATCAAATTCAACCTGACGCTCTCCTGCGTCCTCGTGACGTACTCCTTACGAGCTTCCTCGGAAATCTTCACGAGATCAGCTCTTGGTCCAGCACTCCGCCGTTTTTTGTTGATTAGGTCGTCGATGTGTACATCGGATTTAGACTGCTTCTCTCTCCAGCTGCTCAGCGACTTGCGCCGCTCTATCAACTGCCTCCTGCAGTGCTGGATTCTGATCTCCTCTGCCTGTGCCTGCCTCTCTCGTTCAAGCTGCTCCGTACGTCGTTGAGCCCTGACTTTCTCGGCTTCCGCTCTCTTGAGCTGTTCATTGATGGCCGCCATCGTCGGGTTCCTTGACTTGACTGCTCCGGACTGCACCTAGGACGAGCGGGATGGCTGCAGCAGCAGCGGCTACCCGGATACAGTACCCATTCCTGGTGAACCTAAGGATTGAAAGCATGAAGGTCAGAAATGAGGTTCAAGCTTCAGTTGCGTCGAGTACCTTGTATAAAGATGCAAAAAGTTACATTGATGAAGACCTAAGCACAAAGGCGACAATCACAGAGACGAGATTTGGGAAACTAGAGTCAAAAAATGCAGAAGACGAGTCTTGCAATGGTGTGGTGATATTCGTAAGCCGCCAATGTATATTGTTGCTGCGTCTGTGTGTATTGAATGATTTTTACTTTTCACCCGCTCGTGAAGATGTGCTAGTTCAGCTTTCGGTTTTCACAGAAGTGCTGGAGAGGCACGCGAAATCAGGACCTGAGCTGCAATTCGAACGAACACTCAGGCACGCCCTCACAGGGGACAACGGTGCCTCGCGGTGATGGGGGTTGGTTCCAGGTGCTCGCCATGAACTTTGAATGAATATCGAAGCTGAATCACATATTGACAGTTGCATTGACTCTGAGGTTTCATTTTCTACAAAATCAATCAGCCACGAGGCAGTGAAGGATTGCGAAGAAACTCACGTCGTGGCAGGAGCAGTGCGGTGAAATTGGAGAGAAAGAGACGACATTTGAATAGGACTAATAGCTTCATATCAATTTCACAAAGTTAGCATCACCCTAAATGGAGACACTCAACTGACTTTTAATTCAATTGCGGCCTTGTGAGATGAAGATCACGCTCGCAAGGCGAAAACTGTTCCCGCCAGACATTTCTCATGCGGCGACGGCGGTTCTCAATAAAGATACCGAATGGAGACAGCAGCTTGGCGGTGAAACGGTGAGGTTGGCAAACTGCGCGCACGAAACCTGGGATGGCTGTTTTTGCTGATCGGTAATGGCACCAGTTTTCACATACTGAAGCGCTGAGGGCTGGCGCTGAGTACTTACTGCGTCGTGGAATTAATTGAGAAGCGTCGTTTTCTCAGGTTGAAGCGCTGAATTCTGAAGCGTCCAAGTGTATGGTGCGCGAATAGATCTCGGGTGCTGCTCTGAATTAGGTGTCAGTTTCCATAAAAGACGGACAAGATAAACGTATTTGTACGTGAAGATTATATTGGTCTGAGATCTTTGTATCATCTTGTTTGAGGCTGCGCGGCTTGACTGTGACGGTGGGCTTGAAGTCGGTAATCGGAACATTGCCAATTTGTGGCGTGAGAATAATGTTCCCTTTTTCGACAAGCGTTGTCACACACATTTCTTTCTTGGTTTATTATTTCAAGATACATATCATCCCTACGGGCTGGTATTTGGGTCAATGCTCCTAATTATGGCACCACATCCAGGGGTGTCTGACTCGGATTACCATTCAATATTTACCATGCATCAAATTCATCCTCCACTCCGTGATGCCCAACTTACACCAGCGGAAAGCTCATTGTTTCGTTCACATATCGATTACCGGAGCAGCATCTTTACGGGCAAAAAGTATTGTCGAAACCTCGAAGCCTGCGTTGACTTCGTTTTCTTCACAGTATACGTAGGCGATAGGGGTTGCGTAGCAAATACGATCATTGTATTTTCCAAGGACCGAGTGATAAAATGAAGGTAATGTAGATATTATCGGCAATGGAAGGATACTTAATAGCTTGCCAATGACAAGCGACACTTCCAAGAAGACGCTCAACCACTGCAGTAACCGACGACTTCGGGCTCGCAGCTGTGAAGGTGTGTAAGATGGCGAACGGCGAAATAAAGAACATGAAGACTCACCTTCCTGCGCAGCCATCGTAGAGCGTGCAAGGGTGGCTGGTATCGCTACAATGAATCGCGGGTCAGGTGGGTATTGGTACAGAAGTAGAGAGACGTACTAGCACGAGTCGATGATGGTAGCAGTATCCTGATAACCGAGGAAGATAAATATTCCGAGAAATGTGCAATACAGACAGATGAACGTACGCCATAGTTGGAGTTGATACCAGCAAGAGTTCCACCTATTTTGGGGTACTTCGGTTCGTAAGAAACTAGGTAGATACAAGGGATCCTTACCGTCCTCTGCGTAGACACCGGAGATGTATACGTTACGGGAGCACTGGCTTTTGCACTAAATGTCAAGTGTCAGCCATGTCTCTCGGAGTGCTAGCACGAAAGTAATACGTACGTTTCCACAAGACCGGTAGAGCTAAACAAGTAGGTCAGTTCAAACGTTATGCGGCTTTAAGATGGTAGGGCTTAAATCACCTTTCCGTAGTCTATGAAGCAACAGATCAGAAACAGAGGTCAAGAAGCCAAGAGAGAGAGATACGCACCGCTAACAAAGAAGTTGATGATCTTGGGTTGGTTGGATTATTACAGCAAAGCGAAGAGAGACGGAGGAAGCACATACGTTAACGGTACCGCAACCATTGTGTTGGATGACCTTGTCCTCGGCGTGGTAGGCACCACCACCGATGATGTTGGTGTAGTCACCAGCCTCATCGTTTTTCTGCGAGTGATAGGGTAAGGATTAATGGCTCTAAGGGTCACGGGAACGAACGTACGATGGTGATGGCGTCCTCTGGGCGAAAGGATATGAATTAGTGTAAATGCATACATGCCAGAGAAAATCGGCGCACCACAGACATCCTCGAACTAAATCGTGTCTCTTGTTAGCAGATATCAGAACTTCGTTTGATAGAGCCTTACCCAAACATAATTCAAAGTACAGTCTAAACTTTACTTTAAACGGAGACTGCGTAAGATATAATTTAACAACTTACAACCGGTACAGTCTGAGAAGGAGGTGGCTCAGAGCGAGTCTGAGAAGGGACAAAAAATCACGTACGAACTCCTTCGGCCTGGTTGGCGCCGATGATAACATTCTGAAGCGTGGCACCTTCGTGAAGGTAGAAAACTAGGAATGTAAGAGTAAGCTTCGCGACGCTACAAATGCCAGAAAATAAGTCGTACCTGCGTCTTCATAATCTATGTAACCGCGTCAATAAACCCATTAGCACAACATCCAACGAGACGAGGACGAGCATACCTCCTTCGGATTGATCACTATTAAGGACACCATTTCAATATGGCAAGCGAGATGCGTAGGGAAGAACTAACCTGCAAGCACCACTTCCACGGTCATACTTCTTCCAACCACCGTCAAAGGTTTCACCAGCGGCGACCTCGATGACTGCACTGCTGGAGACAGTGCCAGTGGCTGTTGGTAGACCGCCGGTATAAGCGTCGCAAGCGGCGGAAAGACCTGCTAGAGAGGCGATAGACAAAGCAAGAAGGAACTGCATGATCCTGGGGGCTGTTATCCAGGACAGAGCCATTTTATAGTCCTCGACCGTGGTCTCCAAGACTTTTTCTTTGGGTGCGGTGAAAATCCGGATACAAATTTCTGTGCGATGGCAAATTTCTCGGAGGAAAGAGCTGCGCAGGTCTAATGCACTGAACCTACAGCGGTAGCGACGAGTTTGGATTGTCGATTTCTGGTACGCATCCGTTGGATATTACACCTTAGCTTCAGCCCGGTTTGCGAATTCCAGTCAAGTCAGACTGCTACGATTTAGGATGTGAGAGGTAAGGAGAGAGCAGATTGTACGAATTTGAAACGAGAATGAATATCCTTGGCATAGCGCGCGCCCCGGGAAGATGCTGGTCGCGACATGGCCTACGGCGGACCGGAAGATCAGTTCTTAGTTGGCATCGTATGCTCGCGCTTCCTGCAGCGCGTGATTTGGGTAAAAAAGGTGCTGGACGTCCTTGTTCTATAACTGGATTAGCGTCTTAGAACAGAATTGACCTACTCGCAGACCTATCATCATGACCTCCACAGTCCAGATCGCAACGTGGTTAATTTAAGGTCTAACCGGCTACTTGAGAAACAGACGTTGATCATTGATCGACTGCCAGACTCCAGTAGGTCCATGCCAAGGGTTCTTGGCTTCCCAGTAGACCCGAAAATTCACCTGCATAAGTTTACCGACCGGAGTACTTATGCCGAGTGGAGGGGGAATTACCTGTGGATAGATGATGGAAGGACTTAGTAAGAGACGTTACGTTCTAGAATTCTGGGCGGCAGAAATGTAACATAGTTCAAGTTGGAAAGGGGGTTTCTGACCTTTAATGTGTTCAGATGGATGCTCGGATTTCTTTCTTTAACTGAGTACATACATACAATATATATATGGCGAGATAATATACAGCATATTCGTTACGGGCGAATGATTAGCAGCAAGAGCCAAAGGCAGCAGAGTCGACGATGCCGGTATCACGACAAACTGGAGGAGAATTGAATTAAACTCTCGAAATGCATGAAGAAATGATATGGAACGTACAGAGTTCAGCAGCGTCTTCTCTTGACAAGCCGTCGTATCGTCCTTGGCCTGCGGGTGGATATCGGCGTCGGGATTGGGTTGCTGGTGATTTGTAACTAGACCCATACACCCGCTTCGCGATGGCCTGTATGATTGGAGCTCAGAGTGAGAAGAACAAAACCGTCACGCCGACGAACCTCGACCTCTTCCCGGTCATAGAGATGCATAACCTTGCCCTTATACTTGGGGTGTGGCTTCACTTCGTAGGTGAGGTTCCTCAAATCCCATGCCTTAAGCTGAGAGTAATGTAAAGTTGGGGAAGTAGAAGGGAGACACCTGTTACGCACATTGAAGATATTGAGGGCATCCGTCTTTGTGATCTTCGGTCCGCTAGCCTTCTTCCTCGTTGCGGAGCGTCCCTGCAGGCTGCGTTGAAGACGTTCGACGTCTCCGGTATTGTAGTATGTGACCCAGCCGCCGCGAGGATTTCGCTCTTGTCGAACTGGACTGATACTCTGTAGGTCGGTGGGTGTCAGATTGTAGAGTTTGGTTGCGCGAGAGTGTATCTGCAAATAAGGTTAAATAAGGTTCAATCGAAGCTGTAGTGGCTTCATTCACAATTTTGGTAGTACCATCAGGCTTTGCTCGTTCGTAGGTAGATTTAGGCATGGTGGTAAGGCGTGAAAGTATTCTAGGAAGACAGTCAGGTCCGTCGGCAGTTCCCGCGATGACTCAGCTATGGGACTGGATTCTGGAAAGAAAACCAGGGCAATACCTTGAATATCAAGTACAACAAGGTTGCGTTCAGCAGTTGTTCAGCAGTCAAGAATTCTGCTCCTACCAGTAACCAAGGCTTGTCTGGAAATTAATATCTGGCACATTTGACATCGGAGCTTCCCGGGGCCAGCCTATCATCTCATCTCATCTCATCTCATCTCATCATTACACGGCACGGTACCTTCAGGCACGCCGGACGCAAGGATACAGGCAACTGCACTACGAAACCCTAATCCTCACTACCCTCTAATCAACCCCCAAGCCGAGCTCACGACCGAGAAACCCGCGACCGAGAAACCCCAGACCGAGCCACCCAAGCCGTTGTAGAACTTGAAGACCTATAGACGGGAAACTCGAAATCAATAATCCCCCCCTTGCGAACCCCACCAGAACGGAATCGTGGCGCACACCAGGTCTCTCTTGAAGCGTATGTATATACTCGTCAGAAACTTGGGCCTGAGAACCAATCTGAAGTCTGAAAGTGGGGTCGGAGGTGGGGTGATTCCAGTTTCTGCGTAATGGTACAGTTATGGATCCAGAGCGTGAACCCATGTGAGCCTTGTCATAGATGAATTTCACCTTTACGTTTAATGACAGTTCGCATGTAGAACTGCTTAGAACAGTGATAATTTCTTATACGACCTTCAACGGCTCATATGCTATGACCGTACTAGCGTGCGAATTTCTCTTTGTGTTCATATGTACATCAACTAGGTGTCGGTGGAGAAGGCCGCTCCGACGTATTTCTCCGAGTCAATTCAGACTGAAAACACCGCTGTGTACTTATGGTAAAAAAACCTGGTTAACGTTCAATACGGGTGAACCGCATAGCCCTCCATAGACATCTTCAATCGCGGCAGTGTGGTTTAAGTCTCGCCGGAGCCAGGAGGTGGGCAGACCCGGCAGCCTGTATAGTTCAGGGCGACGGCATCTCGGCGTACCTTGAATTGGCAATAGCGGAAACCTTAAGAAAAAGTAGCCACGGTACCTCACGGTTCTCGAGCTCGGAGTGTCGGGATGGGCCCCCCCCCCAAGGCTCTGAATGACCAGGGATATGGCAACGTCACAGCGCTGGTACAGCGACCCTCAGCGGATGACCGGAATCCTCGTCTGAAAGATAGCGGCTGTCTGGGGTTGAAGCACGAATTTTATGGTCTCGTCAATGACCTGGATATGCAGAAGGACTCTGCGGTGCCTTTTCAGGACTTCTGTGTGGATTTTACAGTGCTTGAGCACCATTCAGACAAGCGAAGCTGCCTTCATGAAAAGGGACTGATGGTAGGCCAAACAGGGAAGGCGGGACTTCCACGAAAGTGGGTTCTAGTGGGTAGTCCGCCTAGTATACGAGTTTCCGATTCAGAGAGACTCTGTAGTACGCCTTTACAGGACTTTGGGGGGTTATAGGTGATTTTATACGCTTTTCAGTGCAGTTTCGACACGCCAAATTACCTTCCTAATAAGGAGCTGATGGTGGTCCGGCGGACACTCATTACACGGCACATCTTTTTATTTCTTTTCTCGTCTACTTACGTTCCATGGGGGCTGTGCTAGGAAAACATGGAAATCTCGTCAAGGTGGCCATCACCAGTTTCACTAAGCGCTTCCAACAAGTAAGTATTCTTTATTGATTTTCCTAGCGACTGGTGTAAGTACTCAAAGTTGCCGTAGAAGACACAGAGACTCGAAGTGTGTATATACAAGTGTCGAATCAAGAGAGTAATTGGAGGGCATAGTATCAATAGTAAATGCCAACGATAGCCAAACGATAGCGAGACAGCAGCAATGGAGGTGACGATAAAACAGGGAAAAGAATCCACAATCCTACAGCTAGATGAGAATCAGGAAGGTCATTGTCATAGGTTCGAACCCTAGGCCTTTATAAGATAGCGGAAGATCTCTACACCAGCGCTCTTTATCAGATCTTGCATGACGCGCCAGGACTTCTCAGAACGCCGGGAATATGCATCCTGAAGTAGGTCCCTCAGTAGCTCGTGTTCGTCAAGAATGTTAAGATCAACGAGGGATTCCTCCCGGACCAAACAAGTGAGCGTTTTCCTAGACACGGCATACACCCTCTGTGAGACAGGGGGAGGGTCCATATTCTTCAGATTGACCCGAACAGTCTCCCGTGTCTTGTCGAGGTACTCTTTACGCGCTTCTTCGTAAATTCCTATAAGATCGCCCCGCGTGCCAGGACGCTTCTGTTTCCTCTCGACAAGATTGGCGATGTGTATGTCAGATTTTGAACGAACAATATAGGTAGGGATGCAATACCGCTTGCAGTTCGTCAGAATCGCAAGATCCCCCTCCGTAAACCGGTCGCCCAGAAGAACGATGATGGCGTCGAAAATATACAGCCCTTGGTCGTTAAAATATGACCAATCAGGGCAGTTGACCGTTCCCGACCCTGGAATGTCGAACCAGATAAAAGGGTTACCAGGGTTAGGATCAGGGTATGGAGTAACGGTGGTGGTGCTTTCGGTGATGTCAGTGTCGGCGGATTCTTCCTCGTCGTCCCACATGCCTCGAAAGGCGTTAATGAGTGACGACTTTCCGGTTCCCGATTTGCCGGCGATAGCAAGATGGAATTTCCCATCCTTGTAGAGACGCTGTTTGACCGTGTCGTACTGCTCTCGAGAAGGCCATTCAACTGGGTGAATGCCCTTCCTCCACTTCGCTTCCATTGCCTTCTGAGCCTCCATCATCTCCTTTTCTTTTGCCTTCGCCTCCTCCTGCAACCCGTCGGCACGTTTCTGCGCTGCCTCCTTCTCCTTTGCAGCTTGGTCGGCTTGCTCTTTCTTTTCTTTCTCCAGCTCTTCGAGGTGACGACGAGCTTCACGTGCGCTGTTTTCCGCTTCCATTCTTCTATGCTGTTCGATAGAGGTCATCGTCGGATTTTCTCCGACTTTGCTCTTCCTTATCAATTCAAGAATGAAGGGGATCGCAGCAGCCGCGGCGGTAGAAAAAAACGATACGGCAGCACCCATTCTGGAGAGATACAAAATCAGAAGCTGGAGCGGGTTTTGGTGTATGTCAGACCTTGTAGTGAAATAGATAGAAGTCGCTACTAAGAGCTAAATTGAATTGAAATCTAGGAAAGAGAAGTATATAAAATGCACGAAATTGGGCGCGCACTACTTACAGAAGAGACAATGTGAAAAAGGTGGAGATGAGAGATAGGTAGATACGAGATAGCGTCGTAGAAGAAACAGCGGCCTTTTCCGACAAGCTGTTTATATGAGGATTATAGCCAGATTCCGGATCTGAACTTTATGCAGGTCACCTGTGTTGTTTCGTTGCGATATAGGCGCGAACTTAAAGAACGTGACCAAAGAACCAAAACACATTGGACCATGTCTGGAAGGTCCGTGTGGTAAGGTATAATCTTCACTTGATCACATCTGGTCACTGTGATACGTTCCGTGACGCTGGACAGCATAGAGAACCACAAAACTTGATTGATAGTCCCACCCTTTCAATTCAGTTCAGTGAGCCGGCGAAAGGGCGAAGCGCCTTGAACAAAAACTCATCAATTTCACACAAGCGGGCATTGTGAAGAAAACTTATTTGACATCCAAGGAAAGGGCCGAAATCTTGACAGGAGCACAAGGGGCCTGTAGGCTAGTAGTCACATTCGGAAGATTCGTCGATGCAAATAGGACGGAGAGTCACGGGCCGAAGTAGAACCGAGGGTTCGCGCTTGTGGCGTGAGAATATTTCCTCGCTAAAGCCACTGATGCTCGCACATACGACGCTTAAGTTCACCAACGCGTAAACTGCTTCAAATCTATAGTCTCGAGCTCGGAGATTGCATCGAGATGGACGGCGTAATAGTATTAGGGATATCGGCGAGATTTGAGTAGCCAAATAACAAGCGGGAGCGAGGAAAGAACGGAAGGTAATCGAGTTGCCCATGAATAGCTCCTTGACTCATCGACAAGGGCGTCTAGGATGTTTTGCAGAAAGGAAATTTCCGTGGACATGCTGTCACTCGGACCGATCAATTAATGGTCAAGTGGAGGAAGGGTGGCAGGGCCGCTAAGTATACCTATGAGAACCCGTATTTCTCCAAGTTTCGATGTATGAGTATGCGGGCAATACAGCCTCGACTCTCGTAAAGTCATGTAGCCAGAAAGAATCCGGCAAAGAATTTCTTATCGATATCAATCATTTTTTATTCGGGATGCATCTCTGATATCAGGTTAGCATCGCGACTCGATTCTGACGGTTTATCTGGAACTGGTAGAACCATGTGGCTAGTTAGCATCTCTTCCATCATCACCCTCATTCTGCACTATCTTGCTTCGATTGTCCCATGGCTCCCGCACCACACACCCGAGGATCATGGATACGCAGGGATTGCTGGTCACGGAAGTGGGAAGAAGTGCCGTGTGAAGGGAGCGCGCCTAATCTGCACCTCGTGTTGTTGTGGACGCTGTCTCGACCAACGAATCATGATGGCTTCCTTCGGCGATGGCCACCAGTGACCACCTATCGTTGCATGACCATTGTTGCGCGTGGTAGGAACGTTGACGAGGAGATGTCGCTAGACGCACAAATACAGGCAACAAATGATTTAACAAGTGACTGACCGTCAACGGGCATAGAAAAGGACCTGGAAAGAATGGTGGATGAGACTCTTATGGAACAACATGACGTTTATCTCGTAAGGTGGTATATACCACATGTCAAAGGCTATACTGATTCCTCGTGGTAATTCGACCATTGCTTTCGGCGCCTTGGTAGCATAGGGTATCACTCAACTTAAGACATGCGACGAACAAACGAACCTCGAGCCGCATTCTGAGAGGTATGAATACGAGAGATTATGGTGAAATGTTGAAAGTTTGACTCAGTCAAATAAAAGGATGTGTTTGCAAAGGAAAGGTGGCCTAATCTGTCGAAACTTGAAAGTTCAATGGAAATATGGTCCGCAAATCTAAGGGGAATAAATTGATGCGACCGTTCATAGGATTCTGTTCCAAGTACAAAGAAAATTCGATTGTGAAGCGTACAAGGTCGTGCTATCGTACATACTCTTCTACTTCGATTTCAACTAAAAATTGGTAGTGGATAATCTTTCAAATTCCTTCTCTCCCTCGTCTCGAACCTTCGTCATGTCCCTGGCCAAACGCCTCTGAAAATCCTCACTCCCTCGAATTCCCTTCCACGCCGTCTCCTCTAATGCGTCCCACCACTCTCCAGTGTATGGATGTCCCGGGGCTCCTGCATAACCCCACGGTTTGGCTGTATACGGCTGAACCCATGGATTCAGGACGGCAGCCATTGAGGGAATCACGGGCCCGGTGAAATGCACAATTACCGGATCTTCAAGGTCTGCGGCAGAAAACGCAGCATCCCTCTCCGGGGTGGAAATCTTGGCATACGTACCAAGTCCCTGTGCATTGTAGCGCAGGGGCAGGGCTGTCCAATCGTGCTCGAAGTGGAGGTTGAGGTAATCTTGGTCTTTGAATGTGGTTTCGGACATCAGCTGGGGCGTCTGGGGGAGTCGACATCGGATTTTTGCTAGGTCAAGCAGCAGGATACCAGCGTTAAAGTAGCCCTCCTTCTCAACGATGGCGCCGTGCCCATTGGGATAGCCGACGTCTAACACTGCTCCGAGCGACTTCCCCTCCAAATCGGTATTCCATAAGGGGAGGAGAGGGCCACGAACGAGCGTATCAGAGTCGAGGTATAGAGCTCGCTCGACGGGGAGCCGTTTCAGGAGATCAAGCTTTGCCCAAGTAGGACTCGTTTTGAAGGAGAGGTCATCCTCGCGTTGAGGAATAAAAATGTGGGTAATCCTTGACTCCTTCGGGATCGAGTGACTGATTCGCGACTTATCTTCCTCCGTCAGGCCACAGTCATAGATGTATACGGTGCATCGTCCAGCAACATTCTTGATGGCAGTTCGTATTGCAACTGACGCCGGCATGGCATATTCGGAATCAGCAACGATCGCCAAGTTTACACCATACCCTACAAATAATTACGTGTTAGCTGGAGTATCAAATTTTTCATGAAGAGCGACGTACCAAGAACATCTTTGAGAACTCTGTCATCACTCACACCATCCAGTAAAAAACCAATTCGCATTTCCACCACCTTGCGAATGATCATCTGATACTCCCCCGGCTTGGACAGGCGCTCATATTCGCCATCATGAAGTCGCAGAAAGCCATCGATGCCTTTCTTTGGATGTTCCACATTATCTTCGGCCTCCTTGCCCCACTCGTAATCATCGAAAACGATCACGGCCCCTTTCCTCGCCAACCGCCATGTCAGTTCTCCATCCAAAAAAGTATCGTCTGCCCGATGCGAGCCGTCGATATAGATCCAATCAAATCCCGGCTCCGCAGCAGCCACCTCCTCGCGTAGGAGCTGCATGAGCCCCGGGACACTGAACTGGTCCAGGATACGGAAATTTTTGCCCGTGAGGCGGAGGTTGTGAAGCACCTTCTCGTGTCGAGCTCGCCCATCGGCCGTTTGCATCAGATCAAAGTGGTCGATGGTAATGAGCTCTCCGCCGTCCTTGCATAGTTCTGTGAGGAGGAAGACGGCGGAACGGCCTTCCCAAGCACCAATTTCCAACACGCGTGGACGTAAGGACTGTATGTGGTGGAAGAGTATTCGCCATTCTGTAATGTGGCCTGAGAACCAGTCTTGGGTAGCGGTGAAGTGGTAGTCTGGTGTCATGGTGCAAATAATTCGAAAAAATTGCGTTCCGTATTATATAGATATTGTATCGCTTATCGATGACTCGTCTCATGGGGAACAGTTGGCGCCAATGAAGTTGATTAGGTTTTGCAGTCGCATGGTGCAGAAAAAGGGCTCGAAGTGCATCGGACTTTGTAAAGGAGTCAGGACAAGCGCCATCGCAAAGAACTCGATTCGATAACAAACACCATGAACTGAAAATTTTCGACGTATATAGACATAACAGAACACTAGATATTAACCCAAGCAATACTATTATTGCACATAAGCGACAGATCGACGAAAAAGAAATCAAGTACTCACTAGATCAGAACCACGAGGATGAACCGCTGCAAACTGTTCTTCCTTTCATTTCTCTTCGGCCCGTCCCCCCATCGTCCGGTGAACCAGTCGAATCTCTTCCCAAGATAATACCACTTCCCTTGTTTCAAAAGTCCAACGGTCTTTCCGGCCTCGCTCGACATCCTAATCAAAGTGCTCTCTAAAATTGCGATAACTCTCGCAGATCCTTGGACCAAATGACGCTCTCCCAGTTTTGCCGGCATCGACGCCTCATCGAATTGTTCCGCCCAGAGGCGCCTGTAAAGGTCGTGCAAGAAATTGACCAGAAACACGATGACTGCCAGCTTCAGTCCCATCCAGAAGGGAGCAAGCTGCCGGAACACTATACCGGAACTAGAGATGAAGGTGGCACAAAGCAGAAGCTCGGGCGAATTAGGAGCGTAGTCCCAAGAGACGAACTGGGGATACATCCCAATGAGACTACTATCTCCGAATCCCCATCCATAGAAGCGCCAATAAGAACGACGACCGTTGGACCACCACGGATGCATGACCGTAACGTCTGGTGCGGAATAGAAGCCCTCTCCCGAAAGGCTCGTCTCTTTCTTCCTGGCACAAAAATCTATATCTTCTCCTCCTCCTGTCTTTGGGAAGCGGAGGTCAAAGTGCACGCGGTCATTCACTCGACGAGAGATCAGATTGGCCGTCACACCCCATGGAAGGTCATCCTTAATCTTTTCAGCGATATTCCAGAAATAGGTAACACCAGAGAGGTGAACAGCTGACGTGAAAACTGAGTCCGGAGGAGGGAAGTGCACGTTTCCCACAAAGCCCGCAGCGTTGGGATGAGCACGGATGTGAGTCTCCGCATGAGAAATCAAATCAGGATTAGGCTCGATATCATCGTCTAGATATATGACCCAGTCGCCCGATGACTCGTCCATGCCACGGTTTCGAGACGCTGAGGCACCTAGATTACTATCATTTACCCTGATGCGCACATCTACTCGATGCCCATATTTCTTCTGTAACACGTCAATTGCAGAAGAGCGAGGATCGTCGATGATGATGATGAACATGGTACTAGCTGTCGGGGATGGCCGTAAAGCAAGGATACGCTCCAGAAGAGGGACATCAACACGAAAAGAGGGGACGACAACGTCGACAGCGAGCTTAGCTTGGACGTTGGGACTCCGGACTTGTAACCACTGTCTCGCAACGTCGACAGCCCTATCAAGTGTCTGGAACGACCAGCTTGGTGTAGACAGTTTTGCGTATCTAGCATCCCCGCTTCCGCCAAGGAAGTTTTGAAGTGTCACGTCCTCGAGCATCAGCGAGCATCCCCATCGGCGGTACAGCTGGAAAAGAAAGGGATCGCCGTCCTGGTTAACGAAGATTTCAGGAATGACTTCTCCGCTGAAGATATCCAGGTGGGTACGATGTACAACGGGAAAGGTCGGCATTCCAGGGAATGAAAGGTCTTTGAACGCGACACACCCGAAACCAAAGGGGGTACCACGTTCGCGCGAAATGGATATGAAGGAAGAATGGATCTTGGCCATCCAACCCTCATCCAAAATCTCAATATCATCTCCCATCAAAACGAAGTAGGAAACCGTAGGATCGCTGTACGCCGTTCTTGCGCAGTGACGCCAGAGACTGCAGACATGACCACGAGGTTGATGACATATAATGGTTGATACGTCGAGTCCGAAAGACCGGAGAATCACTTCTGCTTTGTTTCCTTTCACAAGGAAAGCGTCATCGTAGTCGATAGCAAGGATGATCTTGATACCAAAACATGTCTCCGTATCGGGGAGGAAAACGTCTCGCCAAGTCGTCCGCACCAATGAATCAGCAAAGCATCGAAGATTGTCGAGGAACTGAACCTCTGATTCCGTACCACGCGAAGTGATAGGGAGCAGGATGGCAAAAGTTACAGCAGTGCGCAGATTTACGACAGTGCTCGATCCAAGGCGATCGAGTACCTTGGCACTATCGACTCGCTGTAAGACGGTGTCGAGCTGACCCGCAATCCACACTCCCGTCCTCCTCATTCCCTCCTCTAGGGAAACGCGCGGCTTCCAGGGATGAAGGACCTTCAAAGCCGTGTCATTGTTGGAATTGCGCACAGCAACACCAAGAGGTCTCTCTGTCTGATACTCGAACAAGACATCATCTGGCATTACCTTGGCACAATCGAGCGCCAGATGCGCCAGAGCCTTGACCGTCACGGCATGGTCCGATCCAATATTGACGGGCTCGGTATGGTCCGACCTGAGGAGCGCCAAAATCCCCTCCACACAATCGTCGATGTAGAGGAAGCTCCGACGCTGACTCCCATCACCCCATATCTCGAAACGTGCCTTTGATCCTGGTTTGATAGCATGTTTGGCGACAAAGGCTTTTCGGAGGAGAGCTGCTGGGGCTTTCTCTCTGCCATTGAACCAAGCACCGCCGGGGCCAAAGATGTTATGGAAGCGCGCAATGCGGATGGACAGTTTATGGGAGAAGTAGGAAAGGATGAGCTCGGTGTTGAGCTTGTCGAACCCGTAGAGACCTTGAGGGTTAGGATACAACCCTTTCGACCATACGTCTCCTTCGCGGAGGGAGATATCGCCCTTCGAAGAGATGGTAGATGGATATACACAAGCGGAAGATGCAAAGAAGAAGCACTCGACGGCAGCATCGATAGAAGCGGAAAGGAGATGGAGGGTCATGAGATGATTATCCTTGTAGATGGCAAAATCGTTGGCATCATGAATTGCACCCATACCACCCATGTTGGCCGCAAAGTGAAGAACGGTCTTGCAGTCTCGGACGACTTTGGAGCACACCTCTGGGTCTCGCAAATCTCCGATGAGATAGTCGGTGCAGATATTCGTATGGTCGGGCAGCGGACCATGAATATCTACGACATGAACGACGTGGCCTTCTTGGAGAAGACGACGAGCGACAGCAGAGCCCTATGAACAACCTAGTTCAGCACCAGGGGAATAATAAATGGAAAGCCAAAAAGACGAACAATAAAACCAAAACCACCGGTAACAAGAATGGGGTCCTTCATTCTCGTCAGACGGCTAGCTGTGGATAGAGAAAATGTAGTCCTTTGTATGACCTTTATATCCAGGACATGCAGAGAGTTTTTTCTTCCCACCGCGTACAACAATGACGGTCCGATGACAGCATATCTAGGCGCCCATCATTGGCAGACTCGAGCCCGGGCTAGGAAAGACTGCTGCGGTCGGTTTCGAAGTCTCCGTTAGTCCAGAAAGGGCAGATAACAACACAAAGCTGTTGAGCATGCGTGTACATAGGCGCGCTCTCTTCACACGGACCTCCTCTGTGACAGTAATACACTCGGATCCATGGTTCTGGGTTCCTTTTCCAACTGTGAGAATGCGGTGGGTGAATCTCGGGACGCCAAGCAGGATCCTTGAGATCATCGAAGCGACTAAGCGCTACGAAGTACCGCAAAACTATGAGGTACTTGATCCCAGGTGGCAGATGTGTGATGTGGAACAGTTTTGACGAATTGGAATCTATTTCATAGAGTGGATCGACAATGGAGACGGAGGTAATGTTGGCTATGTGCTTGATTCTGGTTTGCATATGTCAGATAAATGATGTCGGGATACCGAGATGCTTAGCTTACCTGTTGAAGATTTGTACGGAATGAGAATCGCCTGGATATCACCGAGCGTCTACGACGCTCAGATGAGCATGAAACAGGTAGGGTGCTTATCGATATCCTTCTTTCTGGGGATATCTTTCGAGGCTGCAACGCAGAGCATCTTCCTGCGATTTGCTCGTGTTTACAGGAGACGTCTCATTGAACGTCAAAAGACTGTGTATGGCAACAAGGGAGAAAACTTGGCAACACTGGCACACCGTGAGCATGGTCTGTATTATCGTTCATTTTGAAGCAGTTAAAAGCAGCAGTGTGAGGTATGTACCTCGGAATCACGCAAATTTCACGGAGAATCTTGTAGGTCGAGGAGATTGAGTCCTGTGATTTGCCTGTGACACCGTAGGAAGAGGAGCCGGAAGTTACGGAGACGGAAAAAAGATGGTGCAGAAGAGCAAGGCTATTGCCAAACCAAATTTGCGCACCAAGACATTATTGTCGCCGCGTACGTGCCGCTGCCTGCCGGATATCGATCACAAGCAGACGACCGGCAAATCCCGGCTCCGCTGAGACAGCGCCCACCAAGATGTCGGCTCTACCTCTTCCCATCTATCCAGCTTCCACACTGTCTATACCTACAGGATTGGCTACGTGAAAGGAAACAGCGCTATGAAGCAGATTGAGGTTGCTGTTGCCAACTATGTCAGGTCAGACGCTGCAGAGGAGAACCAAGAACAGTTTGCTGGTCCAGTTTTGCTTATTATAGATGATGGCACGCTTACCTTGCTACGCGTACATATATTCTCGTCGTCACCTGTTAACTGCTTTGCATGCCATACCGTATCACGCTGTATCTCTTATGTAAACCTTCTCAGGACCTCTTCGCATCATCTTACAGGCTGTTCGTATCTGCTGCAGTCGTATTTCATCGAACTGTCATGGTAATTATCATATGAAACCCCTCCTATGGATTGGCGTCAGTAAATGGACAGCAGTATTTTATCTATGGAGGTATTATGCGACGGGTGTGCTGAGTGTACAGTAGCAATGCAAATATGAACGTACGAGCGGCAGACCGAATTTACGCAGGGAGATGGAAGTAATGCTCTCGTAACAAACCCCACCTAAATATGCGTTCGAAGGGAGATAATTTCGAGTTTGATAATATGCTCGCGATGCTGTAAATCAATCCTCCCATAAGTTGTAGATGGCGTGACGACTCTAAGCGTTCCTCTGTCCTAGAGGCCGTGCCGTCATTGTTTTCCTGAACAATCGAAAAAGTAATCAATACATCGGTATACATTGGAGTCCAGAAAGATATAGGAAAATACAGGTATCACGAAGAGCTTGGGATATCACGGTCTATATATACTTGAGCATTCCGATTTCGTGTTAGTTTCACATCGTGGCAGGCGCTCGTCGAAAGGTGTTGCGCGAAGGGTTCTTTTCTGTTGCGAGTTTATGAATTGCGTTCATTAGATCTCCCCGTCGAAGAGGTTCTGCGAGATCAATTAATGTGATACAGAGTAACCAGTCAAGTAGTATCTTACTAGTAATATGGTCGTCCTGGCAACGTTGTCAGAAGGAGTATGTATTATTAGAATCAAATACTCACCATTCCCGCTTGTAGACAACGCTCGCGGTCGCCGATCACTTCAAGGGACTTGTTAATACATCGGGAAAGTCAGACTGATCGGACGTACTGGCATGTGCAGTCAAAGCTATGATGGGTATTCGCGATAGCCCAGTAGCCAGTTCATAGGACCGAATGATTTCGGTCGCTTCTATACCGCCCATGAACGGCATCGAGACGTCCATCTACAGCCTATGAGCTAAGGTACCAAACGAACCATCAAAAAGACACCAACCAGAATAACATCAAATGGCTTGCTCTGAAGCACGCTGTTCTTGTACGACTCCACCGCTTGGTTTCCGTTTTCAGCAATGGCAACAGAGTGTCCATACTTTTCCAATATCTTCACCGCAAGCTTCTGGTTGACCATGTTATCCTCCGCAAGGAGAATATCAAACCGTAAATCAGTCGGTACTGTTACAGGATTGACCGTGTTCGATTCGAGGGCGGCTACCAAGGCCGATGAGAGGTCTTGAGTCGTGACAGGCGTCGTCAGCTGCGCCGTAATGCTGTTATCCAGGCACCACTTGACTATCGCACAAGGTATATAAGCACGTTAAGCAGTTGGCACCAAATAGCGTACGATTCAGTTTGGATATTGAGGGTGCAACAAGCACGATCGGTAGATATCTGAAATGATCAAGTTCCCTGATGCTCTCGGTCTAGAAGCACGTGAGCCAGAGCTCAATAAGATGTGAAAGACGCATACCACCGTCAAATGATCAACGACAATAGTATCGATGTGCTGACCTGGAGGCTCAGAACCAACTTCTGACACCGAATGCACGACATAAGGCTTCAATCCCAACTGTGACATCTGTTCTGCGACGCCGGTCTTGTCTCCCAAGGTATCCACATACAGTATCGTCCGGTTTGAAAACGGCGCCATTTTGGCCATGATGGTCTCCATTGAAACACGACTTATCCGTGAGCTGATCGTGAAGAAGAACTTGCTGCCTTTTGTGACCTCGCTCTCCACCCACATATTGCCCCTCATGAGCACGACTAGGCGCTTCGATATCGAAAGTCCGAGTCCAGTTCCTCCGTATTCCTAACATACATACCTAAGCCTCGAACGCAAGTAACGAAATGCATGAACGTACCCTAGTCGTGGACCCATCTGCTTGCGAGAATGTATCGAAGATTATGTTCTGCTTAGACTTGGGTATACCAATGCCCGTGTCGGCGACGCAGAACTCAAGCACGACATTTTGCTCGTCGGACGCCACCAGCCGCACGCTGACTGCGACAAGCCCTCTTCGTGAGATCTTCGGAGGCGTGAACTTGATCGCGTTGCCGACAAGATTTGTTATCACCTGCCGCAGCCGTAGGGAATCCCCGATAAGATGATCAGGGATATCAGGCGCAATATCGAATGTCAGGTCTAGGTTGTTTTGTGAGGCACGGGCGACTAAGGTTTTGAGCATACCGAATACGATGTGGCGAAGGGAGAAGGAGACGGCCTCCATTGTCATACGGCCCGCTTCAACTGTGGATTTCATGCATGAAGGAGATGAGTACATGAGAATAAGAGGCGCGCTTACTCTTTGAGATATCCAAGATATCGTCGATGATCAGTAATAATGATCGCGCGAGGCTGTGGACTAATAGAAGGCTCTCCCTCTGAGATCTGTTAAGATCGCTGTCCAATGTTAACTCCGTCATTCCGATGATACCGTTCATGGGCGTCCTGCATCAACTTCATTCAGTACAAAGAGTGAGAAAGACTTCGAGCGCCTCACCGGATCTCATGTGACATGTTCGCCAGAAACTCGCTTTTGCTTCTATTCGCCAGCTCGGCAGCTTCCCTTGCAGCAGTGTTCTTCTGGATACTATCTCTCAAGTTGAATACCATGCTGTTGATGTGCGACTTCAAAGAGTCCATCTCGCCGCTCGCCTCGACAGTTATGAATCGAGTGAAGTCACCGTCCATAGCAGCAGCCGAAATCTGAGCGAAGCCGCGTACTTGAGTGGTAAGATTACCGGCCATGGCGTTGACAGACAGTCTGAATCAAGCCAAGTAAGCAGACGAGAGGAACAAGAAACGAGGAACCTACGTGATCTCTTGCCAGATGCCCTGCACGTTACCCACATCAGCAGCACCACCTAGCTTTCCTTCCGTCCCGACCTCTCTAGCGACCTTCTTGACCTCTACGGCAAAGATGTTCAGCTGAACGATCATCCTATTGATCGTCTCAACGAGCTCCAACATCTCCCCAGAGACGGATAGCCCATCAATCTTCTTTGTCAGATCTCCATGCGCCACGGCGGACTAAAGAACACGAAAATTAGGGACGGCCAAAGTCGCGACAGAGAGACGTTACACACTGTGGCAATTGCAATTGCCCGCACTTGATTTGTCAGCTGTGAAACGAATGAGATAAAGGGAAAGAAAAGAGTGGCAGAGGCGGCGTACATTGCTGGCCATCACATTAACGTTGTCTGTCAAGGCCTTCCATATTCCGGCCACATTCTTGACCTGCGCTTGACCGCCCAATTTGCCTTCAGTACCCACCTCCCTCGCCACTCTTGTTACCTATCAAACCCGTTACAGTAGTACGTCAATAACCGGCCAAGGAACATACCTCATCGGCAAACACGCTCAATAAAGACGTCATTTGATTCACGGTATCTTTCAGCTCGAGGAACTCCCCCTTCACATCAATACGCACGCGCTTGGATAGATCGCCATTCGCCACGGCCTTGGTAACTTCAGCGATTGACCGTACTTGGTTCGTAAGATTCATCGCCATCAGATTCACATTATCCGTCAAGGCCTGTGATAAAAATGAGATGCTCATCTGATTAACATAGGCACTATCGCGTACCTTCCAGGTTCCAAACACACCAGGGACAATAGCTTGTCCACCCAGCTCACCCTCCGTGCCAACCTCCAGACTGACTCGCGTAACTTCACTCGCGAAGACGCTCAACTGCTCCACCATCTTATTCACCGTGATTTTCAGGTCAAGCATCTCACCCTGAGCGTTGACGTCGACAAGCTGCGTCAAGTTCCCCATCGCGACGGCCTTGGTGACCTTTGATATAGAGCGAACTTGGTCGGTCAGGTTGGTGGCCATCTTGTTCACGTTTCTTGTCAAGTCCGCCCAGGTGCCCTTGACGCCCTCCACTGTCGCTTGACCGCCAAGGATACCCTGTGTACCGACCTCCAATGCGACACGTGTGACTTCACCGGCAAAAGCGTTCAGGTCGTCGACCATGGAGTTGAAGGTGGTTTTCAGCTGCTGCATCTCGCCCTCAACCTCGATCTCTACTTTCCTCGTCAAGTCCCCCTGAGCTACGGCAGTCGTCACAGACGCGATCGAACGAACTTGATCCGTCAGGGACAGACACATGCGGTTCACGTTCCTAACCAGTTCGAACCACACGCCTTCGACGTCCGGGACGTCAGCCTGTCCGCCGAGCTTCCCTTGACTGCCAACTTCCAGAGTAACTCTGGTGACTTCGGCAGCTAATGCTCTGAGTCGTACCACCATCCCATTGACGGTGTTCTTGAGGTCAAGAATCTCGCCTCGGGCGTCGACCTCGATTTGCTTCGAGAGATCTCCGACGGCGACAGCTTTAGTTACCGCAGCGATCGACCGCACTTGACTGGTAAGATTACCGGCAAGAATGTTGACGACATCTGTTAGCTCTTGCCACGTCCCTTCGACTCCAGGGACAAACGCTTGACCTCCGAGTTTCCTGGACACAGTGAGTGATAAATCACGTAGCGAAGGTGAATACACACCCTTCAGTTCCGACTTCCTGTGATACGCGTGTAACCTCTTTTGCGAACTGACCGAGCCTTTCCACCTAGTAAACATTAGAGAAGGACGGAGGATGACGAGTTATTAAACATATACCATGGTATTGATGGCATCCTTCAATTTGATCATGACCTCACCTCGAACGTCAACGGTTATCTTTTGGCTGAGATCACCATTTGCGACGGCATTACAGACACGAGCGACATCCTGAACCTGGTCCTTGAGGAGCTTGAGTTCCTCCACTGCACTCATCCCGCTCACCCTAGCTGCGGTATCGAGCGGCCCGCCAGCTGCTACGACAGATGGTGAACCGGGTGGTATATGTATGGATGATGAGGATATCCTGTATATCGTCCCGGAATCGGTGGTCCAAACACCACATCTCGGACATTGCATGGTATCCGCGACGGGAACTTGAACGAGAGGGGTCGACAGCGTTGGCGTATCGTTAACGGGGGAGAGGCCCTGGGATGTGGGAAGGTCGATGGGAGAGAGACCTGATGGGCGGTGCTTCGAGATCGGTTCGACATCGGACTCTTCAGTCACGGGCAACGTCTGCTTCTCTCGGGCATAAACGCCGCTGGCTTTGAGTGCATGCTCGGCAGCGTACATGCGTTTGGAAAATTCCTCCAAAGAACGGAGAACGGAGCTAGTTTCCCAGTTGGTGGGACCATCGTACTTGGGAAATGGAGCACTCGATGGGCCAAGAGCGTAAATGGAGAGTAAGGCGACGAGATGCTGTCGAAACGGATCGGTATCCGCCATCTTTGAATACTAGAGATGTTGTACAATATTATCGGACAGATACGGGAGGCAGTAGTTAAGTGTAGTAGGGAGCGAAGAAGGATGCCTGCATTGGCCAATTGCAAGCGACTGTCCTGTATTCAGAGCGCGCGTCAGGGTGATGGAAGACTGAGTTTGAAATCGATATGGGGAGCCGACATTGCCGAGGCCATGCACCAGTGATAGACGGCACGAGGCTCCGAATGGTCTCTCCACGGGACGACCCTGATGTGCGCATAACTCCACCGGGAAATGGCCTCTCCATTAGCGAAGCTTGGGGAAGTTCGGTGAAAGGAGGATCATACATGCTTTCAATGCCAAATACCTATACTGGTCGAACTGCTAGTTGTGCCGTAGTAATGGGCGAGGAATGACCTGCCGAGGCGAACTAGTAAGACGTGTTTCAGTCGGCCTCTGCGAACCCTTCGAGGGAGGCAGGCACGGTCATGCAAAAGCATTATCAATGTATGAGCTGGTCAAAGTAAGGCCTGGTACGGTTTGAATAAGTGAGAACAAAAAGTAGAATAAAAGTACGCGCGTCTTATGACCGCTACCTTGAAAACCATGACAATTGTGATGTCTCAACAAAGCTTACGAATGAGTGAGACAGGGGAGCGGATGTATACACTCACAGTTTCTGAAGCGGGAAACGTGCCTCGCTGAGAGAACGCTTTCTACTTAAAATCACGATGCAAACTAAGTTCCTTGACAGTAAATATAAGTATATATTTGGCTCGAACAACAGCGATGTGAGACGCACCGGCCTGGGCAAGACGAATGCCGAGGTTTGTTAAGAACTGCCATACAATGTTGAATGTTTGATATTCCAACGCTTTCAGAGCAAAATAGCTAGCCAAGCGACATTTCGAGCAGTTTATACATATGAAGTTGCAGGTATTACCCTCCGTGGAAAACCCATTGAAAACACAAATGACTGAGAAGAGCAGAATCATACCATACAAACATAAACTTTGAGGGAATCCCATGGCTCAAGGACGTCGAATTCCTGTAGAACAGCTTATTATCCCCTTGGGCCACGTTTCAGACAGTAAATTTGATGCACTGCTGATAGTCAGAGCTACGGTCATTGTAGGCTTGAAAGTCGATGCCAACGAATTACGGAGCGCCACTCAAGCTCGCCGCAGTGAAAGGTGGCACGGTTCACGTGTATGTGATGTGACAGTCACAAAGTTTCCTCTTCGAGAACTTACTCGGCCATCGGCCAACAACTTCCAACTTGCTTTCCAACCTTGAGCCGTCTGCATCAGTTATCGCGGAGCTCATGATTTATATACTCTTCCCTGAAGTTCTTTAACTTGGGCAGCGGGATTATGCTTCCTGGTCGCCATTTACAAAGCTAGCTTGCTGCTTGAAAGACGGACGCATTGTCGTCTTTCTGCGACTGGCTTTCCACTTTCTAAATAGTTATGTTCAGTGTGTGATGTAACATATGTGCTCTGTGCGCTCAAAACGTAGCGTAAGTGTTCCGAGAGTTCGGGTTGACATAAATCGCGCTAACTGGAGAGATCCTGCCGCAGACAGTTACATCGACGGTCAAATGTCCTTGATTTCTATGTCATGCCTTCCGGGCTAGTGATGAGAAAAGCCCTCGCGCTGCGCAGGGCGTTGATATCATCACGGTCGCTTCTAACACCGGAGCACCCGGCAAACTCGATCCTCCGAAATCCGATAGCATTAGCCATGCTTTATTTAACCTCTTCCTTATCGGAGAGATCATCGTATAGGCGACTTCTTGTCGTTACTATGCTGGTCTCTGTATGCCTAAACAGAACATCCTAATCGTTCTACGGAATGACCGTTGCCCTTAGACTCAATCGGGACTCGACACCTGCCATGAAAAAAGGGAACTTGTAGCGAGTCCGGGATAAGGGATGTAAGCAACGCCAATCAGGTAAGGATTTTTCCACCCACCTTCAGATGGCACTCAGTCAATGAATTCATTTTTATTGTTTTTAGCTGACATCGTCCATGCATCTTTCTCTACGGTAATCCTAGGGTATTTCTGGCGAATACGCACTGCCCAGTAATTTGATACCGCTGGGGATATCATCTCGTGGGACCAGTCTGCTGTATTTTCAGGCTACTTAAGTATGCACCTTCGGTTGATGGCTCATCTCCATCGGAGCCTCAGATCGCCTCAGAGTTTCGGAGCTGCGAATAAACACGATAAAAAGATGATCGGGTCGCAGCTTTAGCTCATGCTTGTCATTTAACTCGTCATCATCCGTTTTCTCTAGTGTATATACTATCAATTGGAGACCACACAAATAGCGCTATTCGTGTTGCTAGCAAGTACCTGGAGCCTCTGATTTGCGTAGTCAATGTCCAGGCGTACGTCATTGAGCCTACCGTCCGCTGACAAATTTTCCATTGAGGAAGGGTGGACCAAGCCTACGACGTTGATCGCAACCCAGACGATCACTCCGATTGCGAACTTTCGAGTGGGTTGACCGTGGTGGATGCCCTAATATTCGACCCAGTCTCGGTGGCAACCGTATTCATTGTCCGTAAAAAAATTCTCCTGGTTACCAACTGGATTCTTGCAACGCAAAAACTACGGTTTCTCTCATCTCGCCGTCGCTCATCTTTGAATGTCCGAATGCAACAGTACAGAGGTGACCAAGGGAATCGGGAGAAGCATCGTAATCATGCATAGGTCCATAACAGATAGATAGGCAGTTTGGTTCCTCGGCAACTATCGCTCTCGTTGACCAATTTCTCAATGTCATTGAGCGAGACTTCGTTAACGCTTACACATGTATATAATCACTGGTGAATGATATGAATTTCGGAAAAAACATAAAAACAGAGTTGGAAAAAAGTGAAGGGATTGGGTCACACGAACTTACATGTCAAATTATTTTACTAGCTCTGCGGAATCATCTTCCAGAAATTACTTGTTGTGCTATAGGCAAAACGAACTGAAACCACTCTGGAGTCGCGAGAAAATAGTCCAAATAGGGAAATGATGGCCAAATTTAGCGCACGGAAACCGGCGCGAAGTACCCGATCCCGCTTTTCGCAGATCCATGACGTGCATCTGCGGAAGCATCGCGGTCAGCGAACGCGTGCAGGTAGATTCTCGGGCGCGGGATGCCAAGGCCACTTGGTATCGGTCTCTCAGCAGTGTCCTTCACCCAGATCCCACCAACAATTGGTGCCCGTTTCTTGAAGGCCAATCTCTCTGTCCTGGCCGAGCCTTTTGTAGGTCGACGCTGTCCTAGCTGAAGCTGGCCGATCTTTTTCTGTGTCCTACGGTGGCGGGAATGCGTTTGCACGCCATCTAGTTGATGCCACAAGAATTATTTTCGCTGTGAATGTTCGGTAGACTTAGGCGCCGGTCCCCAAACATCTCTCGGTCCGTAGGCCAGACTGTCGGAGAATTTGTCTTGACCTTATAAGGTAAATCGGCATGTAATGCCGACATCAAATATAAGATTGGCATTGCAAGGGTCTAATAAGGTCACCTGATTCGGCGCTATACGGCCCCAGGGTTCATCTTGAATCTTGATGATGTCATCTACGGAAACCATTCTACGCGAAAGCCGGGAATGACGTCAGTGGCAACTACGAAGGATTTGCAAAGGATTAGCGCAACGCAGAAAGTTTAATAGGTAGCTTGTGAATGTAAGAGACTCCGTTGTAAGAATACAATCATTTTTCACAAGTAAAAGTGCACGTTATTGTAAGGATATTGATTCCGATGGATCATGGGTTCAACCATATCAGATTTTGATTAGACTGTCTACTTTTGCAACAGCTGAACCTCTGAATGTAATTGGTAGATAATGAAAGTGCATGTGCTCTTTCTGCTTCTATGACTGTGGTTCCTAGATTGCATGTGTCCTGCAGAATGTCCCATCTCTCGCCCCAATGCATGCATTCTGGGATATTTCTTGTGTAGTACTGAGAATCCGTGTAGTCCTTGTGGAGGATCATAGCAGACATGCGGTCCTTGAAACATATCTTCTAGGCACATCCTTATTTAGGGGATCTCTGCAAAGATACTTCGCTCAGCCACCATTCCGAATTTTGCAACATCATCTATAAAAGATACTGCGTACACCTGTGCTTCATCTCCACCGCACATCAATTTCTCCATGGCTACCACTAATACAGGACAGCGAGCATGTCGCTTCTGCTCCAAGATGTTTGCAAAACGTGGAGTCAAGAATCATGAAAGGACCTGCCACGAGTTCTTGCGTCGCCAACAACAAGATGCTGAATTCGAGGCTCAGCTCCTTCGTATTTTAGGTAAGCATCTATGAATTATCAGAGAATACTCACTCACTTTTGTATCTTGAATAGAGGTGGAAGTTCCATTACAAGCCCACAATTCTCGTACTGTTTTATCCCATCTCTTCTTTACTGATCTGTGCTAATGTCATGCTGGTTTAGATTCTGAGACGAATGATGAAGGAGACGATGGGATTTTCCTGCATGCACCTGATATGCACCATGCGTAAATACTGTCTTGAATGTTCTGAGAAAGAGAACCTGATCTTTGGTGTAGCACTGGATACGCAGTTACACAGTGATGATGAAGCACCTGTCCCTGACTCATCCGACAGCTTAGAGGAGGAATCCCTTCGACTGATTGATGACATCAAAACTGTCTATCACCCATACAGTGGCTTGTTGCCCCGAATCGAGTCCCTCGAAGAGTATAATCTTGGAGTCGCTGAAAGCGATGGTGAAGGTGTTGTCGCTTCAGCGATAGATCCTCAGCCTTGGCGTCCCTTCCGTTCTCTCCTGGAGTTTGAGCTTTGTGAATTCGTTCTGGATGCTTCTTTGACCAACGAGCTCACGGCAACTTTACTGGATATCTTGGAACGGTGTTCAACAGAGAAGAATCCGACCAGCGACCAGTCTCTAGCTCACCTTCGATACCCAAAAGATATCAGCAAACTTTGGGACCAGGTGTCAATTCATCGAACACCAGTAAGTTCATCTTGATGTTGCAATGAATGCTGCTCATGAATTGTAACAGTTCAACAAATCAACATTCACCGTCAATCTTAAAGGAAAACAGCACCATTATGATGTCTATCACCGCTCTCTGTGGCAATGGGCATTGGACTTGATCCAAGATCCAATTCTCGCTCCGCATTTTACCTGGGATGCTGTTAGGCTTTCTAAGTGGAATGGTAAGGAGTTTGTGAGGTTTCGGCATGAGCCCTGGACAGCTGATCAGTTTTGGAATTTACAAGTATGTGTTCAATACTGATGCTCACTCTCGTGTCTTACGGATTGCAATAGGACACTTTACCAGCTAGCGGAAAACCCCTGGCTTACATTCTGTATGCCGATAAGACAAGACTCTCATCCTTTGGGACTGCTCAAGGATATCCCGTGGTTGTAAGGTGTGCCAATCTTCCAGTGGATATTCGAAACGGAAACGGTGTTGGAGGTGGTCGGGTTGTTGGATGGTTACCTATAGTGAGTTTATTTGCTGTTTAAGTTGGTTATCATTTATTCTCTATGACGTTGAGGTACCTGAGCTCCCGGAACACAAGAGAAAACCGTACTTCGCTGATTTCAAGCGAGAGGTTTGGCATGCAGCATTGAATCGCATTCTTCAACCTGTGTATCAAGCGAGCAAGCTTGGAGAATGGGTGCAAGTACCAGGGAGATCTGAACCGATTCATGTCTTCCCCATGCTGCTAATGCTCTCTGCAGATTATGAAGAACAGTGAGTAGTCTTTCCTGCATCAATGTGAAGTGTACATACTGAGATATTTACATTATCAGATCGATCATGGCGCTGATCCGTGGAAGTGGAGGGAAGAAACCGTGCACCATTTGCCTTGTCCCAGATGATGAGCAATATAAACTCAATGTTGAGTATGAACGCCGTAGCAGAGGTCAGGTCAGGGCAGTGCTACAGTCTGTTGCTGCGATGAGAACGAAAGGGGAGCAGAACCAACTTTTAAGCGAGCTCGGTCTCCGCGGTATTGAGGTGTGTAGGAATACAATAATTCTGAACCTTCTCCTGTAGTTAATTACAGACAGAACGTCTTTTTCAATTGGGAACGAGCAGATCCGTACCTTGCTCTATCATTTGATCGGTTGCATGCTTTCCATGATGGTTTGTTTGGGAAGCACTTCAGGGGGGAAGTTGTCTTACATATAGACCACTTGGATCGACAGGATCGTGAGCAGGCAGACAACCAGTAAGCATTTATTCTAGTACCTTTTATATTATTGATCACTGGGTGTAAACAAGAATTCGTTCATTCCCTCGGTGGAGAAATCTTTACCATTTTCAGGGCGGGTTTATGACCATCACATTTACTGATGGCGCCAAATACGAGGACCTGTCTAAGGTGAGTGGTTTTGGATTTGTTGACATTCATACCTGATATGATTATTCCATTAGCAAATCTTATTCGTCGTCCACAACATTCTCACTAAACAGCGAGATAAATATGGTTATCTGCTCTTGAAATGCATACGCAGTTACCTGGAACTCGACATGTACTCCGATCTCCATGTGCACACCACCGAGACTCTACAGGCCATTGAAGCACATGCACAGCAATTCGGCAAACTTGTACAGGTGAGTGAGCCGCTTGCAATGTTTATTCTATGCCTGAAGTCAGAGTCATTCCAGGAATATGAAAAGGTTACGCAGCAAATTGACCCAAATGCAAAGTCGTGGAATTTCCCGAAAATTCACTCACTGAAACATATGGCGAGGGATATTATGGAGAAAGGCGCTACACGCAATTATAACACAAAGCCAAATGAAAAGATGCACGGTTCGCTGAAAGACTCGTACCAGCTGCGTACAAATTTCAAAGATGTGGCAGAGCAGGTATGTCAAACTCATTTTGGCAACTGCTAGCTTATATTGGTGATGGATAGATTCTGCGTGTAGACCAATGGTTTAATGCTGCCTCCTTCATTCGGCAGCAAATTGACCTTCATGATGAACAGCTTCAGTTCAATGAAGACGACGAGATCAACGACGACAAGGAAAACAGCAACGAGGATAAAGGTGGCGATGAAGATGGCAGCAACGAGGATCATGGTGATGGGGATAATGACAACGAAGATAACAGCGACTCCACTGCCCAGGAAACAGAAGTCCGTGTTGATTATTCCACAAAGGCATCTCTGCATGGAGGTCATGGTAAGGCCGGAGGCTCGTGGAAGTTGGAGGATTTGGAATCACAGAAAAAAGACGATCCCGCATTCACAGATCTCTGCCAAAGGCTATCAACGTACATGATTAAAGTCTTTGAAGACCATCCAGAGGAGATCCCCATGCAGAACAATGAGAAGGTTGTATTCACTGGGTTTCAACCATATGATAAAGTGAGTTCATTATATCTTTCGAGAAGCTCGTTAATGACGGGACATACAGGCTCAATTGTATGGCTTACTGAAGACATATTACCAAAGCACCATTGACTGGAAGGCAACAGCCGATTACCTTCGATGCAGTCCAAACTTCTATAATCACCCCCGATACGACTGTGTCCTAATTAACGCGGTAGAAGGCTTGTATTTTGCCCAGCTCGTTCTCCTGTTCGAGTGCAAGATAGAGGATAAAGCCTTTCCGATTGCACTAGTGCATCCGTTCAGCGAGCCTGTTAGTCAAGGAGGAGGTCAAGGCACCTTGGATGCAGATCTTGGATTTTACAGGGTTCGGGCGGCAAAAAGACGCTCATCAGTCTTCATTTCCACTTACTCAATTGTTCGAGGTGCATTACTGGTGGAGGATTTTGGTTACAAGACCAACGACGGCCCCGACGCCATGAAGGAGTATTTGGTTGTTGATGTTATTGATGCAGACATGTTTCTTCGCATGAAAACACTGTCATACATTGGTCAACGGGGTCAACGACGGCGACAGTAGATACACAAATAATAAACATGCTGTCAATCACAAGAAATATTCATCCTAGAAAGATGAATGAGAACTGCTTTAGAAGTGGGGAAAGAGCACGAACTTACCAAAACACCTACTCATACTGTGCAAGATCAAAAACTATACCAGGCCTATCTGTATGCATCTGTTCATGGACTTCCGGAGTGAACGAGGTTTGAGGATGATGCGCAAGATGGCGTGGAATAACAGGTGCACGCCCAAAAAAGCAAAAGAATGATTCAACATAAAACTTCGCCATTTCTCTCTCCAACATCAGAAATTCTTCCTCCGTATATCCATTTCTCTTGTCCATCAGCGGCTGAGGACAGTCTCTCCAACTTCTCATGGCGTTCATCAATGCAAAGACGTACGGAGCTCGCTGTTGCCAAGAAGGATGACCCAGTCCATGGTTTGCGCTGCCAATGTCTACAGAGACGAAAGGCATTGTTTCGCCATATGGGATGGAACGTAACAGCAGATGTTGATTCCCTCCATTTTGGGCTGCTCGGGCGTCTAAGGCCACCATCTCAAATCGGAAATTGAGCTCAGCCAGCTCCCACAGGACTTCCTGACGATCATTATCGCTCAATGTTGAATAATCCTCCCCATTCCAGAACACTGGTCCCGACAAGTTGAAATCAGTGCTGATCTTCATCTCCCCATTGCAACCCGCTAAGAAATCCACCGCTTGATCTTGACGTTTCCGAGACTTTGTCGGCAAGTTTGACGGGTGTTCGTGACGCTTCTTTGTCAGCCAGTCAATGTTTAGAACAGTGCGCCATGCTTGGTGGGGTAGGGGTTGAGCCGAATATGCAGTACATGAGACACGAGCCAGCAGTGAAGGCCGTAGACAAAGCCATGCCTGCATGATGGCGTGCATTTTTGTGTCGCTCTGAGTATTTACAAAGATGTCGGGGCGGGGGAAAATGTAGCCATTGGCCTCTCCGATCCTTGCCTCTGGATGACAACGTGATTTGTCGGCGCTGGTTGTCTCAACAGCAGTTCTCCAGACCGGAACAGGGACAGGAAGTAGAGCATGTGCAGGCACCGTCAATGACGCTGCTCCTGAGTTACCATGTTGTTTTTCTTGCCGAGGGGCTGCAGTATCTGTAAAAGAGGATAAGTGTCCATACTACAAACCGAAGAGGTGTACATACAGGGCTGATAACGACGAGACGTCGATGATTCCGGCAAGGGTGGATTTTCACGAGCTTCTTCTGGAAGCAGAGAGAAAGGATCAGGAAGCTTCAGGTGGCTTCTGGTAAAGGCTTGAATTGCATGGTACTTTGCTACCTGTGTTGCTGAACCAGTGAAAACACTCCGAAGCTTCAAACGCGGGGCATCGAAGTTCAGATGGTAACGAGGATCAATAGGGTGATCTAAGGAGTCGATGCGGGTGAAAGGCAGTTGCTCTAACTTCTTCAACACCCAAACTGGCACTCGTGCCTTGAAGAATTCTTGGACAACAATTGCGTCAGAGGTGAAGACACCAATGAGGTCGGATTCAGCGCCAGTCTCCACAGACGTGTTAGAATCACTCTGCATACGAGGACGGAAGATGGTGATATATTCGATGAGGGCGCGTAGTTCAATTGCCATGCGCTGGGTCTCCGCTACAGTAAGGCATAACTGATCGAAAACGAAGGGGAGAGATTCGATGGAGTTCAGCAACATGGAGAGCGCAATACGATTATCCCGAATGAGGGACGAAGAGGCCCCCCATTCTTGTGTCTCTGACATATTAATGACCCTTTGGCATGCAGCCTGTAAACGGGAAAATGAAGGACCCGATAGAATCCCAAGGCCACTGACTAAGGAAGTACTATCGAGCGTACTGAAGTCTCGACGTGAAGGAGTGTCGTATAGGGGGTAAAATGGATCACTTTTACTGATGGGGCGTTTACGAATGCATGCTAGCCAACAGTGTGACCTGAGATAGAATTGGGGCCAGGAGAGCGGGTCATCATCACCGTAGCGGAAATCCGCTCGCATGAACATCTCCCTGTTACGACCTAGGGGGGGCTGGTACAACTCCGTGGCATTTGGAGTGAGTATGAACCACTCTGGTGATAGGACGGCTCCGCGCTTTCCGTCTAGAGGACCAACAGCTGAAAAGTGAGATAATTGATTAGATATTCTTCCCTGAAACATTTAGAACATACGAAGGTCTGGCTGCTTCTTGTGCAGAATAAGATTAGGATTCTTTTGAAGGGTTTCGTATGAAAATTGGTTCTCCATGATGCTTGAGATAGATCTAGGCAGTGAAATTGAGTGAATGAAAGATTACTGAACAGGGCAGTGACACCCAGGTACATACTTGTAGGGCGTGAGTCAAATTTACTGGTCGGGTAGGTGTGTCCAGGGATAGCCTCGTCTAAACCATCCAGGAGCCGACGTTTCATCTATGCTCTAAACTTGAGGGAGGGAAGAGCACCGACATAAGTCGTCTAAGTGCCTGGGCAGTGACGTTTCGTCTAACTGCAGATCGTAAATCGCGTCCTTGATGATATAGAAAGAGAGCAGGCGTGGAGGAAGGCGTCAGAGGGAGAACTCAGCAGCAACAAAGTGGAACGACTTGAAGGAGGGAACCGGCGCGACGCGATCTATATCAAGCACGTGGATATCAACAATTATGTAACACTTGGTTCTGTGGTCCGGTTCTGCTACCACCTACCATGGGTTAGACGCTTCGTCGCCCATTTTGACTGTATAGACGATATCGTCTACAGTTCCGTACAATGGCATTGTGTAGATGTTCTATCCACAGGTCATTTCCGTCTTTGCCTGTCTAGACGATATCGTCGACAGCCTTTTGAATCTTGCTCATCAGGGATAGATTCGTGCAGGCAGAGGTAAGGCTTCCTTATGTGTCAAAGCTACCACAGTCTACTAACGAATTATTGACAGTCTAGAGTGTACTCAAAGATGTGGCAGACGGGTGCGAGGTACGTGTACTAATATCTTACGATGCCTCACTTTTCTTAGCATTCTCCCAGACCACACAACGATCGCCTCCTCTTCAGAGATACGACTGCTTCCTCCCCCCCTACTTAACTGCTTGCACAGCGCACGCGGTAGTACGCGACATGACCCAACATGACCCAACATGGCTCACCCCAGAACTTTACCTCCGTCGTCCCCCTGCGGACTACCCGGAATATCGTCTTGATCGCTTGCTAAAGCGCAAGGCAGAGCAGGGGGTCAAGATCTATGTCATCGTATACAAAGAAGTCATGCAGACGATGGCTATGGGCTCTTGGCACACCAAACATACGCTCGATGATCTTCACCCCAATATCAACTGCCTGCGCCACCCAGATCACATCGGTTCCAAGGATAGCGTCCAGTTCTGGTCCCACCACGAAAAAGTTGTTGTGGTCGACAACCATTTTGCGTGTATCGGGGGTCTTGATTTATGTTTCGGGCGGTGGGACACGCATAATCACCCTCTCGCAGATGTGCACCCGACAGATTTTAGTCGGACCCTGTTCCCCGGCCAGGATTACAATAATGCGCGGATCATGGACTTCAAAGATGTGGGGTGGTACGCAAGTAACACACTTTCGATCTTGGAGGGCGCGAGGATGCCTTGGCATGATGTAGGTTCTCCATCTCATCGTAATGTGCAGAGTGTTTGATGAGTTTGTTATAGGTACATATGTCCTTGACTGGACCCATGGTGTTGGATATCGTTCAGCACTTCGTCAAGAGGTGGAATGAAATCAGAGGTAACGATTTCCCCACTGATTGCTGAAAAGGTTTGCTAACAAATTCTTGACTAGCTAGTTCCACCTGCTCTGTCCGTTACTGAGTCCAGATCCGTGCGGGAAGCCAGAGACGGTGTGCGGAGGGAGATGGACGTGTGAGAGACAGACGAAAGCAAGATGCTTTGACTGTTTCTCAAGCATGGTGTTTAGTGTGACGGCGGGCATGTATAAGGTAAGCCTTCCTTATCTCAATCCTCCAGCAGTTCACTAACAATAGTCTAGTATTGCACTCAACACTACCACACCCACCGTTGACACTGAAGTTCGATGTGCTCGCAGGAAGCTGGAATGGTATGCGGAGGGAGATAGCCAGACAAGAATAAACGCTGGTGGTAAGCAGACTCGACTGAGATCCTCATTACACCACTAACAACTTTTGCAGGTCAACGATGTTAATTCAACACTTGTCTCCTCGCCAACTTGACTCGCCGACTATGCTTGACCTCGGGTCGATGGACTCGATCTATCACGCATCAGGTAAGTGTTTCAATAATTTCTATTGAATCAAACTAACGACTTTACTACAGAGGACGGCGCACATGGAGAGGAGAGAGTGCGGAGAGAAGGAACACTACTACGTCCATGACTCGCACGCCATTCCTCAGTAAGTTAGCGCATATGTATGGTATCTAGCTAACAAGTCTTTAGATGGGTTTCAACTCCTCACACAACTGTCTCTTTTTCCAGGCTTGTCAATCATCGCAGCGGAATTGGCTTGTCCGTGATGGTCGTTGCAGACAGGGCAGTATATACCTGGGCGACGACATGTTCATGGACTCGATGGGATACAAGCCAGGATCAATGTCCACCTACCCTGTCCAACATCAGCTGCAAAAGCTCTGAACTAGTGACTCTGCTACCACAACTTCGCTCACCTCTTTGTTAGTCGGATATCTCTCAAGGAACGAGTCTCGGAATCAAGAAGCTGACGACGTGTCGTTCGAACACAATGCATCTCAACGCGACGATGTGTCGAACAGGCCTGCCATCTCCCAGCACAACGACAGCACAAACACCGTGCAGGCGAGCGCTTAGAATACGACACACCCAGACGACCTGACCCTTCCTGGTTCGCGAAGTAAGTGAGGCGATGTCGAGACTATCAAAGGCACTAGGTGAGTTCTCTCATACGCTGTGTGATGCCTACATCCTCATCTTCCTCAGACAGCACCGCCGGCGACGCATCACCCACCTTTCGCGTGAGTCCCCAAAGCAAGCATCAAGCCTCTGTGGAACGGAATTCACAATGAAGAGCATGGTGGATCCGCTTTCTCCCCACCCGCATGCAGAGGGCTCACCTTTCCCACAGATCTCTCCTTCGACCAATGCGGCTTCAAAATCTTGATCTTATGTCGTCGAGCATGACGAGAGGCCACAGGGTGGAATGACACATACCATTATGAAGTGGTACAAGGAACTGGGCCCGCTTGCCAGGGTATAGAGAACATGCCTGCGCTGGATTTGACTCCAAGATTTCGTGAGTGCGATATTCAAAAATCCATTGTTTCGTCACTCACTGTTCCTGTCTCAGAAAAGTCAAACGAGCTCAGCGTGCAGTTCTCTCAACCTCACTCCCTTTTCAGATTTTTCCACCCCACATCATCTAACGTACCAGTAAAGCGATGTCTCTTTGTTTGGTGTCGCTGGCCTCGAGCTATCCGTGCCAAGTTTCATCCATACTGCACATACACACCCTGCCCAATGGCGATCCTTAGCCTGTGGAAATTCAACTGCTTATTCCTTGCGGTAACAGCGAGAATCAACCTCGCAAACCTACAAGGACGTTGGTCCATTATCGTCCTTGCCACGTAGGGTGAAGGGAACAACATCGCGGTACGAGGAACTGGGTCTCTTGCCAGGGTATGGAGAACGTACCGTGAAGAATGCCCCGCGAAGCTCTTGGGAGGATAGAGGGGATGGACCAAGTAGATGCTTTGCTCGTTTTCATGAGTGCATTATTCAACAATCATTATTTCTTTACTGATCTTTGTACATAGGCCGTTAACGTTCATCATTCAAACATTCAGATGCCGCAAAGCCGACTACGGTTCAGGCCACAGCAACATTTCTGCTCCAGCCCAGCACACAATGGTTCTCTCGCCCCCTCAACCTCACTCGATTCTCTCGGATTTTCGCCCCGCATTATCTGATACGCTGGTTAACGCACCAGCTTCTCGTTCAGTCTCACTATGGCCCTGTTCGCGGTCCTGACAAAACGGAGGATCCCACCACCAGGTACGTGTCAGGTCCTGTTTGTCATATACTTGGCATCTGACTTGGGTTCCCAGTTCCCGATGGACTACCGCAATGCGATTAAGTGGTACCAATACGACCCAATGAAATGGTTCATTTGGTCGATGCAGAACATTGGACTCGCTAGTCATGTCAAGGTCTTCCTTGAGAACGAAGTTTGTCAGGGCCAGCTCACGATGCAGCTCAAGCGTCTTCGGGAGACGCAAGAGTCGCTTGCCTGGCCTTCGAACAGTGACGACCTACCTGTTGTTTCATTCGATAGCCGTGCATATATTTTTTTCCACAATGCCCTGCGAAGGTGATTAAACGTTGGTTACATTTCAAACGCAGTCGCAGATGTACGACCACTGAACGCAGCTCACAATGTATGTCACGTCCTTGCTCGACTATTCTTAGCTTACTCATACTTCACAGCTTCTCGCCATGAAATGCGTAGGTGTACTCCATGGCAGACATCCTCACATCCTTGATATCGCCAAGCGAGTTCCACCCTGCCAACGGCTCAAGATTACACGGTACAACAAATTGAGCTCCAACTACGCTAGGAGTCCATCAATACATGCCCACCCCGCGTCGATATTGCCTTCCTTTCTTACTTTCACGATGGCGTCACAAGACCTGGCGGCCACGTATCATACCAGCTTCAATATCCCAGGTGCGGACGCCATCTTATCCTCACTCAATGGCATCCTATATCGTCTCCCATCGTCAGTCTTTCGACGGTCAACCAAGTTCTTCACATCTAACTCTTTCACGTTCGACAACAAGCCTATTCCCATCTACGAACATGATGTCGTCGTCGAACGACTGTTATGGATACTTAGCGACCTTGCGATCTCTCTTTGACGCACATTTGACGTCCTCAAGGGTGTGCACACACTAGCTCAGATGGGAAATGGACGCAAGGTCATCGGGGGATGGGCTGTGTTTGTTGGAGATAGAAGAGTGGTCTTCGTTAGCTTCAATGTGAATCATCTCGAAGTATGCTCGATGGCTCCTGGTTGTGGGGTAGATATCATGGACACAATGCATCATCTTCCGGCGAGAGGCATTGAGTGGGAGTATGGCATGGAGGAGTTTGTGGAGGGAGGGAGGTGTCGACAGGGCACGATTAGCTAAACCGATGCAAGATGATCACCACACCTGTGCGTCATCCCTTTTCTTGTTCTGTTACTCCTTCTGATCTAATTCTAGGTCTTGAATACTTACTCAAGCTTCTCCGAGGTCGATGGCCAGCAGCAAGCCATACCATTATCAATCCGTTTGCTCACAGAACATGGTGAGTTTTCTTTTGTCCCTAACCCTGGCAGTCAAGGCCTGACCCAGTTCTTTCTAAGCGACGAAAATCATTTCGACGTATCGTCAGCATCTCCTGGTGACGGCGTTGACATATTTTTGCTCGAAGACGATGCGTCTGCTTCCGGTGAGCAAGTCTTCCTGTCCTGCGTTGGCAGCATGTGTGTCTGTGGAGGGAAGCACGCGGCAGATTCAGAGGAAGAAGATTTCGAGTGTCCGATCACACTCAGAGCTCGCCTCTCCCAGGTCGCCTTTGATAAAGACGTGGAGGTCTACTATCCAGTGACTACGTCCGCGCCAAACTCGTTATGCAATGGACTAAAAAGACCAGCCGGTGATTCAGACGCCACATCGATGGAATTCGTTATCTTGTGATACCTCCAACTTTCAGAAACGACTGGATCAGCTCTTGAACCACAATACGAAAAATCATCATGGAAAAGACATCAATATTATTGTCATCTCTACCGTCGCATCCACAGCTACGTTTGACATCCGAAGTTCAAACTCAGCCGACAACTTCGGTGCCGACAGTACTTTTTTTTCCTCTAATTCCAACAAGAAATTTCTCAGCGACGATGGACACTCAGCCCGTAAACGCCCTCTCTCAACTTCTCGGAAATATGTCCGTTCAAGATCTGGTGACGGTAAGCTAGCAAGACATCACAGTAAAGTCCTGCCGAAGTTTGACGTTTCCAACAGGCTTTGAAAGACACTCAAATACAAAATCAGGCCCTCAAAAACGAAATCCGTGCTCTACGCACAGCTCCCATTCCCATTGAAGCAGTCAGTGGACCTCCCTCGGCTGCTCCTGTGTCCTCTCCAGTTCCAACCGAAAGCACCGATTCCATATTAAACAAGGCCTCTGGCCAGGCTTCAATCCTTGAGACAAAAGAAAGCAAAGATAAATTCCAAATAGCGGCAAGGAGAATGATTATTACCGGTCATGTGTGGTGGGAGAAGAAGAACATTTTTGGTATTGGGCAGGCTTCAGCACAACGGGAGCTCGATGCTGCCCTTGCGCTCTATCTTCAAGGTTCAGCCACGGTTGCGAACGTGGAGAAGATCGTCAAGATGAGGCTTGTCCTTCAGCTTTACATATCTCTCGCTCCTCAATACCATGTCTTCGTGGGTGGAACCATCCCTGGATCTTATCACAAGCTTGAAAAGATTGTGAGTGTATTGAGAACTTTGTGTATTTGGTGCTAATTCAGATAATGTTCTAGATGAAGGATGCAGCAAAGGACATTCGTCCAACCATTATCAACCGGATCAAGTCATACGCCGCCAAAATTTGCGAAGGCGTAGCGCCTTACGACCGCTTTCAACCAGACTTCGACCGATATACTGATCCGCTATGTCGGCAGCTTGTTGGTTATGAAGCAGGCAAAGAGGGAGTGGCACGTTTGTGCCCTTGTCTCTATGAACCTGGGAAACGAGTTGGCGGGGATACTTTATTCAGAAGTCCGGCAACCTTGAAGGTACGTATCAATTAGGCTTTGAGCAATCAAATAGTACTAACGGGTCCAAAGATTCTTATCTGTGTTCTTTGGGGAGGAAGCGCGCTCAGAACCAAGAAATTCCAGACAAAGACCACCTACGGCGGGCTATGGGAAGTTAAAGAGGTGACCCCTGCTGCCATCGCGTTCGCAGCAATTGCAGTAAGCTCCGAATTGAGCCCCATATGCCATGACTGATGGAAGCCATGCAGCTCCGTTTTCTACTATCAGGCGATCCCTCCTTTAGCTCAGAAAGAGGAGCCAACTCCAAAATCAACTACTTCTCCGACTTCGAATTCTACGTCAGCATTATCAAAAAGAAGCTCGCCAAAGGGTCTAAATCGATGCTGGCCACCCAAAAACTGTATAATGACGAAGTCTTCCCCAACTTTAGACATGCAAAATCGGCCGCACCGAATCTGCAGGCCAATCTCGAGGAGAATTCGGAAGAAGAGGAAATTCTGAGAGGACTGGATGAAGTTGAAGCAGAGGTTTATTCGGACGAGGCGGATTTCACTGCTTTTGCAGATGCCGTCGATCTCCAGGTTGATACTCAGACTGTGCTGGCCTCCATAGTCACTGAAGACATTGTTGAGGCCGCACCTGTCCCTTTGGCCATGCCTCGTGTTACAGCCACGAAAGGGAAAGGAGGAAGGAAGAAAGGAAACACCAGTAAGGAGGCTCCAGCGCGCCGAAGTGCTCATGGCCAAGGACTCGAGGCACCAAGCAATATAGACCAACCACCGCCTGCAGAGGGGATGCGACGCCGCGGCCGAGGACGTAAGCAAACCGATTCTGATACGCCGGCAACCACTCTACCCACCAGATCGACCAAGTCAGGGGCCAGATCAGGTACCAAAGGTGGTGCCCGAGCTGTAACTATACCTGAGGTAATCGAGGGCAAGAATGACGATGAAGAAGCAAGCGAGAATGACAACGACGATGGTAATGGTAACGGCAATGGCAACGGTGAAGGTAACAGCGGTGAGGATGAAGAAGAGGAAGAGGAGGATTATGAATATGCTCATTGACTGTAGTAGTTTTCATACGGTAGTAAACTGCTTCAAAGAATAGATCTATTTTTTGTAGCTCTTGGTGGGCCAAAGCCTGCATGTGCTTTATAATAAGTTGAGATGCATAAACTAATATGTACATATAGTGTAATGGCATAAGCTATTATTTGAATAATTTGTAACTCTAAACTCTAAGACGTCACTGGTTCGACTCCTGTACTTAACATATTATGATTTATAACACATGATTGATTACTAATTGCGGATGTTACAGTTTGAGTTTGAACTTCGAAAAGGGCCTTAGTAGTGAGAGCTGGATTCTCTTTTTTTTTTTTCGCAATCTCAGCAAATCATGTTGGACATTGACTGGCTATTATATGGTATCTTATTATATACATACAATATTATACTCAGAACGCAAGGTACATGACAATCCCCCTTGCAATGACATTGTATGGAAGTAGGCGGAGCAAGTAAGGACCTTGTAAGGTATGCCGTGCCGGCAATGCAAGGCACATGCAAGGTACCTTGCATGGTACCTTGCCGGCAGCGACTCTCGGCAAACAAGGTCATACATTGTGCCGCGGCTCCTTGCGGCATTACATTCCATTTTGGCACCTTATTTGGCCATATTAGGCAAATGCAGAATCTCCGACAGTCCGCCTCGCCATGGCCATTGTCTTCCCGGCATGCGCGATGCCAAGGATACACATTCCCCGATCGACTTTCTTTCACAGACAATCACTGTATCACTGTATCTCTGCGTCGCTGATCCACGTCCCTCGAACGCCATCTTTCGCAACTTGATCTCATCCTTACACTCGGAACTCAGTCTTTGAACTCTTCAGCCTATTCGTACCAGACAATCAACAATCCAAGCTCCCGCCTTCCAGGACATTTGCGCAGCCATTTCCTCCGAGAATTTTACTATCGCACAGAAATTTGTATCCGGACTTTTACCGCGCTCACCAAAAAGTCTTGGAGACCATGGTCGAGGACTATAAAATGGCTCTGTCCTCGATAACTCAGTCTCCAGGATCATGAAATTCCTTCTTGCTTTGTCTATCGCCTCTCTAGCAGGTCTTTCCGCCGCTTGCGACGCTTACACCGGTGGTCTTCCAACAGTCACTGGCACTGTCTCCAGCAGTGCAGTCATCGAGGTCGCCGCTGGCGAAACCTTTGACGGTGGTTGGAAGAAGTATGACCGTGGAAGTGGTGCTTGCAGGTTAGTTCTTCCCTACACGTATCACTTGCCATACTGAAATAGTGGATAGTGATCAATCCGAAGGAGGTATACTCGTCCTCGTCTCATTGGCTGTTGTGCTAATGCGTTTATTGATGCGGTTACATAGATTATGAAGACGCAGGTACGAATTATTTCATGGCATTTTTAGCTTCGCGATGCTTACTCTTACACTCCTAGTGTTCTACCTTCACGAAGGTGCCACGCTTCAGAATGTTATCATCGGCGCCAACCAGGCCGAAGGTGTTCGTACGTGGTTGTTTGTCCCTTCTCAGACTCGCTCTGAGCCACCTCCTTCTCAGACTGTACCGGTTGTAAGTTGTTAAATTATATCTTACGCTGTCTCCGTTTAAAGTAAAGTTTAGACTGTACTTTGAACTATGTTTGGGTAAGGCTCTATCAAACGAAGTTCTAATATCTGTTAACAAGATATGTGACGTAGTTCGAAGATGTTTGTGGTGAGTCCATCTTTTTACGTGGGCATACATTATGCTAATGCATATCTTTCTCCCAGAGGATGCCATTACCATCGTACGTTTGTTCCCGTGACCCTTTGAACCATCAATGCATCAAGCCTTACACTATGACTCGCAGAAAAACGATGAGGCTGGCGACTACACTAACATCATCGGTGGTGGTGCCTACCACGCCGAAGACAAGGTCATCCAACACAATGGTTGCGGCACCGTTAACGTATGTGCTTCCTCCGCCAAGGCTCTTCATTCTACTGCAAAGCTAATACCCCAAACAAGATCATCAACTTCTTTGTTAGCGGTACGTACTTCTCTTCCTTGGCTTCTTGACCTCTCTTTCTGATCTGTTTCTTCATAGACTACGGAAAGGTGATCTAAGCTCTATCTTAAAGCGGCACAACGTTTGAACTGACCCACTTACTTAGCTCTACCGGTCTTGTGGAAACGTACGTATTACTTTCGTGCTAGCACTCCAAGAGACTTGGCTGACACTTGTCATTTAGTGCAAGAGCCAGTGCTCCCGTAATGTGTACATCTCCGGTGTCTACGCCGAGGATGGTAAGGATCCCCTGCATCTACCTAGTTTCTTACGAACCGAAATATGCCAAAATAGGTGGAACTCTTGCTGGTATCAACTCCAACTACGGCGTACGTCCATCTGTATTGCTTATGTTTTCCCACATTCATCACCATCAACTAACAGGACACTGCTACCATCATCGATTCTTGCTAGTACGTTTCTCCGATTCCGCACTCAGTATTACACAGCTAAGCCGTGCTTCATTGCAGCGATACGAGCCACCCTTGCACCCTCTACGACGGTTGCGCAGGAAGGTGAGTGCTATCACGTTCTTTGTTTCATCGTTCGTCATCTTACACGCCTTCATAGCTGCGAGCCCGAAGTCGTCGGTTACTGCAGTGGTTGAGCGTCTTTTTGGAAGTGTCGCTTGTCCTTGGCGAGCCCCCAAGTATACTTCCATTACCTACATTACCTTCATTTTATCACTCTTGGAGTCTTGGAAAATACAATGATCGTGTTTGCTGCATTTCTGTGTGTCTGTCGGCGCAACTGTTTATCACCGCATCTACACTTACACCGAGAAGAAGAAAAGTCAACATGGGCTTCGAGATTTCGAACAGAAACAGTACGTACATCACACCCTCAAACGCTTGTGAGTGGGAAGATCTGTCTCAAGCCTCCATAATGAGTGACATGAAGCAAGAAGGCCCTTTCTACACACACATTTAACCAGACCGGACAGCGTGTCCATGTCGCCCCACTTGCATAGACCGTTGCTACACCCAGACTGGCATAGTCAAGATGCATTTTCCCACGTAACGGGTCTCACCAAAGCCAAGAAAAGCTCGGCAATCAAGACGCCCTTCCACTTCGTTAGTCTGTCATCCATTCTTTGACGACGATCGTCAATGGCCGCTCAGTCGCGCTGATGTCGTAATGTATTTATTATAAAACGCTGTGTACGGAGGAGTTATCGAGAGTGTCGCAAATGTATGTATTGTATGCGTCGCGAGAGATGTGAGTAGAAGTAGATATACAATGTCCATGATGCTGATGCTGATTTGCGTGCAATACTTAATAGGGTATAGTATAAAACGTGAAGAGAAGTTCGAGGAGGGACGTAAACAAAAAAGACATGACGAATAAGAAAGACGGAAGGTGGTATGAAGTAACGTACGTATGACAACAAACAGAGATGACAGAAAGAATGAAGAGCATTACTCCGCACCCACACCATCGCTTCCCGTTATCACCGAGCGTATATAGGCTCTTCATACTCTGGACGCTGCCGTTCTGGCTTGGCATAAGTCATATCGGCCGCGTAGTCGTCACTGAAGGGTGACTGCGGCTGAGCTACCGGCTGTATTGAATAAGACTCCGTTGTTTTTTCATCAGATCGTGATACCGCGTCGACCGCCGCGGTTGCCGCCGAAATATCGCCAATGCCTGAACGAGTACCCCAGCCGGTCTGAAAGCAATGAATAAATTTCTTCTTGATGAGCGCCTGACACAAACCTCGTGAAGTGTGCAGAGAGCATATAGCTTCATTATTGCGAAATAGTAGCCAAAGACGATGAAGGCTGGCACGTATATGATGTGGCCTGGGTTGTACCAAAGATGCGGAAGGAGCTTTGCCGTTCGCGTTGCGAACAGCCAGACGATGTACGAAACGAGAACGTTCCTGCAGGGGGTCTTTAGTTAATTGTGACAAGACAAGGGCCGCACGATCAATCACGTACCACCACGGTAAATGATATCCCCCGTCGTCGACTGGTATAGTACTCTTGTAGACAACGTACGCTACTAGGCATGGACCCACCAGCAGCGTGAAAGGGTTGAACAGCTTGTCTACCTATGGTATAGTGTTAATACAGCACCTTATGGAAAAGACAAAGAAAAGGCCCACCATGGTATAAGCCACATATGGATGCGATGTCCAGATATATCGCTCCGTGAAAAGGCTCCGTAGATCGGACCGCCATGTGTTCCTGGTCCATCTCAGTACTTGCTTCAGGAACCGCCAGTTTGGCTTCATTGTGCTAAGCAACTCGGCCTCCTTGCAGCATTGCACGTACGTGCTCCATCCATGGCTCACCATCCATCGCGTCAAGAACTTGTCGTCGCCTGAGTTGAGCTGGTACTTCCCTAACCAGTAGTCATGCGTGAAGCCGTGGAGAAACTCTGGATCCTTGAGAATGATGGTCCGATAGGCGGCTGTTCGACCTGATAGACATGGGATGCCGCCATCGATGTGCGTGGAAGACGAAATTTCGATATTACGAATGGTCAGCCGAAACGCGGCGAGAACTTCCCACACCGTCATCTTGGAACCAACAGCTTGTACCCTCTGGCTGGTACCGACGCCGCCGACTTTCTGATCTTCGAAGCAGGCCAAGACGTAGGGAAGTAAGGTGGGAGGCCATATTGCATCGTCGTCAGCGAAGACTATGATGTCGGTAGTGGTGTTCTTGATACCATGACTCATCTGTAATCGCTTGTTAGCGAATGGTACGGTGAGAACGCGTATGCGGGAAGGGTCGACAGCATTGGCGAGTTCTTGTAACGGGCCAAGCATTTTCTCCTCGGTGATGATGAGGATTTCTTTGGGATTTCCAACAAGCCAACTGCGTGCCGCATCCTTGAACTCCTCCCCTGCGTCTATGGTCGGAACAATAATGGTGACATCTTCAGAGGCGATATATGTCGGATTTTCGGGAAGAGGTACGGGGCGGTAGACAATGAAGGCGGAGAAACGGATGAGATACCAGAAATAACGATAGAACCTGTCTGAAAGTGAGATTATGTGTGTTCCCAAGGCCACAGAGCCGTACCCTATAAGCCCAAATGGTACAACTGAAAAAACATGAGTTCAACATCAACCAACGGGCATTCCAGCCACGTACAGACAGGAAATAGGTCCGACGTCAGATACAACATCTGACCAGACAAAAGAGCGGATACGACGCCAGAGACGAAGAGAAAATGCGACGCACTGGGCCTCGCCACCCAGCAGGGAGATGGATGGAAAAGAGGAAGAAGATAAAGAAGGAGCAGTGATGCAATAATGCCTTCGAAGTGCGGAGTTTCAAATATGTTACCAAATCTGGGACCCGTCGGTCATGTCCCCTGCCCACCTTTTGATCCGAGCTTCCTTCCTTTTCTGTTCGCCCGATGAGGTGATCTACCTCCGCAAACACTCTTGTCTCGTAAAGAACACCCGCTTACTCATAAAGACCAAATAATAACATTTAGTAGATTCTACGCGACCTGTAGGTTGTTTTTAACTTGACAGTAGTGGTCAGGAGGAATTGATCGTAACACGCCAAGTCTTTTTTTTCTAGTCGATGCAGTATGGAGGTTGTTATCAATAAATACCGTGGGCTAATGATTCATAAGCTACTTCAGCTGTCTTCACACTAATCCGTATATCATGCGGAGCACGTCCGAGTTTGTCTTGTCTACTTCCGTTGAGTTCTAGATTCAAGGCCATAAATGCCCTTGTACTCCAGAATCCAGAATAACAGCAAATCTATTGCTGGGGCGGGAGGTTTCAAAATCCAACCATTGCGCTTAAATCCACCCGCTCCGCTTACCTTTCGTTTCTGGCTGCGCCACGCTTTGAGCCTCCATTTCTGCTGCAATTTTTTGCGATACCTACCCCTCCACCGTCATCGATCATCAACAAGCGGGGGTTTTCTTGGCGTCGTCATCACATGAGGCGCTTAGGAGACAATGTATTTATAAACTCCTTTATGTGACGCTCAGATCAGGGTTCATCGCCATATTTCGAATTTTCGGGAGACTGGCATCATTAGGTCAGTATTTAATGATACCAACTCGTTACTTACCGTCGTTGACCGAGTTTCCCGTATGGATCAGTATGCACACGCCTTGTCAAATGAAGTCCACCCTTGCCTACCCTTGAACTCAGTGTGCTCTAAGTATAGGCAAGATAGACTCAGCTCCACATGTTCCCGGAACAGACTTCCACAAACCTCTCACAGCCTGACGAGGCCGAGGCTCAATGATCTGCTGACGCCGCGGTCCCGACAGTCCGAACCTAACAACATCCCTTCAGATCCAGGTGATCTGCAATTCATATATCGTCGACCGAGAACTGTAAAACTGTAGAACCCGTAATAAGCCTATGTATCGTGTGCCTTTACTTAGCACAGCCTTTTCTCTGGCGAGACCACGCATCGAAAACCTGGCTCATACAACAGGGCACGGAGACTGTTACTGAAGAGTCCGTGTACACGGCAGAGTGAACACATGCGCACTGCGCAGCTGAACCCAACAGAATATATGAGATACACTAAGGGAAGCGAGTGATGAACACTTTCGGAGTCACAATTCCAAAGGGCCGCTCGGACAGCTCGGACCTGACACGGACAGAGCAAGTGACCTTGAATAGATACCGAACAGAACTTTCAAGCCCCGACAAAACGCGCCTTGGAAGAAATCAATGGACACTTGCCGTAGATTGGATAGGCGGGATCTTCGTCTTGCATGTCAACTTGCCTGTGCTGCCGAAATATTCGCTGCAAAGAATTCCCAGGTGCCGCGACTGATGCACAGTTGATAGGTACATACCACGCCAGGGCAGGTAGTTCTGATCAGTTCTAGTCCAGGAGAGACGACCGTATGGTGGAACAAAAATAGGGGAAGCTTCAACGCGGTCGAGAGTAAAGATAAAGAAAAAAGCGATTCAGGAGGCCGACCAGTATGGTGTCGGGTAACTGCACCGGTCGACGGGAACTTCCGTATTTTCCAGCACACAGTGACTGGTTTCAAATTACCAGACACGTCGCCGCGGCGGTTCTCACTGGTGAATGGTACTTAAACGCTGGTGCAAGCACAGTCTGGAGAATTCCGACTTCCAAATTCCCATTGTCCGGCAGATTGCGCTGTCGAATTAATGTCGAGGGCAACGATGGAAGATGGAAGAAGAGTCTCGAAGCAGGTGAGAATGGGTGATGATTGGACAGTTGAGGAGGCGGCTCGGCGTACTGGGGTCAGATGTCCCATGGCCACGTCGAGATATACCACCAACGAAATGTTTTGGGGAATCGTTATGCAACGCAGATAGTATGACATTCCTCGGGGTCATCCGCCTGACCTGTGGCTACACCTTGAGGCGCATTTACTCCAGAACACAAGTAGAAGACGATGGGCTGTAAATCCAGTTCTAGCCTGCCTAACATGTGCAGCAGGCCGTTTCGCCTTGTCGGGTGATCTTGGATGTAATCCGAGCCTCCAGAGAAGGAAAGTATGCTGACCAGTAACCGATTCTGTAAAACTCAGCGAGCTTAACCAACGTGTCGCGATCGTAGCATCCCAAAAAGCCGGTAGGGGCGGGATCGGAAAATGTCCCATGTTTTGGGGCAAGTGCAGCCGGGTTAAGGGTCCAGAAGGTCGAAGAAAGATATTGGGAACATCTGGCATCATTCAGTCGTTGCTTCTACAACAACTCCAACCAGGGTAATACGTTACTGGTGGGGTTCGAAATACGAACTTGATAAGGGGATTTACTCACGTCCGAATATTGAGAGAGAAACGCAAATAGACACCCAGGAGAATTAGACCGATTTTAGGGCACTGAGCAGCCACCCAGTCAATGTGCAACAGTCAAACACAGTTTACAGTTGAGAGGAAAAGAACCAAGCGCGTTCGATCGCCCGATCCAGATCACGCAATGTTACGTAATCGTTATGTCACGCTGCCCGAGTGGCCCAGTTTGGACATGTGAGTCGGTCTGAACAAATTTCTTATAGGCCTTTTATCTCGACAACCCATGATCACACTGTTTTCCCCTCTTTTCTCACTGTGACATATTTTACCCCACCTGCAGCATGCAAAAACGAAGAAAAATTGCGGTACTTGGGACTCGTTCTGTTGGTGCGTTATCCTATCCATTCCCACTTGAAGGGCCGCGCTCATTCTTGCTTTTTCGTCTTACAGGCAAGTCTTCACTCGTGAAGCAGTTCGTAGAGAATGAGTTCCCCCAGTCGTATTACCCAACGATTGAGAAAGCCTACGTAAAGGCAATCGTGCACAATGGGCAGGAATATATTTGTGAGATATACGACACAGCTGGACAGGTACGTCGCCAAAATCTTTTGTGTGTCATGTAGCTTATTGGGCGGATACCCGTAGGACGAATATTCTCAGCTGAATGTCCAGCACGCCATCGGTTTCCACGGATACGTTTTCGTATATTCCATAACGTCTCGAGCATCGTTCGACTTGATACAAATAGTATACGATAAGCTCCTTGACTTCAGCGGTAACACCGAATTACCCTGCGTGATAGTGGGCACCAAGAGCGACCTTCATTGCAAGTACGTTCTCGTGTGTTCAGTGCTGGCTTTTACAAACAACTCATGAATATCCTAGTCGCCAGGTAGACATGCTAGATGGGAAGGCATTGGCCGCAGCGAATAATGCCGCCTTCACTGAGGCCAGTTCAAAAAATAACGTCAATGTCGGTGAGTAGGATGCATCCCCCGCGCCTTTGAATCTCCTCTCCTCTACGTTCCATCTTTCTCTAGCCCGGGCGTTTGAACTTTGTCTAGAAGAAATCGAGAAACGCTTAGCCGTGACCCAGGGTGGAAATGCTCCGGACCATCGTTGCGTGACGATGTAAACGAGCGCTGGCGTGATCGGTGCGAAAGCTAAGGTCATCTCATTATATCTATTATATCTGTTTTAAGTATATCCAAATTTGTACGTACTAGTTGTGGAGGAAGTCCGGATGTCCTTGTTTTGTGATAGTACATGAAAGACAGAAAGGATCAAATTCCGTGCGTCATCTCGCGAAAGCGCGTCCAAGGCCCCCAAAGGGGTACTGCTATTTCGAGATCCCGGAGAAGAGAAAACACCAGCCTGTCGGCGTTGAACTAGTTATCACAGGATAGAGGAATACAACAGTCATTATGATATCTATCAGGTTATATCGTATACACCCATTTTAAAATCTAAGGTACAACAACCGGAGTTGCACCTGCAGTGACGTCCGGTTTCATAGCTGGGAACAGAAGGACTTCCTTGATGTCTGTTCACTAAGATTAGACGCCTGTCACCTGAGTACAGAAAAGATGTAGACTGACTTGTAGAATCCGTCAAGAACATCACCAGACGGTCGATACCCATACCCCAGCCACCAGTAGGCGGAAGACCGTGCTCGAGACTGTTAATAAGGTTTAAGCAAATCCGATTGGACAAGCAAACCATAAAGAAATACGTACGCATCAATGAACGTCTCGTCTACACCTTGGGCCTCGTCGTCGCCTTGCTCCTTTTGTCGTGACTATTCATGCAAACCGTCAGAATAAGCACGATCCCATAATACAATGCTGTCAGCTAACCTGCTCCTCAAATCGTAAGCGTTGCTCGAATGGATCGTTCAACTCGGTGTATGCATTGCAGATTTCCTTGCCACATAGGAATCCTTCGAAACGCTCGCAAAGACCTGGTCGCGAACGGTGCCACTTGGCCAGAGGAGACATCACCTGAGGGTGGCCGACTAAAAGGGGTATGTTATTAATAAAATACATCGTTTAAGCTGTTCAACACACCAATGAAGGCTGGGGATATACAGAGGGGTTCGATATACTCTCCGACGAGCTATGTTTGACGGAATGAGTTTTCAGATCCAGCTGACAAGGAACAGATATACCTTGTCCAACAGACGAGCATTTGTACGTGGTTCGCTACAATCTACATTGTGCTGCACGAAATGCGTCAGGACGCGTAGCATGAATTGAGAAAAAACACTGACCTTAACGCAAAGCGCCCTCAGGAACTTGTTCGCTTCTTCAGTATGAAGGGTATCACCCGACGGAAACTTGACGCCCAGCTTTTCTTCCAGAGTCTCAATCATATCGTACCTCTTCCACGGCTTCTTGAATTCAAGCTCGTATACCCTTGCACCTTCTTCACCCTTATTACCGTCAGGGTGGTACGCCAACTTAGTGCTCCCACCGGTGAGGTACTTCACCATCCCTTCCACAAGCGATTCCGTCATATCCATCAAGTCATACATATCCGCATATGCCATATAGAATTCACAGATCGTGAATTCGGGGTTATGAGTCATATCGATACCCTCGTTGCGGAAAACGCGTCCGATCTCGTAGACGCGGTCGAGGCCACCGACGACAAGTTCCTTGAGGTAGAGCTCAGGCGCGATACGGAGGAACAGGTCAAGCCCAAGGTCATTGTGGTGGGTGACGAATGGCTTAGCCGTGGCGCCTCCTGCACTCATCTGAGTGATCGGTGTCTCGACTTCCATGAAACCCAGGTCGTCGAAGAAGCGACGAATGTAGTTGATGATCTTGCTGCGACGGATAAAGATGTTTCGCGTATTTTCGCTGATGATGAGGTCAAGATAACGCTTCCGGTAGCGGGTCTCCTGGTCCTTCAAACCGAAGTGGGAGGAAGGAAGCTGATGTAAATTGGGGCTGAGAAGGGTCATCATGCTTGGTGAGATGCTGAGCTCGCCCTTTTTGGTGCGCGATGGAGTGCCAGTGACGCCGACGACATCGCCACGCTTGAAGATGGCATGCGTAGCCTCGAAGGAAGAAGGATCGGAGGCATCTCTAGATGAAAGTAAGAATCAGGGCAGTGTACAAAAAATGGACACGCACTGCTGGGTAGCCATGACCTGAACCTTCTTCCCTTCGCCATGCAGGTCATAGAAGACAAGCTTAGATCCACTCGAACGGATATTGTGGATTCGACCAGCAAGGCTTTCCGTCTTACCCTCCAACTTCGCCCCAGACGGAATCTTGCCTTCCGGGCCATACGTATCGATATACGACGTGATAGAGGATGTTACATTGAACTTGTGAGGGTACGGATTGGGGTTTTGGCTGGCCTTGAGAGCCTGAATTTGCCGTGAGCGAAGCTCATAGTATTGCTGGACATTGATCAGCAACGGCACGAGAATTGAGCTGCATGGGCACTCACGTTAGGGTTGAGGTCGTCATCGGATGGCTTGCTCTCCGCCTTAGCCTTAGCTGCGGGTGGAGGCGGCTTGGCTGCCTTGCTTGCTTCCTTTGCTCGCTGTTTTTCCCGTCGCTTGAGCTCCCTATCACAAATCAGTATCACCAATGAAAAAAAGGGTAAATCCACCAACGTCTTCGAAATCATCTCCCCCGTAACAGGATCTTTGTGCGTTCCGGTCGCTTCTGTAGCCATTTTTCGGTATATGGGATTGTATATATGTGTGTGAGGCGCGTATCGAGGGATCCTAGATGTCAGAGGAAGAACGCGAAAAAGCCGGTGCATGCACCAAATATGAAAAAATATATTTATGACTCAAAATTCTGAAAAACAATATTTTGAACTTCACCTGGTTTACCTAATTGGCCATCTGATGGCCATAGGCCGGCATGATTTGGAACGCACTGGCGACAGTTTGCGGAACATTAAAGTCGCTCAACCTATAATACTAGTGTTTTTTGTTCATCTTATTTAAAGCACTCCAGCCAACAGGCGTCGCTGTAAAATTGCCGAAGATCCAAGCCATGCTTGCCTACTGATAGTTTGATGGCCGCTTATCGGCATTCCGGCGTACATCCCAAGGGCCTGATGGCCGTTGTCCGGCATTGCTACCAACGGCCGAATTCCCCATGCTTTCCGGCATCAAAATGATGACAGCTTCGTGAATTGCAACCTGCACTTGGGAGCAGCGAAAGGACCAGGAGGATACGGCCGATGGCTCCTACACCACCATCGATTTTCGCGGTTTGCTCTCTGGGCCTAAATTCTCGCCTCGTCAGATTTGAATAGCCTCTCCGTGCTAGGGCTGTGACGCTGTACCCTGCGGGGACATGTCCGTATCAGTGAGGCCAGATATGTGTTCGGTCCCGTAGCATAGCGTATTATGACGGTATATAGTAGTACACATGTAGTACGGACTCTGGTTCGTTTCCTTCTCAGGGACATTTGATCAGAATAAAAACCACCACCACCACCGACGTACATCGACTGGGGAACCCAGACCCTGTACAGGTTAGCACAATTTCAGTGAACTATGTCACGACTCAGCGTTCAGCGTTCAACGTTCAACGTTCAACACTGAAGCTTCGAAGCTTGAACTTTGAAGTACCAGTGATACTTCTTACACGGTCGTTAGTATCCTTCTCTATGGTTGTTCCATTACTGATGTGATATCCAGCTGCTTCAGGTATGGTGCTTCCAACACACTGACTGACTGTCAAAGTTCTTAAGATAGCCAAAGCAGTGACTGGCGCCCCGACTATCTCTGCTGAGGTTACGGACACCAACTCGAATTTCATACCATGATTAGACTTCGGGTGCGCATGCTTAGACTATCGATTAGCTTCGACGTATCCTATAACCACGCACTGAGCAGTAACATTTGCACCGCTAAGGTTGTTTCTTTTTTGGTCTAGTGTTTACAATGGGCTGACTAGTGCCTCGTCTTACACCAGCACCAAGACCTGTAGCATCTAAGCGACAGAAGGAGGAATATATTTATTCTCCTGAGAAGGAAACTAACCGGAGTCCATACTACATAAATAATTGCTACGATACCGAACACTCAGAAAACATCCGCTATCTCGCGATCAGTTTCGACTGCGATGACAGGTTTGTTCTCACCTTCCCAGGTGTGTCGCGTGTAGTCATCATGATGAGAATGGTACGAATTTTTCCTAGCTAGCTAATTGTACTATACACCACGGCCGTTTCTACAGCGTACCACACGTGTAAGTAATATGTGCAGGGCTTACTTGAATTAGGAGCAAATGCGAGAAGACACAGTAGAGAAACAGAAGATCATTGGTATACCGAAAATTTCAATCATAGTCGGTGCTGCTCTAGACTGATCACTGGCATTGCATCACGAGTTGATTCCTAGAACACAATCAAAACACAATTAACACAATTGATGAATCGTTCCACCAAGAATTTTTGGACTGTACTCCGAATTGGAAGTTGTAGCATAGCCGCACATTTCTGATTTGAACCTCTACCCTGAGGTTGAGAAATCTTCACTTCACACGGGGAATTCCGAAATTTAGGACGATCTGATTTAAATTATGGTTCCGGAACTTAATCACGTAGGCGCGTTATCTATATAAAGGAATCCCGACGCTGTCGGGGTTACGTAATTGCCTTTCATCATCCTAAATTTTTCGATCTGGTGTGCTTAGTATCGGTAAGTCTTGGCCAGCATCCCGTGACATCTGATCCTCGCGACCCCGGGCAAGAGATCTCCGCGTTGGGCTCTCGGCACTAGTGATCTCCAGCGAAACTCCCATGTGTTGTGCTGCTCTTCTGATACGTTTTATCAAGTATTCTGGAACTATCAGCTCCAATGCATGTGTTTTGACATCTGCCTTCTAACTGGTCATCGTAGAGGCTTCCAAAGCCAACCCATCAGGCCTCGCAATACCAGCAAGCTGTCTGAAAGTCAGTCCCGTATTCCTCGAGTATCTCCTCCGTCTTCAGCCTTGTTCTTCGATTCAGATCTTTGTCTGAATAACTCAGTACGCCTACTTGGAACTCAATTGTCTTCTCTGCATTCGATGTTTCCGGGTTTGTTCATCAAGCATTGATTAACCCGTTGGCGAGGTGATGAGCTGGAGGACTCCTAAGTGCGAAGTCCTGATCATCATATCGGTAATTGGAAACGCGGCTGCGGCTGATGCATCTCTTACTATGGCATCATGATCACAGGAGGCCCGTGGTTCTGGGTTATAAAATGTCATTACTTTTGAGAACGATACAGTTTGGATACACAAATACGGCGGAAACACGTCGTGATGGTGGCAGCAAGTGAAGAAAAGATTGACGCGTCCAAGAAGCATGTGATATTTTTACGTAACGAAATGACGGTGACACCAAGGCCCCCCACATAAACAACAGACTACATACACGCCGTCACTCCCTCCCTCCATAGGCGTGTATCGTCCGTCTGTCTACGAGAGACTAGGCCCGTGGTCGGTTGCGGTGCGCTCGGTGCTTAGGAACTGCGAAGCAGAAGTGCAAAGATGCTAGGCTCTTACCTGAGAGAACCTGTTATTCGGACCACCTGTGACACCATCTCACAGAAGGCAGGGCGCTCTATATCTTTTGCTGTTCCCTTCGCTCGTCAACACATATCAGCGCATCGTCTGTATTCAGTGATTCAGCGCCGGGCTGACTTCCGATGATCTCGTTTACAGCCTCCCGTCTCATGATGATCAAATTGAATTCAATACCTGAAAGGGCGCCTCTCTTTGCTTAAATAGCAGATCTCATCCACAAAATCTGCGCATTCCATAACCCTGTACCATGGGAATCACACTCGACAATACGCTTGGTATATTTTCTATTGGTGCTACATTGGCAAACATGTAAGCTTCGAATTTTCTTCTTGCCTCCGAATTCATGAACTATATCTCGGGCCTGGACAGTCTGTTTGGTATAACCTGTCTGCAATCTGTTTTGTACTACAAAAATTACCCGAATGACGAGTGGTTCTATAAAGCCTCAGTGCGTGGGCTCAGCATTTAGCTCGAAAGACGCGATACTGATGCTGCTGCCGATGGCGAGTAGGTAGAGCTCATCTGGTAGGTTCAAGTTGCCTTGATGAGTGGAAATTTATAATTGAATTGTCTGAAAAATGTGCAGGGTCCTGGATGCATTCGACGTTGCAGTTACCACCCACGCTTCATATTTCTATGCTATCAAGAACTTTGGAAGTGTCCAAGTCCTTACTCAGGGTGACATCGTGTGGTATGTTCTAGTCGGTGACTTGATAGTTTCCATCCTTCACTGACTTCACATTTTGCTTAGGAGCTTCAAGGTTTGTGTTGTGTCTACTTGATGCGGACATGGCATTTTAATCTCACGTCCAACAATAGCTGCATATTTTGATTTGTGTATGTACCCAATCCTTCGGATCTCTCTATTGCAAGGCTCATCCGGAATCCTCACTCAGGTTCTGGTCCGGATACTCGTTCAAGCGTGAGGATCCATACTTTACTCCTTCGCGACCGAGTTCAAATGTGTTCTGAGCAGGATGTATGCTCTACGCTTATGGAAAGGTACGGGTTCGTTCCTTGATGCCCAGTTCCGCCCTGACCCGAACGGGTAGTTGGTCAAAACTTTCATCAAGGCATACCGTGGTTGATTGTATGTGGAACACGTCTTACTGGACCTCTTTATATGACCTCCTTCTTTGTTATCAAGGTTATCATCACTGCTACCAATGCCGGTGCGGAGAAGCCTTCCTCGAGTCTTGTAAACCACTTACTGACAACTGTAACACTTTGCTAGCTTGTGGGATATGTAAGTTTTCTACTATCATTTGGCGTAACATAGCATTGAGGATTCATCCCGCAGACCTTATTAAGGACGTGTACGTACCAGGAACTCAGCCTGGCGCTACTCATTACCAATGATATCTTCAACAGTTATTTGATCTCCAGTTTCTCCGAAACCTCGACTATCAAAGTACGCATTCAATACCAATATCATTTCATACCCACTATACTAATACAATGCAGAGCGCTCTCATTTCCATGTTTGTATCAAGCGTAGTAGCTGAGTTCGTAATATCTATCGCCATGTGCTACTGTCTGGACAGGGGCAAGAGCACTTCAGTCTTTCCCAAGTTAGTTATCCATTCGTTTACGGCTCGTGGACGCTCGTTCAATACTCATACAGCACTATTGCGACACTTATGACGTTGATGCGGATGATTTTGATGTCAGGGTTTATCACGAGGTGAGCAAAATTGCTTCGTATTTTCTTTGCAACCATTTAATGCTATCACACGTAGCTTCTACTCAATAATCATCCTTGTTACGGTATGAAGAACGATTTCTGAGCAAGCCCGCTGCTCAATCCGAGAAAAATCTGTGCTAATGGTCTATGCCATAGTTTCTCGTCTGGCCAGATACTCTCATCTTCCTCGGTATCGATTGCTTACTTCCCAAACGTCAGTCATCATGCATCGGATGCGTCGTATTGATCTTAATTCTTCATTCATAGTCTTCATCAACTCCTTATTGGCTATGTAAGTGCTAAGTTCGCGACCTTGAGTGACGTTCATTCAAGATCACAGGCTCAATGCGCGAAGAGATTTTCGAAACACCAAGAATTCCTTCCGCCTACCAACAATCAATTCTAGTGGTAATGGATTGCCATCTGAAGGTACTATGCGCGGCCATCCTGCGAAGGACAAGGTATATTTTCGTGATCCAGATTTCCGTTCTACGTAATTGATATAACGGGCTTTCAGAAGGCCATTGTTGTGTCGATGCAGATTGAGTCAGAAACTGTTTGACTTCCACTTACGTTCTCAATGTATTCAACATGTCAATTCTTTCCATGTATCTAGAGCACCCCGAAAGCCATAATTAGACCCGCCTTTAGACTACAGTAACCGCTTGGTAACCGCCATGTCCGTTTAGTACTTCGATTTAAATGATGTAACAACAGACATTGCTACGCTCTCGGTGACGTTCCAAACAAACTCATCTTCGGTGCCCGTATGTGCAAGGACACCATCTTTTCCCCTACCGTACATCAAGGTTAGGGTGGTTCCCCCTTTTGAGTGAAACACCCATGGAAACGAACGGGAAATCAACGCCATTCTAAAGAAGCGTAGACAATTGTAGTTACTACAAAATACACGTGTGGGTAATAAAATCATTCTATCCGCCCAGGCCAAGCATATTTTTTGCATAGAGCATAGTAAGGATCCCCAAAGGGCATAAGCACAAAAATGAAACGATATCCATAATAACGGTATGATCATGATAGATTGCTGATAGATTAGTACTGCTGAAGAGAAATATTCAGAAGGCAGCAAAAAAAACTCACGAAAAGAAAACATACCTCCTCAAGAGCTTATTTTACCGAGAAGGAGGCATATATCGCCTCTCCTCTCTCAGATCCCTGCCATACCCCGCATTTCTCGGAGGATAGCTCTGCCTAACAGGCCTATCATACGTCGCAGGGTAATCTCTCGAATATTCAGGAGGAGCACCGCTCCCCACCGTACTCGCAGAAGTCGGCGGCGCGCGCGACGAATCGTAATAGCTACTCCCTGCGCTCGTCGGAGGCGGCTGAGCTGGCGACACCGGTCTCTCGTACGACGCACGCCCACTGTAGTAATCGTAGTCCTCCCTCGTGCGCTTCACAGGAGGCCTCAAGTCTTCCGCGGGAGGTGCCCCAGCCAACCGGTTCCTCAGCGGACTCGGACTACGTGGACGTCTAGTACCAGTATATCCTGGACTGGGGGTCGTCGCGGTCCCCGTGAAACGTGCATCCCTAGCCGGAGGAGGAGGATACGTCCGCTCTCTATCATCCCCTACAGCCGCTGGAGCAGTAGCCGGCGGATAGTCTAACCTTGTGCTCAGAGGTCTAGCTGGATCGTATGACGATCGGGTCGGGGAAGGCACCCGAGGAGGAGGAGCAGGAGGATAAGTCGTTGTTCTTCGTTCACGCTCTTCTCGTGTTTCCCATGCATTCGCTGTGGTGGTCCGAGGAGCATCGTATCGGTCTCGATCAGCGCCTCTGTTATTGTACTTCCAATAGTCGTCATCCCAATCGCGGCCCCGACCTTCATAGGGCGCCTGAGAGTAAGAAGAGGGCCAGTCTGGTCTTTGTGCTGGGGGCGGAGGTGGCACATACCTCCGGTCCCTTTCGTCGTAGGCCTCCCTAGGAGGCGGATCTGGCGCAAACTGCCGCCTCAAGCGGTCTCGATCTCTAGCGAGGTCAGCAGCCGAAGGTGGGGAGAATCTTCCAGGGCCAGAGTATCCTTCCACTCTGTCTCTGTCTCTGTCCCTTTCTCTGTCCCTGTCCCTGTCCCTCTCGTCTTGGATCTCACCTGGACGGTAGTTGTTCGGGACTGGACGCGTAAGCTTGGGAGGAGGACGGTAGGACTCAGAACGAGGAGCTGGTGAAGCAATTTTGGTTCGTGTATCATCACGAGCTACCGAAGGTGCACGATTGTACGTGCTTGCCCTTGGCGGAGATGGCGGCCTAGAATATCGTTCACCTCCTGGACGAGGCGTACGATCATCTTGTCGAGGGGGATGATCATCTACAGCAAGCGTCGATGGAGGCGGACGAACGGTGTCAGCACGGTCATGACTACGTTCGGGAACGTTTGAAGTTGAGCGCGTCAGCCTATCGTCGGGTTGAGAAGTTCGACCATTGACAGGTTCTGTCGTCGATTGAGAAAGACGTTCTCCAAGACTAGGTCCCGGATGGGGAGGCTCAGCCCTCGGTTGAGTGATACGGTCTTGTAAAGAAGGACGACTGATGCGCTCTTCAAGTGTAGCAGGACGAGCTGCCCTGTCGTCAGCTGGAATCCGCGCAGCTGGTTGAGCAGGCCTTGGGGTGCCGGAAGGTAGTGGTAAATCTCGGTCAACAGGCCTGATAGCACGATCTTCGACAGCCGGACGAGAAGAGGATAGCGGCGCTCGAGAATCAGAAATGAGAGGTCGAGAATCCGAAATGAGAGGCCGAGAATCAGCAGCCGGACGTACATCCACAGGAGGGCGAGAGAGTCGGTCGTCAGATAGAGAAGGACGGGGTCCGCGCTCGTCAGCAGGCGGGGGACGACGGTCATCAGCTATATCGTCTCTGGAATCATAACGACGAGGAGGGAGACCGCTTCTGCTATAGTCTGGCTCGTAGTGCCGTTGATCTGGAGGTGGTCTTCGTGCATCTGTCATTCTTCTGTCGTCTCTGTACCGGAAGCGATCTCTATCTCGGTCGCGCTCCCGGTCTGAGTCTCTTCCCTCGTAGTGCCGCGATGTCTCTTTCACCGGGGGGAGCGTGCGATCGTTGCCAGCACGGTTGGTACGAACATCGGATAGGCGCCTATCATCACCAGATGGCACATCATCTCTGTGGGACCAACTCGCCCTAGACCGCTCGTCAGGTGGCGGTCCTCTGGACTCTGCTCGCTGGGGGTCCGATTTGAGATTCCCAGAAGAGCCATTGCGAGAAGCGGAACCATTGACCGTTGCAGAGCGTTGAGGTGGTCCAGGATCTGCCGAGGGAGTCTGGGGCTTGTGGTCGTTCAGATCAGGTGTTGACTTGGGGGTATCGTCAGCATATCGTCCACCACCGTTGTTCTGTGTCCCAGAAAAAAAAATAAGCCAAAAAAGATGGAGAAAAGAAATGGATGACGCACGTTGGATGTGTCCATCTGCATCCTCGCACCTTCCCAGTTTTCCTTCCGCGGTCGTTGAGAAGCGTCCGGCGGTGAGAGCGGGCCCGTCTTGGATGGCGATGAGCTGTCGTGGTAGTCTGGCGCCCGTTCTGGATGAAGCGACGAAGAACTTGGACCCTTGTAGATGCTGGCTAGCGCCGCAGGATTAGGAATCGCACGGTAAAACTCGTGCTGACCAGCCTTTATCCTTTGCTTCAGATTTTCGAGGACCTCGAGATCGTTCGAGCCAGGCTGGGGTTGCTGCTGCTGCTGATAAAAAGGCTGTTGTTGTACAAAGTTTTGAAAGCTGAAAGGGAAATTTTGGGCCATTGTGTACGCTTGATTGGATCCCATGAGGACAGCAGGCGATTCCTCGCTGGGAGTAGGGACGAGATAGGATGAGTTGGGATCCTCCGTGAGAGTAGTGACTGTCCGTTCGCGGTTGTTGGGGTTGCTCCGCCCTTTGCGCTGTTTCTTGTTTTGTCTTGCTGACATGAATGGGTCCCCAGCCTTGTTTGCACCTGCATCCGTCAGAGATTTGCCTCCGCTTAACCGCCTAGCTTACCTGTGTTCGCCGAGATATGGTGTCACAGTGCTCGCATACTCGTGGTCGAAGGAGACATGTGGTCTTACCTGCCCTTGATCCGTGCATCACCACTGCCAAATCGACCACGTTCTTGGCTTTTGTTGTAGGAGTGATTGTTCTTACAGATACTGTATTCTTCCTTATTGCTACTTACGACGACGCATCTTTACTCCCTTCTTCATGGACGAAGCATATTCAATTCATACATATCATACAGGTTACTACAGTCGTCTAATATCATATTCGTCAGACAATAAAGCGCAACATCTGATCAGGTAATAATCTGTAAAATGAAAGGCTCCGAGGAAAGCTGGTAATCACCGGAGTCGTTCCAGAGAAAAAGTAGAGAATGATTCGTCCTCGAGGCTCGGACACTTTTGTCATTGTGATTTAATTTCAGTTTTTGAAGCTGCGTGTCGGACGGAGCATATGATGTTCCTTTACAAGGGTAGAAGCCGGAATGAGAAAGCTGGATGCCTAGCGGTGAGGACGTCATGTTGCATACGGCCCGATGCAGTCTTGCAGTGCCTTTACCGGCTTCATGATGGAAGGATAGATTAAATGTAGGAGCCGAGGGGGTGTATGGAGACAAAGCAGGCTCGAAAAAGTGACCAAATGATATCAAGACGGTCAAGATACAAGCAAAGTCCACATCTCGTTAGCATAGATTCAAATCTTGAATGGGCACGACACGAGCGAGAAGAATTGTTGAACAAATATGAAGTACATCCAAGCCGCTGTTAAAGCAAAGGGTCAATACAAACATGCCAGAAGAGAATTGGAATCTCCTAACGAAACAGAACGTCTGAATGCGAAAACTGATGATATTTTTTGCTTGCCGACAACATCCATGATAGGGCAGATTGTTCCCAATCTAAATCTGCAATTTTGCAGCAATGATATCCAAAGTATCAGATTGTCTTACAATCATCGACTATTTGCTAGTCACTTGTGGGCGTGTCAAGAGGAAGTGCCACTCCTTTCCTTGGGCGTGATTCGCTCTGTGTGGATGTCGACATCTTGGAAAAGGAATTCAACCCACGGGACAGAAGACCTTCCCGTCGTCCGAGTTGTTCGTGGCTCCCGTACAGATCGGTACAGCGACCTACATCCTTATTCGAAGTCTTGACTTCCCGATTTGGTTAAGATGCAAGTCTGTCGTTGAATTCGGACGAAGAACACTGCAGCCATGGTCCTCAACAGAAGGGTCCTCGGGTTGCGGAAGATGAGCCCCGCCCTGAAGTTGCTACTTCAATATTTCCCCGCACACGTCCACTATCTTCGAATATATCCCTTGGCTATGGATGAACGTTGAACGTTGAATATTCGACGTGTTTTACATTCCTGTAAAACAAGTGAGTCAAAATGTCCAGTAAAATCACAGACGCACGTACCTAACGAACAAACAAGACGATGATCGTGCCACAGTCTTCACGCGACGTGTGGACGTATCAAAGTGGTTATGCCCCTTACACAGAGGATATGAATGAATGAATGAGGTCTAGCTCGTCGCTCCGACCGCCATTAGTAGTATCGCCGCCAAAGGGCTGGCCAAACTACCAACTGCAATACAAGGTTTCTCCACCGGCTTGGTAGACTGCGGTAGCCTAGCATACACATAATCGGATGCGAATAACATATGCATTGCCGACGAAGACTTGGGAGTTTCATTGGCACAACTCGCGCGGATGCAAATGCGATGCTTGAGGTCGCACACAACAAAGGAGTCCGAAGTAGGATGATAAACACGTACTACCGAGCTTGCATCCTGCAAGAAGAATCCTGGCGGCAGTTCACCGAGAAATCCAATCCTGAAGCCTGAGATCTGAGTCCTGACAGTGAACTGGCTCTTTCGCTGTGCACTCTTCGTGAGATATTTCATGACACGATGGCGGGCTATTTGCATCAAGCGTCGGGAATTCTCTTGTTCTGGGCGGTGTTGGCGGCGGCAATCTGAGGACGAGAGGGACAGAATTGTGGCTAGCATTCATTCATGAAGTGAGCGGGTATGAATCGTTTTTGCGATACCGCGAGTATGAAGTCGAATGAAGGGGAGATGAGTACATGGGTCCTTAAAGGGTGTGATGCAGACCAAGAGGCCGCGCGCAGCCTGTGAACGTCGTTTTGGAAGAGACGACTTCGTGGGGGATGCGCTGCTTGGGAGAGAGATGGTGGGGGAAGAAAGGAAAGGAGCGACAAAGGAAGGAATCGAGGGCGACGCCCTTTTATAGTCGTCGGGGGCAGGGGAGGACAACATGCGCGTGATAATTCGAACGCGTCATAGGCCATTACTGACGTAGGCAGGGGCCTTACCCGAAAGTTCAATGCCAACGTCCAACAATCATACGAAGCAAGCACTTATCCTTTACAATGCTGATCGCGAACTCGGAAGTCAAGGAAGTCATTGATTCAGAGTCATTGTCGAGGCCAAGTCGTTACACGTCGTCACATGACTAGACGGTACACTCGAACGGAACTGTCCCGAGTTCCAACCAACCACCACTGACGTGGACTCTCCGAGATGGGCGACCTAGCTGTGCTCCGTCCTGAAGCTACGCTGAGGATGATCCAACAACGAAGGGGCCTTAAGGACGATGTTGCTAGTCCTGAATGGCAGTGGAGATCGAGCGGCGTCGAGCATGGATCTGTGCTGCTAGGCTCTTCGAGTCCATCGAAATGGATGCGGACATTGAAGACTGAGCGTGTCAATTGGTCACTGGAGGTTGGAAGCTGAAGCGCTGAAGGACGAAGAAGCGTCTTCGGTGAGTGTCTTTGCGCCAGAATTACGCTGACTGACAACTTTTGCAGCCTCTCGCTTCTGAATGCGCTGATTGGGACATTTCTACTACGGACGACGGAATTGCAAGCACATGTGGTTATCTGGTAGCGATCCATTGGGTGAGTCGTAAACCTTGTTTTTCTTTCGTCCTCTAATATACGGTACGTCTCTCAGGCTAGGGACCGCCGAGGTTGCGACGGTCGGGGTGCTGTTTTCAGTGTTGGCAGATAGGTCTTGGACGCTCTTTGCGACGTGTTGCAAGAACGTGGAATACCGTGCACGCGGCAACCGCGATGATTATCCTTCGTTTTTCAAATGAACAAAATGGACAGTCATAGGATACGCAATACTAGGGCGAAATCGCGGAAGCATGATATTGGTCTGACAACGTGAGGACGTTTATGAGGGGTGTGAGCAGCTCATGGCGACAATGAAGGTCATGTATTGGCGTGACACGGTGGATATCAGTCAGTTCTACAGTCAGAAATCTAGCATCATGACTGATTAAACAAACAGCCGCATTTTTACACTCGAGGCGTACCAACTTGCAGCCCCGCCACCAAAATAGATGTCACCCCTCGTCCCGCCGTGCAGTCAGTCGCTTAGAACTTCCGTCTCTGTGATGGTGTGAAGGGCAATACTAGTTGGTATTTTCGAGGGTCAGGAAGCCGTCGTCGTCGCCCGAGAAAGCGCCAGCTATCGACGCGAACATTATGATCTTCACATTTCCAGTCTTAGTCACACCAATCAATTTTCGAGATTCAAGTTCAAACCACAGGCCGAAATCACAGTTGAACCAGAAATTAGTTGGGTGTCTCCGTTTGAGGTGACGTTGTCTCATGAAACTGATCTGAAGCGGTTAGTCCCATCCAGGGATCGCCTCTCTTTCTCCACAATGCACTCTTTCACGCCAATCACCTTAGCTCCTGCCATGAGATGTGAGTTTCTCAACAGTCTTTCACCACCTCGTGGCTTATTAACTCTCGCAGCAATGAAACTCCGTAGTCAATGACATTGACGCTCTTCTAAAGTTCATGCACGTTCATGACGAGAAACTAGAATCAACCCCGATCACTACCAGGCACTTTCGAATTGCGGCTCGGGTCTTGATTATGGGCACCTCACCAGAACTTCTGTGAAAGCGGAAGAGTTAGGTGGCACATATTCTCGAGCGGCTAACAAGTGAAGACCAGTCAATGCTCACAGCTAGATGCGGCAACAATGCTTGTTAGCGGCGTACAAATATCACCACAAAAGACCGACTTCTGTTCCAAGATCCTCTTTCTGCGTCGTTTCGACTTCAGTTTCCCAACTCTCATCTCTGGTCGTCGCATTCGTGCTCAGGTCTTTCTCAGAGTAACCCATTACATCTATATACAAGGTATTCGACACAACTAAAACCGAGACCTCGTTTCTGACCTTCATGCTTTCAGCCCTCAGAATCATTAGCAATGGGTGGTGCCGTATCCTGCATAGCCGCTGTTGCTGCAGCTGCCATTCCGGCAATCCTTGGCGCAATACGGGGTAGTAAAGTCAACGAAAACCCGACGATGGTCGCCATCGACGAGCAGCTCCAGAAAGCGGAGACAGAGAAACGCGAGGCTCAACAACGTGCGGAGCAGCTTGAACAAACGAGACAGGCACAAGCGGAGGCGATCCGAATCCAGCAGGAGGCTGCACAGAAGGCGACCGAATATGCCGAGCAGCTGGAGAAGGAAAGGCAGGCCCAGGCTGAGAGAATCAGAGTCCAACAGGAGGAGGCCGAAAGGGCGGCTCAGACGGCTGAGCAACTGGAGAGGGAGAAGCAGGAACAGATGGAGAATGCTAGAAGAGAACGAGAGGCAGCTCAGATGGCGGCCCAAGCTGCTAACGATTTGCAAGAGCAGGTGCGGAAGAAGGAGGAGGAGATGAAAAAGATTCTAGAGGAGCAGAAGGCGATGGAGGCCAAGTGGAAGAAGGGTATTAAACCTGTTGAATGGCCTTCTCGCGAGCAGTTCGAGGCGAACAAACAACGTTTCTATAAGGATGGCAAGTTCCATCTTGCTGTAGCTGGAATCTCGGGAACGGGAAAGTCATCTCTTATCAACGCTTTTCGAGGCGTTTGGGACGATGAACCAGGCGCCGCTGCGACCGATATCGTCGAAAGCACCGCAATTGTTACTCCTTACCCTGATCCTAATCCCGCCAACCCCTTCATTTGGTTCGATGTCCCGGGTTCAGGCACTCTTTCATGTTCAGATTGGACCTACTTTAACGACCAGGGTCTCTACATCTTCGACGCCATCATCGTCCTGTTCAACGATCGCTTCACTGCTACGGACATCGCCATCTTGAAAAACTGCGAACGATACAACATCCCGACCTACATTGTTCGTTCTAAATCTGACATACACATCGAGAATCTCATCAAGAAGAAAAGACGGGGAACTGGCGCGAAGAGCGACCCTGCAAAAATTCTTGACCAGGCTCGCAAGGAGTATATCACGAGGACGCAGGAGAGCGTCAGGCTGAACTTGATGAAGAATAATCCGCCTATCCGGTCGCAGAAGATGTACGCTGTCTCGCGAGATACATTGACTGTGGTTGTCAGAGAGGAGCCGCTCGAAGATTGCCTTGTGCTGAACGAGCTAGAGCTGTTGAGGGACATCCTTCAGGACGCGTACTCACGACGATCTGAGAAGTCGTACGGCTCGATGGCGGATCTGATGAAAAAGGCCGGCATGGACATCTTCCGTTTCTTTACCAACTGACGAGGTCGCATTCCCCCTGCTATGGCCATTTGTGGACAATTAGTTCTTTAGTATCTTCATGTTTTAGACTGGCGTTTTTCCGTTTCATTACTCATGTGTTTTGCACGTAGTTTCGTCTTATTGAAATTCTTTCTTCGGCAGAATCCGGGAACACTCTCATCTCAAGCACAACAAATACTTGGTGATGTATCTGAGGATCAAGATCCTAATATATTTCCGGGAAGCGGGCAGCATATTATGTCACTCTTTCAACGTGTCCGCCCACCCTTATTTGTGTGTACAATCAGAGTGATCATGCGATTTCGATAGATTTGAACCTTTCGTTTGATACCGTTACGTGTTCAACTTGGAGGACAAGGCTGTAATGCATACGGGAACCATCAAATGAAGGGGATGGATGCAACGTTCTCACCGCGTGGGATCTTCCTCCTTCTTTTCGGTCTGGCTTCCACATTTCCCATCGCGTCTAACCTCTTAATAACAAGCTTATTTACTCTCAGGTCCATATGGTGTTCACAAAGCGCTTATGCTATTTCTCACAGCACACCTTCACACCACCACCAACTTTGTTGCAATGGAATTCATCAGGTTCTTATGGCGCTTCACCCTTTCCCCGCTCTGTAATACAACAAAACGCAGCCCCTTGTCAACGAATCTTGTGATTTGCCTTGCCTTTCACGCCTGTCAGCGTCCAATGCCTCGAGCTTGTCACTAGAATTATGAAGATCACCGCCCTTACCCATCATGATGCAAATGTATCCTTTCTTTTGTATTTCCTGGTTCTGGTGCAGCTTTCAATCGATAGCGAGGCGACTTGAGGGTCTCTGATTTGGGATATTTTTGACTGTTCTGTGAAGAAAGGAATCAGATGGCGCCTATCCTGTCACCGATGAAGCTAACCTGGATTGGAATCACCGTAGCAAGGTTCTTGGTATGGGTCTTACAGGAACCTTCACACGGTGCTGAATTTTCGTCGTTCCTCGTTTGGTTCACTGTCTGCACTGCTTGGTTACTGCCGCTGTGTCCGTCTACCTGCTTATCACTTGTATTGCCGCCACCAAGGTAAGTAATCAGGACAAGTTGACTCGATACTTACACTTACACGTTCGTAGATCCTCCAGTTTAGCCCTTCATTTAGGTGATCTCTGTCCAGTTTCGTAAAGTACGTAGCTTCTGTCAGAGACGTCCTCCAAGTTATCAAACTGCTCCGTGGTTATAGGGTGTGACAGATTCCACCCCTGAGCGTGAGTGTTTTTCTGGATCTTATTGTGTGAAGGAGAGGGATCAGGTAGCGCCTAGGTGTGACAAGACAGTATGCGGAACCTTGGGAATTTCAACGAGGAATCGAAGCTGCGGCCACAAGGTTCTTCGTATAAAACCTAGAAGTATTTTCACGGAGAGTTTTCTTTGCGTTGGATACCCCCCTTGCTCGCTTTCTTTGTTTTCGGCCTGGCCGCTACTACGGCTACGTTCGTATCTCTGGTCGCAGCATCACCTTCATCAATTGCCCCATTGAGGCTCCATTGTAAGTTTGTATCAGACAATTTAACGTGACATATGCTAATCGGCAATATTCGTTGGAAGGTGTTGGAGTTTGTAGACCAACGTTCCATTTCTGAGGGACCTAAGTTGTTAGTTCGCAGACAGGTATGCATCAGATGTCAAAGATGCCCATACCCTGTATCTCACTGATGCCGTTTTTAGCAAGTATGGGTAACGGAGAATCCTCAATGAGGCATGCTATAGAAGAATTGCACAGAAAGGAGGATGCAGCGAGAGCCGAACGAGAGAAGCATGAACACGCCGAAAGACTCAGAAGGGAAGAGGAGGCAGCCCAGAGAGAGGCACAATTCGCCGAGCAGCTAGAACGAGAGAGACAGGCCCAGGCGGAAAGTCTCAGGAGGGAGCAGGAGGCAGTCCAGAGAGCAGCCCAACTCGTTGAACAGCTGGAAAGAGAAAGACAGGCTCTGGCCGAGAGAATTAGAGTCCAGGAAGGGGAAGCTGAAAGGGCGGTTGAAAACGCACGGCAGTTGGAAAGGGAGATGCAACAGATGGAGATTGCCATAAGGGAGCGGGAGGCCGCTCAGAGGGCAGCCGAGGTTGCTAACGAGTTGCAAGAGCAGGTGCGGAAGAAGGAGGAAGAGGCAAAGAAGGCTATAGAGGAGCAGAAGGCGATGGAGGCCAAATGGATGAAAGGTATCCGTCCAGTTGAATGGCCTTCCGAGGAGAAGTACGAGGCAATCAAGCGCTGTTTATACCAGGAGGGCAAGTTTCATCTCGCCATCACTGGAATTTCGGGAACGGGCAAGTCATCTCTCATCAACGCATTTCGAGGCATATGGGATGATGATGAGGGCGCCGCCATGACCAATATCGTCGAAAGTACCTCGGTTGTCACCCCTTACCCAGATCCGGATCCTGCGAACCCTTTCATCTGGTTCGATGTCCCAGGATCGGGAACACTGGCATGCTCCGACTGGACCTACTTTAACGACCAGGGTCTCTTCATCTTCGACGCCATCATCATCCTGTTCGGCGACCGCTTTACCGCCACTGACATTGCCATCTTGCAGAATTGCGAACGATACAACATCCCAACCTATATCGTTCGCTCCAAATTTGACGTCCACGTTGAGAATCTCGCCAAGAGGAAAAAGCGGCGAGCTGGGGCCAGAAGTAATCCTGCCAGCATTCTTGATGAGGCTCGCAAGGAGTACCTCTCAATAACGCAGGAGAGCGTCCGGTTGAATTTGATGAAGAACGATCCTCCTATCAAGTCGCAGAGGTTGTACGCTGTCTCCCGTGATACGTTGACGATGGTCGTCCGAAAGGAGCCGCTCGAGGATATGCTTGTGCTCAACGAGTCTGCGTTACTGCAGGATATGCTTCAGGATGCGTATTCACGGCACTCTGAGAAGTCATATGAGACGATGTGGGACTTTATGAAGAAGACTGGGATGCGCACTATTCAATCCTCTACAGACTAGGTCCTCATCAAATGTTTTTATCCTTTCCATATGCTTTGGCACGGTACAATATTTGTCTCGAGTTTGTCCTTAGTTTTATACTTATTGACTTTAGCAATTAGTAGTCGGACGCGGTACATAGTTCAGATTCACTTTGCCTTGTTATTTAAACATCCGTCTCATCGTCTTCTTTACAATTTCAGACCTGGAGGCTCGAGAGCTCGGTACTAAATGCCTTATGAAAGAGAACTTGAGGAGAAAGCTGGAGAAAGGGGAAAGACCGACAGGCCACGATAGTGGCGTGAGAATAATTAAGCTCTGCTTCCTGACTGGCCAGCATTTGCCACAATTTCGAAAGATTCAAGAGATATCTCAAAGGGGTAACCAGACGCTCGACTCTGACCATGGAGAAGATCTGTAGTGTTGCCACAGCTCCTTGCAACCAAGGAGGGTGGTCGATTTGGACTTCGGTGCGTCTCAGTGCCTACTCCGTTACTACCTCTTCTCAACTCTGCTGCTTGCACAGGATATGGCATGAAACAAGTCCTTCACGGTCAGCCTCAAAGGAATCGTCATATATTTAGTCGTGGCATCTATCGGAGGTACAACGAAAGTCCTCTTTACACCGTCTTTCATTCCAGGCATAGCCCCCCTCCTGCGAACATTTGGATCGATTTTCTGAAGCACGCCTTCACCGATCTCACCTTTCTACGACAGAATGTGCCAAACCTTTCACTGTTATGCCTGTTGAAGTGTATCCCATATGGTCAGACTCCTAAGCAGGCGTCTATCATCCTCGTGGCCGGTTCATTGCGCTGGTGAAGCATGATATTGCATGCGCTGTCCTACAATTCCTGAGCCTGGTGCAGCCCCCCACCATCAATTCTCAATACATTCAACATTGTCACGCTGGGATTTTTGCGACAAAGTGCATGCAACGCGTGGCTGTCTTAAATGAACAAAATGGACAGTCATAGGATACACCATACTAGGGCAAAATCGCAGAAGGGTGATATTGGTCTGACAATGTGAGGACGTTTATGAGGGGTATGAGCAGCTCATGGCGACAATGAGGGTCATGTATTAGCGTGACACGGTGGATATCAGTCAGTTCTACAGTCAGAAATCTAGCATCATGACTGATTAAACAAACAGCCACATTTTTACACTCGAGGCGTACCAACTTGCAGCTTCGCCACCAAAATAGATGTCACCCCTCGTTCCGCCGTGCAGTCAGTCGCTTAGAACTTCCGTCTCTGTGATGGTGTGAAGGGCAATACTATTTGGTATTTTCGAGGGTCAGGAAGCCGTCGTCGTCGCCCGAGAAAGCGCCAGCTATCGACGCGAACATTACGATCTTCACATTTCCAGTCTTAGTCACACCAATCAATTTTCGAGATTCAAGTTCAAAACCACAGGCCGAAATCACCGCTGAACCAGAAATTACAGTGGGTGTCTCCGTTTGAGGTGACGCTGTCTCGTGAAACTGATCTGAAGCGGTTAGTCCCATCCAGGCGTCGCCTCTCTTTCTCCACAATGCACTCTTTCACGCCAATCACCTTAGCTCCTGCCATGAGATGTGAGTTTCCTGACAGTCTTTCACTACCCCGTGGCTCATCAACCCCCGTAGCAACGGAACACCGTAGTCAATGGCATCGACACTCTTCTCAAGTTCATGACGAGGAACTGGCATCAACCCCGATCATTGCCAAGCACTTTCGAATTGCTGCTCGGGTCTTGATTATGGGCGCCTCACCAGAACTTCTGTGTAAGCGAAGGTATTAGGTAGCACATATTCACGAGCGGCTAACACAGTCAGTGCAAACAGCTAGATGCGGCAACAGTGCTTGTTAGCGGCGTACAAATATTACCACAAAAGTCCGGCTTCCGTTTCAAGGTCCTCTTTCTGCATTTTTTCGACTGCAGTTTCCTCACTCTCATCTCTGGTCGTCGTATTCGTGCTCAGGTCTTTCTCAGAGTGACCCTTTACATCTATATACAAGGTACTCGACACAACTGAAACCGAGATCTCGTTTCTGACCTTCATGCTTTCAGCCCTCAGAACCATCAGCAATGGGTGGTACTGTATCCCGCGTATTCTATTCGACGTTGTTGCAGGCGTTATCCCGGCACTCCTTGGAGCAATCCGGGGCAGTGAAGTCAACGAAAACCCGACGATGGTTTCCATCGAAGAGGAGCTCCAGAGGCTGGAGGCAGAGAAACGCGGGGCTCAACAGCATGCGAAGGGGCTAGAACAAGCGATGCAGGCACAAGCGGAGGCGATCAGACTCCAGCAGGAGGCTGCGCAGAAGGCGACCGAAAATGCCGAGCAGCTGGAGAGAGAAAGGCAGGCCCAGGCTGAGAGAATCAGAGTCCAACAGGAGGAGGCCCAAAGGGCGGCTCAGACAGCTGAGCAACTGGAGAGGGAGAAGCAGGAACAGATGGAGAATGCTAGAAGAGAACGAGAGGCAGCTCAGATGGCGGCCCAAGCTGCTAACGATTTGCAAGAGCAGGTGCGGAAGAAGGAGGAGATGACAAAGATTTCAGAGGAGCAGAAGGCGATGGAGACCAAGTGGAAGAAGGGTATCAAACCCGTTGAATGGCCGTCTCGCGAGCAGTTCGAAGCGACCAAGCAACGTTTCTACAAGGATGGCAAGTTCCATCTTGCTGTAGCTGGAATCTCGGGAACGGGAAAGTCATCTCTTATCAACGCTTTTCGAGGCGTTTGGGACGATGAACCAGGCGCCGCTGCGACCGATATCGTCGAAAGCACCGCAGTTGTTACTCCTTACCCTGATCCTAATCCCGCCAAGCCCTTCATTTGGTTCGATGTCCCGGGATCGGGAACACTCGCATGCTCCGACTGGACCTACTTCAACGATCAGGGTCTCTACATCTTCGACGCCATCATCGTCCTGTTCAACGATCGCTTCACTGCCACGGACATTGCCATCTTGAAAAACTGTGAACGATACAACATCCCGACCTACATTGTTCGCTCCAAATCTGACGTACACGTCGAGAATCTCATCAAGAAGAAAAGACGGGGAGCTGGCGCGAAGAGCGACCCTGCAAAGATTCTTGACCAGGCTCGCAAGGAGTATATCACGAAGACGCAGGAGAGCGTCAGGCTGAACTTGATGAAGAATGATCCTCCTATCCGGTCGCAGAAGATGTACGCTGTCTCACGAGATACATTGACTGTGGTTGTCAGAGAGGAGCCCCTCGACGATTGCCTTGTGCTGAACGAGCTAGAGTTGTTGAGGGACATCCTTCCTTCAGGACGCTTACTCACGACGATCTGAGAAGTCGTACGGCTCGATGGCGGATCTGATGAAAAAGGCCGGCATGGACATCTTCCGTTTCTTTACAAGCTGACAAGGTCGCACCCCCCCTCCCCCTCCTCCCTGGTCTACGGTCATTTGTGGACAATCTTGTTGCATTGTGTTCCTTGGTATCTCAATGTTTTAGACTGGTGTTTTTCTGTTTCAATACTCATGTGTTTTGCACGTAGTTTGAATTGATCTCATCGTATTGAAATTATTTCTGGACTTTTCTTCGGCAGAATCCGTTAGAACACTCTTCTCAAGCACCACAAATACTTGGTGATGTATCTGGAAACCAAGATCCTAATATATTTCCGGGCAGCATATCGCGTCACATCGCCACTCTTTCAACGTGCACACCCACCCTTATTTGTGTATACAATCCGAGTGATCGTGCGATTTCGATAGATTTGAACTTTTCGTTCGATACCGTTACGTGTTCAACTCGGAGGACAAGACAGTAATACATCCCTAATCATGCGGGAACACCAAATCAGGGGGATGGATGCAAGCGTTCTCACAGCGCGGGATCTTCCTCCTTCTTTTCGATCTGGCTTCCACATTTCCCATCGCGTCTAATCTCTCAAGGTAAAGAATTCTATGACTCTGCCCTTAATAACAAACTTATTTTTTCTTAGGTCCATATGGTGTTCACAAAGCGCTTATGCTATTTCTCACAGCACACCTTCACATTACCACTGCGTTGCAATGGAATCCTCAGGTTCCTATGGTGCTTCATGAAGCGGTGGGCCATCGCAGGGCGTGGCATATCCGAGTCCTGCAGTAGCGTGGGCTGCTCTGCGTGGGCAAGGCACGTTGTTCTTGCTACCGGCATGCCTCGCCTCCTCATTTTCTGCTGCTGCCGTCGCCCAGGCAACGAAGCATACTCCTTTGTGAGGAAGTATTTATATTTGACTGCACTTAATAGGTAGGAATTACATGGCATGATCCAACGGGGAATGCTGGTACTCCGAAGATGTGATTAGAGGCGTTAACGTACGCAAGGGGAGCCCGGCAATGGCCGGTGCCGTGTGCAGTTGCCGAGCGGGCACAGCCTCAGAATTTTTTGGCCTCGCAGAAAAGGGATCCGTCGGGAAAATCAACGTTTCGCAATCTTAAGGAATGCAGGGATAGAAATTGGTGCAGAGCACGTGCGGACGACAAATCACGAAGGGTAAGACCTTCGAGGAGCAACCAAGCAGCGTATCAGCCTAGATTCCTTTTGTTCAATTTCGCTGCAGAGTAGCGTGGTAGCGCGTACACCAAAAATCATAGAATTCTGAGAGAGAACAGTGGACGAGGTAGATATGAAGTAGGGGTGTACAGAGCGCTGCAATCTCAGCCGCTGTTAGAGATGATGGTCGTCATGGTCGTGGCTGATTGAGGAAGGCAAATGTTCCTCCGCCGGGACAATATGGATCCATAGTGTATCCAATGCAAGTGTCGATACTGACGCTGCAACGTCGGGATCATCAGTTAAGTTCTAAGGGATTTACGGGAAAGCATACCGACAACCAAAATAAAATTAAGGGATATCTTATGTATTCATTATTCGGCGAGGGTTGAACGCGCTGTGACGGACCATATGCACAGTTCAAAACAGCAAAACATGTTCATCGTCCCTGCTGAGTGGCCGAAGACATAGATCTCAGAATTGAGGATAGGTACGTTTTGACGACCCTTCCCGGACGTCCAGAGCCGTGCCAGGAAACTATACACTCAACTTCAAGAGGCGGTAAACAGAGACGACAATGATGAACCTGCAGGCGACAAAGAAGGAACTGAGATTATGATAGAGAGTAGGAGAGAGGAGTGTGAGCGCACCCGCATCCATGAAGAATCCGCTACCTTATGGGAAGACGAAGATTGGGTTCTTGAGGCGCTATGCGGGAGGCAGTAGACGCGTGACATATCGCGCTCCGTGAGTCGATACTGGCTTATTTCTTGTGCCATTCCGAGTCCTATATGTATATATAGGTATTCGGTCATTATGTGGGATTTGACCGTGGGAATGATTCTATTCGGTGATTGCCGAACTTGCACAGCCTCTCTGTATGAGAAACGGCCGTGGGAACAAAAAGCATCGTTCATCAAAAGCCTGGGAACTATTCACTACTTTCGTTCACCGGCTGCTTCGTCATTTCTTCCACTGCTACTCCTTCGGTCCTTGCCCTCTCGCCTCTTCCTTCTCAATTTTGCCCATTTTCATGACTTCATGGTACGTTTTATATCTCTTATATGCTAATACATTTGTTTCAGGTCTTTTAGGCTTATCTGGAGACCCCAAGAGCCCCCAGATAGCAATCATATCATCCCTCGCTCGCACGTAAGCCCTCACGCGAGGCAGCGCTCTGTACGATGGTCACACGACGCCTCCTCAACGGCGGCCATCGACTAGGCTAAAAGACGACGACGCTCTGCTAGCCGTTTCCCCCCTCCAGCAGCGCCATCCCTTCCCGCCCCCATCCCCTACCCAGCATCCCCCGTAGCGACATCGGGGCCAATCACCTGCGCTTGGTGGATCCCCACACCCCAACGACCATGGACGCCGTCGAGGATCCAATATCGGATGCCGTTTGCGAGCACAGGACGGGGGAAAGCGAGCGTTTAACAACCGGGGCGATGACGACGACGAACAGGCCAGCGACGATGACGGAAAACACGGGGACAGACCAGCGATGATGGTGATGTAGGGTACAGGGTGGAGCAAAGTTTGTGGCATAGGGAGAAGGAAGGTGGAATGTGCAATAGGAGGGAAGTGTTTGAGAGGGTGGGGTGAAGATTGGGTCACAGACGTCCAACGGCTGCAGGGACACCAACGCCCCTTTGAGCCCCGAATACTCTCCCGTTGACACGTCGAAAGACGCCAAGACGGCTACTCGAGCACCGACAACCCCGCTGCTGTCACTCCCGCCCGAATCCAACATTGCCTTCTGCGCCCCTCAACCTCAAAATCCCCCCCTCCTTCGTGCATCCCCCATTATCGACACGGGGATCACAAATATTAGGCCCGTTTTTTTACCCAGCGTCGTCATCACCACCGGCGACAATGACAACGCCCAGTCCCCATTCTCGCCTCATATCGCCCCCTCCACCAATCGTGTGACCACTATCGGACCTACACCTCCGTTTTCGATAGCGAGGAATCCGATGGTGGTCTCCGTTTCCCCTCCCGAGCTCGCCGTGACACTCTAAAGCACCGCCGATCCCTACCTCACCCCATACCTCATCCCTAGCCCATGGCACCGCCGCCAATTTATGGCCTGGGCTCCATCCAGCACAGGGTAGCACGACACCACCGACTGCACGCTCGCCCAACCCTGCCAGTCATCCTCGTTGCCGTTGACGATATCTCGCTACAATACCCAAATTTTCCATTTCGCACGGCGTTGCGTGGCCCCGCATGCTGTATTTTGACTGTTTTGTGTCGCGAAGGACACATTGTCACCATCCATGCATTCTAGGATGCCCGGCAGTGCGCACGCTAGCCCCCCCCTGCAATCAATCATTTACATATCTATTTGTATTAATTAAATTTCTATCTAAATTCCGATTTTTCTTCTTTTTGAGCCTCATAAAACTACAGATACTCTCGAGAGCATACTCCTTCCGTTCAAAACCAAGCCGGTAATCCCAGGTTTAACGCCTATTCCAAACTTACCAAGTAGGTCCCAATTTGTTCATATAATTCTGATCTCACGACTTCTTCGCAGATTCTTCAAGACCGTGTTCCCCCACCTTACCTTACCTCTACGCTCTGCCCTCATGTCTGACTAAACCGGATCACATTTTGGAAGTATCAGAAGGCGTGAAAACTGCTATCTGACGGGGGGTGACGTTTACTTCCTAGTGAGTTTTTAACTTTCGACAAACAAGTTCGTAATCACTAAATCGGCCCAGGTGGAAGAATACATATTTCGTGTCCATCGCGTATTCTTTGAGCGAGAGTCCCAAAAATTCCGGCAAATGTTCGAGCATCCGGCGCCCCCCGGGGACAAATCTGCAGGATCGTCAGTTGGAACTGCATGTAAGCTTGAGGATGTAACAGCAAGCGAGTTCTCCAAGTTCCTTTGGATCTCTTATAATCCGTGAGCCCTGCCTGCCTTATTAAACGAGGATGGAAGCTCAAATGTGTCTATCAGGAAGTATTCCTTATATGACGCCTCAGTAGATGAATGACACACTATTCTGCGCATCGCATCTGGCTGAGGGTTCCCAGAGGTGAAAGCTCTCGCGGTCCGCGAACCCGAAGGAAAGCCCATGTCCTTGGTGGACCGAATCGTCCTTTATCAGGCGTATAACGTCGACCCAGAGATCTTGATTCCACCCTATGCGAAACTCTGCTCTCGCGACGAGCCTCTCAACAAAGCCGAATCGCAGAAGCTCGGCGTTGAGACCGTTGTTCTCGTCTTCCACGCTCGGGAACACCTTCGCTCGTCTTCGTGTGACAGAGCCAAGAGTCCTCTCCCGGATGGCATCAACCCTCTAGACGTGATGCAGGTTGTGTCCGAGATGTGACAGGGAGACGATGTGTCGTCGAATCGTTCATCAGGTGGATGGGTGGTCGTAAATTCATTCTGGCTGCACTTTCACCTACTCGTTCCGTTGCTTGCTTTTTAGGATCGGGTGCTGACTCTGCTCAGCAAACCCCTCCCCAGTCGGCGGGCCAGGCGAACAGATCCCCGGGTAGCCAGAATAGCAGAACTCAGAATGGCAGATGCGGCGGTACCGGTAACGGATGTCCGTGATCGTCCTCTACCTACGATTCCAGGCGACTCTAGTGAGCCTTTATTGTCGTGCTGAGTCCTGCTTTTCTGAAGTACTTACTGACAGACACGTTGTCTGTGGCTTCTCAGACTCCAACAACAAAGCTCTCGGTTCGATTAAGACTCGTGAACCCAGATCTGTACGTATTCTACTGTTTTGAGTTGGCATTGATTGTAAGCCGTGTGTACACCACAGGGAATCACTGTCTGGTATGCCAATCTCCTTCGCCGGTTGTCTGTTTTAGAAATAACCTTTAACTAGATTCATCTTTTTTACTCTCGCACCATGCGCATCATGCAGGTAAGTTTGAATAAGTTTGGCCTTGCTGATGTACTAACCACTGCTCTTGTACTTCAGCTAATTAGCAGCTCACTTTTTTATTCTCATCCTCGTTGATTCCTCGTGATTTCAGGCAAGCACCGCAGAAGCAAGCACAAGTAAGGCAGAATATTCCTTTAAATTCTCACCCTTCTGGATTGTGGGCACGTCAGGACGGCTTCGGCCGAATCTAGGTACTCCAAAGGCTCCGGAACGGCTTCTGACGGCGGCTCAAGCATCCATACATCTGACAAAATCCAGGGATACGATTCCGATTCCCCCGAGATCTTAATATTGTGGACGGAAAGCAACAAAAGTCTTCCGACTTGGCATGGGTGCGCACGTATATGTAATAATCAAGAAATTTTACCACCATATGAGTGGTTCCTGCTTCCCGCCTCTGTGCGTGACTGGGAGGTTATGCGAATGGTGCACATTGCCAATGAGTGAACCAGGACAGACAATTTGAAGGCTTGGCTGTACAGATAGTTCGCTTAAAATAGGACTCGGTTATGCCATGCGTATGCACTGGCCCTCATACTCTAGTCGTTTCGATCGGCATCCATTTGGTTTACAGGATAGGAATAAATAGAGAACATCTGTGTTATTGTGTTCAGCGCTGTGAGGTAGGTCAGGTATGAAGAAAAGACACACTCAGCAGCAAAATATTGTTTATTCCGCTACCTTCGATCTGCGCAAATTTGCTCCATACTTTGCTGGATGTATACCACGAGAAACCTGTCGCCATCCTCAAATGATGAACAGGACGTCGCTGCAGGATTGGACTCTGGAAACAGTCCCATGAGAGCTGAATCCTGTTCGAGATCTCTTGGATGTGTAAGAGGACTTATGGAGTCAAAAACTTGAGATATGAAGGCAAGGACGTAGCCTTAAGTAAGTATTTAGCAAAGCGACAGCTGGGGAAGAGCAATCGATGCTCAAGAACGCCGAAAGACGCGTAACAAGCGTGACGCGTGACAACATCCGTGAGCCACGGCATGCACGGCACGGCAAATTGTCGGACTATCGCAATCATGCACCGCCACCGAGATGCTTAGACCGAATCCTGTATACACAGGACTCGGAACCCTTTCACCCCTCTATTAATACAACAAAACGCAGTCCCATGCCAACGAGACTTGTAGTTCGCCTTACCTTTCACGGCGCCTGTCAGCATCCAACGCCTCGAGTTTGTCACTAGAATTATGAAGATCGCCACCCTCACCCCTTGTGATGCAAGTGTATCCTTTCCTTTTTTTATTTTCCTGGTTCCGGTGCAGCTTTCAATCGATAGCGACTAGCGGTCCATTATGTGTACTGCGAGGCGACTTGAAGGTCTGTGATTCGGTATATTTTTTGACTGTTCAGTGGAGAATCAGATGGCACCTATCTTGTCACCGATGAAGTTATTCAGGATTGGAACCGCTGTAGCTATTAGCAAGGTTCTTGGTACGGGTCTTACAAGAACCTTCACACGGTGCTGTTTTTCGTCGTTCCTCGTTTGGTTCACTGCCTGCATTTATTGGTCTTCAACGGTGCCGCTACTGCGTCCGTTTACCTGCTTATCGCTCCGCCACCAAGGTAAGTATTCAGGACATGTCGGCTCGATACTTATACTTACTCGTTCGTAGATCCTCAATTTTAGTCCTACCCTTCATTTGGGTGATCTCTGTCAAGTTTCGAAAAGTACGTTGGTTCTGTCAGAGTCGTCCTCCAATTTATCAATGTCAAATCTCCCAGATATCGTCCAAGAATGGGTGGTGCCGTGTCTTGCAGACCTGAACAAAACCCGACAATGAGGGCGATCGAAGAACAGCACAGAAGGGAGGAGGCAGAGAGGAAGGCGCAGGCAGAAAGACTCAAGAGGGAGCGGGAGGCGGCCCAGAGAGCAGCACGGCTCGCCGAGCAGCTAGAACGGGAGAGACAGGCCCAGGCCGAAAGACTCAGGAAGGAGCAGGAGGCAGCCCAGAGAGCCGCACAACTCGCTGAACAGCTAGAAAGAGAAAGGCAGGCCCGGGCCGAGAGAATCAGAGTCCAGCAAGAGGAAGCTCAAAGGGCGGCTGAAAACACACGGCGCTTGGAGAGGGAGATGCAGGAGCAGATGGAGATTGCCAGAAGGGAACACGAGGCCGCTCAGAGGGCTGCTGCTGCTGCTAACGAGTTACAAGAGCAGGTGCGGAAAAAGGAGGAGGAGGCGAAGAAGGCTACAGAGGAGCAGAAGGCGATGGAAGCCAAGTGGAAGACAGGCATTCATCCAGTTGAATGGCCTTCCAAGGAGACGTACGAGGCAACCAAGCTCCGTTTTTACCAGGAGGGCAAGTTTCATCTTGCTGTCGCTGGAATCTCGGGAACGGGCAAGTCATCTCTCATCAACGCATTTCGAGGCATATGGGACGATGATGAGGGCGCCGCCATGACCGATATCGTCGAAAGCACCTCGGTTGTCACCCCTTACCCAGATCCGGATCCTGCTAACCCTCTCATCTGGTTCGATGTCCCGGGATCGGGAACACTGGCATGCTCCGATTGGACCTACTTTAACGACCAGGGTCTCTACATCTTCGACGCTATCATCATTCTCTTCAACGACCGCTTCACCGCTACTGACATCACCATTCTCAAGAATTGCGCGCGATACAACATCCCGACCTACATTGTTCGCTCCAAGTCTGACATCCACATTGACAATATCATCAAGAAGAAAACGCGGGAAGCTGGGGCCAAAGCTAATCCTGCCGAGATTCTTGGCGACGCTTGCAAGGAGTATCTCGCGAGAACGCAGGAGAGCGTCCGGTTGAATTTGATGAAGAACGATCCTCCTATCAAGTCGCAGAAGATGTATGCTGTCTCCCGGGATACGCTGACGATGGTCGTCCGAGAGGATCCGCTCGAGGGTATGCTTGTGCTCAACGAATCTGAGCTATTGCGGGATATCCTTCAGGATGGATATTCGCGACGATTCGAGAAATCGTATGGGACGATGTCGGATCTTATAAAGAATACTGGCATGGGCATTATCCGATTCATTGTAAGCTAACTTGGCAGGGTTCCCTGATATTGAACGCTATCCATGTTACCACGTACTTTTTGTTACAAAATTTCAATTCTTTAGCATTGTTGTTCGTCTTAGCCTCAATTGACCCACTGTCCACACTTCTGGTAAGCAGCTAGTTCTGGTCAGGTAAAAGCCGGCGAAAATGGGTGGATAACCTATGAGATTTATTGATTTAGATCTACACTCTTGATCACAGTAAAATGAGTCGGGATTCCGTCTAATAAGGCCGACGGATTTTGCTGTGGTTAAAAGGGTGGGTCAAATTTCATCCCCGGTATTCCAAAACCTCACCCCCACCGTAGTCGTGTATGTTGCGTCTGTCTACGAGAGAATAGGAGAAAGCTAGAGAAAGGGAAAAGACTGAGCCACGATAGTGGCGTGAGAATAATTGAGCTCTGCTTCCGGCCAACATCTGAATTTCGAGATATCTCAAAGGTGTAGCCAGACACTCGATTCTGACTATGGAGAAACGATCTATAGCGTTGCTACAGCTTCTTGCAACTGAGGAAGGCGGTCGATTTGGACTTCGGTGCGTCTCAGTGTCTATTCCGTTACTACCTCTTCTCAAATCTGCTGCCTGCACAGGAGATGGCACGAAACGTGCCTTTCACGCTCAGTCTCAAAGGAATCACCATCTATTCGGTCGTGGCGTCTACTTGAGGTGTAACGAAGTTCCTCTTTACCCCGTCACTCTTTGGCGCACTCCCTGACCGCGGATGCTTCGCACTTCCAATATTGCTGCGTATGTCTCCAGCTTGCAGGCAAAACAATGCTATCTTCATGACATAGGGCATGTATTAAAGACGATCAATACTATGTACAAGAATCAATTTCATTGCTGTTGCTGCGACTCGGACGTGGTTTCCCCTGAAAGGTGCAAAATAATGAGGCTCGACAATGCCTACTTCCAGACTGTCTCTGAAGGGAAGGAATTAATGTGAGGTATGAGAAAACAATATCGATTTCCGATTCTTTTGTTAATTCTTCTCTGCAGATATCGTTCGGAAGTCAATTTGTACAGTTGCACAAGACACCGCCGAAAGACATTCTGACGTGCACGTTGGATTCGGGTCCGTGTGTTTTGCTAAAGCGCATGATGAATGTAACGATCACCTCTCAGCTATTCTTCATTGTGACGTACTTCCATTCTAGACATAGCCCCCTCCTGCGAACATTTGAATCAATTTTCTGAGGCACACCTTCACCGATCTCACCTTTCTACGACGGAATGTGCTAAAAATTTCACTGTTATGCCCTAATATGGTCAGACTCCTAAGCAGGCGCCTATCATCCTCATGGCCGTTTCATTGCACTGGTGAAGCATGATGTTGCATACGCTGTCCTACAATTCCCGAGCCTGGTGCAGCCCCCCAACATCAATTCTCAGTGCATTGTCACGCCGGGATTTCTGCGACAAAGTGCATGCAACGCGTGGCTGTCTTTGCATCTCAGATCGCGGGATCCAGGACTTGGTGTTTTTCGCACTGAAAACATTCAGCTACCATCGATATCTCTCATCGCTACAAACACGCTCAGAATGAAACGCCAAGGTACAGCCGTAAGTTTTCATAATGTACATTATCATATATATACTCACCCGCTCTCAGATTCTCGAGCTACGTTGGGTGTCTCCTTCCCATTTCGCAATCAGGTATGTAGTGCATTTTCACCTCGACCTCCCATTTATGATCGTCATGTCAGTTATCGTCCCCCCCGGTCAAAGTATGGGAAACTCCGTTTCCTCTACTGTGACTAGCCTTGCTGCTACCACTTTCGCCACTCTCGGTGTCATCCGAAGTAGTAGAATTGAAGATAACCCGACGATGATGTCTATTGACGAACAGCTCAGGAGAGCTGAGGCAGAGAAGGAGGAATCTGCACAGCGCACCGAACAGTTGGAGAAAGAGAAGCAGGAGCTAGCTGATAGAGCTAAAAAGGAGCAAGAGAAAGCTCAAAGGGCAGCCCAAACGGTCGAAGAGCTGAAAAAGAAGAAGCAGCAACGACTAGATAATACCAGAAAAGAGCGGGAGGCAGCTCAGAGGGCGGCCCAAATTGCTGACGAGCTGCAAGAGCAGATAGAGAGGAAGGAGGCGGAGATTAAGAAGATATTGGACGCTCAGAAGGAGACGGAGGCGAAGTGGAAGAAAGGGATTCGCCCGGTCGAGTGGCCGTCTCGAGAGGAGTACGAGGCGAACAAACGGCGGCTTTACAAGGAGGGGAAATTCCATCTCGCCATCACCGGGTCCTCAGGAAGCGGCAAGTCGTCCTTGGTGAATGCGTTCCGAGGCGTCTGGGACGACGACGAGGGCGCTGCTCCGACCGATATAGTCGAAACCACCTCAGTTGTTACTCCCTACCCCGATCCTGATCCCGCCAATCCTTTCATTTGGTTCGATGTGCCGGGCTCGGGCACCATCTCATGTCCCGATTGGACTTACTTTAATGACCAAGGCCTTTACATCTTCGACGCCATCATCATCCTTTTCAATGATTGCTTTACGGCGACCGACTTGGCAATCCTTCAGAACTGCGCACGTTATATGATCCCGGCCTACATTGTTCGCTCTAAATCCGACGTACACATCGACAACCTCATCAGTAAGAAACGGCGGAGCGCTGGATCGAAGGCTGATCCTGTGAAGATTGCCGCGGAGGCTCGGAAGGAATACCTCGCGACCACGCAGAAAACTGTCAATATTCTTCTGGCAAAGAACGACCCTCCTCTTCCAATACAGAAAGTGTATGTTGTCACCAGGGATGCACTTACGTTCATTGTCCAACGGGACTCGGAGGGACTCCAGGGTTGTACTGTTCTAGATGAGCACATGCTGCTGAGGGACGTACTTCAGGACGCGTACTGGCGACGCTCAGAAAAATCGGTCCCGCTCCAACCCATGATCTTGAACGCCTAGTTATACTGTTAAATCTACGACGAAGTACCCACTAAATATATCTTAGTCACTGTCTGAATATGCTGCCACCTATGAATCCGATTCAAATCCGATTTTTTGACTCCCAAACTATCCTTTGAGTGACGCTCCGAGTGCTCCGTAAAAGAAGTTGCGATCAGCAAACGTCTTTCCCCTTGAATGTTCACAGTTTCCAACGATGTACCTTCACAGCACTCACTCACTAAGAAGCGAGTGTAAGACGTTGCTGCTCAATGATCATCGAAGTGCATCCCGAGTAAACAGATTGAGACCTTGCCTCCATGGTGTCGGCGTTTACTCACTTCGTTGAACTCGTCACATTAAATCGATGTGAAAGATGGGCATCGTGTCGTCGTGGCTCTGAGGGATATTGGATCGAAGCGTGAAGGGAAGCGTTCACACAGGGCGGGCATTTCGGCGTGTTCCTACTAGTTCGGACTCGAACAGACCTTGGTTTCAAACCTTAACTTTGGGGTTAACCCGTTTTCACCCCGCGTATCCTCCTAATAGCGCCAACAACCAGCGGAGATTAACCCTTGGCACTGTCAAGATCACTGCTGGAGACTTAACGCGCTATTCTATGATATATTAAGCTCGCCCCGTGCGTAGTTACCACGAACTGCAACATTGTTTTGTGATAAGACGCGGAAACGCATCTCTGCGCTCGAATTCTTAAGTTTATTCTTGGCTGACCTTGTGAAATCAGATAATCAACTAGCACCAACTTATTCTTGCGACAATACAGTTCGAGCTCATTCAAGTGAAATACCTCAGAATGGAAACTTCGGATAAAGCACTTCCGTCGTACTACAAGTATCCGATTCATAAAGCCCCGGATTTTCCCTCGGTCCCCCGTTTGTGTCTTACTCTGCTTGGACCCCACCACAGTAGTACGTCGCCTTTGTTTCCCGGTACTCTTACATCTGTAAGTCTTAAGGACAAGTACTCATAATGGGAATACTCAGCCGCTTTTAGATCCGCAATTCAAACATTTGAGTGAATTCGGTTCATCTCATTGTAATGTACCCAGCACAGAAATGACCGTCCATATCTGATTGTTGTCTTTTTAGCTGCTATGTGGTCCTTGATTGGTGGACTTGCTGCGGCCGTCATTCCATCCATCCTCGGATTGATTCGGGGCAACAAAGTTAAGGAGAACCCGACCCTGGCTCTGATTGAAGAGCGATTTCGAAAAGAGAGGGAAGAATCCGACCGCCGTATACAGCAGATTCAGAACGAGGCAAACCAAGCTCGTGGCTGTATCGAACAGCTTCAAAGGGAGAAGCAGGAGCAAGCCGACTTAGCTAACAGGGCGAGGCTGGAGGCCGAGAGGATCCAGCAGCTCCAGAACGAGGCGAACCAAGCCCATGTCGAACAGCTTGAGAAGGAGAAGCAGGAGCAAGTCGACATAGCCAGCAGGGCGAAACTGGAAGCTGAAAAGGCCGCTAAAATAGTCGACGAGCTGCAGGACCAGGCGAACCAGAAGGATGAAGAGATGAAGAAAATACAGGCGGCTCAGGAGGAATTGGAAGCGAAGTGGAAGAAAGGGATCCGTCCTGTCGAGTGGCCTTCTCAGGAGCAGTATGAGAAGGTCAAGCAGCAGTACTACAAGGAAGGGAAATTCCACCTCGCCATCGCCGGAATCTCTGGAACTGGCAAGTCATCTCTCATTAACGCCTTCCGAGGTATTTGGGATGGCGACGAGAAAGCTGCTCAGACCGATGTCGTCGAAAGCACTTCCATCGTTACTGCATACCCTGATCCGAATCCCTCCAACCCCTTCATTTGGTTTGACGTCCCAGGATCGGGAACACTCTCGTGTTCTGATTGGACATACTTCAACAACCAAGGACTTTTCATCTTCGACGCCATCATCGTTTTATTCAACGACCGTTTCACCGCTACCGACGCAGCCATTTTGAAGAATGCTGAGCGATACAACATCCCCACCTATATCGTTCGCTCCAAATCCGATATACACGTTGAAAACATCGTTAAGAAGACACGGCGGATGGCCGGCGCCAGGCGCGATCCCGCCAAGGTTCTTGACGACGCTCGCAAGGAGTTCATGAAGAAGACGCGGGACAGCGTTCGCACTAATCTGATGAAGAACGATCCTCCGCTTCGTTCGCAGAAGATGTATGCTGTTTCTCGAGATACGCTTACCCTGATGATTCAGGAGGAGCCGCTCGACGACAACCTCCTGCTCGATGAGTATGAGTTGTGGAAAGACATCCTTCAGGATGCGTTCTCGCGCCGATCGGAGAAGTCGTATGGTTCGATGGCAGAGCTGATGAAGAAAGCTGGTTCTGGAATCTTAGGGTTATTCGCGTAGTAATTTGGCAACTCTCCTGCTATGGTCTACTTTTTTGTCCGTTTTCACCGACACTTTTTGGATTTGATCTGTTCATGAGTTTCTGTCGTAGAATTTTTTTCTGGTTTAGTTTCGGATTTAGTCTGGCTCTTACCCTGTAGTGTATCCGAATTGATTTCGTCTTGCCTTGTTATTGAAGCGTTTCCCTGTATGATTTGGTTAAAAATCTGCGCACTTCTACGCTCTTCAGAGGTGACACTGTTGATTGAACATCAAAACAAATGCGGGCAAGTGAAGTATGACATACAAAACATATTCTCGACATATTCAACAATATCGGCGTATGGATTCGACGTAATATTTTGTTTCGAGAATTTCGTGCACATGCAAGCCAAGAGGCACTACGCTGCGACACATCGTCCAATTATGCTCCGCCAAGTGGTGGTTGGGAACTCGGGCCCGGCCCGATGGTGAAAACATCAACATTCTCACGCCACAAGCGCGCTGCCCTTTGGTTCGACCGTCGACGGCCACTTCCCCGTCAGGCCTTCAGGCCTCGCGGTCTCGTAACAAATTGAGCAAGCTGAGGACGGGTTCTTTTTGTGGTCTTCAATATGTGATAGAGTCGAGGGATCTGGAGTCAAGGCCGTGGCGCTGCGCTGGCAGTGTACGACCTGGAGGCTGGCAACCTGCCTTCCAGTGTCTGGCAAAGGATCTTCCAACGACATGCCTTCACCTCAATCACTTCAATCCCCGAGCGAGGCTGTTCACAGCGGCTCACCCTTTCGCCGCTTAGCAGATCAAAATGGAGTCTGATCAATTTTGAATTCCATGGCTGTCCTTCCTGTCACTTAAACTATCACTAGCAGCGTCTATCAGCCTCATGGTATTCCTCACCCCGTCCGTGGAAGGTGGTACGCTTGTCTTGAGTTTGTATGATCACAGGACGCGCAGTTCCAGCACCTCGGTCGTTGCAGCTCATCGTGCGGAGTCACGAAACGCCGTGAGAGTTGCCAGGCGGTTATGTGAGAACAGCGCTATATTAATCATTCGTTCCCAAGGTTCAACGCGTTTTCTGATCTTCTGTGAAATACAGGGCGCTTATACTTATATACTTATATAGGATAGCGAGGAACGTAAAGAGGAAACGCCGCAGTGTTGAATCTTGCTAGCCCCTTGTCTGCGACGCTTTTTGTGTACAGTTTGTCGCTTGATATATTCCTGATTTTTACCTATAACACATCTCTTCGTCTCTGTCAGTACACATAAAATACCTGTTCTTCCTTTTCTGAATGTCTTCACTCTTAGATTTCGAGGCTGAACTTCCAAGACCTCGGCCAACACAATCTGTTATTTGACATCTAGGTATGCTCTCTGTACTCTATGCGGCGACATCGACCTCTGGTTTCTGACTGTTTATTCCGTGCAGGAGGATCCGAAACCGCATTCCAAGAACACTCCACGTAGGCCTCGATGGAAGAGCAGCTCCGAAGACAGACAAACGATTCTTATCGTCGCGCTGAACAGCTCCAGAGAGAGAAGCAGGAGGAGGCCAATAAAGCCAGGAGGGCGCAGCTAGAAGCTCAGCAGGCAGCGCAGCGCGCTAACCAGCTGCGAGAGGAGGCTAAAAAGAAGGATGCGCAGATAGAAAAGGCACTTCAAGCTCAGAGGGAGGTAGAGACAAAATGGAGAAGGGGTTTCCGTCCCATTGAATTGCCTTCTAGGGAGCAGTTCGAGGCAATCAAGCAACGCTATTACAGAGAGGGAAAGTTCCATGTCGCCATCACCGGAATATCAGGAACTGGCAAATCTTCTCTCATTAATGCGTTCCGAGGCATCTGGGATGGCGAGGATGGTGCCGCTTCAACTGACTACGTGGAGAGCACCTCCGTCGTTACTTCATACCCTGACCCTAATGCCGCCAAACCGTTTATTTGGTTCGACGTCCCGGGATCGGGGACCCTCGCATGCTCCGACTGGACGTATTTCAACGACCAAGGACTCTACATTTTTGACGCCATTATCGTCCTATTCAACGATCGCTTCACCGCCACAGATGTAGCTATCTTAAAGAACGCCGAGCGATACAAAATCCCCGCCTACATCGTTCGCTCCAAATCTGACGTGCACATCAAGAATCTCGTCAAGAGGAAACGACGGAGGGCTGGCGCCAACGTTGATTCCTTCCAGCTTCTAGACGAAGCACGCCAGGAATTTGTCGCTAAGTCGCAGGAGAGCGTTAAGGTGAATCTTATGAGGAACGATCCTCCTCTTCGGTTGCAGAAGATGTATGCTGTCTCTCGGGACACGCTTACTTTGACTGTCCGGGGAGAGCCGCTCGAGGATAGTCTCGTGCTTGATGAGTTGGAGTTGTTGAGGGAGATACGCCAGAATGCATACTCACGACGATCTCAAAAATCGTACGCTTCGATGGTTGGCCCGTAGAGAATGCGCTGACTTTCCCTTATCACACGGACTGAGAGGAACTTTCTGAGATTGTTTGCTATATTCTTTATTCACCGCTCTCCCGATGTCTTCGTTCGCAGATCTTTGTTACAGCCCTATTTACAAGACTCGGCTCTTATCGCACTACTTTTCATTACCTTGTTAGCATTTTGTTGGGTTTGGCTCCCATGATGATGTTCGCACGCTCAATTTTATTTCCTGGGTCACTTTGCTTTCGGTCCTTGCTTCTACTTACGAGGCGAAGTATGAGGCTGATACATGTCCCACAGTTTCTGAAGGAATGTGTGAGTGACCGAAAGGGTAAACCGTAGAACTCGATGCTGTCTAGAGTAATAATTCACATAAAAGCCACTTGAAAAGGCTGCGCTGCACATTGAGTCGAGAATGTCGAGGAAGCTCGTCTGTGTATTTCCGTTATTGATAGAGCTGATTGGCAGTATTTGTTCCACACAACATGACTGTAAACAGAGAGACCCGAGACGTGAAAATTTGCCGGACAAGGAGGTAGAATATGGGGAAAGATGCAGAAGAGACAGAAATCTGAAAATGCATCCAATCTCGACTAAGTAGTGCTTAGACCAGTACGATTCCAGGCCCAGTGGGCCCAGTCACAATTTCTTGATGATCGTGGTTCTTAGAAGAGTAGACGACCAACACCATGAAGCTTCGCGGGCCGATCGGGTTGCCACTTGACCCAATAAGGCTTGTTTCTTACTACCATCTACACCGCGAATCAACTAGCCCTACTAGTACCAGGTCCGTTGCTTGTAACGCTGCCGACATCACCCTCCGAACTGGTCTCCCTTTCGCTGCGAACTTTAACTCGGGTATGGGTTCAATCCACCGGGATGCGATAAGTTATAACGTTGACAGTGGTCGTGGCCGCAAGCATAGTAACGAGGGCGCATTCAAAGATGAATTTCTCGTATCTCGAGGCAAGCAAGTTTGTAAACAAGAGGCTGAGCACCAGGATATCATGCAGGACCAAAATGAATGAAGAGAAAAACGTTTGAAAGAGGTACGAGAACTGTCCTGATCTTTACCTTGAACTGATGTAATCTCACAGGGAATCCTACTCACAATCTTAGAGGATGCGATCTTCTTTCACATAACACTGCCAGCGAATAATGCACCTTTTGTGAAGGATGACCCTCTGTGGACTGCTGATCGTGGGTCAAGCTTTCGTTTTCGTTTTCATCTAAAAATGTTCTTCGGTCAGCATTGTTTGCATGAGTCTGTCGCGCTGTCAATGCCGCCATATATCAACCTCCGAATGACAAGCACTCCATATTTCATGTCTTTCTTTCTCGTCTGGCACAAAGAACTTTCTAATCCTGGCTGTTGCTCTTTTCAATTCGTCGACCCTCTTCCTTGTTCCTGGTCCCGTACATTCTTGTGCGAACAGAATATGAATGGGCGGAATCTTTAACGTTATCATCTATGCACCTAGGCATGTTCCCATACACACAGCCGGTGCCTCACCACCTGGAGCCTCGCGAGTGTCGTATTTTTTTGATCAATACATTTTCATCTGGACTTACAGCTTCCCCGCTCAGAGTCCGCGTTCTGCCTCACCTCCGTCTTTGTTGCGGTCATTGCCGTGTTCCTGCAAGGGATATAATCGAGTGATGGAGCCTTTGAATGAACCAACAATACGTCGAAGACCATCATGCTCTCGATGATCTTTTTCGTGTGTGCGTTTTAGGGCTTCACACTTTTGACTTGGCTTCGGTCGCGTAATATGTAATTCCTTTATTTTGGGCTCGCCAGTCACTAGATTTATGATCCAGACATGTCTAAGCAAAGCTCCGAATTTAGGGTCAAAAAACATGGGCGGATCTAGAATGAGGAGGGGAATATATACCCACTTTTTTTCGCTTCTCTACTATGCAGATTTATATCGGTGTGGTATCTCTGTTTAGCTCAATAAGCTTATGACCGAATCTGTTCTTATCTAGTCATTCTCTGTCCAGTCACGAGCAAGGCTTCGAAACAGGCCATCAACGCTGTTATCGTTCTATCGTCATAAAAGATCGCGATCTCAATAGAACACCTTCTCTTCCTTAGTCCCGCTTTTGTCGTTGGAATCAGGACAAAGTCGGTCCACGGGTGTAATGACATCTTGGCATCAACTTCTATCCAGCTATGCATAATCCAGTTATTTGCCGTGCTGGGAGCAGAAACAGCGCCAGCATTTTATCTACCGCTCACAGACTGTATATTCGGTCGCAAGTCTCCCAGGTCCATCTTGGATGGCCAAAAGGCCCGGGAAAGGCAGAGGAACATTCTTAGGACGCGTCGAACTCTTCGAATTGCGTCACCTTGTCTTAGGAGTTCCTATTGAAAATAGGACTTCGTGATTGTTTAAATCAACGAAAGCCATAGCGCAGCTTGCCGAAGGGTTCTTGCTCTGTTTCATCGCATGCCAATGTACCCATTGAAATACGCCGCTCCCGACGGCACATTCCAACCTTCCTAGAAGGCAAAGTACAGATTCTCGGCCGTTCTGACGAATGAGGGGATGAGAATGACTTGTATCGCCCCTCGACTTTCGCCGGCACCGGAGACCATAACGTTACAAGAAGGCGGCGTTTCAGTCATAATTGAATGCTGTGATGGTCCCGTGTCAGAAGATCCTGGGTCAAACAAAACATTGTTGGCTCCATGGGGCAGTTTGACAACGCACTAGTGCTGTTGAGAAAGTGCATCCCACTCCGCGAACTGGAAATTCTTTTCACCCTGTGGCGCAGCTTTGTTAATCAGTTGGAAGCGAAGCGCCTCTCATCTTCGACTCGTGTATCTAGTCCGCGGTGTGTTCGAGGAGGTTTGACGGCGGAACTTCGTGAGGATGTGTATGCCTGGAGGACCGCCTTCCGTGGCGTGGTGATGATCTATATTTTTCCGTGGTTCTGCGAATCCTTTCCCGAGGATATCGAGCACATTTTGCGTCCCAAATACCGACTTTTTGGGGCAACTCTGTGATATTGTGGATTCATTTTCTCCGGTCTCGATGACCAACTCAGTTCTTCTACCTGGACCTGAGGAGCCTGACCGCGTTTGACATTCTAATAATTAATGTTGGGCCTCGGCCGAAGGGAATAGCGCCGATTTAGACCTTGTCGTCATCGATGGCGTACCATGTTGGACGCAAGTAGTAAAGGTGAACCAAAGGATAGGTTTTCTACAATTTCAGGTGGTTCTCTTTGGCTCAATAGCATAATCGACGTGGAAATTCGACTGCATGGGAGGAATGGCTACTTTCTTTGCTCCCAAGAAGCTGCTGCAGTTATATCTTCCGAGACCGCCGCCTGTTCAATGTCGGCCTCCCGAACCTCCGATCTTATAATCAACTTATAATTGAGGTAACTTGGACCCTGTGGCGTCCGGGCCGCATTCAAGATCTTTCCTTCAGGAGAGCGTTTCATTGGCCATTATATATTGTTTGTACATTTGCTATTGATATACACTCTGCGTGACGAGAATAGGAACCCGCTGGATATGTACAAAACGATGGATGGAAAGGGAAAATGGTAGGATATAGCCCACAGGAAGATCTGACGAGCAACGAGTATCTGGGATCTAAATAAAATGGCAGAGAAAAAGTCAGTCCAGGTTAAATCAGATCAGCCTGGTCTGGCTCGTCAAACCCTTCCACTTGCGCATTCCATTTCCAGCGACCTTCCAAGTATCCGTTAGCCGTGTCCTCCAAAACGATCTCGTTTCGCTTCTGCACGTAGACCTAAGCAATGTTAACGATTTGTTCAATCCCAAACAGCGAGTACACACCGTCTTGTCAGTCACCTTCTGTCTTAACGTCGGGATCGTCTCAGCTTCTATCGGCTGCTCAAGCAGCTCGGCGAGGTCTTCTACAGCCTGCTCCAGATCTCGCTGATTATCTTCGAATAGTTCCTTCTCATTCCCTCTCGCGAGGTAATACGCCATGGCATAAGTCCATTTGAGAGTCATACGGCACTTATCGGCCTCTTCCACTGCCTTCTTCATGAACTGGACTTCAATCCAAGTCAATGAAGACGTAATCTGCATGTCCTCCATCTTTTTCTCGGTTTTAGCATACAAATCCAGAGAAAGCTTGGCGGATTGCTCATGGTTAGCCCAACGATTGTAGTACTAAACAAACAGGTTAAAAATAACGGCGTCAAAGAACGCGAAAACGCACGTGTAGATATCGCTCCAGCGACGCGCGGCTTTTACTCTGTGCATCTCGAGCATCACTCCCACTCTTCTCCTCGTATCGGTTGCAGGAGTACCACGAGGTGCCGTGTTCCGACCATGGACCCATACAAACCCAGCAGAACTCGTGTTTGCACTTTTTACAAGTCATATGGCTGATGAACCATCAGCGCAAAAGATTTCGAAGAGAATTATAGACACGCACTTGCAGCCCCCGTTCTTCTCTATCGTACTCTGGCACTTCGGGCATTCTTTCGTGTTGCTCTTGATCCAATTGGCTGTTTCGCTATCATCCGCGCACTTCTTCAGCCACATTTTTGCGACACTGCATACCACGGGGCGATGATCACTGTCGATCGGGCATCCAAAACAAAAGTAGTGCTCTTTTGCTGCCACAGCTGAAGTTGACGCTTCTGGAGCGCCCGGAATTCCCCGCGCTCCACACGATACGGTTGGAACGACAGTCGTCAGACTAGATTTGGATGCGGCGGCAGGACATGACACGGTATTGGTACATCCGGGATGAGGGCAGTATTTCAAATTTGGGTTACACGAGACAAAGTGGCGGGCGAGCAGCTCCTGGAAGCGAGCCCATGTCGGTTCGTCCTCGCCCGCGAGAACAGATTGAATAAAATGGTCAGGGGCCACAAGGGCGCACCCTTCGGCCATGCATCGAACGCAATGTTCAGCCTCGTCGCGAACTTTGGAGGAGACATATGCCATCCAACAACCTGTGCAAAAGAGATGGCCACAATCGAGCGACGCGGTTTGAAGATCTGACGAATCGTCGTAACATATAGGACAGACAAAGGGCTCGTCCTTAAGTCTAGTTTGTGTTGGCTGATAAGATGATGATGATGAGGGCTTGGAAGATGTTTTGGACAATGGCGAGAGGGTTGAAAACATCTTCGATGACGATCTCGTGGTACGACGATCTCCTGTATGGGTCCGTATAGGCGAAGCCGCTGACGGAGGTTCCGGTACGGTGACGCCTGCGGCGACGAGAATAGAGCTGGCGTTGTCCATGTACTTCTCGATTAGTCGTTCTTTGTTCCATGACAAGTGGCGCAATAGCCGAGCAGCGACGCCAGACTATTTCTGCATCAGATACAGCGATTGGAGAATAATTACGACAAGCTCACGTCGACACCCAGAATACCAGTGATATACTCAACTTCTTGCTGCATAAGCTTCTCGACAGCGGATTGGCTGAGCGACTCGTACTCAATCTCGTACGATTTCCGCTTGCTGCTGGTATCAACCTTGAAGTCCTCATTATAGGCGTCCATGTCCATGTCATCGTCGTCGTCCACTGACCGTAAATGAGCATATGAGGCGTACAGGCACCACTAAGCGCCGTGCTCACCATCGTCTTGAGTTCCATCGAGCATATCTTCATCATCGTAGTATTCTTCGTCAGAGAAGCTGTAGTCGGACATGATGGTAGGAGGAAGGGTACAAGATCGTGGTGGCCGACGCCAGTGGGCCTGGGTGAGTCAAGGTCACGTGCCGTCCCTTCCTTGCTTTCGACGCCTCTCAATCATTCCACAATCTGTCCCTCACTTTGTCGCCCGTATGCTTCGCAGTAAACTGAGAGAGATGAGTTTTGCTGGAGCAATTCAGGACCTGATCCAAATTCCCAGCAATTTACTGACAACGAACCAAACTGACGGCAACTTGATCTCGTGTTCGTAGTAAGTTTTCCTTCCATGACATAAGTAACACAGAAGTATTTCTGTGCCTCATCGTCTTACAGTTCTGGAGTTTTGCCTCGTGTCTTGGTTTCATAAAAAGAAGCTCTTCGCCTTTCAATTACTGTGCCACATAGCGTCGTGATGCTCGGGTGTTCTTCTCCCGTCGCGCGCAATATAAGAATCACCATTGGGCTTTTCAGCAAATCTCAGACTCGATCTTACTGTTCGTGACACTCTCCACCGTTCTGGGTTCCCTCATTGAGTTCCTCACTGTTAACCTTAAGATCTCTCGGTGACTTTTTCTTGGTGAAAGTGAGTCTCTTCTGCGGACCCCGGTGGTAGAAGAACGCTAATCCCTTTCCCTATACAGTTTAAGATGACGCCCCTAGAATCTTTTGACCATCAGCAACTAAACGCCCCCAATGTCCCCTCGTCGAACAGAAGCATTGCCCAAAGGCTGCGGCGAGAACGCGAACGAGCCCTAGCTCGTCAATCTCCAAACCCAAAACAAAAGGTGGATATTAACACTGCCCGTAAATTAAACTCACGTATTGTTGCAGAGGAGCCACGTAGATCCAACAACCGGATTACCGGGGTCCAGCTCAGTTCAACCTGTCAATGATACGGTATAGAGTTGTATTGCTTCAGAAACACAGAAGCTCATTCATTATAAAACCCGCTCTCAGGCCCAAGGTTTAATGGCGACGCTGTCATTAGGCACCGATTCATCCCATTCGTCCGCTTCATCTTCGGATTCTCCCAAAGCTGCTCATCTTCCCCGACACATACGTATCGCTCCCGCTCCACCGTCCGTTTCTTACCCAGACACCAAATCCGAGGTACTTTCGAGTTTCAGAGATTTCGCCGCATGACTCATCTAAACCAATCGTTTGGATCAGGCGCAACTGGCAGTCCGGAGCAAAATGATTCCGTTGTTACCGTCACGCAGAAGTATGGCACAACAAGCCAGACAAACGCGGAAGCGTGCTGAGGAGATGCGACATCAGGTGGGCACATCATCTTCCTGCGATCGAGACATTGTTGATAAAGCCCTTTTTGAGTCCTCGCCAAGTCAAGACCAGAACGGGCCGTCTTCGTCGCGAGAGCAAGCTAGAAACCCTCATGCTAACCCTTCTACCAGTCCATCGACCCACAAGAAGAAAGAGCTCTTCGTCAACTGATTCGCGGTCCAAGGGGACGTTTGTTGACGACAACAGGTATCTAAAGTTCCAAATTGATACCTCCCGATAAAGTTCTTTACTCTTACAACGAGGAGCATGTTCAATATTATGAGGTGTTCGTCGAAAGAAGGATCAAACTTGCCTCCGTGCACGCCATCGTTCGCCTTTCGATACGTGTATTTTGATACGCTCTTCTCTCTCCCGCATGGTGCCAAGCAATGGTGAGAACACAGTGGATAAATAAATGCACTGCTGAAGAGAACCATATCATCAAGAAGTTCTAAGGGCCATCTGACATCGGCCAAATAGTCAATTTACCATGAGAAGGAGAATCTCAGATAGTCCATGGTTATGAAGTATATGCCCGAGAGACTTTTGGAATGTACGCCGGAACTCGCTTCGCCCCAAGCCCGCAAGAAGACAGCCCATCAACGTCAAATTTTAAGAATCACAACTAGAAAATACGCTCGTCGTTCCGTCCCTATTTTCGCGGAGGTTCCGAGGACCTCCGTCATAGGATCCTTATCTTCCTGCTTCGCGTCAGTCACATGCCTGTAATTGTGCAATGATTGCACCCAGGCTCAGCGTAGATTCAAGAAGGGCTTTGAGCGCATAAATATCAGATAACGGCGTCGGAACCGAGCGGGATTTCAACTCCTTCCATTCTACTAATATCAGAGTAGATCTAGGGGCGTGTCGGGTTCATTGAAGTTGAAGGTTCGCCTCCGGGCCCGATACCAAGTCTCGGTAGCGGTGGAAAGCCTGGTGATTGGTCGAAGCACTTCGTATGAATCCACGGCTGAGGTATAGATCCCGTGGTGGTCGCATGATGCAGATCCGGTAGTTGTGCTAAGGTAGTGGACTGCCAGAGGGTAGCATCCAGATACAGCCGTTCTTCGACAATGTGAGAAGGAAGCTACGTTGACATAACGCATCGGTACATAAATTAACATAATACCGTAGTGAGCTGATACACGGACCACTAATGAAGACAGAAAGCCTTATGAAAAGCCTCCGGCGCTTGAGATTCGTCACGACCAAAAATATGTGTAATAACAAGATTTACGGAACTGAGCTCATGAGTCTGGTTTACGAGACTAAAGCCAGGTCCAATATCATGTTGCCAGATATAGGCTTTCAGAGTGAGAGTAAGGTACCGATCGGCTAACGTACCTATTGTCAGGCTGTAATCTCTCAAAACCTCTGACCCATAGAAGTTCCTAGCTGTGGTGGAATTGTACAGCGCGCCGGAAGAGGATATCCGAAAATAGCGTAGGGCGGGCCGACACTTCCCGATTGCGAGACACGTGGATGGATAAAAATAAATAAGAATTGGCTTGGAATTAGCTGACGCGGACCTACACCCAAAGAGAGCGCTTGATGAGTCCTTTGTCATATTGTTAACAGTGTACACCGTCGTCCCACAACCAACGAACAAGCACTGCAGTCCTGCACTGGGAAATAGTTTCACACAAAGCGGCTGGGCCTCGGCAATCTATGCCCGAACTTTTTTGACAGCGATCTAGAGGAAAATACTACGCAAATTATGGCTTTTCCCTTTGTTCTTGCATCTCCTATGCAACTTTTGGCATGGCTGTCGACCCTGGTACTCTTCTTGGCTCCAAACGTCTATTCCTATGTCCCTGCGTGGCCAACGAATTCAACGCAAGACGCTATCTCTTACGGTCTGAACATCACAGACGTGTCCACGCTGCATCTTCAATGGTACACCAACGGGTATGTATCCGAGTTTAGTGTCATGCCTGGGTCTGAAGGTAGATGAGAGAATAGATCATACATGGAAACCGTGTCTTATACGTTGGTCGGACCAAACAGTACTGGTGTCAGTGAAGTAAGTGACAAAAACGAAGTTTCAATGAGACCTATGTACTGAAGGATTTAGGGCGCCCTGGAGCACTTCTCCGAATCCAGCGTGAACAAGGATATGCTTGGAAGTGTGTCGTTCAATTTTCATTCATCTATCACAACTCTAAAACCTCATCAGCGAAGACGCCATGGATTGCACTGATTTCCTGTGACTTCAATGCTACCAACGCTAGCCAGGAAATCGATATTTTTACGCTTGCTCGCGATAAGGGCGCACTTTCAGCGGTACGTCCATTTCACTCTGTTTATAACGTTGTCTAATGAAGAGCTACGTGCAGCTTCTTTACTCTGTGTACTCTACGGCTTGCATCATCAACCCCGGCTATTCGAATGCGGAAACTTCCAATTATCCCTTGGATGTTTTCTCCACCCAGAGTCTGACTTCGTCGCTTCTGGTCGAGAGTCAGTTCCGCCAAATAGGGACCCCCAATGGGACTTATGATTCCCAGATGCTAAACGATTCCGCCGGAATTATAAAAGAGACCTTATCTTCCGGGTCTGTTACTTCGCCGGCTTTCTTATTCGCGACCCTGAAAGCGTACGATGCTACTGGCAGTCATTCAGGGACAGCCAATGGCGAACAGAGTTCTCCGACCACTACGATAGGCAACGACTCGAGGTCATCCGATGTCCTTCATAGGAGCCTTCCAAGCACATTCGCTGCGTAAGTCTCTGATCACGTGGACCACTGTAAGCATATTATTGATGTCGCATTAACAGTATTGCCTGTATACTTTTCGAGGGCCTCTACTTTTACTGAGAACTTTGCGCTATCTATGAAGTGGTACTCCCATAAAAATATCCTATGCTCTAGATCGCATTAGCCCAATGCCTGTAAGGTTTGATTTTAAACTATTGATTTGCCATGGAAAGGATCCAGTTGTATCCGATAGAAAGGTTGGACAGTGGTTCTTCGAGGGTGTAGATATCAACGCTAGGGCAAGACCCCGGAACGGAGAAACCAGTTCGTTTGGTGTAGTGGATGTAGAGAAATAGAGATACCTTAAGCAGTGTACGAAGCAGCAGCATCTGAAGAACAGAAAATGCTATTTCCAATAATGGCATAGTCTACACTCTTTGCCCTCTTCTTCCATCTCTTACCCACGCTCTCCTTCTGCGTCAGCGCTTCAAGCTAACGTCCTCGTTCATCCCTAACTCGCCGATTCCGCTCCTACACGAACAGTCCATGCCGCAGGATACCTCCGTGTGATACAGTTATGACATGCACTTCTGAAACGAGATGATCGACATAGATGGTTCAGCAACTAAATGCCTGGCAGAGGCTAGACAGATAGGACGCATAATATACAAGGTTTAGTGGTACTTGCGTAGGAAAGCTCCGAGTTTGGCACGTCCCGGTGGGGGCCACCTCTTCGAAGACACAATTCGGATGGCGCCTTTCTTTCACCAATGCACAGAACGTTCCCTTCGTGTACACCGCCACCGTCGGCACACCTCAATGGCCAGTAACCAGATGAAAACAATGCAACGTGCAGCTTGTATCGGAGAGGGCTCGATTCGATAGCCTTATTTGTCGTCGTATCGTAACGATCCACGAGAAAAATCGCGCTATTAAAATTATGTAGTCCTCGATATGGGAAACTGATGCTGGCATAGAAGCAGGGAACGACTTCGAGCTCTATTACGGTGGGATGTCCCGTCGTCGTGGCTAACAGCTACCAGACTACAGGTAGATTTACAAGCATCTCGGTTCATCTTGATGGAAGTAAAATTTATTCAAATGAAAACACGCAGGTCTGGAGTGCATTCATATTGCTCAAATGTTTCTGCCTAGGCCGCTGCATGGACCTGTACCTGCTGTCAGTGATCATGATGAGTATGTATTGAATGATATCTTACCATTAGAACAGAAAGACGCTCTAGCCAGTCCAGAGGAAAAGTAAACTACGTATATTATAGAGATATAGAAGCGTCCGCGGTTAGTAATACAGATACAAAGAGATCAAGCTTCTCCAGCCAAGCCTTCCAAAGCTACCGCGGCCTGCCACATACCCATTCTCCTGACGATGCGCAGGGAAGCAGGAGCAGGTATAACGAGAATCAAAGAAGGGAGGACAAAGATGACAATGAATAGCGAAAAAAGCAGAGTGATAGGCGGCTTTATGACGAGGAAATAGAATAATGAGTGATAGGACGTGGGATCCGTGAACTAGCGAGTTGTTAGCTGTTAGTAGTTTGAAAATACAAGGTAATGCATACCATGGCATATGTATTTTTGTAGAAGGAAGTCTCGTCAAGCAAGATGCTCGTGGTAAGAGGCGTAGATTCGAGGTCCTCTCGAGAAGGTGAACGCTGCCGCGTAAATATAACTGGTTTACGGCGGAGGGATGTTTGAGGGAAGTGAAATTTAGTTTGGAGGTATAGCTGTCGATACATCAGACACATAACTGCATAAGGTACGGAATGTGTTCACCTCTCCGCGCGCCAGAACTCGAGCTACTAGCAAATCGATAAAACATAGTAAAAGTCCTAGTGGCAAAGCCACGAGGAGTGTTGTTCCGAGCTACAGCCATCAGCACCGAGTGTAGCACAAATAACAGGATGACACACCAGTGTAAACACAAACAAAAAGATCCATGTTAACAGAGCGTAGGGGAAGTTGATGACAGCTAAATGGAATAGCGACATATAATAGACCTTTTTCCGCAGCGGCCGAAAGTAGGACCACGACGCTTGCGGCAGAGCGCACCCGTCATTCTGGTTATACTGGTCGGGGTCCGAGTCGTCAAACATCGTGACCACCGTCTGGCCCAACGAGGGCGACGCCGAAATCGAGGATAGCAGGCTGCCGTGCGACAACGAGCGAGGCCGTGTCAGAAAGGGCGTGGTTTCATTGGGCAGCTCCGGCGATGGCGCAGCGGATTCAGTCGACGATAACTGAAGATGATTGCTGCGTCGAGAACGATTGGAGCCTCGTATTCTTCTTGAATGAGAAGGGTATGGAGGCGGTGGGTCATTCATTATCGAGGGCGTCGTTTCAAATTCTAGTGGTACATCGGAGATGGTCATGGTAAGGACGAAAGCAGTGAGTGTGCTGCGTGTGATCGAAAAGTACGCGCCTTCCTTTTTGGGATGCCTAGCTGCTTCTTGTACTTCTGCGCTTCTTTTGCAAAAAAAAAAAAGGTCTGGTAAACTCGAAAATTGCTCTTAGCTCGTTGATAGACGCCACCTGCAGCTACGGTGGGCCTTGGGCGGGAAATGTCTGTTTACTGTCGCTTGATATTTTGCTGCCTGGAAAGCAAAGGAGCCACTTTTCTTCACTTCATACCACGGAGTATGTTTTTGCGATAGAACAATTGACTGCTGGCGCTTTGATATCACTGGCAGTACATCGCCTCTGTTTCTTGTTTTTGGACTTTTAGACATTGACGACGTGTCACTGCGACAACAAAATGTCAGATGACGATATATCGAAGCCCACTTGTGGGACGACCTTTATTTCTTCCTTTTGAGGCCGTAACTGGGCAAGAGGCATAGCACTGTATATATGAAGAGGCGACAAGGCCTTTGGCAATAAATTGCCCAAGCCGTGCAGAAAGACTCAAGGAATGATATTGGAGCCAATTTTTCATATTCCCGAACGTTGTTCTACGCAACCGAATTTGATGACCCCGAAAGAAGGCATCAACGTGGGAGAAAGCTGATGTCGGTCCCGCGTTCACTACTGTTCACTACTGGCAGCAGCAAAATCTCCCTCTCCGTCTTCGATCAACTGCAATAACATTATGAATCTTCTGACCGCGTTTACACCGGCGTGATAGGTCAAGCTTCAAGTTTCAAGTCTTGAGAACGATTGGCTACAATGATTCAATAAGCGCACTGCCCGTGGACGCAGGGCAGGAACCATACAATTCAAATGTCCGCATTCGCAAGTCCGACTTGACGGTCTCTATAAAGCTTCCGGAAGCCCAGGGTGGTGGCTTATCGCCAGGTCGATCCGCCACAGAATGATGATGATAGGGCTACCGTGGCGGGTTCAGGAAAGGTTGTATAATAAACCAAATAATGTCATGATGATGGGATGCAAACGAACGAACGCTCGCTAGCCAGGCTAGATGAGAGGAAGAGAAGATGGAGATTCCGATGTTTTAACGTCCGACAAGAGTCACGTCGGGTTCAGATGAGCGCCCAGGATAACAAGGATGGTTGATTCCTTTTCGCTGCCCAGACCGACGTGGATTCCCCTAATATCCAGCGCGGCGATTAATGAACGTCATAATCTAGGGAATCAGAAATTCAGCGGCGAAGCGGCTTGGGGATAGCACCTACGCAGAGGGGGATCTTTTTCAGAGATCAAAGACGGCGAGCAGGCCGCCTCACAACCTGAGCGCTGGAAATTCTCCGGCACCCCAGACAAAGGACCCTGAAAACGGGACCCGTCATATTAACAGCTGTCTCCGGTGGAGTAAACTCGACGTAACCGTTGATCGCCATGAGCAAGAGGGCTAAGGAGAGGCGCACTTAGAAAAGTAGTCTATTGAGTCAGGTCGAGGACTTTTGTCAGGTGCCAAGTTTGAATAAGACAACACAATAGCGACGGAAAGGCAGGCGATGGTAGAACTCCTCTGATTGCAGCCTGGATACTGATTGTCACCGCCATGGCTCCGCGGAAATCTTTTAAATCTGAGTACCATATCAAGGATAAGGCGACGAAGACGACAGTGATACCCACAAGTTTTTGCGGCCCAAATACTAATTGTCAGTGTCATGCCTTCGTCGGGAGCTGAAATCCTCAGTAAATTTAGTAACTGATGTGATGGGGTAAGACAACATACCCGCTGATCCCCTTTAAAAAAGAGAGGGAAGGGTATATCCCATAAGGATATCTTGGAGTCGCCGCTGCTGGTGTGACCAGCTGTTCAGGGAAACTGGCATATGGCCCCACTGATAAGAGGCGTCGGGGGGATGAGCGGGAAAGAGGGTAAAGACGAAATGCAGGCGACAGTGGCATTTCCCGGGCACTGATCCTCAGTGTCATGCCACGGCTCAACCCTTTCTGCGCTGTTGTCTACGATGCCATCTCGAAGGACGTAACAGACATGGGTGAGTAGCTTCGTTCGGATATTCCCATACAATATGCTGCGACTTCTCATATGCGGCGTGTTGAGAGAACAACACAACACGCGGCAATAGGAATCATGCGAGCTATGTCATGGTAGAGGGCATGTTAGAATTCATGGGAAACAGACGAAGAAAATAATTCCGGTTTCCTAAAGCAGGAGGAACCAGACAATCGATGATTGATCAAGAAAAAATTACACGGGTAAGCGTGTGTTCGTTGGCTGATCCCGAAAGGCTATCTGCTGCGGTGTTAAGTCGTGTGCCATGGATAAAACCATAATACAGTCAACTGATGATTGAATAGTCCATGTCATCGCTGACATTCGCTATGTTCAGTGTAAGACTATTCCAAGACTGAAAATAAGGAACACCCAGGCCGGAAAGCATCGGGAAAAGCCCTGGATCCGTCCGATAAGCAGCGGGGAGGACGAGCTAATGATTGGCAATTGTCCATAGCATCGGATGCGCACAAGAATAATCGGATTATTCTCAATTACGAGGCGACTTGGTAGGAGCAAGTAGTTGAGTCGTTATCTACTACTGCCGTCCTGACAGGAGCTTTCTGATTGTAACCGATTCCAGCCCTGTGATCTATTCACAGAGGATCCACTTCTCAGTTCGGCCCATTTTGCAAACGTTGTCATGTCATGATAAGCCTGCCTTGTTGCAGCCATCTGACCGTCTTCATCGGGACATTCGCCAGTTATACGCGCGCGGTGAACCCTCTTGATGTCGGCAACTCTGTATATTAATGATTCATAAAGAGCGGAAATTTAATCAAAGGACAACTGACAAGCCTTGTGTATGCCCATTAATAGCGAGAAGGATTTTTCCCACAAAGACTGGGACTGAGGGAAGATCACGACCAGTTCGGCGCCGAAAAACATCCTCTTGTTCAAATATAGTAGAAACTTCTCCAGCAACGAGAAGGATCTGGAAGGCATACAGGGCAGGATCCTGACAGCTAGCTCGGAAGACACCCGCAGCAACATGGCCTATATCATCTACATACTGTCAGAAGTTTTTGGCAGAAAACCGGGCGAAGTCGCGTCACTTACCACCAATTGAATCGTCGTATCTTTTGGCAGGCCCGCCTTTAATACCGACACGGTAATAGCACCAACGATTCCCTCGTGGTTTTCCATAAAGAAGCCAGGCCGTAATATGCTGTCGCCACCCCTCATCAATGTGGAGAAGGCTCCGGAGCAAGAAACAACGTACGTCCAAGCAAGCCCGTGGGAACCCAAACCTCGAAGATGCCGTTCAATCCTCGCTTTGGCTAGTCTATCTAACATGAGAACATCATCTGAGCTTTCTCCTCCTCGCTCCACAGAAGAGAACACGAAGCATGAGACACCATATTCGAGTGAAATGTCCGCTAGGACCTGATTACACCGGTCAGCCTCTCACGTATATTTCGGAGTTTGGAAAATGAGGTGACGTACTTTTCTTTGTCTCTCTTCGCTGTCTGCATTAACGCCGAGCCCCGGAAAAGCCAGAACACAGAAGACTCCCCAGATGCCGCCGCCATTGGATCTAGCATTCTCAAACATGCTCCGAATGGATGCCTCAGAGTCGAGATCCCCTTCTATTATCGTCACTTTGGACTCGGAAACGAGCCATTTGGCTTTTCGCGATGAAGGGTTGCGGGCGAGCGCCAAAATATGAAAATAGTCGCAGTCTCGAAGTGCAGAAATGAATGCCTGCCCTTGCCTTCCTGTAGCCCCGGTCACAAGGATATTTTTCTGAGACATGCCAAGAAACGGAGAAGTTGACCAAGCCTTCTTCAGTAAGTATGATCTAGTCAGGGTCTTATAGCGCCCCCACAGGCACGGTTCCTCGTGAAAAAAGGAAGAAATCCCTGAAAATCCTCGTACCCTCGCTCAATTTGGTGCATAATTCATGGTTGCATGGAAATTATATGTTAATAATGTTGTAGGGTGTCATGCTGAGAAGGAAAGAGACCTTAGAGAGGCAGGAGGAGGCAGGCCGCTGGCGCAGACAAGCCGGGGAGTCGGCCCGAGGAGTCACATGTCATGAGTGCCCGTGAAACGCGAAAATCTAAATGATCTGATTCTGATGGTTAACAATGATTGTGGGCGCTCAGCGCTCAGCGCTTAGTGCTTATCCCTAGACGCCTAGTATTGGACACCTACGTTTTCTATGCCATAGGACTATATAGGTACGTCTACTACCCGCTTCTGGGTATTTAGAAGTGTTAACCGTCATATTCCGGCTTGTTTTTAGCGTCGTTTTTTTTTACTATTGGCGTAGTATGGGCGTACATCCAAGTTTCAGACGATCTCTCTGGAACCTAGACCACACGCGACTTAAGATCGAAACGCAGGCCCCGGGTTAGATATCGACTAAGCCGGCAAAAGTGATAACCCATCTTCCCTGACTAACAGTCGGACTTTGCTTTCAGGTAATCATTTGTTATTTTCCTACCGCCATGTCGACTAATCCTTCCCCAGACATGGAGAAAACTCTTCCTCTGCCGAAAATCAGCATAAACGGGAGTGATGCAGGCAGCAAGGACGTTCCGGAGGACCTGCATCGCCAACAGTCCCTGGACACCGCGTACCAGACTGCGTTTTCGAAAACGGAGTTGTCTAAGACGCAAAAGAAGGTTGAAAGAGTCAGTGAGTGGCCAATAGTTCATGTTGGATCTTGTGCCAACGTATTTTTTTTAGTGGACACTCTTGATCTGTCTGGCATCACGACGTCCTACGCGTCTCTCAACACCTGGTATGCAGCAAACGAATCAGCGATTGCGTCGGCAGCTACAGCGATTTCTTCACTTTCATTGGACACAAAATCGATTGACAGCGCGTTAAGCTCGTTTGTAGAGACCTCTGAAGTGGTCATGAAAGGTTTGGATGCGCTCGGTCAATTGCATCCGTTCGTGGGCGGTCAGTCATGCATCACGAGCGTCGAGGCAATTCTTTTGACGTTCATCCTCAGTGGCTGTCCTCGCTTTCAAACTGGTTGTTACGCTTGATATGACGCGCCGAGGCAATAACAAAAAGGTCCTCGCTGTAAAACTTCAAATGCAGGACATGATGACCGTACTGTTTCAGTAAGTGTACTGTCGGTCGTCTTATTTCCAAAGTGCCACTAACAGGCGTCTTCAGGCTTCGTCACATCAAGGATCCTAAAGAAATTGGGCCCGACGGCACCACGATCGAAGATCGGATGGGTTCCTTGATGGAAGCAATTGCAAAGGACATCCGAGAAACTGGCTCCGCCTGCGACCATTACCTGAAGAAGGGGTTTTTGGGTGCGGCTTCTGATTTCAAAGCTTCAGAACTCATTATTTATCTTCAAATCAGCCAAGACGATAAAATCCAAGATTTATGAAACTCGTCTGGCAGGGTATGCCGCCAAATTCACACAATATCGCGAGGACATCGATTTCGCCCTACAAATTCATACAGCACTGGGAGTCGAATCTGCCAACGCCAAGCTGGATGGACAGGACCAGAAACTGAAGTCCATGGATCGCAAGCTTGACCAGACCATGGAAGTGATGATGTCGGTGTTCAGGAAGCTGGATACCTCTCGGGAGCGAGACATTCAGAATTTCATCAAAGACAAGGGGGGAGTTAAGGCGTGCATAGATAATGAGCAATTATTGCACGAACTTATCGACAAAAGTGGAGAGGGAATTGCAGGTGTACTTGGGCATCAGTCGGGGACGGGAGAAAGATGGACTGGGACCACCACAGAAAAAGTCCAGAAAGAGATGCGGAAAGAATGGGCCGAGGACGTCGAGCAAGCTTTCGAAAGGAACATCGCCCACTTTGAGAAGAAACTGGAAGTCCAGAACCGACAACTGACGTCGATTTTCAAAGATTCATTGAAAAACACCGAGTCTCATATCCTTACCGCCATGGCCTCCGGTGCTCATGACCGAATTAGCAATGAAGTGAGTCATGCTGTTGCGTTTCCTTCGCATGCTCATTTTCTTTCAAGGACTTGAAGGAGCTTTGGAAAGATATGGTACGTACATTCTCAGCCTCAGCCTATTCTGCGATATTCTCTTTATTCTCGTCATGTTGTATGTGTTGATTCCCTTTGGTAGGCCTGGAGAGGTAGCGTCAAGGCTAAGCACCTCGTTCTTGCCCTGCATGACTACCTTATTGACAAGCTCGGCGCTCTGAGTGCCTCGCCTATAATGTCACCCGGTGCCTCCGAACCTGGAAGCCCCATGATCTCACCAATAAGTGCTGTTACGGACGATTTTTTCTCTCTCAAATGCAAGAATGATCGCTGGGCTCTGGCGTACTTCAATGTTGCCCATGTTCAGCCTATACTCGAAGCCATGGATGATGACGCGACAGGATTTATCACCACCAAAGAGATCAATAACTTCACAAAGTCTATACCACCGGGTTGGACGTAGGTTCAGCCGTCACCCATCACGTTTGCAGCCAATTGACCGACTCTTGCAGACTCCCTCAATGGATCGCATACTGGGCGGAAGGTATGTCTCGCAATGCACTGTGCTCATTCCTGCTAACGAGTCTCACAATAGGCTGGCATGTCAGTGTGGATCAATATAAAAAGAGGATCCACATAATTCTCTCTACAATGTACACCACATTTCCCCATGTGTTATCCGCCAATCGCGAGGCAACAGCCCAGTATCTTCAGCACGATGCCATTTATCAGGTCGATAGACTCCTTCGATCAACTCGGGACATACCTTCGAACGCTTTGGAAAGTAGTGAATTGCGAAGACTCACTGAAGCGTACACTCAGAGCGAGGAAGCTCGTCTGATGCGTAATCTTGCAGATGTCTTATACGACATCGATGCAAAATCCACTGTCTCTCTGATAACCGGACCTGGGCGCATCGAACGTGTAGGTTAACCGGCTCTCGACCATCAGTTTGTTCTGATCGCTTTTCAGTACATTTATCCTTTGCTCTATCTTCTTCTCAAGCATCAGCTAAGAGTGGTCCGTCTATCCACTAGATTCGTTCTAGACCCCTATGAAATGTCGAACATGTCCTCATCCTTGTGGAACTTGTTCTCGGTAGTCGACCAGCGAATGCAAAATCTAGCTTGTACGTTCGTGGCTTCTGCAATCTCTGTTTTATATTGATAAAAGTCGTCCTCAGCAATCTTCAAGCAGAGTAACGTCGACGTAGTGGAAAAGCTCGAGAACTTTGCTTTTGGCATGGTGAGACATGTTTTGACATTGCTATCCCTCTTGTACATTTGAAGTTCTTATATATATCTTGCGCAGTTCAAACTCTCCTACAATAATCCCGATAGACTACCATCCGACAACCGTATCTCTGACTACGTCAATGAAGATCCAACCATTGACGATGAGGGCGCCGAGCCTATCACGAGCATCCCTCCCAGTATTCTGCGATATCCTCTTCTCGACATTTCTGGATCCGATATGTACCACCTTCCTTCTGACATCACTGAAGAAGCCCCCGACGATCCAATACAAGGACAATGGACCGGTCACCTTTACTATGAACGTAAATCGGATTTGGGTCTGATACAACTCGTCATCGATTCCGTGACGGATGGCGCTTTGGCTGGGAAAGCGGCTACATGGAAGTGGACTATGAATATCTCAGGCAACATTAAGGAGGGCAATAAGGTGTACATCCGCCTCGCTTTCGAAGATGGTGACTTTGTAGACCTTACTGGGGACCTTGATGCTGAAAAGGGCATAATCAAGGGGTGGTGCAAATACATAAGAGGTCCCGGAGATGAAGAGGCAGATGACTCCGACGAGCAGTCGTCCGATGATGAGGGAGGTGGCGAGCAAGGTGACGACAACGGTGACCAAGGAGGCGCCGAAGAGAACAAGGATGCCGTGACCCAGGGGGAGGACCGGGCAGCTTCCGAAGAAGGCACAGATGGAGAGCACAGTTCAACCCTCCAGAACGATGAAATCGATGCGGCTGAAGAAAGTCAAAGTGGCGCGGCTGATCCCGAGTCTAATGAAGCTGACGTTGACGATGGTGCTTCACAAGCATCCGATGGTTCAGGATCTACCGATCCAGAGTCAGAAAATTATTATTACAAGTTTATTTTGCGTCGAACCCCTGCTTCCTTATGCAGATTCCTACCCGGTGATCAGCGAGATCTCCCAGCGACTGAGGAGGAGGACGCAGGAAGTCGTGCTCGGGCGCGATGGAGGTTTGCCTGCACTTCTGTGCTGGACCGAATGAGGAGGAAGTCCTTTTCTTGGAAGTTTTTGAAGGACAGATTTGCTGAAAGACGTCGCTTCCTGGAACTGGCTGTCAGAGAACGATGCGTGGATGAGAATTATTGTCCGCGTAGCCCTTTGTCAGAGGAGGAGCAACAGGAGTTGTTTCGCTTGAATTGCATCATTTGCCCAATGGATCGTCGGTATTACTATTCTTTTGTCGCTGATGAGATAACTCGGCGCAAATTCATGTGAGTCTATTAGCTCAGAATCCTTTGTTTCCCCGATACTGATCATTTCTGTTAAACCAGTGGTTATTCTTGCGATTCGTGTAGTGGTCTGATTTTGGGTAGCAGGTTGGCCTGCCTGACCTGTATGAACGACTCGTTTACGGACACGATTGATCTATGCACGGGTTGCATCGATACAAGCTGCGAACGTGGTGGATTCGTGCATGATCCGTCCCATGTTCTGCTGAAGTTCGATACTGTCGTCCTAGATGGTCGTCTGCGGTGGATAATCCCTGAAGCCCGTTCTATGGTGGTCCGTATCAAAAAGGAGTTCCGATCTTCTCTTAAGAACCGTATCGAGCCTGTGGAGAAGAGTGGCTCGTCCCATAGTAGCCAGTCGAAGAAGGAAGTTCCAACCGCAGCCGCACCCCCAAAATGTCGGTGCTGTGGGAAAGTTGTATCATTACCTTGTTGGGTATGCTTGATCTGCAGTGCGTTCTTTTTGTTTGCCGCCCGTACTCCGAAAGCTCATTCATACGGCTTCAGCCATCGATGCGTATGTTTGCGATGAATGCGATGCCGAGAAGAAGGAACCTATGCCAGATGATCCTCACGAGCTCGGGGAGCCTCTTCTACGAATCGCCGATTGTAATCCGCCGGTGGAGGTCGTCGCGACCGATGTGAAACTGGCAGCTCTAGAGAAGAAGTTCGACAAAGTTGATCAACGACTTGCGGCACTTGAAGACAGAGTTGAGAGCCGATTATCCGCGATGGAAACGATGCTGAAGGAATACTTCAGCAGTTCAGCGAACGGAAATCTCTCGAAAGGAAGTGATTGATACATCTTGGCTGCAGTAGTCGCATCATAGCATTTGTAACGAGCCTACTGTATAGAACTGTAGTGCATGCCGACACGGGCTTTCTCATACCAGTAGTAAGATATACGAACATCAGTCTAAGTACGAACGGGGTCCTGATAGAGCAATCGGCATCGTGCGTCGCTCTGCTACGGTCATAGGAAAGTTCCGACCTCCAGATGTCGGCGGAGACCCGTAACATCACCGTCAATTAAGTACACAGCTATGCTCGTGATGATATCAAAGTATATTGATAGGATGATAGTGAGAATGACGCAAATCTCCAGGAGTCGCGAGGCTTCGAATTCAGCGTCAATGGGAACAGGGACCTATCCAAAAGGCAGGTCGAAAGAGATGTGCTATAAATTAATGGCACCGCTCGGCGCTACCCTAATTCCCAAGGGTAACAAAAAGGACGAGCGCGTGTTGGAAACAGTTACAGGAGCATGCATCTCGACGATGAAAGACATTCGCACGAACTTGATGACTAAAAAAACCAATCAGCACGGGGCAATCGTGGGGTACTTTCGATTGTATAAGATTGTATATCAATGTAAACCTTCTCATCCGCACTAGATCCTTCGAAGAACATAAATCTCGCCTCCAGGCTGATACAACAGCCAAAGGGATTCATTCATCGCTTGACGGATGATACGACGTTTGCGGGTGTGAGAGATCAGAGCCAAGGCCAAATTAAGCCACGCTGGCGGTTTCTGCGTAAGGATTAATCTTTACATCTTCGGGCTTAGGCGTATTGTCGGATCTTTTCCTGGAAGAAACACAAATGAACGTACTGGACAGGATAATAAGCGGGTCGGAATCCGCCGATCAATTTAACCTAACAGCAGGAAATGAGAACGTAAGATTGAGGGGAAGGCGCAAATACTAAATAGGTATGTCAAAGGTGGCGGTGATGTGGAGGAGGTAACCAGTGCTTATACTAGTACGTCCCCTCTCGGAGACGCCCGAATAGTGTAGTAACGCTGGCAAGGCAAGGCAAAGGCCCTCGATACACATTTTTAGCGGCACCACATGTGTCTTTGATCGCCGCCATAGGTACCTTGCGAGGGGTCAATTCAAAAGCGAGAGCCGGGAATCAATTCGGTCGGAGAAAGCTCCACGGCGGGACAGAAAGGTTAGAAGTCTAATCATTGTGTGTCAATTTTTGAAGGCGCTGTGAATCGCAAAGGTAGTAAGTGAACATGAACATAAAGTGAATAAATTCGACACTTACAATATGTTGGGAACAGTTCTGTGCGGCATGCCATGAGGCGCTGCCTGCAATGAGGATGATTCGGACGCCACCTAGCCCTAGGACCGACCCAATACTTATAATGTTCGTTGATGCGTGGTCGGAGCTTGCCATTGAGACGGCTATAGCGGCCAGGCTACCACGGACGGGAGTTCCCGAGGTGGATGAGCGAGCGCATATTTAAGCCACGTATTCCGGAGCACTTGTCCCCAGTTCCAATCTTCACGTTTGACATACAAGTTCACACCCCTTGGTGTCCGAGAAAGAAAAAGCAATCCGTACGTCACGTGCACCGCCCTTCACAGTGTTTTGCTAAACCTATCTATCTATCTTTCCCGGATCGTCACGGCTAGATCATGTACGTTCGTTCAATCCCGTTTTCACGCGCCATCACTGAAAATATGTATATACAGGTCAAATGTGTTTGTATGTATATCTTCAGTGGTCATTTTCTTCCTGCCTTGACGCGTCTACCATTGTTGACTTCTAGTTCGATATAACTATCGATTCCCGTCCTGCGGGAAAGCTCGTGTTTCGTCTGTACGATGATATCGTCCCAAGGACGGCGAAGAACTTTCGGGAGCTTGCTACGGGCCAGCATGGATTCGGATATGCTGGCTGTAGTTTCCATCGTATAATACCAGGCGTGAGTATCTTCTTCAATAGAGATATTGTTCACCTTTATGCTGGGAATTGATCGACCCTAGTTTATGATTCAGGCGGGTGACTTCACCGCGCACAACGGGACAGGCGGAAAGTCGATATACGGCTTGAAGTTTCGAGGTGAGCGTCGAGTTGTCTAATTCTGGCCCAGAGTTTGACTGGACTCGTCTAGACGAGAGCTTCAGAAGAAAACACGACCGACCTGGACTTTTGTCCATGGCAAACGCCGGTCCAAACACTAATGGTTCTCAGGTATATCGCTTCTCTTGATTGTATCTAGACATCTGACTTATATCGATTCAGTTTTTCATCACAACTGTAAAAACTCCTTGGGTAAGTCTCACGATGTCCTATCGTCACAAGGCACTTACCGCTGTTCCCATTAGCTCGATGGACGACATGTGGTGTTCGGAGAAGTTGTAGAAGGTATGGATCTTGTGAAGGAGATCGAAATGATAGGTACCGCAAGTGGCGCACCAAAGAAGAAGGTGGATATTTCAGCGTCAGGCACTGTTGAGTGAACCGCTCTCTTTGTTTTAATTTTACTACCTCTGCTTTGTGTTGTCGTATATCGTCTTTATGTTACTCCGTATCTACCGTACATAATTGCTACTACTACTGTTCTGTATTCACCATTTTTTCGTTACTCCTGGGAGAGCGCTCGAGCGAGTCGCTGACATCCATTATTTTTAGGTGTATCGTTAGAGTAAAAGCCCCCCTTGGAAACACCGTGGAACATGTTTAACCAACCGATCCGGATCGTTGATCCAATAGGAATACCTAGTAACTCTCCTCGATGTTACGCCAAGAGATGTCAAGGAAGTAAATGATTGCGGCGCCGTCGCCACGGGTCCACGCATTCTTAAGCCACCCGAGGCCGCCAAAATAGCGCGAGATAGAAATAGTTCAAGAAAGATGTCTGCAGCATCACATCTCTAGAACGGCATCCCATCGCCCCTCCATACCAAACTCGAACCTCTCTCTACGATCTTGTAATGCTGATGCGATACTACCCCACTTCCCTTCCCCCCTTGCCACTAATCGAACCTCGACGCCTGTTAAAATAGAAACAGTCTCCGCTTGAGCAATCTTGTCGCTTAGCACCCGATGAGTGTTGACGCTAACACCATCTGAGGGCGAGACCGTAAGTCCTTGCCTCAAGTGCGTAAGGTCTGTCTCGACAAGAATTTTCTTTATTGTGCGTGGGAGCTGGAATCTGCTGGGCGTGGCCGGTGTCGACTCCGGGACAACACCGAGAGATTTCTCGACCTCTGAGAGAGATAGGCCACGCTCAAGGACGTATAAATGCGTGAGAAATGGACACCCCCGAGTAATGTTTCTGACTAGCATTTCCCCACCCGAAAGCGCAGATATGTGTAATCGCCGGAGGGAAGGGATCGCCTCCCGGTCCGTGAAGGTGTTGAAGTGACCGTACAGAGTCAATTCTTCGAGATGCGGGAAGTGGAGACCTTGTGGAAGTATAGGATTGCTGATGAATAAGAGATGAGTTGTTAGCGTGACCAGTGTCCGTGAGACGAGCCGCAGAATTCTCGTCATGGAATCGTATATCTGGGTTGGGTGGATCCTAGTATCTGTTCCAGGATATGTGGACGCGATAAAGAGATGATAAACAGCTCTTTCATCTACAGACAACCTTTCCAAATATTCTCTCAACCCGATAATCTGCCTGGCGCTTGTTACACAGAGTGAGTTCAGCCGGAGGGGCTGGACAAGGTCGCGCGCCAACTTGCTGACAAGGGAAATAGAACGACCTGTTTGCCCTCCGTCAATGCAGGAAAACTCGAATATGTGGATCCAGATTTCGCAAGGGAAAGTATCCATGTCGTGGTCAAGCGCCAAAAAAGAGGGGACCAGAGTACGCCACCCCCTAACAGAGGCAAAGTTCGATGCGTCATCATTTGTGATCATTCGTGGTTCTTGCCGCCGGCCGTCGGGCAGCCGAGGGTCTTTCAACCATAGGAGTTTCTGCGACTTTTCTTCTTGAGCATTAGACATATTCCAGCTCCTCAAGTTGTGTGGTATATTTCCGGCTTTGGTACGTGGCACATCATTGTCATTGACACGATTTTGCGTTATTGCGGTGGGTGTGATATCGACAGAAGCAACGGATGGGGTTTAGGAAGTCGATATGATCATCTAGTTGATTGATCTTACATCTTATACTAATGATTGAATCTGTGGATTTTGTCGGGGCCGTCGCTATGCTGTTACCGCCGCCGCTTACCAGATAACTCGGAAGATATCATTCATCCGTGTTGATACGAATCTTGTTCATCTATGGTTCATCTTACTAGCTGCTTCGTTGGAGGTTGACGCAGATAAGGTTCAGTTATTCTTGGATTCGAAAGACCGAGAGGTTCAACAGTGTCGCATGCGCTGTCATTCGAATCGAGGACCACGGCGGTATTTTTCGCCTCTAGCTAATACTACAATCTCCTCGTCAGAAACTGCCGTGCAAGTTATCTGTGTTCATAAGGGTGGCGCGCTACCAGTCGGTCAGTAGATGACTCTTTACCATGTAAGTCCTCTAAGCTTCGGAAGGCCCAGATGGAAGCTCAAAGCAACATAACGGAAAAACGAAACCTTAGAGCGCATAAGGAATGGTGAGGTGCATTACTTCATCTGGACCGGGGCTAGATCTTGGGTGAATCGACTCAATTTTGTCTGCGGTGTGGCGTGGCATAACACGCCTTCAACGCGTGCACCAGAGGAGGAGAGTCCGAGTCTGACGTCATTCACATCTAACTGACTCAGGGAACAGATTCATGGAGATATCTCCGCTATATTGCTTTAAACCATATTCAAGAGGTTGATGCAAGCAAGCATACTACTTCCCGTCACATCGATAATACATACACAGGCAAATCGAATACAGAAGCAGAGTACTAGTGCCAGCCCGGATGTAAACCTTACTGGATAAGTCAAAATACAGCATTGAGTCTACTACTTTTGCATTTATATCCGGGCTCTCCCGGCATATGCAGCCTGAGGGATATCGAACTAAGAAGCCCGGCAACATTGCATACAATTGTATCAGGTTCTGCGAGCATCCGTTCGCATCTTTGTAGCACGCACCGGATCATATCTTATTACTTGTCCACGGAATAAAATATACCTGCAATCGCCAGCTCTTGAATATTGTTGATGTGCTGCTCACGGTCGAGTCCAAGGAGCCCCTCGTTACTATAGATGACGAGAGTTCAAAGTCCAGAGCATCGCGTTCGCACGAAGTCCTTTCCTGGCCGACCGCGGGGTCTCGGGAAGATTTATTCACGGCTTCACGTCTTGCCTTAGTCTTACCTAGAAGCGCCGAAATTCGGAAGCGATGCATAGCAGTAAACTGCGTCCCTGTATTTAACCTCATTTGACCTTGTCGTTCCGAGTCGCAGTTATATTCGAAACGCTCAATTCAGATATAAAAACCTTCCAAAAGTGTCTCATCTTCGCATCTTTTAGTTTTGTTCTTTAATGGAAACCTGCAAGCTGAACATCGATGATATATTAAACTGATATTATTGAACGTCCATTCTAAATCAGCGTCACTCCATTTTAGAGTAGGCAATAGAGGAGCTGAAGTGGATCGGTGACACATATGTTCGTGCCGCTTTGTTAGGAGCAGAGTGATGGTCGAAAAGACGCGGACCACTGGAAGATGGCAAGGTATCTTTACCAGACAATTTACTTCAAATCAAGTCTCTTTGCGGCATGGCAAAGCGACGCATATGTCACTACCCCGTTGAATGATAGTGTACTTGTAGATAAACTAGCCTTCGCAGCTGCGAATAATGAGTCACGCTGAGGTCATTGATAGGTGAGTATCCATGGTTGGTAAGCCTGCATCAGCTGTGAAGTGGAGGAAGGGATAGTACGTATTGGTGTTTGGACAGGTCGACTCCTTTAGTTGTCATGCAGCACTGCGTGTCAACCTATAAGCCAAAGCCGTAGTAATCATAGACTGAAACAGGCGGGGATTCCGAAGGGTTCGCTGCTCGTTCGTTTCGTCGTGCCTCGCATGCGGCGGTGGCATCGAAGCATCCTCTCTAGGAGGGATATCTATGGACGTGATTTGTTTTAACAAGCACTCAGTTCTCTTCTATTTCTATCGCATTCGGGAATTGAGCTCGTAAAGAACCGAGGTATATCCTCAGCGTTGGATTTTTTGAAGACCTTCTTCGTGAAGGACGTCAGATACGGTGCAATTTAGACACGGGATGACCTAATCGCACTGTCAATGAAAACCTGGGGAAAGATAGCATAGTATATCAATATTGTGGATCACTTCACGAATCGAAGGCTTTGATTCCCTATGGGTGTTATGTAAAATGCTTAGGCCGGTCATATTAGAGGGCCTAGTCGACAACCTCAGGGCACATAGGCCAAGGGAAACCCGAGCAGGCGTTGACGTGTGGAGATTATGGTACCCTTTTCCTTTTGTAGAGCGGCGACTTTGCATGTCAACAGAGATTCGACTTTACGGCCAAGAATATAGCCGCTCGGAGTGGATGCCTACTCGTGCTCCTCGGAGTCGCTGTTTACCGTTGGCCATCACGCCGGTCAAGGGATGTCGTATTATGGCAACGCGAAGAATGAAATGGACACGTTTTGCTTGCAATGCTAAGGAATCCGACTAGTTGGTTAGTAGGCGAGACACTGGTGGAGCGGTGCATTCTAAATTTCTTGTAAGTCGGAAATCTCCGAGCAAGCTCTGGAAGACTCACCTGGTGTCATAGTTTCGCTTCACTGCTGGGGTTGGATTCTTTCCAGAACGGGAAAAGGTATTCTAAAAATGTCGTTACTTTTGTGTCCCTCACAAACGGGATACGGAAAACGCAATGAAAAACTTGTCCTATTTAGCGCTCCATTCCGTTTTTCGAGCACTTTTCCTTACCTTAGAAGAGTACGTAAATGGTCCCGCCTTTCAACTAGTTTTTCTGAACTCGTTTTTACCATTAGAAGATCAAATGAAATGTTGCAACATGTTGAGGTCTCGTTTTTCCGATCGGATAATATACCGGCCTCAGCAGTGTTTGAAAGGGTCCATTTTGCCCGATATTTGTCCCTGCATGGCGGCTGTTGTACATGATCAACAATTCGGAATGGTTTTGTCGGTCGCCTTCGGCGATGAATTCAAAGAGGAAGAAGTAAAGTCATCATCAGCGCTAACGTGTAACATTTTTGTTCGCTACGTAACGCTGAATCAGTATACATAGTCAGCCAACGGGGCGCCCACCATCAATTATATTCCAAATATCCCCAGAAGTCCGGCAGGCCTCTCTGAACATCCTTCCAATACGTGCGATAGTCTTTGGGATGATGAAAATATGGAAGTATTTTCAGTCGCCTGTCGTCTATTTCTTCGCTGACACGCTTGGTGAACTCCCCATGATCCGAAATCACCACCAAACAAAGCAGTGATTCACAGTTCGTCAGCAGTTCCTTGAGCAGGAATAGGTGGCGGCTCTCCGTTAAGTTCCCGATTGAGATATGCGTGAGTTTGGGGAGTTTATACAGGGCTGACCAATCAATATCCACCGACGAAGTTGGAGGTTCGGTAATATCCAAGTGGGTCAGCGCTCGGAAAGCCGGATGGGAAAAGTCCGGCTTGTGTGTTTCACACAGTTGCATAAGGGCGGCGATACCCACGGACAGGCGCTCTAGAGGTTGCCGAGGAAGGGGAAGTAGCTCTTGACTGGACGTAGCTGTCCAGCAGGCAAGGTTGGTTACGCCAGTGCATACGGAAAGAACCTTCCAGGCTTGTGGAAAGCTCACGAAAGTGAGGTAGAGATTTTTGACATGGGAGGCGAAAAAGCTGGCAGGCCGTGAGTCGACTGTCCGTAAGAAGAGGTTCGTTCGCGACTTGGGTAAGTCAAGGACGACCGTTTGGTATATGAGAATTTCCATCCTGGGAGGAACCGTCAGTAAATTTCTGCACGATGAGAGAATTACTCTCACCATATTTGGACCCGCTTTGAGATGGTAGTTAAGTGGTAGGCACTACCAGGATAGAGCGTCGCTGCGAGCTCGAAAATTTCTCTTTCGAGTTCAATAGGCAGATCGGGAATCTTCGATAAAACTTCCTCATCCATAGCATGGAGGTATGAGAGGGGGAGAGGTTGATGTAACGCCTAGGATCGGGTACATACTAAATAGCTCAACAAAATCGACAAATTTAGGGGCCGATTAGTACGGGCGCGCGCAAGTCGGGATACGATCAGGAACGTAAAAAAAACTGATGAGCCCTATGGAGAAAGAGTCGTTTGTGGGTAATCCCATCACTGAAAAAAGCGAGTGAAGTGAGAAGAAACATAGATAGGGGTTCCTTCAAAGCGACCAACGATATCACATGACGTCCACGTGACTCGGGCGCGCGACGCGTCTTTGAATTTCTTTGACCCGCTCCCATCCATTAGCAAGTCTGTTTGGCAGAATATACCATTGGAAGCTGCGCTAGTAGGCAGCTAAAATGTTTTGCGACTACAATTTCCCTTTATCCGGTAGTCGAATGCTTTCCTTGTTGCGAATCTGCCAACTTTTTGTAAGTACTTTCTTTCGTTCCCTATTCAATGCTGCGCATAAATTAATCATGAATGTCACAATTATCATGTCATATATAGGGAGACAGTCGAAGGCATATCTAGCCACACTATCACCTCTATTTCCGAAAGCAGTCCTTTGTCCTGACTCCCGTAAGCACGGGACGCGTTGAACTTACTGAGACTCGCCTATTGGCACTTCCCGATCTACTAGATGATATTATTGTTGTCTTTACAGCAGAAAATCGCCATTACCCAAGGACTATTGTCATCCTACTCCGCTACATGCTTCGCATCGATGCATGCATGATCGTTGTCACCATTCAGGCTGCCATCACATATGTACATAGGGAGACTTCCGATATACTACCTTTCTCTTCCTTTGAAGAACTCGTCTGTACCCTTCACGTCGAATGGAACGCCGGCGTACGGAAGTCAAGAAGATCCGCTAGAGAAGAGTTAACCCTGCGGTCTCACTCTTCTTTGGGATCTTTGTAGTTTCGAGGTATTTCTTACTTACCGAGGGGCACACTGTTTGTGAGATTGCTGCGACTGAATCTCCTCAAATTCTAGAACGCAAATACAGAGCGTCAAAACGCCACAAGAAGCCCCGAAGCTTCTCAGAAGTTCCGAGTAAGTTACCTGCAGGAAGACAAATGCAGGGACCACTGCTTCTTGGTTCGCAGGTAATATCAGTTAAATCGCTCACCGCTGGATTACCTCTAGCACTGAAATATACAAAACAGGTTCGAATATGGACTCTTGTTGCGTACCTAGCTCATTTGAATGATATCATGTCAACTAGATGGTCTTTTCCAACCTATGCAGCATTGACCGACAGTCAGTCAGTCCTTGGTACAGCATCCAAACAACGTCGACGATAGGGTACGGATGATCGGGCCGGGCGCCTCGTGGTCATTTTCTCGACACGGAGTGCTGTCTTTCCTTGATCACCGATCACGACATGGACCCAGTCGTCCCTCCAGAAATCACTGCTGAACTGACGCAAATACTCTCCAATCTCGTACTGGGCGACAATGAGATCAGATCCAAGTCAGTTTTGTGTCCTCTCCACCAATTAGTACTAACATAGAAAATCTTGCAGTGCTGAGCAAACGGTCAACGACCGCCTGGCCCATACACCAGAGCTCTATCTCCTGGCATTAGCTCAATTTTCGATTGTAGCAGATACAGAAGTGGTGCGTGACAATTTCCCTGCATAGGTGGCGGCTTGTTTGAATGTCATCTAGATGCGTTCTTTTTCCCTTGTTCTTCTCAGAAGACTGCTTTTTCGTCAGTCGCAAGCGAGCTCGCCGACACACCCACGCCTCACTTTGTATGACCACCTATCGTCACAAACCTTGACCACCCTCGAGCGGCTCCTTCTGCACTCACTTTCCCACGAGCCGTCATCAGTGGTCCGCCGGAAATCCGTGGACTCGGTATGTGATCTCGCAAACCAGGGCATGTCCCGGGGCCGGCCATGGCATGCATTACAAGCCCAGGTGTTTTCCATGGCACGAGATCAAGACCCTTCTATGCGGGAAACAGCTTACCGCGTCTTCTCGGGCTGTCCCAATCTCGTCATGGACCTCCAAACCGATGCTGTGCTTAACGTTTTTAGAAACGGCTTGCAGGATCCATCATCTATTGATGTTCGACATGCGGCTCTGCTAGCATCTGTTGCTTACCTTAATGCGGCAGATCCTACCCAGCTTGCCCAATCGCTGTCGCTAATGTATCCTATCCTCGAGACCCTACCATCTACACCCCATCGACATCTCACCTCCCTTTTGACTGCATTGCATCCTCTATGTTCCACGCATCCGACACTCTTTTCAATTCATTTACAGGCATTATTGTCTTTCCTTCCTTCTTTGGTTTTACCAGTTGCTGACAGTGGTCCAACCCCAACGATGAAACAACCCTTCACATTTCCTCCTTCGTCATCCTCCCAAGGAAAAGACCCTGACGAAGATGACGAGGATATCAAGACCCTGAGACTCGCTGCCTTGGAGATGATGGTTAGTCTAACGGAAGCTAAGCCGAGCATGGTTAGGAACGTCGAAGGGTGGGTTGGATTATTAGTCCGTGCTTCTCTCGAGGGTATGGGCGAATATGATGATGACGAGGACAGTACACTGGAGTGGCTTAAAGAAGACGTGAGTTTGTGGTTTTATCGTCTCTGGCTATTGCTTCCGCCCGCTAAAGAACAATTTGTTTTGCCATAGCCATCTACAGGGACAACGGAAGCAGATGACGCCGCTCCTGCTCTTTATGAACATTCTCTTGATCGCGTCGCTTGCGCGTTAGGAGGGAACGCAGTGCTTCCGCCAGCTTTTCAATACATTCCTTCTATGCTTGCGAGCTACGACTGGAGGGCTAGGCATGCTGGTCTTATGGCTATTGCGGCCATCGCAGAAGGTACCGGAAAGGTAATGAATACTTATACCTCGGATGTGTCATTTTGACTTAAGCTTTTGTCCAGACCATGCAGAACGAGTTGACGAAAGTAGTAGGGTAGGCGTATTCTGTTGTGTGATGTCCTGGTGACATTCTGACCCTTCATTCTACAGGCTTGTGACCCCGATGTTCGCAGACACCCACCCACGAGTGCGCTGGGCGGCATGCCAATGCGTGTATGTCCGCACTAATCATTTGGCGTGGTCAGGGCTAACGTCTCTTCAAGTGGTCAACTCTGCACTGACCTCGCCGACCTGCTACAAGAAGGCCACTACGACTCTCTTCTGAACGTCCTCATACCCACGCTAGAAGACCCTGAACCTAGGTGATCAAGCTGTCAGACGTGTTGACATCGTGGGCTAACTGTAAATGCAGAGTTCATTCTCACGCCTCGGCGGCTTTGATTAACTTTTGCGAGGGTGTTGAACGAGATACCCTGTTGCCGTACCTGGATCCTATTGTAGAACGATTGCTGAAGCTACTCACTGGTACCACAGACCGACGATATGTTCAGGAGCAAGCTATCACGACCCTTGCAATGGTGGCCGATGCTAGTGAGAGGACATTCGGGAAGGTATGTGACTGGTTCACATTGTTGCGCTATTACTCATCTGACCATAGCATTATGCGATCATAATGCCGCTGTTGCTAAATGTGCTGCGTAATGCGGATTCTAGCGAGTTCAAGCGGATGAGGAATAAAGCTATGGAATGCGCAGGGCTGATTGGTATGTCTTTCTTCCCTATTTTATACCAATTTATATCCTAACGATTTGGGACAGCTATTGCGGTTGGGCCGGATACTTTCCGACCTGACTCCGGCACGCTCGTCGAACTTCTCATCCGAATTCAGAGTGCGGGTTTCTGGCGTACCCTTGCTGTCTACCGTAACTCATAAATGCATCGCAGAATCTCCTCCGGATCCTTCTGATACGCAGGTAGCGCATTACCTCATGGGCACCTGGGCGAAGGTCTGCCAAGCTATGGGGCTGGAATTTGAGCCTTATCTTCCCGTGGTCATGCCGGGTCTCTTGGCGATGGCGAGTAAGAAGGCGGATGTCAGTGTTTATGGTGAGGAACAGTCCTTGGTTCGGTTGTCTTTCCTTAGATAATGGTCTCTACCTAGATGCGCCTGCCTCCCCTACCGAGACCCCGCCATCGACGCCAGGTTGGGATATTATCTCCATGGACAATCAGCTCCTCTCTGTGCGGACTTTAGGCATAGAGGAAAAGTGTCAAGCTTTGGAGACGATGCTCATCCACGCCTCGACCCTAGGAAGCAAATATGGCATGTGGGTCAGTCAGAGTTTGGAAGTCGCTCTAGGGGGATTGAAATTCTACTTTCATGATGGGGTAAGAGAGGCATGTGCCATGTAAGTTAAGCTCGTCCTCCGCCTTCTTTTCTCCCTCTACCTCTAATGCATTCTCTCAAATTCAGGCTCCTTCCTATCCTCCTACACTCAGGTCATACTTCCGGCACCCTCACGCCTCAGATGATCCACGCGACATACGCCCAGCTCATCTCGTGTGTGACGACGGAACACGACGCCGGATTCTTAAGCTCGCTATTCAAGAGTCTAAGTGACTGTTTGAAGATCAGTATACAGATGTCCCACGAGATTGTGACGCCGGAAGTGAAGCAAAGCATCTTGGACGCGATTAAGCGGCAGTTAAGCCGGATCGCGGAGATGCGTCGCGGACGGACAGGGCGACAATTGGACGAGGAGGAAGACGAAGACTTGGCGCTGATTGAGGAGATGGAGGATTTCGCACTGGAAGATATGGGAAAGCTTTTGGAAGTGTTGTATGAAGGGAGAATACCACCTGGGCCGGACGGCGAGGCTTTGTTGGTGGGGCTGGGGAGTGTCAGGGATCTAGGGACTTCGAAGCTGAGGCAAGAATGGGAGTGATGATTTATGGTTGTTAGAAGGAAAGTAAATTTGTATTCTATGACATTTTTGTTTATAATGTATGTGGTGTCTATGCAAGTTTTGTAATTTATCAAGTGCGTAACCTCTTTGTCAAAATCTGGCCTTACTGACCATCTTCTAGTCATGGTCCTTGTTTTTGAATACGGTGCTATTGTTTCTAAGCACTGACTTGTTCAAGCTCCTTGCCAATCGCCTTCCATCCTCATCGAATGGTCAGCGGGTCATGTGCATGGCCTTGTTCAGAACCATCCAATGATCCTTTTATGCCGGTTAGGGTTGTCAACCGCCACGCAATTTACCAGAAGAATCAATCAATCAAGTGATGGTCGGTGATCTTCAGGCCGCCATCCGGATCCCGCAGCACCTGAAGATCCACAGCCCTCACGACATGATATTCATTCCCATGGATTCAGTTAAACATGGCTGTACAACGAACTGGAAGTGCAACATATGACATCATGGGGAAACGGCAAAGGGGTCTGGATGATAATCCATCAATCCATTTTGTACCCTCAAAATCTTCACAGGGTTCTCGGTGATGTGGAGCATATGGTGCCTCCATTAGACCGTCACATTTCTTGCACTTTTAAACCTTTGGGACGATAAGAAAAAAAGGTCTGTGAAACATTGGAGCGCATATAATCGTAGTCATAGCAAAAAGGCGGTTTCATAGCAAAGGGGTTCCAGGTCTAAATATAGACTGATCGAATGGTATTGCGTCTAATTTTGCCTTTCCTTTTCCTTCTTGCCACGACGATGATTCCACGGACGCGGTCAATATCGTTCAGGCTGATTGCCCTTGGCGGTATATTGACACTCTTTCTCGTCCTCTACACTTTTACGACCACACCATCTTTTGATTTCTTGCCATTCTTGTCTGAAGGAAGAACTAGGTCGTCGTGTCCACCAGAAGAGTACTCCAACGGGCAATGGGTTTACGATACCTCAGCCACTAACCGCAGTATGACGACCCAATCGGATGCGCTCGAGTTTTCCGGGTTTCAAGGCTGCGCAAGCTCAAGGGAATTCTATTGGCACCTCGGTGCCGGAGAGAAGGAGGAGGAGCAACGGCGGTTCCCACGAGTGACCAACTGGCGCTGGCAGCCTTCACCGCAGTGTACGACGCGTGAATTCTCTGCGGAGGCGATGGTACGGGACTTGGTAGAGCAAGGCGGGTGGCTGCTTCTTGGCGGTGAGTACGCGGCCATTCTTTGATGCGCCAATCCTTCTAATGGGAAATCAGACTCCATAACGGAAGGCCAATTCTTCTCTCTTTCTTGCATGCTCTTCCCGCACGTGATTGCAACCCCAGACTACGTCAAGAACCCTTACTTCGACCGTGCATGGCCCCAAAATCTTTACATTAATCCGGAGTCACCGCTTATTCACAAGCTTCGGTTCCCACCAGGCTTCAATATCACTATCACACCGCTCGTGACATTTCGTCGAGTCGATCTGCTGCTCGAGCAGGGAGAGCTTGTGGAACTTCACCGCGCATTGTATGATCCTCCAGAGGACTTTAGCCTCTTTAGTGAGGAACAGGCGTGGAACCTCAGTCCGGATTATTACCTACAGTTGTTCGCCGCCCCGCTGCCGGAGGCCAATTATGGAAGCATGGTTCTAAGTACCGGCGGGCACTGGACGACTACTCTTTTTTCTGGTTACCGGGACGAGTCGAAGGAGGAGCAAGGGTTCGGGATCGACGGGGTTGTTCGCTTCTTCAGGGAGGCAATGTCTTTCTGGGCTGATCGGGTACAAAGCGGAGTGAGGAGCATGGACGGCCAGGTACTGGCTAACGGCAAAAGAGGTCGAAGACAGGTTGTTGTGCGCGCCTACCTTCCGGGACATGAAGACTGTCATAAAGCTCAAGAACCCTGGACAAAGATCCAGCCGTGGATTTGGAAGTGGTTCAACTGGGCAAATATTGAAGAGTACAATCAGGTCTTTCAGGTATGTCTTCCTAACTCCACGTTTCTTGGGGGTATAGGAAGGCCCGTCGAGCACACTGTGGCATCTGTCACTCTTCCAAAGCTCGACAGGCTCAATATATTCTGGTTCTCTAAAAGATTCCAACTGACTTGTTTTTGTTCCTCATGACAGGACGTGCTTTCGAATACGCAGTACCCTGACATACACTTCCTTCCTATTGATAGACCGGCACGTTTACGCCCTGATGCGGTGAGTTTGATTCTTTCCACCGAGAGTATCTATGCATCTTCCTTGCGTCTGGAAAATGTGGTTGAAGAGTCATCCTTCTGTGGAGGGATGGACACATTTTCAAGGCCCAATGACTTGATGTGGATCTTTGGTATACTCACGAGAGATATCTGACTTGACTTTTTCCAGCACGTTTCGTCCGACTGCCTTCATATTATGACAGGCGCTGGCGTTTTAGAAGGCTGGTCGCACTATACCTGGCACTACCTTACTCAAGAACTCAGATCACGAATTCGATGATCGACGCATACCATCATCGGACAGCCTTAGGATATCAGCATCATTTACATTATTCTTCCTCTATATCCTTTATCACTTTAAAACGGACACATTGTCCTATATAGACTTCGCATAGGCGAAGGTATAATACGAACACAGGACTTTTTTTTGTTGTCGAACCGGAAAACCCAGTGCTTTTACAAGGGTGTACACGCTCTATGGCCGTAGGTTCGTGTGGATGCTATGTACCATGAGCCTGACTGTGTCGCGCTTCCGGTGAGAAAGCTGTCCGAGTGTTAGGGCGAGCTGAAATTCTTATGACGCATTATTTTGGCGATCTTTAAAAACATCAGTTCAGGCTCAAAACGTCCATGGCACACCTTTCGGGTCTTCTTTCCTATATAACAGCACCAAGGAGAAACAAGAGATTTTTACAACCTTCTGGTAACCACCATCTCCAACTCGCTTGTAATACTTTCATGCAGGATTCAGTTGAGACATCCTTGCTTGCATTCTACTTAATTCGTCTGGCACGGAATACATACAGGTCTGAGCGCGCCCACTATGCGTCAGGAACAGTGAGTCAATTACAGCCATTACTTCGCTGCTGGCATATCAAATTTTCGATGAGGTGCCGGGGCTCGCAATTGGGCCATGCTGTGGAGGAGGTTGCCATTCAAGACGATGACCCGGACGGGATTCAGCGGTCCGGCACCATCGGCATAGTCGGCATTTGCCTACATAGGGAATGCCGAACCTCCCGACGTTCCGACAGGTGTCCACGAGCCACCTTTCTCTTTCTTAAGCTTTCTACTGCTGCCCGCAGACGTTCTTACCCTCTCTGTGCAACCGTGTGTAATTTACCATGCAACTCTCCTTGGTGAGCTGAGCTCACGATCTAACTTCTCTTTTTGGCTGATATGACTGGGAAGTCAGGCTGGTGGCGCATCGAGAAGCTGTACCAGCCATGAAGGCCAGCAAAGCTTAGCGGACAGGACTGCATGAAAATCGTCATTGGACCAGTCTTCAGAGCCGGTCAGGCTTCAGTCGCAGAAATTTCAAACGCCAAGGACGGACCTTCTCTGCGTATTCAGTGTCATTTCCGAGTCGTTCGCCACACGGCTGCCCTCGTAAACATCTTCCTTGCTGGATGCCACCTTCATTCAATCCTCGCACGAAAGGACGCATTGCTAGGATCTGTTTCAACTCCGCTTCCATTTGGAACCGTCTCAGGTTTTCTTACGCGCACCGTTTTCCACTTGTGTGTTTCGGGAGCACATATCTTCAGCTCCATGGAACTGTCGGTAAACAACTTCTCAAAGGTTTCTCTTCCGCAAGGTCGACTGCACCCCAATTACATACTTACACCGAAAGGTAGACTGTGCCGCCGGGTTTGGTTCCATGTGTAGACTCGGGAAATACCAAAGGGCCATTCATTTTAGCCGACCACCTCCGCTTCAAAGCGGGGACAAAGTTCTCGGAGAATTCGCAGATTCGTGTGTCACTACGTGGTGTCTTTCTTTCTTCCCAAAAATATCGGCTCCCATTTCTATAACTGACGATATCGGTGGATCAACGACGGATAAAGTAACATCTGCGGACGGCGACCAGTGACGCAGAGTATGTGTGTATTGCACACTGCATGGGTACTTTCTCTTTACATTCGCCAATAGGAAGCAGGAGGACATTGCAGCAACACCCTGGAACAGAGCCTAGACCTCAATGGAGTAGCAATCTTTCCGCCACCTTTCAACCTCGCAGGCCGCGCAGTTGCAATGTGCCTCCCTTTATTGATCACCATACCCACAGCGTGTGCTCAGCGTGTTCACTGTTTAAACCCTATGTGATGTTGCTGTTCCGCACCGGAGTGCGTACCCTTTTAATAAGGGAGCTTGGAAGGTTGAGATAAATCATCCAGCGTGAGCCAGTACCATTCCCTATCTCCACCATGTCTGTCCTCGACGCATTCAAGCTCAAGTCGTACGACCTCGAGCCTGTGTATGCAGCTTGGGAGAACCCACCGACTTTCTTTGGCGACGGGAGGGATGAGTCAATCGATGATTGGCTGAAGAAGGTCAAGGATGGGTGCCAGGAGAGGAACGTACCGAAGGAATATTGGCACAAGGTCGCACAGAAATATATGGGCGAGAAAGCCAAAGCAAGGCGAGTCTGGAGTTTCCTGAGTCGACTGGTGAAGGCTGATGTCGCGATGGCCAGGTTGGACGAGCTCAAGGTCGTCATGCGTAAAGTGCATGGAGGAAATTATCGGTGGAATTGGGAGAAGTTCAAGATCGCTATGAGGAATCTGGAATGTGAGTGGATTCCTGTGGGTTTGGCGAGGTTACTCATGTATCCCTAGGGCATATCGATGCTGCAGCGACTACGACCATCAAAGTACACACAAAGGCGTCTGGGCATTGGTGGACTACGCGGAAGAAGGATGAGCCCGAAAGTCCAATAACTGAGGAACCGGTGAACGATCTCCAGATATCGAAGACGGAGAAGGAAGGGAAGAAAGAGCGACCCACACTATTAGCCGGTGCGAAATCGGCGTCGGGCGATTTCTTCAGACCTTTACGGAGAGCGTCGACATCGGATGTGATAAGACCACAGGTGCAGAAGACTAAGTCAGACTTATCGGTGACCTGCCCTTCACCAACACGCTCGTCGACGACTGATCAAAGTAAGCTTGCGTCTTCTCCTATACATTTTAAATCAGGCGCTGATCCCATTACTCAGCGGTCACAACGGTGGCCAACGCACCGGTCTGGTTGCTTAATGCAACCCATGCACTGGATTTCTTGACCAGTGAACATCCGAAGGTGATGACCACGATAAGCGCCATCCTTATAACTGCTGGCAGTTTGCCGGCCATTCCCGCTGTCGCTGCGGGTGCTGGCGGAGCCGTATTGGCTTCTGGAGCTGCGCAGGCTGTCGGTGCTATCGCTGTTGGGCTCGGAAGCTGGCTGAGAGCTCAGCAGGACGGGAACTCGAGTCAGGGCCCGGGTACTACGAGCTCGTTGAAAGAAGTGTCATGAATATTCACGCGTACAATTCGCATCTTGTACAGTAGATGTCTCCTGGAAATGCCTCACGCCAAATTCGGCATGTACAAGTTTGTTATCTAAGTACTATTAAGTACTAAATTACGTTATCTTTGCACCTGTAATATTAGTGTAGCGCAGGGACCGTTGCTGACAACACATAGATACATATGTATGTGCATTGTTGAAAATATTATAGAAACCGTGACCGTCGTCCTGACACCGAAAGCTAGACGCACAAACAAAGAATCGTACTTCAGGCTGCTCTTGTGAACAAGAGATGTCGCCTAATTTTTCCGTCTCAATCCGAGACCTGCAGTGCGAAAAATGGATCATAAGCGTGTCGCGACTAAATCATAGACTACAAGTTCACTCGCGAGAGGCTATCGCTACTCTCAGCGGCAATTGTGAACCCTTCTCCACCGATCCCTCCATAGTCGGCGTCATAACAGTGCAAGCTTCTCTCCGGATCCTTTCAGCTTCCGTAGTCATATTAAACTCAAAGATGTTGATGATCTCGATTAAAAAGGCGTGGAGTTCAAGGACCCTTACTCGAACGTTAGCAAGGTTAAGGAATTGCACTTGAGAAGGTACTACATACGCGAATCTCCAGCCGATACATGACCTCAGTCCCCCAACAAAGCTGAATCTGGGATAGCATAAGTTCAGCGACAGCACAATGAACCTAAAACCCACAGATTCCCATAGACGCCGACAGGGACTTCTTTGTTCATCCTTCCTCGGAGCCATGAGCCATTGTTCAGGATTGAAGACGTGAGCATCTTCTCCCCAGATGTCTTTGTTCCTTTTCAGCGAGCACAACACAGTCAACAACGGTCGCAATGTATGTCGTAACTTATTCTCACCTGTGATATCCGGGGAGTCATCGAGGGCGCCAAACGGGTAATCAAAGGCAGCTGGAACGGTGATTTAATGATACAGCTTAACGTACAAATGTTTCGACATATACCTTCGCCTATCGTATCTAATGCTGCGCGTGATGTCCACGAAGGTATATCAAGAATGACGGACTGATCGTCAGAGGTGGATATCAACTGAGAACTCTTTCCACTTTGATGCCATCTTTGAGTGAACGGAGAATTTAGTGCGTAGACTCGAAACAAAAAAAAATCACCTTGCTAGGGTATAAGAAAAACACTGGTACATAGATAGATAGATAACCGGACAAGAATTTGGCTTCGGGTCCTCCGAAACCCGGCAGGAGAACTTTCCGATGCCTCTTGTGATCATCGCCTGGATACACAAAACAATGAGCATGAGAAGACCTTACAACATGATAGCAAACCTTCCGCGAAGGACCACGGTTCGATGCTGAAGCTGAAGCGGCTTAAGTTTCGCCAGCACCTAGTTCTCACCGCAGCCGTGAATTCAAGCCGTCAGAACAGAGCATAGAACCTTTCGTGTCAGATGTGCTTACGGATAAGTAGAGCGCTAGTAATCCTCTCTTACAGTTCAGGGCGAATTTAACGTATTCAGGAAATCGTTGAATTCTTTGAGGGTGAAGGTGAGGGCATCGCTGTGAATGGTTGAGTTCAGTGACAATTTACAAACACAATACAAACACGACTATGGTCGGGATTCTAAAATGGCCCATTGGTGACAGTGTCTAAGCCAGACGAAGGCGAAGAGCAAGCAGTAAAGATCCCGACATTGATCCCCGGTGGCCGACTCGGCGCGCCCGGGCGGGCACATCAGCAAAATCCCCCAATGGTTGCAATCGTCCGAGCTATACTAGGCATATCTTATCAGCGCCGAATCTTGTGAAAGCATCTGTCTGTGCGAGAATACAGCACACGTGTAGTTACTATCAGCCTGGATTCTATAACTGGGTAGGGCCGGCAAGCGGCAAGGCCCGCTACCTTGACGTCACAGTGACGACCGTAGTTTCATGCCAGACTTTCCGACGAACGATAAGTACAATTGCATAGGAAGCAAAAAATGTACCTTCGAACGTCGTACACATATGCAATGGATCATTGGGTATATAGATCAGCTCTGACTGGACGCGGGGAAAAAGTTCGCTCGGCGGCAGCTATGCTGCCGCCAGCTCACATTTTCCCTCGCCCATTACTTAAGTAACCTGCGTGAGCTTCTGCAGACCTTTCAACTGACCTGATCGGAATGAGCAGATTGGCAATGACGACCTCGTTCGGCTGAGTGATCGCAGCAGGAGAATCTGGATAGCATTCCAGAAAAAAGGAGACAACTCGAGGCAGAATGGAAAAATCAACATCATGCGCCTCAGAGCCACATACAGTCCGTGGCATATTGCCTCACTGGACAAATCAATTTGCGAACTAAGGAATTAGAACTGTCGTCAAACCAGCAAACATTGGGTGAATATTCATTGACTATAAATGGTGGATAACGGCTTTGATCGTCCCACGCCACAAAAATAATAGGGGGCACAGGAGCTGGCTGGCAGATAGCTTTTTCACGCCAAACGGAAGCACAATAGGGACCTACCCATAACCCACTACCAAGGTAGCGGGAATCATTCTCTACAAATTAATATAAGGCTTTTGAGCTTCTCCTGGCGCAGACAGGGAGTCGCCATTTGGTTCCCGTACCGATTTACTTACGTGCTTGCTTATTTCCGCAGGGGATTTCGTAGTATATAATCTGGTATATTTAGTAGTTAGCCCCCATGTTGTGTTTGCCACAGATGTAATGCTCCCATTCACTTCGCTTGAAAACGGCCCCGCGATTCTAACAACTATCGAAGTAGTTTATCCAGGCTGAATGCCCATTTGGCTCCTCAATCTCAGTGATAGTCGCCGACGCCTCAGGACCGGCGTCACAAGCTAGATAACCTCCTCCATCTTCTTTAAATCTCAGTGATCGTCACCTTTGGTCCGTATTCTTCAGACACTCCATTTAGTAGATGATCCGGCCTCAAGTCAATTTCACTGTCATGATGTTCCCCACGAGATTTGTTTGTTCTTTTCCTCGATGTGGACACAGAGTAAGTTGCTGCTGAAGATCCTTCTTCATCCCAAAGCTGGTGCTTGGCAAATGAATCATAGTCGAATCATATCACTTCATATACAACCTGGCGGTATCAAATCATGCACCACAGGTTAGCGTTCAGTCGCGAGAGGCTATCGTTACTCTTAATGGTAGTTGTGAACCTTTCTCCACCTGTCCTTTCACAGTCGGTGTCATTATAGCACAAGCCTCCCTCCGAATCCGCTCAGAATCTTTAGTTAACGAAAACTCAAAGTTATTGACAGTTTCGGTGATAAATGCGTGGAGTTCGAGGACGCTATGAATTTTCTTGGTTAGCGCGACAAAAGAGGCGACAATTAACATCGCATACGCAAATCGCCAGCCGATACAAGACCTAATTCCTCCAGTAAAGCTGAACCTGCGACGGAACAGTCAGCCAAATATTAGTACCACGAACCAAAGGTTGAATCGCACAAGTTCCCGTAGACGCCAACAGGTACTTCCTTACTCGTACTGCCTCGGAACCAGCGCGCAGGATCGAAAACATGAGCGTCTTCTCCCCACACATCCTTGTTCCTTTTCGTTTCATAGAATTAATGAACATCACAACGCAGGTTGGGTAGAACCCACCTATTATAGCCCGCTATCGACACGATGATGGATATTCCTTTCGGTATCGCTATTTCTTGCACCACTTTTCCCGTCGTCAAAGCCACGGGCTTGCTCAAAGGAAGTACGTCATTCTGTGTGGCCACTCTAGCAGTATTATAAACGATGGGATGGAATCGAAGCACCTCCTATGAAAAGATGAGTTCGAAGCATAATAGACATGTATCATCTGTCAGCTAACCTTCACCACAGCAGTGAGATAAGGCATGTTATCCAGGTCATGTACAGAGAACTCGGTATCGCCACGAGCAAAAATTACTCTTTCCTTCTCTCTGATCTCAGCTCGTAGTCGGTCTTGTACCTCAGGGTGTCTTGCAAGTTCAAGAAATGTCCAAGAGAGCGTATTCGCAGTCGTTTCGTGTCCGGCAAACATGATCGTGCTGTGATATCGGGATCAACAGTTAGGCGCCAGTTAGAATATTATATTACACTGACTTCACTTGACCGAGCAGCTCTTCAACACTGAGTCGTGTCTTTGGGTTTTCCGAGACATTTGCTTTCACTGCCGGACACAGATTAAGTTCATGTAAAAATTCAAAGAAAGAGAAACGCACCCAATAAACTCATGATATCTTTCTTCGGTGCTTCTGCCGCAAGGGCTTCATACTTCTCACTCAGCAACTGCTTCGCGACCTCGCCAGTTAGATCGTGTGTCATTCTGACGTGCTCGAGTCGTTTGATTGGCACCTTCTGAACAAAAAACCGTACAACCCATCTAGGCAGCCGTTCCATCAGACACAGTGATAGAGTGCTATTGTCGGTAGCTACGGCAAACATATCAAAGCTGGAAAGTGAATTCATTGTTAGAATGATAGTTTTTCGTAGTCAAAACTTTGAGAAAGCTGACTGACAACATATTTGTGTACGCGATGGTCAGAGGATTGGCTGAGTCGTCAAGAGCTCCAAATTGATAATCGAACGCAGCTAAAATCATCGTTGAACACAGAGAGAGATACATAAGTATAAATAACACACCTTCGCCGATGGCGTCCAATGCTGCACGCGACGTCCACGAAGGAATATCGATAACGGCAGACTGATCGCCAGTTGTGGAGATGAGCTCCTTCCACTTTGATGTCATCTTGAGATAAATAGGTAATCTAGTGACAATTTTATCATAGAAAAATACAATTCACCTTCCCAGCATGTGTGAAAAACACTGGTACATAGAATTTGACTTCTGGTCCTCCGAAACCGGGTAGGAGAACTTTGCGATGCCTCTTGTGATCGTCACCTATGTAAAACAATGGAGATTAGCATGTGAGGACCTTATTTAATGCCAGCAGACCTTCAGCGGAGAGAATTCCCGAGCCAGTAATCAAAAGCCTGAGCTCGTTGCGACCCTGGGGTTTGATGAATCTGTAGCCACTGGTTTTAAAAATGTACTGCAACGCTCTGGGATCAGAAACCATGAGACGATCTTCCTGGATTGTGCATCAGCAAATGGACAAGTACTAGTAAGTAGAGGATGGCCTACCCCAAGCGCTGCTCGCACTCGAACGATGTCGCCGTACTGTTCTTGCCATTTAAAATCGATCTAAATGCAGCATGAAACCACGGAGGAGACTAGTCGAGATTGATCAAATTACTTCTCCTGCTTCGCCCTTGAGAAGTTCTGGCAAGTTTCCTACGCGAATATGAGAAGAGACTGGAGGCGCAGTACGTCAATCGCACCATAGATCCAAGAACTCCATTTTGGCCCAGGAACACAGGCAATCGAAATGCGTTTGAGTCGCTTGTACAAAAAATACACTGCAGTAAGAAGGCAAAGAGACAACGATGCGAAGAGTAGAGCCATTTTCAGGAGTCGGATCTTCACTTGAGGCATCCCACTCATTTTCAGCTAGAATATATAGGCTTCCCAGCAGCGGATCACAACGGACAGAAGCGTTGAAAGTCTTGAGATGGCATTGCTAAGAATATGAAGCTACTCCAACGATATGACGTCTGCGCTGGTTGAACTGAATTGTACAGTGATATGAATTCTTGTCAACGAGCCGTGTTACCGAGAACCTTGAAGATGAAAAGAGTTAGACGTCAAACACGCTGACGGGAGTAACAGCAGACGACTCAGGTCACGGCATTATTTGATCCCCTCTAGTCTCTCTAAATGGTGGTGGGGTTGTAGTGGGAGCATGTGACGAATTGAAAGCACGTTCAAGCAACACGGTAACGATGCTGCTTCGGTAGCGCGGATGATAATCTGCAAATAGTCCGTGGGAGCATTTGAGGGGGAGGATACGAAGGTTGATCCGGCAACTGCCGGACGATGCATCTAAGTTCCCGCCACGACGTTGTATGAAGTATCACTATTTTATCCCTGAGCGTGCCTGTTTACTGGACCATCTGTGACTCTCCGAAGTCCCCATTTTCTCCACGGCTATCTGGCTTAGGGCCACGTCGACTGCTAGATTCTTGTCACTGTCGCTCCCGGGATGATAGCAATCTTGCACTACAGCCTGCCCAGTTGCAATAAGGAGCACTGGCGGAAACCGTGTCACTGACGTGCGCACACGACAGCCTTAGCCTATTGACTGTGCCACGGCCTGTTCCAGCATTCACCACACAATGCTTCGTCAATTCATCGAGCGCTACTTCCCCAGCAAAGGCGGGCATGCAGTTACTTTCATGGGGCTCGATTACGCTGGAAAGACGACGCTCCTGTATCTCCTGAAACTCAACCAGGTTATTCCGACCATTTCTTCCATTGGGTTCAATGTGGAGACAGTCGATGTTCCTCTTGCCGGGCGGCGCCGTCGAAGACTGACCTGCTGGGATGCAGGGACGGGCTGCGGTATTCACGGTATCTATCCTCTGCTGCGAATGTTCGTTGAGACATCGGCGGGGGTAGTATGGGTTGTGGATAGCACTGATAGGGAACGAATAGATGAAAGCGTCGAGACTTTCAGCAGTCTGGTCATTGGGGTCACCAATAGTGCCCTTCCTATACTCATGTAGGCAAACACTTGTTTCTTTCAGCTGATTTACCTTTGACGGCCAATGATCATAGATTGGCGACGAAGCAGGACCTGCCGGGGACGATGTCCGTGGACGAGATGCGCGTCAAGTTTGCTAGGGCCATCTCGGGGCGCAACGCTTTGGTATTCAGGGCAGCTTTGGTTCAGCCAGACGCGACTGCTGCATTATCCGCTGCCTTTGAGTGGTTCATTGCGGCCATCGAAAGCCCTTCTACGACGTCCACGAGTAAACAGCCGCCAGTTAACCCCGGAAGTCCTGACCCTCTGGAGCTTGACAAGAAATTAAGCGCGTGGCTGGCACGTACCGAAACCGACACTCCCCCTGAAGAATTTATAGCCCAGTTCCTCTCGGCGAAGCTTTCCACATGGGATCATTATACCCACATTCGTATTGCCTATGTCATTTTGACCACCTATGGTCGGCAGAAAGGTTGGTACTACTGCGCTTCTTCCTTTCGATCAAATTTTTATTGAGTTTTCATCGTACAGGCAAGGATATGATTTTCGATGGTATAGAAAATTTCATAGCCCGGAGCCCTATTGCCAGCGGTCGCACGTATCATGTTACCATGACATATTTTTGGATACAGCTCGTGCACCTGGGTATACGCAATATGCCCCCTTCCAGCGCATCGAACGCGTCGGAAATCACGCTCGTTGACTCCGTCGAGCCATCACCAGAAGATTTCATTCGTTTTCTTTTGATGAATACACATCTCCTGGTCGGGAATCTGTGGATGGAGTTCTATTCGAAGGATACCATGATGACTCCAGAGGCCAAGGCAGGCGTCGTTTTGCCAGACAAGAAATTGTTGCCTAATCTTGTTGTCCGCGACGCAATCTCAAGAATGCGTCCGGTTTGACTGCATTGGAGGGGTAGGATTGTACAGGAGGTTCTTCGCCGCAGTTGCAATACTTAGCCCATCATTGTGAATACATACAGCCCCTCCTTAGTTCATTGGCTCCTCCAGCAATTACTATTTCCGTCTTGAGAGTCCCCCAGGTCTGAAAGCTATGTTGTCGGTCCGAATTTTTTCCATTAATGAGAGTACCATATGGTCTACGAACGTTGTGTTGTTTCTTTGATAGAAGACCTGTACAACGCACCCACTCTATCCTGTGCTCCTTTGGTAGATGCTGTTGAGGGAGCACAGGTTAACTGGCATGATGATCTAGCCCCCCAGTGCTGCGATATGCTGTTGGGCACAACGACACCTCTCGGTAGTTTTCTTGGACGCTGAAGCATGCCACTACCTCTGAGATAACTGCAGTAATTTCTTGGTGTGTATTGTCTCGTAATTAATCAATGACCGGCGAGTAATCAGAGCAATACATATTGGAATATGACTTTTCTAGCTCTGATGATATGCTTTGATTCTTCTGTACCGCTTACTGGGCTTCTTGACCGTCTGCGATTAGAATAGACGCGTCCTGTAAGGTCCTGTATCGCCTTCATTGTGCGAAACGGCGTAGAAGGCGATAGAAACATCCAGAAGGGTACAGAATCCGAAAATAGCAGTCAAATTGGCTTGTCACCGGCATCCGTCACGCCCTTACCTCTGCTAGATTTTTTTCTCTGTACGACCACGACCCACTAATTCTCTATCGTAATCGCATCTTATATCCATCATGGCTGTCGTTGGTGTTGATTTTGGTAGTCTGCATAGCAAGGTGTGTTGCTCGACATCGCATACGAGATCGATTTTTTCTGATATTCCAAAGATTGGTGTGGCCAGGCATCGAGGCATCGATATCATCACGAATGAAGTGTCGAATCGCGCAACACCGTGCGTAGCTATACACTGCACAACGACGAGCATACTAAACCCGTTTCCTCCAGATCCCTGGTTGCGTTTGGCCCCAAGCAGCGTTCCATTGGCGAGGCTGCCAAAACGCAGGAGACTTCAAATTTTAGAAACACCATCGGCTCGTTGAAGCGGCTCGTCGGGCGGACATTGAACGATTCAGATGTGCAGAATATCGAGAAGAAGTTTATCAATGCATCTTTGGTCGATGTCCAGGGTTCTGTTGGTGTCGAGGTATGCCGCATTTCTGTCTTTTTTTTTTTGCCTTGCTCATGCTGTATAGGTGCGGTACATTGGAGAAAAACAGACCTTCTCCGCTACCCAGCTCGTCGGCATGTATCTCGCCAAACTTCGTGACATTGCCGCCAATGAGCTCAAGACGGGCGTCACCGACATTGTCATCGCAGTCCCGGGGTGGTACACCGACATCCAGCGCCGTGCCGTCCTCGACGCCGCTGCTATTGCCGGTCTAAACGTTCTCCGACTCATCAACGACACCACCGCGGCTGCCCTGGGCTATGGTATCACCAAATCCGACCTCCCAGAGCCCGAATCACCCCGTCATGTCGTCTTTGTTGATGTCGGACACTCCAGTTTGTCCGTCTCCGTTGTCGCCTTTTCAAAGGGTCAGCTCACCGTCAAGAGCACCGCTTACGACCGTAATCTCGGCGGACGAGATATCGACTATGCCCTAGTGAAGCACTTTTCGGAAGAGTTCAAGGGGAAGTACAAGATTGATGTTCTGTCGAACCCCAAGGGTACTTTCCGTCTCGCCGCGGGATGTGAGCGCCTGAAAAAGGTGCTCTCTGCCAACGCCGAGGCGCCCCTCAACATAGAATCCATCATGAACGACATCGACGCCTCCTCCAAGCTCACCCGCGATGAGTACGAAGGCCTTATTGCCAGCGTCCTTGACCGTATCCCTGCGCCGCTCCAACGCGCTCTGGAGGATTCGGAACTGACTCTCGACCAAATCGACGCTGTTGAACTCATCGGTGGATCCACGCGTATCCCTGCTGTCCGGGCCCGCATTCAATCTGTCTTCCCCGGCAAGGTTCTCTCCACCACCCTTAACCAAGATGAGGCCGTTGCCCGCGGTGCCACCTTTGCCTGCGCCATGCTTTCCCCAGTCTTCCGTGTCCGTGATTTCCGTTTCACAGACATCGCTACGTATCCAATCAAAACAATTTGGGAGGGATCTCCTGACTCGCCTGAGGAGGATACCGAGCTTTTGGTATTCCCCCGCGGTAACGCACTCCCTTCGTCAAAGGTTCTATCATTCTACAAGAAGGAGCCATTCACAGTTGAGGCTGTGTACGCCGAACCTTCTTTGTTGCCTGGCAACATCAATCCTTGGATTGCCAAGTTCACAACGAAGGAAATTCCTACCGTCAGCAGCAGTGATGCTCCTGTGAAGCTCAAGACGAGGTTGAATGCGAACGGTCTTCTGTCGTTCGAGGCTGCATTCATTGACGAGATTGTAGAGAAGGAGGAAGCCATGGATGTTGATGCCGCTCCCGATGCCCCTCCCAAGAAGAAGAAGGTTAAGCATGATGTTCCGTTTATTTCTGGCGCGTCTAGCTTGGACAAGAGCATTGTAGAATCCTTGAAAGAGCAAGAGGCACAGATGCATGCTAGCGACAAGCTTGTGATGGATACCGAGGTATGTGTGTGCGCTTATACCACGTTCACTCTGACTGACTTGTTTCTTCTAGGATCGTAAAAACGCTCTCGAAGAGTACGTCTACGACACTCGTGGCAAGCTCGACGATAGATACGCCCACTTTGTGAAGCCCGAAGAAAAAGAGAAGCTTCTCGTCGCTCTTCAAGAGGCAGAGGACTGGCTCTACACTGAAGAAGGCGAAGACGCGACCAAATCGGCCTACGTCGCCCGTCTAGACGCCCTTAAAGTCCTTGGCGACCCCATCACCTTCCGCTGGCGCGAATCCGAAGAGCGAGTCCGAGCCATCACCCAACTCCGTGAAACGCTCAACAGCTACATGTCCCAAGCCACCTCCACCGATGACAAATTCTCCCACATCGAGGAGAAGGACAAGCAAGCCGTCGTCGAGAAGGTCGCGACTGTACAAAAGTGGCTCGAGGATCAGATCGTCAGGCAGACAGAGCGTCCAAAGAATGTGGACCCTGTGTTGACGAGTGCTGAAATTTCGAAGAAGAGGGATGAGGTTATCTACTTTGCGACGCCGATCTTGACGAAGCCGAAGCCTAAACCGCCGGTGGTTCCGAGCAGCGGGACTGGGACACCGAGGAGTGGTAATGAAACGCCGGCGGAGGAACCTCCCAAGAAAGAGGCGCCTAGCGAGCCCTCAGAGATGGATGTAGACTAGTGCATAAATTTGAGTGTAGGGATACTTGGTAGTAGTTACGCGCGCTGTATGTTTCGTATAGACAAAAGAATTCACATCGCTACTGGTGGAGCTGCGAAAAAAAAAACTTCTGGCCTTAAAGTGACTGGGGGCAACGCCGGTTAAGAAATCGTGCGCTGACTAAGCAGAGATCGGTCCTTTTGATGGCAAAATGCTTCATCTCACCTTCGGCTCTCGTTAGCCTTGATTTGCAGCCCTCACCACTAGTGTATACAATAGATACCATCATGGTATTAAACCATTTGAACTGTGATCTTACTTGGTGGAAAATGACCCTGTAATAATTAATAATTGGCGCGTCGCGTTTGTTTGGCTTTGTTAGCAGGCCCTTCCCCGTGCAACTATAATGCACCCATTTACGGCTTCCACATAGACAGATTGCGGCCAAAAAAGATATGGAAGTCCACAGTGGGTTAAAATACATGTATTCTATGTGGAAAAATGACAAAATTCATATTGATATAATGGAATATACGAGTGAAATGGCACAATCTAGCAGGGTAAAGAAATTATAGCTCATAGAATACATGTAGAATTATCTACCGAACATTTTCTCCCACTGAAAATAGTCGCCAACATGTGCGGTTCAGCCCACAGTAGGTGCAGACATCCGAAGTGAATTTTTTGGCGTGAAATCCATAAAGGGTAACTCACGGTCGGAGTTTGAAATTTGGTGAGGATTGCCGACGGTCATTAACTTAAAGTGTTTGTCACGCGCCGTGACCTGTTGTGTCTTGGTCCTACCCACTGCCAGGCTTGGCAGTACGTTTGATCACATTTTCATCGATAGCATGGCGAGCAAGGCTATAGCTACTGTCAATTCAGTACGCAACACGCAGGCGACATAACAATGAGCTTTTACTCAAACGTTGTTGTGCAGTGACATCGATACTGGCTAACAACTTCAGGCTGCGATTGGGAGAAGCTTTCCATAATGGCTCCGCGCAACGTATATCCAATGACTGTACGGCGGCCGGGAATCTTATTCGTGTGAATGGTTCAGAAGCGGTGATCGGGTGCATTGGACTGCTATATATTCTAGTCGTTCAGCTCGGAGGTTCTAATCATCATGGCTTTATTCCTCGCCCTATCGTATATCTGCCTGCTCAGTGCAACGTATCTGGTATACAAGCAACTCAGACGTATTTCGATTGGCAGCGTTCCAGGACCACCATGGAAGTCTTGGCTTTATGGTGCGATTGACTTCATGTCGCGTCTCCATCTGTTTCTCATGGAGTCTGTGTAGGGAATTTTCCTGAACTTCTCAAAGGCCAAGCAGGAGAAGTAAATCGACCAACCTCAAATAGTTCCTCTTATAATTTTACGCTGCGTTTAGGTCGACTTTAAATGGCAAGCTCAGTATGGTGACATTGTCCGAATCCGAGCAGCGTTGGGAGTAAGCCAAGCCTTCTTCTACCCTTAATAACTGTCTGGTTACTGATGATCTCATCCTGCAGGAAGATCGTCTCCTGGTTTCTGATCCTAAAGCACTTCAGTATATATACCAAACTAGCGGCTATAGATTCATCAAGCCCCCAGGTCGTATGGAGCTCGGACGACTACTCACAGGGAGTGGAATACTCTTAGCAGAAGGTCGGCTATCAAAAATTGCAGTCTTTGCATGCTAATGTCTTTCGGTTCACGCAGGTGATGACCACAAGAGACAGCGCAAAGTTCTCTTACCGGGTTTTGGAGGTCCCGAGGCGAAATATTATGTACCGGTGTTTTTTGCGCATGTCGGAAAGGTAAATAGTATTCTTCTATGATTTCAATTATCTACTAAGTTTTGGGCGGTTGAAGATGGTATCAAAGTGGAAGGACTTGATAGAGTCCACAACTGACGAACAGTCTGCTGTTATCGACATTCCTTCCTGGACGTCGCATGCAACATTAGATGCCATAGGCGAAGGTATGTTGCTTACCCTGGCACGTTCTTTTTCCGCTCAACAAGGTTCTAGCCGCATTCGATTATCAGTTTGGCGCCCTCGACAACTCCAAGAACCCTCTGACCATCGCGTATACGAATCTATTGTTAGTTTTCTCATTTTTTTGAGTCCAGCGAAACTACTCTAAGGAACAATTCATTTTACAGGTTTGATACCTTTGCCGTACCTACCGACAATGGCGCCCTATCACTATGTCTAATGGACTGGCTACCTAACTGGGTTATCCGGCTTTTTGTGGAAAAGGCGCCGATCAAACGGCTAGAGCACGTCAGAGCAACGCGCGACTTAACCCGCCAGGTCGCAAAGCAGTTGTTGAACGAGAAATACGAAGCGCTTGCCGCGGACAAACCAAAGAGGGATATCATGAGTTTGTTGGGTACGCTTCCTAGTCCTCTTTTCGTCTTGCCTGCTTACACCAACTTAACCTGTACCATGACAGTGAAAGCAAATATTTCGGAAAACCCAAAGACGCGACTCAGCGACGAAGAGCTGCTCGGGCAGATGAAGTATGTATGATATCTTCTAACGTACTAACGCTCAACTGTTGATCGCGAAATCACAGCACGATCATGTTTGCCGGCCACGAAACAACTGCCAATACACTCACCTGGACGTTTCTTGAACTTGCAAGACATCCTGAAGTACAAGACCGGCTCAGGGCCGAGATCAGAGAGAAAGAAAGAGTGGTTTTCAATCGCGGTGATGCCGAGTTTTCTGTACAGGACCTGGATAGCATGCCTTGTCTGACCGCTGTGGTGAAGGTTAGTTTATGGCCCTGTTTTATGATCCTGAACTGATCGTTCCACAGGAGGTGCTTCGGTTCCATCCCGTCGTTTATAATATTGAAAGGGTGGCAGCTCGGGACGACGTACTTCCTTTGAGCAAGCCCGTGACCTTGACGACGGGAAAGGTGGTGCAAGAGATAGCCATACCCAAAGGGACACCCATCACTGCATCAATTGTCGGCTACAATAGGTGGGAGCCCCCAGACGTGTGTTGTGGAATTCGCTGATTACTTAAACGAAACAAAAAGGAACAAGGATGTGTGGGGAGAAGATGCCCATGTGTTCGATCCCACGCGGTGGATCCAAGGGAATATGAGTAAGGAAGTACCAGTTGGCGTCTATGGGAACTTGTGCGATCCTAGCTTTGATGATAATTGCGATATTAGGCTGACTTTCCTGCCCTAGGTTCAGTTTTGCTGGAGGACTCAGGTCTTGTATCGGCTGGCGATTCGCGTACGCTATCTTAATTCCTACCTCTTTGGTCGCACTAACTGCGAAAATTCGTAGTGTCCTCGAACTCCACGCATTTATCACCGAAGTTGTCAATAACTTTGAGTTTTCGTTGACCAAGGAGTCTGAGCGGATTCGGAGGGAGGCTTGCGGTATAATGTCACCGACTGTGGAGGGCGAGGTGGAGAAGGGTTCACAGCTTCCCCTGAGAGTAGCGGTTACCTCTCGCGGCTGAACTTTCTTGCTTGCAACGACTAGGGTGGTCAGACGGACGGTCACCAGTCTAGCCACTCCAGAAACCGCTGATATTACTGACTTGTCAAGTAATTGAATAGCTTGAACCCCAAAGACTGTAGCCGAAAGAGATGCATTGTCGCTGTCAGCGTGATTACGCCTAAGCCTTCTATCTTCAGGTCTATCAGTATCACGAGTCGTTGACAAGAACAGATACAATTCAGTTCGTCACATTGTCGGAATTGCTTTGTCTGTTCGCCTATCATTGCGACGGCGAGAAGTTTCGTCTATCCCAAGCTTCAATGCCCCTTAACTCGGAGAGGCTTGCCTTAGTGGACCTTTTTTCGCCGACAATCACTGTACCATCACCCACGCTTCATGATTGTCTGGTAGGGAATCTCATTCATTGTCCTCATTCGTTCTGATGGCTTCCCGCTTTTTTCAGTCCGGTGATCGGTTGCGGGCATGCCTCGACGGGTATATATTCTATGTGCATGGTCTTCGATTCTAATCATGGCTTTACAGCTCTCTCTGTTATCTTTCTGTCTGTTCAGTGCAGTGTATCTCGTATACAAGCGACTCAGGCGCATATCAATTGCCAATGTTCCTGGGCCGCAATGGAAATCTTGGGTCTATGGTACGTCAAAACGTACCGTACTCTCTGGCTGTTTCTCATAGATCAAAAGGAAACTTGCCTGAACTCCTCAAAGGCGAAGCAGGAGAAGTAATTTGATCAACTTCGACTAGTTCCTCTTGTAGTTTGATGTTGCATTTTAGATGGACTTCAAATGGCAAAGTCAGTATGGCGACGTTGTTCGAATCCGAGCAGCCTTGGGAGTAAGCGATATTTTTGCTGGTTACTTGTCCATTCACTGACGGTCATCTCGTGCAGGAAGATCGTCTCCTGGTTTCCGATCCCAAGGCGCTTCAATATATATATCAAACCAGCGGATACAGATTTATCAAACCACCAGGTCGTAAGGAGCTCAGCCGACTATTTAATGGGACCGGAATTCTCTTTGTCGAAGGTCTGCAATTTAAACCTACCATCTCTGTCTGCTAATCTTTTTGGTTTGCTCAGGCGAGGACCACAAAAGACATCGTAAAGTTCTCCTACCTGGTTTTGGAGGTCCGGAAGTGAAATTCTATGTACCGGTGTTTTTCGTGCATGCTGGGAAGGTAAATATGAATGGCATTATTTTACGGTACATATTGCTGAATATCCCATCTATTTGTAGATGGCTTCGAAATGGAAGGAGCTCATCTCCGCAACTGATGAACAGTCTGTTGTTATCGACATCCCTTCGTGGACGTCGCGCGCAACGTTAGATGCCATCGGCGAAGGTATGTTACTTAGACCCACATTCCATTTTATTTCCTAGTGCAACGACATATCTAGCCGCATTCGATTATCCGTTTGGCGCTCTCGACAACTCGGCCAAACCTCTTACTATCGCGTATACGAATATGGCGTCAGCTATCTCAGTCTCTTTGACCCGAGAGAAACTACTCTAATGAATAATTCGCTTCACAGATTTGATACTTTCGCCGCAGCTACTGACAATAGCACCCTATCGTTATGTCTGATGGACTGGCTGCCTAGATGGGTTGTACGATTCTTGGTTGAGAAGGCACCAGTCAAGCGACTAGAGCATCTCAGAAAGGCGCACGATTTAACCCTCCAGGTCGCAAAGCAGTTGCTGAACGAGAAATACGAAGCACTTGCCGCAGACAAACCTAAGAGAGATATCATGAGTTTGTTGGGTGCGCTTTCTTTTTTTTTGGCGTGCATTTTTACGTGAACTTAACTTGTATCCGGCAGTGAAAGCAAATGTTTCAGAAAACCCAAAGACGCGACTCAACGAAGAAGAACTGATCGGTCAGATGAAGTAAGTGTAATATCTTAACCAGAGCATTACTATTGATTCCAAAGCTCCCAGCACTATTATGTTTGCCGGCCACGAAACGACTGCCAATACACTCTCCTGGACATTTCTCGAACTTGCAAGACATCCTGAAGTACAAGATCAGCTAAGGGCAGAGATCAGGGAGAAGGAAAGAGAGATTTTTAATCGCGGTGATACCGAGTTCTCTGTACAGGACCTGGATAGTATGCCTTATCTGACTGCTGTGGTGAAGGTTAGCTCATGTCCTGTTTTATGATCCTGAACTCACCATTTCATAGGAGGTGCTTCGATTCCATCCCATCCTTGCCAATACGGCCAGAGTAGCCACTCAGGACGACGTACTTCCTTTGAGCAAGCCCGTGACTTTGACGACGGGGAAAACGGTGCAAGAGATAGCCATACCTAAGGGGGCGTACATCTTCGCATCGATTGCCGGCTATAATAGGTGGGCAGCCTTTGGGACGTTCATTGCAATATTTGTTAATTATACGGACGAAAGGAATAAGAACGTATGGGGAGAAGACGCCCACGTTTTCGATCCCGCTCGCTGGTTCCGCGGAAGTACGAGTAAGGAAACATCAGTTGGTGTTTACGGGAACTTGTGGGTTCCATTTACGTTTGAAGCTAGATACTATATTAACTTTACTGCTATAGGTTCAGTTTTTCTGGAGGACTCAGGTCTTGTATCGGCTGGCGATTTGCGTACGCAATCTCAATTCATACCTCTTTGGTTGCACTGACTACCAAAATTCGTAGTGTCCTCGAACTCCACGCATTTATCACCGAAGTTGTCAATAACTTTGAGTTTTCGTTGACCAGGGAGTCTGAACGGATTCGGAGGGAGGCTTGCGGTATAATGGTACCGACTGTGGAAGGTGAGATGGAGAAGGGTTCACAGCTTCCCCTGAGAGTAGCTGTTGCCTCTCGCGGCTGAAGCGCTGAACATGCAGGAAATCTAGCCATTTGAGTCGAAAATAGTTGGGTAACCAATAATACTTCACACAGCGTATGCTGTTCGTTTTGGTTGGTGCCGGTACATCAGCAAAACCCCGAATTGATCTTATCGGACTTGGTCTTAATTAAGGAGTCTTTCGCGTGCTTGATCTTGCCTAAATATTCTTGATCTTATTTTCCTGATCTTATACAATTTTCTGGTTCAAATTTATCTTCTACTATCTATAGATCTTTTCACTGAGTTCAAATTGAAACCGAAGCAACACTTTAGTAGGCCTTAGAGAGCACTGACGGCAAAAGTCGACCTCTTCGACCGTGACAACCATGATGACTATTTGTATGAAAGAAAATATATGCTATCAGTAGTACCATGCAATGAACAACCGATCCTATCTTCAACCTAGTAGCAATGAGCAGCCGAAACCATATCCCACCCCTACACCATAACATGACCAACGGAGCCATTGCTGCTCATCTCGTCACTGCCATCCGACTCTGGCTCGTCAATCACAGCATCGATCCCAGGCATTTCCGAGATGCCTGCACCTGTATTGAACTGCTGCGCTACCTCCGATCCCATGGACTCGAGGTTCTGGGCCATCCGAACCAGTCTTTGGTCAAGCGCTACCAGGTGGGTGTTGTCGACATGGTTGGCATCATTCACCACAGTAAGCGTATTGATGAGAGAGAACATGGCGGCAGAAATACGACCTATGTGCCTATAGCATAGTGGCGGCTGGGTAGGCGTATGTGGAACGGGAGGACCAAAGACAAAAACGGTATCGCCGAAGAGGGTGAATTGATCACTAAACAGGCGAAGATCGGGCTCATTGTGAGCAGGAGTAGGGTCACTGGAGACGGTTGTGGGTGCAGGAGGGAGATCTCACAATCTTACTAAGATTGTGAGAGAATTGTAGCGGTGCCGATCCCGGCTGCCGTCGGATCAATTTCGGACTTGACGGGAAATACCCAAAGTAGCTCTGGCCGTCTCAACGCACACACCGTTCAGGACCAATTACTATCAGCAAAGGTCCTTGCGCTCACGGTTTTGAACATCACTATCGCCTGGCGTTAACATTCCCACGGAGCTGTCCTCTGTTTACATTTGCTGGCAGACTTCAGGCGTCGTAGGTACCACCGATATTACTCGCTTGTCATAGTCGAATACGCCGGAACCCTCAAAGAACTATGGTTGGTTTCAATTGTTAAAGACGCCTTGTTACCGTCAGTGTTACTGACACCTAACTAAATCCTTCCATCTTCAGGTCTATCGGTAACACGGATCATTGACAAGAAGAGGCATTACTAAAATTCAGTTCATCCAACGCAGACTTCATCACCGGATCTGCTTCGTCTGTTTTCTCCTACAATTGCGAAAGACCTCCTCTGTCCCAAACTTCGATGCCGCGCAAGTTGGAGAGGTTTGGCTTGTTTTCATTGACAATCACTGTACCATCACCCACGCTTCATGACTGTCCGGCCGGGAATGTCATGCATTCGTCGAGATGGCTATCCATTTTCTTCGGTCCGGTGATCCGATGCTGGCATGACTGGACCGCTATATATTCTATGCCACACTGAGCACTGCGCACTCTGACCATGGCTTTACAGCTCTCTCTGTTATCTTTCTGTCTGTTCAGTGCAGTGTATCTCGTATACAAGCGACTCAGGCGCACATCGATTACCAATGTTCCTGGGCCGCAATGGAAGTCTTGGGTCTATGGTACGTCAAAGCGTACCGTACTCTCTGGCTGTTTCTCATAGATCAAAAGGAAACTTGCCTGAACTTCTCAAAGGCGAAGCAGGAGAAGTAATTCGATCAACTTCGACTAGTTCCTCTTGTAGTTTGACGTTGGATTTTAGATGGACTTCAAATGGCAAAGCCAGTATGGCGACGTTGTTCGAATCCGAGCACCTTTGGGAGTAAGCAATAGTTTGCTGGTTACTTGTCCCTTTGCTGATGGTCTTCTCGCGCAGGAAGATCGTCTCCTGGTTTCCGATCCCAAGGCGCTCCAATATATATATCAAACCAGTGGATACAGATTTATCAAACCACCAGGTCGCAAAGAGCTCGGACGACTGGCTACAGGGACGGGAATTTTCTTCGTCGAAGGTCTGCCATCAAAGTTTGCAGAACTTGCATGCTAATCTATCTGGGCTCATGAAGGTGATGACCATAAGAGACATCGCAAGGTTCTCCTACCGGGTTTCGGAGGACCTGAAGCAAAGTTTTATGTCCCGGTATTTTTTACGCATGCTGGGAAGGTAAATGGTATGATTTCATGGTAAAAATCGTTGAACATCCTTGTTTGAAGATGACGTCAAAGTGGAGGGAGCTAATCTCCGCAACTGATGAACAGTCTGTCGTTATCGACATCCCTTCGTGGACGTCGCGTGCAACATTGGATGCCATTGGCGAAGGTATGCTACTTAGGCCCACATCCCATTTTATTCCCCGTCCAACGACATATCTAGCCGCATTCGATTACCAGTTTGGCGCTCTTGACGAATCGGCTAAACCTCTGACCAACGCGTATACAAATATGCTGTCAGCTGTCTCATTTTTTTGACTCCAGAGAAATCATCTAATGATCAATCCACTTCCCAGGTTTGATACTTTTGCCGTAGCTACTGACAACAGCACCCTATCGTTATGTCTGATGGACTGGCTGCCCAAATGGGTTGTACGATTTATTGTTCAGAAGGCGCCAATCAAACGACTAGAGCACGCCAGAATGACGCGCGATTTGACCGACGAGGTCGCAAAGCAGTTGCTGAACGAAAAATACGAAGCACTTGCCGCAGACAAACCTAGGAGGGATATCATGAGTTTGTTGGGTACTCTTCCTCTTTTCGGCTTGTTTGTTTACATGAATTTGACCTATACCATGTCAGTGAAGGCAAATGTTTCCGAAAACCCAAAGTCGCGACTCAACCCCGAAGAACTGCTTGCTCAGATGAAGTAGGTGTGACATTTCGAACAGAATTTCAGCGCTGATTCTGAAGTTGGTAGCTCTATCATGTTTGCCGGCCACGAAACGACTGCCAATACACTCTCCTGGACATTCCTTGAACTTGCGAAACATCGTGAAGCACAAGACCGGCTAAGAGCAGAAATCAGAAAGAAAGAAAGAGTCATTTTTAATCGCGGTGATACCGAGTTTTCCGTCCAGGACTTGGATACGATGCCTTATCTCACTGCTGTAGTGAAGGTTAGCTGATAGATGATACATGTCTATTATGCTTCGAGCTCATCTTTCCGTAGGAGGTGCTTCGATTCCATCCTATCGTTTATAATATTACCAGGGTGGCAGCTCAGGACCACGTCCTTCCATTGAGCAAGCCTGTGACCTTGACGACGGGAAAGGTGGTGCAAGAGATAGCCATACCCAAGGGGACGTCCATCATTACATCGATCGCCGGTTATAATAGGTGAAATCGATCCACGACGTGCGTCGCGATGTTCGCTAATTCAACGAATGAAAAGGAATAAGGGTGTGTGGGGAGAAGATGCCCATGTTTTCGATCCCGCGCGCTGATTACGAGGGGATATGAGTAAGCAAGTACCAGTTGGTGTCTATGGGAACTTGTGCGATCTAGCTTTAATTCGAAATGCCGAAGCTTGACTGACTTTTCCGTCCTAGGCTCAGCTTTTCTGGAGGAATTAGATCTTGTATCGGCTGGCGATTTGCGTATGAAGTGTTAATTGTGTCTCTTTTGCTCACGCTAACTGTGAAACTCACAGTGTTCTCGAGCTCCACGCATTTATAGCTGAAGTTGTTAATAACTTTGAATTTTCATTGACTCAAGAATCTGAACGAATTCGGAGGGAAGCTTGTGCTATAATGACGCCAACTGTGAAAGGGGAGGTGGAGAAGGGCTCACAACTGCCATTAAGAGTGGTGGTAGCCTCTCGCGACTGATTGAGCTGTATATATCATTTTATACCGAAAGGGCTGTATTAGTACAAATAATCCCTCACTCATGTTCACGCGCTCAATTTCTTGTCAAGCCCCAAGGCCTAAAGGGTCGGGTTTTTCGTAGCTACTAGGGGCGACTCCTTGCTGGTGGACGTCGTGGAGGGACTTTCAATACTTGAGATCAATAACTACTCTTGCCTTCGGCTGAATCAACTAGGAGGTAAAACTTTGTCGTCTTTCCGGCATAATCGAGGTCCATGAGTGTCGAAGTAGTGATGGATGAAATGACGAAGCCTCATGTAGTACAGTCCGATTCGAAAATAATGAATTAACGGTGTCGTGTGTGCACGTTAGTGACATTGCTCCGATCAATGCTATTGCAGCTGGCCATAGGCATGGACGCCGTACTGCAAGAATCATTGAGATTAAGTATTACTTATCATTCCTATCTCGACAATGCAATTTACGCTAAGTAAGAGAGAACTCGGAAGATGTGGATCAAATTTCGGTGACACATTGAAAAAGGAAGGAACTATACCGCTGCTTATAAAACTGCAAGAGTAGCAGCGCATGATGAGGTACTTCCTTCAAGCAAGGCTATTACCCTGACCGCGGTAGTGCAAGCCACCGCGTTTTGTTGACGCGTCTTTCGGACCGGATGTGAGTCCGGATAGCTCGTGACCGTGGCCGAACCAACTTCAATTTGTCGCCGTTCACTCGACATCCTCTTGTCTCTAAACACAACCTCAACATTCATATCTGACTTCTCTGTGTCTTTGAAAACTTGGACTTAGGAATAAGGTGGTGCGAGGTACGTATCGTGAGTCTTACCTTGACTTTGGTCCCTCACCTCGCCTAATGCAGTAGAAACGGAACGGAATAACGAATACCAACGTCGCCTTTAGCTTCTTCGAATTTCCCTTCATTTTCACACACCATGGTATTACACCTTGACTTGGTTTTACCGATGGGATGGGCTCAGGCTATGCTTAGGACTACGCACCTGTGGGGGGAAACGGACCAACGATGGTCGAACCGATATCGACAAACCTTACTACAGAGCAAGATTTCTCTTTTGGCGACTATGGAACGTTCGAAGAAGAGAGCCAATGGGATGATGATAGTCAGGACGAAGTTACATTCCTCGTTCAGCCTCAGGTACCTTCTTGTTGGATTCTGTGACCATGGTGCCTGAAAAATATTGGTCTGAACAGGACAAATCTTCATCACCGTTGCCGATTAACATGGCTACAGATAAACCTACAGTATGTGCCCTTCCATAACTGTACTCAATATCCCATTTCTTATCTTGCACCAGATGTCGGCCCCACTCTGCACTAAAGTTGTCGACCTTTCGCCCATTCCAATGTCTGGATTTCGTAGTGCGCGCCCATTGTTCGCTCCTGAAACGTCGTATTTAGCGCTCCTCGAGTCACGACTTAAGCTTTTCCCTCCTTCAAAACGTCGTCGACTCTGCATGTCTTATATCAGTGTCCCACCCTTGCCCCACGATAAGGCAGAATACAGAACATTGCTACTTCCCAACCATGGGGGTTCAGATTTTCCGAAAAAGAAGAGTCCCAGAAAATCCAAGCCCAGCCTCACTCGACAGCACAAGCACGTTCTTGCCAGGTATCAGCCACAGGAGGGAATGTTCGTGGACTCTTCCAGCGATAACCTCCGCCCGGCAACCAAGTTTCCGCGGAGTGAGAACCACAGTTCTCATAGTGCCCCTACCCAACGGAATACAAGTCGAGAATCTGAAGTGATACTGCCACTCAGGAAACGGCATCAGCTCTCAGCCCAGAACATGGAGTCGAGGCTTCTGCCCAAAAAGAAATCGAAGAGACATATAGTGCGGGACGCGGGTGGGGAGGTGCGCCCACAGAGTCCAAATGTCGTTAGGAGGGCCAATGTCACTGAGGATTCTGATAACGACTCCATGCAGGATGGAGAATATGTCACAAACTCCGTGATTACATCCGTGAATTTGCGTCCCTGCGTAACTCACTCAAAACGCCGATGTATTTCTGACTCGGATGGTACGGAGTGGCGCGACGTCGAATCTGTCTTGGTCGATACCCACCTTACCCCACCGCCTCTAACGATGTCCGCAAAGGCTAGAGGCAAGCGAAAAGTCGTATCCGCCTCTCATGAAAAGGACTCATCGATTTCTCCCCAGCACCATATCGGGGTTGATTTTGCCAATAATGTGTACCTCCCTCCTTGCAGCAAACCCGGAGTTATTGAGGATACTTTCCCTCCACCCGATAACCCTACCGCGTCATTGCCATGCACTGCATCCGCTTCTGAGGGGGAGGATCTTGATTCCTTCCCAGATCTTTCTTTCTTCGAGAAGTATGCGCTTCTGCAAAAATAAGTACTCTCTTCCCAATTTTTGGTTTCAAGGGTGTTCCGTCCCACATGGCAGGACCCTAAGCCCTTGATCCATCACTTCTCGGCGGTCTTGGGTTTACGGACCTCTATGACTTCATATCCTTATCGCCTTCGCCGTCATCGGGGTCTCCTATGTAGGACCAAAATACCATCCCCACTACTTTTGCCGGCATCGACTTTGACCATTCATCAACCCGGCCGACATATGTCCATCTAACTTTACGATCTCCGCAATATCCTATTGGACAAACGATATGGCGGATCTTGCGGACTTCGTTGAAAGTCGGTCCTCCGATGTGTGGGAAGACAAGCGATCCTATAACAAACAAGGACTTGCAACTGGACTGGTTTCGTTACAAAATGTCACTTAATTGTTGCATATCTCCCTTTGTTACGGTCTATGGCGGTTCCACAAATTAACCTTAAACGGATTTCCTCCCATCACCCCGATGTAAGGAAGATGCATCAACTTTTGTCCGTACTATTGCAGATGAAAGGAAGAATGAGATGTCCTCTTTTATGGAGAAGTGAATAAATAACCGAGATGTATGGGTATGATGAATAGCAAGGCAATGACGATAGCTTGAAATGGTATCAACAAACCATGTATGTAAGAAAGGCCCTCCGTTTATCAAGCAACACGGCCAATGTAAGATATAAACAGCGGATGAATGGATGGATACAATATTGAGTGAATGAGTCTGTTCTAATGAGTGTGCTTGCACAGTAACCGAGTCCATAAACCGAACCAGAGCGAAATGAGAGCAAACGATAAGCGTGTAAGGTAGAAATTGACGGGACGAGTCCAAAGCTTGCCCATCAATATGAGAACACCATCAACCACGGGTTGAGCACGATCTGGAATGGCGATGATGAGTCCCAATTACAAAAGTCGTGTGTAGATACTTACCGGGAAAAGTATGTGGCAGCCCGCAGCCACACTTAACGGGAAGATAACGGCCCACGCAGAACCATCGACCCTCCAGCCAAGAGGTACTAGCGACGTGCTCAGAATGACCATCCCTGCAAGGAGAAGAGTGCTAACGATAAGCGGGAACCAAAACCGCTTAGCAATCTTCGGAATCTCCTTGAAGAAGTTCGATCTCTGGACCTCCTTAATGGTGGCGCTCCACGTAATATTGTACGAGAACAGGTGCGCAAGGAGAGCTTGAGATACCGGGATCGAGAGGCCGCCAAAGAAGAAGAAACTGGACGTAAGACGGTGAGCAATTGGGTAAAAGATAAAGGAGACGATAAGAAACGTACAAGAATGGAACCCACATCACATTCTCGAGGAACCCCTTGACTAGCGGTTTATGGCCTAGTCGATACTCGAGAAGAGTATAACCAACATTTCCAGAACCGAAGAAGACGACTGTTGTCGCTAGCCAGATCTCAAAGGAATGCATGTAGAAACCATCCACGGGGAACTGAAATCCAAGAAGAGCGTAGTTGATGATACCGATAGTGACGGAGGCGGCGATACCATAGTAGGAAAACATGTCTACGCAGTATGGATTAATGAATTATCACATTAGAGAAGTGAAGCAGGACGTACACGCCATCACAGAGATCTTGTAATGGATGGGCGCTTTACACCACATGAAACGATTGATCTGATGTGCGATCGGACCCTTCCTGAACCATTGAACAAATGGGTTGAAGAGCAGCCTGAAATGAAGATATTAGTCACGAACACACTAACGTCCATGCTTAGACTCACTCATTACAACCATAGGCATATTTCTGTTAGAAACATCAGAACGAGGACCCGGAAATAAATGGAGATTAACGAACCTGCCAACGATTTAATTCATCGTCCACTGTTAGCGAAACACCCTCCTTGAAACCTCCATTCGAGTACGTCGCCCACCGGATATCATAGCCCCTCATCAACAGCCTCAATGCCATATCGAAATCCTCCGACACGTTCGATTCACTCCATATCCTCTCCTCACCTGAGGCTTTCGCAGCTTTGTCGTCCGGGTCAACGAACGCCGCATCCTGTAACGCCTTCCACCTGAGGAAAGCATTATGCCCAACGAAAGGTGCCACTTCTCCGTTAGCGCAGGCCATAGATATGCACCTGTTAATCCTCCGTGTGAAGTACGCGATACCGTTCTCGAAATAGTGATTAGCGACCTGCATGACGTCACTTTCATGCTGGATAATGGCAACGTTGGGGCAGGCAGCCATTTCCCGCGCGGCATCCCGTAAACAGTCCTGTAAATTATCATCAATAGGCTTTAATGAAAGGTTGATAAGAAAAGCTTACCTCGGGTACAATCGTGTCACTGTCAACTAGTAGAATGATTTCACCGATACGCATTCCCTTTCCGAATGCTGCCCAAGGTCGGAATCGTGAACTGCTCTCATCGTACACCTGTTCCATCGCCATTTGAAGGGCCATCTCCTCCGAATCTTCATCACCCTCCATATCCAGCATCCGTGACATATCATCTCCGTCTTTTCCCAGGTACTGCATTCCGTATGTGCCTCCGTGGGTACCAAGGTGGGCATTGCTACCGAATTCCGACATTGCTTGACTCGTTGCCGCCGAAGCTCGACGATAGTGCGCCTGTGGCGGCCGGTTCACAATCAAGTGATCCAGATGGTTCTCGACCTTGAGAGAAAGGCTCAAGCCGTAGTTCATGTTACTGGCCTTCTTGAAACGGCCAGCACGCACGAAGGGAGCTTCCCTGTGATCCTTTAGACCTTTCTCGATGTCGCCGGTTCCTTCGGTGTAACCATGTCGAGGGCGGGCAACCCAGGCGATACCGTGCGTGGCGTAATACGCTATCCGCTCGTCCCGATCGGCCATGGAAATGAGCCGAAGACCATCGTCGTTAACGAAGATACTGGACGTTCCACCTTGGCGCGCGTACGTCCGCATGGCGCGTTTTATGGAGTTAAACGAGGGATCAAGTACGGAATCCAGGTTCTCCTTGTACACTGGCATTTGTATAGTGATATGGGGCAAGTGGTTATCGATGTCATCGTTGGGGAGAGGAGGAATAGCGGAATAATACTTGCTATTCACATGGTAGTGGGCTATGGGTCCGATCCTTCAGAACGTTAAACCAATGTTAGGACCCATGCGATAAGAGAATAATACAAGACTTACGCCATGGTGACATTTTGGACAATCTGAAGAGTGAAGAACAACGAGACACAAAAGAGAAGCGGAAGGACCGCAAACAATGCGAACCGCATATAGGTGCTATCGAGAAGCGACTCCGTCAAGAGGGTCTTGATACCGTTCCCGATGAAGATCAGAGCCAATGCTGCAGCGAGACCATTATAAAATGGAGCGTAGAGCTTCGCATCTCGAACCTCTGCTTTCGGAGCGGACATACCAACCTTTTTGCCATACCAATTCCGCTTGACCTTGCTCTTGAGGACAGGAGAAGGTTCGACGAGACTGTGGTTGGAAAGAGATGGGGTAACGCTACCATGACCGGTGACAGAAAACGATCCGTCTCGAGGAAGAATGGAACCGGCGGTGGAAGACGGTGCTCCAGGACGAGATCGCCATAAGAGCTTTATGAGTCGGTCTTCAAAGTCCTGACAGGTAGGTATGATGGTGTCGAGGGAAGAAGTGAAAACGACAAGCACACGCTCGTCCCGAATGAAGGCAGCGCACTGCTCCCTGTCGGCCTGGGGCAGTTGGAGCATCGTGTCAATGATCTGGATGCGAGTATTGTTGTCGACATAGATGCTCGTCGCGTCAGGAGGCACATCTGCTAGTGCAGCGTGAACGGCGGCACTACGAACTTTGACTGCAACAACGGGGTTGAGTTTCTGTACAGCGGCCTCGAAAGGCTCCAAGTAGATGTTTTCATAAGGAAAAACGCGGAACTCTGGCGGCGAGTCGTTCACGCGTAGGGCGACACCCGAGGTAAGGCTCTCTTCCTGGGGACGAAACCATGCGTCGCCCTGCGTCTGCTTGAAGATGTGGTGGAGAAGGGCATCCCACCTGTCGTAGTCCATGGCTAAGGAAGACGGTGGGTGAGAATCCTACGAGCAGACGCATCGTGGTGATAAGAAAAAATCCAAGCCCGATCGGGTGGCTGGGGTCCGTAGCAACGTCATGATGACCAAATCCCATCGAATTCGAAAAAATCCAGACGGGAATACCCACCTTCCGTTTCACGATGCCAGGGTCAGGACGGCTGACATCCAAGGCCCCATCCTCAAACCGCCAGAGGGGTTATCGGTACTGAAAAATAGGATTGGTGATAGGCCCTCGGATAGCCTGGGAGTATTGGCACTGTCAGCGGAGAAAAGACGCTACTTCGTCTTCGAACTTCGAACGAATTATCTGCCGCTTCTGGTGCACAGTATGACAGTAACAGGCGCTACTGACGGTGAATCGCTCGGGGTACATAGTGTACCCCGACAAGACGGCTTGATCCTCGGCCCCGTAAAAGAGCAAGTAATTCGTCTACCCTTTTTTCCGGCATTTTTCAATTCCTGGCCGTGAACACTGAGCTGCGATATGAACCAAGCCCAGCCCCATTAACTGTCACCGGCCTCACGGTCAACATCACTTTGGCAGTGCATGATGAATGCTAAATACGTACTCTTCTCGCAAGTTGCAACCATGACAGGCAGCTGCCGCCGTGGTGCCGTTCATCACTCTTCCCAGCTTCATGAAAAGCCTTCTTATTGTTATCGCAGGCAGTTCTTATCGCTTGCGAAGATCGTAGAAGGATCACATCGGAACTCGGAACCGTAAGTGGACTCAGAATCTGAAGAGTGGGCGGTGATGGCCACGAAAAGAAACAGTCGCCTCAACTCCGCCTTATGACAGATTAAGGTGGCAGAACCCGTCCGGCGATACGTGTATCGTTACATCGTGAGAGAATTCTGGCCTCTATGGGGAACAAAGCCGCCTCGAATGTCAAGTACGAAATGCGTATCCATGCAGCGTTGGTGCTTCACCGAAGGCTGTGCTCTGACAAGCTTTCGAGCATGCTGCATCACACGACTGCCAGCAGATATTAGTGATGATGTTTAAAAGCTAAAGAAGGAAAGCAGCGCTGCACCTCCATTCCCATCACGGCGACGTACGGGATTTTGGAAATCAGATACTATGAAATGATAATGAAAAGCTGGCAGAGGCGCAGCATGCCGTTGTCTGACAGTGATTTCGGAGTGGTAGCAACCCGGCTGCCGAGTATATGCGCGTCCAGAAAGTCGAGTGATGTGGCGGGAAGAAAAGCGCAAATGGAACTGCGGAACAGTGCACAGCATTGACACGCGACGGGAGGACACATGATATTCACGTGCCATAAGTTCACACGCTGGTGTACCCTTGTGGGTCCGCCGCTAATCTTTCTGTCCGGCTTGTTACTGTTCTTCGCGTTCCTGATCGATCTTAGCTCCTCCAAGCAAGTAGTAACTGGAAGTGCGGAAAACTTAGGCGTTTCCAGGAAGTTCGGACTGTCCCGAGTCCCAGTGACCTGGCGGAGAGCATGTGAAATTTGATGGGAATTCGCATAGAAACATAACACATAGCCTATCGAGTAGTACATGGAGATATAGACACCCTTAAATTTAACGACATAAAACCCATTTTGACCTCCGGCCCGAGCCATTTACGGTGCGCACATCTTTACCACCCAGTTATCAGCACAGTCCTTATCCCCCGGCAGCAGTCTCGCTTTCTCGAACGCCTCGTCCCGGTCAAGGCCCTTCAAACAGGTATTCTCTCCCAACCAGTCTATCCTTTTCATCTTCTTGCTAGATGCCTTCCCCTCGGCCTCGATCCTCTTCTTCGCAGCCTTCTCGACATTCCCCCGGAGCTTCTTATCGAGCACGATGACTCCCCACTCCGAATCCATAATATCCTCCTGCATCGCCGCATGCAGGGCATCCCATATAATCTCAACAGTAATCGGCAGCGTCGACTTGATATCAATGGTCCACGGGAAATCCTGCGAGACGAGGCGCATAATCATCACCGGCGCTATCGTAGCCGGGACCTGCGCATTCGCATAATACGCATTCGTCAATATTGAGGAATGCGCTTTCTTCCTCAAATCGTACCGAAGGAGCGTGGTATCCGCAGCGAGAATGGGGTGCAGAGTCGTGTGCTTGCTCCGGCCCTTCCATGGCACTGGGGAGAATGGGTGGCGGTAAGTGGGAACTCGGCGAAGAAGACAAGTAAGCCACGCACTAGGTCCTACATCCTGCGCGTATGCATTGGCCCCGGCCCATGGCATTTGCTGGAACGGGACCCCTACGCCGCCGTAGATATTGTTCCCTGCCACGGGGTAGTTATTGAATCCTTGCCACAAGTTGTTCATGACCGTTCGTGCGAATGGCTTGTCAGAGAGACGGGTATTGATAAATGCGTATTAGCGAGAAGAGGCGATGCCCTGATGAGGCGCTTATCGATGTGCTTGTGACAATGTTGTTATTCAAATTCCGCGGGCGCTTGCCATATTGTAAGTTTATTTAACCTGCGCATCACTCGGGCGCGCTTACTGAGCGTGTTCCATGCTCCCTGTTCTTAGCAGCCGTGACGCCCGTGTAGAAGGCATGCAAGACAAGATTGCGCGCATTGACTCCAGGGACACAAGCAGGGACAGCTTTCCGCATCGATGTAGGCTGACGGCACAAGCTGCACTGGCATTGCAATTGATATAGACGGCGCATGATAGTCCAGTGACGAGAACTGACTCGAAGATCAACGAATCATGATGATACATGTACATAACGCGAATTTTTTCGAGGCGTTACGAATACACAGCTCGGACTTTCTATGTTTTAAGTTCGGGACCTCCAAATGCCAATTACGTGTCGACAACCATGTAACTCCCTGAATAAGTGAAGGTCCTACTTTTCCGGGTGCCTAGGTCGGTGCTATAGCAACACTATCCAGCTCTTATTTGCGCTTGGAGTCGCCACACGCTCGGAAGTAGTGGACCCCAAGAGCACTCTGACTCTTGCGGACCCGAGTTGCTCATGAACTTCGGAAGATGAAAGTGACGAAATTGAGGAGACTTTAGTGTCATATTATGTCATGCATGAGTAAAGGTCCCAGGGATAAGCTAGTCGGTACTTCTGTTAGAGAATCACATTCAGCCACAATCTCAGGCGAAAAGAAAGAGGTTTTGTTCTAATCAGTGAAACAGGAGAGTATGGGAGAACCATCGGCATGATCTGTCGGGGGTCGCACAAATGATGCTCGTAAGGCGTCCCAGGACCCTTCTCAAGGCAAAGCCATGGACCTGGACCGAGGATTCAATGCAAGATAGTGCCTGCCCGTATTGTAGTCTTTACGTTGTCCTTCCAACAGGGAAAAGTTGACCAGTGGGTGAAGACTGTTGTTTTGAGAAGGTGGAACGAGCCGTCTGATTTCCGCTGTCAAGAATCCTATATATGCCCCGCATCCACCTTGGTTATCGTTGCAAGAATAGTTTCATGACGTCCGTACACTATCATGACGTCGAAATATCGTCATCGTCATCGTCTCCTGTACCTAGTCTAACGGACTAAGTAATGAAAACAAGGAAAATGCCCACACTAAACTCGCTATTTTGATCTGGCGTTCTGAAATATGAACGAAGAAAGATCCAAACCATCAGCCTCGCAGTCTTTAAGTTGGGAGGTAACCGCATGCGCTCGATCTTTCATGTCATCAGAGACACCGCGATACGGATAGATCGTAGTAGAGTATAGCCAGTTGACAATGTGCACCTCGACCTAACCGTTTTGATGAAATTCGCTTGCTTGAATCCCCAAGCACCATCGATATGAAGTGTATGTAGTTTCGGAAAAGCAGGCGGAGACTCGTCAATGGCTGCGAGCTCGCGAAGAACTGTGTTGGTGATGGTGTCATTGCCTACATTTACGAGGCGTAGATCTTCGAGGTTGGGTAGTCGTATAAAGAGACTGCGCATGTCGTACGACATCATGCGAACGTCGTAGAGTCTAAGCAACGTCAACGAGCAACTGGAGCGCTCAAGGAGTCCGAGGATGGATCTCATGATATCTTGGTTAGGTGCGATGTAGCTTCCTGTACCGTCTGCGCATTCGACCACTAGTTGAGTCAATGATGGCATGTCCAATCTGTCGAGGAGTGACGAAATATTTCCAAAGTGATTCAGGGAACGAAGACTAGGTACAGTCAATGGATTACTGTCGCCTGAAGGGTTCGGGGATACGAGTGATATCTGCAGCTCGAGGTCTTCAATAGCTGTCGCTATGCTTAAAACCTCCAGGATGTCTTCAGGTGCTGTGTAATGATGAAAGCGCGCTTCGAGTTGATTGGTAATCTTGAGATGTGTAATGGCGCACTAAGGGATAGAAAGCAGGGCGATGCGTGCGTAGACGTCCTGAAGCTCCAAATGCTGTAAGTTTCCTGCGTCACGGAATGTGTTCCCGAAAGGATCAGGGATAATCAAATGAGAGCGCGCAAAGGTATTATTGGATAGGGAGTGAAGGGAACGCAAGGACGGACCAATTGGACAAAAACGGGGGATGGTGTTATAGGAAACACTGAGATGCATCGTTTGAATTTTGTGAGCAAAGGGAATTAGACACACGATGAGATGCGAAGAAAGAATTCTGGTTCCCTGGGGTTCATGGATGAAAATAGATAAAGGGTGGTTTTGGGCACGCTGTAGCTGTCGACCCAGGCGTATTACTTCGCTATATCTGAAATCAAAAAGACTTGCGTCTCGGATAACGATGTAAGACTAAGCCCTGGCGCACGATAACAACGCGCTCCGCCACCCCTTAGAAACGATATCCCATAGCGATATTGTTGGGGCTGAAGAGTCGACAGTCCATGTCGGAGATGACATCTCCATAGGAAGTCGCCTCGGACGACGCTGAGGACCTTCCTGTGTTCTTGGATTCGCACTTGAGTATCTTCGCAGCGCTGAGTGAGAGCGACATTTTGGGAGTTCGTGTGAGTAACCCGTTCCATCAAGGCATCTCTTGAACAAGCTAGTTGTGTGGTATGCTGTCGAAGTTGTATTAACAGCTGCTCCGCGACGAGTATTGCATCGTTCACTGCATCAACTTCGCAGGGAAGAGGTGCAGCGTTGGACGATTGTAGACGCGATAGGTCGACGTTATGTGTGACTGGAAGTGGATATATGCTATCCAAATAACGCGTAGAGGTATGATTCGGGCAGGAGCAACCAGGACACGTCTCCCAGGCTGATTCCACATTGGCTATCTTCCCTATGGTCAGTTCGAAAATACCTATCCTTTGCGCGTTACTTACAATCCGTTTGGGCTATTGAGGGAGAGAGAACTTGCAAGTCGTCGTTAAAATTGAGACCAAGTAAGACTCCTTCTGGTAACTTTTGAGTCACTTATTTTTGTCTGGATTTTTGACACTTTCTCTCCTATTGTCCTGCCCGATTTGGCACGCTGGTCGATCATTTCTATAAAATGCGCATCTTGCTAACAACTAGGTTTTGGCGTCTTCCTCGTCGTTTCGTCGTGCCGTGTCTCCTTCATTTCTTATCGTATCGCTTTGGGATTTGACAATATTGTTTTTAGGCATATGAAGACGTTTTATTATGCCGCTTTTCATCGGGCGAAAATAGTATGTTACTTATCACTGTATCTTCGTGCATGGTGCCACGTCTCGAACGTCGTAGCAAAACAGCGGCAACCGGATGGGTATGGGCCTATCAGACTTGCCTGAGAGCAGGTTAGGGTGAAAGGATCCGTAGATGAATGGCGGATTGACTAAATGAGCGCGAGACGAGCTGGTATATGGAATGCTGAAAGGCAGGTTCTAAGACAGGGTAGGGTGTTCACTAGCAAGCTTCCAGCCTGCTTCCTCGTCTCAAGTAAAGCTGCTGGGATGGTACCAAAATCAGACCTGCATAGAATAAACTACTGTACCATTTGATTCAATTTGAATGGCCTGTGACGCGTGACCTTCTGGGACCAGTTCGAATGACCGAATAGCCCTGCTGTGACAGGGACATTCGGACAAAAATCGAATAACTGGCGGCGTATTGAGCGATTTTATATAAGAGTTGCCGATCTGTACAACATAAAGTACTCATAAGCTTGCCCGGAAACGTAAAATTTGTAAAATTTACCTACTTTTAAGCCAAATTTTGTATTAAATGGGCCATTTTGACTTTCGTGACCTCGAGACCTTGCCGAATACGCCTAAGGTGACCTGTGACAGGGGGCCATTTTCCGAATACGAACGACCTTCCTGTGACCCGTGACATTCGAATTGACAGTACTACAGCGTCACTCACAATCCACAGTAGTCCCCCAGCTGCCGGCGCGACCTTGGTTGTTCCGAGAGTCACTGTAGTCTATCCACGCACGGCAAGTGTACCACTTCGAGTCGTTTAATGTGGATCAGCTAACAACTTACTTGAAGTGATTGGGGGGGGGGGGGTTATCGGAGCCCTTCCGGACAGTAGCGGCGCGACGTGAATGATATATTCAACATCTGATATAGATGGTGTCAGCTAAACAGTTAGTACGGGTCATCAAATGGTCTCGCTTACCCTTCAAAGGCTCAGAGACACTGCGTAAACTGTAGCAATATCATCTAATTGCACCAATGAAAAATTGGCATTGTTGACATTGGGGCTGATCAAATAGATAGTCTAAGGCCAAGGCACCGTGACAGTAAAAAATAGACATACCCACGTACTGGGTGGCCCTCCGATAAAAGCAAAGATGATATGTGGGACACGGAGAAACGCCAGTTACTGAGAGAGTTTATGAGAAGTAGAGACTCGTGAACATGATAGTAGCTCACAAGAACGAGGCTGGGCATTGCTACTAGTCTTTGCGTATCATGAACATTGACATCCTTATACCGATATGTCCTATCCATGGGGGTTCTTAGGGTCCTAGGTCCTCTCGGAACGGAGATCCTTCGTAGGCGAGATTGATGTGAAACGCAGTTCTCATGATTATAAGACAGAACAAGGGCGAGAGAAGATGGATACAGGAACCGCAACGGATGCCATCGTCTAGATTGTATCAAACACGCGGCCATCTGCGTTTAGACTATGTATTGTCAGTGGGAAACAAGTTCATCAGCGTCATTGTAGAGAAGGGGCACTCAGTTTTGCTGAACCCCGAAGATTCCGCGTCAATGGGTTTCTACTACCTGTACTGGAGGTATCTTTGAACATACTGCAGAGGAAGGCGTCTCGCCAGTGTGGATATAGAAAGCTTCCGTGAATGTTTGATTGAACTATCAGAGTCGCGGGCGTACCCCGGCTAGGCCCTTCAGCCAAAAGATGAACAAGCTCTCGTCACTGAGCATTGCGATGCTAGAGATCGATGAACACATCGAGTCACACGGATCGCAGGTATCAATGCCAACGATACCGATATCCAACAGAAAAGATACACGCCAAAGATTTGGGTTAGTACCTCAGGTTACCTCACGGAAGCTTGCTAATATCATCCGACATTCTGTCGCGGGACCTATGCCAGATGTACGGTCCGGTTAGGGTGTGGGTCTCGTCAAATACGGGTACTCACAATTGACACAAGTCTCGTCCAGCAAGAGCACATAGGATGCAGGGAATCTATGTTCGACAGACATCTGGGAAGGCATCAATATGTTTATGACTCGGAGAATGAGATAGGCGCTGTACATGTGTGCTTGTTGGCCTGCCATAGATAACGTACAACAGAAATAGAACATTTGATGGATCAAGTTGCAGAGTGCGAAGTCAATTTATTGAAAGTATGGAAGACATCAATACACAGTAGTATGGTCGATCACGAGAGCCAATAGGCTTCGTCGAGTTTACAATACTAGTAAACTTTTGTACAGCTTGCGTAGCGCCTAGTATCATGGAATATGCCAACAAGAAAGGCCTAGGGTGGTGTAGCAGCCAGACATCTCCGCAGTAATCGTGAAGTTCCCTTGATGGCAGTGGAACAGCAAGGGCCCCGTCCGATGTAACCCGGCATTGTTCGCAGTACAGAATGTTTCCGCATTGAGGACGTTATTGACAGCTTGCCGAGAATATTGCGGCGTGCTGAGTAATGATGCGCACTTTGCCGAACGGAGTTCAAACACTGCACAGCGCTTGCTGCGCTGCGCAGGTGCTGGTTCTCCTCGAAACCTACCTTTGTGACTCATATCCACCTTTGTACGTTCTCAAGGCATTCGCAACTCATTCAAACGAATTTACCAGAACTTTGATACAGAGAACTCAATGAAACTATCAGTTGTATCCTGTCTTGTGGCTGGTGCCAGTCTCGGTATGCTCCCATTCGTTTCAGCTGTTTATCAAAGGACTGAATAGCAGCAACTACTTCTAGTCAGCGCTGTCCCGATGCGCGTCGTGATGCTCACCGGCAGCAGTGACGGAAATGCCTCCCCTGCCATTCGCTTTGGCCATCCAGGGATCTCGCACGAAGATGCTGTTGTACAGACCAGCACGTCCGCAGTAACTCATGGACGGCCCTGCGGAGGAGGAAGACGCTTCCGGGAAAAGGCCGTCAAGCTCTCCAATGCTTTCCGCCAGGCCCTTGGCTTGCCTCTCATCGAATCTGATCCCAAAGGCGATACTACCGTTCACGGTGGCGTTGTCAGGATTATGCCTTTTATCGGTGGTCCACCAACCATCGTTCAGCTGAACGAGACCGGCGACGAAGGCAAGACGAGAGGCGGCGACCGTGTGAAGGTTGTCAATGCCCTTCCTGTTGCGCACGGCCACCACGGCCATCATAGGATGCGCATGCACTCTCAAGAGTCGTTCACTTCTCGCCTGCATTACGCCCTGATGATGCTCGGTCCCTGGGAGGGTAGGGCTGTTGCCTTTGTCCTCGGTACGTCCTTCTGTTCACCTTGAGTTTCTTTCACTAAATGTCTTACAGGATGCGGAATTGGTGTCCTCCTCCGCATGATCTGGGTCCTTGCCCTTGTCTCCTACCGCGCTTTTAAGGGTGAGGGTGAGACCGATGAGTACTCTCACCTCCAGTACGGCGACGCCGAAGAGATCGTCGTTCCGCCCCCCACCTACATCTACGTTGACGAGAAGGTCCCCGTTATTTTTGATGCCGATGTGAAGCAAACTGAGGAGGAAGCGAAATAAGCTCTCCCATCAACATTCATTAATTCCTCTTTTCTCCTTGTTCTATACTTTTCTACGGACGGACCTCATCAGTTACCATATTTTGTACTTCAGCGACCCATCTAATGGGTAACCGACCAGACGTAGTGTACCATGTTTATCTCGAGTAGATTCCCAAGCGGAGCGCATATTACTATCAGTTGTCATACAAGCGCTTTACTCTCGTAGCAGGGTGATCGACTGGTTCGGAGGATGTCTGATGGTGCAGAATATCGTTATCCTGACGATGACTGGAATAGGGATGTCCGAAAGTTAGAATGACTCTACTTGTGAACATGCCAATGTCGGTAAACCGTGGTATGCCACTATTATTTGATAGTAACACCGGACTTAGTCCTTCAAAATGGATAGCTAATAGAATGCAACACTATAAACGAGGTAATATTGTGGAAGTATCCACATTTGCAAGCGCAGACTATTGAGTACCTTACCGCCGGTGAATTTTGAAATACGGAGGCGGAGGACAATATCAACTTTCAACAAACAGAAAGGAGATCTTCCTGGAGAGTTGTCGTTCATTGATGTAACGCGGGCACGTAATATCTTACGCGAACACCTACAGCAGCTGGTCCCAACCACGCACTTTGTTACCTCACATCACCGCCGAGCAGAATTGGATGTAGTTCATATTCATTGCTAAACTAGATTAAATTTTTTACTTCCATGCGAGAGCGTCAATTTCAGCTCTGTCGGCCTCTTGTATAATGATGTCCTTTGCTTGAGAGCTTCGAGGCTCGAAATAACACTTGAAAGGTTCTGGACGTGTCGTGAGGCCAGACGTGAAGCTGTCTACGGAGGGTAACACTTTATTGCCCTTCTCATCGACAGGCGGCATGATATCGAACGCCCACAGTATTCTAGTACATAATTAGCAAAGAATCTCAACTTAAAAACGGATCAAAACCCTTACCTGACAGCACTAATGAAGATCGACTGCCAGACCACGTATGTACCAGGACACTGACGTCGTCCAAACCCAAATGGTAGCGTGAAATTGATCATCTTGCGATCCGAGATGTTAAGAAAGCGTTCTGGGATGAATTCCTCCGCATTGGGAAATACTGCTTCATCCTTTGTCATAGCACTTCGAGTCGACGTTAGCGCTGTTGTTCGAACATATATGTTTGACGCTCACTATATGTTTGCATAGACCGTGCTGCCCTTCGGAATGAACATGCCTTCATATACATCATCGGACATCACAGCATGCGGGACGGCGATAGGTGCGATGCAGCGCCATCTTTGTCTCGTGTCAACGTATTGATGAGCAGAAAGGAAACCGAGCAAGACATACCTCATCGTTTCTTTGATTACCGCTTGGATGTAAGGGAGTGCATCGAAGTCCTTGAAGTCAGGCATTCGTTCTGGTCCTATGACTGAGTCTATTTCTGCTTGAGCTTTTTTCATCACGGCTGGATAATGAAGCATCGCCACTGTAAAACGAATTCCATCTTTAGTTGATGCTGCCATAGACTGGGAGAGAGGTCACGCACGCAAGAAAATCTCAATGGTCACGATCGTCTGCAAATGGGTCATCAAGATATCAAAACCGTACAAGTAGAGAGATCTTACCGTCCCTGTTCCAGCGGCCCATGGCGCAGAGAGTGCATATGCGGTTTCTATGTCCGTAAGTCCAAGTTCTTGCTGTTTCTCTAAACCGTGGGTAGCCATAGACGGATGCGCCGTACCATCCTGCGTTTGATGTTTAACATCGTTCAGTAGGGAGAGGTATATTTCTGTGTCCACTGCACGGCGTTTTTCAGGTTCCCATCGGAACCATTGCAGGAATTTCTGTGAGGATGATGAGATGATACATTGATAACCCTGCTTTTTGAGTTCTTACAGGAAGATATAGGAGGATCGGCCACTGCAGATGTCGGGGAAGGGTTAGGAAGCCTTGTATAGTCGCAGTAAAAGCTCACCGAATCGACTAAAAATTTGCCTGGAACGCTAAGACAAGAGGTTAACAGAAGTATCCATGATAGTAAGCGTTCGCATCTCTCACCTAATCCTTGAAATGGTGTGCCAAATCAACACAAAATTAAACAAAGAGGGCTTCACTTACTTGCCAAAATCTAAGGCCCGCTGATCAGCACAAATGTTGATTGGAATGAGAAAAGCGTACAGGCAGCGGTTTTCACGTTATTGACAACAATGTCATCATCTAGAGTCTTGATGCGACGACCATAAGCAACGCAGCACACGATTGATATAGCAAACCTTGGTAAATATCAACGGCCAGCACGCGATGGCTCGTGAAAGATACACACCGACGCAGACGGTTTTTATATTGCAATGGGTCTTCATCCTTGAGAAAATCTCTCAGTAGAAGAAACGACTCAATTGACTGAAGATGTTGGTAGTTCAGTGCGGCTGTATTACTTAGACCCCATTGCATCAGCTATATGAGCCTATCAGCGTAGGTTGAATTACTCGAGAGGATTGTCCGACCGTCTTCCATTTTCTGTATTGCGGTCCATCGGACATTCCGATACCGCGCATCCCACCAGAGAGAATCTCATGCCTATAAGATTCCCGTGAAAACCATGGTATTGAGATTCAAGTTCAAATAAGCAGTATAACTTACGCAATTATGCTTCGTGGTCGTCCGGAGTATATGTTTCCTCGCACCACTAGCAGGTCGGTGGCGGCTTTTATTGTTCCAAGTACTAAGATTCCGAAGATGTGAAATGCGCCACAGTTAAAGTTCGGAACTAATCCATACCGATCACTCTCTTCGTCCCGAGACGGAACGACACCACTGGTCCTTTACGACGGTCAGTCAGTACAAGACTGGAGATTACTTTGCAACTTACCGTACTGCCTGTTCCACTGGCAGAATGTTTTCCAGGGCTGAAACTGAGGCACTTTACAGCCGAACAAACCTCCCGAGGGACCTGGAGGTAGATTCGAGAATCTGTACCGGCGAAAGCAAACGAACAAAAGGACGAGTAGAGATCCAAGTATCAGCGAGGGTAACATGTCGATAAGAAGAAACATCAGAATAGGCGGCGTCAAACTAGATGGGGTCAGCTGCCCACAAACGGATACCTCCGCACGTGCTATGTGAAGAACTGACTAGTGAAAGCTAGATGACATAGCACGGAGATTGTGACACCAAAAAAGTATCCAAAAGCATCCATACATAAAAATACAGGGTACAATTTATAACTTCACAAGCTAGAAATCGATATGAAGAAGATACTTGCCCAATGTCTCTAATAGTTATGCATGAGGCTCAAACCAGCTTCATTTCCTTCCAAAGGAGCGAAAAGGTAGTTCAAGATTCCTGCGAGTCTAATCCCGCCTTGCGCAAGCAATTTCTCAATGATCCATTGGTCATAGATGGCACCAGCGTACTCGGGAGTATCGAGCTCCAAATATGGACCACCAGAGCCCCCTGAAGCTAGCTGGTCGAACATAGCAAGCTCTTCCTCGACAGAGGCACCATGTTTGTGTCCTGTAATGAGCTGGTCAAACTTGGTACGGCTGTAAGGAGGTTTGTCAAGCGCCGGCGGCCATATGATCTCGCAGTTCAGCGCGTGAATGGGAGTAGCCCAATGGTAAGGGCATAACGTGTCATCGTCCGTATCATCTGGGCTCCAATTGGGGCCTCTCATCCAACTCCAGAGAGAAATGGCTTGCTGCCAAGCGGAAGAGACAAGACCTGAGGAGGAGGAGGAAGGGATAGAGGAAGAAGAACCCTTGGATGTGGGGCAGGTCAACCAGTTGGAGATTTCATCTTCCCATTTCCCAAGGATACCTTCCCACATGATACGACGAATGTAAGAGTCATAAATGGTTCCTCTGAGGTTGTATTCAATAGTTCGAGAGGGAAGGGGCCGCGTGTAGTTGTGAGGGATCGTACGCAGCGATTTGGAGATGAGGAGAGAGTCCCAAAGCGAGTGAAGGTCTAAACGCCAAAGTCAGCTGCATATATGCGTCGGAATTCAATGCTAGCTCACTAGTTTGACGGCCATCAAATCTAACCTTGACGGAATTACCGCCACGGTCCCTGCCAGTCAAATGCAAAGGCATGTGCATGTCACCAACAAAATGGACCAAAAACTTGAGGGCCTCGTTAGCAACATCATCGTCCCCACCAAACCCAGCCTTATCGTTCTGGACCCATTCTTCTACCAAATTTGTAGTGTTCCTAACACCCCCAAGCACGTTTATGTCTTTCTTACCGGCCCAACCGCGGTCACCGGGAAAGATACAAGAGTCGGAAGGGTGGTCACCAAGAGCACCAATATAGTGTAAGGAGGCGGACCAGCGCTTCTGATAGCGGATTCGGTCGGCCCAACCAGCAATGGGCGCGAGATGGCATTCGGGCTCGTTAGGGTTGGTTGACGTAAAGTTGAGTATGCGACAGATACTGGGAAGGACAGTGGGATGGAGATGGATTTGGGCGATGGTTGCCACAATTTCGTGGCCTACGACCAGTTAGAAATGAACCAAAGTCATATATCACTGCAACTCTTACCCACGACGCCCCATCCTACAACACCGGGAATGCTGGCCGTGCTGGCAGCGAGAAGGGACAACCAGGCCGACGTTTTCATGGGGGAAAGCGACACTCAGAGAAGGATACAAATGGTATCGGTGCTACGTGGAGATGATGGTGGTAAGAGAACAACAGCGTCTGCACCTAGACGACGGCAACCTAAAAAGGGACAAAGACGCGTGACAGTGTGACATTGTAAATGTGCGCGTCGTGGCACGTGATCTGGTATTTCTGCTGAATCTTGTTTGTCAAGAATTTCCCACTTCACGCGCTCACGACATTGATGTTCAAGTTTGATTTCGACATCGACGACCCCGCAGACGACCTCAATATATCAGTCTCTGCTCCTGCAACTCAGGCGGAGGTGAATACAGAAATCAATCAAGATCCTTTCGTCGAAGTATCGCTTCAGCATCTCGTTCGTGATGATTTATTGCTTGTCAGATAATAGGCCACTGATAATCGGCTCTTTGAAAAGCGTAGGTAGATTGTCTGCCATCGCTTATTTCGTGCTCGCCGCTTTCAATACCGTCTTCTGGCGGTGATGTGACACTTGCTCGACGGGATCTATTCGATGCACGATTCCAGCTTATCAACGACGAAGTGAACGACGAACAGAAGGATAACTCGCCAGCGTTAGGCTTTCTTGATGCACCTTCTGATCTTGTTCAAGGCGTATACGAAGGGGGTCTGAAGACATGGGAATGCAGTCTCGATATCGTTGATTATCTGCATGCAGAGAGCCCAGTATTTGAAGGGCGGCGGGTATTTGAGGCACGTACTATATTCTTCCCCAAAAATGCTGACTGACTGTTGTCTTACTAGGTCGGTTGTGGGACGGCGGTTCCGTCTGTGTATATCCTGCAGAAACTATTCTCCGGTTTGCCCCACGGAAAGGAAACCCAGCTTCATTTGCAAGACTATAATGCCATGGTCTTTGAGCTCCTCACCCTTCCCAACCTTATCCTTGCCTGGTGTATGCTCCTTTTTTTTTTGGGTTAGCCATGTTCTATATCTCATTTGTGAACTAGACATGTCGCCAGCCTCAAAAGCCTATCGCGATATGGCGACTACAAACCCCGACGAGACTCCGTTGCCACCCGCCGACGCTTCCATTCATGCAGAGATTCCGATAACACTAGAACTAAAGACGGCATTCCTATCATCACTGGAAGCATATGCGATACAGTTGCGATTCTTTTCTGGATCGTGGAGTTCTTTCGGCTTCCATCAAAGCGGTGGAGCGTACGATATCGTGCTCACATCAGAAACCATCTACCGCACGGACAGTGTGGGGTCCTTGATAGATTTGTTGCAATCAGTATCGCCCACGGTGAACAGCTTGACATCCCGACTGCCTATCTCTGATGGAGAGAATGTTCCGTCATTCTCGTGTCTGGTTGCAGCCAAAATTTTCTATTTTGGAGTAGGTGGAGGCGTCACAAGTTTTGTCGAAGCTGTAGAAGAGAGGGAAGGAAGAGTGGAGACAGTTTGGGAACAGAAAGTGGGCGTTGGGCGGAAGATAATGAGAATTCAATGGCCATAAGGTGGATGGCAGTGTAAACTATATTCTTGCTTTATCCGGTGATACTGCGTAGTAAATTTCAATACACTAAATTGAACTTGAAACTGAATGTTCCAAAGCTTGGCAAGGATGCTGAGTCTTGCGAGTGGGGGCTGGGCGCGAGTATGGTGGGATGTCACGGATGTCACCACTGACGGCATCCAAAAGAGAACCTTGCTTCCTTTCCCCATCATCCCGCTCGCGCCTTCATAGAGCATCGTCTGGCGACATCAAGGACGGTATTGATGCTGTAGAGTGTCTCAAGGTGCGTGTATGCGTCGTGGTCGCAGTCGCGACACCTAGGAGCTCTCAGCTTACCGACACGTCAAGGTATTCCGACCGCCCCTTCGACACTCTTGTAAATGTCTTCCGTGAGCAGAGATATCGAGGACCGAGACTTCCCCCACTCAGCGGCGTCGCGAACATGGTCTGGTTCGGCAAGTCTCAACGGGAATCAGCAGCAGTTCGTGGGTTCACCGGACCAGATGGGCCAGAGCGATGCGCAACCGTCGTCCAGCACGGCTCCACGTCCAATTCCAATTATGCCCTCGTCGACGGTGCGACCCACTATGAGCCGAAGCATTTCGTCATCGCATACCAACCGCCCACGAGCCAATACCGTGTCCCGTACAGCGTCGAATTTTCTGTTCCACACTCCACGAGAGCACCAATGGTCTGTCTTCGGACAACTAATGGAGAATGAAGGCCAACTTGGGAGTCCGAGCGGTAGCACTCAGTTCCACCGTCGGACAAACAGGAAGAGCAATACCCCCCGATCCTACACCAGTCGAGACTCCAGTCTTTCATCACGGCAGAGCTTCATAGATCCCAATAACCAGATCGAAGTCCAGTCTCCTGTTGTGGAAGAGGATGCTCATCACCGCCGTTTCTCTGTTGTTTCCGACCATCAGGACGACAGTGACTCTGACGAGGACTCGCGCTCAGACGAATACGACTCTGATTCGGAGAGCTCTACGTCCACTATCACCAAGAACCATCTTACCTCATCTGATACACTCGTACCGACACGAAAGTGGTACACGATACCCACAATACCATTAGTATACCGTAATATCTTTAAATGCGCATTGGCATATGTCCTTGCCTCCCTTTTCACCTATTCACCCCATCTCTCTAGCCTGATAAGTGACCTCGTTACATACGGTTCGAATGATCGCATACCTCTTCCCAGTGGACATATGGTTGCAACAGTGTAGGTGTATCTCATTTGTTTTGCATCTTGCTTACTAATTTTCTATGTAGCGCCGTCTATTATAACCCCGCGAAGACCATGGGCGGTATGATTGAAGCGGACACATTCTGTATCTTTGGCTTGTTTTATGCGGCATTCGTGTCCTTGGCTACCATGTCTCTGTTCTGGTGGCTTGAGGTCAAACCTGGCTGGGAATGGCTCGCCGACACATTTGTCATCCTTTGGGTAGGCGTCAGCATGAGTATCTTGGCTTGGTTGAAAGTCTGGATGGTATGTCGTTCAGTCTCAGGGTTAGCAACATCTAACTAGCTATATGAATATTAGGCTAATCCTCAATTCAACACGGGTGAGCATATAGCTTGCAATTTTACGAGTATCAAGTCTCATCTGAAATCTAGCTTGTAGCATGATCGCCATTATCCTTTTCGTGGTGTAAGTGTGATCCCAAGATTTTATCGCTCGACTGACAAGAAAACTGTAGGCTGGTCAAGGAGGGCGGCTGGCAGACACTCCTTCAAGTCTCTTTCATCGTCTTCTGTGGTACTGCAATCTCCAATCTCGTTTGCTTCTTCATTTGGCCTCAATCTGCTACCACCAATCTCCAGACGAACATGACGAAAACTCTTGACTCTTTCTCCACCCTTCTGAATATGCTAACAAACACGTTCTTACTAGAAGAATCACCCCACCATCCCAGTCAAGAAAAGATCCAGCGCGCTGTCGAAAATCACCAGAATAGTTTCACCAGCCTGAAGAAGAATCTCAAAGAGGCAAAAAGTGAATGGCAGTTTTCGGGGCAAGTCAAGTTTCCTGCTCCTGGAACAGGAAACGGTCGTGCCGTTCCGACATCGACAAAGGGTGACCAGAGGAGGAAAGCATACGAGGATGCCGTGGATTGTCTCAATCGCCTCGCTCAGCACCTCAATGGGTTGAGGAGTGGCACACGGCTGCAATACGATCTAATCAAGGCTGGAGTTGTCAAGCGGAGAAGACATCATAGTAGACGGAACGGGAACGGCAAGAGTAAAATGTTGGATAGTGATAATGCTGAAGATGATGATGAGACTGCGATGCTGAAAGCGGCGGCAGTGATGTTTGGCGATCTCGTGGATGATTTGGGCCCGCCACTAAAAGCACTCTCGGTAAGTCAGCTTTGAACACTTTTGGCTCGCCAGCTGAGTTGTCATGTTTAGTCGACGTGCACATCATCGTTGAAGCGTTTGCGGGAGTCAGTCGTCAAGTCCCGTGTACGTGAGAATGCGGCGACGGATGTGATTCAACCCCATGAATTCTCGGAGTTGATTGACGGGATCGAAAGGGCTTTGATGCGCTTCGAGAGCACGTCGAATCATGCTGTCATGCGGATATATCGGAAGAGTGACCTGTCTTACGCCGATGCAATCTTTACGGGAGGTTTGAGTGCGAGTCGAGCCAGTATCATTTCTGGGTCTGGGGACAAGGAAAATGTCATGCTCACCGCATCGGATAACGAGCACCTCTTTTTGGTGTACTTGTGAGCATTTACTGTCCCTTGCTTTGTTGCTCACTCTGATTGATACCCGTTACAGTTTTATCTTCACCTTGCAGGAGTTTTCTACAGAGTTGATCTCTCTCGTCGATGCCGTGGAACGTATCTACACCCTGGAGCAGCAGCATGTGAACTGGAAAGGGTACTGGCACTCGGCGTACACCTCAATCAAGACACGGTTGGCAAAATTATTTTCCAGATCGAAGCGCGCTCCAGACGGAAGGAAGAGAAGGTCTACACTGAAACGGAGGATATGTATGGCACCTCTTCATGTCCCTTTCGATGCATTCTGACAATTACTGTAAGCTTCATATATCACCGGGGCAGAGGGGCGTAGACGACCCTCTTTCCCTAAAGTACGACCCCATGCGCCCAATACGGTTCTTACGCCCGCCCGGAGTAACTTAAATTTCATCGGCCGGATGAAGCAGGGATTGTGGACTATCGGTACTCGAATGACAGAAAGAGACGCCAAGTTTGCTGTTAAGACGGGTATGGCAACCGCTTTACTCTCTGCACCTGCCTTTTTCGACGCGACCCGGCCTATCTTTTTGGAGTATTATGGCGATTGGGCGCTCATTTCGGTAGGCTATTTTCCTTTGCTGTTCCTTGGACGGGGACCTAACTTGCACTCAGTTCTTTGTTGTCATATCGCCGACTATTGGTGCGGTGAGTAGCCCGTTTCTCTCACGTTGCTTTACCTCAATTGACATTGGAATGTTGTAGACCAATCTCATCAGTTTTAATCGTGTGCTGTGGACTTTGTGAGCACACATCTTTTTCATGCGCTTCGTTGTTTCATATTGCACGCAGGGTTGGAGCGGCTGTCGCGGCAGCCACATACTCGTTATTCCCAGAAAATGCAATTGCCCTTGTGATATTCGGCGGGCTCTACTCACTCCCATGCTTCTATGTTATCGTTGCGAAACCAGCACATCTCTCTGCCGCTCGCTTTGCGCTCCTCACGTATAACTTGACTTGTTTGTATTGGTGAGCAGCTTGAGATTTGTTCGTCCTATGTCGCTAAACTCTGGTGTAGTTACAATATACGGCAAAAAGATGTATCAGTAGTCTCCGTCGCGTGGCATCGTGCTTTGGCTGTCACCGCAGGGGTACTCTATGCAGCATTCGTAGCACGGTTCTGGTGGCCGTCTGAGGCTAGGCGGGAGCTTAGCAAGGCATTGGGAGAGTACGTCGCTAAATGGCCTGTCGGAAAAAGACGTCGCTGACGTCTTCAGCAGATTCTGTTTGAATATCGGATGGCTATATACCAGGCTCGTCGCGGCAAATTCGTTTGCCCCGGAATATCGCGAAGAATCTGATGATGATGACTCACACGCCGCCTCCACTGAGGACGTTGCCCTGCTTGGGTCTGGTCATCCATCCGGTCGAACGACGCTGAACAATTCTGTCCAGGAATTTATGGCTATGTGAGTGTGTTATAACTGTCGGTGACCTCTTCTCAACGGTCTTCAGGGAACTTCATTTGCAAATCAAGCTGATAGAACTGCAAGGGCTATTAGCTCAGACACAGCATGAACCTCGATTGAAAGGGCCTTTTCCTGTAACGCTGTACCGTGGGGTATTGACCAGCCTGCAAACGATTCTGGACCGATTGCATAGTATGCGATGCGTTACGACACGCGAGGAATGGTACACGGCAAGTAGAAAAATGCGTAAACTAAGCAGCGAGTATTGACGAATCCGTTTTCACAGAGTGTTCGTCAAGATTTCATCGTCCCAGTCAACAAGGAAAGACACGAAATGGTCGGAAACATCATTCTATACCTTTCAACGTTAGCTTCAGCGTTTCGACTAAAAGCTCCGTTGCCTCCATATCTCCCACCTGCAGAGAAGTCTCGAGAACGACTGGTACGTTATCTTCGTATTGTATACTGCAAAATCTGATCTTCCTCGAACAGGTGGATGCTATCAGGAGACTAGACGTTGTCCGAAACCGCGATATCAAAGGATCAAGGCAGCTGCTCTTCTTTGCGTATGCTTTGACAATGAAAGGCGTCACCCAAGAACTCGAGTCATTGGGGCGTACCTTGCAGGATGCGTTCGGGGTCATAGGACAGACACCAGAGGAGTTTACGGCTCTGTTCATGGATGAGGAGGACAGTCGCAGAATTAGCTATGCTGCCTAGGATACCCGTTAATGATTAATGACCACTGACTTGAACTGAGATATTTGACCAGTTCTTTTTTTTCTGACAATTTTCATTTGCATTTTTCCTTTGTGTCCCTGTAGTATCGATTCGAGATCTACATAAACAAAATAGTATTTTTCGTTGACAAGATCACGTGCTCAGACTTTCTGGAAGCTGTCGTCGTCGACCGTTGGACTGCAATCTGCGGACAACGTTTTCCTGTCTTCTTATCGTTTCGTGGATATTTCCTCTCGCAAGGCTTTTCCCAGTGCCCGACAAGCTGGAGGCTATCTGAAAGTCAAAAAGTAAAGGGTAATTTTACTGGACGCCGCTGCGACTTGTCTTGGATTCCGAGTTCGCCATGGCCACGGAGAGAAACCAGAAGGACCAGGAACGGGAAATCAATTGTCTGTCAAAGCAGCAGGGTTACAAAAATTGTCGCTAACTTTCTCATAGTGTTACTCCGACGGGCAAAGGAGAGTACTGAAAAGGGTTCTCCGGTGAGTTGTTTCTTAGTTTTATCAGACTTGAGCTGATGGTACGATAGCCCAGGAAGTCAGCTCTGCAGAAACTTATCGACCTCGCACATTCCTCTAGTGCTCATTTCAAGATTCTTGCCGCCCAAAACATCAAAAATTTCTTCGCCGACTTCCCTGAGCTCGAGGAGGACGCTATCAATGCGGTGTATGACATCTGTGAAGATCAGTCTAGCAAAGTACGTTCCAGTACTTTCTTAAACATTGACGCGTTCATATGAGAGGATTAGGTTAGAACAGAAGGATATATCGCAATTACGGGACTTTCAGCGGCCGATAACGACTGGGTGAAACGAAATACGGACGTGCTGTTGCAGTTGCTTCAGAGTGGTAGCTACCAATTCTTTACAAAAGCTTCCACTCCTTCATCCCACAATTTTTAGAGGAGCCTGAAGAAGTTGCTGTAATCAAGACTGCCTTAAGGGAACACTTGGTCATGGCTCCTTCCGTTACCCTTGGCGTACTATTTGACCAAATTGTCCCCGCTGACGACAGTATGGACCAAGAGGAAATAGCCATAAGGGAACGGTTACGTGGCCTCGTGCTCGCGTTTATGACGAACGAAGCCAAAGAAACTATCAATCAAAATCCCAAGCTCAATAACCAATTCGCCGAGGGGCTTACACTCGTACGTTATTCTTGTCATCTTTCCTCCTCTGTTACCCATTTCATCAGGCTATACCACGATTGGCTGATAACGAAGCTACATCATTTATTCGAGAACACATACTCCCTTTGTCCATGTTTAGTTCGCGATCCCGTCAGGGTGATCTCCTCCTTCAAGCGATGATACGGAAACTTGAAGCATCAGACCTCAAGCGCTCTCCTTTGTCCCCAACGACAAGATCCTACCTCAGTTTGGCCCATCATCTTACGGTCGACAAGAAAATTTCGTCGCCTCTGGACCTTCTCAAATTTTACTATGGTTCCCTAACTTCCAAAATAACGCTGATGAGATTGTCCCAAGATGATCAGACACTAGTTCTCTGCCAATTAGCTGAAATTTTGGCAGCTTGCGAAGAAGATCTTAAAAACACTCGACCACCGGAGCGAGAGCAACTACAAAAACAAGTGTATGCCGTCGTTGATGTTTCCCCCATTTTCTTCGAGGTCATATCTTTACTCAAACGAGTGTCTTTCTGCTCATGTGTCCTCCTTATAGCGTCTAGGCAGTTCCGTCGACTCAAAAGAGCGATCAATGAAAGCCTGCGAGCTGCTGTTGAATTCGTGTATACAAGTGAATACCCTTCCATGCCTCTTTTCCGTCTCTGATGATGTGCTTGGTAGCGGAAAGCGCAGCAAGGCCCACATTGGACTGTACCCACATCGATTAACTCGGCTGTGCAAGCCTTGTCTGCCAAGACGTCAAATCAGGCACTTCAGTTGCTCATTAGGGTTCGCAGTGGGCCATTTCTCATTCCTGTCGCTTGTGTCCGACGTCTCTTCTGTTTCATCAGTCTCTAGCGCCCACAGAGGTCCCGACCCCCACCGCCACTACCGGTCCATCTAACGTAACAAATATACCGGCATCATTGCCGCCGAGGCCAGCCGCCAGGGCGTCGGTGGATGTATCGCGCAAAATGAGGATATCTGGTCGAGATGCCGACCATGTAATGAAGGATGTGTCTCCCCAAGCCAATCCAAGCAAACGCAATTCCCCTCGTGAAGACCCGCCAAGGTATCAGAAAAGGGCGAAGACAGGGAACGGACCCGGATTATCACTACTGAACCGTTTAGCTGATTCTGCATCGCATTCGCCACGGGAGCCAATTGAACAAAGTGCTAGGCGCACTCCGCAGCAGCGACCACCAGATAACAGCATGGATGTCGACAGACCTCCCGAAGGTGGCTACAGTATTAAAGGCGCTGCCAAGATGGAATCAGCGAGCGTCGTGGGGACGGGTCGACAGCAGCAACGACCCCCGCCCTCACTCATTGATCGTCTAGAGTCAGAAAGAAACGACATATCGGGAATGGGAGATTCGTTCGGGAGTCGCGGCAAGCAGAAGCGTTGGTAAAGCACGTGTACTTCACTGCCTTTTCGTGGCGCCAAGTAGTATTTAACTAGTATGCTCTTTGTATGCCTGCGTGGGAAGGGATGATTGCTGCGGATCGGTATTTCGTTCGTAAACGAAACGGTGGGCTGTGACATTCGGCTCGTTTTCGTCCCTTTTGATGATGACATTGAACAGTGTGTCAGCGGAAGGAGATAAATTGAAGTAAGGTCCTCGATCATCTACATATACAAGGGATATCCGTATTGACCGAGATGTCAAACAGGTTACCGCGCCAACCAATCAGTTCCGCCGTATATATAAAGTGGCACGTAAATTATGATGGTGCCCATGCATTTCCCTCCCGCTCTTCTCCTGGTCTCACTCATTAGTGCAGTAGCTGCTATACCTAAAAATGTGCTTTTTTCTCCGTATCGATCGCGCTCGTCTCTAAAACACCTTACAGGATCTTGAGGCTAGACAGTCGTCGGTAACCGGAGACTCAAAATGTGGTACTGTACGTGTCTTTCCCAACAGCTTTCCCCTCTCCTAAGCACGACCTTTCAGACCATGTGTGTCGAAGCCACGGTGAACGGAACCTCCGTACAATGTTAGATCATTTCTTTCCATCATCGTTACTTCGTGAGAGTAATTGTTGTTCCATAGATGTCCTATCCAGTACGCAAACCGTTGGATGGATGGGAATGTAGGTCTCCTGTGTTGAGTTTGTACTACCCCCATCTCATCGACACCTCTAGGGGGTTTGGTAACCAAATGTCAAATTCGCCAATGATCATCATGTGGTCCAACAGCGATGGAACCATAACGGTGTCCCAACGGGAGGCCAGCGGTCATTCAATGCCCCAGGTGGTCAGTAACCCCGACCGAGTCGCAACCTTAGCAGAGAGTGCCAGCACCGTAAGCGCCGCCGCACAAATGCCTCTGTGTTTGCCACTAAATATACATTCTTCTAGACGTCGGGATCAGAAACCAGATTCGCGTTTACCGTTGATGTGCAGCATGTTCCTCTTCAATCGTTGCCAGATTCGCTTATCTATTTCTTCCTCTTCTAGGCAAACGGCGATACGAGTGAAAGTGTTATTTACGCTTTCGGGCGAACCAATCCGGGATCTTCTAGCGTGAGCGCTAATATTCAGCAACATATTGACGACGGTACCTTGCAATTAAACCTGGCGGGAACGTTGTCTGCGACGTCGACTGGTTCTGCGTCATCTCCGGGCAGCACTTCTGGGACGACCCCTTCTTCTGATTCACTTAGTATTCCTTTACAGCCGTACCAGCGCATGATTATAGCGCATGCCATTCTCTGTGTCGTTGGCTTCTTGTTTTTCCTTCCCTTCGGATCATTACTTGCGCGGTATGTCAGAACGTTCACGCCAAAATGGTATACCGGACATTGGATATCCCAGTTTGCAATCTGTAAGTTGGATTATTATGTTCTCTACCTCTTTTCTCTAAGAAGATCGTGCAATTTAGCTGGCCCTCTAATTGTTGTCGGGTTTGCCCTGGGCGTGCAGAGTGTGACTTCTTCCGAGTCCCTTCATTTAGACGATGACCACAAGGTATGCCTCGCTGCCGACGGCCCATGTTAATGTTCTGACAGTTGCTTTTCGTAGCAATGGGGCGTCGCCATATTTGTGCTGTACTGGGTGCAGTGTGCTTTAGGCGCCTTCATTCATTGGGTTAAACCCAAGAGGTCCACTGGTCGGCCCCTGCAAAATTACTTCCATGCTGTCTTTGGGTTGTTCATCATTGCTTTGGCGTTCTATCAAGTCCGGACAGGATATAAAACTGAATGGCCGAATACCACCGGGCGCGGTGATATTGCCAAAGGTGCCGACATCATTTGGTATATCTGGGTGGTGGTACGTTCTTGTTCTTCATATCTATACAGTGTCATTTACGTCTGTCGGCACAAATCAGGTGGTACCTTTATTGTACTTGGCCGGGTTGGCATTCCTCCGAAAGCAATATAGACAAGAAGTAGCTGCAAAAGGTAGAACAAATCATTTACAATATGAATTCGACATGTCCGACGTTCAACATCGATACCACAATTGATGCTATGATACCTTTTTTCTCCTTTGCTACTTACGCCGTCGGTTTTCTTACCTTTCTTGTTTCTTAGGCATATACAAATCATGATCGCAGACATTCAAGCACCTGCTTCCATTTGTTCAAGCCGCGATAGATACCGGTTCCCATTTATTTTTCGAGTGTACTTAGTATGTGTAATTTGTAGGTCTGGTAGTTATCAGTAGATCCCCTTGTTTGTTCAGCGGCCATTGTGTCGTACATCGCATTATAGAGGACGAGTTATCTGTACCAGGTTACAGTATAAGTACTTACCTCGGCGGCACCTGGATGGGATAGCACGCGAGGACAGCGCTCTTAAGGTGCTGACTAAGCTGCGAGAACTTCTCTATCTATCTCTCGGGATCCTCCCTTCAATTGTTGTAGCTCTTTGCTCCTTCGACTTCCCTCAGAACCTCGTATCACATTCCATGTGGTATTACTTTAATTGCGCAGCATATTCCTTGGCGATTTCTCACGTCGTGATTTCGGACTTCGAGAGCATTGCGAGAGCATTTCACAAAGTCTCGGCGAAAAAGCTCGGCGAACAGATAAGGAGGAGGGGTTTTTTATTCTGATCAATGTCCCTTAGAAGGCAACGGACCAGAGTCCGTACTACATGCGTATTTACTGGTCGCATGACATCGTAGAAATCGTACGTTTATTATCGTTGATGTCGATGACCTGATCAAATTTTTTATAATCGACGGTGTTGAAGCAATTGCTAAGCGGCAATTGTGTGAGACCCGGATTACTTTTTGGTCAAACCTTTTCGAAACAGAAACGGAAAGAAAGGTTACTGGCGGGTACTTACTTAGCCCGGTTGCATATGATGATGATCTGGATTCTGATTGGCACCCACATCGTGTGATATATTTTGACTTTAAAATAGGTCGATGATGCTGGACTATACACTATCATGTCTCTGGCTGGAAAAGTTTGTATCTTCTCTATTCTAACATCACAATGACTGACTTGTTCACTAGGTTGCCATTGTCACCGGATCTTCCAGCGGAATTGGGCTCGCCACTACCCAAGCACTTCTCCGAGACGGGTGCTCAGTTCTCGGCGTTGATCTACGTCCCAATGATGTATTTACGAATTCGCCAACGTTCTCTTTCTACGAAAGCAACATCGCTGACCCTCTTGCCGCCGTGGCCATCATCGCTGCAAGCAAAGAGGCATTCCCTGAATCCGGCGGCGTGGATATACTGGTGAATAACGCTGGGATCATGGATAACAATGCAGGTGTGGAGACGCTCAAGGATGAGGTATGGGAACGAGTCATTGCAGTGAACTTGACGGGCCCAGTTAAGTTGATGCGGGAAGCGGTAAAAGTGATGAAGGTAAAGGGCGGCGGAGCAATCGTGAATGTCTCGAGCAGAGCAGGCATAAGCGGCGCTGTGGCTGGGGTCGCTTATACCGCGAGTAAACATGGAATCGTACGTGCATTGTGTGTTTGAGTTTCATGTTGATCGACCTTATCTTCTAGGTCGGCGCGACGAAGAACACCGCCTGGCTCTATAAGGACGACGGAATAAGGTGCAACGCCGTAGCTCCTGGAGGTCCATCTTCATGTCTCTTGATATTCATTGGTACTGATAAAGTCCTCTTTCACTTTAGGCGTGGCCACTAATATTGGCAACACCTTACGTGATATGGATATCGCGTCCAGCATGAAAATCAAGTCAGTACAGATCTTTCCAATATGTGTATCATCCTGACCGCGGCATGATCCAGACCCGTAATTGACGTTCATATGAACACCATTACGGGCGAAGGGATCGCAACACCGGAAACGATTGCTCAAGTCATAGTCTTCCTTGCTTCCGGCGCGAGCAAAGGCATCAGCGGTGCTATATTGCCTGTGGATAATGCTTGGAGTACAATCTAATAACGCCTGTCTTATGAATGTGACCAAGCAAACTATCCTTTCCAATGGTCTCGATGTGTGTTCGTGAAGAAGATTCTGCCTGCCCTTACTTCGCCTCCTTCATGGTTGTGCAAGACCTCGAGATTCTAAGCAATCAAGTGTGGTTGTGTGCAACACCGAAACGTGAATCTGAGGTGTAATTTTTGGTCCATTGATTTATGGGTTGCAAGGGGTGCTACTTAGGGGTGGGTTTACTGTCGGAGACGTGAATCGACAATGGTGAAGCGCAGATCCATAGGAAGGTCCCAGACCCGCTAGACTGGTGCGTAACTCTGTGCTCATGTCGTCTAGGAGTCATTTTTTTCGGGCGGAATCAGTAACGATACCTGCTGCCGCGCTACTGTTACCACTACCAGTGTGTTTTCGCCAGAAAGGTCTCTGGATTTTATAGTGGTTCCTCCTCGCCGACTCGGTATTCTTCGCTAGGTGGACATCTGTGTCTCTTTCGCGAAGCCAGGCTCGATGATATCTAAGTGCTTCTCACAGCTGAAAGATGCGGTATAGGAGCGGTTCAATGGGCTGAAAGGCTTGACGGCGTCAGTGAAGTTGATGCGAGAAGCGATGGAAGTAAGGAAGGAAAAGGTGGTGAGGCTGTTGCATGTAAACGGGAGATGTCACTGTTCACAGCGCCTGGAGGGAGGTCATTTCCGGCTCATATATACTGACAACTGTGATCTTCTCAGGTACGGCGCCAAAAATAACTATGAATGCCCTTCGCCCATTACGGGGCGTGTTGTGGTCACAGTCTAGACCTCCATTACTGCGATAATATCATGAGCACCTAATATATGGATCGGATGCACGGCGGCTCACCGAAGTCAGTATATATACTGCTTTCTGATTATAGGTCGTTGACAGCCCATCTAGGTTTGGAGAAAACACAAGCCTTAGTCTTTCTTTCTAGCCTCTAAATCCTGTAGGGTAGGAATGCTGTTATTTTGCCAGTGCCCAGTGGGACACGATCCAATCATGTCAATTTTCATGCCCATTTCAGAAGTCCTTGCCAGGGTTCAGGTTCTATTGTCCAAACGAAGTCTCACGTCCATCTTCCAGAGGCGTTTTCGGTGACCTCCAGCAGAAGGCTGTCCGACCGACAACAGCAAAGCTGTGATTCCTAGTCCAACTACTGCGGATTGGTCACTGCAGCCTTCTGATTGGATGGAGCGTCAAAGATCAAGACAAGACTGCTCGATCGACCCTGATCCGCTGCCAACGTGTGCTGTAGCCCGGGCATCCCTATATAAGATGTAAGATATCTTCTTTGACTTTTGTTCAAATGTACCTTTCTCGTGTTATACCACTACTGACGCTCTACGGCCTGGTTGCCGCCGCGCAGTCTTCCAACGTACGTCGTTCCTCCCGTTTCATTCAACATGCTCATTGAGATTCGAGACAGTCGTCTGTGACTGGAGATTCACGATGCGGCCAAGTACACACCTTCCTCAAAATTTCCCCCGTCCAACTAACAGATATGCATAGTATATGTGTGTCAAGGCAACCGTGAACGAAACTACGGTGCAATGTTCGTCCTCGCTTCTTGCTCCTGTTCTGTAAAATTTGATTGTGGTACGGTTAGATGCTTTGGCCAGTACAGGTTCCCAAACCGTGGGGTGGATGGGCATGTATGTCTTCGTGTATTTCCTTCGTGGTAGTTTCGCTTTGCTTATAAATAACAAATAGAGGATTCGGGAGCCAGATGGACAACACACAAATGGTTATCATGTGGTCCAACAGCGATGGAACCATAACGTTATCCCAACGGCGGGGAGACGGCCATAATCTTCCTCTGGTCGACAGCAATCCTGATCGAGTCGCAGCCCTCGTCGAAGCTGCAAGCTCTGTATGTATCTTCTCAAGACGACTTGCATCGCTGTTCATTATTATATTTCAGACGTCTACATCAAATACTACATTCACATTCACTGTTGACGTATGCTACGGTCTCGTCCCTTTCGAACAGTCGAACAAATGTATTGACAGACAGCCTTCTAGAAAACGAATGATGCCACTCAAAGAATAATTTTTGGATTCGGATCTACCAATCCTAGATCCTCTAGCATTGATGCGGATCTTGAAGAACACACTGGTTATGGCAGTTTCGAGTTGAATCTGAACGGAAATATAACCTCTGGTCACTCGTCAGATCCTCTGCAGCCTTTTGAACGCATGATTGTCGCACATGCCATTCTTTGCATTCTGGGCTTCCTATTATTCTTACCCTTTGGGTCTTTGCTGGCTCGATATGTTAGAACATTTACCCCAATGTGGTACACGGGTCACTGGATATCTCAGTTTGCTCTCGGTGAGTCCCAAAGACGCTACTCAACGTTCAGTATATAACACATGGTTATAGCTGGACCTCTTATCGTTGCGGGTTTTGCCTTAGGCGTGCAGAGCGTTAGCTCCCAGGGCGTACCGCATCTAAGCGATGACCACCAAGTATGTCGTGCCTCGTCTCTACCCCGTCCTCGTTTCTAATGCGCCCCCAGAAATGGGGCGCCGGTATATTTGTCCTTTACTTGACGCAATGTGCTTTAGGCGCTATCATACACTGGGTAAAGCCCAAGAGACGTCCTGGTCGTCCGCCCCAAAATTACTTCCATGCTCTCTTTGGACTGATCATCATCGGTTTGGCATTCTACCAAGTCAGGACAGGATATGTGACTGAATGGCCCAATACTACTGGCCGAGGAGATGTTGCAAACGGCGCGAATATTGTATGGTATATATGGATTGTGGTGCGTCTTCCAATTGTAATCATCCTATTCGTTTGGTGAACCTTTTAAATTTAGTTGTTGCCGCTTCTATACTTGGCCGGATTGGCGTTTCTACCTAAGCAATATAGACAAGAAGCAGATGCTACTAGAAAAGGGCGGATTAACTCGGACGAGCACCTAATGACCGATGTTCCACAACAGTACCGTGATTGATTTGTGGGACTGGACCTTGAGCTATTTTGTTCATAGACTATTACTGGACCGTCATCTATATCCTCTGCGAACGCTTTTGCAGCAAACTGACTTTATTTTTGTTTCGTTTCGTCCGCTTTTGGTTTGAAACGGCGACACCCGAGTGGCTGTGCTTGTCGATCGCTCGTAAGCAGTCGCAAGCTCTGGGCCCGTTGAACCACCTAGACTCGACGCATCGACGGCTACGGCTCGGAACTTTTATTCTGGAAAGATTCGAACATATATAAAGGAGAACGAAATAATTTCAAGGTGTTGAATCCTTAAGATGACGTCGCTACTGTCAAAAATCTTCCCCAAATCACCTGTAATATCTGATGGAGGATTGGTGAGCCACATGTCGATCCGCGAATACAATCGATATATACTCAATGATGGGATAGGGAACTACACTTGAAACCGACTTCAATGTCAATATATCTAATACACCTCTGTGGTCCTCACGAGCCGTCATCGAACAGCCCGACGTCATGGTTCAAGCACACCTCGCATTTTTCCGCGCAGGTGCGCAGGTGATCCTCACCTCCACGTAAGTTTCCAGCGTATTAGCATTTCTATGGTATATTCATGACTATCGATCGTCAGGTATCAATCTTCGTTCAGCACCTTTTACCGGGCTGGATACCAGAAAGAAGAGGCAATCGAGGTCATGCGTAAATCTGTACAGCTAGCTAATGAAGCTCGCAAGATCTTTAATAGTGAGCGTCCTGCGGGCTCATATGACGGGCGGATTGGTCTTTCCTTGGGTGCATTTGGCGCGAGCCTGGAAATCGCACACGAATTCGATGGGTACTATCCGCCTCCATATGGACCTCGCGCATACCATACGGAGGGAGGAAATCTCAACTCGTACAGTTCGGATGAGATCGAGCAGGAGCAAGCATCCATCGATGCGCTCGCTTTCTTCCATTTCGAACGAATCGAGGTCTTCTTGAGCGATCCGGAAACCTGGGGCCAGATCGATTGCCTGGCCTTTGAAACCATTCCTTTGCTTAGAGAGATACGAGCGATCAGGAAAGCTATGGAAATGGTGGAAACACGGATAAAGCAGGACGACCTAGAGCCAAAACCATGGTGGATAGAGGCCGTGTTTCCTGATGGGATGTTTCCCGAAATTCCGAGAGCAGGAGGAACGCTCAGTGTTGCCGATGTCGCTGCTGCAGCACTGAAAGATGATGACCTACCCTCACCGTCTGGCTTTGGAATCAACTGTACCTCCATGGCGCATGTACGGGCTCTAACGCCCCAGGTCGCCAATACGGTGAAGGAGCTTCATCTGCTTCAGAAACCTTGGTTCGTGGTATATCCCAATGGAGGCGACGTGTATGATCCAGTAACGCAAACATGGACGATAAGTGACACAAAGATTGCAGCTGAAAAGCGCGAAGAATGGGTACAGGAGATGGAGGGTATTGTGAAAGACATTGAAAGTGAAGCATCATGGGGAGGCATAATAGTTGGTGGATGCTGCAGGACCAATCATGAAGACGTCCAGAGCTTACGTTCCAAGCTTAGACCAGGGACTTAGCGGCTTTAATATACCAGTCCTAAACCGAGCCTGAGTCTGAACACAGGTGAACTTCCAAAAATATGTGCATTCACCAACGGCATTAGACTCGAACCAGTCCCTCCCGACACTGATGACAGTCGATCAAGTGTACTAAGACTATCATCGAGTTACAAAGGGACTGATTCGAGTGTACAACGGCATCAGCTGGTTTCCAATACAATCTTTTTTCAACGTTCCGCTGTGTACCAAATGAGGTCAGTGAGTGGCTGCGCCATCCTTGGATTCATGGCATAAGCTTGTAGGCAGTGCGTCTGCCAATGCCGCAGACTAGAAGACTTCTCGATAGATATTTAAGGCTTTCGTACAACCGAAAGGAGGAAAGCGTGGCGAGTCATGCTCCAACATCCATTCAATGTGCGTGCTTCGAGTTCCAGGAAAAGCAAAGTCCTCGCTACTAGCGTGATAGTCTCATCAAGCGACCACAAAAGGTTGTGAGCTTGCCGGTTGGGATTGGTGCTGCCTTGGAACACATCGCGCACACCTTCACATGAGATTTTCTTCTGGTTCTTTGTTACTCCGACGGATGCAGCTTTACTCAGGCGGGCGTCGTCGGGAACCGGAATCTAGGTGAATCCCGAATGCTTCTCTACGGCGAAGCTCGGAGTGCTTTCGCTGAGAATTTTTAAAAAAAAAAACGGAGGATGCACGAGAAACGCTGATCGTTAACCTTTACCCGAGATAGATCGATAGTCCTTTCACACGAACGAAAACACCACACATTCAACTGCATAACTTACAAGATAAAGCATACACATCGATAGCTTTGCGTATATCAAAAACAGAAATAGATACTTGTCCGTGTAAATCCTGACCCAAGATAGAATATAAAAAGAAAGAAATCCGGCGGGGCCGCTTTCATCACTTGTGCGAGTCTGGCGACGCCCGGCCCAAAGAGTCTGTCGAGGTCATGTATCCCGCTGCTCGTACTGGACCGGAGAACAGCATCACAGGATCCGTTCGAGCGGGGATGACGCTCTCGCTTGATAGGTTCCTCTGATGCGTCCGTGCCAATGGGGCCAGGGAAGAATCTGGCAGCGGGAGCGGGCGAATCGACATGGGCGTCGACATGAGATGAGGAGGGGTCAGTGGGGGCGGAGGGGTATTGGGAGGTGGCGGTGTCAGTATCCTCTCGTCTCGCAGAGGAGATGCGTGGTATGGTGGTGAGGAGATGAGGGGGAGGTCATCGTCGCTGTAGTTGTTCGAGGGCATGTTCTCAGTGGAAGCGAGAGCAGAGTGTGTTGTAGGGTCAGACGGAAGTCGGAAATGGGACGTGGAAGCGTTTTGGAGGGCTTCGATGGAGGAGCGGTGGATGAAGAGAGGGGAAGGTGGGTGAATGGGGAGATGGCTGGAAGAAGCCATGGGTGTGGGGTACGCTGCACCGTCCCGCGACGGTGCTGGGCCCATGTGTAAGCCAAGCATGTTGTCCGATGACGGTTTGCGTAGACGCTGTTGTATGCTTCGTGGAGGAGATAGAGGAGGCAAAGGAGCGGGATATGTTGGCGCCGGTGGGGGTCGCAGTATTGGTTGGTGCTGTTGAACCTAAAATTAAAACAACTATATTTATGACATGTGCACCCCGTACCTTTACTCCAGGAGGTGGTTCTGGAGGACGTGAACTAGAGGCGACGGGGGCTTCCCCTTCTTGGGAAACTGCATGATGTTGCTGTGAGCGGCTTTCGCCCGATTCGAGAGTGAAATCTCTGCCGCCTTGAGATATTAACAGTACACTGGGCGGGGGTTCAGGGAACTCTTCGGAAGGAGTGATAAGCCGTTCTTGTTCGCTATCGGCTTCGAACCCAGGTTGGTCTTCTCCATTATTACTGATGTAGCTTTCATTATCCATCACGGAGTAACGGGAAAACCTGTGAGGACCAGGTTCAGCCTGGGCCGCGTACACCTGCTTGCCCGCTGTACGATAGTTCTCGAGCGTGGAGTCGGTCTTTGTGCTGATTGCGGTGCCATCGATGTCAAATAACATGTCGCGAGAGAGCGCCTTGACGTGCACAGGCTTCGTTCTCCACGGGCGAGGAATGTATTCCGAAATGTCAAGGAACTTGTTCCTCGTCTTTCGAAAAAAGTCCTGGGAGCGTATGTACCATGTCCGTCGGGCCGGGCCATCATAGGGCGTTGGGGTAGACGAGAGCCGGATGTGTCCATGTCGTGACGTTGATGGTGTAGCCACGTACTGATAATCTTCCAAGGCTTCCACTTCATCGTCGATAGCCCAATTATTGTCCCTGCTGTCGCTCCGTACTTTCTTCGGCCCGTGGGGGATGCGGGGAAATTTGAACGAAAAGCCTTTCAGTGATACACCGTGGTGTCGCGCCCACAAACTCCTCCACCGGTACAAAAAGAGCAAGATCGCGGCGACGCCCAAAACTGAGCAAGATATAGCCACTATTGTGATGATCTGATACCTTGACCAGCTGCTGCTTTGATCTTCGGAATCCTCGGCTGCTAAGAATAAGAGATACAGAATATGCTCCGAGAAGGCTTGCTTACAGTCGGCGGCTTGGCGAATATTGAAGGTCTGGTTGACTGGCATTTCGGCGTAGGCCCACATAGGTACATGATCTTGGTCTTCAACGGAGCGCTTAGACGTGCTAATACGCAATTTCTGCTGCTCGCACTGGTTCTGCCACTGATCCGAGGTCAGCGAGTAGTTGCCTTGGCTCATCAAACAAGCGCTCCAGATGTTGAAGAAGACGTTGGTGCTGTCTGCGGTTGAGTGTAATAAAAATACATTAGAAAATAATACTGCACCATGTACACCAGTTTGGGCTCGGTTCCCCATGCTGTGAGTGCTGTGGACGGGAAGCTCCCTGTTCACCGAACACTGTATCCCACCGAACCGCCCTCGCCTGTGGACACCGCTCCATCTCCTCGACCAGCTCACACGGCGTCTGGCCCTGCTTGTTGTTCAACTGTATTCAAAATGAAATCTGAATTGATTTCCAGCGCGAAAAAAAGCGACCCACAGCTGCATAATGATCATCCTGGGAATATTCGGGTGAGATGTTTGTTTGTAAGCCGAGACGATGCCGTGGCTCACCTGGGCAGCGACGATGAAGGATGACAGAACAGCCACGAAGCTCAAAGGGAGGAGACTGCCAGGATTCATCACATACGGGCGTTAGTGTTGTGGATGGGCGTGTTTACTCAAAAGGGACAGCGGGAAGGAAGGGTCTTAACGAACCATGTGGATCAATTCCGACTTCGAAATTTCGATTTCGGGATATACGGTCACAAGCTAAGCTCACGTTATTGCTATAGACACGGAATCAAATTTGGAAGTACTTTCAATGCTGATTGTTACAGTCACTACACATAACCTACCAAGGGAGGATGAGACCGCGTTAATGTCCACTGACCATGGCTGTGTACGTGTATAGAGAACCTGAAAATACACAACGGAAATCTCCACTAATTGAAGACCGGCAGCAATTGCATCCTCAAGGCGGTTGCTTCGATAGAGAATATTCTCCGGAGCGTCATCATTACCACTGACGGTTGGTAAAGCGCCCGAACTTCCAAAGACGGCTGAGATTACAAGCTCGTGCCATGGTTGAGTAAGTTGGGACTACGAAAAGGGTACGGATGGCCCGTCACGGCAATTTCTCTGAATCCCGGTATAAGGAACGACAACTCCATGGTGTTGTCCATACGCCACTGTTATAGTGATAAACATCATCATGTTCCGAGCGTCGTCATCAGAACCTCCGAGTCGTTGTTGAGGAGAGCTGACAGTCCAAATGAGAAATCACGTCCGACAAAGCGTTCCTCGAAGTTTTCACAGGAAAACTGCGACTAGCTGTGATACTCAGGTCTATGCCACGGCTCACAATCAAAACCGGGGACCCCCGGAGATGCTCTACGCAGGCGCGCGCCGAGTTCAAAATAATGGTTCCGTCATCCTTACCCTAGACCTCGTCAAGCACACGGCGAGTCCCTTGCTATACATAGCTCATGCAAGAGCATTGAGTTAGTCACCTGCCAGGAGTGATAGACTCAGGCCGGTCAAAATACAAGGGAAACGAGATGGAATTCTGACAGAGTCTCCTGTCACTGTCAGAGTCGGCTTTACCATTCAAGGGAATCCCGACTCATTTAAATGAGGTTGTGGTCAAGAGACTTTGTCAAAGTTCATATGTTATCCCACCCATTCTCGCCGGTTTTTGCCTATCCCGAAATAGCTGCTTACCAGGAGGGCTCAAAGGGCCTTTATTTCTCACCGAGAATCGGTCATGAACATGTGAAACGGGAGGAAAGATACGCCTTCATATATCAACGAAGGTCGATCAGAACGCCTGATAGAAGTGAGAACAAACACTCACGGGTAGTCACCCGGAAACTACATTTGATCTTTATCAAACGAAGTTGGTGCATTTTGAGAGACGGGGGAGACGTCATTCGGGTCCGATACTTGTCCCTGCTGAAGCTCGGGCTAGCCGAGAGAAGTTCACTGACAGTTCAGCGTAATCCACCATCAATGTAATAGTGGTTCGATCACTAAAGAGGCTTCAGGTTTCTTACTAACAGGCACTCTATAGACCAGGAACAGCCGCGGCGTTGCACCTATACGTCACAGCATTAAACAGACAGAGTCAGCAACGACGGCGTGAAATGGGACCTTAGCTGGCAAATTCGAAGTCATCGGATGCGTGAAGGACGGTGGGTCATATGATAGTTTTGTCCTTATGTGCCAGAAATACGATGCTTCGAAGTCGGCAGGAATCCACCGCTCGGCGCTGATGGTTGGGAATAATCTTGATGGAAAGAACTTTAGTCTTCAAGCTTCAAATTGCGTGATGGTATCCAGAGAGGATAGGTGGAAGTTTTTGAACTTGGAGGGTAAACGCACATACCACGAGGCCTGGTCAGAGATCTTGTCCGTTTTGTTCGGAAAGAAATGTTATCCTTACCTTCAATATAAACTGACAGCGAGCTAGAGTGTTGGTCCAGGTACGTCGATAGGACAGCCGTTCGGGAGATAGCTCATCCGACCTCGCCGAGTGTTGCTGCACGGCAGACGCGAAGCAGCCGCAGATCCGTGTCGACCTTCAGGTTCCAGCATGTAGAAATGCGTAGTCAGCCGCAGTGAGCTTAGAGGCTGTAGTACCTTTCAATATCTTGGTCGCCTATCGTGCCTATGATTGGCTACTAGACGACAGGGCAGGATAAGAATAAGGAGAGCACCGTGAGAAAATAGGAAATTGCACCGAATTGGCGCCTCGGCTAGGGTCGTTTCATTTCAACCTGGCGCGTCGCGTCCAATGACACGTGACTTCCAGTTATGACCAGGCCCTAGGTTTATAAACAGATACGAGTTTCCCGAGTATCTAATAAAAACGGCTTGCCAGGCTATGAGGAGGTCCTTGACGTTCATTACCACACCATGAGGCAATATCATCTCGGGTGCGGATTTGGTCTCCGAGCATGTTACGGCAAAAGGGTGGAGCAATTCCCCGCCAGTGGCCATTTTCTTCCCGTCTCGCTGAGACGCTTGACCAATACCTCTCTGATCTTCTGCAATCGACCCAAGCTGGCTTCGACACTTTGTCGATCGTGCATGTTTTGAGCCTGGACGGGAAAATCCAAATGTTTGGGCGCACTCTTCAGATATTGCAAGCTCTTCCTCTGGTTCAACTATGTTATCAGCGCTGAGCGCTCTGGTACTAGCCTAGAGCGTTGCGGGGGATTCCGCCAGACGAATTAGTGGCTCCGGAACTAGCTGCATGGGCTCCAACGGCACTGTGAGGATCGCATCAACGATTCCCAGCTCCGGTTCATCGCTAGCACGCTTGAGAGTGGCTTTCCTCCCTTTGTTAGAATTGCGAAAAAGGTGTTGGACGTCCTGTAATTGCTGAGTAGCGACGGGGACAAATTGTCCTGATTGGAGGATAAAGCCAGGTACGTCGACAGACGGAGACACGGTGCCAGGAGTATATGTGGCTTGTTGTAAGGCAATCGTATACATCTGCAGTACAAAAGTCTTGAATTCGGCACCATCAGAATCAGGGGATGTCTTCATTACATCCGCGGCAATATTACGCGAGAGCAACACTGCTCTTTCGAGCCTGGGGCAACGGTAAGCACACGACAAAGTTCACCGATAGGTAAGACTTACACTACTCTCCCAGAAGCGAGTTCATGAGCAGCCATAAAGCCGAAGTTCAGAAGAACGTCCCAGTCATGTCGGGCTCCAGCTTCGTTAGGTGGTTTACCAGCGAGTTGCTTTGAGTATCCGCCGACTAATGCCCATAGAAGGGACGAAAGACGACCCAAAATGACCTCCCAAAAGGGTTGCGGAAGCTCGGGAGTGTTTGCACCACGAAATGAATATATTTGCCTGAGAAAGTGGTCTCGAACTTCTTCAACTCCGTTGTCAACGATAAGCAGTTCGTTCTGGAAACAATGAGCGTGAGAGGACCAATGCTAATAGATGGAGGAATGCATGCCTTTTCGATAGGGGCTTCATATAGCTCGTCTGGTCCTCATAGAATTTCAACATCTCGTTGATCTCTGTGGGAGCGTCGACGCCTTTTGTACTGGCATCTGGCCCTATGGTATGTTGCTCAGACTGATGATTTTACGGTCGTGCGCATAACTGGAGAAAGAAAGCATGGCGGTAGGGGATATACCAGCCAAGGACTTTGCACCCAACCTGACGAGGTATCAGACAGACTGATGTTCCAATGAATCAACATAGAAGGCCTACGCAGAACAAGACAAAGCATCTGCGCTCTTCGCCCGTTTACCAGTCTTGCTAGTTTTGGAAGACCGGCCGTCTGACTGTGCCTTGAAAAACGGTAAAGGGACAATGCATAGACACATGAACAGGCATCACTCACTCTTGCCGGCCACGTTCCTCAGACTGGACAGACGCTCCATCAGACGGGGTCTTCGAACGCACAGCCGCAAGGGAAGGTTTCTGGGGCTGTACAAGACCGATACCAGGTAGTACTCGAGGAGCAGGCTCCGCCAGGGGAGGTTTGTGTTTACTGCCTGCAGACGTCGAGGGCGTTGCAGACCTTGACTTTGAAGACGACCGCGTTCGGCGCATTTCAGAGTCAGCTATGGGGAATGAGCAGGAATGACTCGATGAGGAATCGGAAGGTGCTCTGCTGTTAAATACATGAGGGACAAGGGCAAGACCAAATCAAAGACGCCGACCATTTTGCAACCGTATTAAGCCAATTAACGATCCTTTGTTTCCATTGTTCTTCGGTACCCGAATTGTCATCATCGATGCTATCTTCACGAAAGTCGTTTGAACGTCGGTGTATGGCACTGCGCCACGATTCCCTCAACGTGTGCTCGGAGACCGAGAATTAATTGCGAAATTTTGACAGCGCTGACTGGGTCAGTAAGATCGTACACTCTCAACGACGCGTCTGTACGCGTCTCGTCTCCATACGCGAATCGAATCGCCGACTATTCAAAAAATTCAGTCAGTGGCGGAAATGAGTCAGGAGAACCCGACGCACTAGAACCTCAGGGTCAGGACACACTTTGTCAAGACAGCCCAGCACCACGCGGCCCACGAACCCTGTGTCCGATAGGATAACCCCAATAACAAGCTCAGAAATTCCCCAAGTCGATCGCTGATAAAGAACACCGCCCATTAGGCTGAAAATGTCTTCCTCATCGGTCACACAAAGGAACGGAAGAACAACAGAATTCAGGTGGTGCCAAAAAGCGAGCATGTGAGCATCAAGGCGAACGTAGGATGACTGAGCAGACGTCGGATCCGTTGAAACCTCATAGCTGGTTTCGGAGGAGAATTTGTCGTCGTATGAAGTTTTCGAGTCACATTCTTCCCGCGATTCTTCGTTCGAGCGTTCCGCCGTCATCATAGACAAGTGCCCCAAAGCTTCATCGTTTACGACTGACCTCGGTCGCTGAATATCTTCAACGATGTGAGATATCAGCAATGAAGCGTGCCCATCCTCCATGAGACTCCGCACGTAGGATAACCGTGGTCGAACGAAAGCCGCCTCTTGCCTGCCCACAATTTTGTCGGCAGGTAAATTTAGGTTCGTTTAGTTCACACCCACATTGCATATGACTTATCATAGCAGACAAAGGCCAACGAGCGTATCAATAGGGACCAGAAAGGTATCGTTGACTGCCCGGCACCACTTCTTGACGAGTCGGAGAGTGCTCTGAACGTGCCAATTGTCGACAGCACCAAATCCAAAATATCCAGTACTTCGGAATCAGAGTTGTGAGTTGTTCTGGTGAGTCTGTAAGAGAATTTCCGAGCTCCTCGAGTAAAGGAGAAGCCTGGGAAGAGACGACTGGGCATGGATCGTTGACAAGTTGTGAAGGAATTGGAGAGTCAAGCAAGCAGGCCAAGTCCTTTATCTCAGCGGGCGATTCTGCGGCGTGCGAGACTACAGAATCAAACAGAGGCATCAATCCGTTGCACTGCACAATCTTTTGCGATGTAGAGCCGTCGAGAGAGGAAGGCGGCGGTCGTAGTGGCAATGGAGCAGGGTCAACCTGTGGATCGCGTTTCGGGCCGGTAACCGGACATCATTCACGTGATCGCACGAATTTAAAGTTGGTTTTTTTTTTTTTGTCAATTTGGAACTCTACATTTCATTAGGGGCGGTCAGAGTCACCAGAATCGACGATTCTGGGGACGATTCTGAAAGTGATTCTGGCAGCGATTCTGTACGCAATCTTGGACAACCAGAGGTGATTCTGACATCATCTCCGGGAGGGGACCATAATCGTGGGAACGAGAATCTGATGGTTCGATTCTGGGTGCGATTCTGGTCTGCTCCGGATATTACGTCAGACGAAGCACCTTTCGCCGTTTCAACTGTCAAATTTACGGAGCAGCATCGTGCATAATCGAGTTCAGAATCGTCTTCAGAATCGCCGCAGAATCGCGACTCTGACCGCCCCTATTAACCGCCACAAGTACGCTAGCTATGCACTAAGCAGTAGTGGAGGTACGAGTCCTCATGCCTCCTTCCCCCTTGTCACAGCCCCTTCGCTCGTTCATCCTATTTCCCCGATTGATTCGACGTGTGATTAGTAGTGTAACTTGAACTGAAGTCTGAACTTGAGTGTAACGTACTTTATAGGTATATATCCAAAGTGTGATGGGTTATTTGGGTTGCTTCCTTCTAAGTTAAGGTACGAGTTCCGCGAATCATCAATAAAGCAGCTTGCCAGGCTAGCCTTGGTCACTAGTTGGTGAAGCGTTGGTTAGACTGTTATACGATTCTTCGAGTAAGAGCCTTAGAGCCTTAGTGGTTGCTTGCGTTCGCGCATATATGGCCGACGAACCAATAGTATGTTGAAGAGTAGACAGTTTATGCCATAAGATCCACCTCAACAGTGACCGACCTAAGGTGTTCTTCGAAGCTCCTCTCATAATATGTTCGGGACCTACACAGGTACTCTTCTTTCCCCCAACCCCAATTATGCGGCATTAGACTAATGTATAAGGTACTTATGAACGGAGCTCAATTCCTTGTACTTCTAACAGTCTTCCTCAATATCATATGTCGTTTGAGTGTCAGTATGATTATCATTAGATGGTCTTGACCCGGGCCACGCTGAATTTTCGAAAGCGACTCTTTGCGCCATCCTACGAGGCGACACCCTGAGAGATGTGAGCGTCTCTTCCATCGGTTTCACCGCTGTGCCTCTCGCGAATCGTATGATGATCAGATTGAAAGTAATTCCCTGTAAATTCACCTGAGTATCGTTATGAATCTGAAAAGGCGGAGCATATCTTACAATGATCTGAACTATCTGCTAGCGATGTTAGATCAAGGCATTAAGTGAAAAAGAAAACGTACCAAATCAGAAGTGACGTAGTCAGCATTACTCCGTAGTACATAGACTGTAAGCATAACCGCAGCGGAGGCAGTATATACGGATGCTGATTCGATCAAAACAACAAGCGTATTTTTCAAAGGATGGTTCTTGATCGAAGGAACGAGCTGCCTGACGGCGCTGTGGATTGTCCAGATACGGTGCACAATCAGAACTAGGGGAGGGAAGCAATTCAAGATGAAGTAGAATCCGTGGACACTCACATGTTGTGATGACATTGGTAGTTAGGGTTAGAGACTGCAACGTTATAATGAGAGGGAAAAGTGGCGGATCTGTGATGGCGGAGTCACCGCCTAGTGTAGTTTCGAGATACACCGCAGCAATACCACAACCTAAAGATACGATTCATCAGGGTGTCCAATTTCTCCCGTCGACAGAGGACCTACCGGTCTCAGCAATGAACATGATTATCGGGCAGATGACGATCATCCACTGCCTATTATATATAACCCAACATCTATAGAGCTATTGGAATTAATAGGTAAGACCAACTAGCCAAAGAAGGAAATGGAGCGCAAGGCATACAAGAATACAATCCCCCATAAAGGTCTGCGCCACGAAAGTCACCAACAGCATAACATTAACTGGATTTGACATATCCGATAGTGTATCGACAGGTTTGTTATCGGAGTAAATGAAAGCATCGAGGACGAATCGGAGGTGGCAAGCGACTTGTAAAGTTGAAAAGACTAGCATCCAAAGCGATGCAGCTACCATCTTGTAATTGATGGTGCTCCTAGACTTCAAGCCCCCATCGTCGGTGGTCAGAAGCCCGCGGAAACACGAGAAAAATGTTATCAGATAGAAACCTGGATAGAGAAAATTAGCAAGCAGTGTAACCCGAGGATGCAAAACAATTACTTGAGGACCGTTTAGCGAACGCTGTTACTTGTACATAATCTAGGCAACTCACCCATAGAAAACGCTATCCGCGAAGAGACTGACGAGTTGGGCCACGTCAACTGAGAACATCGTGGGATTGAACAAAACAACCGTACTTCCGTTCTTATATTGAGTTCTATAATATAACGCTACTTACGTCTGACCGTAATCATCGGAAGGAAGCCTTAGGTATGGCTGTGTTCCAAAACAAGCACCTGATCTTGGCAGAGTTTTTATGTATTGTCACCGGAAACGTACCTTATGCTCGGTAGGTCAATCGGTTTACACGGCAGTCCCCACATAAATAGTCCTTCGAGAATAATGTTCAAGCTGTACCAGTAGGAGCACAAACCACGGCGCAAATAATAAGGAAGCTATCCATATCTGATAGCACCCGGTTCATCAGAGACTAAAAAGTCAGCGCCGAAACGAAACAGAAGGAGAAGCAGGAAAACATTTTCTTCTGACCTTGATATCTAGCCTGGTCTGTGAAGCTGGGGTTGTAGTCTAGATGAGCATATGACACTAGAGTGTGCTTGTGCGCGTAACGAGTCGGTGAGTCTACGAGGAGAGTTTTTGAACAGTTGAGGTACATCTGGATACGAACACTACCGGTGGCAGTGATTCCTCAACTTTTCGGTTGCTCAAGATGGTTATCACACCATCATCGGCGAGCATATGAAACTGGACTCACGGAGAATGGACGATTCTGGCGCCCTGTGTACAGGGCTCTCAATACACACTTGACGCTATTCAGTAACTTGATCACGATAAGTCCTATGGCTTATCCAAATTTGGATACAAGAACGATTATGAGCGCTGAAAGCTCGCATCCGTGGTTAGCCCGTCGACTGCATTCGCGTCGTACTTATTCACGTTCGGATGGGAGTCACCGCCTTGCAAGAGGCGTTGGAGGATTCAGTTACTACAACTAGATGATATTAATAAACGAACATGTAAGGCTCTATACTCAGTTGGAATGGGAGTATCAAAAGTCATCTTCAGCATCGTATTTCGTCGTCGAGCTTGAAGAAGACACAATATCATGCGGGTTCCGTGATGTTGATTGCTCGAATTCTACCGCCTGCACCATTTCGGGGGGCGAGGCCCTGAAGGGAAGTAGCGTTTTTTGCATCGGCTTCGTCGCGGTAGCGTTCATAAGGCGTATGATAAGTAGGTTGAAAGAAATTCCCTGTCACTTACAAATCAACACCACACGAGCTTAGAAGACTGAGGTGAGACTTACGATAGTTTGAGCAATCTCTTTTTCCATGTCAGCTCAACTGGAAGGGCTCGCGGAAATGAAACAGACAAGTTCACAGATTGGGCGACGATATAGGCAGCGTTACTTCAGAACACAAGTATTATAAGCATCACGGCGGCAGAAGCGCCAAACATGAATGCGGATTCAATCCACACGCAGATCGTCTTTGATAGCGAGTGATTCTTGACTGAAGGAATGATTTATCACTGCTCTATGAATCGCCCAGATGCGAAGAAGGATCAGCGCTATAACTCGCTCGAATCAGTGATACAGCAAACGCAGGAGGCAGATGCACATGTGGCCATGATGTTGGTAGAGAGTAAGAGCCCGAATTGTTGCGATAAGAGGGAATACCTCTGGGTTCATGACAACAGAGTCGTGGCTGAAAGTGGTTCCGACATACACTGCGGTAATACCATATCCTAAAGATGGGATGCATGGTTAATGATGAAAATAACCAAATATGATTGGAAGGCATACTTGTCTCGGCGAGGTACCTGACGATAGGGCAAATGATAAATATCCACCGTCTATCGTATATGATCCAACATCTATAGAGCTGAAAGGAATAAGTACGGCCGGCTATGCGGGGAAAAGAGATGAAGCGCTGCATACAAGGATGTAATCTCCCATAAATGCCTATGCCACAAACGTAACCAGGAGCAAAAAGTTCGGTAGATTGGACGCATCGAAGAATGTAACGACAGGGTCGGTCCCGGAGTATATGAAGGTGTAGAGAACGAATTGGAGGTTGTAAATACCAGCATCCAAAGCGATGCAACATCTTATAATTGACGTCGGTCTTGTGGCCTTCAGGACCCCAGCGTACGAACTATGTTAGCAATAACAATGCACTCTGAGCAAGGGAAGGCCGTTAAAGGCCAATATTGCTATCAGACGTTTAGCAAATGCTACCGAAAAGATAAGAAAACTGACTCGAATCAAACGCTATGCACAAAGAGATCAACAAGCTGGGATTCATCATCACATTGTTATCGTTACGTTGCGTAGCCATCCGTGTAGCTTGATGCGCAGGAAATAAAACAAGGAGTCTCATGCCGGGATTCGGATATCATGATTGGCAAGAGTTCGACTGGAAAGAATATAGACTAATCCAACGGGGAGATACCGCTGTCGACCAATATTCGGACTGTGTGGGTACATTTCGGTCAGCCGCGATTCGGTATTACCATTTCCATATCCTTCGATATCGAACAGGCCCCATGCTAGCAAGGTCCGAGTTCACATATGAATCGAAGCGACAAAGATACTGCCAGACAGCGTGGTGAGCCGAGTACCGATAGACTTTCCGCAGGAGCTTTCACTGGATTCGACTGAGAAGAATCCTGTCATCCCTAGAGTCATAAAGCAAGTATGATGGTCCGCACACATGCATGAGATTAATTCCAAGCAACCCGCATTCGTGTTTGCCTTTTCTAAGGTGTAGCAGGAGGTTGGAGACAAGGTCCAGCTCGACACGTGGAAATGCATCGTGGGAAATCTATCAAAAATTCTTTCCAGTCTCAGTAAACCCTGTTCTCCACCTTCAGACGTCTCCCACTTCTCTCATCTCGCCACCATGTCGACCAGCGGTCTCAAGGCCATTGCGCCAGTGCCCACGGCGGCTGATTTCTTGGACATTGTGCTGTCCAAGACACAGCGAAAGACGCCAACGGTCAGCTCAATTCGCTTAAATATCATCCAAGGAAGACTCATTTGTTGCATAGGTCATTCACAAAAACTTCAAAATCAGCCGTATACGGAATTTCTATATGAGAAAAGTCAAATTTACGCAAGATACATTCGACGAAAAGCTGGGTGCAATACTGAACGACTTTCCCATGTTGGACGTGCGTTTACTTTTTTTCGATGTTGAAATAATGCTCATATTCAAGACAGGACCTGCACCCTTTCCTTTCGTCTCTCATGAACGTTCTTTACGACAAAAATCATTACAAACTCGCTCTTGGTCAACTCCGCACTGCGCAAAATCTTATTGACAATGTAGCCAAGGACTTTGTCAGGCTGATCAAGTACGGCGACAGTCTGTATCGCTGCAAGCAGCTGAAAAGGGCTGCTCTTGGTCGGTGAGTAATTCTGTCCTTTTCTCCACCTCGCAGGATACCGAAGCTTGTTGTAGGATGGCTACAATCATGCGGCGTCAAAAGGACCCCCTCGCATACCTAGAACAAGTGCGCCAACATATATCCCGTCTCCCTGCCATCGACCCCAATACCCGAACCCTTCTTATTTGCGGCTACCCCAACGTCGGAAAATCTTCATTCATCAACAAAGTCACTCGGGCCGACGTTGACGTCCAACCCTACGCCTTTACCACAAAATCCTTATTTGTGGGACATCTGGATTATAAATACCTTCGATGGCAGGTCATCGATACGCCTGGTATCTTGGACCACCCTCTGGAGGATATGAACACGATTGAAATGCAGAGTATTACGGCGTTGGCTCATCTGAAGAGTGCTGTCCTCTATTTCATGGATCTGAGTGAGCAGTGTGGTTATACCATCGAAGCTCAAGTGAGTTCCAGCCAATTGGATCGCAATCGCAAATTGTCTGACATTATTCTAGTGCAAACTCTTCCATTCCATTAAACCCCTCTTCAACGGCAAACCGACTCTCCTTATCATCAACAAAATCGATGTCATGCGTCTTGAAGACGTCCACCCCGACTCTCGGGCCCTTGTTCAGGAGATCATTGACTCCGAAGGCGTGCAATGTGTTCAGGTATCATGCTATTCTGAGGAGGGTGTGATGGAGCTTAAAAATAAGGCCTGTGAGGCCCTCCTCGCTCACCGCGTTGAGTCCAAAATTCAGGGCAGCAAAATCAATTCCATCATTAACCGAATACACGTCGCGCAGCCTAAAGCGCGCGATGACGTGGTTCGTGCGCCTTGTATACCGGAGGCAGCTAAGAGCAAGAAGAAGTTCGAAAAAGATGATCCTAACAGGCGGCGATTGCAGAAGGATATCGAGTTGGAAGAAGGTGGACCTGGTGTTTACAACATCAACCTTAAACGTACGTGATTCCCCGCCTTTTTCTAGCGTTGACTGATTGTATCAACAGAGGACTACCTCCTTGCCAATCCTGAATGGAAGATGGACATCATACCCGAGATCATGGATGGTAAGAACATTGCCGACTTCATTGACCCCGACATTCTGGAGAAGCTCGACGCTCTCGAACGTGAAGAAGAGCGCCTTCAGACAGAAGGGTTCTATGACAGCGAAGAGATGGTGAGCACCTCTTGTTTTCTCTTCTTCTCTTACACCTAAGGGGCTTGTAACAGTACGACTCTGACGACGAACGCGAAGCCCAAGAAGCTCAAGTCGCCCTCTCACACAAGATTCACTCGCAGAGTATCAAGAAGAGCAAAAAGAACCAGGCTCGTATGCCTCGGACAGCGACAACGCGGTCACTGTCAGATTTGGCAGAGGGGATGACCAAGGCAGGTTTGGACCCGAGTCGGATACAAGAGCGTGCAACGGTGCTGGCCAAGGTGGCGGGAGCGAAGCGGAAGAGGGCCGAGGAAGCTGAGATGGATGTCGATGATGATGACATGGAGAATGATGGAGAGGACGATGACGGGATGGACGTTGATGGTAAGGAGAAAGCACCGGCCAAGCGCGTTAAGGACAATTCTGGTGCGGTGGTGGCGATAGACAGACGGGCACCGAAGACAAATCGACAACTTGCTGGTTTACGGGACGAAGGGGTAAGTCTATCTGTTAAGCTTTACGGTACTGCTTGCTCATGTATATCCAGCAAGCATCCAGGGCGGTCAAGCTACGGAATCTTGGACAGCGGCCGCGAAACCAACTTGCCAAGGCTGGAGAGAGCGATCGTGCAATCAAAGTCAAAATGGTGAGGAATCTACAGGATGCGATACATTGCAAATGTCTGACCTTTCCTCTCAGCCAAAACATCTATTTGCTGGTAAACGTAAGGGTGGAAAGACCCAGAGACGTTAGACAGGCTCCATTTCTCTCTTACTCACCTGTGTCACGATTTTTCATATTTAGATGTGTATTTTGTATATGCAATATTATGATAATCATTATTGCCGTCAAAGAACTGCGATCGTTATGCTCTCTCAATACACTAAAAATGCAGTTGCAAGGAAGAACAAAAACCGAGAATAGATGGGAAAGTATAGCTACAAGCTGGAACGCAGAACGAAGACTAGAATAATGATAGTGGCGTCAAAAAGTGCAATCAGAAAAGCAGGAATGTTTAGAGGGCGTCTTCAGAGTCCCAACGCGAAATCTTACCCAGAGGGCGGTAGTAATACTGTTTATACTTCTTCGTTTCAGACCTTTTCGCTGGCCTAGGCATCATTGCCCTCATTAACGACGCGCGTTCCTGGTCTTCATCTCGCTCCGGCACATAGAACCACTGCGCTTCCAAGGGGTGGTTCGAGTCATCCTATATCAGAGAAGAGAGATTAGCGCCCGATAACACAGCTTCACAGATGCACTCACCATGCCACTGCTTTCCACCTTGCCAAACATCCCATTCACACAATGTGCCTCTTCCAGCACCCTCCTGATGGAAGCGATCCACTCCGGATCTTCTCGTTGTGATTTGAGTGCGGGGCGGTTCTGGATGACAGCTTTGTAGATGGAAGAGGCCCGATGTGAGGAAGCCCGAGATGTGGCCATGCTCTCGATGATCATACCGCATAGTTCGGCGTCCTCGACTGAGAAGTTCAAGGGAGGTGGGGGCGGTGGCTGTCGTTTTGCCGGCTCTTCATCCTCTTCGTCTGAAGAGGAGTACGACGGCTGTCGACGTCGACGTCGAGGAGGCTCAGCTTGCTTTCGTGGCTTCCTTGCTTTTGTCTTGCTCTTGGTTTCGGATTTTGAGGCGGTCCTAGTGTTTTCATCGTCTCCAGCAGCGCCGGAAGACGTCGAATGGCTACCCAGTCGAGGCTTTTTCTTCTTCGGACCATCATCTTGCTCCTTTTTGCGCTTCTCGTGCCCCATCGTTGCTGCTGCGATATAGTCAACTCCATTCTTCTCTTTCAGCGTGACCTCAACCATCTGATCCTGCTCTGGAACCTCCTGCTTCGTCGGAGCGTCACTGATTGTGACGTGTTCTGTGATAACATCGTCCGATAAATCTCCCTTGGGCACGACGGAATCTTCAATGTTGGTATTCACATCGGTGTCGATAACAACAGAAAAAGCTGGTCGTGGAGAGACTGGTCGTCGATCCTTGTCGAAGAAGCCTTCGGGACTCGGAGATGGGGGTGCTGAATCTGTTGATATGACGGCGGTGATAGTATCCAACTCGGCGCCACATGTGATCGACATTTCTGGTATCATAAAGGGAGGTATTTCATATTTGGTCTGAACCTGTAAGGGTGAGGCTTGTGAACGATAGCAAAGCTCCATGCGCCAATACACGTACAAGTGGCGACGAAGAAGGGTCCATGGCGACCGAGAGGTGAATACCCTCGATGTCGGTGTCATCCGAGCGGAGCGGAGGAATGATAACGGGAGACAGTGGAGGTAGAGCTGAAACGCTTGTCGGTGACATAGGGCCGATCATTGGCGATACAGAAAAAGACATGGGTGACAGAGGTGGTGACGAAGGGGGCAAAGATGAGTAGGGTCGATTATCGTCATCTGGCATCTCTGAATCCGATGTTATTAGTTCTGAATCAACATCGGCATCGTATGAAGCCTGTCTGTCATCCGACTCTGGGGAGAATTCGGAGGTGAAATCCAGGTCTTCGTGGCCGGAACGGTGGGAGTTCATGGAAAATCCTGCAGGTTCAGAGGCGAGTCGTCTGTCAGGACTTGGTGGGACTGGGCGAGACGAGGTAGGCATTGAGTTGCGCTGATGATACGAAGGCTGAGGCTGAAAAGGTATAGGATCGTTCTTCCATTGGCCCCGCTCTTCAGATACCCGGAAGAACGTAGCCCTGGACGCCGTTTCGACGCAGACTTCGTCTTCCGGATCATGGTCCTCCTCTTCGCTGTCTGTATAGAAAACCGAGGCATGACTTGGGGATACGTCACTGGGCGCGTTGCTACAAAAGAGGTGGGCGTCGGCGACGTCAGAGTACTCTTCTACATCGGACATAGGTGGAGGTAAATCCCCAAACATGGAATGAAAACTTGGTAGTTTGCACGGAACTTTGGGATGAGGAAAATTGAGAGGATGCAGTTCTCTCCGGAACCAATTCGACGCGCCGTTGCCCGGATCGTGAATGTCGATACAATACCCAGGACTGGGATTTGACTGTACACGAGTTTGACATTGAGAATAGACGGAATGCGGTGATGTTGGCGGAGACGACGAGCACGGTGGTGATGAATACTGAGCGCGATGAGCTGTCGACCATTTCCAGGTCGACACAGAAGGGAAGGACATGACGGTTGGTGATAAGATGCAGTAAGATCACGTGAAGCGCATGTCACAATCAACGCGTTTAGGTGGGAATTTAAGCGCCGCTCGGGTTTCTCCGGTGATCGAAATGATGTAATCAAGATCGTAGCTCCTCCATCCCCCCTTCCACGGTTCAGGATACTCATTTCCGGCCGTACAAAGCTTATTAAATGAAGATATAAAGATGGGCCACCCATAGGACACACAATAAGCAAAATAATTGACCCCTGAGCGAGTTGAACGCACGACCTTGTGGACGAGCCTTAGCTGGAATCACACGCTCTACCACTGAGCTAAGGGGTCTATGTTATCGCCGGTTAAGTAAGCTATATTACCTACCAGGGGCTGATCGAGACCTGCCATTCTCATTAATCTGGTCCCGAGCAAGTTCACATGGGATAATTTCGAAGCCAATACCTGGCTTACATCGGGTGCACCTTTCCTTCCGCAATGATAAACAGAACCTCATCCATCTTGAACCACACTGCTCGCATCATATCTGCGCGACATGTACACCGATCTGTCACCACAGCATCACCCCGTACGGCTATCGTCACCGGCGCCGGTCAAGGAATGTGGGTCGCACCATGCTCGATAGCGAATGATCTGATCATCGACTGACTCTACACCTTCCGAAGCGGACGAGGAATAGCTCTGCGCCTCGCCCAAGACGGGTTCAATATCTGCATCAATGATCTTTCATCAAATGCTGACCAGGTCAAATCAGTAGGCCCTTCGCTGCCATACATCTCTTATGTAGTAATACTTCTATGCAGGTAGTAGAAGAGATTACTTCCCTTGGCGGACGCGCCGTTAGCGCCTTTGGAGATGTGTCCAAACGTACCGACGTAGAGGAGATCGTGAAGATATCTGTTGATACCCTCGGACCCCTCACGGTCATGGTCGCCAACGCAGGTATTGCTCACTCTAAGCCTATCCTCGATATTACCGAGGATGACCTCCGGCGAATATTCGAAGTGAACGTCATGGGGGTTTTCAACAGCGATGCAATAGCTGCGAAGCAGTTCATTAAGCAAGGAACTAGTGGTAAGATTCTCAACGCCGCTAGGTAGGCCCTCGAGCTTCTCAAAGACGACTACCTTCTCATCCAATGCTCTGTAGCGGGACATCATTCCGAGCAGACCATCTCCTCGCACATTACAGCGCCACGAAAGCCGCGGTGCGAAGCTTAACACACTCCTTCGCCATGGAACTTGGCCGACATCGTATCACCGTTAATGCCTATGCCCCCGGCATCGTAGCCTCTCCCATGTGGGAAGAGATCGACAGGGGAATGGGCGAAATAAACGGTCTCCCGATAGGCCAGAATTTTTCCAGGTTTACGGATTCGATTTGTTTGGGCCGGACGAGTGTACCAGACGATCCAGCAAAGTTGGTCTCGTTTTTGGCGGGTCCAGACTCGGACTATATGACGGGACAGACCATTGTGATTGATGGGGGGAACGTGTTTGTGTAGTAAGAATTGGTGGAAAGGATGCTCCTGATATGGGGATACGTACTATAGTTAGCTCAACGTTATATCGTCCGAGGGTGATTTGGATTGTCCGATCCACGGCCTAAGGGATGGTAGAAGGCAGTGCGAGGCGCGGTGACGCCCAGCTAATGGACCTAGGGTGCACAGGATAAAGGAGTGAACTCTGCCCGGACTGAGCAGAAAATGATGGGTCGCAAACTGATAATACTATGATGTGAGAGAACTGCAACGGTGTCATGATTTATGCGTAGCGATGGACCTTGAGTAAAGGCTTTCGAAGATATTTATGTCGTAAAAGTTCTCCTGGCTTCTCGCTTGGGGACACACCGGACGTCCGTGTAATCATGATTCTTGGCCCTGGAAACGCTTTGGGAGCGTGCTTTAAACGAAACCCAGTATCAGGGAGGTCGAATGATTCCGATAAGCAGATGGGGATGGAAACCGAGAGATAGACAGCACGTTTGATGTCTACGACGGTTTGTACTCTGTACGAGAATTTTAGCAACGACCTCCGTCTTAAAAAACTAGAGCTAGAACGATGCCGGGGACCGTGATTCACTGATAACAATGAGCCTAGGAAAGCGTACAAAAGACAAGATATACTCAGAGCAAGTAATACGGGTGACTTACCAGGGCGGTCCGGGTCAAAAAGCGGAAGGTAGGTGATCCGCGGCGAGTCGGCAAGGCGTCTCCCCCAAATCTCATGGGAACACGGCCGTTGTTGGCCGCTGCTGGTCTAATGAATGGTCAATTCACGCTACATCTCGAGCGCTACAAAATTGCGCGTCTTGTCTTACCCTGGCCATCGTGCGCCGTTCCCGCGAAGAATAGAGCGGCTGGTCCCTAATCGGTAAACTCCCGACACAACCCGCCGGTGCCTAGATGAAACTTAGGAGATTGCCAAGTTTAACGCAGGGTGAAGCGGTATCCTAGTAAGGAGATGGAGACACAACTGAAGATAAATTCTCAGTAGGCACTGCTGGAATTGATAAGATGCATATCAAGTAGGGAAGAAAGGATTGATCAGCTCGGCCAAATCGGATACGCAGCAGTCCTCATGTTCAACATGGTGAGAAGGTATTGCAGTGTGGAGTTAGTCGATGGGTCCTAGTTAGAATGGATGATTAAGCGCTTGGGTAATGCGTGCTTGGAGTATTGAAAGACTTTAAAGAAAGTCCCGGCCACAAGAGTTGACAATAACAAGTAAATAGCAAGACCAGGTGGGGGAAATTTTATTTTCTGGGCGCCCTCCAAAGGCCAGTTTACTGAATAGAGACCAAGACATGATGATGAGAGTTTCGGGAGGAAGGCACGTGCACGGGATATAAATCTGTTCCTCACGTCACACGCTGCCGCAGAACAGGTTTCCGGCTTTCATCTGTGCTTGGCCACAGGCTCTTTCATTCCTTTCCTCACGACCGCCATGTTCCTCGTTCCCGTATCCTTACTTTTCATTCTTCTTTCTGTCTCTGCAGAGCCCATACATGTGTCCATAAGGAACAACGGCCCCCGCCAGGTCGATTACGCAGCTGCTGCGGATGCCCTTAGGGCAAAGTACGGCTATTTCCCCGCATCCCAGAGCAGAAAGAGGCAGAGTACTGCTGGTATTGGTATTGTGGATCAAGTGCGTCGCCGCTTTGTCCGATGTCGAGGCCCTGAGCTGATTGTCCCTTTTTAAAGAACACCGATGCGAGTTATTTTGCGACTGTCAGTATTGGAACGCCGTGAGTGTCATTTCCACCTGGTCGACGTCGCGGAGCAAGTGGCGCGCATGATAGACGGCCCCGGCTACGACGTCGACAAAAATTAAACGAGTTCCCGCTCGTCGGCTGCGCTGACGCCACGATCGTTCCGGGGCCTCGTAGTTTGCTTTTTTTCAATTTCGGGTGATTCTGACGTCTCTCCAGGGCCCAATCGTTCGACGTGATTCTCGACACAGGTTCTTCAGATCTGTGGGTCGCCGACGCGAGCTGTTCAAGCTGTTCTTCTTCGACGCCTTTGTTCGATACTCAGTCATCATCGACGTTAAAAACGGCGTCTGGCAGCAGCTCTGAGACGACTATACGTTATGGCTCGGGGGCCGTGGCCGGAACGCTCTCCGCCGATACAGTGTCAATGGGAGGTTTCACCGTGAACCAGCAAACCTTTTGTATGCCAAATACTCTCCTGTGCTTTCAAACATTGACCTTGTTGCAGTGGCTGTTGATCAGACAACAAGCAGCTTGTTAAGCGGTTCCGTGTCTGGTATCATGGGACTCGCATTCGAACAGATCGCTTCTACACAGGCAACGCCCTTTTGGCAAGCCCTCGTCAGTGGAAATCAGTTGACATCCCCGGAAATGAGCTTTTGGCTTGCCCGGCACCGCGGTGAAACAAACGTACAGCCAGAAGAATCGGGAGGCGTATTTACACTTGGAGGGACCAACTCCACCTTATTCACGGGAGATATCGAGTTTTTGAACATGCCGTCAACGCCGTCATTTTGGCTTCTAGAGCTCCAAGGCAAGTTCCTATCGTCGTCTACGCGTTCAGGCTCCCCCTGATTCGCGTTTCAGCTCTCACCGTCCAAGGGAAAAGCGTCGCTTTAACCACGAGCGGAACCACGGCACTGTCTGCGATCGACACTGGAACAACTCTGATTGGTGGCCCGTCCGACGACGTCGCTGCCATATGGGCTCAGGTTGACGGTGCACAACAGGCCCGCGGACAGGAAGGGCTGTACACGTTTCGTGAGTGGCGCGCTTTCTCTTACATATTTCGGGCACTGGAATAATTATTTTTCTCAGCATGCAACACCAACGTCGATGTGACAATGTCGTTTGGTGGCAAGGCGTGGCCGATCAATAGCCAGGACATGAATCTGGGCCCCGCAACCGCTGGCAGCAGTATGTGTCTTGGGGGAATCTTTGACCTTACTGCCGGAAGCAACATCCCGGAAGGAACTGGGAATCCGGGGTGGGTTGTCGGGGCGACGTTTTTGGTCAGTGTCCGCGTTTGTCGACGTCGTAGTATTGACTGAAGCTTTCGGTGTAGAAAAACGTGTATTCTGTTTTCAGAGACTCGAATCCCCCAGCGATTGGATTCGCCCAATTATCTAGTGCAGCAGGGGGATCAGGTGCGGGCCCCTCCTCCAACTCTTCTGAGCCATCCCTCACCTCGTCGGTTCGGACTACCACAGGCACACCGGGAGCGGCTCCAAGTGGAATGACGGCAAGTAGCAGCAATACGGCAGCAAAGGCCAATATACCCTGGAGAGTAGACCTATCAATTTTAGGACTGGCGGTCCTGTCGTGGTTTTGGTTTTTATAATTAAAGGACTAACTATTCATCTGCAATTGCTGTCGGATAATAAACGCGTACCAGTAATAATAGCGATGTTTTACGTACACTGCTTGGTATGTTCTGAACAATGGATGCTAGGTAGCCCTGAATAATTCAAGAATGCCAAGTAAACTGTATGAGATTCTGGTAGTGTCGTCGAGAATGGTACAAGGCAATGAAAAGATTGGCGCTGGTAAATACGTGATTGCCACATAACAAATGCATCTGCTTCCGGCGGCCATCTCCTGAACGCATTCACGATACCTTCTCCACTTTCTTCCCTGGCATCAACGACCGTAGGATTCGCACAATTAGAGGCAAATACGTCGCAGCACCACCGGCGCTCTCTGGCGGCCACCAACAGCTTGCATGAGCCACGATGAGCAGCCAAGGAAACCACTGCTCCTTCGTCCTCCTGGCTGAATTTCACATCCTCGAAGGCGCGCAGCTCAAGTACCAGTTCCCTCAGCCTCTTGGTGTCGATGAATCGTGAGTACATGCCCTGCTCAGAGTGGAGGTGACTAGGTATTCATCATCGGTAGTGTCCTCGCCATGTCGATGCTCCCGGACGGGGCTGAAATGCAGGTCGACGACTGGACGGTGTTCTTTCTGAACCAGACACCGTTCAATACCATCTCGCCTGTGGTCGGCCTGGACTCGCCGGACGTGACGACGGTGGGGTTGCCGGGAGAGGAGCAGGCGTCGCGAGGGGACCAGCCGGATTTGCTGTGCGTGCTGAACTTGGTGAGGACCAAGCATGATAAATCGCTGAATCGGTGCGTTCGTTGTCGCTTTTTGAGAGAAATACACTGATGATGGACAGAGGAGCAAAGGTGTTGGCATTGGCGATATGTACGCGACACCCATTTATCCAAATATTTAAGGCAAGTGTGCTACTGCTGGTATTAAGGATTCATTAACTCTGTTATCTTAGCCCGTTCTACTAATGGCTCTCGACGACTACCTCATCGATCCCTCGCAAGATTGTTTAGCACGTCTATTTGATGCCGTCAACTCGATGGACTTTTCTGGAGCACCAATCCTGAACAGACATGAGAAAATGGTCATGAGATTCTCAGAGCGAAAGGATATCTTTGCGGAAAAGTTCGCTAATATCAAGAATGCTTCGTCCATGTCCCTCAGTGCAAGTGGCAGCAAGAACCACGCGCATCGGACGACGCCTTCTGCTGGGTCATACTCTAGCTTTGAAGAGGGTATCATGATGCGGACGAAGGAGAAGGAGCGAACTGCTGATGAGAACAGGGTGCGAGAATGGGACCATACAGTGAGGCCTAGGGACAGGGCGGATACAGACAGCACGACCGCGTCTTCGTCACAGAAACGCCAATCACGTACACCGCCTTCCGATTCATCGTTCACATTGGGCGGCAGTGCTGTCTGGGTAGGGGAAGAAAGCGGCCTGGAGAATGCTTCTGCCGAAGGGGAGGACGGGACCGTCGCGTCGCTGGCTAACAGCAGCACGCTCGTTGGTTCTAGTCGCAAGAGACGTTCAACGGGTGCATCTTCGGCCTCGTCTCTCATTGGATCTACCCTTAGACCACCGACGTTACATCCAGCCCATGCGTCAAGTTACGACGCACACCTACGATCCAGCTGGACTAAAGATACCCATTTCTTTCATACCACTGTGGCGTATCGAGATCATCAGCTGCCTATCAGAATGCCGCTATCGACATTTCCTGAAGAGGTTGGTGATGTAGGCAAAATTCTTACTTCATGTCCAATGCATCGCGGACTCATGTTTGTTCTTCTCCAGTACTCTCTGATCACGCTTATTAAAGTTTTCGGCGCCACTGTGAACGGTCCGTTGCATCCTCATCTCCATACGAACGGTCCTCAAACGCATCCGATTATCGTCCTCTTCAACGCGTTGATCACTGGTAAGCGGATAATATTTTTGGGTCATAAACGACCCGCGGGCGAAGTGTCAAGTTTCGTACTATCCGCATGTGCGTTGGCGTCTGGTTGTGGTGCTATTCTCCGAGGTTTCATAGAAAGAGCTTTTCCATACGCGAATCTAAATAATAGAGAAGAATGGGAGTCTGTGTACGTCTTTCTGTTGTTGTCTTCACGTTACGGTCCGATTAATCGCTTCAAGTTCAGTCCTGCGTACATCGCCGGCGTAACAAACCCGATCTTCGAAGCCTTGGGTGCCTGGGATCTTCTCCTGGATATTGGCACGGGGACGGTCACTGTGGCAAAGGATATCCATACCAACTACCCAGTCTCCAGTGGTCCTGGCTTCGTAGCGCCTTTGATAACCCGAAGCGGAACATTGAAGGTCGAATCATCCTTAGGGAGCGAAGAAGACTACAAAGTCCCTAGCAAAGACAAGGCAGACTTTGTACCCAAAGCAGACAACAACACGGATACAGTATTCATCGAAGACGTATGTGATACTACCATTCCCATCATTGAATATGCCTGATGCAGATCTTCCTTTGTCTGCAGATCAAATCCGCAATTGAGTATCATTACGGGGAGAGTCTGGTTCGCGCACGATTCACGGAATATGTCGGCCGTTTTGTGCGCTTGGCGTCACGCTACGAGGAGGAGGCAACTAGTGTTACAAGTATCGGGTACCCTAGTGCACCTTTTATGGACGGGACCTCTTCTCGACCACAGCTAGGCAGCGGTATCATTTTCAACGACGATGCTCTCGGTCTCAAGGAGCTAGCTGCGAACCACCATCGCGTAGAGGCATGGAAAAAGACCAACAGTTATAAATACTATGCCATGGTCTGTCCACCTTGTTATCCTTGTCCGCCTTCCTGACGACCTTTGTCATATAATTTCAGGATTTCAAAAAGTCACTGACGACAAACCCCATCAAAGGCTTTGACGTTGTGCATCAAATCTTCCGGCTGAGGCATGCCAAAAGGATCCCAGACGCGGAAGTGTCTCTGGTCATGCGTTGGCTTATTGATAATGTCAAGACTTACGATCAAGTAGTAGAGGTGGGTCGGGTCCTTCATGCTTAATTGCCTGTTGAGCTCGGCTAATCTATTCATCCGTTACAGTTTCTGTCATATCTAATGCCCCATAGTGGCGGTCTCCTCCCTCTCGCCTTTGGGCTTTTCCACCAAAAGGAGTCGATAAGGGACCAGACGGTGGATCTGTTCAATCAGCTGCGTGCATATCCGGTACGTTACGAGCCGGTCGATCCATTTTCATATTAAGATTTGCTCATAGGTGGGCGTGCCGTTCCTGCAAACACTCAACCACTTCCAACGCTATTCGTATGTGAGACAAGCACACATGCGAGAAAAGCGGATAGCTGAACAGCAGCACGACGCCAAGACGTCGTCGCTGCTCCCTCCTGCTCTGCCTTCACGCACACACTCTAACGCTAGTGTCTCCTCGGCACATGTGAATGGTGCATTCTGATCTATATCATCGTAGTTTATGCGTGAGTGAGATGACGTTGCCTCCGAACTGACTGGCTGATATATAATTCTTCCCGCTGGTTACCAGTTACTCTATAGTCGTTCTGGAATCCACATATACATCTTCGCTATGTACTTTATCCCCCCACTTGTCTGTGTTATATCCGCACGTCGATCCTTAGAACGGGTGCTGGAGCAATTGCGTTGGAAATTTTGGACATGAAACACATTAATATTATTATTCGTTGAAATTCAGTCTTCCCGAGAGTCGTTGGAAGGAAGTCCGATAAAACCTGAGAATGACAAAGCTGAAGAGCTGGTCTGGAGTTCTTGGTCTACATTTTTCCGGACAGTGTGGACATTCCGCGCTTCAGTCTTCAAGCCCTAATAATTCCGCAAATGCCGCGGTAGCCGACGGTTCAGTCTGGCAGGGAATAGAAATTTTCTGGCTTTATAAATGACACTTTGTTCCTAAATGCAAGGACAAGAATTAAGTAGCCTGGGTGAAACAAATAGAGAGGGACCACGAGGATGTGATGGCAACCTACATCATGTGTTCCCGTTAGCCCTATTGGAACCAGAAAGACAATCTTACTGGCTCGCGCGCGCCTCGGCACCCCGCTTCGACTTGAAATAAGCCTCAAGAACGACGTCACGAAGACCGCTGCGCAGAAGCGTACCTAGCTCGTACCTATGATCTTCATAGCAATCCTCGAAACGGAACATGCGCAGTTCCACAGGTTAATTGAGATAATCATAATCGCCGTAACGGAAGCAAACCCTTTCAAGCGCCGCCGCAGCCACTTGTGGACGGGCGTGTACATATACTTCTCCCAATCACGGGTACAACGTATTCGGCAGTAGGTATGACCATTTGGAGGAAGTAAATTATCTATCACGGCGGTTGCCTTGAATAATAAGAGCCTAAGGATCCGGGCCTGCCTGAGAAGACTGGGTTTGAAAAGTCAAGGGCTAGACTAGACAGTTGTGGCTTGCCCCAAGAAACATCGGAGGTGTTTTGAGTGCGGGCCACTATTATTGCTTCACGAATAGACGACAAACATCAACGATTCGATTCGTCGCATCTGTTTTCCGACAAGCTCGTACATGATATCAGATTCGAATGCAGAGTTAGCGGGCCGCGTATTTGCGTTGCGAGTGAGTCGGTTAGATACAAGTTCCAGAGCGAGCACAGGGATCGTCCGTGCCATGAGTCATGCCCAGATGCGGGCCGACTTCGGCGTTGGAAATTCCAAACGTCCGCGAGGTTAAAGCTTGAAAGAGAAGCCCCAGTCAGTATCAATTATTTCCGGTCCATCATATGGGTCATGATTGTCGGTTCCTCGCCGCTCAAACCCGAAGCGCTAGCTTTAGGATCAACGGAAGGTGCCCGGTGATTGAAAGAGCTGCCAGCTGCAGGGGAGAATTGCCAAGCAGTCAGGGTAGGGATGCTCCTGATTGGGCCTGATCCAGGATGCATTGATGTGCAGCCAGAGCCACTTCTACTCTGAAAGAAAAGGTCAATATACAGGAGCCAGAACAAGAGGATCCTGATACATCCGGAACGGACGAGCCGAGGTAATGCCCATTCGGAGCCCATCCTCCGAGCCTTGAGCGAGGGACTGGTATGCGGGTTCTACAGGCCGATGTGAGAGAAAACGCGTTTGCCTGGTACAGACAAAGGTACAGAGCTAAATGACAATCCCAAAGGCAGCAGAAAATCTCCCCCTTGCCCCAGGAAGTAGTATCGCCACATGTGCAGAGTAGGCGGGGATAAAAGAGGAGCAAGAAAGGTGTGGCGGTATGTCAAGAATTGCGACGCGTTTTCAGAAATTACCGGATTGGAATTTGGAAACGGAAAAAGAAATTTGAAAATCAATGGGTAGATCTCAGATCGGATGACCCTGTGTGTTGCCAAATGTGAGTAAACTGTAAACGTACCCCGTGCTTTCCGTTTTGGCTGTGCGGCCCAAAACACTTGATGTTCCTTTATTAACAGACAAGCGTCCATATGAGTTGCCTTCGTTTTCTCTGTTTCGCTTCCGCCAGCCCTTCCGGCCTTCATGCATAACTGGATTGTTGTGCATCTGTCTTTTCACTAGGCTCGACCCCCTTTTCTTTCCTTCTTGTCTCTGTTCTTTGAACGTTGCTCCGACCGCGATATTTCCGGGAAAAACGGTCTTTCTTTGGATTGTAGATCGTCCCCCGCATTGTTTTTATATTCTTCGATGGCCAACAAGACGGCACTGGTGGGTGGTGGTGCGCAGGGAGCCTTGCAAAGGGGTAAGGCGTGTCTACGGTGCAGGTCAGTGCTCGGCTCTTCTTCAATATGACAGGGATTCTTATCGACTCTCCCCCAGGAAACGGAAGATGGTACGCTTCTATTTTGCGTCCGGGCGCTCCGGAATCTAATCACTTCGCGTCTAGAGATGTGATGGCACGAAACCGGCGTGTCAGCAGTGTGTGCGCGCTAAGAAGGCAGATTGCTGTGAATATGATGATGGCAAGGGCAAGACGCGGACACAGATTCTCAAGGAGACAATAGCTCGGCTCGAGCTGCGTATACGGGAACTCGAAGATCCGGAATACATATCGCCTGCCATCACACTGCACGACCCTCATGCCTATCATCATTCTGAGTCCTCATCATCTTCGTTGGGCTCTCCCGGCAGTACTTCGTTCTCTGCATCACATTCTCCCTTCCCCTCTGGTGAGTACCCTTGTCAATTTGTCTACGGAGTAAGTTTGACACGGAGGGCCTTAGAGACGACTAGCTCACCGCCACGGCCATGGACAAATTTACCAGTAAGTCTAGGTCTGTCATTAGTGTCTGTTTCTGATCCTCGTAGGGCGTATCTCCCTCAGCCACTCCCTTTTCTTCTGAGATATTCTTCGATGAGCCCCAGATTCCCGCCCCATTCGACCTTGCACCCGCCCTGTAAGTCCTTGCGTCATGCGTGCCATCATCCAATCTGATCTCTGATGCGTCACATCTAGTTTGGATCTCTTCGCCCCTCATCGTCACCAGTGCGGCTTTGAAGTGCACATGGGCAGCCTCAGGGATAGCCTCAACCTGCCCATGTCGGAACAGCGCCATCCGGCCCTCATGAACGCTATCTATTTGTGGGCCTGTTTTGTCTCGCGGCCAGAGCCCCTCTGCGAACATGAGGAACACTTCCTGACCCAGGCAATCCAGGCGCACCAGCAAGGCCTTAGGCTTGCCGACAAAGTCTTGGACATCATACAAGCTTCGTGCCTCCTGTCTGTGTATTTCCTCGCAAATGGGCGGCTGTTGGAGGGAAGTTACCACGCCAGCGCCGCGGCTGCCCTGGCGATCCAAGTAGGCTTGCACATGGATGTCTCACCAGAACCCCATCAGTGGATGAACGACTCCACCGAGTCTTTTGATCTCAAGCCGCAGAAGATTGACCTTAGGCGGGGCGAGCGTGTTCTGGCGTTCTGGCAAGTGTACAACCTAGATCGATGCTGGTCGGTTGTGCTTAGGAAGCCTCCTGTTCTACCGGATGCATCAAATCCATGGACCTCAATAACCTGCCCTTGGCCACAAGACATGGCGGAATATGACTCGGTCCGTACCCTGAAACTTTCCGTTCTGTTCGCGTATGCTGATCTCGAAACTTTCCAGGGTTATATTGAGTCGAACTCTCCATATCACACCATTGCCGGTTTCTTGAATGGGGATGTCGCCTCGGGGAGCTTCTCACTGCAGACCTTGCGTGCAAAGGCCTCCACCCTCTTCGCCCACGCGGACCAGCTGTCCCGGGCGTGGGACTCTCGTATGATGTTTCTATTCCATATGATCATCATTGTCATGCTAAATTTACTCTGCGTAGGAAAACCCTCGCCGGTGAATCAAGACCAGATACGAGCGCTAGAGATTACGATCACGCGGTTTTTATCAACACTTCCTCCAGTACATTCGCTGGACGCAACGATGCCTGACGATAGACAAATCTTAATCACAGTACATACCCTTGCGCACGCCTCCATAATAATTCTCCACCAGCCGTTTTCCCGCGACGATGCCCACTCGTATGATAGATCCTCTCGGGCTGCTAGAGCCTGCGCCTCGATTATTAAATCTATGACGGATTCAGATTTTAACTTTCTGGATCCCATAGTTGGCGTAAGTATTTCCCATGCTGGTGGGAAGGTGTTCACTTACATGGTACTTTTTAGACTTGTTGGACATCAGCGGCCGAAATCATCGTTCGAGAACTCGATACTTTGGAGTCAGCATGGCCACCCATGAATAGTTCTGATGTGCGAAGCGAACTTGGTACGATCCTATACGCCATGACCAATTTTCATTCCCGTTTCCCTATCCTGGGTATGCTCACACCTTTCTTATGCTTCTTGATGCTTACCTCCGATCTCAACTAGGTATTCCGATAGCGAAAATCCAGAAGAGGCTGGAAGTATAGGATTCAATCTCTCGACGTGCGAGGATGCTAATCCCTCCCTCTTGGACATTTATGAGGACACTTAAAAGGACATTGCCCATTGCATGGACATTGTAATCATGGACATGTTTTGTTTTGGACTCGAACATTTGTTGTTACACACTCGGACTTGGACTTTTTTGGACATTTCTTACTCTTCGGATACGCCTGGTCGTACCTTCACGCTCCCTGACGATTTTGACGATACCTTCGCATTAGAACCATGGACTATGGACTACTACGCATTCGGACTTGTACAATTAGACATTGCATCTTTATTACCCCTCCACTTTATCACACACCTTACTTATAATGTAGTTTTATCGTTACTTACCCTGTACCTATTGCTCCGGACTGTTGCTCTCTTTTGTTGTTGCTTTCTAGGTGTTAGGACGCTCACATAAAAAGAAAAATGTATATTAGAGCTTGCGGCCGAAATATGGCTTTTTACTTGCAAGCTGTTGCAGCATTGAACCTAACGAGACATCTATCCAAATGTCCTCGCAGAATTCATTCGCCTCTCGTACGCGCACAAGAGACTGGATGTAGAGCAGTTTATTTTTAGCCCACGCTTACTATTACATCATTCGATCGAACCCCGGCATCGAATATATTGAATATTGGTACCAGGCTACCTTTTGCAGGGAGATCTTACGACGCATTACAACGGAAAGCCACACGGCATTTGATCAGACATATGCGGGTACTGGCCGATAATATGCTTCGAACACAATGGCAGATATAACAGCAAAATCTGAACGGTTCAGAAGCGAGCCCGACGGAATGCTGAGCCGAGCGATTCCGAGACTTTGCCGTTGATAGCCATCAAATTATGTCATCTCCGAAAATGATGACATAGTGACTATTTTTAATTGTCCCTTCTTTAAAAATGATTGTGTCACTTACAATTGAACTCAGTTCGTACTAATTTGATGGTAACCTGGCTGCACAGTGCACACCGAAGATTTTATAAGATTCTATACCCGAACCGTTTCAAAATTAACAGGGGCTCTATCCAATATAAACCGGTCACAGGTGCACTGAGGCACTGAATTCAATTGGAGGCCACATGCACCAGTAAGCTAATTTTGAAATTGGGTGCCGGCTCACGGCCATCAAATTATGTCAGTCTTTGTAATCCGACCCGTCGATGAACCGGCTTCACTGTGCCGACAGTGAAGCCGAAAATGCCGCCATCAAGCCGATATCGTGAGATATATCTGAATTTTTGAACGTATATTGCTAGGTATTACATAACATTTTCTGCCTTAAGCCGGCTTCCTCGTCAACGCTGGTCAGCACACAGATCCTTGGCCTACTACGAGAGACCCGTGGATAGATGTACGTACTGTCAAATATTCATGTTGCTTGTCATTATATCGTCGATTTTAGAGCTATCATGGACTCAGAAAGTGGGCCCAAGCCTTCCGCGTCAACTTCACAGAACAGTACTTCCGACTCTTCGTCTGCCTTTGAACGATGGCGCAATTGGGCAAGTGAAATGACCGGAATTGGTTTGACCACCGGCATTCCTTCCACATCACGGCAAGCCCGTGATATTGCGCGTTGCGAAAAAAACAAGCAATGGCTGATCGATAATTCACCCGTCGTGACCTTCATGCTCCAGCACCTTGCCCTCAGCGGCTGCCGCGTCCCAGCCCGGAATCTTATCTGTGGTCCCTGCAACCAGACGCGCGCAGGAGGATATGACCCTGAGCGTGGTGCCATTATCCTCTGCGCGTCTAATTTCTACAGTCGGAGACATATGGAGCGCACCATGGCTCATGAGCTCGTCCACATGTACGACGACTGTAAATTTAACGTGGACTGGTCGAATCTGCGGCACCAGGCGTGTTCGGAAGTACGGGCGAACAGTTTGAGTGGGGATTGCCGGTATGCCAGTGAGTTGGCGAGGGGGGTCTTTGGGGTGGCAGGTCAGCACCAGGAGTGTGTGAGGAGACGAGCAATTGGGTCGTTGGCAGCGAATCCACTATGCCCAAACGAAGAGACTGCGAGGAAGGTCGTTAATGAAGTCTTCGAGAGTTGTTTTAAGGATACCAGGCCATTTGACGAGGTGTATTGATTCAACGTACCCTCAACCGCACTAGATCAGGGCTGGCCGCACATCTGGGTCTGTAGGAACACGAAATCGTGCGTCCGACAGGAATAGGTGTTTTGCCTTTTACTTGCCCATGAACGTGAACGAGGATCATTGTATTCTGAGCGACAGTACATGTAGACAAATTATTGTACAAGACAATCCTAGAAAAATTAATTCCGAGGCACGGAAGACTTCTTCAAATTTCCCCTTCAGTGATGCTACGGCCGTGGGTGTCTTCTGGCCGTTGGCCGTTGCCGTTACGAGTGTAAGCCATGAGCGCTGAGCAGATGTACATACTCCGATTTGTTTTCCGTATGTATCATCAACTGACCTGGACCAGCCTGCACCTTCGGGATCAGACTTACAACGTGATAGCATGCTAAGCCGTCCGCATGCTGACAAGCCATAGCAATGGTTACTACCCCTCCGTCGAATATACATTGCCGCTCTCGTTTATTTTCATAGTGTCTATGTTATTGAAGGTGTTGTGATTAAAACATGCTATTAGTTGGACAAGTTTGTCTGGTGAGATAAGCGGCGGCAATTATTGGTACTGTACATCTAAATGAGCTCTCTTCCATCACAAGTTTCGGGGAGTGGCCGTGATAGCCAGAGGATAGGCAAAGAGTGTCGTACGCATGTTGAGAACACCATCCATGAACTTCTGCTGATCGAAGGACTTCGGGAGGTCCATATCATAAGCAAGCATCAACTTGGCCACGGTGAGGTGGAGTTCCTGGTTGGCGAAGACCTTGCCGAGGCAACTGAATGCACCTGTCAAATTTCGTAACTTGATCAACAACCCCATTATTGAATCAATGAAAACGATACACGAACCGTAAGAGAAACACAGCATCGCGTCCTTCTTCGTGATGGTCTCCGGACCGAGACCCTCCGGCTGCCATCTCTCAGGCAAGAATTCCATCGGCATGGGATAGAAGTGCTCCGGGTTTGTCTGTTGGGTGTACGGGGGAACCGACTACATAGCACCTTGAGATGAACTCTTCTCATCATCATGATAGTCAATGTAACGTACCACTATGATGTCCTCGGGGATGAATTCACCGTCAATCATCGATCCTCCCTCGCCAACAACACGAGGTAGACCACCAAACGGCGTGCCGAGGCGCAGACCTTCCCAGATGACACCGTAGAGGTAGGGTAGTTCGAGGAGAGCCTTAGGGTCGTCAATCTCGTCGACACTGTTGAAGTGAGCATCAAGTTCGTCACGGAGTTTCTTGTAGACCGTGCGGTCACGAAGGAGGTAGAAGAGAAGGATCGTTAGTGTTCCGCCGGTGGTGTCGGATCCTACAGGGACGTTCATTGATCAGACAAGTCCCGCAAGATGCTTCATGTACACACCGGCAGCAATAGCAAAGGCAGAGTCAATATTGAGGTCCTCATCACCGAGGCAGTCGCCACCTTTCTCACCAAGCTAAAACAACGGGATAATGAGGCCGTAACAGCGCTCAGAAGAAAATAACTCACCAAGTACGAGGCAATATCGTCACCAGTGATGTGCTTACGGACATCCATGAGCTTCGTGGCAGTCCTTTCCAGAACGTGGAATTCATCAGAAGCGGGCAAGTTCCATGCAATGTCGAAGATGGAAGGAGCTTCACCGAGACTGTAGAGTAATGATTGAAGTCCATTTAAAACGAACGGACGTGTAGAATGGACTCACACTTCGAAGACAACTGTGGCGTTCTGGGCATTCTCAGAAACGTCCTCCGGGTCGCCGTTAGCCATAAGTTCCTGCGCACCATCGTCGAAACTATAACAATAAAAAGAACTGAGTAGTACGCACGACATCGCTGGTTGCACCGAAAGTCATCTCAGCCTGAAAACGCTGTCAGTATTCAGAAATCTCTAATGAGGATCCATTTCCTGACCATCAAGTCATATGCCCAGTGACGGATTATCTCAGACATGTCAATGACACCATCAGCACTGCGTCGCTTGTCCATGACCTTGATCATCTGCTTCGTCCGTTTATCAACGACAGCGAGAAGCTTGGGAAGCCTAAAATAGACTGTGAATTCTCCCTTAGCAAGAAGGGGGTAAATGAACATACGACTTGGAGCTGAAAGCACCAGCCCACGCCTTCCTACGAATGTTGTGCAAATATCTTTCGGGGGTGAAGAACAATCCTCCGACGGGGGCACGTCCGGGGCGGTACGCCATACTCTTGTCCATACTCTGGGCGGTCGTGTAGATCGGGTGGACAGCTTCGACAGAAGCAATGGAGAGTGTGTTGGGACCTGTCCAATGTTAGCATCCCCTCTACGAAGCGTGAAAGAAACTAGACATACCTGTCCGCACGAATTTCCCGTACTTCTTATGCAGGTCCTTGATGATCATGTAACGGTGGCCGGTCGACACCATATGCATGGCCTTCAACGACGTAATCCTGTTAAGGAAGGGGCCAGGGAAGCGCCAGAGTGGGTGTAGAGGCGAGAGGCGGTAGGCAACGGCAAGCACAATCATCGTTCCCAAGAATGATGCGAGTCCACTAGTCGCTATTCCCAAGGATTGGCTTACGCCTAGCTGCTTGTAAACGCCTGTGCCGAAAAGCGATGCCCAAGTCAAGGCACAAACAGCAACCGCGGTGTCTCCACGATACTCATTACGATTGAGATACAAAGTTGTTACCTGGGAAAGTTGTTATACGCGCTGCATCTGATGTGGGAGATCGACAAGGACTTACCGCTCCGGTGGCAGCAGCAGCAACGGAGACATCAGCGAGGTTGAAGGAAGGAGCAAATTCTTGCAAAGCGGACAGAGACATGATGATGATGGTTGGGTGAAGAAAGAGTTGGCTGAAATTCTGGCTCATGAAAAGGCAGAATTAAAGCCGAGTCGGGTGCAGCGTACACGATCAAAAACAGCGCAACGTAGGTCAGGGAAAATGATGCGTTCCACATTCGACAGCCTCCGGCAGTCTGGCTAGAGCTGTGGGGCAGCGGTGAGACTCCGATAACTCTTTCGCTTGTCGGGTTCGACAAATTTTGATCTGTTCTATTCGCGTTATGACCTACGGCAAATCTATTAATACCGAGATGAGATACTTGATATAGGATTTGACTAATGAATTGCTCACCATGTACCCTAAATCCCAAGATATTTGGTCACTTAAACAGTGAAATAGGAAGAGTAAATTGCCCCACCGCCGCAAAGAAATGACGGATCGATGATCGACCAGCTTTCACATGCGAAAATCCGGTGGCTGTGTTCCGTCTAGGTGCCTACTTTTCGCTCCGGCTACCGCTATTGTGGCGTTCGATATTTCTGTACTTGACTTGGCGAAATCTCCTCCATGGAGCATGTGAATGGCCGTCCTACAAGGGCTTGCTATCCGTGATTCATTACTGCGATAAATGAGACTGCTTGACTGCTTAAACAGTATAAGCCTCAAGGTCGTGACAAAATCAGGCGATACCCCAGGTACCCCGCATTTCCAGGTTTTGACAAGTTGTTTCGACGTAGGTAAACGGTGATGGCGGCCCCACAAGACTTTTGGGGACTAGTATAATTCCTACGCGTAGAATAAGCACACGACCACTAGTACAGTCTAACGGGGGATAAAAAGCCTCACATTGGAAAACCTCCGGATCTGCATGTCGCGCGGCGATTGGGTTTAGCAGATTCTCCCGCGCTATATGCCCAAGAGAGAATGGACCACAGGACTAGAATACCACGAGTGAAAGCGATAGACACCCAAATGTGAAAATTCCCCGTGATTCTGATAAAAAGGTTACGGTTGATACAAATAAAAGTGATTTGCGGTGGGATAGCGCCGTTCAGTGTTGCGGCCGTTCGCACTGCATGTACTATTTGAAGCTTTGCTCTCAGACTGCCGTCGAGCCACGTCCACCCTCCATGCCTCCATCAAGCCCTTAGTCGCATTTGAATGGGCTTCACGTACATCAGTCTTCTCTTCGACAGCTTTCGCGATCGCAGCAGCTATAGTCGCGTCCCACTTTTCTAGGGTATGATATTCCATAGCGTCAATCATCAGCATAGGGTCATCATCCTCGTCCTCGTAGCCTACGGCCCGTTTCGGCGCCTCGCCTGGAAATTCACATGTTAGCGTGAACGCACGGACGACGAAAAAACTTACCATAAGCTTGCATCTTGACCTTCTTCCGGGTCTTCATGATCTGGGTCCTTGTCCTGGTCTTGGCGCTCATTATCAGGTAGAACAACTGTCCGATAACTTCTGCGGCCCTGTTCTTGACGAATTCCGTTGTATATAGTGCGCCAAGATTTCTAGCGGTGTACCCCTCAGGACATACCTTGTCGATATCCAGCCCCAGATCCAAACGTTCGTCCAGGGAAGCGAGCGCATTCGCAGCAATGTCTGCCTTCTCCTCCTGGACCTTCTCTGCAGCTGCGTGCTTTGCAAACTCATTGGTTAGCCATGCGTGTGTCTGCGCCCTGTCCCACGTACGCGGGTCTTCGGAATCATACGCAAGGGGCCCGCGCGGTTTGGCGGGTACTGTGCGGAATGGAATAGCATATGAGAGCGTGTTGGTGCTATGAATACTATCTTGGATGTGTGGGGAGACATGCGCGATGATGACGGCTTTCGACGGCTGACGGGATTCAACGTCAAAGATGGGTTTAAGCAACATGGTTAACTTGTTTGAACGCCAGGGGATATGCACAAATCTGTCTTCCGCCGCCATCTTGGCTTTGGCGTGGACAGACTCTTTGAGATTCATGAGGCTTTCGTTGTTCTCGCGGGACTCTTTCATGCGCTGCTTGTCGTGGGCTTTGGAGTCCTCGTACCGCTCACTCCCCGCTAAACTTGGGTAAGAATTAGTAATTGCTTTCATGTGATGTCAACCAATGTAGCTTACTCGACGAGGATAAGCCGTCCATCTTCTGCATACGGTAAAGACTTGCTCTTAATATGAATTGTGAGAACAGCATGACTGCGGCTACTAGCTGCATTTCTGAGGGTTGCACTAGTGCGCCGGTGCGACAGAGAAGACGTGATAAGCTCTTCCAGCTCTGTAGACGTGCGGACGATCGTGGAGATAAGCCTAGGCCTAACATTCCCAGCTTTGTCCTCGTGGATGGCGACGTCCCTGCGCACAATTTTTCCCGACGCGTCTACCTTGTCGCTCGGCTCAACTAAATCCGTCGCGTGTTTCCCTAGGAGTTCCAAGAACGTCACGCTGAACTCGAAAAAATCTGCTTCGTTTTGGCCATAAGAAAGGCGGTTGCCGACGACACGAGCGGCGTCAAAAAGATCTTGCGCGATACGAGACTCAATTCCCTCCATGGTGTACGTTTTTCCACTGCTTGTTTGACCGTAAGCGAGAATGCATCCGACGCCACCGGATAGTGCCAGATGGAGGAGCTGTACATGTTGTCAGTGAGGATTCTTAGAACGCATGAACAGATGCATCAAGACAGAGTCGGTGAGTTAATTAGGCCCGGAAACTGACATATCAGAGCTCCTTATCATGTCCCAGGCCCAAAAAAACTTCCGGACGCGATAAAGAAGTTCTCCACTTGAACAATTAGGTTTTTGTCCCGTTTGGTGATGGTTATAACGGGCCCGTAGTAGTGCAGAAAGCGAGAAGATGCCAGTTTCCCTGACCTAAAAACAGACTTGGCCTTGCCATGAGGCTTCGCAAAAGTGGACACACGTCATTAGCAACGACAGTTCGTTGATATACTTCTTCATTCGTCGTATCCGGCCCAAAGGCGAGGTCGGCGGTGTACTCCTTGTGCGTGAGCGTAAATCCAGACCACTTCCCAGAGTTATTAGGCATCAGGACTATTACCAGCAAGAAAACTGAGAACACACCTTCATTCCAGGTACATGAGCAACAAAGACACCCGGTTCAGCGCTCTTGACGGTGATGCCTATGCATGCCTCGACTGGCACGTCATCCTCCCCGTCGGCAGGTGTCGATTGGAACTTGCCCGCAGCTTCTCCAGGTAGCGGAGGACGCGTTCGAAATGCGACGACAACGTCCTTGCTGGCTCTCGGTGTTTTGGCGATGTCTTCGAATGGCACACTGAACCCTGTCGCTGAGGGCTGCTTTGCTAGCCATTCTTCGAGGAGGTTACGAAAATGAGGCAGCTGAGTGGTCGTAAGAGTCGCAGACGTCACCATGGTAGATAGAGGTGAGGAATAATTCCCTCGTTATCCATGTGTTTCCCAGGTCAGGGCATCGTGGTTCGAGACCCTGTCAACTATTATTTAAGATGTGCCCAAAAATGTGAATGTATGCAGCAGCAAGGGCGATTGTTTATGTGGTGAACGCTGGTGGACTGTGGTGGGAGAGGTACAAATGATGGTGTTAGTGTTAGTGTTGTGGCAAACGGCTCCGGCTATGAACGTCATCGCGTCATCGCTAACCGTTACCATCAGATGTTGACGATATTCCTGCCACTCGCGCCGAGAAGACTAGTATCTGAGGAACATTTGAGGGCAGCGTCGGGCAAGGTCCTTGGCGAGTAGATTCGACGAAGACATTGGTGGGGTACTCCCAGCAGCTGGTGCGTTTCCAGATTCCTTCTTACGTGGTGAAACCAACTCGATAATTGCAGTGTCTTAGGGCGTTCAACGTTCACCGTTCATAGGCTGTCGTAGTCGTCGTTTTCTGACACGGACGCCTTCAATTTCTCTGGATCGCTCCGAAGGTAACACCGAGATATCACTTCTGTGAAAGTGCAACAGTGCTCGACTCGTCTCCTGTCATATCCCTCGCTCCAATTCACTCACGTCTGCTTCAGGTGCTCAAGGTCCGGTGATGCAGGACTTGTATTCGGTTTCAAAGACGCGAGAAGGATAGTCGAGGCTGAACGAAATAGCCGCATCGACAACAGACTGCGAGAATTGGTGGTCGATAGCGCTTCGGAATCGCAGGTCGACGACTATCTATCGTTCGCTTGCACGACAGATTATATGCACGTCCACGCTTTCTCGCTCCATTGAACTCATTCCCGGTAAACCCAAGCTCTTTCTTTCTGCTCATGATTCCAGCTACTATATGTAAAGATAAGCAAACTGCTTTGGGAACACCAAAGGTTCCGCGATTTGACCATCGTGCCTCGCAAACATATAATCGGTTCTTCTCCTTCTCCTTCTGCTGGCATTTAGTGACATTTCCTGCATGCAGATGACCTAAACCCTATCAAGCTAACTGATTCTTCAACTCTGCATGGCTAAACTTCAATCCAACCACCGATTCTCAAGACAACTTTGGTTTACGAAAAACGAGCATGTCGTCATGATTGCCAAGCACCCAATTCGCTCCTGGCAATCATTTATTCCGGGTCAATCGAAAACTTGCGATAATGCGAAGATAACAGATAAACCTTTTCTTGAGTTGAACTCAACAAATTCTGTCGGCTTTACTAAAGGGTCCCCACGCACCCTGACCGATGTGAACTAGTCAACTGTCAGGAGTGCGAGGTTCTCTTCCAGCGGCAATGGAGAATCTTTCAACCGCTTGCTTATTCTAATTCTACTTGTATCTTCTTTCCGATGGAGACGGCGAGACCCCAAGGAGAGTCATATGCACCTGGAAGAGTACTCATCTCTGTTTGCCTCCTTGAACCAGATGTCACTTTCCGACTTCTCTACTGATGCAGCACAGCAGTCTTTTTGTGGTTCGCATCCTTTATGGGTGTGTTTCTTCACTCGTCGTGGCTAACGTCCCTTAGCACTTGTTGCTAACGTTTCTTGCTATTGCACTCTGCGATGGTCTGGAGGTCCAAAACGCATTCACAAAATGCCTGCTTTGCATTGACGATCTTTGCATAGCTACAACATGATATGGTATCCCCTAGGGAGAAATACAACACGCGTACGAATGGTATGTATCTACGTTGTGATATCTGCTCGAGAAGCCGCTACTTGACATCATGCATGATGACCAAAGTCCTAACATAAAGCCGCCACGATCCCGATGTATATGTATAAACACCGACGCATGAACTTTTCAACAAATGTCCAACAGAACTCCATTCCAGGCTCAACAGGCTGACACACGAGCTGACGTCGGGACACAAAGAACTCTCTAACAAATGATGGTGGGATTTGGTAATTTGTGTCTTCGTTCTGGACGGATGATATTGGAAGGATGCAGGATTTGGGAAGTGTCCGCGCGACGCTTAAACATTTTGTCGCTGACGAACTTAATTGATGGGAACGTGTTGAGGGTCTTACAAACGGCGAAGTGGTTTTCTTGAAGAAACGGACGGAGGCATTGGCAGAGGGGAATGCATAGGTGCTGGGGATGTGACGTCGCGTGAGAATATTACCGGAAGAGTAGAAGGATAATTGAAATTTAGACCGCAAGTCGTAATAGGCACGCGTCAGGACAAACGACCTACGAAATCAAACGATGAAAGAGTATGAACATTTGATGAACATGCTTATAGCCATTGGCCAACTTTGTGTTGTGTAGCAAAGAAAAGGATTCTGGTGTTGGTATTGGTGTTGTTGGTGCTGTCAGGACTCCGACTCTGATTTCAATAGTAAGGCGCGCTACCTTTACATCGGAATATGGCAAACGAATGCTTGGGTCTGCGACTACCCAAGGTAACGAACCAAGGATGGATGTCCGATCACGTGAGATGATATTCGGTTACCGGCCCGAAAGGCGATCCACAGGTTGACTTGCTCCATTGCCACTACGACCGCCACCTTCCTCTCTCGACAGCTCTACATCGCGAAAGATTGTACAGCGAAACGCATTGATGCCTCTGTTTGATTCTGTAGTCTCGCATGCCGCAGAATGGCCCACTGAGATAAAGGGCTTGACCTGAGGTTTACTTGACTCTCCAATTCCTTCACAACTTGTCAACGATCCATGTCCAGTCGTCTCTTACCGGACCTCTCCTTTACTCGAGGAGCTCAGAAATTCTCTTACGGACCCACCAGAACAACTGACAAATTCTGATTCTGAAGTACTGGATATCTTGGATTTGGTGCTTTCGACTGTTGGCACGCTCAGAGCACTCTCCGACACGTCAAACAATGATACCAAGCAGTCAACGATACATTTTTGGTCCCTGTCGATACGCTCGCTGTCGTTTGTCTGCTATGATAAGTCGTATGCGATGTGGGTGTGAACTAAATGAACCTAAATTTACCTGCTGACAAAATTGTGGACAGGCAAGAGGCGGCTTTCGTTCGACCACGGTTATCCTACGCGCAGAGCTTCATGGAGGATGGGCATGCTTCATTGTTGATATCTTACATCGTTGAAGATATTCAACGACCGAAGTCAGCCGTAAACGATGAAGCTTCGGGGCACCTGTCTATGATGACGGCGCAGCGCTCGAACGAATAATTGCAGGAGGAATCTGACTCGGAAACTTCATACGACGACGAATCCTCCTCTGAAACCAGCTATGAGCGCACGGAGGCTTCCACGGATCTGACGTCTGCTCGGTCATCCTACGTTCCCCTTGATGCGCACATCCTCGCTTCTTGGCGCCACCCGTATTCTGCTGTTCTTCCATTTCTTTGTGTGACCGACGAGGAAGACATTTTCAGCCTAATGGGCGATGTTCTTTATCAGCGATCGACTTGGGGAATTTCTGAGCCTGTTATTGGAATTATCCTATTGGACACAGGGTTCGTGGGCCGCGTGGTGCTGGGCTGTCTTGACAAACTGTGTCCTGACCCTGAGGTTCTAGTGCGTCAGGTTCTCCTGACTTATTTCCGCCACTGACTGAATTTTTTGAATAGTCGGCGATTCGATTCGCGTATGGAGACGAGACGCGTACAGATGCGTCGTTGAGAGTGTACGACCTTACTGACCCAGTCAGCGCTGTCAAATTTGCGCAATTCATCCTCGGCCTCCGAGCACACGTCGAGGGAATCGTGGCACAATGTCATACACCGTCAAACGACTTTCGTGGAGATCAGATAGCATCAATGATGACAATTCGGGTTCCGAAGAACAATGGAAACAAAGGATCGTTAATTGGCTTAATACGGTTGCAAAATAGTCGGCGTTTCTTGATTTGGCCTTACCCTTGTCCCTCATGTATTTAACAGCAGAGCACCTTCCGAGTTCTCGTCAAGTCATTCCTGCTCATCCCCCATGGCTGACTCTGAAAAGCGCCAAACGCGGTCGCCTTCAAAGTCAAGGTCTGCGACGCCCTCGACGTCTGCAGGCAGGAAACACAAACCTCCCCTAGCGGAGCCTGCTCCTCAAGTACTATCTGGTATCAGTCTCGCTCAGCCCCAGAAACCTTCCCTTTAAGCTGCGCGTTCGAAGACCCCGTCTGACAGAGCGTCTGTCCAGTCTGTGGAACGTGGCCGGCAAGAGTGAGTGGCGCCTGTTCATACTTCTATGAATTGTCCCCTTACCGTTTTGCAGGGTACAGTCAGACGGCCGGTCTTCCAAAACTGGAAAGACTGGTAAACGAGCGAAGAGCGCCGATGCGTTGTCTTGTTCTGCGTGGACCTTCAGTATTGCTTGTTCAGACAACTGAGTCTAATACCTCGTTCTCAGGTTGGGTGCCAAGTCCTTGGCTGGCATATCCCCCACTGTGAAGCTGTCTTTCTCAAGTTATGCCCACGACCGCCATAACACCGGTTTGACCAACGTACAGTTCACAGTCAATATCAAGGAACTCGAGGACTCAAAGACTCCAGCTTCCAAAATCGAAGAATTGGAGACTGTCGCCTCAGAGATCAACAAGATGCTCGGATTTTATGAAGAAATGACCCAATATATGAAGCCACCTATTGCCAAGGTACGTGTGTTTAGTGGGCATCAACAGTGGTCAATGTCGCTTAGTTATCTTAGCATGGACTGCCTGTCGTTGACAAACGTGTTGAAACTGTGCGGGAGCATCTCCGCTCACAAGTCGTGTTGCCTGTTGGCCCGAACACTCGGGAGCTTCCTCAAGAGTTCTGGGAAGTAATTTCCGGCAGTCTCTCGTCCCTCTTGTGGGCGTCGGTTGGCGGATACTCAAAAGAGAAGGGTGGTAAAGATCACAACGAAGCTGGGGTCGCCATGAGTGGAACATTCTGCTCAATCTTGGCTTTGTGAACACCAAGGAACTAGCCTCCGGAAGAGTCGTGTAAGTCCTTTCGAGCAACGACTACGTTCTTTGTTCATCTATAAACCAGGCTGGAAAGAATGCCGTCGCTGTCTCGTAATGTTGCCGCGGATCTGGCGAAATCCTCTACCCTGTTTGACGGCAAAACATTCCGAGCTGTTGCGGACCAAGGATACGAGATCAGTCTTCATGTTCAACAAGTGTTAAATCGCCTTCGCCGCGCCTCGCATCTCCATCCTGCTCTTCTCCCTCAAGCAGCAGATGCTGTCAATTTTGCTATAAAGTATCTGACCGAAATATTGGACCTCTTTAAAGACGCGGGAGAAGCTAAGCATACCGTTTCAAAGCGGAACGGCGATGAGCCAGAGCTAGGTATCGTCGATGCGATCCTAACAATACCGCCGGAGCATGGCCCAAAGAGCTCGGAACCCCTCGTTCGCATCACAGAAACTCGCGAAACCGTTCAAGCTGCTCGGACACTACATGCAGACAATATCGATGAACCGGATGATAAGCCTGTTTCTGAAACCGAACCTCAGAAGGCGAACGGCCACGCTAAAAAATTCAAATCGTCTCGCGCTGGGTCGAGACGAACGGCGTCGACATCCCGAATGGTTGCAATCGCGGAAGAGCAACTCGCTGCCCAGGAGCTTCCCCAGGGGACAAAGAAGGCCAACAAAAAGGGTAAGGTGAGCGGATGCACCCATTTGCGGCGGTTTGCTCGGAGACCAAACTTGGGCTGGAGATGAAATTCCCATCGGGAGTGGTGATGAATATCACGGCGCTGGCCGAAAAACTTCTGCTGGCCGTTCTAGTTGTCGAGTACAAGAAGCGGACTCAGACCTATGCGAAAGCTGTTGTGCAAGCAAAAATGTATCTGGAGGCATCGGTTCGATATCTTGCAAGCCTAGGGGTTACCAAGCAAGGCGTTTTCGCGTTAGCCACAGATGGTGTAGAAGGGGCTATCCTCATGGCTTGGTGTTCGGGCGACTCGGAGGTGTGGTCTTTTCTTTTGCTACTGTACTTCATACTCACTCTGTCCTAGCGCGTCTATATTGTTGAGCGCAACGTGCGGACATTCAATATCTCCTCGCCCATTGAGGTCTACCATTTCATCACGGTGCTTTTACGTCTGCGAGAATATGGTGATACGGCACTGAAGGCGGCGATTGAAGCAGCGTTGAAGACGAAGGACTTCAAACAAAGCACCTGGAGCAAGACAGCGCAGTTCAATAGGATGGAATGAGACCAAGTGAAAGTCACGGATATTTTGCTTTTGCTTTGCTGATGTGTATCTGCTTTCTATTTGCTATGGATAATTTACATACTAAGGTATATATCGTATACTTATATGATAGAGATTTCCGAACTACTAATGACACATCCTAGTACCCCAAGCAGGCACATCGGTGGCCGGTGCTCCGAATGTTAAGCCTTAGCGTTCAACCTTCTCCGCAGTATTTAGGTCTGCGAACCAGGGTGCTCGGATCGGACATCCTTGCATGGCTTCAGCCATGCGCATCGTTTCCTCTCGTCCGGCTGTTCGACTTGAATCAGAGCGCTAGACAGTCAATCATTGGGTTCAACGCACCTTTTTCCAGAGATAGCGGACCCTACAAGAAGTCAGTACAAGAACAGACAGAAACGTCAATATCGGACGCACTATGTCTTCCAGTGTATAACCATCAGTCTTGTATTTCTTCCCCGGCATCTCGTCGTAGAAGCCGATTAATACTGCAAGTCTGTCTTTCAGTGAACCCCAAAGACCTACGGCCTGTGGCTTGTACCAAGGCTTGGGCTGCCATCGCGTCGGGTGCATACGAACCGGTCCATCTCGGCTATCAAACTTGGGCATTTCAGCAGAAACTATAAGTTCGCCTTTGCTCCGAGGAAGACAGAGATGGTGTTGGATGAAGCTAAAGGTATGTAGGACGGTGCGGGTGAACGCGTGGAGGTACCAAGGCTGGGCAGGTTGCCTGTAAATACAGTCAGAAGGGCTGATGCAGAGGCCAAGGTATGCTGACATCATAGCAATATGAGTACGGTCATCGAGAAGGCAAATTGACACCTTCCGAGCAAAATTCTTGATCCCGAAAGATTCGGGGACGACATGGAGGAGCTCTTCTGTGGTGAGAGAGGCTACATCATGATTAGTCTGTGCCGGGACCATGTTCTCTTCGTACTTCTGTTCATTCCGGTCAGAGCGGATTTGACCGATAGGAATAGAACGTGCCTGGGACCAATGAACGAGTTCTTCCCATGTTTCAGGGATGTCCTTGATGTTCATTCTATGACCGATTTCGGTCCAGTACATTAGCAAAGCCTTGCGGGAGATATTAGACCCATGACAGAATAGGCTGTAGACTTGGAGTTTATAGCTTACTGAACGTTCTAGCTCGGAGAGGGCCCGCCATCCAAATCTTTCAGCCCACCTCTGGAGATATCATTAGAATCATTCTAGTAATTATGGTAAGTTGTGCGTTGAATACCACAGGTTCGATGATGAAGAGACACAGGGTGTATAAATAGTCGCCGTTCGACTAAGGTTTGTATTAAATATATGACCTATAATGGGGAAGATAAATCCGTACGATTTTATAACGTGAATGTAGCCAATTGACGCGAGCGATGGCAATATTCGCTCGCGGATCTTCTTCGTGGCGCCTCTCATCTTCCAAGACGTTGGTCATGGGCTTTCCTGATATTGGACAAAACATAAACGTCGCTAATGGGAATTAAGGTTTCAATATACTGATAATACCAAGACAATGACACTCACAGATGCAGATCTCGGTCTAGAGTAGCTTCGAATTGGAGAAGGGTACTGTGTCGAGGAATGGAAGCACTCACGTCCGCGTAGCGTTTTGAGATCTTGTCCGGGTGGGAAAGCTCTTGGGTATCGGATAAGAGTTTCGAAATACTTGGCTATGACATACCCCTTGATCAACGCAATAGATAGGGAAAATAAGGCTACTCACGATCGCATACGTTTTAAATAACGCAAAGGCCAGCGCATAGTTCATAAGGGCTGGCATGTCATACATCATGGAAAGACCGATGATTTCTTGTGCATCCTGCAGCGTCAGCGTTCCAGCCTTGTACTTGGGCGTGTATTTCTCGTGTATGGTGCTGTAGCGCCGTCGTCGGAAGAGTCCAACGACAGAAAGATATCCCAGGCAAAGGAGTCCAGCAATTTTCAGGTTTCCAGTGGGCCAGTCAGGCATTGTTGGGGGAAAGTGACATGTGTCGGTCAGCTGGTCTGAAGTTATATATATTGTCGCAGTTTCAGGAGCATGTAAATTCTCAGGGTCAGAAGCGCCCGCCCGAATAAGCCGCACGGAAGGCGCCGGAGAAACATACTATGTACCATAACATAGGTAACATACATTGTCTGTCGCTGGTTGCAGGCAAGCCTGCCATACTCTTTTTTGTCGTAGCATATCAAAAGCAATGATGCTTGAAGTGCAAAATTATGACCATGCCCTGTGGGACCGAAAATTCAAGATTAAACATAATGAAACAATTCGGTACTTTTAGACTTTCCTTTGATAGACGCTGCCACTTTCTCAGCCTAGGTCTCCAAGGACGAGAAATGAGTTCAATCGAGAATCTAGACCTGTGACCAGTCCCTACATGAGCAAGCGTCGATGGTAGGGACCTGTAAATCTGACTTTGAATTCCCTTTGATGCGTTTAGGGATTTGCCGAATCCTAAACAGGTCAGAACGCGGATACCATATTTGGGTTTTGGTGGTGCACCGCGACAGCGACAACGCATTTTGGCATGAGTGCTTCATAGATTCCTTCAAAAATTGTGCTTTCATCATATTTTACAATACCTGCCCCAATGACATGCTATTTGGACCGTTGTAATAAGTGATATGCTGTTAGGCATCAACACTCAAAACTAGTACTTGTTGAATGATCTTTTAAACTTTACGGATGATTTTAGCAGCAATACATAATGTTATCAGTAGTGAGAGGTGAATATATACTTAGAAGAAGGCAAACGACGCTTGTAAGCCAAGAAGCTGCTCAGAAACGCGTTGTCACTGTCGCGGTGCACCGCCAAAACCCAAATTTGGTATCCGCGTTCTGACCTTTTTAGGATTCGGCAAACTCCTAACGACATGATAGGGGATTCAAAGTCAGCTGTACAGGTCCCCTACATCGACGCTTCGGGGACCGGTCACAGGTCTATCGAGAATCGACAACTTGTTGAGTTGTTCTTTGGCGCCCACAACAGAAGAGATTGTTCTCATAGGAGCACGCGAATGGAAGTGTATGAGTCGCATCGTGGGTCACATTGAGACTTATGGTTGAGTCCCCCTGAAAGCCTGAAGGTTGTTAGAAACGACGGCGAAGGTATGTTAACTAGTAAGAAGCTGAAAGGTGCCGATGAGTGAGGAAGGGAGGTAAATAACATCAGTCGTGATGGCGTAAGAATACCGGAGCTCAGGACCGGCATTCAAAACACAACACACACAACCACCACGACCCTTTGACAATCTATGACCATGGCACAACAGGTTATATAAGTATGCATGCCTTTGGTCGTGAACTACCATCGGCACAAATCCATAGCTCGCACACCTTCGACATTCAGATAGAGCGCATAGGAAATGTCGTCGCCACCGCAGAGGCAGGAAGGTTGAAGAAGTCATCGTCGTCGGTGAGCCGCGTCTTTCTTTACATTAGGGACTTTCAGTCCCGAGCTCGAGAGCTGATTATGGTTGATTATGCTGATTTTACTTGGAGCTGATTTTTGAATAATCGGGCCCTCTATGTTGAAAGCCCCATGCCAAAAAATGAACAGGAAACAGGAAAGAAATAATCAACCGTCTGATTATTTCGTTTCATATGTCATTTGAGTTTGGCTGCAACATCTTAGCCAAATAATGGACCCAAATCGGGCAGTCGGATAACTCGGATCTTCGGAAATCTTCGGCAACAACTCCGGAATCCGTCAACATGATCACATGTTGTTCAGAAATAATCAACGCACTGATTATTCGAAAACTGTCGTAAAATGGGGGATCAGTTCATCTCCAGTATAGACATGCGCGGTGTGGAGCCAATAGTGTTGTGCTTGGCTGAGCTCTGCAAACGCATGCAGATGTACACTACAGTACCTACTTTTATACTAAAGGACTATTTTACTAGAACTTTCTACTCTTTTCCTATATCTTCTTCCTTAATCAGCAAGCTCGGCAAGATGCCGGATTGCCATATTCCAACAACAGGAGCTGGTTTTTTAATAATCAACAATCAGCTTTTGAAAGAATCAGCACAATCAGCACTCGAGCTCGGGACTGAAAGTCCCTAAAATCTGGCATGATTTCTTGGGTCTCAACTAATAATTCACAGCCTTCAGCTGCTGACGAGAGGACGAAATTTTGTCTCTTTCCTAGATGTGGCATCTTCAACGGTCTAGGGCATTCGTACTTCCTTTTGCAAGGTGTCTGCTTACCATGAGCTCGCGGAAGCTGGTTCTGTTTTTTCGGCCCTACATAATCGGTTGCGCACGGGCCAACACGACGCTTGCCAGTTAAACTGCTCAAATTCCAGAATCTGAGACATGGTTTGCTTCCCTGGCTCAATCGGGGACATCGGACAGTGACACGGCTTGCTGCCCACACTACGTCTGGTGAGCCTTGCCATCTTTCCATACACTGACTCTGTTCCTTTAGACTCCCACAAGTCAGAACGCATCACCGCCGGTCTCAAGGCCCCATGAGCAATCCCAATGTCGGCAACAAGACACGGGAGCACATCATGATTTATTGTTGAGGATGTCTACTAATAGGAATCTTTTATATTTACAACGTAACGCACCCGTTGACCGGTATTGTTGCATCTAATCGAGTAAAATCAAGTTCCACGCCCATAGGTAGCTAGAAGATGAGTAGTTATACACTTGCGTCTACCAGATAATGGCAGCACATCTAGTGGTCGTTTGATTCTTGAGTCTCCGCCTCAGGGTTCCATTGAGAACCTCTTTCTTCTTCCGGAACAACCTTAAGGAGGCGGGCAGGTGTCGGAGATTCTGCATTTGCCTAATATGGCTAAATAAGGTGCCAAAATGGAATGTAATGCCGCAAGGAGCCGCGGCACAATGTATGACCTTGTTTGCCGAGAGTCGCTGCCGGCAAGGTACCATGCAAGGTACCTTGCATGTGCCTTGCATTGCTGGCACGGCATACCTTACAAGGTCCTTACTTGCTCCGCCTACTTCCATACAATGTCATTGCAAGGGGGATTGTCATGTACCTTGCGTTCTGAGTATAATATTGTATGTATATAATAAGATACCATATAATAGCCAGTCAATGTCCAACATGATTTGCTGAGATTGCGAAAAAAAAAAAAGAGAGAATCCAGCTCCCACTACTAAGGCCCTTTTCGAAGTTCGAACTCAAACTGTAACATCCGCAATTAGTAATCAATCATGTGTTATAAATCGTAATGTGTTAAGTACAGGAGTCGAACCAGCGACGTTTTAGAGTTTAGAGTTACAAATTATTCGAATAATAGCTTATGCCGTTATACTATATGTACATATTAGTTTATGCATCTCAACTTATTATAAAGCACACGCGGGCTTTGGCCCACCAAGAACTACAAAAAATAGATCTATTCTTTGAAGCAGTTTACTACCGTATGAAAACTACTACAGTCAATGAGCGTATTCATAATCTTCCTCTTCCTCTTCCTCTTCTTCATCCTGACCGCTGTTACCTTCACCGTTGCCATTGCCGTTACCATTACCATCATCGTTGTCATTCTCGCTTGCTTCTTCATCGTCATTCTCGCCCTCGATTACCTCAGGTATAGTTACAGCTCGGGCACCACCTTTGGTACCTGATCTGGCCCCTGACTTGGTCGATCTGGTGGGTAGAGTGGTTGCCGGCGTATCAGAATCGGTTTGCTTACGTCCTCGGCCACGGCGTCGCATCCCCTCTGCAGGCAGTGGTTGGTCTATATTGCTTGGTGCCTCGAGTCCTTGGCCACGAGCACTTCGGCGCGCTGGAGCCTCCTTACTGGTGTTTGCTTTCTTCCTTCCTCCTTTCCCTTTCGTGGCTGTAACACGAGGCATGGCCAAAGGGACAGGTGCGGCCTCAACAATGTCTTCAGTGACTATGGAGGCTGGCGCAGTCTGAGTATCAACCTGGAGATCGATGGCATCTGCAAAAGCAGTGAAATCCGTCTCGTCCGAATAAACCTCTGCTTCGACTTCATCCAGCCCTCTCAGAATTTCCTCTTCTTCCGAATTCTCCTCGAGATTGGCCTGCAGATTCGGTGCAGCCGATTTTGCGTGTCTAAAGTTGGGGAAGACTTCGTCATTGTACAGTTTTTGGGTGGCCAGCATCGATTTGGACCCTTTGGCGAGCTTCTTTTCGATAATGCTGACGTAGAATTCGAAGTCAGAGAAGTAGTTGATTTTGGAGTTGGCTCCTCTTTCCGAGCTAAAGGAGGGATCGCCTGATAGTAGAAAACGGAGCTACATGGCTTCCATCAGTCATGACGTATGGGGCTCAATTCGGGGCTTACTGCAATTGCTGCGAACGCGATGGCAGCAGGGGTCACCTCTTTAACTTCCCATAGCCCGCCGTAGGTGGTCTTTGTCTGGAATTTCTTGGTTCTGAGCGCGCTTCCTCCCCAAAGAACACAGATAAGAATCTTTGGACCTGTTAGTACTATTTGATTGCTCAAAGCCTAATTGATACGTACCTTCAAGGTTGCCGGACTTCTGAATAAAGTATCCCCGCCAACTCGTTTCCCGGGCTCATAGAGACAAGGGCACAAACGTGCCACTCCCTCTTTGCCTGCTTCATAACCAACAAGCTGCCGACATAGCGGATCAGTATATCGGTCGAAGTCTGGTTGAAAGCAATCGTAAGGCACTACGCCTTCGCAAATTTTGGCGGCGTATGACTTGATCCGGTTGATAATGGTTGGACGAATGTCCTTTGCTGCATCCTTCATCTAGAACATTATCCAAATTAGCACCAAATACGCAAAGTTCTCAATACACTCACAATCTTTTCAAGCTTGTGATAAGATCCAGGGATGGTTCCACCCACGAAGACATGGTATTGAGGAGCGAGAGATATGTAAAGCTGAAGGACAAGCCTCATCTTGACAATCTTCTCCATGTTTGCGGTCATGGCTGAACCTTGAAGATGGAGCGCAAGGGCAGCATCAAGCTCTCGTTGTGCTGAAGCCTGCCCAATACCAAAAATGTTCTTCTTCTCCCACCACACATGACCAGCAACGACCAATCTCCTCGCCGCTACTTGGAATTTATCTTTGCTTTCTTTTGTCTCGAGGATTGAAGCCTGGCCAGAGGCCTCGTTTAATACGGAGTCGGCGCTTTCGGTTGGAGCTGGAGAGGACACGAGAGCGACCGAGGGAGGACCACTGACTGCATCAATGGGAGTGGGAGCTGTGCGTAGAGCACGGATTTCGTTTTTCAGGGCCTGGTTTTGTATTTGAGTGTCTTTCAAAACCTGTTGGAAACGTCAAACTTCAGTGTGACTTTACTGTGATGTCTTGCCAGCTTACCGTCAACAGATCTTGGACGGACATATTTTCAAGAAGCTGAGAGAGGGCGTTTATGGGCTGAGTGTCCATCGTCGCTGAGAACTTTCTTGTTGGAATTGGAGAAAAAAAAGTACTGTCGGCACCGAAGTTGTCGGCTGAGTTTGAACTTCGGATGTCCTAGCCGTAGAAACGTAGCTTTGGATGTAACGGTAGAGATGACAATAATGTTGATGCCTTTTCCATGACGATTTTTCGCATTGTGGTTCAAGACCTGATCCAGTCATTTCCGAAAGTTGGAGGTATCACAAGATAACGGGATACCGGTGTTGGGGTCTGTTCAGCGTGGGTGGGTAAGCTGTTCAGTCGCCGAAGCTTTGGCGGTCATGTTTTAAAAGGCGTGCTTGGCATCGTTTGAAAGTGAAGGGAGGAAGAAGCGTCGGAACGCGTTGTACCACGGTCAGACGTAGACCCTCGGTCGTTTCCAGTGAAGTCAGAGACCCGAGATCGTAGCTGTAGCTCAGACCGCTGAGGTCGAGAAGGACCAAATGGTGTAGTGTTGGGTGGGGTAGCCCTTGAAGAAGTCGATATTATGGTGCTATCACTGGGAGTCGTTGGTCGTAAAGAACTTCAACTGATATGCAAGGGCCAAGTCACCATCATTGTACCTAGTGCTGAGAGGGGAGGCGAGACGGTAGGGATTCCATTTCAAAATGAAGGCGACCGCCCGCGACGAGAAGAAAATGGAGGAGCACGACATCAACCACTGCGATTGTCGTTGCAGGGCAATATTGTCAAGCCCAAATCAGCATGACTCCTCGATGGAATAGGAGAGGAGCCCTGAGCATTTGGTTGCATCCTGTGAAAGCTCGAGCTTGTTCGTCGATGTCTTGTATTTAGACACAAGGTTGAATCCAACAAATGACAGCAGGGTATGGCAAATGGCGGTGACGAGCTGTTCACGCCGGTGCAACTTGTTTTGCTCTGCGGTGTGTCCTGGGATTTCCGTGTATGGCTCTGGCAATTCAGCTTCGCTCTGAAGACGTTTCGTAAATTGGAAGACATAAATCGTCGTCGAGACTGCGGTGTGCTATGAAGGGAATACAGGTTATTTAAAATAAAATCACTCCAAGGAGAGTACGTACTGTCTGCAAAGCCTGTGGCAGGTCAAGGAGACGCCCAGCGATATTCCACTGGCTGAAGCTGAGATCAGGCAAGGAAGGGAAAAATCTTCGTGTGGTCTTGACGATGCCATGATCTACCTCGACCTCACAACAAATTCGTAACCAAAGCAAGAGCTGGTTGTCCCATTCCTCGGCAGGAGGGTTTCTTCCAAACACTGTATAATACGCTGACCGCACGGCGTTGATCGCACAGTCGGGCGGGGGCGGCGCGAGGACGGCGAGGATGAACAAAGGATTAGAAGTAAGGACATCCATCAGTAAAAGTTGGCACTCTTCAAAGTATGAGACCAAGGTGTCTTGCGCCCGCTGTCGTTGGATCGGATGAAGATCTCGGCAAGTACCTGTCGGCCTAGGAGCAGCCTGTAGGTGGGATGTTGTACGGTCACTGTTGAAGGAGATCGCATCGAGGGAACGATGTCCTCCCATCGATTACATTCTGGTGGACTGTCCTCTAAGTCTGACAGAGGAAAAGTCCTTGCCCAATGCGAATATGGCATAGGGTCAATAATAGCACGTTGCGTCACGAATAAATACCCGCTCTGTAATCGGTCTAACAAGGCCACAGCCGAGAGCAGCACCAGCACCGAACTCTGCACCACCTGCAGCAGAGTGGGCCAGCTAGACAACACATAAGAACATGATACGCGAAAAAGAGAAACCCAATGCACCATATTACCAAACTTGCTCTTCTTCCCGGGTCCTGCTGAAGTCCAAAGGTGCAGATCCGCCACCAGTGGGACGGTGTTGGTGCACTTTGACATATAGTTGGAGAAGAGGGCACGGCAGCCATTATGCTCCCCGAGCCACCAATCAGCGTTGGTCTTCTCGACAATGACTCCGGTTGCAAATGAGATGTCCGGAGTGTTTTGGCTTGGAGGACCGTTGGGAGCCAGATATGCGCTTCCTAACCCGCATCCTGTTGAATGCCAATGGAATTGATCCCGCTCCCGTGCGTTCGTAGTAGTTAAGAGAAAACGGAACGCCTGCACGGAGATGAATTCTCGTTGGCGTTCTCTCTCTAGTGCGAACACTCCGCTGGCTATCTCTGGTAATAGGTGTCATGCAGGGACAGAATGTTGTGCGACAGGCACTAGAAGAAATCAAATACAGATACTGGCTGGCGTCACCGAAACAGCGGTGATCATGTAGCACGGTCGTGCTATGCGCCCCCTCTCCTTCTCGTTTCGCAGACTAGAACGACGAAGAGTCGGCCATAATGGTAAAAGAGCATCGTGTATGATGGTCGGCCGAATGACTTTGGGACAAAGGAAGGAAGTAAAGATTGTGCATTCATAACGGAAGATGAACATGGTTGGTCAACGGAAGGTTTAGACATTGAACAGTTCACTTTGCGGATGAAACTGGATATCGATACATGTAGGCAAGGGTGACGAACAGTCTTGACATCCGAGTTCGCCACCAAGTTAGGCTATGGGGAATAGCAATTAGCTGGGACTAATCAATCACAAAGACTAGAAGGAGGAAGCATACTATTGCAGTTACCGATGATCTTCAGGCTAACTCGAGAAACTTGTAAAGCACCAAGCGCGGCAACATTTGATTATGCAAAAGGAGCTCATCACCGACCTAGAAGGTAACGAACATGAAGTGCTCCGTCTCATCGCGTGGTCAGGTCGTTGTAGGGGCCATCGTCGCCAGTCGGTTCCAAGACAGATTATTCGTCATGATGCTTTGGAGTTTGCTCGGACAGCCTGTGGGTCAGGTTTTTTCAGGACTATGCGCAGATCAGCCAAAAGAGCAAGAAGGAAACAAAACATATACACACCGTATAAAGTCACCCGTAAGTCCACGAACAATTGATGCATCCAACGTTCCTTCGAAGTCTGAGGCTGAGGACTCTGGATCCTCGCAATGGTGACTTGTTCTCCGACTTCGACTACTTTCTCATACAAGGAGGACAACTTCTGGATCGAGAGGTCGAAGATATTGGGCCGGGCTGCTCGGCGGTCAACAGGAACACAAATAGTGAATAATGGAAATTAACCTTGCTGTCCAATGCGCAAGACATCGCGGTAACCTTCAGTAGTTACAAGCGCACAACGCGCGCCTTTGCGTTCGAGGAGCACGTTTGTAGCCAAGAAACAGCTGAGAGATCGACACTCGGCGGAGGCATATGCTACAAACCCTTCTGTTAGCGTAGTCTCGGGTGTTGTGACTGGAAGCGTCCATCCCTCCAGTCTAATAATAGAACACGACCGTCAACGACCCTCCCTTCAAGTCAACCTCCCCGGGCATGCCCCCTCCGCATGCATGCCCAAGTCCTCCGCACTGTCCCCCCGCATGCACACTCCCGCGCACTCCTCTGCGCCACGCCGGCTGTGAATTGCACCGCACACGTCCATCTCCCTCTGCACGCCCTCCTAGCTTCCCGCGCGCGCTGTCGGCGTAGTAGTATTCCCTCCCTCCGCACTCTCTCTTCTCCGCGTGTGCGCCGTCCTCTGTAGTAAAGTCGTTAGTTCGACTCAATAGAAATTATTATCGAAACACTTACCATATGGGTGATACATCGAGTCTATCGACTCAAGGTCGAGGATAGCTAGCGAGTTGACGAGGAGACAGGTGTTGCATCAACATCGTTGACCTGAAAGACTTATTAGTGGTGCAACGAGGATCCCAGTCAAGTCTGCTTACCGCCAGCGTTTACTCTTCTTGTCTGTCCCTCTCCTCCGCATACCATCCCAGCTTCCTGCAAGTACCTCGAACCTCAACGTTAACGGCAGGTATGGTAGTCTTGAGTGCAATACTAGACTATTGTCAGTAAACTCTTTGAGGATTCAGGTAAGGAAGGCTTACCTTCAAACATGCCGCCGAACAGTCAAAGCATCTTGCTTGCGTCTGTCTCTCTCGCACGTCCATCTCCCTCCAGACACCATCTTTGGCTTCCCGCGCGCGTCCCGACCTGTTGATAGACAGAGCAGGTGGTGATGTTCAGGGTATTTTCACTAGACTGTCATTAGTAAATCATTTCAAGTTTGAGGTAAGGAAAGATTACCTCCATAGTATATACATGCCCGCCATTAGCCTGAAAACCACGCTTGAGGAGCTGCTGAGGAATCGAAAGTCGGCGGAGCTGTATACCGAAAGCTGTAGCCCCAAAGCTCGAGGCTGGGCGAAGACTTCTGTTAGTGCAGTCTCGGGTATCATGAGTGAAAGGGCTTACCTTGGAAAAACACATTCCAAGCGCCCAATGACTCGTATCTGGCCGTATCGCCAGCCATCGACTTGATGCCGCACTGATCTTGCCTTCCAATGAAGACAGCGTCAGCCAGAAAACGGACAAGGGAGATATCGCGTACCTCGCATACCTCGCATTATAATTACTTCCTCCCACACGACGCCTCTCTGAGCAAAATAGATGAAGGAAGGTTACACTGTGTAAAGAGATTGGTTCTGCGGCCTCATCGATGAGATCCCAGCAAAAGAGGGTAAGCTTCTGCACGCACGGAAGGCCTTTAAAGGATTCGAATGTATGCATATTGGGGCCTCCAGATATAAAAGACGTCGCCCCTGAAGGAGGAAGGCAAAAGGGTACGAATGTTCTGCCTCTCACATATGTTCCGATGGTCCTTAAGCTCAGAGCAAGTCCGAAGGCGTCAAGATGGAAGGCTTCGGTTTCACTTTCAGTGCAACCTACGTAAAGGGTATCTAGGCGATTTAGATAGCCTTTACACGCAGAAAAGTGTCGGAATGAGGAGAGGGGAAGGAACACGGAAACTCGTTTCCAATACGGAGCGGTAGGTAGCAGAATGTGAAGGATCGGAGAGACGTCCGGATCACCTTTCTCGCCATGAAGACGGATGGAGAGATCGTGAACATTGGCTCGGAACAATGACAAGCCAAGCCTGAACACGTGACTATTGGCCAGCTCTCTGTTTCTATGTCTTTGATTCGATGAATGACCATAACTCTCCAGTGTGAATCACACTGGAGACTCCGAGTGAACAGCGACACTTCTCCATTGCTGAGAGACACAGGAAACGGTCCATGGTGACTGATTGGGTTGGACAGATTGGACAGCTACGTGGGGCTTGAAAACGACAAGGTCCAAGTAGAACGTACTGAACGACTGGTCTGGCGACTTGGTACAATTCTGAAAGACCGCACGCAGTACATCATCCGGCAGTCTGCGCACAGGGTGTAAAAGAGACTTGGCATCAGAGATATTGGACGCAGCCTGGTTCCTTTCAGAAACCAAAAAGTCCAGCAACTGGCGTGTCGCGGAAAATTTCTCGTCAAATTCGCCAAGAATTTGGGGGCCTCTACAAGCAATGTGGAACAAATAAGGCCTTTCAAATTCTAGTGGGGGTTAATTAGAAAGAAGGTCCTCGGTCCTGGAAGATCTCTTGGGCTGCAAGAACTCCGGTATGAGTGAAGAAGACAACTTCCGATGAGCTACTCGAATGTCTAGGTAGACGGCGGTCGCGCGGCTTATCGATTGAACCACCTGTAGAGGCCGTGTTAGCGAGAGTAATGGTGTGGGTCATGTTGCGTACCACCGCGTGCGCTGTATGAGCAGTTCAGTAGGGGGGAGGAAGCAATCGTACGTTGAGGAGGATGCGATCGTTGCTCCGCAATCACGCTCCCGTCCATCCACGCGCCTTCAAATGTTCCTCCCGCGCGTCGTCCGCACTCCTATGACAACAAACTCCGCGTCAGCTAATACTCATGCAACACAAAAATGTTCACGTACCCGTGCATTGGTAGGCCAGTGTCCTTTGAGGCTAGTCTTTGGATGGAGTTACAAGCATGTCAGAACAAATCAAATAAAGATATATTTCAACGTCTTACCAGCATAATCCTAAGCCCAGGGCGAACAGCTTGAACATCTCTTGAGTACGCCGTAATCCTGCCAAAGTGTTAGATCAGCGTAAGAGGAAGGTATAGCGTCGAATACATACAGTACATCAATGTCCTCAACAACAAAATTGTTGGCCCACCACAACGATGACTGTTGACGAGCCCAGATCCAACGCCGCGAAGAGGTTTATTCGCAGCTAGTCGAGCTTGATCATTTGTCGACGCTTCCCATACAATGCGCTAGCCACCACCGGCCATACGGCCAAGGGTCACCATGCACTGCCGAATCCAGAGCTGCAGAGACCATTAGAAGAAAACAAATGAATAAAGAGAAGGATCGCATACCGTACGAAAAGCGTCCGAATTCTGGTTCATCAACCTTTGATAACTCTCCAGCACCCCGACGTCGATGTAACAAGCTACGCTGAATGGTACATTAGCCCACGAGATGGGGATTGCATGAAGAGTACGTACCATACGTTTCTGGTCATCTACACTCCGAGGTACGGGTCAAGTCCTGCAGGTAACGAATCGGCATCTAAACAGCTTGCGAGGCCTTGAGCTGGCGGGAGGAAGTGTTTCAGTAAAGAAAAGGGTAGTATGGCAAAAAGTGTACCTACCACGATGCGCACCAGCGCGTGATGGCCGTACAACCAAGGGACACCATACCCCACCATGCGCTGCCGAATCCGGAGCTAGAAACAAACCATGAGAAGAAACCAAATGAACAGAGAGAAGGATCACTTACCACACGAATAGCGCCGTCACGCCAGACCAAATGCCTGTTGGCCAACATGCAATACCCCCAGGCTACGCCAAACGAGACATTAGCCTTCGAAATGGGGATAAATTGAAGAGTACGTACCTCACTCTTATCCCTATCCAATACTCTGAGACACGAGCCCAATCCTTGAAGTGGCGAATTGGCGTTGAAGAAGATGGCGACGTCTTGAACTAGCGAGAGGGAAAGTCTTAGTGGAAAGAAAAGGTAAAATAGCGTGGTCTGGGAGAATTAAATGCTAAGAAAAGTGGAACAGCGTAAAATATTAGTACACGTACCTCGCACCTGTCAGCCACATCTTTGAGCACATTCTAGGCTTTCGACAATTCGTTAGTAGACTGTGGTAGCTTTGACACAAGGAAGTCTTACCTCTGCTCGCACGAATCTATCCCTGATGAGCAAGATTCAAAAGGCTGTCGACGATATCGTCTAGACAGGCGAAGACGGAGATGACCTGTGGATGGAACATCTACACGAGGTCATTGCATGGGACTGTAGACGATATCGTCTATACAGTCAAAATGGGCGACGAGGCGTCTAACCCATGGTGGATGGTAGCAGAGCCGGACCAGAGAATCAAGTGTTACATAATTGTTGATATCCACGTGCTTGATATGGATCGCGTCGCGCCGGTTCCCTCCTTCAAGTCGTTCCACTTTGTTACTGCCGAGTTCTCCTTCTGACGCCTTCCTCTACGCCCGCTCTCTTTCTATATAGTCAAGGACGCGATTTACGATCCGCAGTTAGACGAAACGTCACTGCCCAGGCACTTAGACAACTTACGTCGGTGCTCTTCCCTCCGGACCCTCCCTCAAGTTTAGAGCATAGACGAAATGTCGGCTCCTGGACGGTTTAGACAAGGCTATCCCTGGACACGCCTACCTGACCAGTAAATTTGACTCACGCCCTACAAGTACGTACCTGGGTGTCACTGCCCTGTTCAGTAATCCTTCATTCACTGCCTAGATCTATCTCAAGCATCATGGAGAACCAATTCTCATACGAAAACCTTCAAAGGAATCCTAATCTTATTCTGCACAAGAAGCAGCCAGACCTTCGTATGTTCTAAATGTTTTAGGGAAGAATATCTAATCAATTATCTCACTTTTCAGCTGTTGGTCCTCTAGACGGAAAGCGCGGAGCTGTCCTATCGCCAGAGTGGTTCATACTCACCCCAAATGCCAAAGAGTTATACCAGCCCCCCCTAGGTCGTAACAGGGAGATGTTCATGCGAGCGGATTTCCGTTACGGTGACGATGACCCGCTCTCCTGGCCCCAATTCTATCTCAGATCACACTGTTGGCTAGCATGCATTCGTAAGTATCCCGTCAGTAAAAGCGATCCATTTTACCCCCTATACGATTCTCCTTCACGTCGAGATTTTGATACGCTTGATGGTACTTCCTTAGTCAGTGGCCTTGGAATTCTATCAGGACCTTCGTTTTCCCGTTTACAGACTGCATGCAAAAGGGTCATTGGCATGTCAGAGACACAAGAATGGGGAGCCTCTTCATCCCTCGTTCGGGATAATCGTATTGCGCTCTCCATGTTGCTGAACTCCATCGAGTCTCTCCCCTTCGTTTTCGATCGTTTATGCCTTACCATAGCGGAGACTCAGCGCATGGCAATTGAACTACGCGCCCTCATCGAATACATCACCATCTTTCGTCCTCGTATGCAGAGTGACTCTATCACGTCTGTGGAGACTGGTGCTGAACCCGACCTTGTTGGTGTCTTCACCTCCGATGCAATTGTTGTCCAAGAATTCTTCAAGGCACGAGTGCCAGTTTGGATGTTGAAGAAGTTGGAGCAACTGCCTTTCACCCGTGTCGACTCCTTAGATCACCCTATCGAGCCCCGTTACCATCTGAACTTTGATGCCCCACGTTTGAAGCTTCGGAGTGTTTTCACTGGTTCAGCGACACAGGCAGCGAGATATCACGCATTTCAAGCCTTTACCAGAAGCCTCCTGAAGCTTCCTGATCCTTTCTCTCTGCTTCCAGGAGAAGCTCGTGAAAATCCACCCTTGCCGGAATCATCGACGTCTCGTCGTTATCAGCCCTGTACGTACACCTCCTCAGTTTGTAGTATGGACACTTATCCTCTTTTACAGATACCGCTGCCCCTCGGCAAGAAAAACAACACGGTCACTCTGGAGCAGCGTCATTGACAGTGCCAGCACATGCTCTACTCCCTGTTGCTGTTCCGGTCTGGAAAGCTGCTGTCGAGATAACCAGCGCCGACAAATCACGCTGTCATCCAGAGGCAAGGATCGGAGAGGCCAATGGCTACATTTTCCCCCGCCCCGACATTTTTGTAAATACCCAAAGCGACACAAAAATGCACGCCATCTTACAAGCGTGGCTTCGTCTACGGCCTTCGCTGTTGGCCCGTGTCTCATGCGCTGCATATTCAGCTCAACCCCTACCCCACCAAGCATGGCGCACTGTTCTAAACATTGACTGGCTGACAAAGAAGCGTCACGAACACCCGTCAAACTTGCCGACAAAGTCTTGGAAACGTCAAGAGCAAGCGGTGGATTTCTTAGCAGGTTGCAACGGGGAGATGAAGATCAGCACCGATTTCAATTTGTCGGGTCCAGTGTTCTGGAATGGGGAGGAGTATTCAACATTGAGCGATAATGATCGTCGGGAAGTCCTGTGGGAGCTGGCTGAGCTCAATTTCCGATTCGAGATGGTGGCCTTAGACACCCGAGCAGCCCAAAATGGAGGGAATCAACATCTGCTGTTACGTTCCATCCCATATGGTGAAACGATACCTTTCGTCTCTGTAGACATTGGCAGCGCAAACCATGGACTGGGTCACCCTTCTTGGCAACAGCGAGCTCCGTATGTCTTTGCATTGATGAACGCCATGAGAAGTTGGAGAGACTGTCCTCAGCCGCTGATGGACAAGAGAAATGGATATACGGAGGAAGAATTTCTGGTATTGGAGAGAGAAATGGTGAAGTTTTATGTTGAATCATTCTTTTGCTTTTTTGGGTGTGCACCTGTTATTCCACGCCATCTTGCGCATCATCCTCAAACCTCATTCATTCCGGAAGTCCACGAACAGATGCATACAGATAGGCCTGGTATAGTTTTTGATCTTGCGCAGTATGAGTAGGTGTTTTGGTAAGTTCGTGCTCTTTTCCCACTTCTAAAGCAGTTCTCATTCATCTTTCTAGGATGAATATTTCTTGTGATTGACAGCATGTTTATTATTCGTGTATCTACCGTCGCCGTCGTTGACCACATTGACCAATGTATGACAGTGTTTTCATGCGAAGAAACATGTCTGCGTCGATAACATCAACAACCAAATACTCCTTCATGGCGTCGGGGCCGTTGTTGGTCTTGTAACCAAAATCCTCCACCAGCAACGCACCTCGAACAATTGAGTAAGTGGAAATGAAGACTGATGAGCGTCTTTTTGCCGCCCGAACCCTGTAAAATCCAAGATCTGCGTCCAAGGTGCCTCGACCTCCTCCTTGACTAACAGGCTCGCTGAATGGATGCACTAGTGCAATCGGAAAGGCTTTATCCTCTATTTTGCACTCGAACAGGAGAACGAGCTGGGCAAAATACAAGCCTTCCACCGCGTTAATTAGGACACAGTCGTATCGGGGGTGATTGTAGAAGTTCGGACTGCATCGAAGGTAATCAGCCGTTGCCTTCCAGTCAACAGTGCTTCGGTAATATGTCTTCAGTAAGCCATACAATTGAACCTGTATGTCCCGTCATTAACGAGCTTCTCGAAAGATATAATGAACTCACTTTATCATACGGTTGAAACCCAGTGAATACAACCTTCTCATTGTTCCACGTGGGGATCTCCTCTGGATGGTCTTCAAAGACTTTAATCATGTACGTTGATAGCCTTTGGCAGAGATCTGTGAATGCGGGATCATTCTTTTTCCGTGATTCTAAATCCTCCAACTTCCACGAGCCTCCGGCCTTACCACGACCTCCATGCAGAGATGCCTTTGTGGAATAATCAACATGGACTTCTGTTTCCTGGGCAGTGGAGTCGCCGTTATCTTCATTGTCATTATCCCCGTTACCATGATCCTCATCACCGCCATCTTCATTGCCGCCTTTATCCTCGTTGCTGTTTTCCTTGTCATCATCGATCTCGTCGTCTTCATTGAACTGAAGCTGTTCATCATGAAGGTCAATTTGCTGCCGAATGAAGGAGGCGGCATTAAACCATTGGTCTACACGCAGAATCTATCCATCACCGATATGAGCTAGCAGTCGCCGAAATGAGTTTAACATACCTGCTCTGCCACATCTTTGAAATTTGTACGCAGCTGGTACGAGTCTTTCAGCGAGCCGTGCATCTTTTCATTTGGCTTTGTGTTATAATTGCGTGTAGCACCTTTCTCCATAATATCCCTCGCCATATGTTTCAGCGAGTGAATTTTTGGGAAATTCCACGACTTTGCATTTGGGTCAATTTGCTGCGTAACCTTTTCATATTCCTGGAACGACTCTGACTTCAGGCATAGAATAAACATTGCAAGCGGCTTGCTCACCTGTACAAGTTTGCCGAATTGCTGTGCCTGCGCTTCAATGGCCTGTAGAGTCTCGGTGGTGTGCACATGGAGATCGGAGTACATGTCGAGTTCCAGGTAACTGCGTATACATTTCAAGAGCAGATAGCCATGTTTATCTTGCTGTTTAGTGAGAATGTTGTGGACAACGAATAAGATTTGCTAACGGAATAATCATATCAGGTATGAATGTCAACAAATCCAAAACCACTCACCTTAGACAGGTCCTCGTATTTGGCGCCATCAGTAAATGTGATGGTCATAAACCCACCCTGAAAATGGTAAAGATTTCTCCACCGAGGGAATGAACGAATTCTTGTTTACACCCGGTGATCAATAACATAAAAGGTACTAGAATAAAATGCTTACTGGTTGTCTGCCTGCTCACGATCCTGTCGATCCAAGTGGTCTATACATAAGACGACTTCCCCCCTTAAGTGCTTCCCAAACAAACCATCATGGAAAGCATGCAATCGATCAAATGATAGAGCAAGGTATGGATCCGCTCGTTCCCAATTGAAAAAGACGTTCTGTCTGTAATTAACTACAGGAGAAGGTTCAGAATTATTGTATTCCTACACACCTCAATACCGCGGAGACCAAGCTCGCTTAAAAGTTGGTTCTGCTCCCCTTTCGTTCTCATCGCAGCAACAGACTGTAGCACCGCCCTGACTTGACCTCTACTACGGCATTCATACTCAACATTGAGTTTATATTGCTCATCATCTGGGACAAGGCAAATGGTGCACGGTTTCTTCCCTCCACTTCCACGGATCAGCGCCATGATCGATCTGATAATGTAAATATTTTAGTACGTACACTTCACATTGATGATGCAGGAAAGACCACTCACTGTTCTTCATAATCTGCAGAGAGCATTAGCAGCACAGGGAAGACATGAATCGGTTCAGATCTCCCTGGTACTTGCACCCATTCTCCAAGCTTGCTCGCTTGATACACGGGTTGAAGAATGCGATTCAATGCTGCGTGCCAAACCTCTCGCTTAAAATCGGCGAAGTATGGTTTTCTCTTGTGTTCCGGGAGCTCAGGTACCTCGATGCCATAGAGAATAAATGATAACCAACTTAAATGGCAAATAAACTCACTATAGGTAACCATCCAACAACCCGACCACCTCCAACACCATTTCCATTTCGAATATCCACTGGAAGATTGGCACACCTTACAACCACGGGATATCCTTGAGCAGTCCCAAAGGACGAGAGTCTTGTCTTATCTGCATACAGAATGTATGCCAAGGGTTTTCCGCTAGCTGGTAAAGTGTCCTATTGCAATCCGTAAGACACAAGAGTGAGCATCAGTATTGAACACGTACTTGTAAATTCCAAAACTGATCAGCTGTCCAGGGCTCATGCCGAAACCTCACAAACTCCTTACCATTCCACTTAGAAAGCCTAACAGCATCCCAGGTAAAATGCGGAGCGAGAATTGGGTCTTGGATCAAGTCCAATGCCCATTGCCACAGAGAGCGGTGATAGACATCGTAATGGTGCTGTTTTCCTTTAAGATTGACGGTGAATGTTGATTTGTTGAACTGTTACAATTCATGAGCAGCATTCATTGCAACGTCAAGATGAACTTACCGGTGTTCGATGAATTGATGCCTGGTCCCAAAGTTTGCTGATATCTTTTGGGTACCGAAGATGAGCTAGCGACTGGTCACTGGTCGGATTCTTCTCTGTTGAAGACCGTTCCAAGATATTCAGTAAAGTTGCCGTGAGCTCGTTGGTCAAAGAAGCATCTAGAACGAATTCGCAAAGCTCAAACTCCAGGAGAGAACGGAAGGGACGCCAAGGCTGAGGATCTATTGCTGAAGTGACAATATCTTCACCATTGCTTTCAGTGACTCCAAGATTGTACTCTTCGAGGGACTCAATTTGGGACGACAAGCCACTGTATGGGTGATAGACAGTTTCGATGTCATCAATCAGTCGAAGTGATTCCTCCTCTGAGTTGTCGGATGTGTCAGGGACAGGTGCTTCGTCGTCACTGTGTAACTGCGTATCCAGTGCTACACTGAAGATCAGGTTCTCTTTCTCAGAACATTCAAGACAGTATTTACGCACGGTATATATCAGGTGTATGTGGGAAAATCCCATCATCTCTTTCATCGTTCGTCTCAGAATCTAAACCAACATGACATTAGCACAGATCAGTAAAGAAGAGATGGGATAAAACGGTACGAGAATTGTGGGCTCTTAATGGAACTTCCACCTCTATTCAAGATACAAAAGTGAGTGAGTATTCTCTGATAATTCATAGACGCTTGCCTAAAATATGAAGGAGCTGAGCCTCGAATTCAGCATCTTGTTGCTGACGACGCAAGAACTCATGGCAGGTCCTTTCATGAGTCTTGACTCCATGTTTTGCAAACAGTTTGGAGCAGAAGTGACATGCTCGCTGTCCTGTATTAGCGGTAGCCATGGAGAAATCGATGTGCGGTGGAGATGAAGCACAGGTGTACGCAGTATCTTTTATAGATGATGTTGCAAAGCTCGGAATGGTGGCTGAGTGAAGTATCTTTGCAGAGATCCCCTAAATAAGGATGTGCCTAGAAGATATGTTTCAAGGACCGCATGTCTGCTATGATCCTCCACAAGGACTACACGGATTCTCAGTACTACGCAAGAAATATCTCAGAATGCATGTATTGGGGCAAGAGATGGGACATTCTGTGGGACGCATGCAAACTAGGAACTGCAGTCATAGAAGCAGAAAGAGCACATGAACTTTGATTATCTACCAATTACATTCAGAGGTTCAGCTGTTGCGAAAGTGGACAGTCTAATCAAAATCTGATACGGTTGAACTCATGATCCATCAGAATCAATATACTTACAATAATGTGCACTTTTACTTGTGAAAAATGATTGTATTCTTGCAATGGAGTCTCTTACATTCACAAGTTACCTATTAAACTTTCTGCGTTGCACTAATCCTTTGCAAATCCTTCGTAGTTGCCACTGACGTCATTCCCGGCTTTCACGTAGAATGGTTTCCATAGATGACATCATTAAGATTCAAGACGCCCTGGGGCCGTATAGCGCCGAGTCAGGTGACCTTATTAGACCCTTACAATGCCAATCTTATATTTGACGTCGGCATTACATGCCGATTTACCTTATAAGGTCAAGACAAATTCTCCGACAGGGTTTCCTACAATGATACTCCTGCAAAACGAGATTGGTTACTACGAGTTTGCACCATTTTTGGGGGGAGGCACCTACCAATCTGGAAGGCTCTTGGTGACGATAGCACCTGCACCGACGGTACATCCTTGACCAAGCACGACACCGGCTTGGATGTTCGCTATACTAGAGTTAAACTATAATTCCAATCAATCGAAGCCTGCGCTCACCACCTCCGCCGATCCAACAGTCATCACCAATGACTATTTCTGACGCGCGCTCCAAGTCAGTTTGGCGCTCTTTAACGCTGGTGCCATGAGTTGCCGCGTAGAGCGAAACATTCGGACCGAACATTACACGTGTACCAATTGTAACAGTCGCACAGTCAAGGATAGTTGTATTGTAGTTCGCGTAGAAGGAGCCCTTGAGTTTAATCTAGAAAATAAATCATCTAAGATCGACAGATATCAACAAAGAAAAGAGGAAATAAACAAACGTTCGTCCCGTAATCAACATACAAACTGGGAGCAGCAAGCGGTGAGCGGTAGTACGACAAGAATTTAAAGTCCTTACGGCGGTTCCACATATACAGAATCAAGGTTGCCCACAGACGCATTGAGAAGCTCTGCCAGAATCTCCTTTCTCTCCTGTCCATCCAGAGTGGGCGGGGAAGTATTGTAACGATGCATCAAGACGCGAGCGCGGTGGCGGGCCGCAACCAGCTCAGGCTCCATAGCATTGTACAGCGAATTATTTGAGGCTGGGGCCGGCGGAAGAACATAGGGCGAAGACATGACTCGGGTCTGAGTATGAGAAGAGGTTTATAAGTTATTCCGCCTTGAAAAATGATGTCCATACGATGGCAGTGACAATGTACCGTACCTTTAGTACTCCTCGGAAGATCAGTACGATAAGTTGCTTGAAATAAGTGTCCTGTAATGCTGAGCAGCAGTACTACTCTTCGGTGGCCCTTTAATGATGCAAGTTGAAAAGCACCTCGCACAATACAAAATAACGAAATGGCCACGTCGAAGCAAACGTCAAATGCCTTAGGTCCGAATCAAAGCTGCCGGCCTCCGGACGTCCTCAACATCATTTGAATACTGAACATCGAAAAATCAAGACTTAGGCTCGATATATGCTATCAATTACTGTGAAAATACGGATTGCACTATAACAAAGGGAAGTAAATTCTGTTCACAATTCTGGTTACATGTGATGGTACAAGTCTGTACAGATAGTCATTAGACAACGGAAACGGATAATCCCATAGCCTTTCGTCCCAAGGGATTCAAAATATCATCAGGCTTTCCAAAGCCTACCAACGCATTTTCATGCTTCGTCTGCACAGGGAAATCAGGTGGCGTGACTGCCTTCAAGAAGGATTCCTTTTGTTTCTCGACGTATGCTTGATTTAATGGAGTTGTAGGAACAGCTGGGATGTACATCGCTGGAGATGGGGCATTAAGCATGTCGCACGCATGAACGGTTGAAAAACATACCAGCCGAGTCACAATTCCCAGTATGTTCTTTCTCGACCGAATGAATGACGTCGCCATGCCAGAATACTGCGTCCCCGGGGGAAACCTTAGGCATCGAAGTCATCGTCTCGTCAAGGAGAAGGTTGGGGTGCAGTTTAGGTGTCGGGCGAGGTCCGTACCACCCTCCATCGCGAGGGATGAGACCAGGAAAATCGGCACTTGAAACATCTATATGAACAGGATCATCACTGTAACCGTTCATAAAGAGCTGAATGCGTACCAAATGTCCAGCTCTTAGGATTCGAGACTTCTGAGGAGTTTGGTTCCACCAACAAACGAAAGAAGGGGCAGAGGATCAAATAGGCGTTTGAGAGCAATACATCTGGAAAAACTTGCAAAGTCCCTTCGGTAGGGGCCGTTTCGCTGATAAAATGAGTTCGCGTCAATATGTTAAATATCAGCAGTGGAAGCGCCCAAACCTCATGGCAAGCCAGCCTTGGAAGGCTCGAAAAATGGACGACTGAGAGGGTGTTCTAGACCAAGGACGATACGGAAGATGTTTTTGAGACAAGCGTACCTGCATTGGCCTACCGTACAAAGAATTCTGCGCATCTACACGACCTGCAAGTGCGAAAGGATCGTGCTTGCGCCATTGGCCACTGAAGATGTCAGCAAAACAGGACCTGAGTGTTGGGTCCTCCCAGCGTTCGATGGTACCACCTGTAAATCTTTCAGTACAAAATCAAGGACGACAATACTAACGAAAGGGACGATGCACCATCAACATGGGGCGGTAATACTGCCGTCCAACGGCCGTCGGTCCCGGGATGCCTGAAGCGAAAACAATCCGCGTAGGTGAGTGGCGAGTTCAAGTCTACGCCTTCGAGTTTCTGTCCTGGTTCGGCATGGTACAAGTTATTTAACCAGACCGAAGCGGCGAGCATGTTTGGATGGGCGCGCGCCTCCAGCTGAGGTTTCGTCCAGCTTTAACAAAATTAGAATCAAGTGATATGAGAGAGCTTGAATAATGCATACTAGAGCTGGAAGAACTGTTTATCGCCATCAGGAATACCTGGAGATTTATGTGAGAAACGAGACCGACAAGCTATGTAAAAATTGTACCGTCGGCATCTGGATTAGCGGATACGAAATCTTCGAGTGACTTCTTCCAAGTGATGGCCTGCGAGTCATCGATAATATCCCTGATGACCAGACAGCCCTTGCGTCGTATTTCATCAATCTTGTCGGCCGGAAGAGTCTGAAGTTCAGAGAATTGGACTTGGGGAATGGACTAAGGTCTGTGAGATCATAGTATGCATTGCCATAGCAATGAAGGTAGCTTACTTCGGGACCCCCAGCGCTGATTTTCTGGGTCACCTTCTTCATTTCATCCAGGATGTCGGCCCATGCTCGTGTAACGCGTTCTTCAAAGTCTGGATATGAAGAAGCGTTTTCTTTCTTGATATGAATTAGATGGGAAGCCGAGGACGAATCTGACATGATGAGAGATACAGGATGAAGAACCTGTCTCTCATCAACCTTTTATCTAGCCCATGGACCAAGGCCTGTGACTAAAAACAGAGGGCGATACATTTATCCGAGGTTTCTCCGTCGCGCGAAACGAGGTCCAAGAGCCATAGCCTAGTCACAAGAAGACTTCACCCGCGCTTTATCGCACCAATAGCATCCCAGGAAACGTTAATTACTCGTACCGGAATCACCATGGGACTTGTGGTGTGACCCCGACAAAAAACTGAAGGCCAAATTTGAATTCTGTTGTTCCATTGTAGCTCCAAACAGACAGCGAAGCACGCAATGAAGGGCACATAGAGCTGATCACAGGTTTTATACAGTTAACGTCGTTGCGGTAATATCTTAGCGTGGAACTTGAACAACCAGAGTGAGTCATATTATTCTTCGTGTCGCAAGACTCCCGGACATGCACACGGGCCATTCCGAATGTACGACCTAAGAAAAAAAGCAATGATTTCTTGAGCACCCCATACAAGTAGACGAAAAGGATGATGACTACTTACCACTCTTCCTGTATAAAACCTTGACAAGGGTTTAAACCCTACATGTTGACGGCGACAAGGAGTGGGGGAGCACTTCATCTGAGTATCATCAAGGCACGATATGTAGAATAGAATAGAGAAAGAAGATAGAGGCATCCCAGCTGGCACGGCGACGCATCTAGTGACTATTCAATTCTCCAGACTCGCCGTCTCAGGGTTCCATTGGACACCTCTTTTCCTCCGGAATAACCTTAAGGAATCGGGCATGATTACCTACAGGGACGCTCCTACAAAGATTGACAAGTCAACGAATGACTCCGAGTCGTGCGAGACTACACGCCAGTCTGGAAAGCTCTTGGTAACGATAGAGCCTACACCAACGGTACATCCTTGACCAAATACTACGTCGGCTTGGATGCTGTCTATGATACTTACATTGGTTATTGAGCAAAAAAATCTGAGGGTGAATAGATTGTACTCACCGCCTCCGCCAATCTGGCAGTCATCGCCGATGACTATGTCGAGGCACGTTCCAAGTCGGTCAGGCGCTCTTTCACGCTGATTCCACGAGTTGCTGCACAGAGCGAAACGTTTGGACCTATATAAACACGCGTACCAATTGTAACAGTCGCACAGTCAAAGATAGTTGTATTGTAGTTCACGTAGAAGGAGCCCTTGAGTTTAATCTAGAAAATAAATCATCTAAGGTCGACAGATATTAACGAAGAAAAGAGAAAATAAACAAACGTTCGTTCCGTAATCAACATACAAACTGGGAGCAGCAAGCGATGAGCAGTAGTACGACAAGAATTTAAAGGAAGTCCTTACGGCGGTTCCAGATATACAGAATCGAGGTTGCTCACAGAGACATTGAGCAGCTCTGCCAGAATCTCCTTTCTCTCCTGTCCAGAATGGGCGGGAAAGTATTGTAACGATGCATCAAGATGCGAGCACGGTGTCGGACCGCAACCAGAGGCTCATGCTCCATACAATTTTACAGCGAATTATTTGAGGCTGGGGCGGGCGGGCGAAGACATGACTCGGATCTGACTCGGAGCGCTGAGTTTAGCTCTAAGCATATACTCCGCCTGGATCACGGTGTGGTGTCCATACCTGTGGTAGATCAGTAAAATAAGTAAACATCCGGTGTCAGGCCATAAAGAAGTCTTGTAGCCATCAAGGACGTAGAAAAAGCAAATTAACCTCGAATTACCAACGTGGGACGGCCCGGGACAAGCTGCCGGTCTCCGGACCCGGACCCTGAACGCGATCATTAGGCGGCTGATACGTTGGACTTGACCGCGACGGATGTTTCTGGGGTTCGTTATCTCGACATGCTTTTGATAACAATGGCTCGGTGGTCGCTCATGGTCGGAACTGGGATCACTCTTTTACTCCACCGATGGCGCAGCAGCCTTTGTCTCAACAATATTCTTCTGTTCCTCAGACTTCTGAACCTGTGTTTCTCACTGCTATGCCTGCTAACATTCGCTCTCCGTCGTCAAGGCCCTCTCGTGCTCCTGCGCAGCTCGGTTCTATAACTCAAGGCGTAGCCAGTGGCGCCATCGGCGCGGCATATGGTCCTTACTCTGTATGCTTTTTTTAATTTAAAAAAACCTTCGACGACTCAACTGACGTCGTGTTGTACTGAAGTCCTCGAATACGGTCAAGAGTATAAATTCACGCTTTCTTGCGACACCTTCCCAGGTTTCCCCGTCGACAAAACCTGCTGCTACAACGACCGTTCCTCCTCACTTTTGGGAAGATGATCCAGATCTAGACGACACCCTCCACAACAGTTCCCAAGATGACGACGACTCATTTACTATATACTCTCTTCGAGGGTGGCTAAATGCCGGTGCCTTAGTGATTATAGTCGTTGGTCTTATAATTCTTTTCGCTGGGTATCCCATCATCGCGTACTACTCCAAAAATACTCCCTCTGTTTCAGGGTACAACCTCGGCGGCATCAATGGTTCCGGACAGATACCCGACCTTCCCGGCTTACCCTCCCTCATCGACGAGGATACCCCAGCTAGTGCTTATTCTCGCACAGGTCAAGATGGCCTGAAATATAACTTGGTCTTCAGTGACGAGTTCAACACCGATGGTCGAACGTTTTATCCTGGCGATGATCCCTTTTGGGAAGCGGCAGACCTTCACTACTGGACTACCGATGACCTCGAATGGTATGATCCCAGCGTAAGTTTAACCTCTTCTCGATTCTCCTACTTTTGCTCACATGCCAGATTGCTTAGGCCATCACCACAGTCAATGGGAAGCTCGTAATCACTTTCAGCATGGAGGACATACACGACCTAAATTTTAAAAGCGGTGAGTCTTAAAACAATCCTTCCACATTCTCCTTCAACAAAATTCAACGAGGGGCTAGGCATGCTTACATCGTGGAATAAGCTTTGCTTCACGACAGGCTACATTGAGGTTTCGATAAGTATGCCTGGTGATTACAAAACTCCTGGTTTTTGGCCAGGTTAGTAATATCTACGTTTTCTTGATTTTACTTGTAACGGAACGTTTATTATAGGCGCATGGACTATGGGTAATCTGGTACGTTTTCAACCACTACCCTTCATACACCGACCAACATATCACTTTAGGGCCGACCTGCTTATGGTGCCACCACCGACGGCATGTGGCCATATAGTTATGATGCCTGCGACGGGGGAACATTCCCGAACCAGACGTCTGCTGCTGGAGAGCCTGCTGCCGCTCTTACTGGTAGTTCATATGGGGGATCCCTCAGCTATCTACCGGGACAGCGCACATCTGCGTGCACATGTGAAGGCGGAGATCATCCGGGCCCAAGTACCAATATCGGCCGCGGGGCTCCTGAAATCGATATCATTGAACACCAAATCGATGTCAACGTCTGGCAAGGCGTTGTGTCGCAGACTTTCCAAGTAGGGCCGTTCAATTATCAATATCAATTTGACAACTCGACGCCTGCGACGACTATTGCTGATCCTTCGATCACTCATGTCAACACCTACCTCGGTTCTACGTACCAACAATCCGTTTCTGCGTTGACCTATATCGATGAAACGTACTATAACGATGAGGCATACGGGACGTACGGAATTGAATGGTTTTCAGACCCTGAAAGTAGAGATGATGGTTATATACAGTGGTATAGCGGAGGCGTGGAGTCATGGAAGATCACGTCTGCATCGGTTGGCCCCGATGACACTGTCGAAATCAGCCAACGGCTCATTCCTGAAGAGCCTATGGTACGTCTGTTCTTGTTTCGTTCGTTAAACCTGTTTAACTCAAGCCATGTATAAGTACCTCATATTCAATTTAGGGATGGCGGACAACTTCCAACCGGTAGATTTCAAGCATATCACCTTTCCGGGGAAGATGTACATTGATTATGTACGGGTGTATCAACGAGTGGGAACGAAGAATGGCATGACGTGCAACCCTCCTCTGCGGCCCACTCAGGATTACATTAATGCGTATGTGACCACTCCTTTCGGAAATTTTCTGTGTCTTACCAATTGAATCCAAGCCATATTGAGGCCTACACGAATCCGAATTTGACAACATGGGAACAGACTGGATTCTCCGTACCAAGCAACTCCTTGTATGATGGTTGTTAGACCATCGGGTATGCTCGTTTGTGCTAAGCTACAGCGTCATGCAAATGGTTTGCTTGTCGTGTCTTTTCACATAAGCAACTATGTGCTTACTGACATCCAGATGTACCCGGCATTGAAGTTCCGTCGCAAAGCATATCTTCTTTTTCTTAGTACGACATTTATTTGTATTAATCATGACATACGTACGATACATGCACCTGAGAGCTCCCGATAACCGTCCGAGGACAGGTTGCTGTAAGTGTCAGTGGGAAACTGCGCAAGGGCGCCGTTGAGCCAGTGGGCTGTGCGTGGGAAATATTGTCTCCGGCGTCCTTTTTGGGACATTGTTCGGTTATTTATCGACCTATCTTCCAAGTTTTTGCCCCGTAGTCACCTGGATATACCAAGCAATCAATATTGGTACGAGTTTCTCAGTAATTCGCGTCCTTGTCGTTGTTCGAACATTGTCGATGTTCAACGTTGTTCACGTAAGCGCAGTTGGATTTACATAACTCAATTTATGCGCGAACATCGACGACTCTTGGATGACTCTGGAAACAAGGCGGTTGCCTGCGAAGCTCACGGAAATAGGTGGTTGTACGTGACTGGACAAAGAACAGGAGGAAATGACCCCGTCTTGCTCCCTCTACCTCCCCAGGTCATCGCTCTTTACTCAACTTGTCGACGTTATCCACCCAAGTTCCAAAGCAGCGCGACGCGTCGCATATTTGTCTCACCCAACTATGATGAAATTCCGTAACTTATTTATCCGGCCGACAGAATTTTCGACGTTCGGGACGTGGCGTTGAGGACCTTACGAGATTCTGGTTTTGTGAACAGGGCTCACCAGTCTTTTGGCGACTGAAGGTAGCAGCTATCTTGCTTGTTGCCTCATCTATTGAGCCTCTGAATCAGGTCGTCATGAGATATAAGTAACCATTGTCCATTGGTGGATTCGGCCATCTCGACAATCAGGTCCGACGCTTTTCTCATATTCATATTCAAAGAAGCCTCACTGTCAACGTCTACCGCCATCCCAGTGCTTCGTTCAGTTACGGCCTCATTTTCCTTCTCAGTATGTTTCCGAGGAAATCAGACTTCCGAAGCTCGTCAATCAAATGCCAACCATCTCGGCAAAAAAAATTGCTACGAGTCTACTCCTCCCCTGAAACTTGGACTTGGCTTTCGAGGTCCTTGGTCACAGAATTATTCTCAGTTTGTGAAGGCTCAGCTTATGTTTTTCATGCCCTCACCTCGTCTTCCTTGGGCAACTCGAGGGCCTAGTTATACGACTATACTGCGGCGATGGAGGTTCTATCAGCGACGGCTCGTAGCTTCGATTCTCGCGACTGGCAGTTCGTGCATAAACGTGATATGGCATTTACGCCTCGTATGCGAGATATTGATAACCAATGAGAATTTTATCAGGAACCTACGGTAAATGAATGCATATAAACCCTCAGCTGTCGGTTTTCTTTTCGTCCGTCCCTTGTTGATATATCTTCATGGCGTCTTGCGGTACATACCTTCGGTTTACCCTTTTCTTGCTCCTTGCTATAGGGTTATATGACTCTGGCGTGTCTGCGAAGCCCGTCTCATCCGACTCGACTTGGTGGTGGCCTCGCCCCCGGCCCCGATGTAGCTCTCCGGAAACTCGTGTAGAGTGGTAAATACGTTTGATTATTATGCCATCCATTCTCCTCTAATTGTTCTTCTACATAGGACGACACTGTCGAGCCAGCAAAAAATGGCCTACTTCAACGCCGAGTTGTGTCTATATGCGGCACCTGCTCGAACAAGCATTCCCGGTGTGGTTTCACGTTACGACGATCTCGTATGGCTTTTTTTTGCATATTCATGCGAATGTCAATATTCATTTTTTGTCCCCAGGTCGGTGTGCATTCTATACAATCAAACACCACAGATCTGGGTGACCTTTGGCATCCAACTGGACAGTTAGTTGTTTACATTTACCTGGAGTGCGCAGTACCTACTAATGCGGCCGTTGAACAGATTCTTAGCCGTGAGCTGGCCTCAGACCTACGTCCTTCAAAATTCCCTTAACATACCCCACAGGTCCACCGGTACTACGTTTATACTCACGCAATGCTGCTTCGTCGAGAATGCGGATACAGAGGTCCCGTAAGTCATCTGCTCTCCCTCAAATTTCCCCATTCACAACATGTCCAATAACAGATCCCTTACTGGAACGAAGTCCCCGACGCCGGTGCCTTCGCCAATTCGACTACCATTCTCGATTTTGGTGGCGAAGGAGAAGAGTCGTCGAACTATACGGTTCCTTCTGGACCCTTCGCCAATTTGACTGTCCATCTTGGACCCGGGATGACCAACACTGATCACAGGCTCAAGCGCAAAGGCGACGTGAGGAACTCCGTACAGGCTAACCAGACGTATGTGGACACCGTGATGTCCGCGACATCCTTTGCGCAGTTCCAAAATTCTCTCTCTCGTAGTTTGCATGGAGCTGGACATGGAGGGATCGGAGGAGACGTGAGTTTTGAGTGTTTCTGATGAGAATGTGGCAGTTGTAACGCTTCCTCCCTAGATGATCAACATCTTGACCGCTCCTAACGATCCGCTTTTCTGGATGCACCATGGGTATTTGGACTATGTACGTTCGTTCTGAACAGTTTTTCTGGCGTCTTTATTGAAGAATCTGAGTAGGTCTGGTGGAAATGGCAAGGCAGGAACCAGACGAGGATCCATGATCTTGTAGGTGCGGGAAATGAGACAGCCAAGGCTCCTCCGACGGGATTCGTGGTAAGTCTTGCCATTTTGTGGCTGTTGGTTCTACGTCTCACTTGGTTGTAGGCAACAAGTGAAGCCACAAAGCTGTACGTTTACGACCTTATTGCTAATGCGACGGTGAGTTGTTATATTGTTTCGCAGCAAGAAATATAATTGATGCTTTGTGCGCGTGTAGGTGGGGGATGTCGTGGACACTCAGGGTGGATTTCTGTGTTATACTTACGTCTGATGTAGGTCTGGCGTACTTTGATACCTCATACCCATATATATTCCCTTACTTGTTTTATCGCTATTATTTATCTATATAAACCCAGGGCGACAAAACTGTGTCTCTTATTGTGCATCGACGGTGAATTGTCTCCCGAGGTGCTATGAACTCGCTCACCCGAAACACCCCTCCAGCGGCCGCTGTTAAGCAAGAGGTCCACGACAACTTAAGTTGTTAGGCAGCTTTGAGGCCTACTTCAACTTCGAGGGCGAACTGAGTATGTATAACAATGTTATCCTGCATATGACATGTAGCCATAGGACCATAACGGTCGAAGGGCATGAACATATGAAAATCTGCAGTCTTCCCTTCACGTTGCTTTGGCCACGCTTAAAGACGAAGAAATGTTGACTATGTTGATAAGAGACTAAAACGTTGATCCGAAGTGGTAATAAGAGCGATATATGAATACCCTTATCTGGATAGAGTCCAATATCCATCATGTGTAAAATTTGCGATTCTCGTTGGGTCCAAAGAGATCTTTCCTGATCTCAGGAAGCATCTACCACATTTTCAGTATGCCGTAGCAGAGAAGACAAATGAAACGAACTCGGTCTTCGAGGAGCCTCAGACGCTCATCCAAAGTGTTATCGATAGTAATGCGGCGCGAACCATTGACGAGTTTGATTCCGCCAGCGCTGCATAGCCCGTCAGCCTTCTTTCTAGGAAAGGAATCAGCTTGAGATAGACCTACCCATCTCCACCCAAAGATCCCTCGATATTGTACTTCACTTCCCGCCCGCTGATCTCCTTGTACGTCTGTGCAGCATTCGCAGCTGCCTCCTCGACCAGAGAGACGTCTTGTTTTCTAGCGAACAGAGTGACGGAAGGCTCCATAAGCTGCAAGAACCCCTGGGAGATGAAGCCTTCAAGGAACTGGATGTAGCGTCCGTCGTCCTTGGCGAGAGTCAGCACAGATGTACGTGAAGTAGAGAAGAGTTCTTGGAGATGCTGTTCGCGTTGATGAAGCAACTTGAGCCGGGATTTGTTGGTTAATGTAGATTGGGCACTGTACGGCTGATGTTCAGAGTACCGTGATAGAAACTAGAGAACACCGACATCTTCTGGGCGACTTCTGCACCTTTCCTCTTCTTCTCGTACTGCGCGTCAATGGCTTGTTGTTCCTGCTTGACAAGTTTCGCCTGCGACGTTGTTAGTTAGGGACACCGACCAAGTGAAGGATGGGCACCTTCTCAATAGCAAATTCCTCGTCTGCCTTTATCCTTATTTCTCTTGCCTTCTCCAGCGCCTCCTGCTTGATGAAAGCAACCTAACCAGTTCATTAGCTATCGGCCCACGTCATGAAGGGTTCCACCGGGTACCATCTTGTTCATTTCAGTGAGGACTTCATCGTCGTTAAGAGGTCGGGTCGACATGTTGGCAGAAGGATACACGGTTGGTCGGTAGGCAGTGTCGGTTGCTCAAGGTGGTGGTAGACAAGGAATCAGTCGCAATGCTGGTAGCAGTTCAGAGGGTGTGAAATACCTTCCTTATCCGGTCGTCTCTGATGCCGCACGCGTGGGAAAAAGTCCCAGATAGGACAGCCAAATTTCGTACGCGCACTGTGAACGACACAAAGCGACTCCAGGGCCCGTCGACATCGTCAGCAAGCCGTCAAAGATCACCGTGAGTCTCTTCCCTGCCCTTTTGTTCCCCTGCTGGCGAAAGAATGAAGGCAGAAGTTGCCGTTTGAGGCTGGATTCGGAGGATGTGATTTGGATGTACTGACCGGTCTGTCTGCAGGTCAAAATATGGCTTCGAAACTACCATCCGTCCTGGCCGCTACTGAGGAGGAGATCCAGCTCCTTCTCGCTGCCCAATGCCACATCGGCACAAAAAACTGCGATAAGCAGATGGAGCCGTACGTCTGGAAACGACGGGCAGACGGTTAGCAATTCTCCAGACTTCTGCGCTTCTTTGCCTCAATTTTTCTAATAGGCATCCACATCCTGAACATCGGAAAGACCTGGGAAAAGATCGTCCTCGCTGCTCGTGCAATTGTTGCAATCGAAAACCCCAACGACGTCTGTGTCATTTCTGCACGTCCTTACGGACACCGTGCTGTCCTGAAATACGCTGCCAACACCGGTGCTCAGGCCATTGCCGGACGATTCACGCCCGGTTCTTTCACCAATTACATCACCCGGTCGTTCAAGGAGCCTCGTCTTATCGTCGTGACCGACCCCCGTGTTGACCACCAAGCCATTCGTGAGGCTTCATACGTCAACATTCCCGTCATCGCTCTCTGCGACACTGACGCTCCCCTGAAATTCGTCGACATTGCCATCCCCACTAACAACAAGACGAGGCATTCGATAGGTCTCGTCTGGTGGTTGCTCGCCCGCGAAGTCCTCAGGCTTCGTGGCACAATCCCCCGCACGAGCGACGGCTGGAATGTCATGGTCGACATGTTCTTCTACAGGGACCCCGAAGAAGTCGAGAAGCAACAGCAGGAGGAGGCTGCCGCCAAGCTTGCCGCTCAGCAGGGTGCGGAGGAGCCCGCCGTTGTTACAGAGTGGGATGTGCCGAGCGCACCCCAGGCTGGCAGTATCAACCCTGCTTTGGTCGGTCAAGAAGGTGATTTGGTTTTTTTCAGTCAAGATGCTTTTTTTCCTCATGTATCATCTTATAGGTGCCCTCGACTGGGCTGCCGACCCCAACCCCTCGACCGACTGGGCTGCAGAGCCAGCAACTGGTACCGGAGGCTGGGGTGCTGACGAGACCGCTACTGGCTGGAATTAGGTTGTTGAATATACATTTGACTTTCAAGCATCACTTCGCGGTCTTTATTATGCGCTGAAAAAAATATGATATATTCATGGCTTCAGTCTTCGGTGTCGCCGCAAAGGAACGTGCTGTGAACATATGTGGCAGTAAATTTTGGTTTGAATTTTGCCAGCATATTATGCATGCTTGGGAGTGGTGTTCTCGTCAGTCCGCCACTGTACTCTTCTCTTCCTTGTCCGTGACTTTTCTTGACCGGGTCCTGCACGTCTTTCCCTATCTCGTTTTGTTCACACGTTGCCGGTGCGCCACTGCGCTCGTGCTCGAGCGAGCTCGCACTCTTTGGAGTGATATCGTCTCGTCGCTTGGCGCCTCGGAATTATTCGCCCGTCGCCTAGGCAGAATAAGAAAATAATAAAGACCGCTCGGCCTTTCCTTCTTTCCAAGACGTCACTGATTCTTCTTTTAACAAGAAATGCGTGGTATAGCTACTCTACCGTGCTATTCAATCTCAATTCGGGACTGCTTTCGTAGCCACTGTTAATACGTGTTTCCGTCTTGATGGATATCATATACCCTAACTAACGATCATCAATAGTGGCTCCTTGTCTTTCAGAATTCGAGATGCGAAGGTGTGCGCTCATCAATGTATGAGACTCAGTGCTTAGATTTTTGGCGATGGGAAGATATCACAGTACATCTCTCACCATTCTAATCATTTTTGAACCTACTTGTACGTGTGTCTGTGACTTTCGGTTTGACTCTTAGATGGGTAAGAGATGGAACTTATTCGACACAAATTACAGAGCACGGCATGCTTTGAATTCCTTCCCACATTGAAACGGGATGTCGGCTCGGCATGTTGAGCTATCATTTTCCGGAGCGGGCCGCACTTGGACTGCGACAAGTTGCCGAACTTTCTTGTTCTAATGCCGAGACTGCCGCGATGGCATATACAGCTTGACAGTCGGGCGTGTTTTCGTGGATCATGGAAGAAGGCTCGGACTTCAACGTCGTAAAACAGGTTTTGGGGACTTCAAGCACACAAAACGGGTTCCGAGGTAGCCGAGATAGCCATAAATCCCTCAACCATGGTTTATGGTGAAGTCAAAACCGCTCTTTTCTCTCGCGAAAAACACACACTGTCAAGCTCTATGCAAACAGCTGTAAGTATGTCCTCCACACCAAATTCATATTCCCTTCGACTGTATCGATGATGACTATGCTAGTGACTAGCAATTGCTTATTGTTTGTCGGTAATTGCCGCGGACAGCTTGGATATGCTCTATCGTGATTACTTGCTCATTCCTTCTGAAGGTCCGAGTCACCAGGACGTGTATATTTAGAGTGAGAGTTGTTTTTATACCCAGAAGCCCTTTAACGCTAAATTGGTCTGGCAGAATGATCGTTACTCGCTTCCAGCTCTTCTACCTAGCAAAATACTAGTATTACCTGTCTCGCGGCACGCCCAAGTAGCCTTGGTTATGCGTACCTTCGAGCGAAAGTGACATGTCAGAACTGGTTTGCCCTTGTATATCAATCCGCACAACCGTCCGATAGCTTAGGCCGTGCATGTTTCACATGATTCGAAGCAAGAGCTGACTCTGACGCGTTTTACTCTTTTATGTTCCGGCGCTCAGAAGAAACAAAGAAACCGGTAACGCTCTGTAGGCTGTGGCGTGGTTTTAGTGAGTGTGATACCTTTTCCCGTGCACTCAAGCATTTATGAATTTCAATTGAAGGATTCATCATCTACGTTCTTGTTGACGAGTCTATATTCCGTCTCTTCGGAGAGCTCCGCTGAAACAAGCAGATAATAGCGTCGCGATGACCGCAAGAAGGAGGAAAACTCAGCTTGCTTAACCAAACAAGAATGTTATCAGATATCGGATACACAAGGGCTTGTATCCTAGCTGAGGGAGCACCTGAACCTCAGGCCTCATGTCTCAGACTCCGCAAATATCAGAACAACTATCGTGATCTATTCGTCCTTGGGGAACCATAGGCAGTCACAAGGGGTACCCGGTACCCTGCTGCACGCGTGGTCGTGCACTTTTTCGACGTTACATCAATCTACCAGTTCCTATGGTATGGTAGGGATGCTTCGATACTTGAAACCGCGCTCTCTGATACTGATGATCAGATATTAATGGATCCTCTATGCCTAAGGGTATTCGGGAGCTTCACACTGATGTTGGATCGGTCAGGCGTCTGCGATTCGGATCCATGCTTGGCTGTGATGACTCACCGAATATCCAGCGGACCAACGAAGTACACTCATCAGCTTACGTGGCCTTGAGCTCCTGATAGTCTTCTGCGGCAGCCCGCTGACCCTAAACTATTCTCTGGTAGCTATGGAAGAAGAAGTGGAGGCCTAGTATTTCATCTGCCTTTGTGGTGCTGCCGTCTTTGGAGAGATTTTCTCAAAAGCTTTCTCACAAGGAACCTTACTTGTTACGGGTCCGTATACGCCAGTTTCCTGGACGTGGAGGCGTTTTCTGATATGCCTTCTAGATGGTATTCCGACTTCGGCTGAGATGAAGGTGAAGTCCTGCCGGGCGCAACATGGTTGTAGGGGTAGGTACTTTGGTTTCCTTCTTGGCCTTATGATGAAACTTTCCAGGCTTCTCTCCGTCTGCGCATCCCTCAGCCATCGCAACCAATTTTCAGTCGAATTTCATTGCGTGTACTTGGTGATCAACTCAAGCTCACGACTCTCTTTGGAAATACTTCGTTTCATCGCAACACCCACATGCAATGAGGATCTTGCAACTGGGTCCGTTGGTATAACTTCTATTGGGGTCTGGGCGTACAAGTCGTAGCCTGCTCGACTTGAAACAAGCGTTTAAGGGAACAGCTTCGAACACGCGTTTGCTTTCGGAGGGATTTGGGCGGCGCGACATGTATGTCAGCCTAGTGCGTAACTTCTGTGTACCCGTCGTACCCGAATGTCTGCCGCAGGTTGCAAATCTCGAGACGCTGAACACTCTATTCTCAGTTATCAGACCGTGAGGACGGCAATCTACTCTACCAAGAACACCAGCTTGCTATATTTTTTTCCTGGTGCTCGCCCTCGAGTCTGCCCCAACTGACTGGGGATTATCCAGTTAATCGGTTTCGGAGAGGGCTTTGAAACGCCGACAGTACCGAAGAGACAACTTCCGTCCACGGCATAGATGTCATGTTCAGGGTGAGCTCTCAAGAAAGTACCTGGTAAGGTTTTGGCACCGCAGAGATGGTTTGCTTTTGCCAAACAAGAGCTATCGATTTCGATCGGAACTTCTGCGGAAATTTACGGTTATGACGGTGACCGTGGCGATTTTTTTCTGCCTTTCACGCTTCCTGGGGTTGGTCTATTTTGTCTGCTGTGTATCCGTGCTACATCTGCAAGGTTCGACTTGAAGCACTTCGCTTATCTGATGAAACTTTTTTTTTGCGGAACTCGGAAACAATCATGTCCATGGGTTTCCAAGGTCCGGTATCTATCTCGTTCCTCGCAGCACGAACGTGGCGCATCCTACCGCTCCTGGTAGCTCACAGATTATTTCCAATAGCGTGTCAAAAAGAGGAGGCAACTCATACAGCGAGCTGAAACAAACCCTCTCCCTACGCCTGTTCTGTAGAACCTATCGAGTCTCTTGCATTTCCTCGGTCTCGCACGGACCAGCTATCGCCATAAAATAGGCTTCAATCTTTAGCATATGGGCAAATGACGTTTTCTGATGCTATTTCCATTGATGCGCCACGAGTCTCCATCTCGTCAGTACCTGACCCTTACGGCTCCAGTCATCCGTTATCGCAGAAACCGCGTATGTGCTTTTGCTGATGCATCCCATTCTAGAAAGATGAAGTCTGAGATTGAAATTTTCTCAAGTTTCACTAGCTGTGTGCATCGTTTCCTATCGTTTCTGAATCGTTTAACATCGGTCTTCCGAGCTTCAAATTCAATCACTATCCGATGGAGGCACATGATTGGCCTGTGTTCCGAGTTCCGGGCTATCAATTACATATCTATGGATGACGTGTGGAAGAATTAAAATCATATCGACGCTGCGGGGAACCCTTTCGGGACACTCTAAAATGTTACACGGACAACTCGCCTCTTCGGCGGCCAAGAAGAGCCCTGTAAGTAACTATGACGACTTTCAAATCTCCCAAACACTGACGACTGTTGAAAGATCTGTGTTATCTTCAAAGAATTTGGGTTGCATCCGTGTGATCGGAGTCACTCTGCGAAGCCCTGTTCGGCCCCTTCTGTACACACCCTCCGGTCAGAATTTGACAATAATCTGCCGATGGTAAAAATCTCAGCTCCAGAGGAGTCGAGAAAATTGCGATGGAGCCATACTCCAGGATATGTTAAATTGTGTAAGTCACTACGAGGTGTGCGGCAGAGTGCGTGTTGTTCTTGACATTTGTCTCGAATGAACGCATTCACTTTGCGGTGCAACAAGGATGACGTGTTCGGGGTAACCAAAGGGTCGCCGTGGATCCGTACTGGAGAGTCCCTGCAAAGGCAAGAACATATAAAAGACTTCAAAACACCTCCCGGTCAACTCACAACTCCACATCGCACCCAATTTTCTCCCTGTTCTTAGTATTGATTAATTCCACCGATGCCTCCTGGTGAAGCCACACACATATGGGACGTTGCAGGCCCGAAGACGAGCTGGACGAAGGGGGAATACTGCGTTCATTGGATTATAGTCAACGGAAGACCAACGATGTTTACCTTCGAGTGTCTTCAAGACCGTGAGTCCTTGTGCTTTCTCCTCCACCTCGTGACCTTGCTGACTCGCATGTCTTGGCACTATAGATACTACATCACAATCTACTTGCGTGGGTTTGCCAGACTCCTACATGGCCTCAACCTGCTGACCCAGTTTTATTAGCCCATACCGGGAAGAACCACACAATTTTGGACACCCTATATTCCGAAATGATCATCATGCACGACGGGCTACTCCGCGTTGACGTCAACCATTGATGTGTTGGTAAGTCCTGACGCTTTGATGGACTAAAAATTCATATCTTTACGTTGATTCTAGTCTCTTGAAGGTCTCGGTGCTGAAGATGTTATGTATGGATTGCTGCATGTTGACGACTGGTCCTTACTAATTGATCTCATCTGTACCTACGACGTCGAGTATGTAACATACATAGATATCTATGGCCTGTGCCTGTCTCGCAAGTAGTGGCGCTTTTAATTTCTGCGCTGATGGCAAAACCTTGAAGTTGCCATATGTATACGATAAGTCATCCCCTTGAAACAACAATGGTGGCAGTAATGGTAGATGGCCCCAAGAGACACGTAATATTCTTAAAGGGCCGAGGGATCAAGTCCCGGTAGACCAGGATCATGATGATGCTGGGGCGTGGCCTGCGCGAAAATAATAACCGAACAATAACCCCCTACCGACGGCCGGAGTATAAATCCGAGGCCACCTTTTCAACCACCATCATGGCGTCCAGCAGTCCATCTGCTTCCAGCCCAAGCGCAGACTCGATTGACGAAGTGACGCTGAAATCCCGCATTGAGAAGCAGCTCTGTGACGAGTGTACAAAACTCGAGCCCTTCGAGCAATGTACGTTACTAGTCAGTTGTCAGTTCTCTTGTTTTTCTGACCTCGTGTTTGTGGAAGGTGGAAATCATATGGTCAGTCCGTGGCAGCAGATATCCCGAATTGAATTTTATTGAAACATTTACAGACTTATATCGCACATATGAAAAAAGACCAACAAGCAGTGTTCATTCGAGTCCAATGGTCTATCCTGAAACATGCTGGGTGCGGTATGACCTCTCCTTTGGCTATGCGTTCAGAGGTATGCCGCGAATTAAGCCTAAAACAATGCTTATTAAATTGAAACCTACTTAGGTCGCCACCTTGCGTTTCTTGAAATCCAAGACCAAGATCCGGGTTCCTGGAATTTTGTATCATGACGTGGATGCCGATAGGAAGGTCGGAGGTGAATGGATGATCATGGAATATGTAAGTACCGGTGCCTCGTTACCAGGATAGGCTTATCAAGAGGAAGAATAGGTCGACGGCGATAACCTCTCTACTGTATGGAGAGGACTCAACGCGAAGCAGCGCGAACAGGTCTGCCTCGCTATCGCTGACGTATGGGTGGAGATAATCAACGTAACCTTCGAGTCGATTGGAAGTATTTACGAGAAGGAAAACGGGGAGTTTCATCTCGGACCCATGACACGTCTGGCGTCAAATCGAAACACCTCCATTTCCCCGCCAAAGCTCGAGAAATGCGGCCCATTTTCGACCGCCAAGGACTGGCTCCTGGCAACTGCGCGACGAGATCTGGATTTTGGGGAGAAGCCTCAGGATAATGCGGCCCAAAAGAAATGCTTCATCGACAGCGCAGTAGCTAATATCCAGAACCACGACTTTCCCGATCGACTTGAAGATTTACCCATCGTCCTCGAACACATAGACTTTGCGCCTCGAAATATCCTGGTCAGCCGGACAGACCCCACAAAGATAGTGACGGTCGTGGACTGGGAAGCCGCGCGCGCTGTTCCTATGTGGGCTGCAAACCCAAGTTTCAGCTTTCCCCCTCACTCAGTGACTGACGAGGAGAGGAAGCACCTTCTCACGTTGTTGACCAATCGCATAATTTCCAAGGCTCCTGCCTGGGAGAAAGCGATAGGACAGGACCTGCAGCCTCTGCGAATTCTGCATGATCGCGCGATATATAGTAATATAGATCCTAATATACTACTTCCCGCTCCATACCTAGCATTGTCAGCTACATATTGAGTATGATAGATACTACTTCGTGTTCGTACCCTTAAAATATCCCTGTTGAGACTCGAGTCCTTCGAAGTAAGGCCCTACGATCTCCGAATCGGTATTGGTAGGTCCTTGTATAACACTATGGACAAGTCGGATCGAAGCTTTCGATCGAGGAACTTTAACGGGTGCGGTTCAGTGCGGTAACAAGTCGGCGCCTGAGAGATCCCGCGGATGTATTATTGCATAGCCAGAACGAACCCCAAATTTCAGCCCGTTGATACATTAAGAAACGGTCAGCACAGTGCTATAAATTCAATTCAGAGTTCAAAGCCAACAAGATAGCTCGAGGGCTTACCACCGCTTCACGTAGACCTCGAAGAAAGCAAGAGTGGGATAGTTATGAACGAAACATACCAGCTCGAATCCAAAAGGTGGGAACTTCAATGCGGTGCCTGAGAGTGAACGACGTCACCCTTTTATCTCACCAGGACACACCCCATAATTTGGAGTGTCAGGGAAATCATCAATTCCTTTCGGGTTGGCCCTAGATGGCATACTTAGTCTGAATCTGTGGCACTATCCAATCAATTGAAAAGGGGTGGTACACACCTGTACACAGATCTTGCCGGAATAATTGAAATTTGCCGGCGAACGTGCGTGATTTTTCTCTACAGAAATATGAAATTTCAAGATTCGCGTCTGATAAAATAATCATACCAGGAAAACGGCCGGTGCGGATGTGATATTAGTAAGTGCTGAGGTGGATGGAAGGAGCCATCAGAGGCCAAGCAACTGCGATGCTTGTGGATGCTTGTCCCTGACGTCACGTCTTAGCTGATCCGGCATCGCGACTCTAACTGAGGGTAAATCCTCCAGGCTTTCCTACGACCGGTGCAATCAGACCTTAGAATTAGAATGCTACACAACAATGGTGGGTTGAAATAGACCAATGTACATATACACAGATGAATTTGGTATACTAATGGAGGATGCACGAGTAGGGTACTAAGAATGAATGGATGAGGGATCTAAAAAAAGAGTACTAGATTGCAGTGAGATGTGATGGATAGCACAACCAGATGAGAACACCAAGAAAAACAAACCCTGAAAACACATCTACGCCTGTTTGGGCTTTGCAACCCGCGCAGATCGTCTCATTGGCCGGAGCATCTCGCTCGGCGCCTGCTGCGGCACCTTCTTACGCGAGGGCGGAGCCTTTTCCTTCCCGCTCTTCGCAGGGGGAGGCGCTCCCTCCTCCTCCTCCTCCTCCTCTTCCGCACTCCTTCCCCTCTTCCTTGGAGAAGCAATGTCCATCAGCTCTCCCTCGTCCACTTCAGCCACCGCCTCCAGGTCCGAGAACGGTCGCTTTTTGCTTGACCCTTCCTCAATGGTGTCGATTTGCGCAAATTCGTTCTTCTGCAACTCCCTCTGCCTCTCCTCATGGGATACCATCTCCTGCGACGGCTGCAAAAGTTCCCATCCCTCCTCCTCGGCGCGCAGCAAGACATCGCTCCTTCGCTCGAGTCGCGAGCCCTGTCGAGGGATGCCATTCTTGTTTGGGGGAGGAGTAGGTGCATCAAGTTGAAGGTTGTCCATCTGACCGCTGACAACCGCTTCTCCATCGGCGTCCCCATTAGATTTCATCGAAACATCGGGCGGTATGGGAGCCTCGCCATTGATTTCTTTGTTTGCTGGCGTGGAAGAAAGATCTTGGTCCATAGAGTCGGAATTCTGATTCCTGAGATCATAAATCGGAGTGTAAGCTGCAAGCCAAGGGTGCTTGCGGGAGTCCACCATCGTCATACGTTTCGTAGGATCAGTTTCGAGCAGTGCTTTGATGAAGCTCCGGGCTGCAGGAATGTTAGATATATGTCTATTTCAGAAATACGAAACACATACCTTCATGACTATGCATCTCTAAAGGTTGCCAATGAATCCGCCGCTCGGCAATGCGCATTCGGATGTCAGGCTGGTTTTCATCCTCGATAAAGGGGGCGGTGTTGGTGAGCCTGCAAAAATCACTTGAATGGGAACCCAACAATGAAAGCGAGCACTTTGAACTCACATTGAATACACGATAACTCCAACGCTCCAGCTGTCCACGAGATTATCATAGCCTTGATGGTTCTCTTGCCTGACCACTTCCGGAGCAAGGTAGCTGGGAGTACCACACATCGTCTACGGGAAGCAGATTAATGCTAAGGATGAGAATAGTAGAGCAAACTTACACGAAGCATAGTAAGACTATCGACGACCTTGGCGAGACCGAAATCTGCTACCTTGACGATGGGAGGATCATCTTTGGTCATGAGAACGTTCTACCGGCAGTTAACGTCGACAATCCAAAGAAATCAGCAATATACACGTACTTCCGGCTTGAGATCACGATGAGTGACGCCAAGGCTATGGACATACTGGACATATAATGAGTTGCTAGTTGAGAACTAGAGCCAATCATACACACCGCGAGCGCATCACACAACTGCCAGGCGATATGGCGGGTTACGTCTTCCGACAGACCATCGCGTGTAGTGATGTAGTCCAGGAGATCACCACCTTCGACAAGTTCCAGCACGAGATCTGAATAATCTTGTTAAAGCTAATAGACATGCGAAAAAAACAAACAATACAGACTGATTGAACCATCCTGGTGGTAATAGACGCCTTTCATCGCGCAAATGTTGGGATGCGAAAGACTGGCCATAATATTGATCTCCCTGTTGAGTTGAGTCTGCGTCGTCGTTACAGATGTTGATCCCTGTGGGCGTTTCTCGCGGATCATCTTGACGGCAACCCATTCACCGGTTTTACGTGACATTGCTTTGACGACAGTGGCAAAGGCACCTTTTCCGAGTTCGTGGGCGACTTCGTAGTCGGCATAGACACCCTCAAGCTTGTCGCCACCAGCAACCATACGGAATATGTAGCCTTCAAGGCGACAAGCATTACGTTTGCATGGCATGGATTAGAGATGTAGGACATACGATAGTCTTCTTTACTATTTGGCCCTTGTGGAATGACCGTACCAAACGCGATTTCATTTCCATCGTGAAGTAGACGTTGGTGTCCTTTCCCAATCTTGGAGCCGTTGATCTGAAGGATGCGTGAGACGGACCGGGACGCGTTCTAAAACGATCGACTCACAAAGGTGCCATTGGTCGACCTATCCACGACGGTAACAGAAGCAGTGTCGTTGTTGCTGACGCCATCCCATACTATCTCACAGTGCTGATTGCCTTTCGCGCGAAGATGAACAGCTGGGAGGGAGAAACTAGTTGAAAATACACTCACTGACTCTTGCCCCCGAAGATGGAAAACATTCTGTGGATTGCGTCCAATGCGAATTGTGGGACTCGTCTTGGAAAACTCCATGCGATCGTTGTTGGCGTTGCAGGGTTGGAGGATACCCCATAGGTTGACGTCGACAGGATTCGCCTGCGAAGGTTGCTGAGTCGACTGCGTCGCCTGCTGGGTCTGTTCCTCGTCGTCGTCGTAGGCGTAGTCGTTCTCCATTGTCGTGCGCAAGAATGTGGCTGAGTAGTCGGTGGTGGCAGAGTAAAGAGAAGGGAAGCCCTTTTATACGTGCTGGTGCCTGTTTCCCGTTCGGTATGTCTTTGTTGAATCCTGGCTCCTTTTTTGTCTTTGTTGGTGGCAGGACAAGAAACCGAAGATGGGTGGCAAAGGGGCCACCCCAAGGAAATTGTCTAAGCGGCCTAGACTTTTAGCGCCTCGCCAGTGCAGTGGATATTCGACGCGTAATTTTCGAAGTAGTTGGCGTATCCAATATCGGCGCGATTCTCTGTGGCTTCGTACGCGAGAGCAAGAGAGAAACCCAGAGTAATTTAAATTTGGCCTCGGTGATTGTCACATCACATGCATCACATGTCACCGCCGTCACGAACCTGACGGTCCCCTCTTTCACCATAACTTTCATTGCAACGTCGATCCTTGTTCTTGCATCGCAAAGTGAAGCGTTGAACGTTGGACGTTGAGCGCCAGCATTTGTGCTCCTTTTTGAGTTTCATTCATAACATTCAAAGGGACTCTTATCTCGAATAGAGATCCAGGATTACAAGATATTGCAGTTTTTATTGAACGTTGACGGTACGTGCATCTTATATAAGGTCCTTTCGCAGCAATAATAATAACTATATACAGATATTTGAATAATGCCTGACTGGGGCCAGATCCCACAAGAGCTTATCGACGCGATCGTCGACGAGGTGCACCATCCCAGTGATCTCAAATCGTGCTCGCTCGTCAACCGCGCATTCTCTTCGCGGACCCGCATTCGCCTCTTTCGTTATGTCAACCTTAGACATAGGATGCACCCCAGGAACTCTGTTTTTACAAAATTCCACGATCTTTGTGTCTCGTCGCTGCGCTTGTCTGCCAGCGTCAAGATCTTGGCCATCACTGATTGTCATATAACAACCCCACCGTCGACTAGTGGTATCCTTGACCTCATAATCCAGTCTTTGCCAAATCTGGCTGTCATTAAGCTGTTTCATGTCCACATTGGTTGTTTTCTTAATGGACCAATTGCGTGTCTTTCTTCACATTCATTCCTCGGAATCCACCTCGATAGGGTTGCCTTTGACAATATAGATCAGTTCTATGATCTTCTCTCGGGATCCCCGCGACTCAAAAGCCTAACCTTGTCCGGGGCTGTTTTGGTTTCTGACACAGAAAGTCGGCACTCGGAGGCATGTCGTGCACTGCCTCAAGTCGAGCATCTAGTTCTCAGGATTGATCATCATCCGGGCGATCGGGTTGGCGCATTAATACTCGAAAGTATATTTCGACAAGGAGGCTGTCCATTCTCTGTAGAGCGAATTCGGCGTCTCACGATCGACGTTAATAACCTTCACAAGGTCCAGTTTGATCGCGCTAATGCGATGCTTGCCGCTACATCACAGACTCTTCAGGAATTGACTGTATTTCTTATGCGTAAGTGCCCATGTTAATGCCCGACATCCCTACATTAACACACTCGCAGCATCTATCCAACCTCGGTCGACACCTTGCCATATCCTCTGTTTTGGCTCAACACGAAAAGTATGCTTTTCCTTCATGCATGACGTTGACGTACACCTTCGGTGGTGCATCCGCAATCTTATTCATATTCGAGACAAAGTTGGATTTTCTACTATCGAAGAGCTGGCTTTCGAGATTACATCATTCGACGCGAAAGCACCTGTCAAGAAATGGATAGAGCTGGATGAATTATTATCCAGCCCTCCGTTTTCCGATACACTCAGACTTCTCCACATCACAAATATACTCAGATTCACACCACATCCTCAATTGCAGCTCACATCTGAAACGATGAGGGCGGAGTACGAACCTTTCTTTCCGTTGCTGCGTCGGAAAGGAAGGGTCAGCTTTAGCTTGGGTAAGATTTCCGAGAGTTCTAATATGCAACTGCTGAAACTGGAATTCTAGTGGTAAACGTTGGCGAACGGGATCAGTACTTCACAAGTGATGATTAGCATCTGTTCCGCAACTGATATTTTGCCCGGAACTTCACGTCAAAATCCATTTCAGTGGGCCAGGCAGGAAACTGTCCCCAATTTTTAGAAGATTTGCGCTAATTTCATGCGAAAATGTGGACATAATAACAGATGAATGAACGCTAGTGTTATAGTGCTAGTGCATGTTTGACGCCTCAGCGGCGTTTCAGTCAATATCGTTGGTCATTCTTCACCGCCACCATCCAAATCCGTATGCCAACCGGTCAATACTAGACTGTGTTCCCACTCAGCCCTGGTGAGGGACGGTTCTATGTCGACTACTGCCAAACTGACTGGCACGGGGCGTTCGATGGAAACCTCATTGGTTTCTCAGCCGTTTGAAGCCCTGATGAAGGACTGTTATCCTTTCTCGTCAGCTTTCTCACAGTTCCGGCACAAACAATAGGACTCCTTATCCGTTTTCGACCTGGCTTCAATGAGGAGTTAACTCCGGAAGAATGTGGTTTCCCAGAGTTCTGGCTGCATATCGGTCCCGCTAGTGCTGTCAACCGGAGTCAATGACGACTCGCCCAGCTACTTTTCTTCTGGTGGTATAGTTCTTTCAGAGTATCTTGAAACGCGGCTATGCCCGACCTTGCCGCCGCTGACTATAGTACATTAATCGCAACTTCATGATCGGATAACGGCATAGCGTACAAGGGTTCTCCCGCGGATGAGAAGGAAGACATGATGCAAATGCTTTTTACCTAGACTGCTAATATGTTAAACGTTCCCTCTGTAGCATCGACAGGCTTCATGGACGAAATCGTCTTATATTGGAGTCTAAACTCACTGCACGCCCGAAAGGCCAATGAGCGTGTTCTACGTGCTAAGTGGGAAATAGACTCACACAGTATATCGCCAGCGGTCTTTGCGATGTACAGGGTCGGAGCATTTCAGCAGGCTCAACCTCGTTAAACTATGCCCTACCAGTAAACATTCCGAGTCGAGACGGACTATGCCCATGTAGGTTAGTACAGGTCCCTCACAGGACATCTTTTGCCACGACATCACAAGACACAGAGGAAATATGGGCGTTAAATTTGATTAGCTTTCTCGACCATCCCGTGTCCATACCATCTGTCCCATCAGACATGGACAACTGCATTGTAAGGCACATTCAATGCCCTGACTTGAATTCCATCAGAGAACGGCGACGTCTCGGCTATAGTGTTGCACCCCAGGGTTGTTGACTCATTGGAAGCAGCTCTACGGAACGCTTCTGTATGGGTATGCTCTGCGGGTATTCATTGAGACCAAGAAGCGATACTTGTACATAGACATGATTGGCGCCTGTAAAATTGGAATGTGTACGTTATGCGGTCATTAAGAGCATCAGTAAGAGGTACACCACGCGTAGGAAAGGCTTTTGGATTCTTTATTTAAAGCATACCCTTTGCGAAACGCATTCTCTCGAGGATATCTTATACGTCCGAATATAAAAACCACGAACTGGTAGACTTTCTGATCCCACGGATCTGGAGAATGTTTTTGCAGCCTTTTGGGGCACTCATCTTCAAGCTCTCACTCTGCAATGAGGGTCCGATTCCTCGATTTCGTTAGACGTTGAACATTGTGACGGAAGTGATCAAGGAATTAACAAGGAATGAGGGTTAACGTAATGCGGGGAAGCCAGGATGGAGGTTCTGGGGAAGGAACACATCATGTTTCCGTCTTTCGGACCAAGACAGGTCAGGAGGTGGTCCTTGTTTATATAAGAAGGGAAAAAATAATAATCAAAGCGAAAAAAACAAGCGAAAAAAACGAGGCTCGAAGTTATTCTGACGTTCTTAATGCAACATCAGCCCTGCACAGGTATTACTACGCCTGACCGGATCTTGCTTCTTTTTGAAGGAAGGTACAATGTATGAGAGCTCGATACTATACTATTGGCGAATCACAAAAAATGTTTTAATGCTGTAAAAGGTTAAACACAAACTCTTTGAAGCTGTCAAAGAGGTAACACTGCGTAAGACCCTTGATACCCGGCTTGGCGTGGTTGGGAATCGTACAACAAAGAGTCATTGAAAATCTCGACTGTCATAGACTTATAACTCGAGATACAGGGAACAGTCCATCAACCTTATTCGGTTAGATCGGCGTGTCGCAGCGTTACAATCAGTATTAGCGTATACTTATCTACCTTGCAAGGTACAAACGATGCGTGCGCGACCAGACCTGTGTAGGTGGAAGCACCGGGTACGTAGGCAGAGTAACGGCCATTAGATCCACCAGCTGACCTTCAGCTAGCTGCACTACGTATATATATCTTGTCTCTCGGCACCTCACTAATCATGAACAAGCTTCTCGCATGCTCTCACGGACAGCTTCTCGAGTGTTCTCCGCGTTAGTGTATATCCGGTCATGACCCTCAGGGTTATATGGACTGGCGTATTCAAAGGCGAAGGTGTTGAATGTATCAAGGACTATACCGACGTTCGGACGGTGGGCGGGCACCTCCCAGGGCCTGTACCAGGTATGGATGCGCGTTCCCATAATAGCACCTCGTACCTGACCTTGTGAGGGTCAATCCCTCGTCGGTGGCGAAGGCGACCACGTCTCCGAACGCCACAAAGCACTGGGCAATATGTTGAGGCCCCTGTACATTTGTGGTTGTCGGTTATCGCACGGTTCGGTTCTGAGATCTGGGGACGCGGAAAAACGGAAAAGCCTTTTTCACTTGTAGCACGACGTTCTTCTCCCCCTTGACGTTAATCTCGGGCTTTCGCAGTGACCTAGTCACTCGATAGTCATTAATTGATACGAGTTTCACGGGCATTTGAAAGTTAAGAACGCCAGAACCTGCCAGGGATCCATGTTGTAGATTCTTCGACCTTATCTGTATGTTCCGTTCTGTCTAAGAAGGCATTGTAGAGCTAAAAACGCGTCGAGAATAAGAAACTCTGATGTTATCGGCAAACTCGAGCACTGATTGCAGCCTTGGCGAGGCGATGTTCTCACTCAACATCAGCATGGCCGCCGTTTGAGTAAAACTGCAGCAGAAAGATAAGCGATGGAGAAAGTTTCGATAGCATATATGCAGCTGTACTACCTCCAAGAATTTAATGGAAAGCTCGGCCGGTTTGATTCGCTGTTGGGCGCAAGCGTCGAGTTTCGTATGAACGGAGTGTACCGCTGTAAAACGGATGAGTCTGATACTGGCGAGGTCAGAAACTCATTGCTGGGCAATAAATATCATGTTGGCGCAAATTATGATATTACCTCGCCAGTGAGAAGCAAGCACGGTGAATGGGAAAATATTTGTGGCTTTCCAAGATCTGAAAACAGGACCGCGATTGTTGAGATTCCGTGGGAAAATCATCCAAATCAGGACTAGTAGACTTACATCAGCTAGCCTCGGTCCGGTGCAGAGTATGGCACTTTACCTTTTCCCACATTTACGGCAGGTTCTCTCTCAAAGGTCATGTACTAATCCCATTCAAACCAATTGTATCAAAATTATCTCTTCCTTCCAACAAAAATCCCAATCTTCTTCGATTGTCATGCCAAGACCAACTTTTCTGGCGGTACAGTCGGCGCGAAAATGATCGCTATTTAAGCACTTCCCACCCTCCACTTGGAGTTCTCATACCTACGATGTCAGGTCCCGGAAGACTCGTAGGAAAAGTAGCCATCATTACAGGCAACATTATCTCATTACTACGTCGTTGCGATACTGACCATCGTGCTTACAGGAGGCGCTGTAGATCTCGGAGGAGCGATATGCATGCAATATATCAAGGAAGGAGCTAGTGTTGTGATCATGGACATCGATGCCCAGGCAGGCGAAGCCAAGGCGTACGCGAACCCCGAAAAAATCGCCTTCGTTAAGAGCGATGTCCGTTTGATCGCCGATTGGGAAAAGGCGCGCGACGTTGCTTTACAGAGATTTGGAAAGATTGATATTGTCATAGTAAATTACTGCTCCTGGCTACTGGCGCTGAATAATGAACTAACCATTCTTGTGTCCTTCTAGAACTGCGCTGGGGTACAGGCCAACGAGACGGAAATAACGGTTAGTAACCTTTGCTTGAGTGAAATCGCATGTGAAATTGAGTTCATACAGTTATTACATCTGGTCTCTGAAGATACGTATGACTTTGACTTTCTCTTCAGCGTCAACGTCAAGGTAAAGGCTTCAAAGCTCCAGCACTCAGTCCTACAAGTCTTCCTAATGTGAAAGATTTCCCCTAGCCCATACACATCTCCGCCAAAGTCGTCATCCCCGTCTTCCTGAAGCAGGGAAGCGGCGTCGTCATCAATATATCTAGGTACGCATTCTTTCCATCCTTCACACCGTTTATCCCAATCTGATGCTCTTCACCCCTCCAGCACCGGTGGTCTCCGCCCAAGACCGAACTACGCTATATACAACGCGACTAAAGGCGCCGTTAACTTGTTCACCAAAACTATGGCCCTTGAATACGCTCCTACGGTCCGAGTGTGCGCCATTGCTCCAGCTCTGGCGACTACCTCCATGTAGACACCCGACTTCGTGGCTCGTCCGAGTCTCGGTGCTGTAACTGAAACGCATTTTTAGGTTACAGGCCACACTCGGTGTGAAGGAAGACACACCGGAGAACCGTGCGCCGTTCTTACAAAGTGTGTATACAGCACGATTATCTGTCGTACAAATTATGTCATTAACTAACACGCTGTAGCTATTCCCATGAATCGGCTATGTGACCCGGAAGATATCGCCAATATGGCAACATTCCTTGCTTCGGACGAAGCTTCCTTCATCACCGGAACGATCTACGAGGTTGACGGTGGTCGGTGTATTGTGAGTTTTCTCCTTTCTCCCTGGGGTTTCGCTAATTCATCCCCTTTCAGTGAGGGCTTCACATCATGTACTATCGTCAGGTTCGTTGGACTATGCGTTCCATGTTATAATGTGCATCCTAGTTCATGGCAGAAGTGAATATACCACTCAATCAACCACCACTTCTGCTCCATCGTCTTGAGGTTATGGATCTAATTCGCACTGAGTAATGTCATGATGGGTCGTTTCAGCTACAACACGTACATCGTACTTAATTAACAGTATACTGGATAAATCAGCAATCCCGTGGACGACTACAATTAAAGAATCCCTGTGTCATGACGTTAAGTCGAACGGTAGGTAATCCAAGGATCCAACTGATACTATTACAATTCCTCTATGAAGCTGCATCTCTCTGGTTAGAATAGATCATTGACAGATATGTACCAGAACCGAATGAAGAAGAATAATTTTAGAGAGATATGGTCCCATGCACAGAAATAAAAAGAAGACGAAAAAGCACACGTACGCTCAGAATCTATCCCGGCTTGAGGGCTGCACTAACCGTATCCCACCCCTGGCACCGGACGATGAGTCATCCGATTCATCGTCCCTCCCGCTCCTCTGTACCAAGCTCACGCTTTCTTCCCTGTCTACATCTCTATCGCCCTTGGGATACTTCTTTGATGATCGTCCCCTCGTCCCAGTTTCATCAACCTCATCCCCATCCCAACTCCGAGCCGAATCCGTGACACTTGGAAAGCTCAATAATGTCGCGATGCTTGGGCTGTTATTGTCCCCAAATATATCCCGCGAGTCTGCCCTCTGTTGGCCAGGCCGCGCGACTCGGGGGTTCATCGACGGCGGTGCACTTTGCACTGTATGCTCGTGTGTGTAGCCCAGCGGCACAACCACTGACTGCTCTCGCATACTGTTGGGAATCGCGTATGAGGTGGGACTCTCTGCGAGGAGATCAGGTTTGCTGTCGATGGTGTTCTCGAATGGCTGTGTCCGGATAGTGGGCGGATATCCGCTCCCGTTCCCACCTCCGGGCATTACTATTCCTGGAATACCCAGAGCTAGCCGATGTTCATGCGTAGCCGCTTGGTCATCACGTTGACCATTCCCGGTAGGATGATACTGATGTATAAGATCTTGGCTACCAAATTTGATCGTAGGTCGTTTATTCACTATGCGAGAATCCGTCAAGGAGGGCGTCTTTATTGATGAGGAATCGTCTCCTCTCGTTGCGCCAGCACCAGATGACTCGGAATCACCTGTGTTCGTTCGAGGAACTGGAGCATCATACAATTGATGCCGCTGGATTCCTGATAGATGGTCAAAAGCCGTATTTGGTGTCGTAGGTCGTTCGGGGTCGTAAGGAGCCGCAGCGCCGGGAGGTCTTGTTCGATATGATGAAGCACGACTGGCTTCGCTAACACGTCTCGCACTCCTGGCTCGGATGATGCTACCCATAGCGCCGAAGGAGCCTCGTAAAGCGTCCATACCCGGATCCTCGATACCAATTCCCCCCTTTTCTTCCACCTCTGTTTGTGACCGTGCGGCTTGAAGAAGGAGGGTAGAGCGTCGATCCAGTTTCGACAGATGAGTGGGGTCCACTTTGGACATCTGGAGGATAGTGATGCCTATGCAGATGACAAGGAAGCCCATGACGATTGTGATAATCTCGGATACGCTGGAATCAAGACCTTGGAATAGTACCTACGAAGAAAACATGGGAAAAGTGACCGAGGAAACCCTAGCCGAATCTTACCACAGTTGTCACCATCGAGAAAAAGGTAACTAGAGGGGGGGAAGTGAGTATAAAAGTGCCGAACACTTGAACCTAAGGCAAGCTTACATATGACATAATATGTCGGCGTTACTGAACAGTATGTTAGCACATTGATATCTCGAGAGAAAGACAGGTACCCATAGCTACATATACACTTCGTGAGCCAACTTTAGAGCTGAACAAGAAAGAACGAACCAGTGTTGAAAAGCGCCAGCGCCTTATTTAAGTAGAACACTTCTGTAACTGTAAAATCATAGTCTCAGTGTTCGACAAGGGAGGGCAAAACACGTACTTAAGGTTACTGCGACGAACGCTATTAAAAAGTACATGAACCAATGCTTGAATTGGTTATCGCCTTTCGCTGTCTGAACGATGGCAGCGCCAACTCCGGTGGTGACACTGACACTGATACCGCCAATCATACTGCATACGAAGATGTACCACAGCATACTCCTAGTGCCATATCTGTCGAGGTATTGGTAAAGGGGGTGCGATAAGATGGGGGAGCGCGTACTTTGGCGCAAAGAAAAAGATGATGACAAGTGATGCGACTATCAACACCGAAATGTAAACAAGAAAGCCGGGGGCCAAGAAGAGCTTCTGGAACTCTGTTATTTGACCAACAAGAGCTTCCTGGGGACCTACGCAATAGATTAAGTGAGATGTCCGCAAAGAAAAGAGCTGCAACGCACCATTGAGGGCAATGACGACAGACCCGAGCTGAATGACATCAAGGATGATTCAGACGTGAAAGATACGTATTACGCACTATGCAGAGAGCACAACCCAACCAGCCAAATATCGTCAGCGTTTCTTTGAGGAAGATAGATGATAGAATTGCGCATATAACGACAGAAAGTGCGCCGAGGGGTGTCTGTAGGGGCAAACGGTTTGGTTTCACTACACTGCTGCGGAGGAGGAAAATAACGACTGACCACAACGATGGCCTCAATGAAAGCGTAGGCTTCGGGTTGAAAGAAATGAGTGGCTAGAAAATGACGAAGAAAAGGAGACACACCTGCGGAATTGCAGAGCTCGCCCAGTATCATCACTACGAGTCGCTACTAGTCAGTGTATGCACTACGACCGCGGGCCGGATACTCACTCGTCATCCCAATCCACCATAGTGGCTAGAGGAAGAGATAAACGAACGACGACAGTGGGAAATGAACGAATGATGCTCGCCGACTTGAGATATGCCACACCCTGCCCCGCTACACTGCCCGCCTGCGAGCGCAACAGACCCTTTTTCTTGAAGACAAAGCTGGTCCCTATGAGAAAGCCACTGACGACGGCGAGGATAATACCAACGACCTGAGGATAATATGAACATGTGGTACGAGTATAGCGATCAATGAAGTGGGACCTTGAGGTTGGAATTGGTCGACGTGGTCGACGACACCGACGACGTCGCGGACGCCGTCGCTGACGATGTTGACGACGCAGATATGGAGGAGGACATTAGTGTGAGAACGTCGGGATGATGGGTGTCGACGTTGAAGCTTGGTAACCGCGATCACCAGGCTTGGCCAGGTCTGTCATTTCGGATTATGTTCCTCTGGCACTGCTCTGCCCGCAAAACTCTCTTATTAGTACCTACCTAGTGTCTAACAGCGGTGACGACAGCGACACGGTACTCAGGTTCCGGTTGCTCAAACAGGATTGCAGAGGGCGCAGGGTTTCTTTACCTTTTGGCTTCTGAATCTATATATTCCTGCTGACGTATTGCTAGCGCAGAGGACCTGTTTCAGGAAAAACACTACGTCCAAAGACTGTAGCAACCTGTAGCAAAGGCCCCCTTTGCCGGCTGTCTTTGTCCGGATTTCCAACAGTAAGTATGTACTGCGGTCACAGCCCGGAGCCAGGGTAAAGCAACCAAGCTTCGCCAACTGTTCTTGGTATAGTGTGGCGATGCCGACCGCTTCGTCCTCCAGCCCATCGTACTGGATCTGAAGTAAATAAGTAATTAATGGTATAACCATCGATTCTCCCACCGACTACAGACGCCCGTACGGCTCCGTACGGCGTGCAAATGGTTCTTCCCTGCTCCAGGTCGACGCGCCCGTCCGCTTTAATACCGACATTACCGTGATGGTGACTAAATGAAGGCTTTCATTGTCTGGAAAACGTATCACAAGCTCGTGTCACATCAAGAAACCGTCCGAAGGCAGCGCACTGTATTTAATTTTTCGTGAGTGCGCAATTGAGATCATCTCTGGACTGAGGTATACGTTACTACTGGTCTTCTGAACAGTTCTTTCCTATCCTGTGCTGTATAGGAAAACTAGGTTTCATGTCACACTATTCAACGTCCTCGTTGCTATTCTGGTCCCTTCGTATTGGTATTAGGCTTGGAAGAAGACAAGTGTCGCCGAGCTCTATTCAACTTCCTCTACAAATTCGATATCTACCGAATCATTGGCTAGCTCAACCCAAAAATCTAAAAAATCTTAAGGTCCCTGTTGCAATGCTGCTCGGGCTACCCGCGGATGAGCTAGAGGAACCCGTCCCAGAGAATCAAACGTCCATCATCATCTGCTTTAGGCCGTCTGATATTCTATAGCAAACCTGCGTTGAGGGCGAGGCCTGCCGACGCAGGCAGGCCGTGTGCTTCGGACGTTTTGCTTCAGCTCTTCCAGCCACATGCAATACAAAGGTATTTCCGGGACTTATAGGACCTAAGGTTAGGATCAGGATAGATGGATCGTCTACAACGTGGGTTATTCTTCTGCTCTCACGCCTTAAAACTCAAAATGATAGATCATTTCCCTGAGTGGAGACACTCGAGCTTAGTGCAACCGCACCCTTCTCTTTCATCATAGCGGCTGCGTTTTTGATCGAAGAGAAGGTACCTTGAACTAATATTTGCAGGTGTGAGTCTCTTTAGCTCATATCGGACGTCAGCCTAATCGAAATCGTCGCTAAAATGTGTTACCCGCGGCAGCATTCCTACGAGAAAAAAACCCCCCAATGCAGGTACCATGACGAATGAAGGAAAATAAAAGGTTGTTAACGACCTGCCCCGGTTCCGGAATTTCAACGGAAGCAAATTGTGAAGATCTTCATCATGCGTGGCGATAGATTCGAAATAACTGCGCCAGGGCACAGCGTCGTAGCGTCTCAGGAAAAACACTTAAGAAATTCGAACGTAATTGGAAATACCCGGCCCTGCTATCCGAATCGCCGGCAAAAGGGCGCAAGCCCTTTACCTCCAACAGTGCATCTCAACAGTGGATTTCTGTCTGTAAACGAGGAGGTCCAAGTTGATACAAGTGGCCGCATTGTTCAGCATTACGAGAGGGGATGCATATACGGTCAAGATGTATGAGCGATAAGATTTCATCACTCTCAGGCATGCGCTGAAAGAACGATCTACCTGTAGGTCCATAAGTATCTCGGCATCTTTGATCTCATCACGAGGTCGGGCCAGAGGGTTCAGGGAAGCCGTGCTCCAAGCCCTCATTGTGATTTATATTATGCCCAGATTGCTCCTTAAACGCCCACTCTGCTTTTCTACCACCCAGGTTCCATTCAGTCTGTGTTACGTCTCGCCGCTGATTGCTCGATGCTTCGTGATTCTGGTCCTGCTTACTACGCGATGGATAGCGCGCATTATCGTGACTATCCTAATCCCATGATATGGAACGACGTACAAGGAAACGTTTCTAGTGGCTCCTGGCGTTCCACTCCATCTCAAGGTCGCGATGAATCGTTTCCATCCGGATCGTCCTATCAGGCGTATTCAGAGGTGCTCATTGTCTTTTGATCTTCGTTGCACAATACACTGACTACAGGGTCTGCAGATGCAAACGTATGCGGATGAACAGCTTTCCTCATTTGCCCAGACACTGAAGGAAGAGGATGAGCGATTTTACGCCACCTTTCCCGATGCCAGACCTCATGCCTCCACTCGCAAATGGATCCCATCCACGACGGCGTGCGTATACAGCCAAACCTATCCTTACTCTGCCGATGAAGGTACCCCCGAGTCATCGAGTACGAGAGTTCACGATCCATGCGGTGTACCAACACGCTATGACTCCCGTATCTCCTGCGTTGGTGTCAGCGTCCAGAATAGGACGGATGCTGGTGTTAGTGGTTATCAGGACGTACAGATGGCGGAAACATACGATCCACAACTTCCGGTGCGTAAGCTTCCTTTCATTTTTCTTAAGCCTGCTTATCGCGTCACAGGATGTCAACAATCGGGGTCACCCTTCCTGCGATAGAACGCCATCACTAGCCCCTCTGCGTACTTCCCAATCCTCTTCGGCTTCTTCTCCCATGATTTTTACCCCTCACCGTCTTGATCCGGGGCTAGCCAGAGATGCTAGCCAGTCTCCCTGCCCAGATGATATTTCCCATACGTCTCGAGCTCGCAACATTCTCGCCACCACTGATCTCCCTCTCGAATTACTATCACATAGCGATCATCGTCTCGTTTGCGAGCTTGACGATCCTCAGTCGGATTATGCATCCTCTCCGGAATCTGTCTATGCACCAGGTATACCTCGCATACCATCGCTACCCACCCCTGACACCGGACTAAACTCTTCCTCGAAGTCGGACGACAATCAGGAAGGCGATGATACCTGTTTTACTTCTTTCAACGGCACATGGCCTCGTCTCCGCGTCAGGACTCATGCGAATCTCTCCCCATCGCCTGCAGATGAAAAAACCTTATCAACGTCGCAAGAGTCTTCTTTCCGGGTCGACGAAAAGCTTGACGCAGCGGCTTCGAAGCGACAACCTGCGGCCACTCTCGTTAAAGCCATCAAGCAGCCGGTCAAGGCGTTACCTGCCCACAAACGTGCGGTGGGCAAGAAGCCTTCTCTGGCTTGCCTATTTTGTCGTGGTAGAAAGATTGCATGTGGTCCGCCTCTTCCAGGAAGCACAGACAAGACTTGCAAGTACGTTCCCTCCACTTCATCTTTTCATCACCGACGCTTGATAGTCCGAACTCCGGTCACATAATCGTCGTTCCTTTTGTCTCATTGATATCATTGAACATGCAGGCTAACATCAAATTTTAATTTCCTGTAGTCAATGCCAGCGACGATCTCTAAAATGCGAGTTTCCTCGTGAGAGCCGAAGGGGAATGAGGAAGAAGAAGGCCGAGTCGACCGAGTCGACCGCTGCCTCGTCAATTCCCGCCGAAGAACCGCATGTCAAAGCATGAGACCTTGGATTCACCACCGCGCAATCGGCAGCGACGGACGCTCTCCGGCGAGCCACCCCGCCTTCGCGGTAAAACCGGATTACGGTACGAGGTGTGCGGGGAATATCAAACCCTGACCTCTCTATCCACGCATTTCTGAATCTGTGCATGTTTTCCATACACTAGTTACTTACCTTATCTAGACTGTTTCGTAATGCTTTCGTGACACCACGGCTATTATATATACGCATTTGTTTTTTGCTGTCCAGGATTGCTATCGCTGTTGTATAAAAAGTAGTATTTTACATTACTCTTTGAGATTTAGAAATGAAAATGACGTTGAGAACAAGTTAAGGGAAGGTGGACCCTCCGCGCTTTAAGCAGCTAGGATGGAATACGAAATATATTTGAATGGTCGTCGGGAATTGCTGTTATTGTTACCCTCAAGATCCAATGATTATTTGGTCACCTCAGTCAGACAGTGCATAAAGGTGTCCCTTGAGTAGACTTAGAGAAAGACCACGACAATATTGGTGCCTACTATTCGAGGCCATTACCGAGAACCGTCCGTAGACTCGGATCCTTCAAGAAAAACCACGTGAAGAAACTAAATGTACTAGCGTCGCGAGGTTTTTTTCAGATGGGCATGCTGAGCTCTCGAAGGAAGCGACATGCGATCGTTCCTTTCGGGTAAGTTCAACATCGACATTACGCGGCTCGGCATGCCACGTTGCACGCTTCAGCTCGAAACCGAGAACGGCCAGTTGCGGCATGATGAATTTCATCTGTTCTTCCTTGTCCCATTTAGGCGAAGACCCGTATCACTGTATCAGACAAATAATAATGTTATTTTAACTTTTCCATAACTTCAGCGCAATTTGTTTGCAATTTGTAGGCGAAGTTGTTGGTGCCTTGTTACCTAGTCGTCGCCGCCGTTCCTCAGAATATCGATATATTTCAGAGTTTCAGAAGAGCAGCAAGAGATTCCTGATCAAGAGGACACAATTGAATGATGCGATCTGTGATATGTTTTTCCACACTCTGAAAGATCGTTGAACGATCGGCGATCAAAAAAACGTGGATAAACTTGGCACAAAACACCGAGGTTACCGCCGTCAAAGCAAGGGAGGTTCCGTGTAACTAGAAAGATTAAGGTTGGCATCGCTCCTTCCCCGGATATAGTACCTTGGCGACCCGAGAAATCGTCCAAGTCATGGTGAGCGAGTTAAACAGAAATAACGGTGAAATAGAAAAATGATATGTCAGTAATGGAAGACCGGACCGTGCCAGTACGTCTATAACCGATGGTTCTGAAAGTGATCTGCAAACAGTCTCGCTTTCGAAGCGTCACGGGCGTCGACGTCGGTATTGGTCAACCACCGCATACCGCGAAGCGATGTGTGCATCAACGTTGAATAAGCCATCTTGGAGCAGCTACCGCAGAAGTTGGCGTTTCGACGGTGCCTATGTAATACCTAAATTATAAGGCTTCATACTTCACCAAATTGACCGCTGTTTCTCCGTGTTCCCATCGGTAGACGCGACGCAGAACGCTTGCTTGCACAAGCGCTAGTAGTAGCACTCGATACTCTAGGTCCTAGGAGCGTAAAAAGTGCTTGTACTTCCAGACTTCTCGAATCTAGAGTGGAATTTTCGCAAATTTCTAGCCTTTTAACAACGCTGCGGTTTTTGACCAGAATATCTTCGTCCGGAATTTACGCCCGAAGAGCTTACACATCGAAAGTGATCATGTTGACCGAGTTTTCATTTTTTCGTGCCGGCTTTGTTTAGATTCCAGTGTACTGCGGTGAAGTTGACTCGCCAAACTAGTTTCAAGACTACTGAGATCAGTTGTAAGAATTGATTTTGATCAACAGAGCAACTGAGAAAGTTAAGAAATCAGAACAGTACAAGAGAGCGGGCAACGTGGGATTAGATAGCGCGTCAGTGGTATTACGCTGTGGCTTCACCGGATTCCTGGTGATTTCCGACCAGAAACTCGTCTCCTGATTGGCCACACAGCCGCTCACCGGTCCGCCTGGAGGGCAAAGATCCGAATTTCGTGTGATTAGAAAACCTAATACCCTTTAGACGAAAACGACGTCAGCTTGTATACAATCTATAAGAATTTTCAGGTGAATCGTCGAAACAAGGCGACCGTCAAAGCCTGCAAAGGTTCCTAGGTTTCTGCCACTGTTGCTTGCGTCGCATCTATTAAACTGCTAGGTCGCATCGAGATGCTAGACACTGGTCGATGAGTCTTCAAGCTTCAATTTCTATGTAATCATTATCTTCAAAGCAATCTTCACCGGTCACCGCTGGATTCCAGTATTAAAAGTCCAGCGTCCGAAGGCATACATCGTGGGTCCTCATTCGTCACCTATAAGCAAAGGTTTTTTTTTGGCCCGAGAAGAGGTGTATAACCCTAGTATAGCGGTATTGTTAATACCAGTGACCGCCCTGATTACCTCGGAAACCATGGCAAAGTTAGCACTAAATTGGTAGTCGTCCTAAGCAGCGGTTAATAGTACAACCTATTCACATGGCGAAGTCCGTTGCAGCTCGAAGCACTGCCTTGCAGGCCATGTGCATCAGGACCTGATGAATAGAAATCTGAAATGCACGCTTATCGAAGAAAGGCTCCGCTTACCAAGTCTTTATGGTGCAAGCAGCTAATTTTCCATTCTTACCTGGTCAGGCTGGGTCATTAGAATCAACAATCGACATGAAGAGTCTTCGTCTTCGTCAAGCAACGTAAAGCCAAAATATGTTGATAAGCAAGTCAGGAAACATCAAATCAATACGTGCAACATTTCCGAGCAGTCGGACTGTCCCGATGCTTTTAGTCAGTGTTGCTTACAACGATGCGATAAAGAAGCCAAGACTCATTTTCGTGAAGGCGATCTGTAACCTGAAGACGCCGGTCAGTCCTATTCAAAAGAGCGTGCGATCAAAGAGGGCACAGGGCCGCAATTCATTCGTCGCAAAGCAAGGACTGTAAGCGATCCCTCTGGACCCCGTGGGACCCCACCCTGAGGAATTGTCATTAATCTCGGCTCTATTGCATGCAGGTAAGAGTCAAGTGATTGATGTTCTGCAAACGAAGGGACATTCGTTCAATAAACTTGGTTCCGTGCGTCGGAAACGGTGTTGCTTGGCAAATTGTATGTATCTAGCAAGGTAATTCGTCAATGGATCAGCAGGAATCCACGAGGCGAAACAACGGCACCTTGTTCGCGGTTTTCATCCAGTCTAAATAGCTGTAGGCTCCACCTCTATTGTCAATATCTGCCCGTGCTGCCGTCAAGAGTAGGGAATACTACTGTCGTTCGCAGCTACCTCTTCGGCTACGGAAATATTTATTATATCCAACTGAACACTGCGAGATGGTCCACTCTTTCTTCAAAGTATATGTTGTTCGTGTATCAGGTCGTCGCGTAATTTCCGTCGCTGTGTGATTTACAGAAATATACTCTGACATGAGCATTGAAGAGTGGTGATAACATCAGATATAAGTGTAGCAAAGATAGTCGCCTTGAGTGTCCAGGACTTGTCCGACCTATTGGAAGGTGAGAACTCAGAAGTGACACGGCAACTATGGATACACACGGTTCCATTAGGTAGGACGTCAAACATGTGAAGCACCGTCGCTTCACTAGTTTTCTGAGACGGTTGACATTTTGTTATCAGACTGCTTCGGCGTCCTTATGATGGAGGGGGCGCGTACCACAAAACCAGTCTTAGGCTCCGCTTGTGTTTCATAGCCTGCTCCCTCGAGATCGAAGATCCTGGTTTCATTGTCTCCCTGCCATTTCCACCACAGCTTTATAAACGTTTCAGTTAAAATTTCCCGATATCCAAAAACGGAGGCGACTCGCGTAGTCTATATATGAATGGTGAAGCCAAAAAAGCGGGTCATTAGGCGCTGTTTGTATGTCTGTCATCTCCAGAAAGTACGGTCTTAGGTACGAAAGGGGACTTGTGGAATTAACAACTTACATCACCTCCAACGGCATTGTGGCCACCGCGATGAATAGTTGCAAAGAGCAGATTTTGAAACCCGGCAAAGGTGGTACGGGCATTCACGGCGTCAACGAAAGCCTGACCCACCCGAGTTGAGTTCCACCAGTTGCATTCCCGTGTGAGTAGATGAGGTGTATTAGCCATCCCAGGACCAAGATGAAGGGTTATATTTGCAAAGGGACCATTAACAACGGCGTAGTTGTTTTCCTTGAAACCTTCACCTCCGAATTCCGACACAAGAGCGGATTCGTTGAACGCACCAGCGTCAGGGGGCTCATTCCAGTAAGGCATCTGTTTAATTGTAGTATGAGGAACGGACTAGATGCTCAGGGACTCGTAGATACTTACACGCCCGACGTACCCGCACTCGTTGCGCACAAGTGTCTCGAAGGCATGCAGGTAGTATCGATGAACCTAATATTAACCAATGAGACATGAAGAGCAGATGAAAACAGAACCGACAGCCAAGAATCTGAGATGGTACACGGGTCAGGTGGTTGATACGATCAGGACCAAATGTTGAACGCACTGTCCGGTCACATGCCAGAGATCAGTACCTCCCTCAAAGTTACTTTGCTGGGCATGAATGCTGACCTGATGGTGGAATGAGTCAACGGCTCCTAGGTCAAATTGCTTACTTCACAAGATCGTCATAACGCGAGAGGACACCTGAAATGCTTGTCTGTGCGGGCGCATTTAAAAGACACAAGTTAGCCGCAAAGTAGGCCTCCTTCTCTTCCTCAGTCAGAGTAGACCTAGGGCGCAGCACTTCAGTAAGACATGGTATACGAAACCATAACAAAACTTACCACTCAACACGAATAGATGGAGAGACACAAGCCGTTCTTCTTTTTGGTCCCGATATCATTCCCTTCCACTGAGAACGTAGCTGTCGGATGAGTAAAGCCAGGACAAACAAATGAAGCTCGAGGGCGAGTCAATGCAGTATAAGACGAGAAATTTTAATCTTACAAAAATATGATATAATCGACGATAGAAACTTGAGGTGGTTGTGAGAGATCCAGCGTCAAGAGAGCGGATAGCCATGCGATGCCGAATTCCATCTTTAGTCTGTGGTTGCATCTAAGTGAAAGGTAGTTGCACGCGGGACACAAAAATTTCGTCAAGCATCCTTTGAGGTCGTTCACCATTGTGATTGTCGGTTGATGAAAATGATCCGCTGAATATTGACAGTAGCCTTTTTGAAGAGAGGATTGCGTTTGCCAGGCCATCTTGGTCGCGAACGATGCTTTCGGATCCAGGGCCAGCTCTGACCGCAATCTGAGGTCGATATCCTCGATCCTCGACCCTCCCCTGACCCCTCCCCTGACTCAGATAAATTTTAGGAAGGCCATTACCGGGAAAGGTTGGAGCTGCACACTGGCAGCAGCGTCGCCATGACCATAGTGTGAATGCTATTGGATAGTATAGACGGAACCAATCTAGCCAGTCTGCGACCTGTCCAATGAGCCAATAACGTTGCCGATCATTTTCAGCACGTTTGGCAGGCATTACACGTTCGCAAGTCTCCCCCATTCTATCCGCGACAACTCGGACATTGGATTCCGCGGACAATAACGAACGTCATGGTTGTCATCGCCAGTTTTCGGACTAGCAGTGGCAAGCTTGAAGGACACTTGGGCCCAGTGGCGCTCTGTAACTTTGCTGTAACTAGTACTCTGTAAGAAAGATCGTTGTCCTTAGTAGGAGGACTAATAAATTATTTAAATAAAAGTGCCGACGGCAGACGCCATCACGTGCTCAGCTTAAGCTCCTTCCTTTTTCGTCAAACTTCACGATGGCGTGCATTCATCACCGATTCAATTCGAGATACTAATCATCTCGAGATTGTGAATTATTATTGTTATTATGGAACTTTAACTAGACATGGAGACCGCAGTCGCGATACACCGCCGCTAAACGTAACTAGCACCATTTTAACTGCTCGCGTCGTGCCGGCTCCAGAGTCTGGAAATCCATGAAGAATATTTCCATTCCTTTGTTCGATGTAAATCTCAATTAAGCCTCTCACAACCATGTCCCTCTTGACAACCTTAGAGCCGTAGCCCGAATTCCCTGAATATCACAGCCCTTGGGTCTAACCTTCCCTCAGGAGATAGAGTCCACGTTGAACAACGGCAAATGGAAATGAAAATGCTAGAAGCCTGGGCTTGGATACAGGTAAACCTAAAAAGCCTGAATTTTTCCTGAGGCGCTTTGAATGTCTTACGAACATCGTGTTACCTTTGAATAGATTGATTATTCAAAAGGCACACAGTGATGATCTAGACACCTGATTGAAGTCCTCTGCGGGGTTCCACCCAATGGCCGCCTGTTGGTTTGCTAAAAGAAGAGTCAATGTATTACTACCGTCGGGACTCGGAAGACTGGGTCTTCACCTGGTCCTACTTACTTCTAGGCTTCGAACACCGCCCCTCCGCAATATTAGTGTGCGTCGTGTATTTCAGGTACAGCTTACCGCTGTGTTTCTTCAGGCGTTCTCTTGAGATTTCTGTTTATTTTGCGGAAGTACGTCGTGCAGATTCGTGCCTTGTCCACATGCATTGTTTCAGATGATCGCATAGTACTACCTCCTTCCTGACGACGATCAACGGATAGACAAGAAAACTGAGAAAGGAAAGAACGAAAGAATGATACTCAACACCTCTGCATCAATAGAAGTACGTGAATTTTAGACAGCGGTACACGTGCAACCCTGCCTACGCCATCCCACCGAGCCCGTAGTTAAATTCCGCCGAATGAGAACAGTACATGCTACCATCAATGCAGAAGCCTTTGCGGAGTGTGTAACTCTTCTTCTGTATACTGAATTTCTATCAGTGCGAGTGTTACGTTTGTACCACCTGTACATATCCATTACACCCGCGAGAAGGCAAGAAGAAAAGGAAAGTGATACCCAAGGCATTCAGGAGATGATCGGTCGAAGACGCGTAGATGACCAAGGCGCAAAAACCTGAGCGACAGACCTCGACTGTAACGAAGGATTATGGTCACGACATCATACCTTCTCGAGCTAAGGACCACGCTATGGCCACTTACGTCGTGGCGATATACCTACACTCAGCTATCTCCTCCACCCTGAGCAAGATGTGTGAGCGAAAACAGAAAACCCATCAGGCCTCGAGCTACCTGCTGATAATTGCATTATGCCATCCCTGGCGGCCTCTAACGATTCTGCAACGCATCATGAACGGGAGATGAAACAGCCGCAAAGGAAACATACCTATCATCATTAGGCAACGCGAGCTACCGGCTGAGCGGCATCACTACTGCCCCATGAGCGAGCGCTGACCAAGGTACAGAAGCAACCCCGAAATGTTAGAACTATCATAAGGAACTGGTCTGCGATTCCTACACCACGCATACCTTCAGCGTGGGGAGCATCTCGTTCTCGTCTTCACGGCAGAGAAGGTTGTAGTCCTTCTGCATTATTAAAATAAAAGGGGTGAGGCGATTGTTGAGTGTATAGTCTGGAGAGTGCATGACTTCAGTATTTCGTTTTTTTTTCGCCGCAATATCCTTTCTTTGCATAACATGGTCGATACGCGAGAGTGGTAATGTCGGAGCGGTGCTGTATCAAGCATCAAGTGGCGTACATTGCTAGGCGCGACAGCTCGACATCCTACTAATATATCGAATATATCCGACTTTTATTACATCACGGAGGGCTTGAATCTATTAAAACTCAATGAGACGGGGGAGAATGCAGATAGCAACATATATGATGCACAGACCGTCTCACAGACTGGAATTACCGCGTCAAATCCGTGACAGTGAAGGACATCGCCATAGTCCAGCTGCAGATGCTCTAGGCTCTTTTTCTTTGGCTGAATCGAGGATATGCTGGAAGACAGATGAGTATTACTAGCGGCGGAACATAGGGCCTCGAAGACCTTGCGACTGAGGCCGTACTGGTTCACGTATCCAATGGAATCGGCGTAAGCTGCTGCCCTGCCATCGATGCGTTCGTTCATGTCGCGAGAGACTGGGTGAAAACCCTACGTAGATCTGTTACACCTGCAAGAGCTGCTATCGACAAGCACACCTTGGTCAACGCCGGAATTTTGTCCCACAGAAAAAATTATGCCACCCCTCGATTGCCTTTCCTAAGATCTCCGATTGACCGTTAGAATAGTCATGCAAAATCTGAGCAAAATGCACAAAAAAAATCATGTGCACATATCATGCATTGGCGGTGTCAAAGGCATTGATTCCAACATCGTAGCTATGAGCAGTGGCACAGCAAAAGATGAATATCGGAGATCCAGAGGAAAAATGAATAATGACCGTGACGTACGCCGCCTTGATTTGGCTGATGCTCTCCTCTTCGTCTTGCACCCAATTGAACCAGTCAGGACTCCCGGACACAGCACAATCGAGGATAATATCCAACACCTACAATCCCGAGGCGCCAAGGGTCAGTAAGATGGCCAATGAGTAGGAGCAGCAAATGATGGGGATCAACCGTAGGACATTGCTGGAGAGGACATCGTGGATCGAAGTGAGTCTTATCGATGCGTTCAGCCTCTCGTGATGCAAATCTTGTCATATCAAGAAGCATAGCACAGGCTGCCGACAAGAAGAACAGAGGACCGCCGCGATTCTCAGCGAAATCACCTGGTGGCTGGCACGGGCATTGGGTCAGTGCTATCAGTTTCCTATTGACGCCATGTTTATACTGCAGGCACCCAATGACGACTAGGCGAGCCCAACCTACTCCGCGGCATTTCCAAAGGAATGCATAGGAGCGGTTCAGTCGATGTCGTCGATGACAAATATAGATTCGAGCACTCGTCGCTCATAGCAATTCCTCAAGCAGTCTTTGTTTCAAGAAGCGACCAGCTTGTATCTCGGACCACGGACCCTACTCATGAAAATTACATGGAGGAGGAGCTAGAGCACAAGAGATCCTTGAAGCCAAGACCGACCCGAGCTCCAGACAGTTTATTTCAACCCAGCACAAGCAATGTGTAACTCGAAGGGTTCCTTTCAAAGGTACTGGTAAGAGAGCCGTGTACCAGAGCGGCGTTTCGAATCTCCACGCTCCTACATCACAGGTCCTTCGCATTTCAAGCCTTAGAAGGCACGGATGTATTCATTGTTCAGTAACCTGTTGTATGGCTTATACTTGAAGCAGCCTGTCTTCTCATACCGATGCCCAGGGAGACGTTGTACTGTCCAGGACCGACCGCATAAGTTTTCGTCCAGCAGCGATATTCCGCTTCACCTATACCGATAGGGAAGGCCCGCATATATACGCGTCATTTTGTGGAGATTGAACACCAAGTGACATTGATATCCCTACGCAGATACTGTGGTGAAGGGTATGTCCATTAGTCGTTTATTATGATGAAAACTTTAACTGACCGCAGAGCCACCAGGTTCAGTGAGAATCGCTCCTCCGAGCGATGGCAATCTCACTCTTCTAATCAACAGAGGATTTTATCAGATTCACCGGTGCCGTGTGATCAATGGCCAACCCTACGGAAAGGATTTTTACTCCCTGAAGTGAGCTTCAGAAAGCGACTGTCACCATCCATTATCCCACCACCTGCTAAACGATATACATCAATGTTCTTACGGATTCAGCGCTCAGCCATCTAGCAGACCGGAAAACATGTCACCTTGTTACAGCAAAAAGTGGAGAACACATCGACCACGACGAGCAGTGGCAGCGCGCCTGCACCCAAGTGCTGGAAAAAGACATCCCATCACCGCGTTCATACTACTCTGCAGAAAACGGATCATTTTTACAATATCTTCTCAACAGGATGAGGACTTTGCCCAAGTTCGCGCAATTACCCACTGTCATTGGCGGAGTTCTTCCGCACAAATAACGTGAACCGACACTGTCGTAGGATCTGACGCCGACGTAGGATTTCCTAGCCGTTGAGCAATGGTATTCTACGCTTCGTCATTCTTGAAGAGAAGAATTCCAAGACGAGCCCCGTGTCAAATTTAAATGCTCGCTGGCGTACGTCATGCCAGCATACTGCGCGTGGTGCGGTGGTCGTCGAGGAGATATAGCAGTCTAGGATCCATACGAGAGATGAAGCCAAAAGCAACAAATGACCGGATCAGACTGGTCCGGAAGGGGAGTTCGAAATCAAGGATGATTACTATTTTCGACGAGCGTACCAGCAGCCTGCCTATCTCTTTCTTTCTCTCTCTTCCTCACTTCCCTTCTTTCTCTATGGGCTGCTCTTATGCTGAAAATCTGCTATCTATTCCCTCCAGTAACGAATCCTACGTCTGCAAGCAATCCTAAAGTTTGGTCCAGGCCGTCTTTATAACAATCGGTGTTCAACACTAGACTCTTGACGGGTAGCAATTGGAGGTTGGATTCGGGCTGCAGCAAAAGGGGGAACAATGGCTGAGGGTGCTTCAATGTCAACGAAATGCAGCAATATTCTCCAACGGTGCGTCTTTACGGTGACTCATAGGACGGTCGCGAGCTGACTCTTTTTCACTCATTTAGAATGCTGATCCTTTCCAGCCAGTATCACAACAAAGTTAGCTGTGACAAATGATATGACAACGAAATTAATACGTGAACAGTCTGGACGTTTTCATTGAGGGCGCTAAGATTCCGCAATTTGACCGGGACCATCGATGCTTCTACAACCTAGATCGATTTAACAATTCCAAGCATTCTGCGGTTCATGATCAGAACAATGGGTCCAGAAACCATTACTTCAGCTCAACGGAATACCGTTGCTCGGGTGGGAACTCGACAGAAAAAGCATACCCCAACATCCTAGGTCACGACTGACGAAATCTCTGCTGCTCCGCTTAATACGCATGGGGCTGTGAAAGCAGCTTATATGCGGGCTTGGTGTCAACAATTGAAGAAAGTTGGACAGATTTTGGAACATTTGGCATAATGGACGGCTGTCGAAGGGTCCGAGACGAATTTCGACGAAGCTTTACTATTACATAAGGCGAGCGGTTAATTTGCTCGAAACTCTCATCCAACAACCCAATGACTCCTGTATACCGCGCAGCTCAGGATACACCCCCAAAGCAGATCAACCAAAGGAAAACGCAGGCAGCCTATAAGCTAGGGAGTTGGGAATTAACCGATGGAAAGGTCGGTGGGTGAAAACAAAGAGAGATTGATGCAAATTGTGACAGGTTGAAGGAAGCAGGGAGAAGCCGGCAGCAGTGGAGAGAAATCTCGTAAATCTCAACCAGATCTTCCATCCGGAGTGCGCACTGAGCTCACTGAGCTCGGTTTGAAACAGGGCAGCGAAACTCTTCTAACTTTGCGTCGCTTTGGAATTTCAGCAAGTACAATATCGGAGCGGCATCTTCATATACTCACGACGTTTCTCTTTAGAACTGCAGTCAGCTTCAAGCTGATTGTGATCCTAACCAGGCTGGGCCATCACAGAACCATATCAGAACCAGCCCAGTCTCGACAACGACACAGCAACGGACGCATCGTCGACGAGGAGTATGGCTTGTCTGAACGGCGGAATTCGTCATCGAGCAGCAGCTCAAGCTCATCATCTTCCTCGTCTTCCAGCTCAGACTCCTTGTCCGACATCTATGGAATGCGAAACTTCCATCTGTTCCCCCGCAAAGAGAGTCTCATGCTCTTCAAAGACCGTTTCTTGAGGACAGGGAAGAGCAAAGTTGGAGTAGTGGAAGTCTTAGAGCTATCTTCAGTGCCGTCTCTACGCAGAGGCAGCCACTGCCATCGTATCGAACTATTGCCTCCAAGTATTTCGCGGTGTCGACTAGTGAAAAACTGCATGTATGCGCAGTTATCAATCGCATTGAGTGGCTAGTTTTTGCCCGTCGCCGCCTTGGACCCACTGCTGGCCCTATTGATTAGGTAGGTACCCCCCGCCGATGGAAACGGAATCTAACTCCCTGGGCTGAGCGGCCATCATCCTCCGTCATTTCTCACAACGTGTCGGAACAACGACTTACAGATTGTTACGGCAGATGTTTCAGCGGGAAAACATCGGTTATGAAAAGCGGTTGCGTTCGAATGCTTGAGCTGGTGGCAAACGTACTATCGCCTGCGTACGATGGATCTGCACTCGAACTCATGGTCATCGGTGGAGTTTGCTTGCCTCGGCGAGTATGAACAATGTTCTCGGCGAACCACTTGGCACGGTGGCAGTAAGATCGAACGGACGAGGGACGAGTGGCCAATTCAAACTTCAGACTGTCAACCTGTCCCAAAATTACTCGCGCGCACAGCGTATCTTCCTCTCTGCCATCTAGACTGGTACGAGTATATGAAAATTTCTATTGTCGGAAATTTCTTTCCATTGACACAAACGAAAGTACCTGACGAGTCGAGCCTGACGGTTATCCTTGGCTCGTCTTGGAGCCATGCAATTTCCACGCATAGCTTTCGGTCCGAGAGCTAATCTATCACGGCGATTCCCTTTCAGTGTTTCCGGCGCGCTACCAAGGAAATTAAGCATCGTGTCGTATTGAAACATGTCATGCTGATGACTGTTTTGTCTGAACGGCACTCGTGCAGTGATCTCGCTCACTATCGTGTTGCAACGTCCTCCACCGGCAAACGGACCTAAAATCACAGTGACAACGACCCCCAGTGTCAGAACCCAAGTTCACGCTCGGAAACACACGCCGATGCTACAGCATCGATCTCCGTGCTAAAAGAAGGCAGGTTTTCGAAAACGATGGCCCGTATTCGCCTGGAAATTTTTACTCGTATATATTATGCCTCCCATAGACTGTTCGGTTCCGGTGGTAGAATAACACGTGAAACCCGGGATCCGTCTGACCTATGAACGTAAAGGAGGACGGATCACACGGGCAACAGAGCGTATGGACGGGGACTAAGTTGCAAGTCGATCGCCCACGGCGAGCTTCAATGCTAGGGTTCGAACTTGGATACCTTCTACAAAGAACTCCATAGATCCGCCGACATATGGTACTATGGAATAAATACCCTACTAGTCTTCTGAATATTGCTATTCCCTTGTTGTTCTAGTTGTTCGCACCCAAATGTACGATGTCCACACTATTTCCGCATGTAAAAAAAGCATGGGTCACTGCTTGAGACGCATATTCATTCATGATAGCTACGAAAACAAGGACAAGAAACGGTATTGAGATAGGTGAGACATTCGACCTTTTTGTAATGGAGAGCTCTGGCTATCACTGAGCAGACAGCACTGCCTACCCAGAGCTCAGTGGCGAAGATTCTGAGAGTTATACGGCTCTTCCAGGTACTGTATCTCCCCTGCGGTCAGAACCAAATCCATACCACCTACGTAAAATGTATTTCAGATGAGAAAAACAAAATGAGAAAAAATGATCCCACCAAGAGCATTCAAAAGTTGCTCAGTCGCAGGCGCATTGACAACCAGGGCACGAACACCTAAGAGATTTAAGACGTAAGAATACCACGTGGTTCGGCGCTTACATTCTTTACCCAAAGACCATGCGATGGCCACCTGGGTCATGGTGACATTCCTTTCGAGGGCTATCTCTTCGACCCTGGTGGTACTATGTCAGTGTGATGGATAGCTAGTTTAACCACCGCGCTACCTGGTAATGATCGTATTGTGCCAATCTTTGCGTCCTCCTGGGATTCTGTGCCGACAAATAAGTTGGGACGCTGGGGAGAGGAGGGGAAACGTACCTGCCATCATAAGGCAGCGCGAATTGTTGGTCAAGCGTCATGACCATCGCCCCACGCGCAAGTGAAGTCCAGGGGATAGACGCAACACCAAAATGCTGTGAATTAATCATCGAGTAAAGAGTCGCATATCCGATTAATACGAACTTTCAAACTAGGCAGCATCTCGTTCTCGTCCTCGCGATAGAGGAGATTATAGTCGTTCTGCATAGAGATGAACGGCGTGAGGTGATTGACGAACGCATAGTCTGGTACAGCTCGTCAGCGTCAGTTCCGCGTTCTCGAGCATGGATAGGCCCCACTTTGCATAATATGGACTAGAGATCAATATTTATCAGAGCAGAATCATACTGCGATAAAGACGAGTATACATTGCCAGGCGCGACAGTTCGACATTCCAACATATCGGACCCAGCCCAATTGGACCACATCGTGCAGAGCCTTCATCTACCAAATACAAGTTCAGCCATTAGTATGTAGGTGCTGGCGGCTAGAGGACAACCAAAGAAGGTACTTGTGCCCGGAGGGCAGCTCCCGGTGGTGACGTCAGAGCAGACATCGTCCGAGTCAGTCGTGACCACAGCTCTAGTAAATGCTCTCACCGTCTCGTGAATCGGGGTATTCACATCATACTCCTGGCAGTGCAGGACGTCGATGTAATCCAGCTGTAGACGCTCCAGGCTCTTCTTGATCGAGTCGAAGATATGCTGGGCGTGAAGATAATGAGTATAATGGGTTGCACAAAGGAAGGCGGCTGACTTTGCGGCTGAGGCCGTACTGATTCACGTATCGGTGGGTATCGGCGTATTCTGTTTCTTTGCCGTCCAGGTGCTCGTGCATGTTGCGACTTACAGGATGGAATACCTGCAACGGGTATAAATCCAGCTCACTCGGAGAGCACAAACGAACCTTTGTCATTACCACGATCCCGTCTCGCGGCAGATTTTCCTGCTTAATGGCCTTACCCAACACGACCTCGGATTGTCCGTTGGAGTAGACCTAGCGACAGTCAGCTCGCAGATAGGCACAGGTGAAAAGCCAGACGTGCATTGGCGGTGTCGAAAGTGTTGACTCCAGCATCGTAGCTTGGCAGGGATCAGATGAGTAATCAAGGAGAGAAGGAGATAGGTATGTACGCTGCCCTGATCTGTTTAATGCTCTCTTCTTCGTTCTGCACCCAGCTGAACCAATCTGGACTCCCGTACACGGCGCAACCGAGGATAATCTTCGATACTTTTAGCCCCGAGGAACCAAGAGTTACTTCAGACACCCTGTGAGCCCTGAGCAACACCACTGTTGGGGACGAACCGTAGGACATGTTTGAGCTTGCAGGTGTCGTCATCGTGTTGGTGGTGAGAGGAAGAGGACGGCTTTGTATCTCTTCCCAGTCATGGGAGGGCGGGCGGCTGTGGACCCGGCCAGCCTGATTGGGACCTTGGAGCCGGCACCAGCAATTAACCACCATAACACGACAGGGAGCGCAGTACGATGGAATGCAACCCCCAGCGAGGTTGATGGTAGCCAGCATGGGCCCACCGCTGTATAGCTCACTTTTTTGCCTCCGCGGTGCGTAGTCAGCACCAGTCATTACATCTCTCAGACCGTATGACGAAACATACAGACAAGCCTCTGGGCTCCGTTGCCACAAGTCGTTGGAAGAGAACCCAGTCATGATCTTTGACCCAGTCCAGCTCAAGAGGTATGAGGACAAGGATCAGCCCATTATGAATGGAAGGGTTACTCGCGGGCGTCCTTCTATACCAGTCCATTCGTTGCTGCTTGAAATGCTCCCGTTTTGCTCCAGCATTAATGCGCTTCGAGTTTTCGTCCAGTCTACAGACATATGTTATCGACAAACGGAAGGGGCTTCCCGTCGTCTGTCGTTCCAGGCGATATAAACACTAAGCGAGTAAAGATATGGTCCTTGGTCGGCGCGTTTTTGGCCTTCGCACTTCCTGGGCATGGTAATAGTCGTTCCACTATCCTGTGGACGATCTATTCTGTTTTGCTTGTGGATAGAGCTGTGGCGTTCTCCATATGCATCAAAAGTCTCTCGACGCCCAATCTTCCCATCCTTCACTACGTTATGTTCAGTCACGACTCACGAAGAACGGGAGATCGTAGATTGATGCATAGTTCGCGGGTTCTGCTAATTCTTTCCCGTCGGTCAGCTAGAAAATTGAATGGGTTTCAAACTTGGGGGAAACGCACTACTCACCACCAGTCCATCCAGCTTTTCGACGTTTGAGCGTCCGAAATCCTGTTCAAGTTGTTGACGCTGTTGGAAGAATCGAAAATCGGGCAGGATGGCAGTGCCAGTATTAACGGCTGCGTGCAGACTGGACCAGGAATGACAGCCTTGGTTTCAAATAATGCTGTGCAATTTTCTGGAGGTGTCGAATTCGTCACAAGTGTTGACAAATCTGCTGATGTTCGTCGTAGCGATGACCCGTTTCAGGCTGCTTCGGCCCCATCGCTGAGTCCGAGAAAGTGCGTGACTATAATATTTCATAACCCTTCCACCGGCTACAGAAGTTACTTGATATGATAATAGCCACATCGATGAGCAAGAGGAGCTTTCCGTTCATTTCTTTTCATATTGCGGACTGGCATGCATCGAAAAGAACCCAACGACGTATAATCAAAATAAAAGTAAAAACAGACAATGACACCCCAAAGTACCCCCAAAAAAACCGGAGCGCCAATAAGTTTCTTGCGCGGAAATACTGAATATATGTTCAAGGCCCTTACTTGAACTCAAGTGGTTCGCGCACTTCCCCGGATGTTCTCAGTGTCGATTGTGAGCAAACAGGCAAAGCAACTACTTGATAACCGTATATTCATTCATTCCTGATAGCTACGAAAACAAGAACAAGAAACAATGTTGAGAATCTGAGATAAGTGCGATGATCGACCTTTTTTGTATGGAGAGCTCTGGCTATCACTGAGCAGACAGCACTGCCTACCCAGAGCTCAGTGGCGAAGATTCTGAGAGTTATACGGCTCTTCCAGGTACTGTATCTCCCCTGCGGTCAGAACCAAATCCATACCACCTACGTAAAATGTATTTCGGATGAGAAAAACAAAAAGACAAAAAGGGATCCCACCAAGAGCATTCAAAAGTTGCTCAGTCGCAGGCGCATTGATAACCAGAGCACGAACACCTAAGAGATTTAAGACGTAAGAATACCACGTGGTTCGGCGCTTACATTCTTTACCCAAAGACCATGCGATGGCCACCTGGGTCATGGTGACATTCCTTTCGAGGGCTATCTCTTCGACCCTGGTGGTACTATGTCAGTGTGATGGATAGCTAGTTTAACCACCGCGCTACCTGGTAATGATCGTATTGTGCCAATCTTTGCGTCCTCCTGGGATTCTGTGCCGACAAATAAGTTGGGACGCTGAGGAGAGGAGAGGGAACGTACCTGCCATCATAAGGCAGCGCGAATTGTTGGTCAAGCGTCATGACCATCGCCCCACGAGCAAGTGAGGTCCAGGGAATAGACTCAACGCCGAAGTACTGACACAAATCATCAAGGGAAGAGTTGCATATCCGATTAATACAAACTTTTAAAGTAGGCAGCATCTCGTTCTCGTCCTCGCGATAGAGGAGATTATAGTCGTTCTGCATCGAAATGAACGGCGTGAGGTGATTGACGACCGCATAGTCTACATATGAGCGTCAGTCCTGTCTTTTTGCACATGGGTAGGCTTCACTTTGCATAACATGAACTAGAGTGATGTTTATCAGAGCAGAATCATACTGCGATAAAGACGAGTATACATTGCCAGGCGCGACAGTTCGACATTCCAACATATCGGACCCAGCCCAATTGGACCACATCGTGCAGAGCCTTCATCTACCAAATACAGGTTCAGCCATTCGAATGTAGATGCAGGAGGCTAGAGGACAATCAAAGAAGGTGCTTGTGCCCGGAGGGCTGCTCCCGATTGTGACGTCAGATCAGCGTCGTCCAAATATCTGTCTCTAGCCTTGACAAATACTCTCACCGTCTCGTGAATCGGGGGTACTCGTATCATACTCCTGGCAGTGCAGGACGTCGATGTAATCCAGCTGTAGACGCTCCAGGCTCTTCTTGACAGAGTCGAAGATATGCTGGGCGTGAAGATAATAAGTATAACGGGTTAGCACAAAGGAAGGCGGCTGACTTTGCGGCTGAGGCCGTACTGATTCACGTATCGGTGGGTATCGGCGTATTCTGTTTCTTTGCCGTCCAGGTGCTCGTGCATGTTGCGACTTACAGGATGGAATACCTGCAACGGGTATAAATCCAGCTCACTCGGAGAGCACAAACGAACCTTTGTCATTACCACGATCCCGTCTCGCGGCAGATTTTCCTGCTTAATGGCCTTACCCAACACGACCTCGGATTGTCCGTTGGAGTAGACCTAGCGACAGTCAGCTCGCAGATAGGCACAGGTGAAAAGCCAGACGTGCATTGGCGGTGTCGAAAGTGTTGACTCCAGCATCGTAGCTTGGCGGGGATCAGATGAGTGATCAAGGAGAGAAGGAGATAGGTATGTACGCTGCCCTGATCTGTTTAATGCTCTCTTCTTCGTTCTGCACCCAGCTGAACCAATCTGGACTCCCGTACACGGCGCAACCGAGGATAATCTTCGATACTTTTAGCCCCGAGGAACCAAGAGTTACTTCAGACACCCTGTGAGCCCTGAGCAACACCATTGTTGGGGACGAACCGTAGGACATGTTTGAGCTTGCAGGTGAGGTCATCGTGGTGGTGATGAGAGGAAGGTAACAACTCTACATCCCCTCCCAGCCAGACATGCGAACGGACAGCCGAGGAGCCGGTCATCTTGATTGGGACAATACCAGCAATTGACGACCATGACACAACAGGAAGCGCTGTAGGACTGGAATGCGGCCTACTAGTGAGGGTGCTCGTCGCCAACCTGAGTCGCCGTTCTGTTCCAGGCAAGTCATGCCGCTATGGTATGATGAAGCGCGCCAGGATGTAGTTGCAGACCACCGCACCGGCGACCAGGATCTAGTAGTGCACCCAGGTGCCATAGCAAGAGCGTAATACTGCACAAGATAGGACAGCCCGTACGATCCTTTACCCAGTCCAGCTCAGATGCCATGAAGATGACGGATTACACCCCACGAGTGGCGGGGAGGGGAGGATTACTCTCAGGCGTACCTTTGAAATGATGTACTTTCCTCAGTCCTGTCCCCCCTCGAAGCTTCAAGTTTCGGACCATTCTCCACGATACTACCGATACAGTCGACGTCGTTGCAAATGAGATAAAGCACTAAGTGAGTTAAGGTATGGTCATCGGCCGGTATTGATGAGGAAAATGTTCTCACCTGGTGCAGGTATATGTTTCTGAGTAAGGCGTCCTAAGATGCGTTTTGCGTAGCGCTTCCTGGACGTAGTAACACCAATCCCACTAGTGGATGATTAACCTTCTCGCGGACCGAACGACTCAGATATGTTGACTCCATCGCGACGGTCTGAATCCTAGATGTCGTGGCGAAGAGTCCAATCGTCTAGTCTTCGACGATATTTGTTTGGCGGTGAACGCAAGGTCGTAAATCATGTTTCAGAATCGCTGTTGTGGTTGGATGGAAAATACCATGGGTACCTTGCAGGAAGACGGTAAGAAAAGTATCACGCTACTCACCACTAGTCCATCCGTCCAGCTGTTGGATCGAAAACGCTCTTGCTGACGCTCCTCGAAGAATCGGCAATCGAATTGGATGGCGTGACGGCGTGCACTGAACTGGAAGCATTGTCGCAACCATCTGGTCCCTTGCAAAAGCCGAATTCGTCATTATTGGTGACAAGTTGATGGCAGGGCTCCCGATGACTCCCAGGCCCCTTCGCCCTCATCGCTAAATCCGGAAAAAGGTTTATATGAGTATCACATTACACGGCATGGTACCAGCCAGGTCGATGTTTCTGAAATTCGATAATCTTTATAATGCTTCTTAACCCTTACACAGAAAGTAGGAGGAACTTCTTGCTCATTTCTATGCACCAAGTTCTTCCAATTTCGAAATGGTATAGTATATGTTACAATCGGCCCTCACAATCATCATCATCATTTTACACGACATAGTCCACTGTCGTGGCATACAGCTGGCTAAGGAATCTATATACTTTACTACCCAACACACTCAACAGACGACGAGCTCGCCGTGTTTCATGCTGTAGATTGCAAGCAGTATGGAGGGATAGCAAGAATTCCGGAAACTCAGTTTGTAGCAGTATCACGATTTCGCGGAAATAGACAGCACATGAGTCACCATTTAATATTCCTGATAACTACGAACACAAGAACAAGATATACATTGAGATAGTTGAGATGATCGACTTCTATGGAGGGCTACCCAATATTCAGTGGCGAAGCTTTTGAGGGATATACGGCTCTTCCAAGTACTGTATGTCCGCTGGCGTCAGCAGCACATCCACACCACCTACGTATCGGATGAGGAAAGACAGAAATAAAGATATGGAGGCTTCGTACGAATAGCATCCAAAAGTTGCCCAGTCGTAGACGCATTGATAACCAGAGCACGAACACCTAAGAGATTTAAGAGGAAAGAATACCGCATTTTTCAGTACTTACATTCTCTACCCAAAGACCACGCGATTGCCACCTGGGTCATGGTGACATTCTTTTGGAGGGCTATCTCTTCGACCCTGGTGGTACAATATCAGCGTAACCTAGAATAACGGACCTAACCATCGTGTTACCTGGTAATAATCGTATTGTGCCATTCCTTGCGTCCTCCTGGGAACCTGTGCTAACAAGTGAATTGGGACGCAGGGAAGAGAAGAGGAAACGCACATGTTATCAGAAGGCAGCGCGAGTTGCTGGTCAAGTGGCATGGTCATCGCGCCATGAACAAGTGAGGTCAAGGGGATAAAAGGAACGTCAAGGTACTGTAATAAACTATCAAGTAAAGAGTTGCATATCCGATTAATACGAACTTTTAAGGTAGGCAGCATCTCGTTCTCGTCCTCGCGATAAAGGAGATTATAGTCGTTCTGCATCGAAATGGAGTCCATAGCGTCCATATTGCACACGTTTGCCCAGTAACTGCAGTGCAAGCCAATGCACACGTTTTCCGGTAGTTGCTCTCCGTCTATCAATGCACACATTGACATACACGTGGCGTCATAATCAAATCACGGCTTTGCACATTCCCGGGAGCTATTTCCCACGCTTCAGATATCGATTCCGCCCGCCACCTCGCTCGTCGTCGCCCGACTCTGCGCCCGTCCTTTCCCTTTAGGTATAGATCTGTAATGATACAAAGTGATTGGATCTCAAAATCAAATTAATGTCCAGATCTTGGCTCTTTGACATTTGGCATGGCTGTACTGCTGGTGCTTCTTAAAATATGTAATTCAACGGTTCTCAATTTCTTTGTTCACTGATTTACCCGTAGCGGAGCACCTAACCAGCACGTTAATCCTGTATTCTTTCTTTGTTATACTTCAGTTGGTACTGGACCGTTTCCGACCATAGATCTATGCCATTTTATACAGATTTGCGGACTCGGATGACTACTGGGCTCTTAGGATTCTACATCACACCAACTATGCAAAATCTATCGGGGTAGAAATTGATACACGATCTATAGCCTGCTACCCCCCCCACCCCTGCCCCCCTGCCCCACCTGTACTTGTGGCTTCGACAAGCGAAAAGTCTAGCACACTTCTTCTGGGCGTACTAATTTGATTCTACAGCAATGCACACATTCGAGAGAACCTATGATTACCATACTTCTTCGCTGTGTATGGCAGGCTGATAGTGCAGCCGATTCTATGACAATGCACACATTGGAAAGAGCATGTGACTCTGGCAATGTACATGTTGACCTTTTGAATGCACACATTCCTCCATTTGTAAAGTCAGTGCCATAATGGGTATTCTGCTTCATTTAAATAGATTCCATCTACTCACATGCCAACAACAGTGCACCCTCCATCTGCTAAATCCATCAAAGCATCATGTCGTCTCTTGCTCGTTCCAGTGACTTCTTCCATTATCATCAGTATAATAGGATTGAGGATGATTCCCTGTAAGTCGATTTCCTTGGTATTTGTATCCTTATCTTATGAGTTTTTGAATAGCAACATCATTGGCATCTTTTCAGCATCCTCAAAGCATGAGTATGCCATCCGAATGTACTACTCTGAGGAGCAGAGACTCTGGCTCGCAGAGTATGGACCAGCCTTCGAACAAGCAGTGCTTGGACACACTGTATTGCCTTTTTACGAAGGACTTTGTGAGGAATTTTTTAGTGCGTGGCTGGAAGATGAAGCCGGGATGTTAATGGAAGAGGAATGGATAGCAGATGAAGAACAATGAAAAATCATACGTCGCCTGTCCTTTTTTGATGTCTTTGTTAAACCTTGAGCAACAGGAAATTTTTACGCTTTATATTATGGGTCTCAAGCAGTTGTGGCTGTACCACCAATGCGCTCCATATGGCTGGGATTACAGGATGGTTAATCAGCAACTAGATGACTTGGAGGACATCATCACTCGTGAATTCCGAAAGATTAGTTATGTTTTTGGTCATCCTCGCGTTATCGCACCTTCCTACAGTCCTATCATATTTGACATTGATATTTAGCTGCTGGATATAAATGTCTATTGTGAACTAACTTTGGTATCATGTAGACTAAGTACTTGTGGTACGGTGATACGCTGTCTACGCGTTCACACCCAGATTTTGCGAATTTGTAACAATACAATTGCATATCTATCCTATACTAGTGATAGTAAAAGGACTATAGCTGAGGCTTCGAGCTGATAGTTACAGCAGTATGCGACTAGTGAAGCCAGGACTTAGATGCGATACCACTAGTGGGTCAAATCTACCAGCCAGCTGTACTAGTGACTTGAATACTAGCCGGACTACTTAATAAAGGCCACTAGTAGACGGGTAACACGACTAGCACACCAAACAAGGAGCAGAATACACAGATCTCGTGAAGTCCAGTCACTAGCAGGCCGATCAGGGCATAAACGCCTAAGTCAGGTTAACTAGTCACACGGCAATCTTGAAGCAGGACTTAGAAATGAAGTAGCAATGGATTAACGTTACGCCCAGATCTGACTAGTGCGATCAGATCTATTACGATCGGTACTAGTATAGCCCGGCTGCACTTTCGATCACGGCTGACTACGGTTGCGAGCACAAGGGTGTGGCTAGTTGTTTATCTCCGGTGCTAGTGGCGCGTTGCTGGGTCGAGAACGCGAGATTAAACCGTTAGCTGAGCTCCGTGGCTCACTAGTCATCCAATAGCACTTTCTAGACTGACTATTGCGTGTTTATGCGCAATATTTCGGGCCTAGCCAAGAAATCCGTACCGAAAATACCCCACTAGTATAGCTGTTTGTGTCGCTTTGTACGTTTCTTTACAGTATATAAGTAGTAGAATAGCCACTCGCAATGGCAGGCGACGCCATCCCTGCGATTGTGACAGACTAGTAGTATCTAGTGCCCCCAATTAAAGGCTTTTGTGCATAACCTCAAACGAAGCGGCTACTAGTCGCTAAGTTACCTATAGTATTGAGTGAATTGAAGTCCCTTTGAGTCTACTATTGTGTCCTGCAAAGGCCAAGAGTGCTCCGAAGTTAGTTCTTGCAGTTTCTCAAAGTTAAAGTATTATTCTTAGGCCAAGAGTGCCACTAGTAAGCTAGAGTGCGAACTAGTCAAGTGTTGATCACTTGTAGGAAGTATTACAGGGCCAAGAGAGCCAATAGTCCGAACAGTCAGAGTCCCAGCGAGCGCAGTAGCTCAAAACCAAGTCACATTCATTCAATTGTGTCTTACCCACCCCACTAGTGCGAGTGGTACACTTGTAAAGCTCACTAGTAACGAATAAAATGTCTTTTGAACAACCTACCTTGATTATCGAGTCTGCAGAGTGCTTCTATCATACTCGAAACACCCGAATTCAATACATTGGTGATAGTGTAGAGTGTAGAGAGGTTTAGTGTTGGTTGGAGCTCATTTCCGCCCACTAGTCTTTTGCCACTTGCCATTACCGAGCACATCAACGGTTATCGAGATCTGTAGTCGCTACATCATGCTGAGACGAATTCAATTCCAGAGTGGCCTCAATGTTGAGCCACTTCGCTTCTGCATCCTTATGAAGCTCACTCCACAAAGCTGCTTGCCTGAAAGCATAAGCTTTTGCACCAGCGAGCAATCTAAACTCTGCGTGCTTAATCCACAGCTGCGTATAATATGCGAATGTGACCCAAACACGATGGAGCTCCTCAATCAGCAGTTTGCATTCTTCTTGCCACCGCTGGGCTCGAGCCTGAGACTTGCACCACTCAATTCGCAATGCTATCAAAGGATGTCTCAGTGAAAATCATGATATCAGGTGTAGGTGTATAGCCACTTACCTTCCTGGAGGCCTTTCTGTCCACCTTGAAGATGAGTTTTCCAAATCCATGCCAGATTGCGATGGCCCTCTGAAGATGATTTGTTGTACTGATCAAGACCTCAAATGTGCTCCTCTTTCAGAGGTTGGAGGATACCCTGCCATTCAAACTGATTTAACTTCACAGACAAGGTCTCTATCGCTGCATAAGTTTGTCGGTACCTAGCAACATCAGCTGCAATCTTTTCATTTACTCGATGGATTAAGGTGTTTGCTTTAGTTCCATGGTGCTGTCCTCATGAAAATTGTTGCCGCCACGTCGTGAGATAGGACTTTAAGAGAAGATGGTCACGCAGCAGGGCTAAGGTATCATTGGCCTGAGCAAGACACAGACACCGCTCATCATCAATGATGGCTTTCTGCATTGTCAGATTGATAGCGTTCAGCCTGAGTGCCATGGAAGGGAGATAGAGGGGAACCTTCAATGGCTGGATATCCTTTCCAACAGCATGGCGGTCGTCATCTTGCACACGGAGTAGTGCAGTCTTAGGCATGTAAACCTTCTGCACATCGATCCATGCTTCAATTTTACGTTGGATATGGTTCGCCTGGGCTTGTACCTTGGAGCATTGTAAATCAGTTGAATGTGGACCAAGAGTGTCGATATCATGTTGCAACTGTACCCTGTCTGAGATTGTCAGCAACAGCATCACCTCAAATCATACTGAAACTGACTGGGCTTCTTCTAGCTGTAATCCCTGTGCCATAAACTTGCTGAGACTAACATCATGGTGAATTTCAACAGAAGAAATGCTCTTTTCTTCTCTTGCGAGCTCCAGACGCACAGCATTTTCAGTCATAGCTAGAATGTTATTAATGAAAATAGATGTTAATGATTATGCAGGTAGACCTACGGCACAAGGTGGGCGAAAAGGGATTCAGCCGGCTTCGATCACCTTCCCATACAAGGACCATTTGTCTTCAAGAGTCAACAGATTCTGAATGCTTGACATGCAAAACATCCTCATAACCAACGAACTCTACAACATGCTCAAGACAAGCCCTGACTGCCTCCTTCAGCCGAGTACAAAGCATATCCGCTGATGACCAAATCATTAACATTCGCGAGGTCGGCTATAGAAGAATCATGCCATACCTAGAATGATGATCTTCCTCCAGTTATAATCTCTAAAATGGTCATCTAAAGTGTCTCTGCGAGCACCAGGCCCCATCTCTTTTGTACTCGCTGCTAGAGCATTGGTAGCAGCCCAACCACGCTTAGGAGCCTCACCATCGGTATGACTGACTTTGGCGGAGAAATTGAAGGAGAAATTATTGCGGCATTTCAAAATATGGGTGGGTAGATGGAATTTCGGCACGAGGTAAAGTATGTTCTGCTCCGGTTGCAAAAGTTATAACACTTTGGGATATCTGGACATTCGAGTAAAGAAGTTTTTGTGCCATTGACATGCAATGTCATATGATATTACCAAGTCTGGAGGTGCATTGTCTGTTAACGTTGACAAAATGAAATAATCCATATTAAGGTATCTGCCATATAATCAGAATTGAACATGAGTTCTTGTGAAATCCATACCTTTCGCCCTTTTGAAGATCTCCAACTGATAACGGATGTTTCATATCATGGTGCCCACAGACTATGGCCCCAACTCCCGTTGCTGCTGCACCATGTCTAGCCTGACTATTTGCGAGCTTGACAGTGTCATGATTATTACATGTACTCTTTTCTTCCTCGGGAATGACCTTGGCAAAGGTATCAAGGTGACCCCAAAAAGCACCTTCCTCGACAAAGTAAGCATATCCGAGATTGAGTCCTGGATCAGATTGGTCGCTTGAGACATTCAGTCGACGAAGTTGGAAATTCACATCTACTGCTAGAAACAAGCGGTACAACCACTGGGTAGTTCTTGAAAAAGAGTAAGTTTTAGGACAATCATGTAAAGTGAACTTTTGGGATACACAGATTCTCGATCCAGCCCAGAGGTAAATTAATGCTTGGCTGAGGACATGCAGGGCAACGGAGAGTGAGTTCGCCCTGCTTGGTACCTTTGTTACATGCATGCCAGAGGCATTCACTTCACACCAACTTCACCAGCGAAATTCTTCGGAATTCTTCGGAGCTCTGCTTCTACAAATTCTTCGGACTCCTTCGGACTCCACAGACCCTTGCTTTATTATTACAAGTCACTTCAACATCCAATTTCTTCGGATTCCATCGGAGCTCCGCTCTGCTTATATTGTGCACTCCATTTGATATTTCATTTCTGATTTCAGTTGCATATTTCACATATTAAATCTAGAACCCGAATTCAGTAGCGAACAGACCCTTAATCAGAATCCATTGGAGTCCAATGGACTCCGACTCGGAATACTTACTAGTATATAAACTGTATGATTACTTGTTGCTACCTCAGTTCGAATATCAACTTGGTTTAGCCAAATCTCTCTCTGACTCTAAGTCTAATCTCATCGCTCTCAAGTCCGCGGCCTCCGCTCCGTTGGACTATCTCTTACTCTCTACTCCACTCCACGTTCTCTGCGGACTCTGCTCTGCTAATCAACTTAAGGGCTTCGGCTCAAGGGTGACGTTGCTAATAGCTTCGCCAAGGCCCATGCACTCCGCGGACCTCCGCTTGTGCGATCCATCTTGATCTATTTGGCACGTCCCTAACAACCTTCTACACCTCCCGTCTCATGTCCATGCCTGAATTGCTTCAAAGCACGAATATGATGCCACTCTCACATAACTCGAAGAAAAGATTCATAGCGGTCCTAATTTCTGTTAAGTAATCTCATAAATTTGCTGATAATCAAGAACCTTACTGGAGATGGTTGCAGCCCGGAATTATCAGTCAATTGAACTAGCATGTGATAGAATTCGTATGCAGATACCTTGGACATGAAAGACAGCAGCTGGAAGAAGTGAAGTACGCCAAATGTAAATGCAGTATGTGGGTAGATTGTTGTTGTGGGAAAAAGTCATTGATGAAGCAGCTGAACATGCTGTGGGATACCCTGAGTACAATTGCAAAATGCCATATTAACAGTGTGGATGCCATTCATGTCAACAACCACAAAATCAGAAACGATCGAGGGAAAGAGACATGGCGTCCCCCATTCATGTCCTAGATCGAAATTAAGCCCTAGCTTGGCAAGAGTCGTTTTGCAGAAGAATGATGACCACCACTCCTAGTACACACAACTCATCAAAAACTCGTAAAATCCATTGATCCTTAACACATACTTCAATCTTATGCAGGGGCAAACCTTGATGCTCCGCAACAATACAAGTCTGACATAGACATCGAGTATCCACACAATTGAGACAGCGGTATGACCCTGAGTTAACATTGCAAGCCTCACATATGCTGCTGTCATCAGTTTCGAAAGCGTCAAGTTTTAGGATCTTGTCAAGAAACTCTGAACATAGCTGAGACCAAACAAAGAGTGGATGATCCTGGCAAATACTGTTTGTGAGACTAGGAAAACAACATATTGACAGAAAATCAATGTACACCGAGCGGCCTAGGGACCTGAGTATCACATTCTTCCTCTTCGCCGCTACCTTGGATTTCAGCAGATGGAGGGACATAATCTGGATCTAAAAAAGATGTCAAAGATAATTCCTCGATAGAAGGGTACAAATGCTTGTCCATCTCGGGGTGTTGGGACCCAAGAGAAGAGACAACAAGTGAGCTATTGTGCACACTAGAGTGAATGCGTACACCAGTCAGTCCTTCCTTTTCCCCCATGCTGAAATGGGTGTGTTGATATTGATCAACAGCAGGAGCAGATGGTTGACTTTCTGCATAATCATGGACGGTGATGTCCTGTGCAGGTCCGTTTTTTCCATGCTTCTTGGGATTGTATTTCCACATCTTTCATGTGGAGAGTGGAGGGGTGTAGGGGAAAAGACCGTACAGTTTGCATTAAATACTAGTTCGCAGACCTCTGGAACAAAGCAGAGCATATGGATCTCATTTCAAGGAAGCATGTGAAAGGGTAAATCTTGTGGAACTTAGCGAGCTCCACAAGGGACGATATACACACTGGAGCAAAGTGGGACAGTAGAAGGTGGCAGTGTATTACAAGTGGAGAGATGAAAGACTTTGGTACACAACGCAATACAACGTGACTGCATGGACACATGAACTACTGAAAGCTACCATCAGGACACTTTGTTGGCCTCGATACTCTGTGACTTCGTCTTACTGATATCTGGTCTACTAAGGCTTTGTCGCCTCCAGTTGATGAATGGGCCTTTGCCCTCTCTAAGGCTCAGTGTTTCTTCTTTTCAAGATCTGCGACATAGAAGGGAATCCAATACGATGTCACGCCTGCAGTGTGTCTAAGTGTGTAATTTTGCGAAAATCAATAAATTACACTTAGGCACTGTGTAGACTTAGCGAGCTCGCTGACAGTGCAAGAGGCGAGAGAAGAAGCAAGGTCACTGAGTCAGAATACCCTTCTGACAGAAAAAGAAGCCATGGAATTAAAACATGGGACTTCGTCGCTGCACTGTACCTCATGGGCATACACAGCAATAAGGCTGACTTAGCGAGCTTGCTTGCAATGACATCCGTTGGCATTGGGGATTCAGACTTGGTGGGACACGCTTGTACTCGGACCGAAGCTAATTTAGATAACTACGCGTTGATAATCAATGATGCATAGACCCTGGAGATCCAGAAAAGCGATACCATGCAAGAGATAATCAAGGGAACCACCGGGCATGGTCTAGAAACAGGTACCAGCCAAAGGGATTAGCGAGCAGACTAGAATTCCGATGCATCTCTTGGTTACCGAGTCTAGACTATGACGCTGTCACCTTCGGAACAGAACAGAGAACCAAGAATGACATGTGATCAATGATCGCGCGTTAAACAGCTATTGAGTGCTAGTCCGCGGACAGCCTCTGCTGTCAGGCAAGCGATGTCGACGCCGCCTAGTCCTTTGAGACTACCAAACAGAGAGAAAGCAGTGCTCTGCCAAGAGAGCTGTGACATTCTGGACGAGGAATTATTGGCCGACACAAGAAGTATCTTACTAATAACCCATTTGTAACAATCAATCTCTCGTAGTATAAGTAGGGCAGACTTTCATGTATTAAGATAAGCTACCTACCCCCCACATACAGTAATAAAGTTTTCAGTGAATCTGGACTTGTTGCGATGCGTAAGAGTTAGTAACTTCGAGTCTCAGCTATACCAGAGAGTTAGTGAGCTCACTAGAGAAATTGAAATAAGAGATACATTTTGGATACAAAACTTCGGTTTTACTTGAGAACGAACGAGGCCTGGTGTCAGTGAAGCTGTGCTGGTCTCTAGAGAGAAACCTGAGAGAAAACATCTAAGAGAAACCCTGTTCCATTTTCTGGTTCAGTAGTAAGAGAGAATTGTGTTGTGCCGGCCTCTGAGTAGGCTTTGAAGGAGTAGTATGAGAGAATCAGCCAGCTTGAGCTGTTCTAGCAGTTGCACGAAGTGTGACAGGTGTGCACAGTTGGACCTCGTGGCACTGTTGTTAGAGCAAGCGCACTGTGTGTGAGGACTCGTGGGGACGTTCTGAGAAATTATATTGCGTATTGTGATTTGAGAGAGCCAAGGGCCTCTATTGCGATGAGTTTAGGACTCAGGCTTAGCGAGCTAGGAAAAGAATCGAAGTTGTGCACAGTAGAACCTAGCGGCGATTCGTATTTTAGCAAGCTCACTGAACGAACTTGATCGTTTTGCGGATCTGTGTGTCCGTGTGTATTTTCTATTGAAATATCATTTGCCTTGAGGGTCGTGTGGTTCGCCGTGCTCTCTTGTAAAAGCTTCGAGGAGATAGAGAATTTGAGATTTGCTTGACAATTGTACGCGATCGCGTTGCATTACTTAGCGAGCTCTCTAAGATATTTTGAGATACTGTCAGGGCACAAGAAGAATTAAATTCCTTGCTCCCTTCCGCACTTATAGAGATTGTGTGTGTGTGTATTAGTGAGATTGAGTAGTGGTTTAGGGTGTTGTTCATGCTAGGCCACTCTTAGTTTCACGAGTGCCCATAACCAGCCTTGTCAACGATATGGTCTGAATGATCTTGCAGAGAATCTAATAGAAATGTTATTATAAGTCCGTGTCATTTGTGCTATGCTGGAGGTACTCACTCTTTGACGAAGTTTCAACCAGTCTTCAATGGCCTCGGCATCCTCAGGATCGGGAGGCTGTATCTCCCAATGCCTTATCCAAAGTGTCCACATGCGAGACTGGAACTGTGCAAAGCACCCAGGATTCTGCTTCGCAACAGACTTCACCCTGTAATACTCGGGCAGGTATGGCCTCAAGAAATCTCTGTGCACTCAACATCCCATTGGCATTTCTGATGACATGAATAAGAGACCTTACCACCGTATATCCGAAACTACATACCTGTCCTAACAAATAGTGAAACGGTGTGGGTAGGAATCTGGTCCATTTTTTCTGCTAGAATCTGCGCTTATAAGTGTTTAGTTGACCTCCGACAATGAACAGTTTCTTGATCTGACTTTGTGCAGTCCCAGAAAATCACCTCCACTGCAATGCACACAGTGGAATACCTGTCAGCCATAGCTACCACTTTTTACGACATCATGTAAATTCTCGGGCTGCCTTTGTATGGTCCTTTGATGTCACATCCTGCGATCCACAGCCTCTTTTACAAAAATGCACAGATTTTGAGGTCGCTTTGGACATTTCTGACATCACTACTGCAACCCATGGCCTCTTTTTCACGGCAATGCACACATTCCCAATGCCACCTCCTCCAATCCGCGGCCCCTTTTTTACAGCAATGCACACATTCTCAGGCTAACTCTGTACAGTCTCGAACCCCACCTCCTGCGGTCCACAACTGTCTCTGTCCACGGTCAACATTTCCAAAACATTTCCTAAAGCAAGCCTGCATTCACCTGTCGGTATGCAGTAGTTCCCTGACCAGGTGTTCCAACTTTCTGTTTCGGGCCCTCATTCCAGTCATCCATCATGGTTTCGCGATGAACAGAGGAGGAACGCCGCACTGCTCACAATGCCAGCAGTTGACGAAGTTATCAGAAGTAAGAAACATAAACTATGGAGAGTGGTTCGAAGGCTGAAGCTCATTCTTTACCAGAAATCGCCATACCATCAACCAATGTTGACATGAGACATATCATGCCGCTGGCAAGTCTAGAAAGCAAAAAAGGTGTATGGCATTATACCCTATTTCCCTCGTCCTTACCCCAAATCTGTCTTTAGCCCGCTAGAACCTTTAATCCACTGGGCAGTGCGTAACATTGATGTTGAAGTTAACTCGGGAGAAACGCATACGCAGTACGTCACCTACATATGTCCTTTTTGGGAGCTCAATGACAGACATTATCTTTAGGTGCAGCTCGGATATCGCAGAAGCACTCGATCAACTAGAACGGTTAGGACAGCAGTTCAATATGTTGATGGAGAGCTCTCCATGATGTTTTGCTGACAAGGTCTATCATGACTACATTAGCACTTTTGAACCTTCATGATCCAGAGGATGCAGAAGGCCGATTGAGACTGCTATCGCTCGACTTTCCCATCTCGAAAAGTCTGGACATGAATACGAACATGTTGTTTTGAATGTTGCAGGAGTGGGGAAAGAGATGGAGCGGGTGCAGAACGTGTTGAAACCCGTCCACCAATTGGTAACTTGGCTTGAAGATATCCTATGCATGGCGATGGAAAGTCTTGACGATTTACAATCAAAGTACAATAATAAAGACCTCGCTTTCTGTAGCAATGACAACTAATTACTATTATCCCTTTGCCATGCTAATCGTTTCGTGTTGTATGATTGCCGCAAGGACCCTGGACCATCAATAGTGCAACGCCAAATATCCTCAACCCATTTGATAACCTTTTTGATAGGCACACCTGCTTGTGCTAGCTTGCAATGCCTTGCACTCAAGCCCTCAACTTCACTAGATTTAGCTAGTATCTCCACATATGAGTCTCAGAGCTCATAGAGATCATGTAGAGGCTCTACAAAGACATCGATTCGCCCCTGGCATTGCAAGGTAGACTTGAAATAAGCTTTCAAGAGTGACTCAACATATGCATGGATAGACATGCCCTGAATGAAGGCCTCAAATCTATCTTGAAGAACCTTTGCCTTTGTGCCCAATTTAGGGAATATGTCAGCAGGCAATGGTAGTGGCACTACTGGCGCAGCCTTGATAGATGATATTGAGGCATTGGACTGGTGATTTAGGAATTTGCTCCTGTATGTGCACCGTTAAATATTTTCCACAGATATCATCCATATGGAATCCCTACCTCATTCAAATTTCCAGTGCATTAGTCTTCCCGACTTTGGTAACACACCTTTGACTGGTCTTGATGTTCATCGTGGGAGATAAGTTCTTGGAGCTGTAAGAAGGTGAGGGTGATTAAATATGTACTGTTTGAGCCGTACCATCTTTCTCGTGAAGCTGTAGAATAATAAGCAGCTTTGTGCCAGAGTTGGATTTGCTGCTTATTTCTCATCAATTGCACATCATATTAGTCCAGTTTATATAGCTAGAATATACTAAAGACATACCTGTCATAGTAGTGCTTGCTTTTCTCGCATACTGACCGGTGCTTTGCTTCTGGTGTGAGATATTTTGTAGGAGGTGCCATGCAAGGAGGAAAGAAGTTGGCAGAATGTTACTGTGATGGAATAGCACAATCTTACCACTTTCGTTCTTTCATCTGATTGTCTCACCTTATCATCCTTTGAACTGCTGCCTGGCATTTCAGTCCTAAGGTACCTTGTTTATTGCATGTATCAGCAATAGCTCAGCCCCCACACCGGAATGTATGTTTCATGAAGCAGCACCCTAGTCCCATTCAGCGTTTGTAGCCTCACCGAGTCCAAGGTCCTGCCAAAGCAGGCATCTCGTTATATAAAAGTAACCGAAGGATTACAACAGCTTATTTACCATAGACGACAGACATAATTTGGTTTATCTACAACAACCCTGTGTGGTTCCAGCACAACTCCCTCGCGAGGCTTGCTAGTCCAGTGCGACTACAACCCTTCAAGGTATCTGTCCTTTCCCACAGACTCGATCACATATATAAGTTGGCACTTCTCGTGTCCCTTCCTGCCTTTCTTCCAGTGCCATTCCACTGCCTTTTGCCATCTACTCGGTACGAACCTTTTTTTGGCTTTTATGATGTTACCACTACTAACACGTATCTCAGAGCCATGCATGAACTGATAACCCACACTATAGTGGTACACTCTTCTTGCCCATAACTCTAGAACCTGCCAGTGCTCATCAGCTGTAGTATGACCCCACTCACCTTGACTTGCCCAAACAGCAGCTGCTTGAAACATACCACCTGGGTTACATATATGCAATATATGATGGCCGCTCTGAGACATGGTGGCGAGGGTTTATCCAAATCTTCATTGAAGCATTCCCCCAAAGTGTGCCGAATCCTCGTTTTACTTCCCCTGATTGCTACAGAGATGGCATTCGTTTGTTACGAGCAGTAAGTATGTTCATTTGAAGTGTGAAGACCGACTAACGAGAACAGCAGACACTTGAACAGTGGATGCATGCATGCAGGGGGAGGACTGCCAAGCTTAGTGCAAACCCAGATGTTGAACACATACCTAATACTTCTCGGCCCACCGATGATACACGGACAAATGATACAGTTGGTAGTGAGAGTGCTCAGAGCGAGGATGATCAGGACACTACAGTTGAGCATGTTCTTCAATGAAGAGCTAGGGTTGCTGAGGAAGTAGCGACAATGAACACTTAAACACGTAGAAGACAGATTTCAGCATGTGCATGGTGTGATGGGTCTGGTTCGTTAAAAATTTTCTGACTTACTACATGTGGGCTGTACAGTGAGCACTGAATAATAGCATATTTTGTAGCATCCACTTCTATGACAATATGAACCTTTCGAACAGCATCCCAGCGACAAGAGAGTTCCTTATCCCATGGTTTCCAAGATATAACAGATAATTGCAGAGTACGAGACTTTACATAGTCGCTACTTACACCTGAAGCCAGACTGCACACATTGAGACAAGGTCAGAAACGCAGCAGTATGACAATGCACAGAGTGGAGTATTCGAGGGGGTAGACATGAGGCAAGATGAATCTGCTGTGCTCTAGAGTGTATCCTTCCTCCTAGTAACGCTCCTCAGCAGTTGTGTCGATAACAATGATGGATAACGACGATGGACATGGTAGACTTACCCAGTTCCAAGCTTTTCATTGCATCATGCATTACTCCGTCGATTCCACCATGCACTGCATTAAGTTGCATACCATCATATACAATATATAGAGCATGTTGAAGAGTGGTAGTGGTATTCGGAGCAAACCTAGATGGCCGTTAAACATTGAACAAAACCTATAACATATCCTACTTGACACACATAGATCAGAGACTAGTATGGCATAATGGGGATGGGGCGGAGGGGTGGTAGCATCAAGCAGAAATGGGGGGAAAACAGATCAGCACAGATGGCGGATTAGGGGTTTTGGATCTCGCTGGCATGTCATTTCCATATATAGATGACAGTCTACCACAAAATTCATAAAGACTCTTGGGTTTTTTCAAAAAGACTTATATCACATGGAGGGTGGAGAATACGCAGGATAGATAACATTGGGGGCAAGTTCACATGGCAATTTATGTACAGAGAGAAATTGTAGCATGTACGGATGAATATAAATAAAAGCAATAGTAAGGACAGCAAAAATTTGATTTAAAAAAGAGGTAACAAGCGGACGGTGTAACGAGTGTATGAACCAATGGAATATGGTGATAGATATGAGAAGCAGAATTGTAAAAGTTCAAGATATGCCAAGAAAAGATGTCTATGATGTGCGATCAAAGGATCTCAACAGCTCCTGTGGCAAGCGCCTCATTAAATGAGGCTTGAGCAGCAGCATGCGTCGAGTAGCGAAAGAAGCATGCTCGACCCACTCCAGTCACCAAATTACTAACTTGTTGCCTGTAAGAAGGTTAATAGATTGACCAACATTGAAGAAGAAACAACTTACCAGCCACGAAAGACTCCCACGTCCCAGCCTTTCGAGACCACGTACCAAGGTCTATCAGGACCAGAGGAGATGGATGCCATGGCCGACTGAGGTACCGTGGGGGAGGAATCTGTGGAAACGGGTGCAGGAGCCAGATTAGCCTGAGCAACAGGAACAGGGGCAGGACTGGCCTGAGCAACAGGAATGAGGTCCGGATTGGCCTGGACAACAGGAGCGGGATAGGCATAGGGAATGGGGGTGGGTACCGGATAGATAACGGGAGTAGGTCCCACAGGAGGGCAGACGGAGGGCGGGGGAACACGTAGCATAGCACTAGTCGCAAGGGCAGGTGACGAGGTCCATCCTCCCACTCTGCTGCATGGGAGCAGGACACCTATGACCGTTAGGACTGCCAAAATGTTAATGACATTCGGGTAACTGCAATTCGCACAGTGTATAGTGGTCTGCAGCGGCCCAGCCGCTGCCTGAGTAGAAGTGTTTGCATGAACATCGAGAACATGGGCAGCTGTTAAGTTGTCAGCTAGATTCAGTGACAGATGAAAGAAATTACCATCTATGCCGAGGGCCAAAAGAGATGCGACAAGTTGTTCTAGAGTGAATTAAGACATTTTTGCAGAGAATTGGTTACTTTGAGGAGCTGAAAGACTGAGTGATTTGAAGAACTGAAGAACTGATGATTGAAGGATGGTAAGCTCCAAGGCTTTATAGTCTGATCCACGGATACCCTATATGGGGTCTAGGGATGCAATGTGTGCATTGCCGTGTTGTTAATGGTGTGCACTGTTGTGTCATCAACAATATGTACACTCTTTCTGGAGTGTGTGCATTGACGTACAGCTGGCACTTTATGCATTGTCGAAACGCCTGATGTTCGCATTGTTTGTGCCAAATGGAAATGCACACGTTCAAAAAATTCCCATTTTCTTCACCAAAGGAAGCTATTCCCAAAAGTCAGTCGATATCAAACTATCATACGAATACTGTCTCACCGTATGTGCATTCAATAGGTCTTGAATATGGAACTGACATTGAGAATATAGGTTTCTTACCATGATGATAACGAAGCCCAAGGAGAAAACGAACTGATGCGTCCGGGTGAAGCAAATGCGGTTGAAGGAAAGGGAGAAGGAAATACTCGCAAAGCTCAAAAAAATCCCTATAAATATTGTGTTCCATGCAATAGAGAACACCATGCTTCCAGATAATGCTTTCTTCACTGGCAGTATGTTAATATTGTTTTCTTGGGAGCTATAGCTGAAAATCTCCCCATATAGACCCTAAAGGATCATATCAGAACACGGTTCTTGAAGGTGACCCAGGACATGGAGTATGGGACGACGAGGAAGCCACAATAGCACCCCCCGAGTGTGCAGAAGCAAATCGATGGACCAATAGACCCATGCTACAATTTCTCTGCCGCCGCCTACAACAATATGTCTTGCTCTCAGCTAGCGGGAATGTCGCTACATTCTTGGGCTCCATCGGCAACATTTTCATGTGCCACTGGCCGCCCGTGTGTGAAAACATCTTCATAGATCCACAGGGAAAGGCTAGATCCATACCTTCTGAGCTCGTTGACGCTGAAAATTCCCCTAAAGACATGCTGTTTCCAAGGATAGATAAGGGGTATCTGGATCTTGGCCCAAATCTATGTGTGGACAGCTGCGCGTTGGTCGTGCTTACACCAGAGTTAAGGATCGGACTAGGCAATGTGCTCGAATACATATGTTATGTGAGTCTTCAGAGGTTTGTGTTGCGGATTCTGCTGAAACTTGTCTATTAGCGAGTGAAGCAGTGGTTCCAAAACAACAAGGAAGGATGAAATATGAGCCACAAAAGTTTCTTCAAAATGGAAGTTAGCCCCAAATGTGCTCCCCAGGCAGTACAGACATACTCAAATATGTTCTATGACATGAACATAGTGCCTAAAGTCGCCATTGAAGCAGAGAAACAAGGACTCACTATCAACGATATCAAACTTATCAATACTGTAACGAGTGCAGAGTGGAAGAAGGAGACGCCAGAGGTCAGGGCTGAGGTCGAGCAGATGGTCTTGCAGGAGAAGCAGCTGATGCTAGCATTGAAAGAATATCGCTATAATGACATTAGATTGTCTCCTGAACAGAAAGATGTGTACATCACCATATCTGCCCCAAAAGCTGAATGCTTCTCACATTGATATAGAATGCTTCAAATGTTGGGCTTTGAGTTTCAACGCATTTTTGACAAGATTAATTTCCTCATGGGCTGGGGTTTCATCATTGTCGGTGCTGGAGTCGACCCACTAACTGGGAAGATGCAAAGCTGCAGGTGAGTTGGCAACATAAGTAGTGAAAGGCACAGAACTGATCATACCTTAGTTAGGAGTACGGGACAGCCCTGAAGTCTGGCGAAAAGTTCTTTGATTGCTTCGATAGGGATGCGAAGGTAGGCATGGTATCTGGGGGCATGGTGGGGGATAAGCATAATGGCCCTGCGTACTATGCTGGTCCACTGGTGGCTCATATGATGAATATAGAAGGTACGTCGCCTTGGTTCTTAGTATTGCGAAAACTGATTGTGAGTGCTTGTTCAGGAGCACAAGAACAGTCGGAAGATTCAGCTTCAGACTCGATATCCATTGATACTGAGCCATGTGATACCCAAAAAGAGACAGCCAAAGACTTGGATCACATCGTCTCAACCTCGGCCACTGAGGTACCAAGCAACAAGCCCCTCCCTAGTCCCTTTCCTAGTCCTCTTCCTAGTTCCCTTCCCAATTCCTCTGCTGAAGTCCTACCAAACAATGCGCCCTTTGACTTTGACTCATATATCTTCGATCTGTTCCCTGGGACAGAGTTGCTATAGTGATGAGCCTAGACTTCCGTGGCAACAGCAACACCAACTCAGGAACGAGATTGGGTAATTAATGTGGTAACACGGCAATCAAGGCAATCGTGTGTGTGAGTGGGTTCGGGGCACCTCCATGCAGTCAATCAATTCCTCTATACGCAAGTATACACTGCGACTTTTCAGTCAGCGAAGTAGTACTGCTTGGTAATCGAGTACTAGAAGCTTTGGCTGTAAGCCGGTAGGGATCTCTCGAAATAAGAGGGAACGGAAACGGGTATGATGTGAATACCACGAATCCATAAACTAAAATGTGAGAAGAGACTAGAAAACATCACTAGATGGCAATCCTAGCGAAGCAAGCAAAGGAAATGGAAATAAATGTTTGAAACTGAGTCTGAACGTGGGGAAAACGATACAAAGACGTGGAACTAGAGCTGAGAATGGCTGGTAGAAAGAGGAAACATGGAATGAGGTACTGAGGGCGGGGTGTCAAAATAAACGTGGAAATACGGAAACTGGCAATGATACTGAGAGCGAGGATGGAAATATACTGGCGATGGTGGGGTACTGATCCTAAACGATACGGAAATACTGATGTCGATGTCGAAAACTGATTTTGTGCTGAAGCGATCCTATCCTATGTCAAAACTAACCTTCAAGTCCACTCGGGGGACTGTCCTATATGAAAACTATGCTGAAACTGGTCCTATACTGGTGCGAAAACGATCCTAAGTCTGCTCAGAGACTACCCAAGTGGGCGATGATACGATGGTGAAAGCAAAAACATGAAAAGATCCTATGCTGGTGAAGTTGAAACGATAACAGCCGATAAAAGATAAATGTGGGCGAGGTATGGCGCGGCAATCACGTATTGGCACAATATGAGCGTGTACCAATAGTGTCAAGAGCGAAGAGCGAGTGTCAAATGACCCTTCACAGTCAAAAACCATGGAATAACTCTGGTGAGCTTAAGAACTGACGTGCACTCGAGAATATGCTGGGGTAAACGGTATATTGCCGTGAAACGGTAATAAATGTAGCATAGACTCGATGTGTGGTGTAAACTCGATGCGTGGGGGTAAGCTGCGATCTATGCTCGAGGTAAGCTAATGCTAAACGATGTTTTCTAGCTAGTTTTTATACTACAAGTGCGAAATTATAAATAGAGTAAGTATGCTCGACTTAGTCAGGCTGTAAGGCCGTGGCTTAGTAGATTTCGTAACAAACATATGGTTTCTTGACTTCGAAAGTAACAGCAACTCGTCGATGTTGCCGTGTATGGACGGAAACCGTATGGTTTCTTGGAGCGATGAATGGATCGCGAGGTGCTGTTTTGGCTGCGGACTGGGGAGGTATGTCTTTTGTACTGAGGTGCACACTTGGGTCTACGTCTTCTCCAAGTCTTGGCAAAGTAACAGCCTTAGTAAAACGCGGTCTGTAGTGGCCGTGTGCTCGAAATATCGTGGATGGATGAGTGGCCGTGGCAATCACGTCATTTCATTAAGTGATTGATTGACGCGTCCATGAGGCTATGAGAAGTGATGCGGTAGTTCCGTTTTAGGATGATTTGTGATCAAAGGTGCCTTGCCATGATGGAACACGGCAATTATGATGCATAACCAGATGAGATGGATAACAAAGCGTGTGAGGAGTCGTTGCCATAGTATGAAAGTAGTATGAACTTGTGTGCAATCTTTGGTTTACTGAAAGTCTGCTGGGTGGACAGGAGCGGCAATTAGTGCATAAAATCCACGAATTCTGAGCGTACAGAGCCTGGAGGCTCATCAACAGAACAACCTTCCTGACACTGATCCCCTCTCAAATGTTGAGCCCTTCATTTTTCCGGATTTTCCGGAACACTTTCAAGCTCCGCCAGCTCCTGAGATGGCTTTGGACTCTCTGGACATATTCTTCGGGCTTTCAGCCACTCCTAGTGCAGTCAATGGCGCATCTACGTTCTTGACATCTCCTCAAGGCATTTCGATGCCAGATGTTGGTATATTGTCAGAGTCCAATGGTGACAATACAACCTGGTCAGGTTCCTATCCCTGGAACAATTTCAGTGATCTTTCAAGCATCACTTCATCGACCGACCTTGTATCTGATCCCATATCTGATTACAGTTTGTCTCAGTTCAATATCAGTGGCTCTTCTGAGATGTCCACTTCACCATCATATTCCTTTCCACAGTCCGCTGAATCGTTATCATTCCTGCATCAATTCTCTATTGATTCAGTGGGCTTGCTTTCTCATTCTGGCAGCTCTGCGACAGGGGTCAATTCCCCACTGATACCATCTTCCACTATCTCCAGCTTCGATTCTGTCACCGCCAACACATTGAATGTCGTGCCAGCGTTTGGGGCCACGATATCGAACGAATCATTCATATTGTCCAATCAGAAGCAGCAAATGCCTGCTGCTTTCCGTCAGGTATCCACCGAAGCCAGTGCTAGCAGCTCTTTGGATGCATCGTGGGAACAGCTGTTATGTGATATTCCAAGATCGGCCTGCAGCCGTAAGCTGACTGGCTCTAGAGAAGTAAAAACACTTGTCGATGCTGAAAAGAGTCCAAACAGCTGGAAAGTTCAAAGTCTCACCGCAATGTGGGATCCTACGTTTGGTGATGCATGGTCCACTATACTTGATAAGTGGGATGCCCTGGAGGCCATCCTGAGTAGAGAGAAAAACTCGGTGCATTCTGCAGACTCCTTAATAGTGCCTGCTCATCCAGTGTTCTAAAGGGAAAGTTAGCGCCCAAAAAATGGCCGAGTGTTTTGACTACATGGCTAGACAGTCCACACTTGTTCGATATCACTTTCGACATTTCTGATATCGATCACTTCGGTAATGCCATGGTTGAGTGGTGGAATGCACTTCAACCAAGCTGGAGGCAAAGTGATGAAGGCTTACTGATACCCCAATATACAGGAACATTTATGTCTCTGCGCAAAGGTGGTCAGAACGGGATCATAACAGTATTGTTTGGCCTTTTCTAGTGGGAACGTAATTTGGTTGGGAATACGTCACAATGGCATAAGATGGTAGCAGATGTGAGCAACACGCTGGATGTCCTCCTCTGTGCCAAGGAATCTGAAAAGCGGTGCAAGCGATAAGGTATATTGTGTATCGTGCCAGACCAAATTATGTATGTAAATATAAATTGTTGCAATAATAAGAACCTTCTCACATTCATAGCATATCTATTTCGAGTGGTATGCAAAGCATGATAAAGCTGACTTGCTTCACCATGGGGTTTGCAAAAAGGGGACCATATATGCCTGATATACCTGGCAGAGAGAGAATGCACTCCGTTCATATACACCCAACTAGCACCCAAAATTTAAATCATCCATTCAAGTCTTTGTTTTATCAGCGTGTCATTTTGCAATCATACACATTGGGGCCAATGCAGTGCTCATTCCTCCCGCCCTCACGGACACTGAATACAATGAGTACAACAGCGAGACGAAAGTGTATGAGTTAACTAAGACAAAATGAACACAAATCTAAAAAATACCACTGCCATTGTGTTAATCAACAAGCAGTGAAGACAGGATAGCTGTGGGGGGGTACCCGTTGAACGAAGTCCAGTTACAGGGTATCAATTATGCTGTAAAGGAAAGGCCTGGACCGATTCCAGTAAGGTTCTTCTCAGAGATCTGATCTGAGATTTCATCTATAGTTCCAATCTCGATTCTTTTCAATCTATAACAGGCAAGCGTCGGGAGGATGGCTCGTCATCGTGGCACGCAATGACCAGAACCATGATGTACGGTGAGTAAGAGGATTTGACAAACACACATAGTGATCAATGACAGGTGGATATTTCTGCAGCCCAAGCCCTTGTCAACAATGCACACATTGCACTTGGCTCAAGTGCTACTGGGGAATGTGCACATTGGCTTTCACTGTAACATTTCCTCAGTGTATCATATCAACAATGCACATGTTGCACTTGGCTCTAGTATTACTGGGAAACGTGCACAATGGCTTGCACTGTAACTACTGGAGAACATACACTTTCTGGACACTAAGAGTTGCGAAATGAATGGTGTGAGGTGATTGATGATCGCTGATACGCCATCTACGCGTTCACACCTAGATTTTGCGATTTTGTAACAATACAATTGCATATCTATCCGGTACTAGTGATAATAAAAGGGACTATAGCTGAGGCTTCAAGCTGATAGTTACAGCAGTATGCGACTAGTGAAGCCAGGACTTAGATGCGATACCACTAGTGGGTCAAATCTACCAGCCGGCCGTACTAGTAACTTGAAGGCTAGCCGGAATAATTAATATAAGACCACTAGTGGACGAGTAACGCTACTAGCGCACCAAACAAGAAGCAGAATACACAGATCTCGTGAAGTTCAGTCACTAGTAGACCGATCGGGGCAGAAACGCCTAAGTCAGGTTAACTAGTCACGCAGCAATCTCAAAGCAGGACTTAGAAATGAAATAGCAACGGATTAATGTTACGCTCAGATCCGACTAGTGCGATCAGATCTATTACGATCGGCACTAGTATAGCCCGGCTGCGCTTTCGATCATGGCCGACTACGGTTGCGAGCACGAGGATGTGGCTAGTCGTTCATCTCCGGCACTAGTGGCACGTTGCTGGGTCAAAGAACACGAGATTAACCCGTTAGCTGAGCTCCATGGCTCACTAGTCGTCCAATAGCAAGTTCTAGACCGACTATTGCGTGTTTATGCACGATATTTCGGGCCTAGCGAAGAAATCCGTACCGAAAATACCCCACTAGTGTAGCTGTTTGCGTCGCTTTGTACCTTTCTTTACAGTATATAAGTAGTAGAATAGCCACTCGCAATGGGAGGCAACGCCATCCCTGCGATTGAGACCTACTAGTCAGTATCTAGTGCCCCAATTAAAGGCTTTTGTGCTTAACCTCAGAGGAAGAAGTCACCCCTGCAATTGCGAGTGACTAGCAAGAGTCTAGTGCTCCCAATTAAAGGGCTTGTGTGCTTAACCTCACAGGCGACGCCATCCCTGCGATTGTGACAGACTAGTAGTATCTAGTGCCCCCAATTAAAGGCTTTTGTGCATAACCTCAAACGAAGCGGCTACTAGTCGCTAAGTTACCTATAGTATTGAGTGAATTGAAGTCCCTTTGAGTCTACTATTGTGTCCTGCAAAGGCCAAGAGTGCTCCGAAGTTAGTTCTTGCAGTTTCTCAAAGTTAAAGTATTATTCTTAGGCCAAGAGTGCCACTAGTAAGCTAGAGTGCGAACTAGTCAAGTGTTGAACACTTGTAAGGAGCAGTTTCTAGGCCAAGAGTGCCACTAGTAAGCCAAGAGTGCGAACTAGTCAAGTGTTGATCACTTGTAGGAAGTATTACAGGGCCAAGAGAGCCAATAGTCCGAATAGTCGGAGTCCCAGCGAGCGCAGTAGCTCAAAACCAAGTCACATTCATTCAATTGTGTCTTACCCACCCCACTAGTGCGAGTAGTACACTTGTAAAACTCACTAGTAACGAATAAAACGTCTTTTTGAACAACCTACCTTGATTATCGAGTCTGCAGAGTGCTTCTATCGTACTCGAAACACCCGAATTCAATACATTGGTGATAGTGTAGAGTGTAGAGAGGTTTAGTGTTGGTTGGAGCTCATTTCCGCCCACTAGTCTTTTGCCACTCGCCGTTACCGAGCACATCATCGCATGATCTACAGATGAGCGTCAGTCCTGTCTTTTTGCACATGGGTAGGCTTCACTTTGCATAACATGGACTAGAGGCTGACATTTATCAGAACATAATCATACTGCGATAAAGGCAAGTATACATTGCCAGGCGTGACAGTTTGACATTCCCACATATCAGACCCAACCCGCTTGAACCGCATCATGCAAAGCTTTCATCTACCAAATACAAGTCAGTCATTCACAAATAAGTGCAGACATGAGGGGAGGTGACTAGAGAGCAATCAAATGACAAAGAAGTACTTGTACCTGGTGGGCACATCAGATCAGCCATCATCATCTTCAGTTGTCATAGATGTCTGTTTAGCTTTGACAAATGCTCTCACCATCTCGTGAGTCAGGGTATTTGTATCATACTCCTGACAGTGCAGGACATCAATATAATCCAGCTGTAGATGCTCCAGGCTCTTCTTGATAGAGTCAAAGATATGCTGGGCATTCAATTTAATGAGCATAAAGGGTTAGCTGAAAGAGAGAGCCACACAGACCTCACGGGTGAGGCTGTATTGATTTGCGTATCGGTGGGTATCGGCGTATTCTGTTGCTTTGCCATCGATGCGGTCATCCATGTTGCGACTCACAGGATGGAATACCTGCAACAGATATAAATCCAGCCCACTCAGAGAGCACAAACGTACCTTTGTCATTACAACGATCCCATCTCGTGGTAAAGTTTCCTGCTTAATGGCCTTATCCAACACAACCTCGGATTGTCTGTTGGAGTAGACCTAGCGACAGTCAGCTCACAGAGAGGCGCAGGTAAAAGCCAAACATACATTGGACATGTCGAAAGTGTTGATTCCAGTGTTGTAACTTGACGGGGATCAGATTGAATCAGATAGGGATCAGGACAGAGGGGAATGGGCATGTACGCTGCCTTGATTTGCTTAATGCTCTCCTCTTCATTCTGCACCCGGCTGAGCCAATCTGGACTCCCGTATAGTGTGCAACTGAGGATAATCTTCGACACCTTCAGCTTCAAGGATCCAAGGGTCACTACAGACATCCTGTAAGCCTCAGCTACTGCACAATTACTAACCACGAGCCGTAAAACATGTTTGTGCTTGTAGGCGAAGACATGGCATTGGTGGTGAAAGGAAGAGTACAACCTTGCCATTCATACACATGCACCCACTCGTGATGTTAGCCAGTGGTCAGACTGACCTGGCCATTCCTGTTTGGGACCTTGTTGCCGGTACTGCCAACCAACGACCATGACACGATGGGAAGCACCATAACTGGACTGCATCTATTACCGGAGAAGCAAGGTGTTGCTGGTGTCTGGCCTGATCCTGGCGCTGTAGATGCCACAGTTTCGCCACCACAGCAGTGCTGTCGGCGTGGCTAGTACTAGTACATCTCCTGTGATGTTGCTATAGTCTGTCAGGCAGGTCCCCAGGACGAAGTTCAAGCCACCAGTCCACTGCACCGACTCGGACGTCCACTACTGAGTAGTGTCTGCTGTGGCAAAATCCCTTGTGCATGGTGAGAACAACGCCAATCCAAGGCTGGAAGCCCATTGGGAGAACGGCAATCAGTCACGATCTTTGATGCAGTTCAGCTCAAGAGATGAGGATAATGATTAGCACAGTTCTTCCATATCAATAGTTCATTCATTGTCACCCGAAATGCCCAACAGTAGGGCTTCATCAGGGCTCGCAAGGGGTTTCGAAAAATTTGTAGAAGGATATCCTGTCCTAAAATGAAAGATAGGTGTAAGAGAAGCTTAGAGGTATAAAATTTAGTGCTCAACTCTCACCTGTTACAGAGATAGGGACCGATTTATCTGAAAAATTTCACCCAATTTCTGACTATTGTACCAGTCATTTTACCGCATTTTGAGCACTTCTTGAAAAACATTTTTGAAAAATCCGACCGACCGTGTGACAGAAATACTATAAAAGGTGCGTCACACACCATATTTAGCGATCACATGATATTTCCCACGGGGGTACCCTATATCACGGAATGAAATCCCGGGAACCCCTTGAGGGCTCGGGCTCAGGCTTCGACTTGAGAAAGCCCAAGCCCCGGGCTTCAGGCCAGGGCTTTGAGCTCATAAATATGTGGTAGCCAAAGGTAGTATTCTATGGATTGGAGTGTCAGAATTTACCTTGACACTGTACTATTTCGTTCAAATCGAACGTCACGCGTCACGAAGGCCCCGTTCGAGTACGAAAAACTACTGTTGGTCACGCATCACGGGAGGATCGTTCGAATTGATTTTGCACCTCGTCACAAGTCCGAAACCAAAAATTTTCCCTAACCAAGCCTAAACTGGATAAAACTTGAAATTTTCGCTAGGAATGCGTCCCTTTTCGATCTTTGCTGTAAAATGTTTCAAATTTTCATCGTAAAGCTGTACATTCGAAGCTGATTCCGAATTTTGAGGTTCGAATTTTTTCGTCCGTCACACGTCCCCGATACCCCGTTCGAGCGTTCGAATTGGTCCAAACATGTCACGCGTCACACCATGGTTCGAATTGAACGAAATAGTACAGTACTCATCTTCTAGTCATAATCAGAGGAGATTATAGGCTTAAGCACTATTCAGATCATCTAGTAAGCTTCACAGCTCATAAAACATGTATTGATGCTTACATATCTCTCTCGAAGCTATGTTTTCAAACATATCTACAAGCCCTGGCTTGAGCCCGAGCCAGGCCCGAGCCCGGTAGGGCTTTGGCTCAGGGCTCGGGCTTGCGATTTTGAAAGCCAGGCCCGACTCAGAATCACTTCGCCTTTGCACAGTTATATGTCTCAGGGTCATCCTAGAGTAAGGCGTCCTGAACCGATCCGTTACGGGTACATCAACAATCGTCGACCATATTGTCTACCGTGGACTTTTAGATCCCTAGACGGTTTTGCGGCCAAAAATTCTCTCGGCGTCCAATGTTCGGCGACGAACGGGTGGTCGGGAATGATGGTTGAATCGTGGTTGTTAGTACTCAATCCTTTCCCGCTTGTCGGGCTGGAAAATGCCATGGGTGCCTGGAAATGCCTTGGCAAGAAAAGTATTGCGGTGCTCACAGGTACAGACTCCTGCCGCTCACGTTCAAGGATCCTAATGCTCTTGTAGCTCCAAGTCTCTCCAAGTTCTGGAAAAATCGAAAACCTTGTTGGATGGTGGTGCCAGTGTCTACGACTCGGACGCGCCTCGGATGACTGGATATCGATGACCTTTGGGTTGAGAGTATTTGGCTGACTTCCGGTCCCCATTCATATAAGATACATGTCGAATTCGTCACAAGTGGTGACAAACTACGGAATAAGGGCGTAGGCGTCCTATTTCGCCCTTTCTGGTTACATAATACATATTCATCTTGATACGTAGGTAGGTAGGTAGGTAGTTAGTATTACATGGCACGGTCCAACTGGGAACGCCGGGCGTAGATAATACATGATTGGTACACTGACATTCTAGCATCACAATCACATACTTAATTATCCACTGATACCTCCAACCGAACCCACACTTCGCATCATGGCATCCTTTACCGCGTTCTAGCACTGACAACTAATAAAAGCTATTTTCTTCCTTCCTTCTGCTTTCGACACTGGATTCGATCAATGAGACTATAGCATGAGCAAAAAACCTTTCGAATACATCCGTGAAATTAAAACCCAATATATACAAAGCAAGGAAATAACCACCATCCAGAATTCCATTCATTCCTCAATCGGCGTGCTGGTTCCTTCTCCATCGCTACTCAACGCCATCCAGTCCTCCTCCGTCGGAACATATGATACGGACGGAATCTTTGCCCCTTTGGCTCTCAAAAACCTCACAACCTCAGTAGCGCTCCTCCATCCTTCCCCACCCTCCTCAAACCCATATATACGCGCTAAATGTCTGCTCGCCTTCACTTTCTTCCCCGTCTCCGCCCGCTCTAGTTGATCGAAGAACACAGCGAGTGCTTTCACAGCCTCCACCCGCGCACGCAGGACATGTCGCATGATCCTCCGAGTTGGAGGACGGCGCTTCCTGCGCGATCTGACAGGTGGTTCGTTTGATGTGAGGAGGTCAGACGGACCGGGCAGCACCGTCGGAACGTTGCCTGGTTTGGTGGGGGTACTGGAAGGTTCAGGGGTGGAATTGTTCGGTCTGTCTATCCAAGGATTTTCCTTAGGAAGGACGGGTGTGGTGTATTGGGATAGGGCAGCGAGGGATAGATCCATGCCTTTTGGAGCCCAGACGCCGACAAGGGCGCGCCATGCTGCGTATAACCGTTTCGCACTGAGAAAGCTTAGCATCGGAACGTCGACAACAGATTGAGAATACATACTGTTCGTAGTTATCTGTAGAAAATCCTGTCAGCACGGGAAATTGTTTTCATGGAGCAAAGTACACACCATCAATTAGCGTGTTGTGGTAGCGCGCGAAAAGATACACAATAACAGCAGCAGCCAATGCCCCTGCAGAAGAATACCACAGGAAGGCCCACAGGAAGAAAAATGCTGCAGGATATACCATCATCATGGAAAGTAAGCCGAACACGATCTTGTTCTGGGCCTGCGTCTCTTCCTCATCCTCGACCAGACGTGCCCCAAGCCTGCCCATGACATACACAGGTAAATGAACAACAACGGGGAAAAGGAAGAATGGTAAACGCGCAAGGCAAGCTAACGTGTCACGTAAGAGTATGAGGAGGGTGATGAGACGACTGGGGAGAGGCGTAGGAACGTTGGGGTCTAATGAGCGGGGCAGCGGCATGCGCGAGAGCACAGAATTAGTGAGATTGGCCGATTGTAGTAATGAATAGTATTCAAGCAAGTTTCGCTTTGCTGACACGAAATTGGCAGTAGCATCTGTAGTCGAAAACAAATCGACAAGCCTATAATAAAGTCAGTTAATACACACGATAGGAATAACATCACGCACGTCTGAGATATGATAACAAACTCATCCATATTGATAGACTTTTCGTCGGTCCACATTAAATCGCGTGCCATGCGGGCAGTATACAGCGTGTCCCTTTCGACATGTTAGTTGTAAGATGGCATTTGGTGTGTGGAAATTCTACCAGTCAAGTGCATTGATAGTGGATTCAATCAGCTCATTCTCAAGCGTCTTCGTCAGAGATTTCGCAGCCAAGCGAGGCTCACCCTCTGTTGGGTCATTGAATTGTTTGAGGTATGCGTCCATTGAGATTGGTCGCCCATACCTATAGTAGCGGTTATGAAACTAAAAGTCGAAATAGTAAGTATGATACTTACTCAACGATAACCTGTTGAGATGGGTACATGTCAGCTTTGGACGGCGACACGACCGTCTAAGACACGCACGTTACTCCGGTATTTGGACTTGTTCGTGTACACGATTGCTGCAGGTACGATCTTCACCTCATTGGAGGGTGCCTTTTCCGGGTTCTCCTTTAGCCATTTTGTGTATTCCAAAGCTGCCCAAGCTGCACCGTCCTTGACCTGCATGATCCGTGGCTCTGTGTAACTGGTTCCCTCAGGGAACAGCGCTACTGCGCCACCCTTGGCCAGCGCTTCGAAGGTTCCTTTGAACAAGACTTGACGATCCTTGGACTTGCGGTCGACAGGTATGTTTCCGGTTGAGAGGAGGATGTATCGTACGACGGGATTGGCGTAAAGACTCGCTGCGGTCAAGCTCAGTGGCCATGCATCAATAGGAGCAGAAAAACGCACCTTTGCTCCAATAATGCAATATCCGCTTGTAGGGAAAACTTGTTGCTGTAGTCCCCATTAACACGGAAGCAGTAGGGGGTAAAACAACGCACAGAGAATAATAGGGTCCAGTATCATATTATGGTGGGTCGCAGCACTGTTCATTGTCGGAAAAGATATCAATGAAGATACGGTGGCCAACTAACACGATGATAGGGCCACCCTTGGGCACATTCTCTTCTCCGATGACCCGTATTTCGGTGAAAAAGGAGCCTGCGGCGACGCCCACAACATATCGTATAGCCTTGTGAAGGAGAAAATATTCACTCGACGACATTGGCACGTCGAGAAGCAAACGAGGGGTAGGTGTCGACGTGTGTCGCTGGCAGTAGAAGTAGTCTGAGTGAACGTGCTGGATTACCTCCAAGGTTCAGACAGGGGAGCCTACCATTTTAGCTATGAATCAAGGGGAAAATATCTAATGTCTGTATTTGCACTGATCGTATCCATTAACGGATTAGCTGCGGACCAAACGTGGCTGCCCAAAACAGGTTCCACCGACACTACAGCGAACTACGGCAGCACAACGACCCGTACACGCTTCTCTGTTGTTCTGTGAAGCGCGATTCATGTCCAAGATAAACCCAGGCGCTTATTGCAAATGCTCAGCTTTTCTGGCCTTTCGTCCTTGCTTCTCCAAACCCCAAGGCGGGACAGATTGTGCGCGAGACTCGACTGTTTTTCTAATCTTCGCTCGGGTGCCCGAGGAGATAACGGCGACGCGCTCCTGGAAAGACACAGGTTGCGCTGGCGAGCTTGGCAGGTGCCCTTGCATAAATCTCGGTATATTTTATCTCGTTCCGGCGGAATCACGCCAAGATAAAGACGTTGCGCGGCGAATCTGAATTCTTCGCATCATCATTGCAGCACTGATACCGCTACAATTATCATCTCTAGGCACTTCCTCATAGTCGTTTTCTGTCATTAGTTCAGGTTGCCCTTGCTACCTGTACTGCCGAAACTTCGAACAGAAGACGACACTTGCTGCCCTTCAAGGTCCTTGGAACTCGTTGCGCAGGCCCCTTTCTTTCCAAACTGTGACGTTTTATGACGAACTTGTAAATGTGATTCGTATCGATCATGTTATAATGTTTCCACAGCAAAATATCTTTGTTGTCTAAAAAGATAAATAACGACCCAGTGGTGGTGATCAGAATAACGCATCTCCCGTAGCTCGACCTTGTTTCACGTTATGCAGTCGGGGGCCAGCATACTGATCCTCGGCCCTGGAAAGTTATCATTTTGAGAATCAAGAAATGGTTCCCTTGACTAACCGTCTCTTGCTTTCTGCTTAGTTTCACACCATACGACATTAATCCGGATATCCGGTTAGAACCTTTATTAACGCGGGTCTTTCGCTAGTAAATTGAGTACGAAAGGTGCAATCCCTTCTTCGACTACACAGAATGACGAACAACATGGTCAGTTCCAGCATCATGCGTTCCACACTAAGTACTCATGACCTAAGTTTAGGCATCATCAATGTACAACAGCAGGACTTCACCCTGCCCACTCAAGATCATCATCGTCGGTGCAGGAGTCCCAAGCCTTTCCGCTCCCATTTGCCTGGCAAAGGCTGGACATATTATCACCGTTCTAGAAAGCCGATCTGACCTTTGAGAGATTGGTGCGGGTATCCAGATTGCTCCCAGTAAGCCGATCTTAGTTCTGCACGGAGAAAAAGATATCATCAACTCCCAATATAGACACTTCTCTCCTCCTCATTCGATGGGTCTTCGTTAGACGAGGTAACTGTCGACCTGAAGACATATCTGTGTTTCGATGTATGTGATCTTCGGCGTAACCATCTTTACCCAGCAATAATATGCACAGACGACGACGGCAGTGTCTTGGCATATGGATCTGGTATCCGAAGCACACGGTGCTCCGTCACGTAAGTCTGCTATACTACACGAAGGGTTGGCAAACTATTGAACCCTTGTTACGTCTCTGATGGTAGGCTCTCTCAAGGGTCTCGAAACCCCACTGCAGTAATAAGCGCTTTCTTGGACCTTGACAACGAAATTCTGGTGCCTGTTGAATCGAGCCGGCAGCTGAGGAATTTTGTCGGGAAACCGACGTGTAGTACGCGTGTGAGAATTATTTAGTCAAAACTGTGGCGCGAATGTAGCTGTGAACAGAATCCAACTTATGAGGATTCAAAATATGCGGGGTCAACGCCAAGCGCGTCGTGGGAATATCAATCGGTCCGACTACCGAAGTCCTCTACCCTTCCTCCTTGCACAACTACGACCATCTCTTGTACCTGCTCCGGGTCTCAACGCTGGATCCATGGCCTGCGAATGTGAGATTTGCCTGTTTGAATACCAGGATCCGGTTAGCCTACCCTGCGGTGTGTGGACTCAACGATGATGAAGCTCGACATTGCTCTTATTGTATCTACCAGGACACGTCTATTGCTCTAGATGCGTATCGGACCATATTTCGAAGACAACAACGGATGGATTCACAGCTCTATGCCCGACATGCAGGAAATCGTTTCATATAGGTCAGTCGCTCTAGCTGCCCGTCGCGTCTCACGGTCATGGTCAGTGCTCTAGTCGCTCCATCAGTAAGATCCTTGCTACCATTTAGTGTCTGAAGACCGGCTGAAATTTCAATTGCAGCTGCAGACTCTGGCTTCGCCCTTCCATCGATACATTATGCCGAGCGTTCGGCGCGTCTACATCGACACCGAAGATATGCGCAAATTGAAGGAGAAGGCCCAGGCCCTGGAGGCGCAGGTTCATCAACTAAAAAAGGACAAGAAACGCGTCGTGAAAGAACAAAACAAACGTCTAGAGGAGAAAAGCGAAGAGCTTGAGCGCTACAAGTCGAAATATCAGAAACTCAAGGAGACGAAGACAAAGGCTTCTGGGACGAAGAGGTACGCTCTTACTTACGGCCATGAATTCGGTATTGAAACTGTACAGATCCTCCGGCACCTGTTCAACGATGGATGCTAAACGGTCTCGACTGGAAAAGAGCTCTAGGTTTTCCTCCCCCAAGCGACTTCGTTGATATCACTCAGACTCTGCCCTACCATCTTGTTACTTCCCGCTATTGATTCTACAAGCTCTGTACTGCATCACTCTCGCTTCTGTTTCGCAGGCCTGTTGCTCATTACAATACTACGGCGGACCCTTTCAAAGTTCCATCTTACTAGATGATGCATGTGTTATTTTTTTCTCCAGGTGAGACGAACCACAGCTATTCCAAAGGTGTATCAATAATCCAAGCCTTATCAGTGTCACGATGTTGTACATAAAGACTGTTATTTTTTCAGGGAACCGCAAATGAATTTTGTATCGCACGAGCACGTGTTACTATTGAAGGACTTCGAAGCATCCCCAAGTACACTTCACGCGGCGCTTCTTTCACTTCTTTCAAAGAAATGTATTGAATCCGGCACGAACTGTCGGTCATACCTATCCACGTCCATTCTTGCTTCTTTTTCTCACCCCGGTCATGCCGTTCAAAATCAAGCACAATGGCGATAATCATCTGAGCTTGCCCATTTTGGTATGCCTGCTCTATAAGCCATCTGGCCTTGCGCCTCGCACTCGAAGTGTCGTGGCTTTAACTCTCGTTGTTCTGCTCTTCTTTTTCATGTTCGATCCCTATGTTTTAACCGCTTTCATCGGACCCTTCGAGATTGACCCATTGATATTCGAGAAAGGAGTTTACTTACATAACTCCCGCTCCTCCCAGGCGCATGAACTGACAAGAAACTTGCTAACGCCAACAAGAGATCCTTAATTATTCGGGGCGATTCTGCTCGCGGGTGGCCCATCGCTTGGCGTATGGATTGTTTTGCGCAATTGCTGGACGGAGAGAAAGCATATTACTGCTTTCAGTTTCTACTCAAAGGTGTACTCCTGCGGGAACTGCTGATCTATCAATAAATAGTGTATTCCTGATCGATGGAAATTTTGGTGGGTCTAACGTTCCGTTATCAGTATGGCACTTAACAAAATTGATAGGCGGCGCAAACAGTGGAAATGAGCCATAACGGAAATTTTACTCTCGACGATTCCTTCATCCCGGGAGGAATGCGAAATCAACTAATGACAAGCACTGGAAGTCGCTTTGCAAGAGTCATGTATGCTAATTCCCCGATTGACTTGACATTCAGAGCTGGTGAAACCCAAGTACTGGAGTTGTCGAGTTTCGAAGCTTTTATGTACTAGGATGCTTCCATAAATATGCGACTAGCAAAAGGAAGGGCCCAAGTGCCTTCTGATTTGCCAAACGACTTCCTCCTGTATAGTGAGGGCAACGTACGAAACATGGAAAGTTACAAGAAAATGAACACTGAGCACGCCACATCTCCATGTGCAGCAGTTCGCTCTCCTGACGCTGGCCTCGTTTCCATCTCACATGAAGTGAGCGAAGGTTCTATTTCTATTTGATCAAAGAAATGATGATTATTGTTGTCTACATATAGCCGAGCTGCGCAGCTAAAGTTCATAAATGCCGCAGCATCTCGAAACATGACTCCTGGTACGCAGCAACTGTGAACTGTGCACATGACAAATACCAGCCAATTTGATTGTCACCTCGGTTCCTCTCGGTCTGCTCTCGATTCAAGAAAAAATGACCACCAAGATAGGACAACTGATAACGACATCAACGACATACAACTTGAATGTACAGAACTACTGAGAGAGAGGGGCTCCGCCCAGTAGCTGCATGAATAGTTAGAGAGAGAGAGAACGATGCGGACCTCGTCCAGCTGAAATGAACAAGGGCGCCGGACAAGGGATAAATCTCCGCTGGACGAGCCCAAAGACAAGTATAGGCCGTCTGCTGAGCGAGTGTTGAATGGAAATATACGACCGTTCTAGGTTCAGTCAATAGGTTATTGTTCAAGGGGCCGGAGGAAAGTGAGGGGGAGGTGGGGGAGCAACGGCAGAAAGTAGTTCATGCTCTCCACGGATGTTGATGAAAGAATACTGTCAAAAGTTGTCAGATGGACTTGAACATAACGAGAGGTGGAAGACAACACTCACGTCAACCGCATTGCGGGAATTGCTTGGACGGGGCGCAGCAAAGAAGGGCCTCAAACCCATACGCTCGAGCTTCTCAAACCAGGTACCGAAATCGCTGATGCTTAATTCGCTCTTGTCGTCATCAGAAGAGACGGCGACGGAGAGAAGGAGCTGGCCGAAGGGAAGTACGGGCGCACGTTTGGGAGGGGGAGAAGCGCGGCGTGGTGGAGGATAAGGAGCACGGCTGGCCAGTTGGGGGAAATCGTATTCATCCAAGAAGGCGTCGAGGATGGCGAAATCGGATTCGGAGTTGATATTGAATTTCAGTATGTCGATGAATTTGTGGCCATTGGTTTCGAGAAGGTCGTCGAGAGGATTGGTCGGGACTGTGGCAGGGACATCTGACTCTTCGGTCGCAATGGTCTCCTCGTCCTCAGTAACGGCATCAGTCTGAAACATTGGTCACTACATGCGACATAGAACGGGGGCCAGAAAAGCTCTTACGTTCTCTGCCTTGTCAACATAACCGAATACTGTGCATCCGGTGGATCGGTCTTTTACCGTTGTTTCGAAGGACGAGCCGTCAGAACCTGAGAAAGAGCAGATTAAATGGATAATTGATAAATGAAACGAGGAAAATGACATACCGATTGAATACACGACGCACTGCTCCTTCGGAGCGATGTGCTCGAAGCCACAGACCCATTTGCCATTGCCCTCCGGCTCCCCGAGAAGCTGGAGATGATGAGGGCAACGGAACGCAGGAGCAAAAGATTTCCCTTGAAATTAGAATAAAATCAGATCGAGCAATCATGTTCGCATACTTGAACTTACAAAGGGGGACTGCTTCATTGGCAGAATCTTTACGGTGTTCCACGTAGTCCTGGTAGTGCTTTTCGCTAATCTCAATCGCAACATCAACGGGGGGATGAGGTCGCGGCCAATGCGTCTTGATATCTGCTTCGCCTTCAGGGCACGGTTTTCCGTGCTTGTTGTTGTGCTTGTCATGTTTGGAAAGCCAAGGTGGATAATGGGGGGGTGGCCCATGAGGATGGCGCTCTCCGCCATCTTCGCCATCTTGCGACGCAGGACGATAACCGTGTTGGTGTCCAGGTGGAGGTGGCGGTCCCCAGAATCTGGGCGGAGGTGGTCTGGAATCCCCGTGATGATGAAATTCATGAGGAGGCGGAGGAGGTGGACCCCAGTACGAATGCGGCGGCGGATGATGCATACCGTAGGATTGGTCACCACCTGATGGAGGTGGTGGCGGGGCCCACCAGTGATGTGGTGGTGGAGGCGGGGGACCGTATGCTTGTTCATCGCCGGTAGGAGGGGGCGGAGGAGGACCCCAGAATGGAGGCGGATGGGGTGGGTGCTTGCCTTCGGGACCGCCATGTTCCCCGTGATGCATCCAGCCAAATGGCGGCGGGGGTGGTGGTCCCCAAGGTCCGGGAGGCGGAGGCCCGTAGCCCCATGGACGGCCCTGGTGATCTGGATGAGGCGGATGTCCTTGGAAGGCCTCGTAACCGTGAGAAGGCGGTGATGGTGGCGTATGCGGTACGACCTGGAAGCCATGCTCTTGAACCGCTCCTTGACAGTAGATGTCATTCATGTGAGCGCGAGCGGCATAGTCGTACGGAGGCGGGCGGCCGCCCCATGCATAGACATTAGAGCCAGAGAAGGGAGAATCGGGAGAGAAATTAACATAGAGAAGAACGATAATGAACGACAGGGTGATAAATAAAATCATATAACGCGGGTGACGCGCTGAGAGAGACTCGAGTTTAGAGTTCATCTCGGAAGGTGCTTTCGTCGCACGGTGAGGTGGGCAAAGTTGACGGCAACGATACGGGGATGGACAAGAAATTCATCAAAGACCAGAGCTTGTTTTAAAAAGATTCCTATCCGCAGCAGTTTACAGCTTCGCGCGCCGTCAAGATTCCGTTACCCATTATAGCAATTCCAGCCCCTGTGGCCTCCGACCCTCCGCACAGTACTGCGAAGTCGGACCTTTCAATGAAAATACGTTGACGTGTCGGTAAAATGACGGTTGTAAAGGATAAAATGTGCACCCACCTCACAAGGAGCTCATACCTCGATAACCATGCCGTTCGTTTCTCTCAACTCGCTGGGAACGCTGCTATTAGAAGCCACAGCAAGAAGTAACCAGCTACGTAAACGCTTCAGCTGTAATTATTTTTTCCTCGGTGACCACGAAACAACAAAACGTCTTCCCGGAGCGTAGTTGCGCAGTGATTACAGCATTGTGATTAGGTACCCCGGATATGCCATTATCGATTCTGCGGCGCCTAGGATTTCGAAAGTTGATAAGATTGCATCCCAGGGCGATATAAGGAGCCAATGTTGTCGCAATTATTATGCACAGTAGTCCTGCACATGATAACAATGACTTGGGACGCTACGTACGCAGTAGCGGCCATTGAGGGTAAAATGTCGCGGTAAAAGGTCAACGATCACAGCGTGGGTCCCGCGTTGGTCCCGTGCCTTTTAGGGTTAGGGCTATGACGGTCTTTGATAATTACTAATTTCTTATCAATTACTTATCTCGACCACCACCGTCGTCATGCCTCGCACAGCGGAAACAGCCAGTTTTGCGGTCAGTTCTAGCGCCTGCAAGCAGACTGGAGGCTGATTATGCGCCTATCAAGTTCAACCATACCATGATCCGGGTGAAGGATCCCAAGGTATCCCTCCAATTTTATACCGAAGTACGTTACATGGCGCCCGTCAATATTTGTCTTTACTGAGCTTCCAATGCTGCGGCAGATTATTGGGATGGATCTTCTCTCCGGTACATCCAATCGCAACCAAACCTGCTCCAACGTCTCCGTTTGACATCGGTATCACAGAAAAGGATTTCGGAGACTTCACGCTGTACTTCCTTGCGTTCGATCACTCCAGTGGCGCACTTAGTGCCAAGGAGAAAGAAGAGACACGGTTTGGTCGTGAAGGTTCATCTTGTTTCTTGTTTACGAAGCTTAATCGTGACGAAACTTCGTCCTGATATAGGCGTCCTCGAGCTCACCCACAACCATGGCACCGAATCCGATCCGAGCTTCCAGGGATATGCTAATGGAAACTCAGATCCCGGCCGGGGCTTTGGACACATTGCGATAACGGTCGATGATGTTGAAAAGGCTTGTGAACGATTCGAACAGCTGGATGTTGCCTTCAAGAAGGTAGATGCGGTCCACTCAAGTCCGTCGTACATATATTTTGACAATCTTCTTCAGAAACCCAGCGATGGGAAGATGAGACACATCGCATTCATTCTAGACCCTGATGGGTGCGTGTTTACCTCGTTCTTTGTTGTGTGAATACTGATATGTTGGATTACAGTTACTGGATTGAAATTGTACCCCGCGCCATTAGGTTTGACTGAGATAGGAAGAAAAATCAAATAAATCAAAGAGTGTATCAGTACGTCTTACATGTAACATCGCGTCTACCAATCAAAGCAATACCTCTGTGCTCCGTTGATTAACTGAATGACTTATCGGTACTACTGCTCCTCGACCGACGTCTGCAAGTTACATTTTCATCAGACTGGCTCCGTTTGACAGATCATCGATCATCATATTGTGAACGGAACGCAGTTGAAGAGACGACACGAAGTCCTGTCTTGTTGTTAACCTTGGAAGAGACAACATACACTTTCTTTTCGCAACGTTCTCGCATAAACCATGCCCATTCTTGGGTTAAGTTTTTGCTAATGAGGGGACGAGTTCCTATGGTACTTTCTTCTTGTCGAAACGGTGAAAGCGATGCTTACTGTGTATTGTTCACCAACTTTCGATGAGGTTCGATGACCAGCCCGAAGATTCTTGCTGAGAATGTTCGCGCGCTGTGTCATACTAACACATGCATTTCCGCAGGTCTACTAAGTTTCAACGGGAAATGGCCCCGTCAGACTCGTAAAAGAGGCAAGACGATGGAGATAATCGCAAAGATTCCATGATCCGGTCATGTTATTCCTTGCGAACTGATATTAAAGGCCGCCGTGGGCGCCAGACTGTACAAGCGCCATCAGTTTTGATTACGACAGCACCACCTGGCTGGCATGCTGCGGTCAAGACGTTCGAAGTGATCAGGTGCTTGGTGGCGTTGACTTCGATACAGGTGGAACATTTACTTGTGGTTCTCGATGACACGCCATTTACACTGTGCGGCCCGGGCTCGTGTGAAGTCTTGGGTAACGAGGCCATTGGTAAATTTATGGGGCACTCTTCGAGGGGGATTGAAGATTTGATGATCAGAGACGTAGCAGTTGACTAGGCCTCCATCGATCTATGAGGCAACTGAGGACGCTGTAGACCACGGGGGAATAAACTACTGGTAATTCTTGGCGCATCGATCGAATCCGAAGCTACCTATGCGGCTCATAAAGAATCCAGTTTGTTTGCGGCGGATGCATGTAATAGAGACGGATCTCTTCGCAAATAAACTTCAATCAAGATCTCTGTAGGCGACATGGACGTCGGCCAAGTTCATCCACCAGGCTGAACGAATGGAATAGTCAACAAAGGAAGCAGTGCATTGGAGTCAGAGACTAGACAGCAAGCACAAGTCACATCCGATTTCCTGACATCAACTGGCACCTCGATTCAGCACCGCTGGTGATGTTAAAAGGATGAGGATGCGAATATTGGGCCCTAGTTCATGACGGAGACTTTCAAGAGTGAGATCCACCTTCGAGCTTACTAGTCATCAAATGTCGACTACTTGCCTGTCCGGAGATTCTGCTTAGTAGGGAAGACTATCAGAAGAGTAGCACCCAATTCCCCGTAACTGAACCCGGAACCGGGAAAACTTGGGAAAGCTAGGAACTCGTCCAAACTTCAAAGGCACGGGGAGGAATGCATGGTCTGTAAATGGGACTAACAATCCCGACTAATTTCTTGCAGATGCCGGAGGTGAACAGCGCATTCTTTGAAACCAGGTAATAGCAAAGTAATGGTGCACGGGCCAGGACAAGGATCTTGGGCTCCCGGACCGAGCGCCATGTCACTCCCACGTGACTGTGACCTGTTCGTGAGTCTTTCAACCGTCTTGCCGCAGGTCCTGCCCTCCAAGTTCGACCTCGACTTGCTCTTAAAAAAGATCTCTGCTCAAGTACATCGACTCACTCAAGATCAAGGTTCTCTTTAGACTTCTCGCATCTACTGCTACCCGTGAGTTTCAGTATTACTTACTTGTCAGTCTTTGAACCAATTTTGAATGTTCATTCAGTAATCGTTTCGTATCGTATCAACGGCTTTCACTGTTCAGTCAGCATCCAACGCCAAACGTTTAGCTCTGGTGGTTTAGCGTCCCAAGACATTTGATCCAAAGTCATTCAAATATTGAAGGCTTAAGATATCGTCACGCTATCTGAACGTGGTAGTGGGCTGGCGCGTACGTCTCGTCCCTTACGAATAAATATTCTATTCATGAACTCTGTCCTTTAGATACTCCCTCTCCAGAATGGTGTTCACTCTTATCCCAGTCGATCCGTCATCCTTTGACCCTGCATTCGCATCGTTCTTGCCCCAGTATCGACATCCACCTCGCTCTTCCAGAGTTTTAGAGCTTCTTCATACCAACAAGCCGCCTCCTGCTTTTGAACACGATCGCCTTACCGCTTTGATAGGTTCAGGAGAAGGACATCTCGCCGATATCGATAAAAAGATTGCTGCCGCGCGCCATCTCCTCCATTTTCTGTCAACAGAAAGGGATCAAATCGCTTCCAATCTTTCCGATGCGAAAATTCTGGCCCATCCCGTTCGCCGACTCCCGGATGATATCCTTAGTGAAATTTTCAGCCATTGTGTCCCGGCATTGGACGCGGAGATGACTTCCTCGTCTCTGGATCCCCGTCAGGCTCCATGGACCCTCGCTCAAATTTGTACATCGTGGAGGAGAGTTGCCCTTCGGACCGGTCGGTTGTGGTCGACTGTAGCCGTTAATATGCAGAAGGATCTTTCCGCTGCTTTCCAGCTCAGCACACAGCTGTCTAGGGCACAAGGGTATGATTTATCGGTTCACATCCTTGGATCCAGTACTGAGTGGGAAGGATGGATGGCCATCTCTGTGGAACAGAAGCTTCTTTTCCAGATGCTCTGTTCCAGTGCGCCGAATTGGTCCAGGTTAACCTGCTTTTTACCGTTCAAGTTTTACGAGCTCCTCTCGACATTCAAAGGCTTTCTCGGTCGCCTTGAATTTCTTCACACTGAGATAGCCTGCATGAGAGGGATCGATGCTGCAGCTACTCTGGACACATTTTCAATGACACCACTCCTCCGTAATGTTATAATCGCAGGGGTGCCCGATACGGGACATACATACACGACCTCTTTCGCACCCTCGAGCACTGTAAATGTCTCAACGCTAGACATTCTCAGTTTAAACTATAATGACAAGCATACAAATGTGTTGAGAGGCTTTCCACATGTGCAAGAACTCAGTCTGTTTTGCGAAAAGTCGATGGTCGCATTGGGGCAACCCTTGATCCTTCCTTGTGTATCGGATCTTCGCTTGGCTGAGCAGTCTGGATATAGAGGAGGCATCGTGGACATGCTTTCGCGTGTGGTCTCGCCATGCATTACCCATCTTTCTTTCACTATATTCGACGTCCCTCCGTCGAGACCCCATACTCTCGACTTTCCAAACATACGCACCAGTGATTGGATCAAGAAAATCACGGTTTTTGAACTAGTGGATCACTCAGCTGCAGGATGCCTCCACGGCAATAATGCGAACGCAACGATTGCCTTTCTCCGCGAGCTTCCTCATTTACGCCAGCTAATCATTCAACTGAAGGACTTGCCCCTTTTCAAGAGTATTATTGCAAGCCTGGTGTTTTCATCCGCCAGAGACAACAATGTTGCTTCCCGGCTGGCTATGTTGGCTATAAGAACGCTTCCCGCTCTTTTTGACGGTGGCAGTCTAGTGACCGCCGTAGCATCCCGTAGGGATCTTAACGCCGAGTCCACCTCTGAGGAACATCGATCTTGTGTATGTTTGACGCAAGTGCACCTCGGGCGTCCTCTATCCATATCCGATCCCACTCTGGCGAGTCAATGGGAGGCGTTGTGCAACAGTGGGTTGGAAGTGACGTATGCATGACTGTTGTATGGATGCGTATCGAGGTACAATATCCACTTACAACCAATGAAGATGATACACTATAGGATCAACGCAGGGGAGGAGACCTTTTCGCATGAATTACAAACATTACCCCAGGGAATCTCACGCATACGTCCGTTGTCCTTCGGGATGCTTTACTCGGGTCGTCAATTCCATTCATCGAGTTCCATGTTACGAGTCCTCATACTTGGGCCCAGGCATGTTTCGTACGATTCTCGTTGGGTTTGGTATTCAAGGATATGGTATTTGCCAAGATATTTCTTCTTGGCTCGTTCATTTGTTTAGCTGCCGTTAGAGTGTGCTATCGAGTTTGTTGCCACAAGTCCCGAATTTGGGAGGAGCAAAGCCATACCCATTTAGCAGGGATATGATCTTAACTACGTCTTGTATCATGGACCACGATTGAAGCTCGACCTTCGCGTCAGGCAGCGAATGAAAATTTGCACTGGTCCGGTCAATCTACCCGTGGGCGAGCCTGATTCGTGAAGGTTGCCTGAAGTCCGTTGGCTAACAAAAAGATCCATACTAGAAGGAGAAATGACGCAGAGGCTCCGATTTGTAAACTAAAAGGGAAACTTGGGAACAGCAATCCAGTGATTCCGCTGAGTTTTCGCCTTCATGAGGTCGGGCGCGAAAAACAATCTCCACAAGGTACGAGAGAATGGAAGTCCCGTCCTCTCGTAATTTCCTCTATCCCGCTCGCTCAACAGGCAGTCTGTCGCGTCAATATGTATTTCTTCTTTATCTCCGCACGACGGAGGCGGTATAAAGGACGCGACATGCTGAGGAATATATCTTCAACTCGCAGCTTCCCAACAATGTTTACTCGTATCTCTGCTTTCTCTATTGCCATTCTGGCTTTGCCTCTTCTCGTAGCCAGCAGCGCCGTCCCAAAAGCAGGGACCAACACGACCGTCACCGGCGGCCAGTGTAACACCGGTTCAGCGCAATGCTGCAAGTCTGTTCAGGACGTGAGCTACTCTTTATTTCTCTCCTTTTCTCAAAGAATACCACTCATTGTTGCATGCTCACAGCCCAAGTCTGACGCCGTCCAGAGCGCCCTGGGTCTTTTGGGAATCCCCATCGGTGATATCACCGCCAATGTGTAAGTTGAACATACTTATGTGCATATATTGGTGCTGATTGGCTCTATAGTGGTCTCACTTGTGATCCCATCACCGTCATCGGCCTGGGTACAACGTCCTGCGCTAACCAGCCCGTTTGCTGCGAGAAGAATAACTTTGTGAGTAGTGGGCTGTGTAACGAGAAAATCAACTCACTATGGATTCTTTTTTGTAGAATGGCTTGGTTGCTCTGGGCTGCACTCCCCTTAACGTAGTAGCTTGATTTGTTTGATTTCGCTATAATGATTATTGAGATTTTGAAAAATCGATACTTTTGCGTACTCACCGTCGCCAGTAGTTCGACTAGATTGGAGACACGTTGTGGTGGCTAGTGGCTAACTATAGACGAGGCAGGTACGCGCCGTCTGAAGCACCAAGCGTGTCAGTCTATCGAAGCAACGGTTTGACTTTCCGACACGGAGGTCTGCAATCGACGAGGCTGAGTCAGACCAAAGTCGGACGAGCGCTCGAGCATGGCAAGCGTTGCATATCAAAACATAATGTACATAGCCGACTGATCATTTGCTGCCCTCCAATTTCTTGACTATCTGATGAAAGTGTGGTCGCGTCCGGGATGATCACAATATTCTCTAGGTCGTCCATTTGTCGTCCATGTTTGCGGGCCTTAGATAGGCATGGTCCGCCAACTCGAGCGCCAGTGTGTTCCAGTGACATATAGACAACGAGGTGCTTCAACCAGCAGAAGCTCCGTATGACGCTCTGCCCTCGAACCTCTGTATATTGGAGCAATATGGATCCTGGCTTGAAAGGACTGGATAGTATTGACGCGATTGATGAAAAATGCCCCGATCGGGTTTCCGAAAAAAAAAACGTTTTCAAAATCCGGCAATCAAAAACGCACTTTCAAGAAATCCCGAAATGGCAGTCTCCCTTTTTGCCACCATCTTCACAACTCGCGCTCTGCTCCGAAAGCATGCTCCCTCGTTTCTCAAAATTCTTATCCCCGAGGTCTCCGTCTCTTTCGCCATAATCTCCCTGATCCTACACCCGAGCTTCTCAGACGCGCCGATTTCTGGTGCCTTAACTTTTCCCACCACCATGACCATCCAGTTCCTGCATTCTCTCGCAACGACAGCCGTTTCTATGAATATCCGGATCTATGAGGATGGAGTAGTGTCTTGCTGATGTCTGTGCACTCCACATCACGCTGTAACCAAGAGTCACTGCTATCAGAGTAAGCATTGCTTATATTTTGTTCATTCTAGCCCATTCACATATACAGTTACAGCCGAATCGGCCCGGAACGTGGATCCAGCTGAGGGATTTCCTGGCCCATTCCAATCTCCAGCCTGCGTACATGATTCAGCAACCAAAGGGGCGACTGCAAGACAGTCTCAGAATCGTTTTATCCCCTACCACCATGCTCCCGCAAGAGTCGGTCGAGGACCACCTGTACGAATCGCCCTCCGCGCTAAAATCATGCTCACTCGAGCTCGCCTCTCACAGCGTTTACCCCCGCAGTGTCCGTCTTTTTCGCTGTGCTGATTGCCACGGCCCGACGATGCGACATCGAGTGTGCCCAGTTCCAGTGCCTCAACCTTTCAAGTTTCCACCACACATCGACCATTCAAATTCTGCGTTCTCTCACGATGACCACAATTTTCTTCAGGTGCAATCATGGTGCCTACGGCTTAGTAGTAGAAGTAGTTTGCTTCTATTTACGATGGCCTATCTTAAACTTTTGCCACCATGTACCCACAAGAGCTGATCGACTACCTGCATGACTCGCCGCGCTGAAAGCGTGCTCACTCGTCTCTCACCAATTTTACCCCCATACACGTGTCCATCTTTTCCGCGATGTCAATCTCGAATCGGTGCGGGTCTTTGACATCGCACGCGACTCACCCCACCTGCTACAGTGCATCAAGCGCATCCAGTTCCGATGCCTCCATTTTTTCTTACCCAAGCACCACATAGCCAATGTCGATCTCCTGCATTCCCTCTCATTCCCGGTGACACTATCCATCAGGGACGACAGCACTTTGTTCGGTCATTCGAAGGAAGGATGTAACTGGCGGCATATTTTGCCTGCGTTCGTGTCCTCGGCTCCCTATCTCGCCATCACCAGCCTCGAGCTCATCAGTCCTCAATGGCACGCCTTTCTAGAGTTCCATTATATCGTTCTCTCCCTTCCCACTGTGACGGATTTGTACTTATCAGACCTGGAAGAGTTGGCTATGAACAGCAACCCCGCCATGTCAGCGCCTCCTGCCCCTCGCATCAGGAAGATGCGTGTGCACGTCAGCTGGGGCAGAGTCCTTGCATTCTGGGAAGGCTTGCGAACATATCGGTCTATGTATCTGGATCACCTGGACGAATTCCGTGTAACAACACCGAACTCTGTGCGGTTGTCCAGACTGCCAATCTAGCGTCAAACGGTCCGAAAGTCTTGGAGATTAGTTGTATTCCGTGTAAATACTCCTTCATATATCATTTAGCCCTTGCTGATTAGTCACATAAAACAGCCTGGGACTCCACCGGTCTGTCGCTCAATATCTCCCCTCTTCACTTGAATCCTACCACCGATCTACGACTCGGTGGTGAGTTGAACAACAACATGCTACCGTTCATCAACTGGTGGATCAATTGCTTCAAAACAGCCGAAACGGAGTCTACCATCCTGGAGCGACTGACCATCAAGCTGGCAGGGGGGGATCTCCCGTCACTCCGGGACAACTAGAGCCACTCAAGAGCGCGTTCGAGGAGCTGAGCAACCTTCTCTCAAAGCTCGTCCGGAATGTGGATTTCGTATTCCAGGTAAAGAATTACCCTGCTCATCCGGGTCTGTGTACGGATTGTTTGAGAGGAGCCATCGTAGATGTGTGCGATGCCCTGAAGGAGAAGGCAAACTTGAGGGTTTTCGATATGGAACACACATATGATGTGCCTGTGTTCCCATTCCCGGCTAGCAGCAGGCGAATTTTTTGAAATTAGCCCTTGGTACGTAGTCTACTTACACCACAAGAACTCGAGAACTTGAGCTCATATTCAGAATAGTCGAACGAGACAAAGTCCAAGCCTCGGACGTCTGTAGGTTCATCCCCAATATTTAACGGCAAGTCAGGCGCTTTGGATATAAATCTGGCCACACCATGTGTAGCCACAAGAATCCATGGTCGCAAAGAGTTTCACTCCGTTCTGCGAGCGGAAATCCAGGAGATTACCGATCCCCCAAATTCGACTCGAGGCCCGGGGATGGCGGCCTGCGGGCTGGGTGCGAATTAAGGCGTTACGTGACTGCAAACGCGAAGAGTCCGAAGAGTTTGAGTTCCTTCTCGTTCGACATTTCTGCTGTCGAACGCGTGTCTATCTCTTCCGCCACGTTCTCCAGTATCTGTGTCAGACGGTCCCACTTTTCGGTGCCTCAACTTTTCCCTGCCCGAGCATCAAACAGTGAATGTCCAGGTGCGGACGGAGCAGGGTCCTGCCGACGTTGATGCACCCGGCTCCACATTATGCTGTAGCCAGGCGAGGAAGACTCAGCAATCAAAAGAGCGACTGCAGGGCAGTTTCAGAATCCTTCCATGCTCCGCAAGAGTTGGTCGACAGGATACTCGATCACCTGTACGAATCCTCCTCTGTCCTCAAAGCATGCTCTCGAGCCCTAGCTTCTACCCCCAAACATGTGTCCATTTGTTCCACCAAGCCAACTGCTATGATTCCGATGAACTGCGCCTCTTTGACATGACGCACGAGTCCCGAGCTGCTTCAGTACATCAAACGTGTCGAGTTCCAGTACCTCGATCATTTAATATCTGATTATGAGATGTCCATCATCAAGCCCATGTGTTTCCTCTCGTCCTCAGCGACATTATCCCTCTGAGTGGGGGGTCTTCCGTCGGAACGATAAGGAAGAATGGCAATGGGTCGACGTTCGTATCCTCGGCTCCGTATCTCGCCACCACCAGACTCGAGCTCCACTGTCCCCAATGGCACGCATTTCTAGAGTCCCTCACAATCTTCTCTCTTTTCCCAATGTGAAGGACTTAGATATGATATCCGGCACAGATAACCACCCGCCTAAATACGACCCCCACTTCTTGTATCAAGAAGCTGCGTCTCGACGTTGAGTGCTCCAAGATCTCCGCATTCTGGGACGGCTTGTCTTCGCCCAAATTCCGGTTGGTGTACCTTGTTTGCCTGGAGGAATTCCATGTTTTACGTCCCACCCTGAATGAATACTCGATGGTCATCAACACCACCAGTTTAGCGTCCAAGAGTCTAAAGGTGCAGTTTGAGTGTCAACAACGTGAATACCCTTTGGTGTTTCATCAAAATTTGGTCCTTATTCACTGAAAGAGTCTCCTCTCAGAGAGATCGAGCTATCAAGAACCCGACCCGCTGAAGAGAGTGTTCAAGGAACTAAGGCCACTTCCTCTTAAAAATGGGCCGGAATGTGCGTATCGTATTCCAGTTACGTTCATATCCTTCTAGAGATGTCAGCACTACGTTGTGGCGCAAGAAGACGCATAAGTACGGTGAGAAATTACATAAGACAAAAACAGACGTCTTCCTTTTTGCCATGATGTACCCTCAAGAGTTGATCGACGAGATAGTCGACTACCTGCATGACTGGCCTTCCGCGCTGAAAGCGTGCTCACTCGTCTCTCGTAAATTTTACCCTCGCACACGTGTCCATCTTTTCCGCCGTGTCAATTGCGACAATCCCCAGTCAGGGCCCATCTTTGACATCGCACGCGACTCACTCGAGTTGCTCCAGTGCGTCAAGCTCGTCGAGTTACGGTGCCTCAATTTTTTCTTACCCGAGCACCAGACAGCCACCGTTGATTTCCTGCACTCCCTCACATTTCCGGTGACACTATCCCTCTGGGACGACAGCGATATGGCCGATTATTCGGAGGAAGAATGTGAATGGCGGCATATTTTGCCTGCGTTCGTGTCCTCGGCTCCATATGGCGCCGTAGCCAGACTCGAGCTCCGCTATCCCCGATGGAACACCTTTCTAGAGTTCCACCAAATCATTTTCTCCCTTCCCAATGTGACGGAGTTGTACATATCGAACCTGAGAGAAATGAACACGATCAACGACCCCTTCGTGCCAGCGTCTCTTTCTCCTCGTATCAAAAAGATGCATGTCGACGTTGACTGGGACACGGTCCTCATATTCTGGGAAGGCTTGCGTTCGTATCGGTCTGTGTACCTTGATCACCTGGAAGAATTTCATGTTATAAACCCCTCCCTGGAGGAACTTTCGTTGGTTGTCCAGACTGCCAATTTAGCGCCAAAGGACCTAAAAGTCCTGGAAATTTATTGTCATCAACGTAAATACTTATCCCTTATGTTTCATTTTCGCTCATGCTCACTAGTCACACCGAATAGGAGTCTGGGACCTCACCGACGTCGCGGGTCTGCCAGTGTCGCCCTCCCCTCTTCACTTGAATACCACCGCTGATCTACGACTCGGTGTGGAGCTAAGCGACGACACGCTGCCGTTCATCAACTGGTGGATCAATTCCTTCAAGGCGGTAGAGAAAGATTCTCTCGTTATAGAGCGACTGACCATTAAGTTGGCAGACACGGATTGTCCCATTAGTTCGGGACAACTCGAAGCACTGAAGAGAGCGTTCGAGGAACTAAGCGACCTTCTCTCAAAGCTGGTCCGTAACGTGGATCTCGTATTCCAGCAACAGATTTACGAAGCTCAGCCGAGTCATTATAGAAATGCCATCGTAGACGCGTGTGAGGTACTGAAGGAGAAGGCGAACTTGAGGGTTTTTGATGTGGATTAGTACACATGAGGTGCCCATGTCCCCCATTCTCAGCTAGCAGTAAATTCAGGAGAATTCTATGTTTCGCGTCTCACCCTAAACTTCCGGCGTCGACATAGCACGGTCCTCTTTTAATCTAGCGTTCCCTGAAAACTCCAACGGCCTCAGCCTGATGTTTTATATTTTACTGATGCCTCTTTGCCGCTAGCTGCAATCCAAGGTACCGCAGCGTTGAAGCCGCGGGCAGCTCTCAGTTTCGGCCAGCATCGGTGAAGATACTGATTTGCGTAAATCGTTGTTGATTGGCTGTACAGCGGTCTCACTTAAGTATGATCCTACACGGCAAATTAGTGTCAGTAAGACCTCATCACCGACATCAGCCTGGGTATGACGCTCTGGGACTGAGCTGCCCACCAGTGCGGTGACGAGAAAGTCACTATGGAAGCTGTTTTGCTTGCTGGGCTGCACACTTGATAGAAATGCTCCTTTTTTTTAGAATACAAAACTGTATCGTACTACTCTCTTTATCGTAGCAGGCATGTGATCCAAAACATGGAATGCCTCGTCAATAACCCAGCCAAGAAATGCAACGAGCATGACTTCCTTGCCCACCTGCCCAAGTATGTCACTGGTATCGTAAGTAAGTCGCACACTGAACTTTTCCAAAACAAACTGTTCGAGCGCTTCAAACACCTGCGAAGAGATGTCCTCCGATAGTGACGGTTCCAGCGCAACAGACCAGACATCTCCGGGACTGCGTATAGCCCTGCCAAAATTGGCCTGACATCCCTGTAGAGCAGCATGGAAATTGGAGATATGCTCCAATACGAAGGGGCAGGTTTTGCGTAGGGAAGGGTTTTTTAATAGTGGGAAAACGGACAAGGAACGGTTGTAGCGAGAGATGAAGGGTGTTTCATTCAGCAGTATCCCCATGAGAGCTTTATAGAGTTCTGCATCAACTGGGTCGTATGATGATGATGAGGTCTGCGCTATAGCCGTCGGAGTCACCGATAACTGTCGCATCAACGAGGTGTACTTGTGTCGCTCATTTTTATTCACCGGGTCATGATCATAGGTGCGGATGGTGCGCAGCATACGTTCTTTCCCCAGGAACGTGACGGCGCCATCATAGCTGACATTGGCGAGAAGAACAGCATTAACAGCATCGGTCTCCGAGAGGGAGAGCCTTGTTATAAAAAAGGTGAAAACATCATCGGGTAATCTGAAAAGATTCCAAGTGATCAACGACTCCACGGCGTCTGTGCCCTCAGGGAAATTAAGTGAGCTTTCCCCGTTGACAAGTTTAACTGTGTGCTTCTCCTGGAAATTTTTGAGCAGTGAGCTGTTCACCGGCAAAGGACCCTCGTATACGGGACCGTTCAAGCGCAAGACGACGACAATCCGGGGACTGACGACAAAAAGACGATGGACTTGAGTACGGCCTGTTCCTGACACACCTTCCCACAATCCGAATCCTCGACTGGTCAGAATGAATTCTGACGCGATATTAGCCTCCCAGATGCAGAAGGAATATTCCTCAGCCTGGATATGGTACGGGATGGTCTCGTAATGCTCGAGGGCGGGATCGAGGTGGGTCATTGCAGGACTACGAATCTTCTCCCAGCCGTACCGATCATACATCGCCTGTGCATCGTTAAGAATCTGTGAATGAGGTGTATCCAAGTAATAGTGGAGGACGTGTAACCACACATCGGTATGTGTCTGACACTGGTGCTTGGCTTTGTAGCGCTCGAGCCATGGCCGAATTTGCGGGCCTTCAGTAAGAGCGTCTGGATTGAAGTATGTCCTCCCGCAATTGCGATAATGCATTATGAACAAGAACTTCCGCAACCGTTGGAGATCATGCCGTTTCAGGATGGCTTTTCCACTGGCGAGACTGGAATGGAGACCTTCGATGATCACAGCAGCGTCTCTTTCTAGCACGGAAAGCTTCTCCTCCAGCTCGTTTACGTTGCTGGGGTTGCTAGCGTCTCTGTAGAGGTTCTTGAGCCCATAGATGGTCCCGATCGAACGAACATCGAGGCTCCCTGATGCCAAGTCGTAGTAAAAGACATGATCAGGATCGACGTGTGTCTGTCTATACTCTTTGCGTCGCTCTGCCTTGGATCTATGAAGATCGATTGAGAGACGCTCCACGCGGTTACTAGCGTTCACTCACTTGCGAGGACCAGTCTGGAAACGCCGCAATATGAATCTCGGGATGGAGTGGTGAAACTGGTCTCGCTGAGCAGGTGAGGGTGTGACGGCCGACGCGGTGGCTGACTTGGCTCGACGAGGCATCGGTGTTGGGAATGGCAAGGTAACCACCAGAATCGCGTGAAATCACGGTGGTGATAGAGTTCACGTGCATGTCGCTTTTTGATTGCGCATTGATTGCAGCGCTTAGATCCCCTTGAGATGCGCAATTTTTCAGGATCTGGTCGCCACATCAATATAAGATACAGGTGCCCTGCCTTTATCGAAACGATACTGGAGACGAGAACCTGCCCTCTGTCCGTCAACAAACTGCAACGGTTTGCGTTTAGTCTTAGCGAGAGCATCGACTTCCAGCATCTAGGCGAAATGCTGACGCTGACATCCGGTACCCTTCGAGTTCTATCGTTGACATTCAATTTCCGTGAGTGTTTGTATGTGCACCTTTTTGGTGTTATATTCTTATTAGTGATATGGCAGCAAATGCATCACGCGATCTCCCACTGGACAGCCTTCCTATCGTCGGCATTGGGCATTTGTCAAAAATTGCCTTCTTGATAACATACGGGCGCGATGGACCTCATTACTTGCGATGGTGGATCCAAAGCCTGAAGAGGGTGACGGCATCTGATGAAACGCCGGCCTTGCGGATCATGGACATCGAATTGGGCCCTTCGTTCAGTTTGGCGAACCCTGCATCGCAGCCAGAGTGGAACGAGTTTGACCAGATCCTGTCAAGCCCGCCGTTCGACAACGAGTTTCGGACACTGACGATACAGGTGCGGAAGAGGTCGCCAGACGAACACGTGAATCAATGGGACGATAGTCAGTTGGCCCTGCCGTCGGAGGGTGTTCTGGGTGGAGCAACGCCTCGGAGGAGCGTTGAAGTTAGAGCGAAGCACCTCAAAGCGCAGTTCCCCCGGCTGGCAGGAAAGGGTAAACTTTCTGTCAAAATCATACAATGCGTCTATAATCTTTGACTTTTGTGTAATTTTTGAGCTGATTGCGGGATGTGCGATATAGATAGCCAACTCGAGGCTGGTTCTGCCATGTATTAGCAGTCACTTTTTACAACAGGAACTCGGTTGTGTACCGACAGAGAAGTATTTGCATCTAGCAACAAATGTATTTTTGCCTAAATATCTTGAGTCGCGTGAGATGTGCATACGAGTCCGAGTCTAAGGGCTTTTCTTCCCTTGACACCTTGAATAATTGATATAAAAATTACCCGCAAGTATATATTGGGTTCTTACTGCTCCTTTGACCATACTGACACCCATTGTTTATTTCCGTCACTTCAATGCATTCACTCACTCCGGCAACAATTTCTGCGAAGTTTCGGACCGAACATACGGACGATCAGATACTCAGACGTGTCAAGATGCCTAAAAGTGGTTTGCTTCTATTTACCTGAGCTGTATAAGCAGAGATGGCCTATCAATCCAGGTTACCTTCTGCCACCATGATCTACCCGCAAGAGTTGATCGACGAGATAATCGATTACTTGCATGACTCGCCCTCCGCGCTAAAAGCGTGCTCACTGGTCTCTCACCGATTTCGCCGCCGCACACGTGTCCATCTTTTCCGTGAAGTCGATTGCCGCACTCCTGATGATCCTCGGTCAGCGCAGGTCTTTGATATCGCGCGCGACTCATCCGAACTGCTCCAGTACATCAAGCGTGTCCAGTTCCGATGCCTCGATTTCTTCTTACCCGATCACCAGACAGCCACTGTCGAGTTCCTGCACTCGCTCCGTTCCCCGATGACACTCTCCCTCTGGGACGACAGCTACTTGGCCCAATATTCGGTGAAAGAATGTGAATGGCGGCGTATTCTGCCTGCATTTGTATCCTTGGCCCCATACCTCGCCATCACCAGACTCGCGCTCGAAGGTCCTGAATGGGACACATTTCTAGAGTTCCACCACACCGTTCTCTCCCTTCCCAACGTGACGGAGTTACACATCATATCATGCCTGAAAGAGTTGAGCCCGGACGACGACCCCGTCGTGCCAGCGCCTCCTGCTCCTCGCATTAAGAATATACGTGTCGACGTCGACTGGGGCACGATCCTCAGCTTCTGGGAAGGCTTGCGTTCGTATCGGTCTGTGTACCTTTATCAGCTGGAAGAATTCCATGTTATAAACCCCTCCCTGGATGAACTTTGTGCGGTTATCCAGACTGCTAGTTTAGCATCAAAGAACCTGAAAGTCCTGGAGATTGATTGTCGTCCGCGTAAGTACCCCTCATATTCTATTTGCCTATGCTCACCAGTCACACCACACAGTTGGTGGCAACTACGAGAGTCTCCCGCCTAGTATCCCTCCTCTTGACTTGAACGCCATCACTGATCTCCGACTCGGTGTTGAGCTGAGCGACGACACGCCACTATTCATCAACTGGTGGATCAGGTCCTTCAAAGCAGTAGTGGAGAACCCTCCAATCATGGAGCGACTTACCATCAAGTTGAGGGGCTACCAATCTCCCGTCACTGAATCTGAGCCGCTAGAGAGAGCATTCGAGGAGCTGAGCGACCTTCTCTCAAAGCTCGTCCGGAACGTGGATCTGGTATTCCAGCTAAATAGTTACCGTTCTCATCCGGGTCTGTGTACGAATCGTTTGAAAAGCGAAATCGTAGATGCATGCGAGGTGCTGAAGGAGAAGGCGAACTTGAGGGTTTTTGATATGGCGGAGTATACATACGACGTGCCTGTGTCGCCATTCCCGGCTAGCACCAGGTGTATTGTTTGAAATCCCTTTAAGTTAGACACTTCATATATCATATTCAACGGCCCGCCTCAGTGAAGGTACTTCGTCTCACAAAACTCTCACTTTCCTTCTGTTTTGGTTAAGAACCTGTTTGAGAAGGCCGAGCTCAATTGTGACAGTTCAGTCACAGTGACAACCACATAGGGCAGGCAAAATCCGTGGGCCTGTCCTTGGCTTTGTTGAGTTCCGTCACTTCGAGTCCTTATACCACGCATCGTTTGGATAGACGGACAAAGTACCTCACCAGAGAACCCAGTGGCCAGCCTAGTGAATGGAGGGCGACCATTTGGGGCATCTCATATCCAAATGCTTTTCCGCTTTCCTTTCGGCATCTGACCCAGTCCCGGACCATTTCTCTGATTGCGAAGCTCAAAATATACCCCATGGCACCACCCGGAACGGACGACTCAGGATTAGTTTATCCTTCACCATTTCGATAAGCCATCGATGAGTGACTTCGAGATCTGCGAGTGTCAAATTGAAGAGCGTCGTCGCAGGTTCTTTGGAAGGCTTTTGAAGGCAGAACCTGAGCGCGCCTTGTTGGATGGCCTGGCGTGCATGAATGACCGGTGGTCATGAAGGGGATTGAGCGAAGTGTTGACTTGCTGGTCATTCCTGCGTTGGCTGTTTGTTACATGGTGAGTCTGCCTAATCATTTCTTCTGAGCCGTTCTAATAAATGGCGCTCTAGTTTTACTATATGTATGGGATGTTTTTATCATTGCGAAACCACCGGCAAGCTTCAAAGAATAAAGTGCAAGATATGCGGTAAAATGATAAACAAATAAATAAATGCCTTCCTTCAACGCCACGATCATGCCTTTTCTTTTCTTGACTCTGCTAGTGTCACGATGAGCAGAGCACCGTCGCTGCGGTACACAAGCTAGCCGACTGACCCTATGCCGTCAGCCGCCTCGACATCAAGCGGCGGCTCGACAAGATCGGATTGGTGCCGTATCTCGCGGCCACGGTCGACTGTATACTGGAGAACCATGTTTACCAGACGACATGACCTTAACAACGAAGGCTCTCCACTCCACTCGTTGGCATGCTCCTGAAGGAAAACCTGGGACCAGGGAACCAGGATATGAGGGATGAGAGGTACGTACCGCCCTTACCTCTTCCCGTCTCCTTCTCTCACACGAGTCTAGCCTAGTGATCTACAGAACGCCTAAGATGGTTCCGGCACCTGGATGGGGAGCCAACACCTGGAGGCAGCCTTCTAATGCACTTGGTGAGTGCTTGCTATCGGCATTTAATTGTGATTGGACTGACTCACCATATGATCTCTTCTTAGCAGCCAACCCTCCAAATCCCGGCTGCGGGTCGCTCAGACTCGTCAGGTTCGCGCACACCTCATACCACATATGAGATCGCAGCTACACCTCTTGCCGGACACCGTCAGATCCAACTCAATATCCCTTACCACCTTCTGCTTCTGGTGGGAGCGGTAGCAGAGCCTCTTCCTATTCATCGTCATCATCACCATCATCGGGACGTTCAGGAAGTCACTCGAACAGAAACCGCAGGAATGCTGCCAACACGCCTGTGGTTCCATCACCGAACTTTCTCCCGCCTTCCGTTAACCTCGTTGGTGGGGCGGCAGTTCCACCAGAGGAGAGCCCATCTGAATCAACGACGTACATGGTCACTCATGCCAACTCTGTTATGATGACGCCGCGTATGGGCATGGGCAGAGGCATCGTCACCAATGGATGGAGGTCAATCGGCTTATATGGGCCCGTCTTCCCTCTATCGTGCTCAGGCACTACTGTATCATGGTCTGTATACTGATATGCATTCAACCACTTCACTACGGCTTCTCTCACACTTCCCGATAGTCACTGATATTTCTGTATACCAATCGATCAGCTGAACCTCAAACACGTTTTCCTTCGCGAATTTACTTGACACGACAGCTTGTGATATGGGAGATGTAGTCCAAGAAAAGAACCCTTGCCAGGGTCCCTACCACGCAGCCCTGTGCGATCGTGAAAGAGGGTATGACAAGAGATGTGACAATAGTACTTAGCGCTGAAGAAGCATCGTGACAAGGTGAAGAGAAGTATTCCGACATAAAAGGTGCGAAACCTTGCTTTTAAAGCTAGACGTTCTGGAAACGACAACTCCAATCTTCAGAGCGATGGGCTCACAGCGAAAAACTGCAGTAACGGTGCATTCCTCAGGCTCTGCACCGTCTGCCTTGTACAAGAAAGCACATGCGCCTACTGATACAAGCCTTTTCCTGGAAGACATTCTGGAAGAAGGAGAGAAACTAGTCGCTCATCCTGGCACTAGTCAATATTCGATAGGTGGTGTATCCACATGTGGCCTAGCATCGCTGAACTTTGCAAGATTGCTGTTTGATAAGGAGCGCGAAGGGGTGCACGGGGCAGCGTTGCTCGAAGACATCGCCTTGATCCAATCGGTCGAGGTGAGTAGAGCTAGTCGACATCTTCTCTCGTAGTGAATCATGGATGTGCCTAGGACACGGTGTCCATCTCTTCCCAATGGCCCAACGATCTGCACCTCGAGGTCGAGAACATCGCTTCAGCGCCCATTTTCGATAGGTCTATGAAGATGGTTAGGTGTATCTATGGAAAGCCTACATTTCGCCGTTTCCATGAGATGTTAAGGTACTCAGTTCGACTTTCCACTTCGGCAGCGGTTTATTCATTATTGAACATCAGGTACCTTGAGTCCGCATCTCGTAACACATGTGTGGCAGTCATTACAAGGCCGCCCGAAATCATCACCTGCGCCAAAATTCCAACCCCTGACCAAAACATCTTTGTGATTTTCGATACTCATCCGCGACCTGCACATCCAGACGGATCAGGTATCACTTATCTGTCCACCATCAAAAAGACGGCACAGAGACTCTCCGAGATCCTGTCTCTTGACAAAGACCTACTTTCCGAGAGTGATTTGCAGTGGCAAGTCCAGCTACTCGCGAATTTCTCCGCTCATATCTTCGTTCCCAACGACAAGTGGGATACCGATCGCGATAACTTGACTCAGGCCCTGCTAGGTTCTAGCCTCACCATCCTCGCCCTTCAGGCCCAACTATCTGATCTGACGTCGTCGGTTCGGGAAGCGACGCAGGCAACCAACCGTTTGGAAAAGGAAAACGTAGGACTCCAAGAGACAGTGGAACGGCTCAGAGAACGGTTACGGACCGAGACTCGACGACCTCCTCCCCAGGCCACCCAGCGGCCCGAGCCGCGTCGTACAGAATGGCTTTGGCTTCCTTGGCAGTCGCAGCAAGCAAGTACTAGTACTGCGAGCACTAACAAGGTGGCGCAAGAGCAGGACTATGGCCAGAGCCTAGAATATGCCTTTTCTTTACAACGTGAGTTTGATGAAGAGGATCGTCGACTGGAAAGGGAACGTCTCGCTCTACATGCCACTGCGCAAGCGGTTTTTGACTGCGGCATCTGTCTTGACACGTTTCCTATGGATGATGCCGCCCGAGTGCCCGGGTGCAAACATTTGTCCTGTCGAGACTGTCTTCGCCAGCATGTCTTGACGACTCTACATGATCACCGGTTCCCTATTTTTTGTCCTTTATGCACCGGTGGGAATACGAAATCTGGTGTGTTGTGCTGATACTAACAGTTAATTGCCTGCTGACTTCTATGCAGTCCTTTCACAGTCGTTGATCCACGACATTGGGATGTCAGAGAAGGATTACCACATCTGGGAGGAACTACAAATGTCTGCATTTTCTATTCTGATGCATTGTCGCCAGTACGTTTTCTGATCCTATCTGCCTTGTATGCTTCATCATCTCCTTGGGGTCCAGATGCCAGAGCAGCACTTTTGTTGATCGAACCGAATATCAAGAGTCGAAGATTATTACATGTCCTCTGCCTGGATGTAGTCATACGTGGTGCAAGTCGTGCTCACAGACTATCGATACGGCCCCCGGCGCTCCTGAACATAGCTGCGATGGGACATCAGAGTTGGACCATCTGATGAAAGAGCGGGGCTGGAAGTACTGCCCAGGTAGGTGCCTCGTACTTATAATATCTCGAGCATCCGACCTGATACTGACATATCGTACAGGCTGCAGGACTCCTGTCCAGAAGGATGGTGGTTGCCACCACATGACCGTACGTTGATACGTACTTCTACCTGTAACATGCTTTGTACTGAGCTCTCCTTTTTTCAAATCTAGTGCACGTCACCTGGGTGCAATTCGTATGTGCTCTATGCATTTATGGCTTCATGCTCCTTACTGATCCGCCTCCCTCAGTCATTTCTGCTATGTGTGTGGCAACATGATTGTACAGTCGGCGTTGCAGGACGAGATTCGAAATGCAATCGGCGAACATTATCGGAACTGCATGCTGTTTGAGGTGCCTGCAGAGTGATAAATAGTTTCTTTGACACCGTGTCCCACAAGATCAAGATCTTCGTATGCATATGACGGAATTACTTTGATGTTGGATTTGATTCTTTCTTACTTCCTCTGCTTCGTCCTTTGCTTAGTTCCAGTTGACTTGTATCTTTACTAGTTTAGGCTTGATGTCAAGACATAACCTATCGTGTCTAAATGACCGGTGTAAACTGTAAAGGCGCAATAAATACATTTATAGGGAGCCTATCGGTGCCATCTATTGACATAAATATGCCAATGAGTGGCACGGGCTGTATACAGTGTACAGTGGAGGATGCCAAACGAACGTCGAAAAATCGTCGGCGGGTGGGGAGGCAGGAAAGACCAGCGACGTAGCTACTGCCTTAAAAACGGGATACAGATCTGAGTAGCCGGACCGGCTCCAAGCAATTCAGCATCAATGCTAGACGTCGAGTACTGCTTCCACAAGCTGCGAACCCTTCATAACTTGCGTAAACTCGTGTAGATTGTTCGTGGTCATGGAAAAGCTACGCAAATGATAATATCTGAATGCCTCCTCCGTTTCATTCTCTCCACCTCCGCCTCCATATCGATGCCAGTCTCTGCGATACTTGAGGGGTCGATACCTAGCATTCTCCTCAGCTCGCCGTTCTCCTGCTCCAGCCATGCAGTCTCGCTTTCGCGTTCTATGGCCCATCCTTCCCTCCCAGGCGCATTGGCATAATTTGCATGCTCGTCTAACGCGTCAAGAAGCGACTGCAATTCAACGGGATCGATGATGGATTTCCCAGGACTTGAGCTCAGCTTGACGAACAGCGATCATCGTACAAGAAAATCGAAAACCCTCTCAAAAATGCCCCTCCGGTAAACTCTTTCTTCTTCCGTTTAGGATAAACACCAACCGCGAAGGGTGGTGAATAACATTTCTCCGCCCGGAAACGTGGCACCGGCTTGAGTTCCCATGATAGGACAGATCGTGCGTGCGCGTTAGGAAGACGGGAAGTCGAAGCTAGGAACTCTGTACCGCCGTCTATCACTTTCTGACTGAAGGCGGAAACGAATCCTCCGCTAGGACTGTCATGATGATCATGTACGAGGTCGAACCAGTCGGAGACTGATCTATTGCGCCCGTCTAGTGTTTGTGTATACGAGGTACGTCCACATCCGTGCCATGGCGATGCGATTGGGCAGTTTGATAGTAATGGCTGGCTGGCTGGCTGGTTGGCGTGTCAAGATGCACAACACTAGATAGGACCATGAGAAAGGAAACGACCGTATATGAACTGATACATACCTTGACTTCACCGATGCAGGAGCCCGGTCCTTAGTCCACCAGTCCTCGTACTGGGCTTCAATTTACAATTCTGCGTCACCCTTAGCGCTATCAACACGAACAACAACGCGCACACTGCATTCATCAAGGTCGCGTGCAGTAAGGGGACCAATTCCGCTGATACCGCCGCAGTCTCGAGGAAATCAACTGCCTTCGTCTAGTGAATAGGAGCAGTGAAAACTTGAGTCCGAGTTGAAGACTTCTTCAGATTCTGCGTCAGACAACATTTTAAAAATAAATAAATGAACGTACCATTCTGCGTGTTATAGACAAGGACCTTGAGATTTTCTACAGTCCACAACTCCTCTCCAGCCAGATCCTCTACCTCCGTTGCCCCCTTAAAATAGTCGCTGTGGTAAGGGTCGCCAACCGCCAAGAACCTAATGTTGAAAGCAGGCTTGCGCTTGGATAAAGGAACCTTGCTTTGGTCTGCGCCGGAAGGTTGCCGCGTGTATCCTTCTGAGATTGGGGACAAGACCGTAAAGAGACAGGGCAGTGGGGTATCGCAGAAGGGAACGACGGTGGAGAGAAATTACTGTGATCAATGTCAAATTTATTGACGCATAGGCCCGCGTTCACAGATAGGGTGACCGTGGGAACATAATACGAGCATAATGTTCCCACGGTATTGTCAGATGCCTGTTCCACTATCGCCCTCACTAAAAAGGCGCTTCTATGGACCGTTAGTCGTAGCAGGCTGCAAGTATTGTCAGTGACATCAACATCGAGCCTCCGGAATTGTTTTTCTTTTGATCAACTATCTAAGCCTTGCGCATCTTCACGAGTCACGACCCTCATTTACTTTGGATCGTTCCATTGGTCAAGCCATAACAGACCCTACAATGCTACCTAGAGAACCCTCTTTCAGCTTACCTGTGATTTCGGTGCTAAGCACTAAGCCTTGTCTCGCCGTCAACCTCGTTGGCTGGGCTATACAGTTCCATCAGAGAAAGGTCCATCTGATCTACGGGCGGCCTCACATTACTGTATCACGGTATATAGCGGCACCTCCTGTCCATTAACCTCGACATTTCTCACACTTTTCCAGTAGTCACTATTATTCACAATCCGGAAATGGATGCATAATGGTCGATTAACGCCAAGCACATTACCTTCATAGAACCTCTTGGGCCCCCGGTCAAGACGCGGCAGATCCTCTTGATGGCTCCAAAGTCTTTCACCAAGAGGTTGAGCGGGATGCAAAGAAGGTAAAGGAGGTTACTCCGTGCTAACAATGATGTTTGACGCTAAGCTCTTCGATCGTAATCTCCGTACCATCCTGAAGGATGTGACGATCACACATAGGACTAGCGGCACGCCTCCTCTTGAATGCCTGGCATTGCCGTATCATGATCTGTATTCCGCGCTTCCTGTCCCTCGACTTCGACAATTCTCACACTCCCACTAGTCACTGTTGTTCACAACTCACAAATGGGTACATACCAGTCGATCAGCTGAGCTTTTAATACGCTACTTCCTTCACAAATCCTCTTAGCTGCAGATAGTTCGTCAAGACGCGGCAGATACTGTCGACAGCACTGAAGCATTGCATAGCTTAATGATGTGCGGGTTACAAAGAAGGCAAAGCAGGCTAGTCCGGGTGCTGTGCTAAACAAGTTTCTCTGGCGCTAACCTCTTCACCAGTAATCTCCGTGCCATCGTGAAGGATGATGACGACCCCACTACAGGAATAGCTGCAAGACCCCGCCCTGTAATGTGCACTGTGAAAGCCTGTGGAAGTATTGAAAGAGTGAAAAGAAGCAGTGGTGTTCAGTCATAAAGGCGTCGTTGCCCGTCTATGCTTCTACCGTGAGACGTTTCGAGACCGTCAGCCTCTGGTGCGATACCTCGAAGTACTTCATTCGACATGCTGTCTATCCTCAGCCCGCCGACGCTAGCGACGCCAATTCGGTCCTTGACGGACTCATCCAACCTCTTGGAAAAGGGCGGCAAGGTGCTTGACGATGATCATTTTGACAGACATCTCAAGGACCTTCGAGAGGCGTTGGAAAGACTCGGAGAAACGCCACCTCGCCGTTTTTCTCGCACCGCCGAAGTACGCCCGAATTGGGATCGTTCCTCTTTACCGCCTTTCCAAGGCAATGCCGCGAGCTCGAGCCATAAAGTGCAAGGGTTGGATTATACGGAATCCAGTCTCGACTATGCCTCTGCGTTGCAACGAGAGTATGATGAAGAGAATCGTCGACTGGAAGAGGAACGACTTGCCCTGCAATATGATGCACAAGAAATTTTCGACTGTGGCATCTGTTTTGATGACCTTCCTATGGAAGATGTCGCTTTCATCCCTGAGTGCGACCATTTGGCCTGTCGCGACTGTCTTCGCCAGCACATCTTGACAACTTTGCATGATCACCGCTTCCCTATCTTGTGTCCTCTATGCACTGATGGGAAGACGAAATCAAGTGAGTTCTATTGATAACAATTTACGCCTCATCACATTAACGGTCATTTTTAGGTCTTCCGGAGACGCTGATACTTGACATCGGGATACCAGAGAAAGACTTCCTTATCTGGGAGGAGCTTCAAATGTCTGCTTTCTCTATTCTAATGCACTGTCGCCGGTATGCTTTCTTATCGCTGATTGCTCGCCTTACCTCATTTCCTTAAATACAGATGCCAGAATGGCGCTTTCGTTGACCGAATTGACTACCAAGAGTCTAGCATTATTACATGCCCTCTACCTGAGTGCGAACACAAGTGGTGCAAGTCTTGCTCACAGACCATCGATACGACCGCTGGCGGTCCTGAACATAGTTGCGATGGAACGTCCGAGTTGGATCATCTGATGAAACAGCGAGGCTGGAAGTACTGTCCAGGTAGATGCCTCATGTCTACCTCGTGTCTTCAACTGACGTCCGAGTCCTACAGGCTGTAAGACTCCAGTGCAGCAGGAAGGTGGATGCAACCACATGATGGTATGTCGATCTAGGATCCAGTTCGTGGGTAGACTTTTTACTGAGCTCCACTTTTCATCTAGTGCATCTCACCAGGATGCAATTCGTGAGCACTTACTTTTTATTGCGGCTGCTCCGTGCTGATCCCGCTAACCCAGTCACTTCTGCTATGTTTGCGGTCAAATGATTGTGCGATCAGTGCTCCGGAACGAGATACAAGCTGCTATTACGGGCCATTATAGCAGATGCGTCTTGTTTGAAGTACCCCCAGAAGTGTAAAGGAAATTTGAGGTCTTTCCGCGGCTGGATCTTCGCGGCAGTTGATATTTTACTACCTGTATGACAATGAATCGCTTTGTTTTAGATTTGTTCTTTCTCGTGTACCATTTTCTGCTTATGGGTTTTGCTATATATGCTCCCTCTACTTCCTAGTCGAGAGTGTCATCTCAAATGCTTAAACACGGATTCGGACATGATTAATCGGCGCTATATGTCTCCAACATACAGCTAGGGATTTCGATAAATTTCTAAAATCGAGTCGCGCCCGGAAGATGTCAACATTGGTGCTGTGACAACCATGTCTAAATTGAAGCTAGTAAAAGACGGAGTTGGGGGCGAACGTGGTGGTCACCAGTAAAACTGCCTGGGAATATCAGAGATCATTGCAGGTCAATCTTTATGAGTCTTTTGAAGCAAACCAATGAAATCCTCTCGTTGTGTCGTTAAATTGCAGTCAAAAGCGTGCTCAAGAATCACGATAGAGATCTGCCAGACCGTCTTTCCAATGTGGTCGACCCTTTAGTAGGGTCACCCGAAACGAGTTGATGATGTGAGTTGGGTGGGGCAACGTCTTCCACGACTGGCAGGAAAAGGTAAACTTTGTGCCAAAACCATACCGGGTGCGTACATACGAGTCCGATTCTAGGCACTTTTCCCCTCCTTGACACTTTGTATAATTGATATGAAAACTACGCGCAAGTATGTATCGGCCTCTTACTACTTCTTTGACCATCGTTTATTACTCACCTCAGGTCCTTAGGTCTTAGGCCTTATACCACAGTGACCGTCCAATTCCTGCATTCGCTCACAACAGCAAGCGTCATTAATGTTACCATTCAACAGTTCGACGGCGTAGTTCGGTGATATGTATTATATATCTCATAAGTATAAGTGCGCGATATATACCATAACATGTAAATCCTCGACAGCAAATAGAAAGCAGATACACATCAGTCAAAGCAAAGTAAAATATCCGTGACTCCCACTTGATCTCATTCCATCCTATTGAACTGCGCTGTCTTGCTCCAGCTGCTTTGTTTGAAGTCCTTCGCCTTCAACGCTGACTCGACCGCGTCCTTCAGTGTCGTGTCACCATATTCTCGCAGACGCAAAAGCACCGTTACGAAATGGTAGACCTCAATGGGCGAGGAGATATTGAATGTCCGCACGTTGCGCTCAACAATATAGACGCGCTAGGATAGGGTGAGTATAAAGTACAGTAGCGAAAGAAAAGAACTCACCTCGGAGTCGCTCGAACACCAAGCCATGAGGATAGCCCCTTCGACACCATCTGTGGCTAATGCGAAAACGCCTTGTTTAGTAACCCCCAAACTTGCAAGATATCGAACCGAAGCCTCCAGATACATTTTGGCCTGCACAACAGCTTTTGCATAGGTCTGAGTCGGTTTCTTATACTCGACAACTAGAACGGCCAGCAGAAGTTTTGCGGCCAGTGCCGTGATATCCATCACCACTCCCGATGGGAACTTGATTTCCGGCGCAAGTTTGGTCTCCGAGCAAACCACCGCAAATGGGTGCATCCACTTCCACGCCTCAGTATTCTTTTTGTTCTTTGCCCCCCGGGAAAGTGCCTGAGCGGCTGCTTGCTCTTCTTCGATTGCAACCATTCGGGTCGATGTCGACCTCGTTCGTGCCGACCCAGCGCGAGACGGTTTAGATTTTGCTGCGCGACCGTTTGACGTCAATGGCCCCATTGTAAACATGAGGTCATTGTCTGGTTCAGCAATACTGTCTGCATTCAGTGTCCGAGAAGCTTGAACGGTTTGGCGAGTCTCTGTGATGCGAACCAGAGGTTCCGAGCTCTTTGGGTCATGCTCCAGCGGTATTGTTAGAATAGCATCGACAATACCAAGCTCTGGTTCATCTCCGCTGCGCTTTAAGACGGCGCGCTTGGCTTCGTCCGCCTTTTCAAAGAGTTCTGATACGGCAAATAGATGGTCTAGAGCAAGAGTGACAACATGTGACGCCTGACGGAGAATTCTGGAGTCAACCTTAGAGGAATAGGAAAGGCTATTTAACGTTTTTTGGACTTGTAGACTGATGTCGTGTCCTAGCTTCGCAACATTTTGGAATGCTTGGCCATTGAAATCGGCAGATGTTTTTGCCAAATCCGCGGCAACATTACGAGACAGCGACAGCGCTCTTTCTAGCCTAGGGTATAGATGAACGAAGGAAAGACAGCAGTGGCTCAAAAGAACTTACACTATTCTTCCAGAGGCCAATTCATGCATGTTCACAAAGCCAAGATTGAGTAGGATGTCCCACTCATGGCGAGCTTCAGTTTCGTTGTGGTCTTTACCACCCTTCTCTTTCGAGTATCCGCCAACTGACGCCCACAAAAGAGACGAGAAACTGCCTGAAATAACTTCCCAGAACTCTTGAGGAAGTTCCGGGGTATTCTTGCTTTCACGGAACACCTTTGCTTGTGAGAGGAAGTGCTCCCGCACATCTTCAACACGTTTGTCAACGACAAGCAGTTCATGCTAAAAAAGAATTAAGCCACAATAAAGAGATGAGGCCAGTAAAGAAACGTACCTCGAGAGGAGGCTTCATAAATTGTGTTATTTTCTCATAAAATCCAAGCATTTCGTTGATCTCCGGTGCGATGGTGTTCAATTCTTTGATTTGTGATGCGGGCATCTTCAACTTCTCGAGTTCCTCTACATCAACTTCGAACTGAACATTGGTCAAGCTGGTGATGTGGCGTTCGTGAGCGTAGCTTGAGAAAGACAGCTTCGCGGTGGGAGATATGCCAGCCAGGGACTTGGCACCTAACCTGAAAACAAGGTATTAGCATGAGCCGTCTAAACAGGTAAGAGAGGAGGCGTACGCCGAACAAGACAAGGCATCTGCGCTCTTCGCTCGTTTACCGGTCTTGCCAGCGTTGGAAGACCCACCGTCTGCCTGTGTTCTGCAAAATGGTGAGAAGAATATTCAAAGAACTATGAGCGACGTCACTCACTCTTGCCGGCCACGTTCCACAGACTGAACAGACGCTCCATCCGACGGGGTCTTCGAACGCGCAACCTCAACAAATTGAGGAGCAAGCTCCGCTGGGCGAGGTTTGCGTTCGCCGTCTGCAGACATCGAGCGCCTTGCAGGCCTCGACTTTGAAGAGGACCGCGTTACGCGCTTCTCGGAGTCAGTCATGGGGAATGTGCAGCAATGGCTTGAGGAGGAATCGGAAGGTGCTCTGCTGTTAAATACATGAGGGACAAGGGTAAGACCAAATAAAGAAGCACCGACCATTTTGCAACCGTATTAAGCCAATTGATGATCCTTTGTTTCCATTGTTCTTCGGTACCCGAATTGTCATCATCGATACTATCTGATCTCCACGAAAGTCGTTTGAACGTCGGTGTATGGCACTGCGCCACGATTCCCTCGACGTGCGCTCGGAGGCTGAGGACAAATTGCGAAAATTTGACAGCACTGACTGGGTCAGTAAGATCGTACACTCCCAACGACGCGTCTGTACGCGTCTCGTCTCCATACGCGAATCGAATTGCCGGCTATTAGAAAGATCCAGTCAGTGGCGGAAATGAGTCAGGAGAACCCGACGCACTAGAACCTCAGGGTCGGGACACACTTTGTCAAGCCAACCCAGCACCACGCGGCCCACGAACCCTGTTTTTGATAGGATAATTCCAATAACGGGCTCAGAAATTCCCCAAGTCGATCGCTGATAAAGAACACCGCCCATTAGGCTGAAAATGTCTTCCTCATCGGTCACACAAAGGAATGGAAGAACAACAGAATTCGGGTGGCGCCAAGAAGCAAGGATGTGGGCATCAAGGGGAACGTAGGATGATTGAGCAGATGTCGGATCCGTTGAAACCTCCGTGTGCTCATAGCTGGTTTCGGAGGAGGATTCGTCGTCATATGAGGTTTCCGAGTCAGATTCTTCCTGCGATTCTCCGTTCGAGCGCTCCGCCGTCATCATAGACAGGTGCCCCGAAGCTTCATCGTTTACGACTGACCTCGGTCGTTGAATATCTTCAACGATGTGAGATATTAGCAGTGATGCGTGCCCATCCTCCATAAAACTCCGCACGTAGGATAACCGTGGCCGAACGAAAGCTGCTTCTTGTCTGCCCACAAATTTATTAGCAAGTAAATCTAGGTCCATTTAGTTCACACTCACGTTATATATGACTTATCATAGCAGACAAACGCCAGCGAACGAATCAAGAGGGACCAAAAAGGTATTGTTGACTGCATGGTATCATTGTTTGACGCGTTGGAGAGCGCCCTGAGCGTGCCAACAGTCGAAAGCACCAAATCTAAAATATCCAGTATTTCGGAATCAGACTCTGTGGGATGTTCTGATGAGCTCGTAAGAGAATTCCTGAGCTCTTCGAGTAAAGGAGAAGCCCGGGAAGAGACAGCTGGGCATGATCCGTTGACGAGTTGAGAGGGGATTGGAGAGTCGAGTAAGCAGGCCAAGTCCTTTATCTCAGTAGGCCATTCTGAGGGATGCGAGACTACAAAATCAAATAGAGGCATTGAAGTGTCGGTGTGACTGCCGCGATGTAGAGCCGTCGAGAGGAAGCAGTGGTCGTAGTGGCAATGGAGCAAGGTCAACCTATGGATCGCGGTTCGGACCGGTAACCGAAAATCATCACTTTGGCACGTGATCAAACGTTTGAATTATATTCCCGCTACCTTGGTAGTAGTGTTGCCGCGACTCGGCTTATCTCGGCTTAACGCCGAAGTCGACTTTTGAGCCGCCGAGGATAGAGGGACAGAGGAAACAGCTGCACTGTGACCAACACTACCAATAATTATTGTGAGTGAATACGTACTTCATATTACCTGCCATTTTGAACAATTGTGCTGTCAGAGCAAACTAAGTGCAATCAGCTCAAAACCGACTTCGGCGTTAAGCCGAGGTAAGCCGAGTCGCGGCAACACTACTTGGTAGTGGGTTATGGGTAGGTCCCTCAGCTCCTGTGCCCCCTATTATTTCTGTGGCGTGGGACGATCAAAGCCGTTTATAGTCAATGAATACCCAATGTTTGCTGGTTTGACGACAGTTCTAATTCCTTAGTTCGCAAATTGATTTGTCCAGTGAGGCAATATGCCACGGACTGTATGTGGCTCTGAGGCGCATGATGTTGATTTTTCCATTCTGCCTCGAGTTGTCTCCTTTTTTCTGGAATGCTATCCAGATTCTCCTGCATTTGATCACTCAGCCGAACGAGGTCGTCATTGCCAATCTGCTCATTCCGATCAGGCCAGTTGAAAGGTCTTCAGAAGCTCACGCAGGGTACTTAAGTAATGGGCGCGAGGGAAAATGTGAGCTGGCGGCAGCATAGCTGCCGCCGAGCGAACTTTTTCCCCGCGTCCAGTCAGAGCTGATCTATATACCCAATGATCCATTGCATATGTGTACGACGTTCGAAGATATATTTTTTGCTTCCTATGCAATTGTACTTATCGTTCGTCGGAAAGTCTGGCATGAAACTACGGTCGTCACTGTGACGTCAAGGTAGCGGGCCTTGCGGACTTGCCGAATCTAGTCAAATTGTGACTATCCCATCCTTCTACTAGCGCCCTCCTCATACTCCCCGTATCTATACATCCTCTCTGCCGAAGCCTCCATTCAAAAATTCCAGGAAAGCAACCCCGCTGTGACATTTGTAACGTTTCCACCAGTTCGATTCGTTAGCACGAGAAAAGTTTGCGGACTACAGTCTGCAACATTGGCATCCATCCAGAATGAAGACACAAATTCCCAAGCCCACTCAGAAAGCCCTTCGTGTTCCGACGCGTTGAACCGGAGTTCAAGGTGAATCGGGCCCGTGGTGACTTTATGGATTCCGGTCATCAATGCATCAAGCATGATGTCGAGTTGTCTCCGGCTTAGTAGTAGTTTGTTTTTATTTACCTGGGTAGCGGACTGTATAAGCAGAGATAGCCTATCAAAATCAATCCAGGTTGCCATCCGCCATCATATGCATGATGTACCCACAAGAATTGATTGACAAGATACTCGACTACCTACATGACTCACCTTCCGCGCTAAAAGAGTGCTCACTTGTTTCTCGCCAATTTTATCCTCGCACACGTGTCCACCTTTTCCGCTACGTCGACTGCCATGATCCCCTGTCACCGCGCCTTTTTAGCATCGCGCATTCACCAGAGCTGCTCCAGTGCATCAAGCGCGTCCAGTTCCGATGCTGCGATTTTTTTTACCCAAGCCCTGTCGGGTTCCTGCACTCGCTTCTATCCCCGGTGACACTATGCATCTGGAACGACGGCGCTTATGTCGATCATCCCGCTGAGAAATGTGAATGGCGGCATATTGTGCCTCCGTTCGTGTCCTCAGCTCCCTATCTCGCCATCACCAGGCTCGAGCTCAAAGCTCCCCGATGGAACACCTTTCTAGACTTCCACCATATCGTTATCTCCCTTCCCAATGTGACAGAGTTGTACATATCGGGCCTGACAGAATTGAGCACGAACGATATGCCCGTCGTGCCGGCGCCTGCTGCTCCCCGCATCAAGAAGATGTGTTTCCATGTCAGCTGGAGTACGATCCTCATATTCTGGGAAGGCTTGCGTTCATATCGGTCTATATATCTGGATCACCTGGAAGAATTCCAGGCTATAAATCTTCCTCTGGATGGACTTTGTGCAGTTGTCCAGACTGCCAATTTAGCATCAAGCCGTCTAAACGTACTGGAGATTGATTGTGGTCTGTATCAATATCCCTTCATATTTCATTTAGCCCCTGCTGACTAGTCGCATCAACTAGTCTGGTACTTCACGGATTTGTCACCCGATATCTCTCCTCTTCACTTGAATCCTACCACCGAACTACGTATCGGCATTGAGCTGAACGACGACATGCTGCCGTTCATCCGCTGGTGGGTCAAGTGCTTTAAAGCAGTAGAGAAGGAGTCTACCGCCATGGAGCGACTGACCATCAAGTTGGCTGGCAGGGGACATTATGTCACTCCAGAACAACTCGAGCCGCTAAAGAGTGCGTTCGAGGAGCTGAGCGACCTCCTGTCACAGCTCGTCCGGAACGTGGATATGGTGTTACAGTTAAGGGATTACGACACATATTCGGGTCTGTGTACGGATTGTTTGAGAGGTGCCATCGTAGATGCTTGCAAGGTGCTGAAGGAGAAGGCAAACTTGAGGGTTTTTGATATGACGGAACACACATATGATATGCCTGTGTTCCCATTCCCGGCTAGCAGCAGGCGTATTTGACCCTTGGTAGTCTACCCACATTGCAAGAGCTCGAGAATTTCAGCCCAAAGGACATATAGAATCGTGGCCTTGAGTATGTTAATCTCGATTCGCGTCTACCCAGACTCTTGCGGCCCCTCACAAGTCATGTTCATATTGATTGTTCACCTGCTTCTCAATCTCCTCGCTCATCAGCGCCTTGCTCTCTCATCTCATAACCTCGCCCTCGACGCTTCATATTCCATTGATGCTCGCCGTTGCATTGATTACAAAGTACGTATCGCTGTTATTCCATTGTTCGTAAGAGGCTCCATTATCGGCGTCGGTGAAGATACCTGGTATTTGTCTCGCAAAAGCTCCTTCTGTTCCAATAGGCTGAAACGTACGATTAAGCCTAGGCCTCATTGTTGCTGAAGTGCACACTCCATGAGATTGAGATGTGCAGAAGTGTCGAAGACTTTGCCTAGCACAACCACATCTAGTGCCATGAATTTGCTTTACTTCACTTCGTCAATGACCCCCTTTGATGACGTACTAGTCCTCCCACCTCCCCATAATCGGTGCAACAACACAGCGGACGCTGCTATCGACAATATAGCACCAGCCAAAAGGCCCACACAAACAGAAAACGAGACCTTGTACGATGGTCCGTATATATCTAAGCAGCGGCACATCAACTTGAGATACCTCTAAAAGATGCAACTAACCAGAAAAGACCTGTGGTCCTAGGATACCCGAGAACTGTGCAATAGCATTAGTAATTCCTATGGCCATCCCAGTGGCTGATGTTCCTCGCGAGGCTTCAACCCGGTTCGGCCAAAGCACAGCGTACACCGACCCAGCCGTCGCGGTCGCTACAAGTAGTGCCAAGTGGCGCACCACAGGCACCTATACCTCAGTCAGAAAAGGTTAACGTGGACGTTGAGACCGACTCACATTCACGGTGAGCAGTATTATACAGCAGATGATGTTGGTGAATTCCACTACCGCCGAACGATTAGTAGACTACATCTGGACAGAGAACCGGCCACGCACGTCCCATAGCTATCCGGAAAGGGTTCCAACAACGCTTCTGAATGAGCCATCCCAGCGTGTTCAACAACACAAACGCGCTCAGTGATGGGGGCATAGAGAGGACGTTGCTCAATGCCGTCGTTGTAAATCCTACGACGAATCTCAATACTTCGCAGTCGCCGTGAATAACAGAACACGTACCAAGCTCGTAGATTACCGTAGGAAGGACATAAGACAACCCGAATCCTCCCACTGCATGGCAAAACCACACTGCTGAGAACGTCCAGAACGTCGGGTCCGCAAAGAGCCGCAGCACCTCGCCGTTATCCCAAGTCTTTCCCTCTTTCGAAGGCGCATCTTTCGACAACCGATCGACTATCGTCGACCGTTCGCGCTCAGTCAAGAATTTAGCCGTTTGCGGGAAGTCGGGGAGGATGAACAGAGTCGTCACTCCCATTAGGATTGCAGGGATGCCCTCTGCTCAAAGGTGAGATGATTGGCAAAACGTAGTAAATTGGTGCTTGCCGATGATGAAGAGCCATCTCCATCCTGCTAGAGCCCCATCTGCGTACGAAATCGCAAACGCTAGGAACCCTCCCACGAAACCGCTGACTTGGCCGAAAGAGTAGAACGCGGCAACTCGGAGAGCGAGCTCCTCCGGTCTAAACCAGAACGCGAGGTAGTATATCACGCAGGGGTAGTACCCGGCTTCAGCGGCTCCGAGTACTAGAAGGACTATCCAGCCAACATAATAGAAGAAAAAAAGAAACACTTACAGACTCGGCAGGTTATGAGACCACCGTAGTTTTGCACCGACGCTATACACATCACAACGATCCCCCATGTTATCATGATCCGTCCAATCCAAAAGCTCGGGCTGTTGGCGCTGTCAGAAGATTGCGTTTTGGCTGGACGGAGACACGCTCACGTCGTTCGTTTCATCAGGAGGGTAGACACTGGCTCGAAGGCGGCGTAGGGGTAGAAAAAGCACGAGACGACCCAGTTCCAGTCTTGCGTACTCAGGTGCAGCTGCTTCTTGATCCCGTGTCCTTGTTCGATGTTGATAATAGCAGCATTGGAAATATTGTTGATGTCGATGCGCATGACCAGGTATGTTATGCATACCCATGGGATTATTCGGATATCTACGAAGAGTTCAGCGAAAACTAGAGCGATTTTCAGGTTAGATACATACCAATCCGTCGCTGGACCTTCCTGAGTTCTTCATCAGACAAAGGCGCATCAGAACCGCGGGAAGCTTTTTCGCTATCGGAAGTCTCTTCTGCGAGATCCATTCCCAGGAAAGTCAATGAGGATGCACCTCAGAGGAATCGGTTATCGCGGGGAAGGACTCTTATATGCCCCATCATCACGTCAAAGGGGAGCACAGAAGACGAGCTCATGTCGAAACCTATTATGAAATGCGGAGTAGAGAACTGTTGGGGACAGTCATATGGTTGGTAGCAGAGAAGCTTCTGATGATTCATGATACGGTCTAACTTGGATACTTTCGTAGATATCGTGACATATCGAAATTCCTTGTGAGATAGCAGGATGAAGGGATCACGGGCGGAATCTCGTCTTAATTTCTGTAGAAAGATAAGAAACGGAGATGCACATTGCAGAGAGGACTTTGGTCGCCGCTCAGTTTGCGCGTCGAATCCACGTGATTGCTATCCTTCCTGATTTGGTTCCGACGTTACTCAGTCTCTTACCACCATTACGAGTCCTTACGAAGGTTCTCAACTTTGTATACATACGTGCTACATCTCTGCCCCACTTATTCTCTTATCAACTTATCGCAACGAAGTTCTCTATGGAAACCTAGCATCATCGACGATTCCTCTTGCGCCATTTCATCCCATGGCACTGGTGGCACACTACTACTAGCGGAATTTGGGTGGAACTATTCCTGGACGATGACCACAGCGGCAAGAGAATGGTGCCACTATCACCTCATCTCAGATCTGAGCTCCCTCTGAGCACGAGACTATCGTCTTCTTCTCACTCGTTTAAAAATGTACTGGAATCAGCTCGATAATCCGTACCCCGATGCCTGCTCTTGTCCACGAGAAACCTTCACTTGAGCCCTACATAGTCCCGCCGCCAACCCAGGCACCCCTCGACTGGGCTCCGCTTGTCATCATCGACCTATCCAAATTCGACGAGCCCAACGGTAAACAAGATCTCGCGGTTGAACTCAAAGACGCAGTGAAGAGTTGGGGCTTCTGGACTGTGGTTGGTACTGGATTTACCCAGGAGCAGCTGGACCGCCAGCTTGCTATTGGTAATACGTTTTTCAAGCTCCCACTAGAGGAGAAGAGAGAATTCCCGTGCAACTTCTCGATCGGGAAGTGAGTCCCCCTCATTGCTCTCGTCTTAATGTTCATTTTACGATTATTTGGTCAGCTACTTTGGATACAGAGAACCCACACGGTTCGTTAGTCTCACGGATGTTATAGAGAATATGGAAATGGTGAGCTTCTTGCGCTGCACCTCATATTTCAACCATTCACGGATGCTCTACTTCAGTTGAATGTCCCAAAGTTCACGTCGGACTACGCTAATATTCCTCAGCATCAGCTCATCAAATCTTTCCACGACGAGATCGCCCAGTTCCACCGGAAAATATGGGACGATGTCATCCGAAAACTGCTTGTCTTGTTCGCGATAATACTGGAGCTGCCGGAGAACTACTTTGTTGATCGTCACAGTTATGAGGCACCGTCAGAGGATCATTTACGCTACGTTGGTTTTTCAATTCAGCAATTCGTTCGTGGTAACATATCAGTTTAGATGATCTACCATCCACGGTCACTTGAAGAGGACAAGAAGATTTCAAACCAATGGACTGCTGGCCACACAGGTAAGATGAATTCGTAGACCACTTTGGACTATGCTGATATTGATGATATAGACTTTGGTATACTACTTTTCTGGTTTATGGCCATGAAAGCGTGGTTTAAAGTTTCACAACAGGCTCTCTTACCCTCCTCTTCTCGCAGCCCATTGCCGCGTAAGTTCAACTCTCTGTAGTGTTTACACACATTAACTCCGTTCTCAGCCTCCAAGTCAAGGATCCCAATAATGAATGGAAATGGGTCAAGTACGTCCCAGGAGGTATTACCTGCAATGCCGCCGACACCTTGTCATTCTTAACCAAGGTGATGGCGAAATGATTTCGATATAGCTTGTGTATTCATTACTGCGTCAATTCAGGGATATATCAAGAGTACCATTCACCGGGTCGTGCGTCCACCTGCGGACCAAGCACACCTCGAGCGTCTCGGGCTCTTCTATTTTGCACGACCGGGAAACGATGTTCCGATGATCCCCGCTCCAAGTCCTGTCCTCTTTCGCGAAGGACTGGTGACCGAAGACGAAACAAAAGTTACTGAAGACTCAGTCAGTGGATATGGTACGTAGTGTGTCCCACAATGTTTGTTGAAAAGTATTCATGATTTGTCTTAGAGTATGTTCGCGCCCGGGTTAAGAATGTTCATAACCGGGCGAAGACGCGTATCGCTGAGAGTAGCCCGGATGCAGTCTTCCAGGTCAAGAACCCGACGGTGCAAGATTATTATGTCTGAGAATTATTCATTGCAAGCCTATCTGCTTATTGGATCAGCATCACTACCGTTTCAGACTCTGCACTCGATCTTTTTGTATACTTATATACTAGTCTTCTAAATCGACTTCATGTTCATATTACGAGTATCTATTACGTCTATAAGTTCATCCCCGGGATGGAACTTGTATCAACCCCACAGTTCATTGAATAATAGGTGGGGAGTCGATAAGGCTCTAATGGCAATGGCGTCACCAGAAATGAATGCTCTGCTCCTTTCGTGCTTCCGTTTTGGGACCGATTGTGACAATTTGGTCACGTAACAGCTAGCCAAAAGCTCTTTCCCCTTCCTTCCCTTTGCCTTCCCTTCCTGCTAGGCTTGAGTCTTGACATCCCCATTTCACTCTGGTCCTTCGCAGTTTCATCTCCGACGCTGTACCGTCCATTCTCAAATTACCGTCATGTGGTGCTACGGTATAACAAATGTTCCAACGCCTCAGGGGATTTGATAGTTCCCCGAAGAATCTAACTCCTCCAATTCTACACCAATATACAGCGACAAAGGTAGCCATGCAGCAAAAATTGTCCACAAGGAAGACGAAGCGAAGCCCGGGGGATGTGGAGCCACGGGAGGATTCGGGAACGCGGCCATCCGTGATCGAGTGCGTTACCAACTCGTCGACGTTTGAACAAGATAATTGACATTTCATGTTATCAGCTGGTCTGTCTCCTTTTCGACGCGCTTTATTAGTGGACGTCAATGCCATCGCCCCACATTTTCACATTTCCAGAATGTGCTGGTTCTGCCGCGTCTTTGCACAAAAGGTCCACGTCCAGGCGCCGCGACCGCCTCTTCCTCCGTATCTGGCCTACGAGCTCGCTATGCTGCGAAGGAAGAGGATTAATACACCGTGGAGGCATCATCTCATTGACCGGGATTTGTGGGAGAAGGGGTTTCCTTCGCATCGCAGACAGTGGCTCGTTGAGATCCTGAGAACTGCCAGGACACGATAACCTTCTCTCGCCTCACATCGCCCCGCCTAAACATCTTCTGTCCCAAACGAGCCTCCACCAGTTGATCGCGCCATTCCACATATTCGGCTTTCTGGGAACAGGGCGTGGCCCCGTAAGCGGTCTGACATCCAAGTACTCCGTCACAACTTCGTCCTCTACATTCTTCGGTTCCATCTCCTTTATCCACTCCGGCAGCTCATCCCAACTCGTGTATCTGTTATCGCCCCAGAAACTCTCTTCTGGGGTCTCTGGTGGTGGACGGACGTTGGCGGCGTCGAACCCCAGTTCAAGGACCACCGGGTCGATATCCGTCTCAAAGGTCTCTAACGCCGGGCATATGTGCTTGATCAGGAGCACCAGCGCTGGGTTGGCACCCCGGGTAGTCAAATGGCGGATGTACGGCAAGGTGAGCGACTTGGATTGTAAGACACCCCCGTATCTGACTGATGGAGAATAGAACTTTGGAGGGTAATAGAACTCTTTCGAGTGGTAAAGATAGCGAAGACGAGTGGAGTAGTCGTCATCTTCGATATCGTATGTGAATCGCATCTCTAGGGAATCAATGGTTCTAGGGGGGAAGAGCGAGTGGAACCGGCAGACGTAGGCAAATGGCATTTGTTGGCTGACATTATGATAGAGTAGTGTTACGTGCCGGATACGGGAAAGATTTGTGAATATTCGAGGGAAGCCGTAGAATAAGGTGTCTTGGACAGAGACGGTGAGGGAACGACAGCAACGGCAGAAATAAGCGCCCAGAGCCAGCTGTGCACCATCGGAATCGGCAACGGTCCTAGAAGTGAAAGACGGGTCGATTTGAAGAAGTACGAGATACTTGGAGTAAGCATATGAAACGATATGCAGATGTGTGAATGAGACTCGCAGGAAAGTGAGCATCCATATCCGACCAACACGAAGCGAGGCCTTCATGAAGAAATGACGCTCCTTTTTGCTCAAAGGAAGTGCCCATATCTCCTCGATGATAAGCGTGATTATTTCAAGTGGTAAGTAAGGAAAACGATCGATAACTGAGGATGGCTTGGATAGACTCATGGTGGTTGTGGTCCTGTTTCCGTTAGTAGCTGAAAGGGTGTTATGACGCTGGACCGTTCATCGGACCGAATCCCGAACACAGCTTACACAGCCATTAAGGTGGCCGTAGTTCACGCTTATCGCAGAATGGTATTCGAGGGCGACCGCCCCGACTCGCCACAGAAACAAGTTTGCTCTGCTGTGTCATTCGTAAGCATTGATATCCCAGAATCTTACAGCAACACGTCGGCGGTCACCCCGAAGGATCAACATTGTATAAAATGTCTTTACCCATAACCACACAGCAATAGCACGTCACTATAGCGTCGTCAGTTACCTTTTCCTGTCAGAAAAGTAAAGAACCTACAGCCACATATCTAAACGCAGGATTCTCAAAATCTGTTATATCATCCACCATCGCTGTGCGCTCATCATACTTGACCCCTTCCTCGGTCATCTTTCTGTCTCTCCGCTTATTCGACGTCAAGAAAAGAGTCCTCAACGCCAATATAACAAAGACCTCGACAATATTAGCGACAAGCATCCCAACAATGCCGGTGGTGTATTTCGGCGCCTCCGACGTCTTGAAGAGAAAAGGCCCAACGATGTTTCTAGGTATCACCGGCAGGTTAGCCGCGATTGTCCTTTTCATGACACGCCCACATACCCTGTGCATAGACCCAGGAAGACGGCCGTATTGGCGACAGCTGGAGTACAAGATGAGAAAGAACCAATGCCCGAATGCTTTGTAGAGTTCTACCTCTCTTTGTTTGGCCACCGACATTCCCAGATACGAGCGACAGACCGAGTACGAAGGTAGCGTTGTACGAACCGGTTAACCAGTAACCAATCAGGCGTGTAGGCTTTGAGTTTTCGGGACCCCAAGCCATCATCTAAATCCGCTGATTAACAGACTTGGCTCAGGTTGGTTTGGTGACCTTACACAGCTACCGATGATATTGGGCAGGAGAAAGATGATCATGAGGAGGGTTCTGCTATTCTTCGGTGCTTTGTTGTTGACCCAGACAGAAAATAGGATGCTATGGATATTTGAGCACCGACATGGGATATCACCGACGATAGACACACCAGAAGCAGATAAAGAAACCGTAGGGGATCTGCATCAAGGTCGTCTCGAGTGTGTCAAAACCGAAACCTTGTATAATGAGAGTTCCGCTGGTAGAGGAAGATAAGAAATGCGTGGATTATTGAACACCAGTGAGTCTTACAAGTTCGAAATTCCACCCTAGAGGACCTCATTAGCTTTCATGCAGAGTCCTGCGACGATTAAGAGACATACATTCGGAATATTCGAGGAAAACCCAAGCAGGAAGAAGAGATAAATCTTGGGGTCACAGAACGCTTCCACGATTTGACCAGGCTTCACTCTAACACACGTTCAAATCAATATCACCTGCATACCGATAAAGTACTGACCTATGGGTATCAGCACCAGCTTGATCATGCCTCTTGCGACTCAGGACTATGAGCCGCTCCTCGTCTTTGAACCAATACGACTTATAATACGGAGAATCAGGAACAAAAGTGAACATGACGAGCGCCCAAAACGAGCAGAGGGCTCCGATGATGAGAAATTCGTAGCGCCACGACGGAAGAGCGCCCTTGATCTGAGAAAGCGCATCAAGACTACCATCCTTGTTTGAGAATTGGGAGCCACGTACATGTCCAATGGCATATCCCAGTAACCCGCCGAGGGCGATACCAATGCCATTTGCACTGTACCAGAGTCCGATTCGAATAGGTTGCTGGCTACGCGTATACCACAGCCCGGTGATCAGAACAAATGCAGGATCTGCCGTAGACTCTGCCGCGCCGGAGAGGATGCGCAGAATCATCATGTCCTTGAAATCCTTCGCTGCTGCTTGCGCCATGAGAAGCACGCCCCAGAAGAAGATCTGCCAGGAATCCTAATGTCATGAGGGGGGTCAAAAAAGGTATCGCGATAGTGAACACACGTTGACGGCGAGGTACTTTGCTATGGGAAATTTCTGCATGAGGAAATTGGTCGGGAAAGCCCAGAAGAGCCAACCAACTGGAAAACCAATGAGTGACCGGACAAGAATACAGAAGGTTCGAACGCACAATAGAAGATACTCGATAGCCATTGCTGTCGGCGCTTTCTGCATGAGACGAGTTAAACGATACGGAATGAATTACACGTACGTATTCCATTTTCCCCAATGCTAGATCTTCCTTGACTGTCGTCGATAAAAATGAGAGGATTATAATGAGCCGAACAGCGGTAACTCACTCCCGAATATTGCGGCATACGAGAGCGTCGTCTTATCTCTGCGTAAACCTGGTAAGTGGTGAAAAGTTTTGCGATGTCAAAAAACGTTGCACACATATAGTAAAACTAGCGCGACAATTATTAGAACGGCTCAGAAGAAATGATTAGGCAGACTCACCATGTAGCAAACAGCCAACGCAGGAATGACCAGTAAGTCAACCCTTCGCTCAATCCGCTTCACGACCACCAGATCCAGCACGGTCTCATTCATGCGCGCCAGGCCATCCAACAAGGCGCGCTCAGGTTCTGCCTTCAAAAGCCTTCCAAAGAACCTGGGAGGACGCTCTTCAACATGACGCTCGGAGATCTCGGCAGTTGGCTTGAAGTCGCTCATCGATGGCTTATCGAAATGGTGAAGGCTAAACTAATCCTGAGTCGTCCGTTCCGCGGTGGTGCCATGGGGTATGTTTTGAGCTTCGCAACGGTCCGGGACTGGGTCAGATGCCTAAAGGAAAGCGGAGAAGTATTTGAAGATGAGGCGCCCCCGATAGTCGCATCCTTCCTACATACCGCGTTCTCTGGTGCGGTACTTTGTTCGTCCATCCAAAACAACGCGTGGTGAAGTAACGGAACTAAAGCAACGCCAGCCCACGGGATACAATTGTTTGTGCTGGTGTAATCGAATTGTCACCGTTGGTGGTGTGAACCAAAATGGAATCATGTTTATAATTAGAACGCCGATAAAAATGTACAGTCCATGCCTTGAGCTCCTTCTCAGACCGGTTCTTCATCAGAACAGAAGGAACTTGAGATTTTTGCGAGACGAATTACTAGGTACCTTCACTGACGCGGACCGACACTGAGAGTCTCTTACGACTCTGGTACAGGGAGATCCCCATCAACGAATGCTAGGGAATAGCAGCGGGACGTACTTTGGAATCAAGTTAGTGACAACGCGGGCATTAATAAATCGATGAGCTTTAATTAAATTTAAGTAAAGGCTGATTTCAAAAAATACGCCTGCTGCTAGTCGGAAATGGCGACACAGGCACGTCATATGTATTCTCCGTCATTTCAAAAACCCTAAACTTCGCCTTCTTCTTCAGCACCTTGCCTGCATCTATGATGGTCCCTCTCAAACGATTCGTACACAGACCCGGATGAGCGTCGTAATCCTTTAACTGGAATACGAGATCCACGTTCCGGACGAGCTTTGAGAGGAGGTCGCTCAGCTCCTCGAACGCTCTCTTTAGCGGCTCGAGTTGTCCCGGGGTGACGGTAGATCGGTAGCCTCTCAACTTGATGGTAAGTCGCTCTATGACTGAAGAGTCCTCCGGTACTGCTTTGAAGGACCTGATCCACCAGTTGATGAACAGTGGCGCCTCGTCACTCAGCTCAACACCGAGTCGTAGATCAGCGATGGCGTTCAAATCAAGAGGAGAGATACTATGTGGGAGAATCGAGTAGTTGAAACCTGTGTGGTATGACTGGTGAGCATAGGTCAAATAGAATGTGAGGGGTACATACATATACGACAATCAAACTCTAGGACTTTCAGATTCTTTGATGCTAAACTAGCGGTCTGGATAACCGCACAAAGTTCATCCGGGGAGGGGTTTATAACATGGAATTCTTCCAGGTGATCAAGGTACACAGACCGATATGAACGCAAGCCTTCCCAGAATATGAGGATCATGCCCCAGTCGACGTCGACACGTATCTTTTTGATGCGAGGAGCAGGAGGTACTGGCATGACGGGGTCCTCGTTCGGGCTGAATTCGCTCAGGAATGATATGATGTGCAACTCTGTCACATTAGGAAGGGAGAGAACGATGTGGTGGAACTCTAAAAATGTGTTCCATTGAGGACCTTCGAGCGCGAGTCTGGTGATGGCGAGGTATGGAGCCGAGATCACGAACGCAGGCAGAATATGCTGCCATTCAGTAACTTCTCCCTCCATATAGCTGTCGTAGAGGGATAGTGTCGTTGGAGACGAGAGTGAGTGCAGGAAATCAACGGTGGCTGTCTGGTGCTGGGGTAGGAAAAATTTGAGACACCGGAACTGGACGCGCTTGATGCACTGGAGCAGCTCGGGTGAGTCGCGCACGACGTCAAAGACCTGCGCTGATCGAGGATTGTCAGGAGTGTAACAATCGACTTCGCGAAAAAGATGGACACGTGTACGGGGGTAAAATTGGTGAGAAACAAGTGGGCACGCTTTTAGCGCGGAGGGCGAGTCATGCAAATAATCGAGTATCTCGTCGATCAGCTCCTGCGGGTACATCATGGTGGCAAAAGGTAACCTGGATTGATAGGCCATCTCCGCATTCATAGCTCAGGTAAATAGAAGCAAACTACTTCTAGACATCTTGATTGCACGTCTGAGTATCTGATCATCCCGCATCTTCGGCCCGAATCTTCGCAGAAATTGTTGTCGTCCGAGTGAGAGAATGAAGGAATTGCCACTGTGGTATAATTATAAGGCCTAAGAACCTGAAGTGACAGAAATAAACAACGGGTGTCAGTATGGTCAAAGGAGCAGGAAGAACCCGATACATACTTGCGCGTAATATTCATATCAATTATACAAAGTGTCAAGGGGAGAAAAGCCTTTAGGCTCGGACTCGTATGGGAACGCGACTCAAGATATTTAGGCAAAAATACATTTGTTGCTAGATGCAAATACTTCTCTGTAGATACACTACCGAGTTTCTGTTGTGAAAAACGACTGTGATTACATGGCATAACCAGCCTCGGATTGACTATCTATATCGCACCCGCAATCAGCTGAAATTTTACTCAAAAGACAAGATCGTATACGCACTGTATAATTTTGACAGAAAGTTTACCCTTTCCTGCCAGCCGGGGGAACTGCGCTTTAAGGTGCTTCGCTCTAACTTCCACGCTCCTATGAGGCGTTGCTCCACCTAGAACGCCCTCCGACAGCAGGGCCAACGGACTTTCGTCCCATTGGTTCACGTGTTCGTCTGACGACCTCTTCTGCACCTGTATCGTCAGTGTTTGAAACTCGTTGTGGAACGGCGGGCTTGACAGGATCTGGTCAAATTCGTTCCACCCTGGCTGTGCCGCAGGGTTTGCCAAACTAAATGAAGGGCCCAATTCGAGGTCCATGACCCGCAAGGCCGGCGTTTCATCACATGCTATCACTTTCTTCAGACATTGGATCCACCATCGCAAGTAATGAGGTCCATCGCGCCCGTATGTTATCATGAAAGCAACTTTTGACAAATGCCCAATTCTGACGATAGGAAGGTCGTCCGATGGGAGAGAGTGCGATGGACGTACTACCATATCTCTGATAAGAATATACACTAAAGAGATGCGAGTGCAACCACTCACAGCAATTGAATGTCAGCGATAGAACTCGAAGGGTACCGGATGTCAGCGTCAGCATTTTGTCGAGATGCTGGAAGTCGATGCTCTCGCTAAGACTAAACGCAAACCGTTGTAGTTTGTTGATGGACAGAGGGCAGGTTCTCGTCTCCAGGATCGCTTCGATGAAGGCAGGACACTTGTAGTCATACTTGCTCACAACGCTCAAGTCTCGTATAGGAGGTCCGCGACACGTAGCGTGCGTGTGGTCCAGCCTTGGCCGGCTAGTTTCATCACCCCAAACATCGGTAAAGCCATCGGACCAGTATGATGCACAAACAGTCGTTGCAAGTTTGGGGATCCTTGTAAGATGGCGCATATGTGGTCAAACCCGTTCTCGAGAAAGAAGACATCATAAAGATGTATTTCACGAAATGAGTGAGAGGAGAGCCGCGCCATTGATCCATCACAAAAGTCAGTGAAGCTAGTGACATCGTAGAATTTGATGACCTTCAGATTCTGCATGAATCGGAGGATGAAGTTGACGGTGTCGGTCCCGGGATGAGGGGAGTGGCTACGATGATACCCATGGATGCAGAAAGTCTGCACAAGGGAAGGAATATGCGGAGATACTACACAAAAGTCGTGAAACCTCTGGAACGCATCACGATATGCTGGGCGACTGTCGAACTTGAGCTCCTGAAAAAGAAGGGCGCGACTATGCGAGGAGAAATTGCGACAGGTAAGGGAGCACGCCTTGAGATCATTAAAGTCGCGGACCTCGTCGATTATTGCATTGACAAGCTCCTGAGGGAAGAACTCCGTCATGATTGGGCGGCCTGGATACGCATGAGATAGAGAAGAGAGCAGTAATTCGAGCCAGCCCCACCTTGGTTTCCGGGACTTCAGTTAGAGCGTTTCAAGATCCAACGGTGTCCTGAAATACACAAATACAGTCAGCGTTGAAGCGGTAACGATGAGAATAAGCCAACCACTTACCTGTTGCGACCGATGTCGGTTCACCGCAAGAAATCTTGGAGCATATATACTGCTAGTATTCGGTTCCAGCATACCAGTCGTTGGGAACGTGTATGTACCCTGGTCCCCCCTTCACACGCCTGCCCAATCATTCATGCGAAATCGTTGGAGCAAGGTACTAGTCCCGATGGGTATGGTATGTGTGGCAGTTTTGACAAACCGAATGTTTATCGCCGCATCCTGAAAATGAATTTTGCCTGTCACTGCTAAACCAGGTAGACGATGCCATGTAGTTCCTATTACGCTGTTGAGAGGATGAGGGATAGAATCAAGATGGAATAACGACCAAGACCAGTATGCATCGACTCGTTGATGACTGTAGGGGGCAAAATATGACCCGTGAGAATTGTCGGCCCGTGAACCCCGTCCACGAGGCCACCGCTCGATCTCGCCTTAATTCGTCTCAACCCCATGTCTATTAAATAATCTCATTTTATAGCAACTGTACATCCAAATTCCTACATTTCGGCAAGTCTGTTACATAATTGGGTCAGCCTTTGATATCTTTGATCACCGACACTTAGTTTTTCCTCTTACGGTTTTACTTCCCTCCCATAAACGCAAGTAGCTTATGAATCTCAGTGCTAGCCATACATCATGCCATCACGATTGCACATCTCTGATAGAAATTGCGGTCGCCGTGAGGTGGAAAATTGAAAGGTTGAGGCACTGGAACTGTGCACACTCGATGTCGCATCGTCGGGCCGTGGCAATCAGCGCAGCGAAAAAGACGGACACTGCGGGGGTAAACGCTGTGAGAGGCGAGCTCGAGTGAGCATGATTTTAGCGCGGAGAGCGTCGTGCAGGTGGCAAGCTCTTGCGAGAACATCGTAGCGAAACAAAAATGCCGGACGGAACTGTCTGTATCGTCATGTGTAATTTTCTGAGCCTCTCAAATTCAAACCGATGGTAGTGAGCAATGAAATTCCCAGTACTACAACTAGCTGCCAGTGGGAAGAGGAAACACAGGAAACGCAGGAACCTCACGTGTAACCTCCACCAGATCAAAGACTCTCAAGTTTTCCTTCTCCTTTAGCGCCTCCATAACGACATCTCTAAAAGGACAGTGCAGCTGAAACACGATATCCACATTCCGAACCAGCTTGGAGATGACATCGCTTAGCTCCTCGAACGTCTTCTTCAGCCGCTCGGGCTCGTTCAAGACATCAAGGAAGGGGCCTCCCAGCCCAATGGTCAGTCTCTCTAATATGAGGGGAGACATTGCCTTGAAGGACTTTATCCACCAATCGATAAACGACAGTGCCTGTTTGTCCAATATTACACCGAGCCGTAGGTCAGTGACAGTGTTCAAGTGAAGAGGAGACGTATCAGGCGGGAGACCATGACCGCCGGTTGTGATATCTGACGAGCGAGGCAAGGCCCAGTGACGTTGTTCACATTCTATGTGTAGGACCTTTAAACTCCTAGAGGTGAGACTGATGAAGTTGTTGACCAAAGAAAGGTCAGATGGAGCAGGCCGTAAAACATATAACTCTTCCAGGTGATCGAGGTACACCGGCCGGTATTTGGGAGAAGACAAGCCATCCCAGAATTCGGAGATGAGGAAGCACAAAGCATGGATGCGCATCTTTTTAATACGAGGAACGGGAAGCATGTTTGGATGGATAGGGGTCAGAGCATCGTCCAAACGGGACATGCTCAAGACGTCTATGGACAATTCTGTCACATTCGGAAGAGACAAAACGACGGTGTGGAGCTCTAGGAAGTTGTGCAATTGGGGACAGAGGAGCTCGAGCCTGGTGATGGCAAGATACGGAGCCGAGGACACAAACGTGGGCAACATATCGACCCATGGACATTCTTTCTCTCCTTCTTCGTTCCGACGACCCTCGTCCCAGAGAGATAGTGTCGCCGGGGATGAGAGGGAGTGCATGAGCTCGATTGTGGACATCTCGTAATTGGGTAAGAAATAGTCGAGGCACTGGAACTCGACACGCTTGATGTGCTGAAGCAGCTCGGGTGACTCGCGTGCCATTTTGAAGAGACGTGGATTGTCGGGATCATGGCAATTGACACAGCGGAAAAGATGGACACGCGTTCGGGGGTAGAAGGCTCGAGAGACTTGTGAGCATGCTTTGAGTGCTGAGGGCGATTTGTACAGGTGGTCAAGTATTCTGTCGACCAACTCTTGTGGGAGCATGGTGGTAGGGGATAAGACGATTCTGAAACTGTCTTGCAGTGGCCCCTTTGGACTGGGCCAGGAAACCCCTCAGCTGGATCCACGTTCCGGACCGACTCAGCTGTGGCTGTATATGCGAATGGGTGAGCTAGAAATGAACAAAACACAAGCAATGCTTACTCTGATAGCAGTGACTCTCGGTTACAGCGTAATGTGGAGTGCACAGACGTCAGCAAGACACTGCTCCATCCCCATAGTTCCGGATAGTCGTAGAAACGGCTGTCGTTGCGAGAGAATGCAGGAACTGGATGGTCATGGTGGGCAAAGTTGAGGCACCAGAAATGGGCGCGTCTGAGAAGCTCGGGTTTAGGATCAGGGAGACGTCAAGATTATGGCGGAAGAGACGGAGACGTCGGGGATAAAATTTTTGAGAAACGAGGGAGCGTTACGTTCGGAGCAGAGCGCGAGTTGTGAAGATGGTGGCAAAAAGGGAGACTGCCATTTCGGGGTTTTTTGCATGAGCGTTCTTGATTGCCGGATTTTGTGGGAAATCGGAAACCAGATTGGGACATTTTTCATCAATCGCGTCAATACTATCCAGTCCTTTCAAGCCAGGATCCATATTGCTCCAATATACAGAGGTTCGAGGGCAGAGCGTCATACGGAGCTTCTGCTGGTTGAAGCACCTCGTTGTCTATATGTCACTGGAACACACTGGCACTCGAGTTGGCGGACCATGCCTATGTATGGCCCGCAAACATGGACGACCTAGAGAATATTGTGATCATCCCGGACGCGGCCACACTTTCATCGGAGAGTCAAGAAATTGGAGGGCAGCAAATGATCAGTCGGCTATGTACATTATGTTTTGATATGCAACGCTTGCCCCATGCTCAAGCGCTCGTCCGACTTTGGTCTGACTCAGCCTCGTCGATTGCAGACCTCCGTGTCGGAAAGTCAAACCGTTGCTTCGATAGACTGACACGCTTGGTGCTTCGCGTACCTGCCTCATCTATGGTCAGCCACTGGCCACCATAACGTGTCTCCAATCCAGTCGAACTACTGACGACGGTGAATACGCAAAAATAACGATTTTTCAAGATCCCAATAATCATTATAGCGAAATCCAACAAATCAAGCCACTACGTCAAGGGGAGTGCAGCCCAGAGCAACCACGCCATTCTACAAAGAAGAATACATAGTGAGTTGAGTTTCTCATTACACAGCCGACTACTCACAAAGTTGTTCTTCTCGCAGCAAACGGGCTGGTTAGCGCACGATGTTGTACCCAGGCCGATGACGGTGATGGGATCACAAGTGAGACCGCTGTAGAGCCAATTAGCACCCATTTATGCAAAAAGTATGTTCAACTTACACATTGGCGGTGATATCACCGATGGGGATTCCCAAAAGACCTAGGGCCTTCTGGGCGGCGTCAGACTTGGGCTATGAGTACGCAACAATGAGTGGTATTCCTTGAGGAAAGGAAAGAAAAACTCACGTCCTGAACAGACTTGCAGCATTGCGCTGAACCGGTGTTACACTGGCCGCTGGTGACGGTCGTGTTGGTCCCTGCTTTTGGAACTGCGCTGCTGGCCACGAGAAGAGGCAAAGCCAGAATGGCAAGAGAGAAAGCAGAGATATGGGCAAACATTGTTGGGAAGCTGCGAGTTGAAGATATGTTCCTCAACTTGTCGCGTCCTTTATACTGTGTCTGTCGCGCGGAGATAAAGAAGAAATACATATTGACGCGACAGACTGCCTGTTGAGCGAGCGGGATAGAGGAAATTACGAGAGGACGGGGCTTCCATTTTCTTGTACACTTTGTGGAGATTGTTTTTCGCGTCCGATCTCCTGTGTGGTGCTTGAATTCTTGAAGGCGAGAATTCAACGGAACCAACTTTCGAAAGAGAAGGCGCTCATCTGAAGCTAGCGCTTTATTCGCACCCAGTCCACCCTCCCTCGAGTCTCGAATTTTGGGAATTCGTGGACCTCTGGGTTCCCTCCCGCGGAAAGAGCTGTGAGCTGAAAGTTCTTTATGACCATGGATTCGTGTGGCTATCCTCGGTACATGATGTGGCTAAAAACCTTTTGTCTAAAGCCCAACTTCCCGTCAAATCTTGGGTATGAACCTACAGACGTCCGAGGCTTGAACTTGAACTCTTTCTGCTATTCTAAAAATGAGCTTAAGTTCTTGAGTTCTTGTAATGATATAAGTAGATTACTTACCAAGGGCTAATTTCAAAGGTGCCAGCCGGGAACGGAAACACAGTCACATGATGTGTGTACTTCGTCAGACTGAGACTCATATCAAAAGCCCTCAAGTTTGCTTTCTCCTTCAGCGTGCACGCATCTACGATGGCGCCTCTCAAACAATCGGTACACAGACTCGGATGGGCGTCGTAATCCTTTAAATATAATACGAGATCCACGTTCCGGAAGAGCCTTGACAGAAGGTCGCTCAGCTCCTCGAACGCTCTCTTTAGCGGCTCGAGTTGTCCCAGAGTGACAGGAGGTTCCCCGCCATACAACTTGAAGGTCAGTCGCTCCATGACGGTAGACTGCTGGTCTATTACTTTGAAGCACTTGACCCACCAGTTGATGAACGGCAGCATTTCGCCATTCAGCTCAACGCCAAGTCGTAGATCGGTGGTAGGATTCAAGTGAAGAGGGGAGACATAGGGTGAGAATCTCGCGAAGTCCCAGGCTATTCGATGTGACCGGTGAGCATAAGTCAAATGGAATATGAGAGACGGTACTTACGTTGATGATCACCAAATAGAATCTCTAGGACTTTTAGATCATTTGATGCCAAATTGGCAGTCTGGAAAACTGTCCAAAGTTCAACCGGGGAAAGGTTATTCACATGGAGTTCTTCCAGGTTATCCAGATACATAGACCGACATGATTGCAAGCATTCCCAGAACGTGACCGCGTCCCCGCAGACGTCAACACCTATCTTCCTGATGCGAGGAGCAGGAGGCGCTGGCGTGGCGAGCTTGTTGAGAGTGCTCAATTCTTCCACGCCCGCGATGTGCAACTCCGTCACATTGGGAAGGGAGAGAACGATATGGTGGAACTCTGAGAAGGTGTGCCATTGGGGACTGGTGAGCTCGAGTCTGGTGATGGCGAGATAGGGCGCTGAGGAGACAAAGGCAGGCAAAATATACCGCCATCCGCATTCTTCCTTCGAACCATCGTTGTACCAAGTGCTATCGTCCCACATGGATAGTGTCACCGGGGATGGGAGGGAGTGTAAGAAATCAACGGTGGCTGTCTGGTGCTCGGGTAAGAAAAAATCGAGGCATCCGAAATGGACGCGCTTGATGCACCGGAGCACCTCGAGCGAGTCGCGCGGGATCTTAAAGAAGGGCGCTGACTCAGGATTGTGACAATCGGCGTAGCGGAAAAGATGAACACGTGTGCGGGGGTAAAATTGACGAGAGACGAGTGAGCACACTTTCAGCGCGTAGGGCGAGTCTTGCAGATAGTCGATTATCTTGTCGATTAACTCCTGCTGGTCCATGGCATCAGAAGGAAAACTGGATTGAATCTCCGCATATACAGCTCAGGTAAATAGAAGCAAAATCTTCAACCGACATGTTCGGTCCGAATCTTCGTAGGGACTGCTGTGGTCGCACGAATTGGATGGTCACCGGAACGGGTCTGACACATCGAAGAAGCTTCGGTGTCTGCGATGTCATTGTCAAAGAGCCGGTTCTCGTTTGGATTGTGGCGGAAGGGATGGACACGTGTTCGGGATAAAAATTTCGAGAGACGAGGGAGCATGACTTCAGAGCAGAGCTGGGATTGTTGGCAAAAAGGAGACTACCATTTTGGGATTTTTGAAAGAGCGTTTTTGATTGCCGGATTTTGTCAAAAACGAAATTTCTTTCTCGGAGACCCATTCGGGACATTTTTCATCGATCGCGTCAAGATGACGAAAGTTCTTTCCGACCATGGCCAAAATTTCCCCTCCTCTCTTCAGTACTCAGATTGATCTCCTGCGATGGCCACCAACATTACCTTCCACCTTGGTACGCCCTGTTACCAAACATGATTAAGAGGTGACTGTATCCCTCAGTGAAGGCTCTGTCTCTCCGGAAGAACGAACGACACTGCTCGGTCAGAAGGGTGTCACGATTTGGCTGACGGGACTGAGTGCTAGTGGGAAGGTGCGTTATATAACCATACTGGTGATCCGCGCAAACAGAGGCCCGCTAGTCAACCATCGCGTGCGCATTGGAACAGCATCTCCTCCACCTACACAAAATCTCCTACCGCCTCGACGGCGATAATGTCCGATTTGGCTTGAATAAGGATCTGGGGTTCGACGAAAAGTCGAGGAACGAGAATATCCGTCGGATAAGCGAGGTGCGTTGTCGTTGCCATGTCCAACCAGCTCACCACCCTCATGTCCGGATAGGTTTCCAAGCTGTTTGCAGACTCCGCTTCCATTGCTATCACAGCCTTCATCTCGCCGTACCGTGTAGACCGGGCCTTCGCCAGGGAGATACACCAAAAGGCATCGCTTCCTTTTGTTGAGGTGTTCGTTGATGCGCCTCTCCATGTCGTCGAGCAGCGGGATCCAAAGGGGCTGTACAAGAAAGCCCGTGCAGGAGAAATCAAGGGTGCGTTTCAATGGTTTGCTCCGATGCCCTGTTGATGCTTGATGATAGAGTTTACGGGCATTTCCGCCCCATACGAGGCTCCAGAAAACCCAGAAATTCATATCGATACCTCGATTACGGATGTTGCGGAGAGCGTTCGGATAATCACTGATTTTTTGACGATTAAAGGTTATATTTCTGTGTAGAACAAGATACCAATGTACGAGTATACAAAGGGCTTAACCCTCTAGATAGACATGCGTGTATCATTGTGCCGGCGGGCAAAAAGTTACTAGAGTATAGGTTAATATTGTTGAAGCATGGATATGTTGAACTGACCTGTATAATCCGCTTGTGTGGCCCCTGGGCATGTCCAGAGGGAAGTATTATCATCATATGCGTATGCGTACGTGGTCGGACAAGCATCCTCTGTGTGCAGACATAAAAACAGCCACTCCAGAAAGAGATGAATGAATAACGCACTGAAATAACTATAGTGGGACACTCCGGAGGAAGGACATGTTGCCGCCACGTTGTGAGAGCCCGTACAACAGTTGGGCGAGTCCTCTAAACACATCAAGTTTAGCCAACACTCACGGCATGATGAAAGGAACTACATACTTTTCTGCTCGTCGGTCTCAATCAAGCATGCAGATTTACACCCGACTGTCTTGCCATCTGGTCCTGCCAGTGCGAGCTCCTGCGGACCTAAGGCGAAAACGAGCCTGAGAATGAATATTCGTATTCAAAGTGACACACTCACAATTGGTGTTTAGGTTGGCGGCACAGACGGGTGCTTTACATCCACCCGTGGGTGTAACAAGCATCGGAACACTGAAGCCATCCACAACGGAGACTGCGACAATCAGTCTCGTCCATGCTTCTTCGAGCGAAAGGACCCACGATCGTAATTATCCTCTCCCCCTTGGTTGGCCGCCAGCGTCCATTCCGCTACGGTCACCGGTGGGACACCCTATCAAGAATCACAGTCGGCATATGCCAGCATCCATAAACCAGAGGCTTCGTACCGTTCCAGTATGGGGATCACAAAGTAGACCTCCATTACAGCCGCCCGTAACGCAGGAAAGCGGTCCTTGTTTCGAAAAGTCGCAACCTGTGCGTCCCTAAGTACGACCATCAGTCCAGGTGCGAGGTCGTCGCGAAGAAACTAACCCAGATGCGCCCGGCAGTCCAGTTTCCCGGTACGTCGAATGAAACCGAACTGCCTGCAGGGGCCTCCCAGCTATAAAGTTCATATTCAGAACCAACGAGGCTGCCAGTGGAGAGCAGGCATATCACGCTCACCCAGTAGCGTGATTAGGCACTGCCTGGCCCACGTTCAAATCTGTAAAGATCTGGAAATGGGATAAGCAATTCATACTGCAGGGTACATGTATGAGGAAAACCGTACCGCAGGCCTAATAGAACGATTGGTGGAGCACAGACTAAATTTTTAAAAATAACCTACCAGATGGTGTACGAACACGAATTCATCACCGTGAACGTACGAGCCGAGACATCAATAAAATTTAATGAGAAAAGAGTGATGATGATGGCCTGCATGATCTAGGGATGTTGGAAGTGAGATGCGCTGCACCAAGGAAAGGTTGAGGCCGAGAAGATAGTTCAGAGACTTTATAGTACCCGTCAAGTGTTACCAGTGGACCAGTATCAAAAAAATATTACTTTGGAGCGGTGTTGACTACCCCAGTTTCATGTGAGGAAGTCACAGAGCTTCATCACAACCAGCGAGTCCAAGTAAAAGGGCAGCCTTTCATTTTGATAATCAGAAAAGCGGTGAGAAAGGACGCAAGCACATCAACCGGTAAACCAGCCGTGCTTGAAGGACGAGGCAGTGGGGCATTCACCGTCAAAGAGATCTTGCTTTAGTTACAGTAAAGATCCAGTGACGGAAAGCAAGAAGCCGTTGTTGAACTCTGCGGGCGTTTCCGGGGCAACCACGATCATCATTGTAGGCGAAGGCGCGGCTAAAATCCGGCACCCGCTAGGGTAGGGGTCTTAAGTAAATGCGAAACCGACTTACCTTATATATATTGTATCTGACTGTGATTTATGTTTATGAATGAGTGAATGGAGGAATAAATCTTGTATTTTTTCATGCTCAAATACTGGTTCCTAGCTCAAGTAAGGTCGGGCACCCCAAGCGGCATGTCGGCAATGAACCGGCACAGACCGGGTCCTTAAAAGCTTTATTATAATATAATAGTTCTTTGCACGGACCCCCTTGAAAAGGTACATGGTTCAGCAGAAGTTTGTGCTATCCAGGGCCTCGAAGATACAAATTGATCATATCCCACGAAGGGTTCAGTTCTCGAGATTTTTCGGCGTCGAGTTAGGCAAGTGTCAAGGCCGTTCTGAGTCGTGTACCATTGACTTGGAGCGCGCGCTAAGCGCTGATAATCAGTACAAGAAAACGCCTAATGAATCAGAATCAGAGCAATGGTCTTATGGTCACTGGTGGCTGTGGTTGACAGAATCTGACAACCGCGTGCCTGTAAAGGCAGGTAACCGCTGGTAACCGGCGTCGGTATGACAAATCGATAATGATGATGATGTCCACGATATCGGAAATTAAATTAAATGCCGAGACGTTTTTAATATCTTGGCACCAACCTTGGCTTGGGCGGAAAAGTTGGTGCTGCGGTTCACCGTCTTGCCATGAGGCTGTCATGGGCATTCTGGGCGTTCTTCTCAGCCCTCCACCAGATATCTCCTTATGCTATCCCGACATTTCTCTTCGCCTTTATCTACAACCAGGTCTATCTGTACTGGCTCGCCACCGTGGGTATGGGATCATGGGCGCCCGCTTGGCCAGCAAATAGGACTCGCCTCGTCTTTCTAATGGTATCGATACCGACATGGGGCCTCGTCATGCTAATATGGACTGTTGGATTCACCGTTCTCAAGAGCGTATGGGCCAGGAGGGTCTCCCGGGGGGAATTCTACGAGGCTATAGAGTTGGATCCAGAACCGCGCACCAATCGAAGTTTTCGGCGCGGATATGTCCAGTACAGATGGCACTTGTCTGTGCTGCTCTACCTGTCTCTTTTTATCTGCGGTCTGTTCATGTTATTGACTCGTGAACTGCCCGGAGACGTGCGGTTCAAGGCCGAGATACAAGCTGCGATAAAATCCCCAAGACCAGAAGGACACGGAAACGGAGGTGCGCTGACAATCGCTACGCCTTGCAACGCCTAATCCCAGTTGCAGAAAAGGTCTTCATTGGTGCGATGTTCTATAACAACGAACAAGTCGTACCATATTGGTGTGATGAAGTGATCAAGCTCATTAAATACCTTGGTACTGTAAGTTCCTTCCACATAACCCGCGTTTCACGCTCATCTCTCGCAGGACAATGTTTTTGTCTCCACAGTCGAGTCAAACAGCGGCGACAAGACCCCCGCGTTGCTGGAAGAATTCGGTTCTAGATTAACTGCGCTCAAGGTCCAACATCGAATACTGAACCATGATACATCAATCACGCGTCCAGAAAGCATGGATACCAAACCGCCGCGAATACAGTTTCTTGCTGCAGTCAGGAATAAGGTCCTGGAGCCTTTGGTGACGAATGGCGGTTACGATCGCGTTATTTTCAGCAACGATGTCTTCATCGAGTCGGAGACAATACTCGAGCTCCTCAGGACGCGCGATGGAGACTACGATATGGCATGTGGGATCGATCTGTCTTACTGGGGGTGAGATGAATTCGCCTTGCATAATCACATCATTTCTGACAACGCACCAGAATGTACGATGCCTGGGTCCTCCGAGACCGGCTAGGGCGCTTAGTATCATCACTATGGCCCTACTTCCTTGAGGACGCCGGCATGCAAGCGGTCATGAAAGACGAGCCAGCGCCTGTCTTTACCTGCTGGAATGGCATCGTATCCTTCCGTCCTGACCCGTTCCTCCCCGTCAATTTGCGTGCCTCTGGCCGCCTTTCGACGTCCCCTCTTTCTAAACCTCTTCCCTCGTCCCATCCATTGTTTGGTCAGCCCGCAGATCTGTCGCCCGCTCAGACACCGCCCATGTCGTTCCGCGCGTCAGTCGAAGGCGAGTGCTTCTCATCAGAGTCGTTCCTGATGCCCTATGATATGCGTCGTCGATTCGAGATGAACAACATATACCTTAATCCGAGAGTGATTGTGAGCTACGAATGGAAGTTCTATGTCTGGTACAAGTGGGTGCTCAGACACTGGATGGTGAAGTGGTGGATAGAGAATGTGGAGAACGGGAGTATGATGCATCTAGGGAAGATGGTGGTAGGGGAGGCGAAGAATATCTGGACCTGGGATGGCGGAGAATGTCACCCGGTGAGTGACAGAACGCTTCGTGTGTGCTGTCCATTGGCTGACGAGTTCCATAGTGGTGATGACGATCTATGTTAATTATTGCTTCTATTTATTCCGGGAACAACACTAATGTTTGGAAATGCAATCACGACACCGTTTACTATCCATCTAAGTATAAATTCGCGTCTTGACCTGATGGAGAAAGAAGAAAACGACTTGGTGGCGCTGCACTTTATGACAGGAAGAATTGATTCAATATCGCCAGATCTATGACGCCTGGTTCAACAAGAAGCAGAGATCAGGAGAAGGCGGTGGCACTGCAACTTCTTAATGGCAGTTGTAATTGAATTAATGTCGCTGGATCTATGACGTCTATGTGAAAGCGAAGCAGAGAGGTCTCTTACTTTTGCGTCGGTATTTGCGCTAATGGTGAGGTTGTAAATTCCTCCCAGATTCCGCCCAAGAGTTTCGGATTTGTACGAAGAGCAGATTCAGATGCAAAGAAAGGCTCTCCTTCGGTACCGCACGATCATGACATACATTCTAAAGGTAAAAATAAAATAAACGTCAAAAACACAACATACACGCAGCGCAAACGGCGTACTCCACAATGTGCAAGCAGTCTTTCAACCTTAATTTCCCCATGGATCGCACCACTTTGTGTCATATTGAAAAATATAAAAGAGAACGTTACCAGCATCAGAGAGCATCATTCGCAACTCACAATGTTCTCCCGCATCTCTACTCTCACCATCGCCGCCTTGGTTGCATACGTAGCTGCCGCTGAAACCACCACCACCGTCACTGGTGGGAAGTGCAACTCTGGTTCCCTCCAGTGCTGCAAGTCCGTTCAGGATGTGAGTCCAAGTCGGCTTTCCCTCGAAATTCTTACTTATGTATTTTTCTCCAGCCCAGCAGCAGCGCCGTACAGAGCGCTTTGGGAGCCCTCAATATTCCTATTGGTACTGTCACCGCCAACGTGTACGTTGACCTGCTTACATCTTCCATACGCACGCTTATGGTTTACAGTGGTCTCACCTGCGACCCCATCACCGTTGTCGGTCTGGGGACCACCCAGTGTGCTAACCAGCCTGCTTGCTGCGACAACAACAACTACGTAAGTTGTTCTCTGATATATGTATAGAATCGCGGACTTACCTCCTCTTACAGAACGGTGTCGTTGCTCTCGGATGCACTCCTGTCAACTTGGGTGTCTAAGTTCGTGGTCACTGCGGAACTATATGAGCTGTTTTTACCCTTCATTCGATACCTGAAATTATATCCAGCACTTAACGTGCATCTTCTCAAATACGTATATCTTTCATTGGACATATAAAAGTACAAACAGAGTAAATTCTGCATTCAAGCACCGGGATGCAACAAGACCTTTGTGTATCCGTCAATTCGCTTGTCGAACTTCTCGTATGCCGATGTAGCGTCTTCAAGCGGCAGGTTATGTGATACGACGAAGGAAGGTTTCACCCGACCAGCGATGATCAAGTCACGAAGATATCGGTTGTAGGACTGTCAAAGTCATGTCAAAACCCGTAGCTCGTGAATGCGGAATTTGAGAAAACGGACCTTGACGTTACACTGCCCAGTTCCGACGGTCAGACCTTTCTCGAAGAGTTTGCCTGGGAAAGGGACTCAGAAAAGGGAGCTCAAACTAGAGGGACAACCTACCAAACGGGAAAGAGATGTATCCCCTAGTTCTATTAGTGCCAATCCATTGGGTAGAAATCCAGATGTACGCACTTGGCAGCAGCAGAGTCAGGCGCACCAGGATCTGTGGGTACATATAGCCCGGGAATACCCAATCCTCCGGTAGGTCGGACAACCTTGATGAGCGCCTCGAGTACCGCGTTGGGCTGCTCGGTCTTACCATCACTAGATGTAGCCTGATAGCCGACAGCTTTGAAGGAACAGCAGAGCATTAGTTATACACGCAATCGAGGAAGTAAATACGTACCGTCGACTCCGCGATCAACTTCTTTGCTAAAAAATGATGAAGACCGTGAGTCTGACATAACACCAGACATCAAAGTACCTACCCTCCTCTCAGCTTGATGATTTGATCGGCAGGATCGCTTTCAGTAAAGTTGATCGGGATACAACCGATTTCTTTTGCCTTAGCCAGGCGCTCCGGAACACGGTCAACGACATATACCTCAGCAGCTCCGCGAATCAAAGCAGAGTAGGCTGCCATCAATCCGACTGGTCCGGCGCCAAAGACGGCAACCGACTCTCCCGGACGAAAGCCCTGTTATTAAAAGCGTGAGGACTGTTGATGTTCAAGGCTCTAGGGGAACGAACCGAGATTTCAACGCCGTGCCATCCCTATGCAGTTTTTCAGTACTGTTACTGAGACAGACAAAGATCAGTGAGGAATACCGTCGGAAATATATCCGCCAGAAGGGCAAAGTCTTCTTCGTGTTCAGTGCCAGGTGGTAATTTGAGCGCATTGAAGTCAGCGAATGGAACCCGGACATATTCCTACGTGTGTTATTTTAATACAATCCCCATGAATGGAGCGCTGACACGTACAGCTTGTCCGCCTTGATACGGTCCCATTGCAACATAACTAGCCGCATCCTCAGCATCGAAATCTATCACACGAGTGGTCGACTCACCCATAAGCTCTAAATCGTGTTTGGATGGTGTCAGGATCTATGATTACAGAACGCTTACCCGCCGGCCTAAGTATAGCAATATGGTGTCAGTAATGGTGCTGTAACGTCGCGATGACGACACTCACAAAACCTGGATTGACGTGGGTGCAGAAAGCCGACCGACCCTCTTCGCAGTTTAAGCAGCGCCCACAGGCAACGTTAAATGGCATGACCACTCGGTCACCTTTCTTCAAGAGCTACAGATCGCGTCAGTGTCAATGACAGAAAATGCCAAGGAAGAACATACGGCGACCCCGCTTCCAATTTCCTAGATGAAGCCTATATTAGTAATACACAACAAGTCTTCACATAATACCGCACACACATCGACGATACCCATGCTTGGAATGAAAAAGTCAGACGCGATATTATGGCTATGGAAGGGCGAACTTTTCATGGCCGAAGACTATACCAGCTTGCGCTCCGGTACGTCCTTCGTACATATGCAGATCACTGCCATGACAATAGTCAGTGGCCTGTGGGTAGATCGATGCAGTAACGCGGCTTCACCTTCCACAAATGCAACTAGTAGTTACTGAAAAGATATGTTAATTCCCCGATTACTGATATGAACCGAGGCGCGCCTTTGACGATGACATCATCAGCATGCTCAATAGTAGGCTTGGGAACGTCCTGAACGGTGACGCGGAATGGACTTTCATATACAACAGCGCGCATCTTGGATAAATTCTGGCAGGAGAGGGTGGTAGATGAGAGACAAGCTATGTGAGTACAGATAGCGGATTAAGTCATGGCACCATCATGATACCCAAGGCAGAAAAGTAATGCGGTTTTGAGTCACATGTAGAAGTTTCCCAACGTGCTCAAACACTTGCCAAGGACGCTGCGGGATTGAAATACCTGACGGAGAAATCTGATGAGAGATCCGACTATCGTCTTGTCTGCACAAGAGGGCATGCTGATTATCTTTATGAAAAAAACACCCATGAAAGGACTTACAACAAGAAAGACTACCTGCGAGCATGTAAAGATAGCAAGAACTCATGCACCATCCAGGTGACCCAAGTCAGAAGAGGAAAGCACACCCGGTGATGAGCCTAGACTTCCGTGGCAACGGCAACACCAACTCAGGAACGAGATTGGGTAATTAACGTGGTAACACGGCAATCAAGGCGATCGTGTGTGCGAGTGGGTTCGGGGCACCTCCGTGCAGTCAATCAATTCCTCTATACGCAAGTATACACTGCGACTTTTCAGTCAGCGAAGTAGTACTGCTTGGTAGTCGAGTACTAGAAGCTTTGGCTGTAAGCCGGTAGGGATCTCTCGAAATGAGAGGGAACGGAAACGGGTATGACGTGAATACCACGAATCCGTAAGCGAAAATGTGAGAAGAGACTAGAAAACGTCGCTAGATGGCAATCCTAGCGAAGCGAGCGAAGGAAACGGAAATAAACGTGTGAAACTGGGTCTGAACGCGGGGGAAACGATGCGGAGACGTGGAACTAGAGCTGAGAACAGCTGGTAGAAAGAGGAAACGTGGAATGAGGTACTGAGGGCGGAGCGTCGAGAATAAACATGGAAATACGGAAATTGGCGATGGTACTGAGGGCGAGAACGGAAATATACTGGCGGTGGTGGGGTACTGATCCTAAACGATACGGAAATACTGATGTCGATGTCGAAAACTGGTCTTGTGCTGAAGTGATCCTATCCTATGTCAAAACTAACCCTCAAGTCCACTCGGGGGACTGTCCTATATGAAAACTATGCTGAAACTGGTCCTATACTGGTGCGAAAACGATCCTAAGTCTGCTCGGAGACTACCCAAGTGGGCGACGATACGATGGTGAAAGTGAAAACGTGAAAAGATCCTATGCTGGTGAAGTTGAAACGATAACGGCCGATAAAAGATAAACGGGGACGAGATATGGCGCGGCAATCACGTATCAGTACAATATGAGCGTGTACCAATAGTGTCAAGAGCGAAGAGCGAGTGTCAAGCGACTCTTCACAGTCAAAAACCGTAGAATAACTCTGGTGAGCTTAAGAATTGACGTGCACTCGAGAATGTGCTGGGGTAAACGGTATATTGCCGTGAAACGGTAATAAACGTAGGTAGACTCGATGTGTGGTGTAAACTCGATGTGTGGGGGTAAGCTGCGATCTTATGCTCGAGGTAAGCTAAGCTAAAAAACGTTTTTCTAGCTAGTTTTTATATTACAAGTACGAAATTATAAATAGAGTACACATGCGCGACTTAGTCAGGCTGTAAGGCCATGGCTTAATAAAATCCGTGGCAAACATATGGTTTCTTGACTTCGAAAGTAACAGCAACTCGTCGATGTTGCCGTGTATGGACGAAAACCGTATGGTTTCTTGGAGCGATGAACGGATCGTGAGGTGCTGTTTAGCTGCGGACTGGTGAGGTATGTCTTTTGTACTGAGGTGTACGCTTGGGTCTACGTCTTCTCAAGGTCTTGGCGAAGTAACAGCCTTAGTAAAACGCGGTCTGTAGTGGCCACGTGCTTGAAATATCGTGGATGGATGAGTGGCCGCGGCAATCACGTCATTTCATTAAGTGATTGATTGACGCGTCCATGAGGCTATGAGAAGTGATGCGGTAGTTCCGTTTTAGGATGATTTGTGATCGAAGGTGCCTTGCCGTGATGGAACACGGCAATTATGATGCGTAACCAGATGAGATGGATAACAAAGCGTGTGAGGAGTCGTTGCCGTAGCATGAAAGTAGTATGAACTTGTGTGCAATCTTTGGTTTACTGAAAGTCCGCTGGGTGGACAGGAGCGGCAATTAGTGCTTAAAATCCGCGAATTCTGAGCGTACAGAGCCTGGAGGCTCATCACCGGTTAACTCAATTCCTCAAGGGTCTGGCCTAGCTGATACCAGGAGCCCATAGCCGAAAGACAAAACGAAAAATCCCAATCAATGTCGTTATATTGCTCCCATTGTTTAGCATATGTGAAGGGAGCATCGCATCCCTAACCGTTACTATTAGAACCGAAGGCGAATGGAGCCTTGTTGTTCCGAGAAGTGGTTCAAGCCTCTAACTTCAAGGCCTAGCATCATTTGTGTCCTGTGTTCGGAAAGCCCTGGGGCCTGGTAGAAAAGTCCCGCTGGTGCTGATACTCAGAGCGATCCGATCCCTGGCAAACAAAACAACAGTAACCATAAGCAAGCATGTTCGGTGTTGTTTCTGCATTCAAATGGATGGCTGTATCTTTCTCGTCACAGAGGCATGCCTCAGATCATTCGAAACTTGAAGGAAGGTCATCCCGAATTGCTTTCCCTGGCAAGGTGTTGTACTGTTCCGACTGGCAGTGGCCGGCTTCGCTACTTCCGTGTGCGAGATGAAAGGTTTTTGGTGGTATTTTTTGGCCGTCGAATGTTGGGCCGGTGCAGAAAGATCTGCCCAGAAAGATGGTCGTGGTAGTGTCACAAAAGTGACACTGGTTGAGCTCGCGTGGTAATCCTGCCACCCTTTCCTTTTCTGTCATCACTGACCAACCAACGGCCTCAGAGAGAAAAGACTCTCCCCAGACCTTTGACAGCTTCAAATATGATTATCGAACCTGTCTTGTGTGCCTTCCAATTCGTACCATCGTTAAAGTCACGATGTCATTGGGAACAAGATACCAGCCGATGCTCAGTTTTTCTTCTACACAAAACATTCCTGTCTCCCTGTGGATCTATCTGTTGACAGATCTCCGAATTTTAATGAGGATTACGGAATCTATGGTGCCCTACACTTCAAACCGAATCCAGTTGATCATCAAGCCATCCGAACTTCCACGACCTTGGCTATGTGAATCGAATACGTCCAGAGCTTTCCTGGCTATTTTGGTGTGTGTTGAGCCCGATGATCACTCCCTCCTACTGAAGCGAAGTGGCAGGCCACAAGCGAATGACAGTAACACGAATATTACAGCAATGTCAAAGACCGGTCAAGCTTGCAGTCAGGCTAGAGTCTTAATCACCACTGCACTGCAAATTATGCAAGTTTTTTCGGACGGCGGTGTTACTTCAACATTCTGGCAGTTACTCGCTGGCAGTCGACGATCTGTTCTTGTTTGTTTTTCCTTGGAACATTATCTCCGCATTCGGTTCCGACATGGTAGAGTTGTTGGCGTATAAAAGGTATGTATAGTTGAGAAATATATCTACAAGTCGAACAATTCTCATCGTTGAACAACTTAGCTCACCATGTTTGCTCGCGTATCTGCATTTTCTCTCGCCATCTTGGTCTTGCCTCTTCTCGCTGCCGCTAGCGCGGTACCAAGGGAAACCACGAACACGACTGTCACCGGAGGCCAATGCAACACTGGCTCCGCTCAATGTTGCAAGTCTGTTCAGGACGTAAGCCTTCTTAGATCGTATGAAATAAAAGAAACTCACGATTTTCCGAAATAGCCCAAGTCTTCAGCGGTGCAGAATGCACTTGGTCTTCTGGGGATTCCCATTGGCGACATCACTGCCGGAGTGTGGGTGTTTCAAAGTTGGCTCATCTGAGGTTTTACTAACCTGCTTCCAACCAGTGGCCTCACTTGTGACCCGATCACGGTCATTGGTCTTGGTACCACTCAGTGCGCCAATCAGCCAGTTTGCTGCGAGAAGAACAGCTTCGTAAGTGTCAGCGCAGATTAATCAATTGCAATGCTCACCGATCTCGAAACATAGAACGGTCTCGTTGCGCTCGGCTGCACTCCCATTAACATCGGACTCTAACCGTAGTCCTACGGGCTCGTATCTTTCGCTTCTTATTTAATTGAAAACCTGATATTATGGAATCCACAATATTGCTGCTTATAAATGAGGATTCTCTTCAATTTCGAGAATGGGCTACACCATTGATATAAGACCCTTCAATATCACACTCAAGCATTGCGCTTGCTGTACGTTCCAGTCGGTCGAGACTGGAAAGTACTTAATATTTTTGCAAAAACCGTTCGGCATTTTTCGGCAACGGAGTTTGCCGCTCCAGTAACCATCCGGAGAGTCTGCTGCACGTAACCGGCGACCGCGACGTTCAGTCAAAGATGTTCTACACTTGAAGTCGAGCCTTCGAAAAACGGCCGCTGTCTTCCGTTTCCTCTATCGAATCTGATCTCGACCACTATGGTTATCTGGACGTAGATGCTGAACCTTGCACTACGAGCCATTCTATGTCAGGCTTTCTGCCGCGATTCTGCGCAGAATCTCGGGGGAACATCCCTGCTCACCATGTGGAGACGTTCGACTTGACAAACAAAACCGCATCTGTGTCAGATATCGTCAACCTGTCATTCGCCAGTGACCTGGTGAATGATACCATGCCCATTGACTCCGACTCTTCGACTGCGCTTGATGAATGCCAGCGACTATACCGCAAACTTGATCCGTTGTATCGTTCTCTCAAGACACTTAGTATTTCTTGGGATTTGATGCAGGATGTCTCTAGCGTATGGTGGTCTCTGTCCTCACGCTTCTCATTGAGGTTTTACCCTCCTCGGTGCCTATCGACATCTCTCTTGAAAATTCAAAATGGAAAATTGTGAAGGGTATATCACAAGGCGCTATAGTCAAGAGATAGAAGCACTTCCGGCCTCTATAAAACTGGAAAACTGGATTGATTGGCCATCTCCGCTGATACAGCTCAGGTAATATAGTGGCGGAGCGGACATGACCCGGCCCGGATAGATATATTGGGACTTCGCGTTGGAGCATTCAACTCTCTTCACTCTCGATTCTTTTGGCGCAATGTCTACTGGCTCGGATGAGAAAGACGAATCGCCTTTTGGGCCTATAGAGGTCTCAAGCATAGGAGCCGATATCGAACTCATATCTACACCAGAAGTCGCTGTCGAGTCCAATTGGTGGTGGAAATATCGGTATGCTCGTATACATTCGCCTCGCCCTGATATTCAGTGCGATTTATCTACAGCCAAATTCTCAGAGAGCCTGCCGCCGAGTTTACTGGTGTCATGGTGCTCGTCATTTTTGGAACGGGCGTTAACTGCCAGGTCGGTTTGTCTGCGAATGCAAGCGTGGCGTCCTCTCCTAAAGGCGTAAGTGGTTCTGGAAGACTACAAGCAAAGGCGTTATGTTAATTATATTATAGAATTACCTCTCGGTCTGCCTTGGCTGGTCTGCCGGTAAGTGCTGAATACTGTGCTGCGTTCAATTTCTTCACTTTTCGTGTAGCCGTTGCACTCGGCGCATGGGTGAGCGCGGGAATCTCTGGCGCTCATATTAATCCCGCGGTATGTGTCTTCATATTCTGTTATTACATCTGGCTCAGTACTTTCTAGGTGACTTTAGCACTCGCCACATGGCGTGGGTTTCCCTGGAAGAAAGTCCCTGGTCAGACTTCTCGCGTATTTCACGGAATACTTCCCTGATGTTTGTTCCTAATAGGTTATCTTCTCGCTCAGTTCCTAGGAGGCATCGTCGGCGGTGCTATCGTTTACGCCAACTACTTCCATGCCATCGATATCGTCGAAGGCGAGCGGGGCCTCAGGACGTTAGCTACGGCAGGAGTACTCGGGACCTACCCAGTGAGATTTACTCTCGAGCCTTTCTCTTTGCGATGCTCGCTGACTTCCATACCAGCTAGAATATATGACGAATGTCTCTTGCTTCTTCTCAGAATTCCTAGGCACTGCAATGCTTATACTTGTCGTTCTTGCTACTATTGATCCAGGAAATACGCCGCCTCCAAGCGGCGTTTTCCCCATCGTGCTTTTCATTGCGTTGCTCGGCATATCGGCCTCCCTGGGTATGGAGACTTGTATGTGTCTTCCCTCCTCACTTCCTTCGGCACCGCTGATTCTCACTCGGTTAGCCTTTGCGCTCAATCCTGCTCGTGATCTGGGTCCAAGGATCGTTACATCTATGGTCGGCTATGGACGGCAGGTCTATACTTTCCGAAAGTGAGTGTTCTACCCCTTCTTCCGCGAGGGTCTCACCAGGGCTCTTTACATAGTCAATATTGGATCTGGTGCCCTTTCATGGGACCGATTCTTGGTGCTCAGGTTGCAACAATGTTTTACGATGTGTTCCTGTTCCAAGGCTCCGAAAGCATAGTCAACAAACGGTATGCGTCTTTTATGGTGTTGTTAAAGCCTTTGTTGAACTCTCTCAAAGGAGCGGATCATCTAAAAAGCGACCAGAGGATATGGCGTAGAGTGAGGTTCTCCACGATACTTATTGACAAGCTGCATTGTTGATTCTCCCTGACAAGCTTTGACCAAGTATGTATATCGGATAGGATACATGTCCATTGTGATCTCAGATAGTTTATACACATATATAACATACTATATCATCGATCGATTTCGAGACTTTACAACGATAATCACTCTACCCTCTCTTCACTGGAGTTTCGACCATCAACTAATCTCGTCGCGGTTTAGTTGCATGCGCAATCACGAGGTCACGGACTGGCGATGCTGACTCTCCCGAAGCAAAAGATTCGTATATGTGTCGCCTGCCGCCAGCGGCTACTGTCGCAGACTCGTCCGTTCTGGTTTCTTCACTGTCAGCCGCTCCCGTAGCTTTCAATATACTTGACGTTCTTGCCTTTGGTCGCGACACCGACATCACGTATCCTCACACCGGCTGCTCAATATTTCCCTGACGGCTCATTCAATATATAGAAACCGGCCTGAAATAGCAAACAATCTACCATGTACTGACATCGCCTGTCTGTGTTGACCGCAAGGACTTGTGCACCAGCTCCGAAATATCGCTCTTCAATTCCGAATACGATGTTCTGGGTTGCGGTTTCGACAGTTCTCTGGAAAGACGACTGTGGGATACTTTTCCTGATTGAATCATTCCCGAGTTGGAGTCGCATGGGTGATTAGACGGCATGCATGGAGGAAGGTAAATCAATCAGGAGGGGTGGCGGTACCGGAATGAGGCACTTGGCGACGTTAGCTAACTAACAACCTCCCGACATCAATAGAATAGTCTATCCTTGCTATCGCCAGATCGTAAGTAGTGTGCGAGTTTTTTTTGCAACGTTTGTGAAGAATCACCGGGAAGCAGCGGACGTCATCTGGCCCTGAGACCGGCGTAACTTACTAATGGCCGCCGCTGTCCCCGAACAACTGTCAACTGAACTTCTTTCAAACATTGCATGCTCACCTTTTATAACCATGGGGTCGTCTGGGCTTCGCTGTATGGTCGGATTAAACACCCCTCACTCATCTTGTGGACACTATACAATCGCCGATTCCTCTAATAAATCGACTCGAATTCGCCTGCTTACTCATTCAGCTAGTACAGTCAGCAAGGGATCTTGACAACGAAGCCCTTCTTATTTGCCTACTCTCCTTTCTCATTTAGGCTCAAGTGTCGAGTGAAAAGTCGGGTCAGACGCTACCCGTTACTTAGACTGCCGAGCAGCAAAAGCTTTTGGTGAGTTTTCCAGTTCTGTTCTCTGGCTCGCGTCTTATGGATGGTTTCCTCTAACAATCTAGGTGCTCAAATGAAGAGGTTCGTACATCCTTTGAATTATGTACACCGGGTACGGACGGCGTTGCCTACTTTCTGGGTTATAGTTTGGTCGTGGAATATCTTCCCCGTTTATGTTGTAACAGAGTCTGTCACGGGAACGCTGAGATCTATCTTGACCGAAACGCGTTAAAGAGCGCTATACATTTTCCTCCTTATTGCGGCATAATTGTCCCGCCCAGACTGACCGTTTTCCTCTTCTAGTATCATGCCAAATGGTGTCATCTGTTGCAACTGCCTCCAGATGAATCCCTCCCCACAAATCCCCCCGTCGCCGCAGCTTCTCCGCACGAACGACCCACCCTCCGAGTTGCAGGCCACCTGGTTCCGCGACGTCGGGATACCAGCTATTCGAGATGATGTCTCCCAGCTTGACTCCAAAATCCGTAACGTTGGAGCGCTGCTGCACAAGCTCCAGCTCGAGCGAGCTCATCTCCAAACCCGATCCGACGCGTTTGCATCTGTCCTGTCCTCCGTCCGACGCGTTCCAAAAGAGATCCTTACCCGCATATTCGTCTTCGCTACCAATGGCGACTCGTGCGATGCTTTGAATATCAAGGCCACTCCCTGGGTATTTATGCATGTCAGTCGCTTTTGGCGCAAGACCGCCTCCTCCTGCCCCTCTCTCTGGTCGAGACTGCGGATTGATACCACTTTTGGCCATAGAGACCCGTCGTCACTTCTCTCTACAGTCCTCCACCTCTCTGATCGGACAATAAATCACTTTACGTTTACTTGCGATGACGACGAAGGAGGAGGAGTCGACGCTGATCATGAAAAGATGTTAGCGGATGTTCTCCGTGTGCTTTTGGAACATTCCAGACGCTGGGAACGCATCTCATGTGCCCTTCCTACCAACGTGCTTGCGCTGCTTTCAGCTGCGCGAGAACGGTTTGACTCCCTCATATCCGTCTCTCTGCAGTGCTCAGATTCCAGGGAACTAGGGACACTCGACGCTTTCGAGATTGCGCCCAAGCTAGCGGAGGCATCTTTCAATGGGTTCCATAGGAAGACAGAGATTCGTTTACCAAAGCACCTTGTTGCTTACAGCGACACGCGACCTCAGGGAGATACCACACTTACTCCCTGCTACCTCGATATGGTCCGGCGAAACCCTCAATTGGAGACATTCAGGGTCAACCACTGCGACACCGAAGGCTTATCCTACTTGATCCCTCAACCATCCCGCGTCACACATAAATCCCTGAGGCGCCTAACAGCATGTGATGACCTCTTCTTGGAAAACCTGGTACTTCCCGCGCTCGATACTATGAATATCGAGCCGGGAGATCGCCGGGAGTGCCCTCCCAGCGCATGCATAGCCGTGCCAGACCTGATCGTCCGCTCCCAATGTTCGCTGACATCGCTCTCCCTAACAAATGCTGCCCCAGACAGCAATTTCATCCACATCCTCCAGCTGACGCCCCAGCTCCGATCTCTCCACCTCCGGTTCCCTCTTTGGATAGACCGGAGCAGGGTCTACGAGTCGCATATGAAGACGCTGATAGCGCGACTGGCTGAACACTCCAAGCTGGGTGGGGTGCATATCCTAGTGCCTCAGCTGCGGGAGCTACGGGTCGAGATTGGGAGGAGGAACGAGCTGATTGACGAGCTTGTCTTTTTGGATCGGTCCTTCATCGATCTGATCCGGACGCGGTGGAGTTTGGACACGTTCTCGTCGGTGCGCTTTGAGGGATGGGCAAGGTGGACGAGGTTGGATGAACGTCATTTTCAGGAGTTGAAGCGGATGAACGGGGAAGGACTCAAGGTTGTTTTTAGGACACCGAGCAAGGGTGTGATGGTAGATCGTGTTTGATTTATTGTGCTGATGTTGTTACATTCGCTCTCGCAAATGCTGATCGAAGTTTTCCCTATGCTGGCCTGGCTTTGCTCCTTCCGTGAGCGAGACAAAAGGCTTTGCTGTTATGTTTTGGCCGTCGATTGGTATGCCGGTGCAAAAAGATGGTTGTGGTCGTGTCACGACAAGTTACGGTCGAGCTCGCGTGGGAGTCTTGCCGCACTTTCAGGCTTTTCTGTCATCGCTGACTAACTCAATGACGCCGTTCGGAATCCAGTGAGCTCAGAGACTCAACCTTTTACAGCTGCAAAGTTATGATTATCGAACCTGTCTTGTGTGCCTTCCAATCCGTATCATCGTTGAAGTCACGATGTCATTTGGAACCAGCCGATGCTCAGTTTTCCCTCTGTCACTGGTGTCTTCTCTAAATATACAAAACATTCCTGTCTCCCTGTGGATCTATCTGTTGACAAATCTCCGAATTTTAATGAGGGTTACGGCGCCCTACACTTCAAACCGAATCCAGTTGATCATCAGGCCATCCGAACTTCTAGCCGTGGGTGGACCGTGACCTTGGTTGTGTGAATCGAATACGTTCAGAGCTTTTCTGGCTATTTTGGTGTGTGTTGGGCCCGATGATCACTCCTTCCTACTGACGCGAAATGGCAGGCCACATGCGAAAGTCAGTAACCCGAATATTACACGTTAAAGGCCGTTCGACTTGGCAAATAAAACCACATTCTGGTCAGAAATCGTCAGCCTGCCACTCGCCAGTGACCTGATGAATTATGCCATCCCCCCGACTCTTCGATTTCGCATGGTGAATTCTAGCGATGTACACCGCAAACTTGATCGTTTTCGCTAGAAGCTTTCCTCCAAGCGATCATTTCTCCCAGCGATTGCCTTGCATTGGTCTATCTCTCTCGCGGAAGTTGATCCGGTTTCGCAATATCTACTTATGTGAATATCAGCCTTATCATCGACGAACAGAGCGACAGTGGTCTGTCAAATTAACAAGGCTCATTGACTAGTTATTCCCTTAATTACGTAATGTATATCTCAGCCAAGATGCTAAAAGTTGGCCTCCAGCTGAAACTCAATGAAGTATATAAGAAATTCATTCGGTGCCAGTCTGGCTTTGTCTGGACTCTATAGACTACTTAGTACTCTTGAATGGAAAACCTGAGCTTTCCTGCCAGCTGAGGAAACTGGGCTTCAAACTGACCCCATAATGTCTGACGCGACACAAATTCTTCTCCCGACATTCTATCGGCCAACCCCTTGTTAACCTTTATCGTCAGCATTTGGAACCTTTTGTCAAATGGCGGGCTCGAGAAGATCTGGTCGAGCTCGCTCCATGGCCACTCTGACAATACTGGATCCCAACGGTACAAAGTGTCCAATTTGATGTCCATGACCTGCAGCGCGGGGGTTTGATTGGACTGTGTTACTCTCCTTAGGCTTTGGATCCACCATTGCAGACATTGAAGCCCGTGGACCCGGGACATCGTTATGAAAGCAATTTGGCACAAATGTCCAATTCTGATGAGGGGTAGCTCGTTCAAGAAACGGGAACGCAGTGGGCTTACTGTAATAACTCTGATAAGAATATAAGGTAAAGAGGCATGCTGAATATACGCACATTTCAGCAAGAGAACTCGAAGCGTACCCGATGTCAGTTCAAGGATTTTGGCGAGATGCCGGAAGTCGGTGGCCGTGGTAAAAGTGAATTGAAACCATCGTAGTTCTTCGATAGACACGGGACAATTTTTCGTTTCCAGGATTGCTTCGATAAAACTGGATGGATGTCTACTCCCGACGCTCAAGTCTCGGATACGAGGTCTGCGATGTGTGTGGTCCAGACTCAGCTGGCTGGTTGCATTACCCCCAAACACCGAGAATCGATGATTATGATGCACAAATAGCCGTTCCAAGTCCGGTGATCCTTGTACCACAGCGCACATCTGGCGAAACCCATCCTCGTGAAAGATGACGTCCGTAAGATGGATTTCACGGAACGAGTGGGATGAGACCGTCCCAGCGATCCAATTGCCGATAGTGACGTGGTATAATTTGATGACTTTGAGATTCTGCATGAATTGGAGGACCCAGCTGACGATGTCGAGCCTCTACGGCGGCCGTCAATGTGGAGAGTCTGCACAAGCGGAGGAATATGCGGAGATACCACACACAGTTCGTGGAATCTCTGGACCACGTCCAGGTCGAGTTGCGATTGCGTCAACTTGATCTTGCGGAAGAGAATGGCACGGGTGGGCAAGGAGAAAGCGCGGCATGTGAGTGAGAATGCTTTGAGATCCCTGGGGCTGTGGACTTCGTCGATTATTGCATCGACGAGTTCCCGAGGAAGGGACTCTGCCATGATTAGGCGGCCTGGATACTAACCGTATGAGATAGAAATAAGAACAGTAATTCGAATTGGTTTCCGAAATATACGGGACTTCAACAATCCTGTTATCCGGGTCTTTCAAGACCCAACGATGTCTGCAGAAAATGCCTGAAATACACAAGTACAGTCAGTGTCGAAGGGCGACGAAGAGAATAAGCCAGATACCTGTCGTGACCGATGGTGCTTCACCCCAAGAAATCTAGGAGTACATATACTGCCAATATTCGGCTCAATCATACCAGTCGTGGGGAACGTGTCGGTAGGTGCCTTAGTCCATCATTTATGCAAAATGTACCACACCAATGGGTATAGATAGCAACTCTAGGGTCTCAAATAATCGCAAACTCAGCCACGATGTTAAATGGGCCCTCAATTGCGGCTCAATGATGTCTGTAGGAAATCCATTCGTTTCACTGAACAGAACCGGTGTAACTGGGCTTCGAGTCTGTAAACTACCTCGTCCATTAGATACTTTACTTTGTGTTAGAAAAGTGCCTGTACTGATTCGTACGTAGAGCCAGACTTGACATCAGACTCAATGCCTGTATCGCACGATCCGCAATGAGTTTTCAGACTCATCGAAAGCAAGAACATGGCACGCACTTTATCACTTTGACGGAAAACCTACTCTGTCCTACCAGTCGACGAAACTGAGCCTTAAGTTGCCTGGCCTTGTCTTCGGTGGTTTCCCGGGACCTTGGCACTCCCAGACTCCACACGAACTGGGGCAATCTATTTTGCGCGCTCTCGTTGAGCGACCTCTTCTGAACCTTTATCGTCAGCATTCGGAACCTTTCGTCAAACGGCGGGGCTGATAGGATCTGGTCGAACTCGCCCCACTGTGGCTGCAACGCTGGGTTCTCCAAAAATGAAGCGCCCAGTTCGATGTCCATGGTCCGCAACACAGGAGATTGATTGGATTGGATTACTCTCCTCAGGCTTTGGATCCACCATTGCAAGTAATGTGGTCCATCGTGCCCGGATGTGACCATGAAAGCGACCTTGCGCAAATGTCCAATTCTGACGATGGGAAGCCCGCTCAAAGGAAGGGAATGCCATGCGCTTGCTGCCATAACTTTGGTGGTAAGAAATAAGGTAGAGAAATACGCATATAAATACTCACGGCAGTTGAATGTTAGTAAGAGAACTCGAAGGGTGCCCGATGTCAGTTTTAGGATTTTAGCGAGATGCTGGAAGTCGATGGTCTTGCTAAGACTGAACGCAAACCGTCGCAGCTTTTCAACAGATACCGGGCAGGTCTTCGTCTCCAGGATCGCTTCGATAAAGGCAGGACAACTGTATGAATATCTGCTCACGACGCTCAAGTCTCGGATGCGAGGTCCGCGACGCGTAACGTGCGTGTGGTCCAGTCTCGGCTGGTTGGTTTCATCACCACCAAACATCGATATCGTCGTCGGGCCTGTATGATGCACAAATAGCCGTTCCAAGTCTGGTGATCCCTGTAGGACTGCGCACATCTGGTCAAACCCGTTCTCGTGAAAGACGACATCATAAAGATGTATTTCACGAAAAGAGTGGGATGAGAGCCGTGCTAGCGATCCATCGCAGAAATCGCTGATGGTGACGTCGTATAATTTGATGACTTTGAGATGCTGCATGAATTGGAGGATGGAATTGACGGTGTCGGATGCCGGACGAAGGAGGGTGGGGCCACGATGGTAACCGTGGATGCAGAGAGTCTGCACAAGTGAAGGAATATGCGGAGATTCTACACATAGTTCGTGAAACCTCTGAAACGCATCGAGTTGCGATCGGCCGCTTAGCTTGACCTCTCGGAAGAGAATGGCACGGGTGCGCGAGGAGAAAGTGTGACATGTAAGCGAGCACGCCTTGAGATCACCGAAGCTACGGACTTCGTCGATTATTGCGTCAACGAGCTCCTGCGGAAGGGACTCCGCCATGATTAGGCGGCCTGGATACGTATGAGAGGGGGATAGGAACAGTGATTTAAACCAGTCCCACTTTGATTTCCGAGATATCGGGGAGTTCGAAGACTAGTATTAGAGCCTTCCAATATCCAACGATGTCTGCAGAAATGCCTGAAATACACAAGTACAGTCAGTGTTGAAGCGGTAAGAAATAAGGTAAATACCTATCACGAATCACGATCGACGACGCTTTACCCCAAGAAATCTTGGAGTACATATACTGCCAATATTCGGCTCAAACATACCAGTCGTGGAGAACGTGTAGATGCCCTAGTCCCTTCATTCATGTGGAGCACAGGAGTTGTCTGCAAGCTGTCTGTCCATCATTTCTATGCGAAATGGTTAGCACAAGGTACTGTACCAATGGGTATAGATAGCAGCTCTGGTTCTCAAACAATCGCAAACTAACCACTCATAGTCGTAGCTTGAGAATGAGCTTGGCCGAGGCCGATTCCTGGTGATCACGTACAGGAGGAAAGTGGCTCGTGAGAGAATTCGGCCCGTAAAAAACCGGCCACGTGGTGAACGTCCACGCGTCCTGTCATTTTCTCTCAGCCTTTCTGTCTTGTCCTTTCTCTCCTATTCTGTTCATCAACAGCAACTGTACTTTCTCCGAAGCCTTTATAGAACGTCCCTATGCTGTGGCAGCTCCTAACTCGTCTTTTGTGACTCGCGACTCAGCTTTACGTGATATTGCCCAACATGGCGTCTAAACTGTAACTTTATATGAAAGCTCAGCCTTGCCATCACGCGACCCCATTGAACCTGGCCTACTACGCCGCTAATCTATGGTCACTGTGTAAAACAATTGCGAATAATATTTAACCAGTGAATATGGTTATTTAAAAGTCCTTGACTACATGAGCAACACCTTATTCTTATAGGGCATTCCGATCCTGCCAGATTGCACTTCAGAAGTTCTCAAGGGGATCTAAGTGTTTCGATCCCAGCAGAATCAGAGCGGGGCGTATGCGTGACACCGTTTTACCACTTCATGCGGTTCTGGCGCTTACTTGTTACTCCCAGCGCCGATGCCTCGTCGAGCTAAGCCAGCTGCATCCTCCGGCACACTCCCACCGCGCAAATAAAAGACCAGTTCCACCACACTATCCCGAGATTCATATTGCGACGTTTTCAAACTGGTCCTCGCAAGTAAGTAAGCACTCGCGCCGTATGGTCAAAATTTAAACGACTGCTACAGAATCAGAGCAGAGCGCGAAAAGGAGTACAGACGTACACGTGTCAATCCTGGATACGTCCTCTACTACGACTTGACCTCAGGGAGCCTCGATGATCGTCCCATGCAATTCGTTTGTGGACTCGAGAACCTCTACAGACACAAGCAACCCTAGCAACGTCAACGAGCTGGAGAAAAAGTTTTCCGTCCTAGAAATGGAAGCCTCAGTGGTCATTGAAAAACTCCATTCCAACCTCGCCAGCGGCAAAGCCACTCTTGAACGCCGTGATGTTGAACGGCTGCGGAAATTCTTGTTCGTGATGCACTACCGCAAACCTGGGTGGGTCATACTTCGATCCTGATCATCCTCATGGAGGCTCGACAATTCGGGCAGTGGCTCGAGCGCTATAAAGCCAAGCACCAATGTCAAACACACACTGATGTGTGGCTGTCTGTCCTCCGGGATACTCCTCATTCGCAGATCATCGACGACGCCATAGCGATATAGTGAACATAGAATAGAAAAGGTTCATTTTCAGATGCTGACCAACGTTGATTCCAACATGAAGCATTACGAGGCTCTTGCGTACTAGGTCCAGGCCGGCGCGAGTTTTCTTTGCATATGGGAAGTTCATGACACATCAGAATTTATTCTGACCAGCAATGGTTTTGGACTGTGGGAGGGGATAGCGGTGTCGGGTGATTACGTTCATCGTGTCTTTGTCGTCAGCCCTCGGATTGCAGTTGTCTAACGATCCAACATGACGTCCATGTTCAAACGATGGGGCCAGTGAACAACGAGCTGCTCAAAATCCCCCAAGAGCGACCTGTATCGAAACTCGTCAACGGGGATGCCGGATTTCGAATCCCCCAGAGCATTGATCCACTCTCGGTCAATATGAACCTGCTCATATCACCTGACGATCTCTTCACATTCACTCTAAACAAACTGTCCATCGCTCAAACCGGCGCTCTCAACGCTGTACTTCTGAAGAATGTTGGCCGTGACGGCGCCATTACATTCTTGGGAAAGGAACGTATGTTAAGAACCACCCGCTCATTCTGTAACGACCAGACAAACAAGTATGATCGACAAAAGTATGATCGACAAAAGTTCATATCGTTGATGAGACACCCATCAGTCATCCCGACAGCTACAGTGCAGGCACCCTCGTCATATGATCCTGCCGATGCTGATCTCTATGCGGCTCTCATGAAGATACTGCTCTATGGGAAACTCTTTCCCTCTCACTGACACTATGACCGCGCCCTATCCATCTTCCGACCGGTTAAAGACTCTTCCCTGCGCATTATCTGTCCTTTCATGTTGGAGCACATCTTCAATCTTTACTATCGTGCAGAAATGTCAAACCCATTTCGGTGGAGATGTGTACAAGGCTGTAGGAGGCTCTGTTACGCTGGAATCCTCTCTGTCGGAGGAGGTTTCATCGCAGGTATTTCAAGGGCTGGATCGATTCATACTAGATGAGTTATGTGTGCGACTGGCCTACGATATCAGTGATGTTCTTGGACAGGTAGGCAAGGAAGTTGTACTTGTTGCATTTCTCGACTGGGTCATTGACGAGTCAGCTCATGTTTTGGACAAGATACCCGGCGTGACGATGCAGGCTGTGTTGATACAGATTTTATGACATTATTATCTGGCCATAGTCTTCGCTCATAGCATTCGTCATGTTAGGGACTTTGTACAGAAGAAATGCTATCAATGCCAGCGAAGTTTCCGGATTCTCATGTAAATCACAAACATCAATATTAATCATAACGAACTCGAAATTGACTCGAAACAAATGGTTAGTACATATTTAGGCCACCACATTGAGGGGAGTGCAGCCTAGAGCAACAACGCCGTTCTTCGAAGTGCAAGGTTAGTACTCATCAAATTCTCTGAGGACGCTAGTACTCACGAAGTTGTTGTTCTCGCAGCACACCGGCTGGTTAGCACACGAGGTGGTGCCGAGCCCGATGACAGTGATGGGGTCGCAAGTGAGACCACTGCCAATTCAATTTAATAAAATTCCATGAAACGCCAGTAGAACTTACACATTAGCAGTAACAGCACCGATGGGAATTCCCAAAAGACCAAGGGCGTTCTGGGCGGCAGAGGACTCGGGCTATGATATGACATCGTGAGTATAATCCTTTAGTGACGAATATGGAGAAAAGCTCACGTCCTGAACAGACTTGCAGCACTGGGCCGAACCGGTGTTGCACTTGCCGCCGGTAACGGTCGTATTGGTCTCTTGTCTTGGGACGGCGCTGCTAGCCGCGAGAAGAGGCAGAGCCAAGATGGCGAGAGAGAAGGCTGAGATGTGAGCGAACATTATTGTGAAGCTGGGAACTGAGGATAGATTCCTCGACATTCTGTGTCTTTTATACAGTCTCCTTCATGCGGACTTAGTGAATTTTGCTTCTAAAAATGCCCGTGTATGCGACAGACTGCCTGCTTGAATCAACGAGATGCGGAAAATTACGAAAGAATGAGGCTTCCATTGTTCTCATACTTTGTGGAGCATACTAATTTTCGTGACCGTCGACCGATCTGCAAACTTGAATGAATAAAACATAAAAGGTGACGGCGAAAATTGATAGATATTTCGGTGTGCTGGTAGGCAGTCAGATTGTTGCTATTTCGCTATGTGGCTTGCTTAGTGGGTGGTATGGTGGGGAAGGCCGGGACGTGCAGTGTTGAATTGTGGACGTTCCCTTTGAATTTCAAACTTCCTTCCTTCCCTTTCAATGCCGGTCGTTTGACATTTCGGCATTGATCAATACCACGTGCAAGCAAATTACTTGGGTTCTCTTTCTCTTAGTTCGTGATCTGACTAGTAACTACGCGTCAGCAGTATGTTCAAATTTTATTCTACGGAGGCTTTAGGTGAACTCACCTTGTTCACCCCTTTATCAGGCATCGGTGTGTCTACAGCGCTATACTTATCAACCCGGTATGGGGTCTTCCAGCCGGTCAAAGGTGTTCCATTCGTACCCCCCGAGCCTCCGGTGCTTCTAATGGACCTTCCCGTACCCTTGCGGGATGGAGAAATAATGTTGTAATTACTGATGATGGTGTTCCCTACTACGATATGTGGAAACTTCCTTTTCTCATCCTCTTTCACGATCGTGGTCTTGATTTGTGGTCCCCGCTAATAAGTGCGAGCTTTCCCCACCAAACGGTAATCCTCGTCTTCACGACTATACTTATCTTTCTGACTACCCGGGGCCTCCGACCAAATTCTACGGATTAGAAATCTGCAGAAATCGTGTCGTATTTTCACAGAGGCTAATTCTTCGTAGCGAGCCATCCATTGTCCAGCACGCACTCGCTGGAACCAGGATGTGATTATACGTCTTATATCTATTGACAGGGATATCTCTGGAGTCGAGCACCACCTAGCTCTCAAGCGGCTCTCCATGGGTGAAGACTCATTTCGAGGAAGAAATCACGCCCTTCCCGTCTTGCAGGAACTAAAGTATGAAGGCTGCACATTCGTTGTGTTCCCAATGATGTGGTCAGCTCACAGGCTTTCGTGGTTCTATGACTTGGGAGAGATTCTTGATTTCGTTCTCCAGGTTTCCGAGGTGTGTCCTAAACATTGAAACATCGAGTTGGGCGACAAACAACTCACGACATATATAGGGCTTGACTTTTTGCCACGATAGGCTTGTCGCTCATCTGGACGGTACTATTATTTTATTTTATCTGAGTAACCAGACGAATATTTCAGGACATTTCTTACGACAACATACTTGTTAACTTTGCTGGAGGCGCACAATTCCCCAAAAATTTTCGCTGTTGGGAGCAAGTAGCACCTCTCAGATCCCATTTCCCAGTCCGCTATTATATCAACGATTTTGAGCATGCTGCAGTCTTCTCTGAAGATACAGAGCCGTCCGAGAGGACAATATCTGGACTCCGAAATGCACGCTAAAGGAAATTTTTACCCGTCGTGTTCCTCCCGAAATGGGCAATACGGTGCCATATTGCCCTTTCCGAGCTGACGTGTGGTCCCTTGGTGCGCTCTTCCAAAGGTACCTTGGAGAGCATCTCCTTCAATTTTCGAAGAAGGTATATATGATTTAGCAGGTAGTGCCCAAACTGTATACCACCCAATGCCTCCTAGCATATGGTCGAATTGGATCTATGGGATGATGAGGCGGAGGTATATGATCCCTTTCAGTCGACCAAAATCTGGCTTAGCTGAACGTATTTTCTAGCTAAATCGTATGGTAAGTCATGGATCTTCTTTGTACTTACATGACCTGACAGTGCGACAGCTCCTAGTATTAAAAGATGCAGATCAGGTTTTGAAAGATTTTTGAACATTCCAGTGGTGATCGTCTGATTTGGAACATTGTAGACGGTCAAAACGAAAGCCGCCAATACGGCTCTTCGTCTCCTCATCCTATTTGAGGAAATCCGTCAGGAGATTCCTACCCACCGCCCGGTCATGGCAGAAGTATACGAAACATTGCAAACCATCACTCGCCAGAGTGGCCGACCAACTCAAGAGCTTTACGTTGACATCTATCTTTCACGGGACGATATCCCGACATCATGATTAATCTCTCCTGTAAGTATTCAACGCAATCAATCAAGTCCACCTCGTGGACGAAAGGCACTATTATTATAACGCCGATTGTTTGGGCTGTATCGTAGGGTTCGTGAATACACTGCACCTCAGTTTCTTTGTTCGACAATAGCCACCCCTGTGCATACTTTAAGCATTCAGTAGGGGTAGTTCTTCGACCCTGTCCTCCGGTTTGTTGACAGATATATCTCAGATCGACGGACAATAGATTGCAGCTCTGCTTTTCTGATGGGCAGGGACTAGGAAGTTGTTACGTCTTGTCCCAAGACTGCTCGGGTTTTCATTTCCATCTTTTTAACACAGAATAATCATTATCAAAAATCTCGAACAAGAAAACACTGAGAACTCTACATGGTAGGTAGACTAAGATAACGCTTAAAGAACTACGTTGATCGGGGTGCAGCCTAGAGCAACAACGCCGTTCTTCAGAGTGTAAAGTTAGTCTATCACTAAATTCTCTGAGGACGCTAGCACTCACGAAGTTGTTGTTGTCGCAGCATACCGGCTGGTTAGTGCACGAGGTGGTGCCGAGGCCAAGCACCGTGATGGGGGTGCAGGTGAGACCACTATCGAACCAATTCAATAAATTTCCACTACACGAACGTAGAACTTACACGTTGGCGGTGATCGCACCAATGGGAATTCCCAAAACACCAAGGGCGTTCTGGACGGCATCGGACTTGGGCTATGATATGACATCGTGAGTATTATCGTTTAGTGACGAAGATAGAGAAAAGCTCACGTCCTGAACAGACTCGCAGCACTGGGCCGAACCGGTGTTGCACTTGCCGCCGGTAACGGTCGTGTTGGTATCTTGCCTTGGGACGGCGCTGCTAGCCACGAGGAGAGGCAGAGCCAAGATGGCGAGAGAGAAGGCTGAGATACGAGCGAACATTGTTGTAGAGCTGTGAGTTGATAAATTTTCCCTTGGATATGTGTATCTTTTATATCATTTCTGTTCTTCGGAGGTAAATGTCGGTACCGACCCACGACAGACTGCCTGAATAAATTTCTTCAAGTTACGAGACATAGAAGCATTGGTCCTGCTACATGTGGCGGATTTGAGAATTGTTTTTGACTAACCTAATCAGTTGTCGACAGGAAGAACGAAATTTACAGGCAGTGACGACATACTGTCTTCACCTATTGACAACCCTGACAATAGGGGAAACGAAAATCCACCAAGAAACCTACGCATCGATGGTGCCTCTGGTACGTATGCATATTGATCTGAACTTGAATTGTTTCGTCCAAGACACGCTTCTAGTGAGCTGAGTTATTACTATACAGCGAAAATGAGTACAAATCCAATATACAAATTAAACTTCCGCTAATATCTGTACCAGTATGCTCTTGACAGTCGGCTTCTCGTCGTTATTTGCAGACATAAACACCGCTCCCGACATGACCCCGTAGAATATTTCGTCATCCACATCTCTTACCCTCAACCTATGAGTCATCACTCGCGGCGCAATCCTTGCGATATCGGCCTCAGACACATCGAGCACGGCAATGGGTTCTTCCGTGCTTTCCGAGTCGTCCACATCCATGGCGACGTCCCAGGATATCTCACCCATCACATCAAAGAATTTATCAACCTCCCCCTCATCTGCATTTGTAGATGTTTCTCCCAAGGCGGCAGTTTCGCGAACAAGTTCCATACCAGTGGGATCACAGCCCAACACACGACTGGCCCGAGCCAGATCCTCCGCGTCCCGCATAGAACGCGCTGTCAACCACATACCATCGAGCTCGTGGTGGTGTCTTGCGGCCGTGAACAAGTCAGAGAGGTATAGCTTTAGTTGTGCGGGGAAGTGGGTGTGGTGATAGAAGGCACGAAGATCGTGGATGAGTGACTGGGGTATTGGCGTGGGACTGAGTACAGGAGTGAGGTGGAGGTGCTTGCAAAGTGCGCGAACATCAGCTGTCAGGTTGACTGTTGCACTCATAGAGAAGTGGTCTAACTATATGAAGCGTGAGATGAAGGAACAGAGCATTGGGACGGGCATTACTTACCAGATTCTTGTGAATTGCGGGCCGTTCTCTGGTATTCATCGGACACACGTAGATTAGCATGAATCCATCCGGGAGGTTCCACACGCCGTCCATCTCTTCGTCCTCAAGTCCATCATACAAGGAACCCGTGCCCGTTGGTTGCTTCATTTCCGTCCCATGGGTCGAAGAACGCTCCACTTCGATTTCTTGGGAATCAAGAATCACGCGCTTCTCAGCCAAGACTTTTATCAGTGCCCTTTGAGAAGGAAGACTGGCATTCTCTAGTCCTGAGAGCACGACAGCATTGGGAATTTGCGCGAACTTCAAGTCTCTTGATTCCTGAAAAGGCGCCGAGTCCAGGAACGAATGGACGAATGTGGGAGAGTGGGGTGAATATCCGGAAGCGAAAGGATTTGATGCTGTAGTTTCTTTGCCACTGATGGTGGAAGGAACAGAACGAAGCCTGTCTTCATATAGATCAGAGTGAGGGGCGGTCGGTGACAATGACGGAGCGTTAACCAAGTCGTTTGCGAAGGAAGAAGAGCGAGAGTAGTGCCTAGATTTACGTTTTGTGGTGCTACGCGAGCCCGAGCGACGTCTCTCTGCCTTACTGACTGGTATTCCTGCGGTACCGGTATCATCTATAGAACTCAAAGTCGAACTGGATGATGGCGTTCCTGGTAGGAATAACGACCGGAGAAATGGGTCCGCAATTCTCTGCCGAAAGGTGGAATGTTGGGGCTCAGAATCTGGCCTACGTATGCGTAGTTTGTGGGCCACAACACCGAAAAGAGAGGAAAGGATCTAATAATAGCAATGCGGAGAAGCTGGTTGGTTAGTACTGTTATCGTATTGAGCAATTCATAGCCGAAACAAGTAAAGAGATGGTCATGGATACCAGATATCACTGATGGCGGTGTATTAAATTTAAGGGCCAGAGCGTATTTGACCAAAGACCAACACGAGGCAATGGGCGCCTGCTCACTACTGTTCCGACCATCCCGCAAGAACGGACATGAAATGAACGGGCTCACCGTTACAGCAATTCTCTGGACATGCGGTATGTCTTCTTCTGAAGCACGAAGGATCAGGTGTTTATCCCCCGAAATGAAGCAGAGAAGAATAGACTGCAAGATGACGATGTCCAGAGGTATTCCAGTGCCAAATGTGGCCTCCTGGATGTTGGCCAATAAGCGGGGAAAGAAAGCCGGAGTGCCGATGGTTATAGGCAGGTTGCTTGGACCAGCAAGAGACATGTGTGCTGACTAAGAGGAAATCCAAGTGTTTCAGAATCAAAGACTAGCGTCCGGTGGATCAGATTGTGGCAAATATGATGAGGTGAATCTATGAAAAAGGCACGGGAATCCGAAGGCGACCAGCAGAGTCGACGTCGCTTCCAGTGTGAACGCGATTCGGTGCCCGTCGGTCTGGGTATGTTGGTATTAGCGACTTCTGTCCTTTGCATCAGAATGACCTACGTGATCCGCGCGCAGGCGTCTCTATGGAACCCCAAGGGCTCCGAATATTATACCGTGGACCTCTAGACCTGCTGGTACTGACCGATCAAGAGAGAGACAAGATTACCAAAAACGTGGTATTTTTGGAGGGGCCACGACCCCTTTGCAATCGGGGTCCTGGACGCTGATTGGCTGACGGGCTGATAAGATTAGATCCGAGACTAGATCGGCTCCGGGTGCACTCTTGGCGGTCGAGATGGTGATAAGGACATTTGGCATGGTCGCGGGGCAAACTGGCACGAAGGCCGACTTAATTGCCAACGATTACTTACACATGGCAAAACTTGCGACCCGTTTGGTTCTTAACTGTCACCGACGTGCCCCCTGCTCATTATACAGGGTTATCTGACGTTGGTCGCAGCCATCGTCGTTTTTCTACTTGGAGTCCTGGAATTCCCCTTCTGGTTTATTTACCACCAGGAACTCGGTCCTTACTTCTCCCGGTCTTCGTTCAATGCTCACGGTGTTCCCATCTACATATCTACTGTAACGTGCTCGAACTTTCTCTGCCCATGAGTCGATGGCAGAAACCCTGGAATTCGAGGTAGACGATACCTCACCTGCCATATCCTACTATCCATTTCGCGACACCTTTTCCACGCCAAATCTTACCGCTGGCTGGAACCCTTATTATAACGGATCTGGTTTTCTGACATCTTTGGGGGAGACGGGCGAAGGGACCAGTTTTCACGTATCATCGCTGAACGGCGCTTCACTTTTCATACAATGGCATGGTGAGGTTGGCGTCCATTCTGTGGGAATAATGTGCTCATCAATACGTGTGCCGCTAGGGACTGGCATCCAATTATACGGGAATGCTACAGATGCTTACACTCTTACTTTGGACGAGACAACGATCGATGTTTCTTCACTGGAACGGTCGGATACGCTGCTCGCCAAAATTAGTGGCCTGTCCAGCCAAAGTCACAATATTACATTGACTGCGCAAATCACGACCGCATCAGATTCAGGACCGACCAGATCTCTCATGTTCGATAAAGCTGTAATTACAGCGACGTCCCCGACAAACGCATCTAGCAAGTGAGGTCTATGTCACTATCTTGTTTCGCGCCACGAATTAACACTTAACAGCTTAAATTTTACATTGCAGACCATAACGGACAGCAGGATTAACTTTAATGGGGAATGGTCGTTTGACAATGGACTAGGACAAGCGTTTCGAGAGTCAAACAAAGCCGGCGACACCGCTCGAACATCCTTCTTCGGTTCGTTTCCGTGTTTCATGACAAACAGTAATTCATAGCGTCCCAGGTACATCCTTTCTGGTCTTGGGAACAACATCGCCCACGGCAGGAAATTATTCTGTTACAGTGGATGATATTCAGACATTTCTTTCAGCAAAATCGTCATTTACTCAGGATGGTTCTTTACTATATTACGCCACCGGCTTAGACCCGGATCTCGTCCACAACTTCGAAATCTCAAATGACGATGGTTCATCATTGATTCTTCCCGTGGGAGGATTGCGTTCTTTCTCCACCATAGACCCCAAGTAAGTGGCCCATACGTTGTAACGTGACGCATATTCAACGCTACATTGCAATATTTTTAGTCCAACTGCCTCCGCGGCTTCAACAGAATCCACAGCATCGGGTTACCCATCAGGCACAATCGCCGCGCTCACATTGGCAGGAGTCCTCGCTTTCATTCTATTGGCCGGTCTATTCTTCTTTCTGTTTGTTTATCGACCAAGAAGGCGTCAGAAACTTCAACAACATCAGAGACAGCAAAAAGATGAACAATGGAAGAAGGAATCGGAAGCTGGAGTTGTGCTGGATATTGCACCTTTACCAAAGACGCACTCCCGAGAACGCCGCAGAGATAGTGACTGGTCTGGTCTAAACCGGTGGAAACGGGATATCGAAGGTACTGACGGTCTGGGAATCGACATTGTATTCCGGCACTCGGACTCAATCAAAGAGGAGGGTAATGCGGACGACATCGAAAGCCCTAGCAACCCTCAACACAACGCACGGTCACCTGAGCCCACCTCGTTGACGCAGAGAAATAACAAGGGAAAAAACCGTTGGTTCGGGAAGACCGAGAAGGAGAAATCATCACCCAGCTTCACGATTGATCTTCCCCTTCCTCCGATCCTAAGCAGATCACGATCCACTTCCCGCCAAGGTTCCGAGAATGGAAACGCGACCCGTCAGCGTTCCCGCTCGAACTCAGCCATCTCTTACCTTACTTCGCTCTCTTCGGCTTCCTTCGTTTCGCGAAAATCGAATGCGTCGACCCACTCTCGTGACCGGCTGCCAGTCCCGCGACCCAAGGCACATACTCGAACGTCGAGTCAAAGACCACTGTTACAGTATGAAATCACGGCACCAGAGGTACCTCCACGTTCTACAAGACTTCGTCCTCTACCTCAGCCCCCTCGTCCTGTTTCTGAAGACCGTGGTAGCGTCAAAGATTATCTTGATGATGCGGCTACCGTATTAGGTCCGTCGACATCTCAAGTAGCCTTGAGGCACCTCAGTCCTCGACCAAGCGAGGCCTTTTCCCTCCAGGCGCGCGCAGCCCACGAAGAACAGCAGCCGCTCGCGAGTACTAGTACTAGCGAACCCGCAGACTATACTCGAGGCCGGCTAGACACCAGACCGAGTCTATTGAATGTTCGCGAAACTAGCCCATTCCAAATTGAATTCCATGACTCCGAACCAGTGCCAGTACAACCACGTAAAAGGCGCCTTCCTAGCGGCGTGGCAAGTGCTTTCGGTCACGGAGAGAGGTCAAGTCACCGAGCTTCGGGCGCATCTCGTGTCAGGTTCGAGGAAAGCGAAGCTGCATCCACAAACGATACCAGCGAGAGTGACTACCCTGATAGTCAGCGGATGGCTGTCGACACTGTCTCTCAAGACGACCCTACTCCATCTGCACCTCCAGCCTTCCGACTTACACCGATACACCCCATGGCTCCGCCTCCTAGAGTCACTTCATTCCTTGATCTGAGCGGCTCATCGGACGCCTCAATACGTACTCGGTCTAATGACAACGAATCGTCCCATCGCATTTCCTCCGAAAGACAGCCTACGTCGCGCTGGAGCAGCACAACTGCACCAAGCTCTCACGGCCACGCTCTCGAGTCTGCTGCGCCGTCATCGCCCTCAAGTACAACGTTTCCTTTCCCTGTATCATTACCTGCATCTTCCCATCATCCTACCGGACATCGACTATCTCCACCTCCCCTGCCTATTGTCCCTGACTACCAGCGATTGACGGCGCGCGTTCACACGCATCCGTTGGCTGAGCTTGCCCCCCTTTCCCCCACAGATAGCGTCCCTCTCTCTGTATCAGAGTTGCATTTCAGACAGAGCGTCTCTGATGACGCGGGAGAACGCAGACCACGTTCTAATGATTCGCTGCATGCTCTCCCAATGAACATGTCACTGCTTCCGCGACACCCACCCCTTCCCGGTCATGGAACCGGTACTGACAGAAAGTAGATGGACGTGAATGCTTCGTCATAATGACACACGATACCATATATGAATGCATTTATGATTTTAACGGTTTTCTTTTCCTCAGGACATTGTATTGGGACAATGGCCCGCTTTGTATCTGATTCCTGCATTCTATTTCATCACTGCAGGTTGTTCTTACACATTCCCTTCAGCTTGCGATCGTTCATCTCCACTTCTATGTTGTGTACTATAACCCAGATTTACTTGTGCGACGTTGAAGTTCTATACAGTAGTCACTGCTAGTTTAATTGATGCATCCATTCCGAAGTATGAGGATAAGTTACATGCTTTCCTATCATGGTGTCTGAGAGTCCCTGCGTAATCCGAAGCTAACGAATCGTCTGAAGTCTGAGAAGACTTCGCGACGTTCTCCGGGACGGTTGACCGAACCATTATCGCCAAGACTGGACCCAGTTGGTGGTCCACTAATGGGCGGCGATATTAGCCCGGAGAAGACTCCGTCGCTGGCTGGGGTAATAATCATAGGACTGATCAAACCTCCGACAATCTGTGCGGAGTTGGGCTCCATATCCAAAGAGGTCAAAAACGACGTGCTATCAAGATCGCTTTTCGTACTTGTTATGGTCACGAATAGATCCAGTAGGTTATTTTGCTCGACCTTGGGGGTGCCTTTGAGGTCTAAGATCTAGACACCATGGTTCAACATATAAACCAAGTCAATCGTTGTGCAAGTCCTTACTTTCTGGAAATTGGAAAATGAAGCATCTCCGATTAAGAGGGTATAATTAAGTATGAACCCTTCAGGAGGATCCTAGACAATTAAGCTGGTCAAAAATTAATTCTTATTTGTAGGAAAGAAGCCACTGACAACAGGTGTGACGATAACTTTTAATAGAGACTCTAGCCTTGAGGTGATTTTTGAAAGTCCACGAGTGTACCTTCACGACACACTATAGCGACAATCGAGGAAGGAAGTATTTGAAGCGTACGTCGTTGTTGTTAAGGCATCTCCAGGCATCTTGGTCAAATAAGCTTTGATTGATTGAAGGTCTATCAATAGCTGTCCAGAAGAAACGCCAGAGTTACCGTACGGGTGCTGTTGATTCGTAAAGGACATACCTGTTCCGCTCCGATCTCTCCCAGTGGCCTACTCTTGACCAGAGAAGTAGTGAACTTCGTGAGGATAAGGCTGGACGAAAGTTGAGAATGCCGACAGAATGATAGTATGTTTTAACACACTTGTAAGCTTTATCAAAGAGATTCCTGAGGTACTTCTTCTGCTCTATCCGCGGTTTGACAGCTTCGATGACTTGTTCCGCAGCTCTGACTAAATCAGAGGTATATGCCGAGGGACCAACAACCTGAGCTAACGACGGCCACGAAGTCCGTGTCATAGTCGTAAAGGCAGGATCACAAGCAACCTCGAGTTCCCGGAGTTGGACGGAGATGGCGGAAGAGACGACACTGGGGCTTCATCGTCAGTTACCATGGCATGCATGATTAGGAAATAGCGTACCCAACGAATAGGTCACATTCTCTCTGGAGAGACACCCTATCCTTGAACTCCGCATTGATTTTCTCCCGAATCTTTTGCTCTAGCTTGCGGGCTGATGTCAGAATCAAGTGTTATAAGCGAAGCAGAAAACAGTACTTCAAGTGCGGTAGCTTGGCAGTAATCCGCAGTGTTGATTACCAGTGATGCCTGATGCATGGCGTCGACGTCGTAGCGAGACTCCATGGATTTGCGCCCCTGGGAAGTAATCGCAGGCCTAAGGTCAATGTGAGACGATTTGACGCGTCAATAAGGGAAGGAACCCACCTCTTAAGACTGGCAATTAAAACATCCTCTGCAGGCCGCGTTACAACGATACATGAAACAAAGATTGGCATAACGTACCCGCATAGATTTTCAGCCATTTCTTGTGTAACGAACACAGATCGAAGAGAGGTTGCCCTGCTGATAGCTTCGCACACTGTTCTAAGCTTTGACCATAGAAATAGAACAATTCTGTCGACGATGGAAGAACTGCCAAAGGAGAACTGCCATCGTCGGCATCAGTTGGTGTAGAAGTCGCTTCCAGGGAACCACGAGGCTGAGAGCTGGCGGTTTTGCTCTTCCTGTGGGGAGCTAACATATCTGCCAGTGCCCTTAGAATACATTGTTAGACTACGGCGCAAAGACACTGGCACCGAGGGCGCTCACTTGTCCTGAGCATCAACGAAAACGCCCATGTGCGGCTCGAAAGCAGTGGTGATGGGTTTGATGGATCCGGTAGGTAGATCGCCCACAGCCAGAAGATCAGTAAACTATAAGAACCAGATGAACAAGCATGAAAGACGCTTCTGGAGATTACGCACTGGCGTTGCCCACTTCTTGGACATTGATGCCTCAAAATCTGCAGTGAGCTGCAGATTGTCGAGAAGAGTCTTGACATTGAGAGATTTTCCTGCTTTTGATAGTAAAGCGGAAAAGTCTTCTCTACAAACGAAGGTTGGTGAACGGATGTATGAAATGTGATGCGTGCTCACCGAGTTATCTCGACAAATTTACATAGTAACCGCCAGCCAACTCTCCATTCGCCTGGAAATATTCTTCCCTGGTGCAACTCATGGGATTGTAGCAGTCTATGAAACCATGAAAAGCGTCTCGAAATATTGTCCAGCTGGCCAGCTTCGTCAGCGGTTCGGAAGATTTGTCGGTACTCCTTGAGCTCTATGGACACGTATCTGTCAATGAGGACTGATCGCACGTCGTTTCCTAGAGCATCCACTACTAGGCAAGCATCCGCAATCGTCGAGGCTTTGAGTTGCTTGTTTGGATCTTCTAAAAAGCTGATACCAAGGCCTTAGAGCCAACCAGAAAATGATAGTGGGGCACGTACAACTTATCGAAGTCCGCCTCAACAATTGTCCGAATGGCCCCTTGCACCTGTTGTATCTGGCGCCAGACTTGCGATACGCGTGGGACAGAAATCATAGGCTTGAAAGCTGCCGCGATTTCTTTTACAGCCTGTGCTTATCAGTTTTCAGGATTTCACTAGAGAACAAGAATATGACCGTACAGAAAGCGTTTGCGCCATTTCGCTGTACTTTCTCTCTTTTACAAGATCCTCCAGCTGCGTCAAAGCATTCACTAAATCGCGTCAGATACACGCGCCCGTTATGAAGAAGGTGATGACGCACCAAGCATCTGTAGCCTCTTCAGAGTAGTCATACTCAGGATCAAATTCTTCTTCGCCAGATCTAGGACCTGGATATCCTTGGTGATATTGCGGACGACGGCCTCTGATTCCGTGGCCTTTTCGCGTATACGAGACATTTGACCCAGCAATTCCTAAATCTCTGTCAAGAAATCAAATAGAAGATCAAAACCAAGGCTAACCGAAATGAGCTCTTGAATGAGCTGCATTTTATTGGAATCCTGGGTCTGCTTCAATTGCGTTTGCAATGCATTGATTTCTTTCTGCAGTTGGAGCTGGTCATCGTGGATTTTAATTTGCAGCGCTTCTGTCTCTGCCAAAGATGCCTCTATTGGATGTCTTCAGCATGATACTAGCGTTACTGAACTCGAGCTTACCATCTGGAAAATGTGAGTTCAAGATATCCACGAGATTAAAGCCATTCCCTAGGTCCGCAGTAATTGAAGAAATTCCATTTATCGTTTTCTCGGCCTCTTCAGCATTCCCTAGCAGGCTTTCGCTGGAGCTCATCGGCGTTGAGCATGGGAGAGAGGCGGAGGAGATAGAAAGTTGTGGTCAAAAGCTCCAGCCAAATATTCCTCTTTTGGACAACACCGCTTCGGTGTGACACTGGTCTTTCAGCTTCGCTCGTCGCTCGATTCTGTGGCACAATCTTTGACGACTTTCCATTTGACATGTCTTCGACAATAAATTCCGATACTAAAACTCAAGTCATTCAAACATACGATGGACATCCCTCGTACTCCTGCGCGAAGTGTTCTGCTGTGATAGTTCGTTGCCATTGATACGGAGCACGCATCTCATCATACGTCTAACCACGAGATTAGGCTCTCCAGGACGAACTCATTAGCAAATCCTTCTCTGGACGTGATGGACGAGGATAGTCAGTCTCCTTATCCTGTAGCGACTGTGCCTAATCTCTCGGAGACTTATAGTCTGATGTACTCGGCCACTAACGTGAAACTCGGTAAGAAGGAAGATCGGCCCCTTCTGTAAATCCAAATATTCTGTGGTAATTTATCATATCTCTGAAGAGTTGTAGGACCGGCGTACATACCGTTGCCGACGTACACTGCTTGGGCTGCAATGATAGACTTGGTTGGTACTATCACAAAGCCTCCGATTACTCTCAAAAATACAAGGAGGGTGAGTTCAGCACGTTGAACTGCCGAGTACTTGTCATATACCCGTGATCTAGGTAAATATCTGCTTGAGCGAGAGAAGCTCATCAAAGAGAACTCATGGACACTAGATTCGGAAGAAGGGGTATAATACAATCATTTCGCCAAATTTCCTACCGACTACATTCTTACCTATTTATGCAACGACACCAATAATGGGACTCAACCAATTTTCATAGTCGCTTTCCTCTGAAGGATCTCCTGTGACCTTGAGTGCACGCAAAAGTAACTTGTAACTTCCATTTGGAACCGTAGTACCGTCGGCAAAAGTTGGGGTGGTAAGGTCCAGCAAGTAATAGGGATTATCCTGTTTCGAGAGTTGTCAGATGAATCACTTGTTGAACGAAGCTGCCTCATTACCGAGTCATCATTGCGAGGATAATAGTTCAGCTCAGCGATAGATCCGACTACATCCGGGGCTGCCAATGCCGTCAGACTACCTTCAATGAATGTCAAAGTCGGTTTATCGCGACGCCCCAGGGCCGCATCAGCGGTCACAAGATCGATGCTAATAGTGGGAGAACCGAAAGCGAGTCTTTGTCCGGATCAGCAACTTGGCCGCCTCTCAATGCTTTGGTATGCTTACCTGAACAGTAGCGACGGAAAATCGGTGGTGGAGAATGTATAATTCGTCGGGTCGCTTTGTACAAATCCATCTGCATCCAGAATGGCCGGCAAGTCTACACCAAAGTAGTGATCCGTATCGTCGATGACTTGTTTGTCATAGAGCGAAGCGGCAAGACCAAGGTATGTAGCATGAACAATTTCACTACCGCTGATCACTTGGATAAATCCACCGTAAACTGGGAATGTAGATGCATCAACGCCGCTGGGAGGCGTAATTGTTACAGTGATATCAATGGACTCTTGAGGTTGAAGCGTGAAGCCTTCATGACTGAAGCTTGCGGTTGCATAATCTGTGGACAATGGAACAGGTCCGTCAGCAACAAGGATGGATCCCTTGGTTTTCCGATATCAGTAGGTTTCTCAGCAGCTACAAGTTGGATCTACCTCAGCAACGGTGACTGCCGTTCCAGCGGGGACGTTCGTTACGTTGTAATCTTTCGAAGTCGATCCCGTATTCGTAACAGTTAACGTCTGACTGTTGTAAAAAATGTATCAGTAAATATTTTCAACAGTATTTGTATCCTACTACACTTACCTGCCTTGGAAGTGGGTCGTGTCATTCAAGATTAGTTCTCCCTGGTTGAGCGTTGTCGCGAAATGTATCGCATCATATACATTTATCAATCCAGCTCCTTGCTGTGTCACGGTCTGGTACGGGTCTCCGTCTGTGTGACTCGAAGAGATCGCCTTTGCAGTGGATTCAAAGAGACTTCTAGCTGACAGTCCAACTTCAGAGCTTGTTCCCTTGGCGGAGAAAAGAAGAGCAGCGCATCCGGCAACAAAAGGTGTAGCCATCGAGGTCCCCGACAGAAGTCCATAGGAATCAAGAGGCAAAGTTGATAGAATGTTACCGCCAGGGGCGGCAACTGCTGGCTTGAAGTAGAAGTCATTGGAAGGGCCATAACTATAGGACCGTGAATAGCCATGTGAAGAAAGTTAGGAAATGCAACCAACCTGGTGAACGTAGAGATGAGTCCACCGTCAGGATCGGGGTAGTCGTATGATGCTCCGGCTTGGGGGAACGTAATCGTCACTGCTGCGCCAGCCGCGTATGCCTCGACCAGCTGCATTGGAGTTGTTGTTACTTGAGTTACAATTACTCAAAGATGGGTACATACAAATTCTCCATCAGCCGATTGTATGAGAGAAGCATTGTAGTCGCCGACTGCGATAGCACCGAATCCACTGCCATTACTAGGGAGAGCGAAGAGCCTTAGAGGTGTCACATAGCTCATAGCAAAATGACTGACTCATAAATCAAAGCTACTGTTGCTCCTTTGTCGGCAATGTTGGCTAGTTTGGTAACCTGTTCGAAGGATGGTCAGAATGATGTACCTTTACGAATGCAAGAGCGTATACAAAAGTGCAAGTGCCACGACGTATTACCACCACGTATGGTGAAAGGTCAGGCGTATCATCAGGAAGCGCATCACAGGCGTCATCTATGATTGTGGTGTCATTCGAGGTAACATAGATCAATCGAGTTTCAAGGACAGGCAATGGAGTCGTCTGATAGTACGTGATGGGGTCGTGCTCGACGCCGCCGACCGTGGCATTCTGTAGCGGGACTGCAGTGCTACAAGAGAGATCAGACATAACCTTCACGGACAACTCAGAATATCGCACTTGTCTAAGCTTGCAACAGAAATGACGTTGATACCATTTCCAGGGCCAGAAGTAAACCAGCCGCCAGAAGCACCCTATTCAAAGGATCAGCTTCACGTCCAGTCGCTGTGGTTAGTCAAACGTACAGAATTACCGGCGGCGATAGTGACAACTTTTCCAGTCGCAGCGATTCTGCTAGAAACAACGGAAGCCGTGCCCTCTGTCCAGCCATCAGTGCCACCTATCGACAAAGTGAGAATGTCATTGCCGTCCTCGTATCCCCGGAGTAGAGCATCGACGAGCACTGGAATAATGGGTCAAAGGTATCTTCCGACGTGTATAGAAAGAACTTGCCATCGTCTCCCACCGAGCCTGTGCAGCCAAAGACTCTGTAGGCATTAATAGACGCCTGATAAGCAACGCCGCTGATGTTATACGGGTTATCGGGATCAGCCCCAAGTATGCCCTGTAAGCCAGCGGTTGAGCACTAGATCGAATACTTGTCTTGAGCTTACAGCAACATGTGTTCCATGACCCTCACATTGGTCCAATGGATCGTTATCCGGAACAGGATCATTGGAACCTGTCAGGATTGATTGAAAAAGTCTATTCCGACAGAGTTAAGGTTCATACCAGTGTAATTATCACCGACAAAGTCGTAGCCACCGACAACTTTGTGGCTTGGACCAAATCCGCCTCCAAGAGCCGGATGGGTATAATCAACGCCTCGGTCCCGACATCAGTCCGCTAGTAAAAAGTTAGATCGATAGAATAGTACCAGTGTCTATTCTGCAAAATGTCGGAAATATGCGGGAAATCCTTGGAGATATGGACTCACATTCCAACAAGTATCCCAGCGCCAAAATTACCCTCGGCATGAACCTTGTCCACTCCCTTCAAATATTTAGCATCTGATGATAAACGAACAAAGTTGAGAGGCCTAACTGTTAAAGTATGAGTGGTTTGAATGTCCGGCGTGTCATCTTCCGCCACGACATCCCACCGCGGAAGCCTAGCTCAGTGGAGAGTGTTTAAGGTCGAATATCGACGGAGCTAAACGAAAACTGACGTTGGAGGAGGATATACTCGGACAGGCCGAATTGCTTTGATACCCTCGGTGGCGCTAAGTTCGGCCGCATCCTGAAGTTTTGTCACTCAGTTCCAGCAGCCGTGTCATTATACCATGCTGTAGCATACCTGAGCATCCTAACATGTATCGTATCAGTTGTATGAGCATTTGACGTTCACGTAACGTGCTTACCGTGAGTGTCACGGCCGCCCCGACAAATATGTCCGCCGTATCATACTCCTTGTTGACTTCATAGCTGACATCCCGTTCCTCGAGGTAGGCGTACAGTATTTCATGAGGCTGTACAACAATGTGAGATTACACTGCGAGATGGAAATGCAACAAACATACCGAAGCGCCTTCCAACGATCGTTTGGTGGGGATTTTCGTAGCATCGTCTACCTCGATGATGAACTTGTTGGTTTGTGTGAGTAGAGTGGTAGTTTTGGCAATGCCAGAAAGAGAAGCCACTTGTGCATTGACCAAGATTGTGTACAGAGCCAAGGTGGCAACAACGACGGACGTTGAGACCATCGCAGCTGCGAATGAACCTGGAGTTCAGGTGCATCTTTATCGAAGATGGCATTTATATATCCAGAGATGCGATACCCGTGATCATGCGCCAGAGTTACGATGTGTCGCGACTGGCATTAATTCCTACACCAAGAACAAACCAAGCAAGTAAAATAAGTTGGGAAGCAAGGATTTTTCTGATCGGTAGAACTCCTTGCATGTGGCCATACTGTGAAGCTTATGGCTGTCAATCATTGTACCTTACAGAAAGGAAGATTCCCACCAGATCTTCCCATGTACGAGCGTATGATAAGCCGGAAGTCATTCGAAAACAATAGCTGAATTCACGGGGCAGGTATTCGCCAAGGCATAGAATTTTCAACCTGACTGGAAACTATCCTTCACATCCAACTAAATTTGGAGAGCTATAATAACTACGATGACGATCCAAGACAGGTTTGAGGGCCTTATCTTGCATATGAAGCTGCGATTGCACGCGTGAGACGGCACTATTGATCGGCAAAATAAGATGTTGCATCTTTTGAAGACATCGGAGAAAGACGAACGAGAAAAAAGACACTAAGCTACAATTCCTATGATGGGGCTCAGCCAGCTCTCGAAATCCTCCTCCTGTTTCGGATCGCCTGTCACCTTCAGCGCACGTAGAAGGAATTTATACGAGCCATTAGGTATAGTAGTACCGTTGGCGAAAACTGGTGATTTCATTGCGATCGTATTGTATCCGAAATTATCAGGGTCCTTTAACGACTTATCAGCAAAATGTGGTGCGCGAAAACGTACACTTTACCTCATCATTCCGACTGAAGAAGTCCAATTCAGCCAACGGTCCGACAATCTTCACGCGTGCAAAACTCCCGCCATTATGCGTATGGGGGAATGTAAAGAAATGTCCCGGGTCTAGCGCACGAGAATTGAGGGTTGGTTGGAAATCGATATTGGATTCAACCAGGTCTATTCGGAGAAGAGGCGTCCCGAATGCCAGGCTGGAATTCCATCAGTAAACGACTGCGGCAAGAAAACAAATTGAACAATATACCGGAAAAGCAAACTAGGGTAATCATTGCTGTTGGTGAATGTATAATTGATTGGCCCTGTCTGTACGTGTCCATAGGCGTCCAAGATAAGCGGTAGAGGTACGTCGAATAAGAAATCAGTGTTGTCGATGACTTGCTGGTCCTTCAGAGATGCTGCCAAGCCCATATACGATACATGGGTAGTTTCACTGCCGCTTGAAACCTGTATGAATCCGCTATAAACGGGAAGCAAGGAGGAATCGAGCCCCGAGGGTGCGGTGAAAGATGCGACTATCGTCTTCTTTTGACCAGGCCGCAGCGTGAACTTCGTTTGACTCAGCCACACCTTGGCCTGATCTGACGTCAATGGAACAGGGCCTAGGGCCGGGAAGAAGGTACCCTAGTATACGAGTCAATTGGACCGTCAAGGACACCACAATGAGTTATCGTACCGGTCTGATAGTTATGGCAGTACCTGCCGGGACATGACTTAGTTGATACGATTTAACACTCTTCCCCGTATTTTGAACCGTAAATTGTTGACTAGAGAAAGAAAGAGCTGTTGGCGTCCGAGCTGGCAAACCCGAATATAACAGATGCTTACAGTCCTTGGAAATTTGCTGTATCGTTCAATATGAGTTCTCCGGGAGATACAATCGTGGTGGAATGGACAGCGTTATAGACATTGATCAAACCAGCACCTTGCTGCGTAACTGTTTGCCACGGGTCGCCATCGGTATGACTTGAAGAGACCAAAGTCGCCGTCGTTTCGAACAAGGTACGAGCTGTTTTACCGATAGACGGATCTTTTCCCTTGACGTTTAACAGTAGAGCAGCACAGCCGGCTACGAAAGGGGTGGCCATTGATGTCCCAGACTCGACGCCAAAGGAACCGAGGTTTACGGGCAAAGTCGACAAGATGTCACCGCCGGGTGCAGCGATGGCTGGTTTGAAGAAGAAATCGTTCGTAGGGCCATAGCTTGGACAAGTGAGTATATGCTTGTGCGCCAGAATAAGAAGGTACCTAGTAAAAGACGATATCAAGCCGCCCGCAGGATTAGGATAGCTATATGATCCCCCGGATTGGGGGAAAGAAATCGTAACGGGTACACCCGCAGCGAACTGTGATACGAGCTAATATGTGATGTTTAATGATTGAAGCGCTGAATGGTTGAAAAGAGCCTACAAATTCGCCATCTGCTGCCTGGATGAGAGTGGCAGCAAAATTACCAACGGAGATACCCGCGAATCCATTGCCATTACTAAAGCCATGGATGTAAGCGAGATAGGGGATTGTCATGAAGTCTTTCTCACTCGTAGATGAATGCAACAGTGGCCCCTTTGGCAGCAATGTTTGCAAGCTTTTGCGTCTATAAGGAAGATTAACGAAAGGTCGCGAAAAGGTCCGAGAACATACGAAAGCACAGGTCCCTCTTCTGACGATAACTAAGAAACTTGAAAGATCAGGCGTAGAATCAGGTAGGGCCGAACAGGCGTCGTCTACGACACCCGTATCGTTGGAAATGGCATAAATAGGAAGCGCTTCAGTTATAGGGAATGGAAACGTTTCAAAATATGTGATTGGGTTGTGCACCACTCCGCCTACGGTAGCATTTTGCAGGGGTATCGCTGTGCTTCACAAGGCATCAACACTCCGCGACAGCTCAGATAAGAAAGCTTCCATACTTGTCTAAACTTGCGACCGAAATGACGTTGATGCCATTGCCTGGGCCAGAGGAAAACCAGGAACCATAAGAACCCTGAAATCAGGTTCATATAGAGAGTATAGGGAAAAGGAAAATGCTCTTACATCGTTACCGGCAGCAATAGTGACAATCTTCCCGGTGGCAGCAATTCTGCTCGCCACGACTGAGCTCGCGGATTCTGTCCAACCAGCAGCACCACCTAGCGATAAAGTCAGAATATCTTGACCGTCCTTATATCCCATGATTAAGGCATCAATGATCACTATAGATGAGACGTATCGTCAAACTGAGTCTTTTAATCTTGATCGAGAAACAGACCATCGTCCGTGACGTAGCCTTTACACCCAAAGATCCTGTAGGCGGATATCGAAGACGAGTAGGCAACTCCACTGATGTTATATGCATTGATAGGATCCGCGGCTATAATACCCTGTGAATATTTCGCGTTGCGTTGGTATGTGTCCTGTTCTAGGAGAATGGAAAGACACACAGCGACATGGGTTCCATGGCCTGATCTATGCATCAGGGTCATCCGTGATTTTCAAACATTCATGATCCATACCTTCACACTGATCTAACGGATCTGAGTCGGGGACGGGGGCATTCATGCCTAAAAAATAGGTGAGACGACGATGTCTCCCGGACTGGCTGACCTTACCATCAAAATTATCACCGACAAGGTCGTATCCTCCCACTACCTTGAACCCTGGACCAAAACCCCCTCCAAGTAAAGGATGTGTGTAATCAATCCCTATGAAAATGTTCAAAAGAAGGGAAAACACTAAGAAAGGCGATCTAACCAGTGTCAAGTCTACAAACTTGTAGGATTATTCAGCCCAAAAAACGAACAGAACGTCACTTACATCCCGATTTTGACCCCAGCTCCTGTAATTCCAGCCGCGTGTAGTTTGTCAACACCCTGTACCGTACGTATCAATCTTGAACTTGAAACGATCTGATAACATAACGTACCGTTAGAATGTGTGTTGATTGAGAATCGGGCGGTATAGCCGCATCATTGATGCCGGTGACGACGTGCGAGAAGACGGGCCTGTGAGTTACTCAGATTAAATTTGATTTACGTAGGAAAACACCTTACGCTGGACGGTTATATAATTGGACAGGACGGACAGATTTAATACCTTCCACATTGCTCAAGAGGTGGGCAACATCCTGGAAAAAACGGTGTTAGATGCGCGGGCTAGATGATCTGAGATGTAACTGACAAGGGAGTTCTAGAAAATGAAATACTGAGCCAAATGCCTCGGAAGGTTAATAGAACTCGCCTCTAAAGTCAGAGCAGCTCCCACAAATATTTTGGGAACATCGAACTCCTTGTCGACTTGAAAGCGGACCGCTCGTTCGTTCAAGGACGCGTAAAAGCGTTCATGGACCTGTATATTAATCAGGACTTGTCACGAAAACTGAAACTGGATGAACACGGGTACCGAAAAATCAGATCTTTTGCCTGTGATATCAGCAACACTGTCCAGTTCTACGATGAATTTGTTTGCTGCGATAGGCAGATTAGTTTCCTTCCGAACGGAGCTGAGAGGAAAGGATGCCAGAGAGCACCATGCAAAGAAAATAGGGATAAGCGGCCTGAGAGAAGAAGTCCTCATTATGAACGCCCGATCCTGTTGCCCTCAATACATCCCAGTATTATATATCACGCTGAGTTGACGCATCTGGATATATTTTTCTTCCCAGTGAATCTTCAGCCAAGGCGAGAAGAGGGCGAGGAAGATGTCGGAAACTGATGATCATAGAAAATGGTGCGTTTCTCAGTCGAAAGAGCGACAGATGACAGAAAAAGAATGAACCATAGTGACATTAATTTTATTGCGGCGTCGAACGTGGAGAGTGCGAAGCTCATCATACTGGAGCCTCACTGGCATATTATCGATATAACAAAAATTGGAAACTGACGAAAGCCTGCTGCTGTTCACGATAGCAAAGGTTGTTGGTCACGCTGCATGGAGAAACATAGAAGACGCACTATATGCTCCGAATAACCTTTAATTACACTAGGAGACAGTCATTCGAAGAAAATGTCAGCCGAGAATATCGATAACCATTTGGTGGACCTTCGCCAATGTACCATGGTGGCGGTCGGAGGCAAGAGGCGATGCTGACATAAGATCTGCCTCTGTTCGCCTACCTACCCCCTTGCTCCTTCCTCAGTACTCAGTGCTCAGCCGTCAACGTATCCTCTCGCTCACTATGTATGTCATGCAACGCTATCAATTCACTCGTCGAAGAGACTGGATCTCTGGCATCGAGAAGGTACGAGTGGGTGTCAGAATTACTCGTAGCTGCATCCTGAGGCTGAACTTAGCAGAAGTTACCACCGTAGACTCGTTTAAAGCATGCAATATGTGGGACTAGTTGACCTGTGCCTCCATCGTTGGCGAAATCTGCAGCCTATATGACTACGGAAGCTATCGGAAATAGTTGGCACGAAATAACGTCGCCCTTACCCTTGACGCGCCTCTTATCACTAGCTTTCCATCCCAAAATAGATGACGGCGCGCGTCGTTGACATCAGCCCATACAGACATGACCCCAGAAACCCATGTTCCAGTGTCTAAATCGCGAAAGCACAGACCCCTGCGACAAGTTAAGAAAGGAAGATCTATGCTGAGTGCCCTTTCAGCATAAAAACGACTTCCTTAATCCTACTGGATTGTGCGCCCAAAAGAAAGGTGTTGGAGGGTCCGAGTGAATCAATTACCAGTAAGCGTCTACCAGTCTCATTACGTGTGTCTATATCCACTGTTTTTGCCCTAGATTACATCCCCTTATGTTTTTGCCCAGACACGTAAGTATCTCTACATGCATAGATAGGGACGGCGTCTCCTGTCGTGGACTGCAAAAATGAGTCTTCCCTGATGAAAGGATGAGTTATCCTGCCACAAATCCGTAATGAAGATACGTGGTGTCGCCGAGTAGGTGGGTTCACCACTGGGGAATCGCCTACGAGCTAACAACGCGTTTAGAGCGGCCGATGCACCTCGAATTGGTGGGCCTGACGCCGCATGCAGCTCCTCAGGCTTCCTGCCAGACTTTTGGCTTCAAAGGGGAACGAAAAAGGATCGTCTGAATCTAAGGCGGGCCCACCAGCCAGTATGAACAGTGTCCCAGCCACGCTGCCCCTGTTACGTCTCCGAAGAAGAGGGACAGAGGTTGGAAGGGTAAGCAACGGTAACGTTGGACTAGCCGTGTAAGGGTTGTGAATTTGTTCATATTTTCTCCAGGACGTTCGTTTCATGTATACTTATGTGGGGCCACTTGAAAAGAAATAATTCAACCGATACGACTTCCTTGGTCTCCTGCTTATTTGATTATCCTCCACCAACGATCCTTCAATCTCCACGAATGATATCTCAGGTCATACATTGGAACGCATCAAAGATTTCCATGTTATATACCCTCATCAAGTCCTCAAGCACTGCTACCCTGATTGTATGACCAAGGACCCGATGTTGTCTGTACAATTGTGTATCATGCCACGGTGAACCACATCATAAATCTACAACACACGAGCTGCAGCTGGCCGTCGGCAAGGATCGCAGTTGCAGAAAAGATCACAGTGGCGCCAGAAGTATTTTGACAACCCGAACAAGATATACGGAATCTTAGGCGAGGAATGGGCGGTGATTCCGTTACAGACCCGTAAGTGACGCGGAGCAAGGACGCCTGCCAGAGACGCGCATCATTTTCATCGTGAATACCATACCCATCTTCCGGTCAAAGAACGGCAGTTTCATCTACCGAGGATTTTTGCTGTGGGCGTTGCGGGGACGTACGTCGTATCATTGACGTGAGGTGCTACTTAGCGGATTGACCTTGGCCATTGGGAAGTTGTGAATCAGGATCCTTTGCGCCATCGATAGAGGCGGGACCGCAATATGTCTATCATGGACACACTCTACAGAAAAAAAGGTAAGTATTTCGATAAACTGAACCGCCCCCACATCTTTGATGGACACAAGTCAGTCGAAGGTGCATTGCGATCTACTGTGTACGCCGCTCTCTGAGTGCCTTGCTGCAACGGCAAGATTTACCCGTCTGTGAACCAGCCGTTCAAGACTACAAATGCGAGATGAATCATATCTCTCTGTCAGCAGTGTTTTTCCGCAACCACAACCAAGAAACGTCTTGATTAGTACCCCTCATTTCGCAGAATCATACGTATCACCACAACTGGCGTCGTACCATATGTACCTGGTACGTCTTTGCTCAGATGGCGGAAGAAACCACACAAGTCCACTTCCTAATGTCCAGATATCATATCTCAAAGTACCTCGATACAGGTCCATTATGTTCCCTAACGACCAGTAAAATTAACCCCGCATCATGATGTTCCTTCATATGCTACCCCCGCTGACGGAAGTCAGCTGCGCCACATACGCGCTGATCCCAGCTAATCAACACAATCCAATGATTTTTCCTATCCCGCGCTCCTGTGTTGGATTCTCAAGAAGATACGCATTTTTACGAGGAACGAACGTTCTTTCCTGCGGAACCGCTCCGCTGGCTCATGTTTCTATCCTATAACGCGGCAGGTGCGTTAAGCTAGAGTGGCGATAGGCCCGTCAGAGCCTACACCATATGCAGCCCACAACTGTCCAGTTTACGAGAATGTATGTTCTCACACAGCAAGCCCTTGGATACGATCTTGCGATCTCACCTGCCTACCAAACGCGCCCTGGACATATCCTGAAGGACCTACCAGCTCTTCGATACACAGCTATCGGCGCTTGGGGGTCACCGAGGACGTACGAACCCTGCTGCGAGATTCCGTTCTAAAGAGCAGGTGGTTGCTATGAGGTGAACCTCCATAAATCTGTGATTGGATGATATTCAAGTCCGACATGGGAATTTCCACAGCGCTCTAGACAATAGGACTTTGATGTAGTGCAAGCTGAACAGTAGCCGTCTGATGACCAGCCGTTGTCCATACTTGACTTTCTATCTCAGTATCTTAGTGACGTTACTGGCATCATCGACTTGCCGCTTGTAACATGTCCGGCAAGGCAAGGCACCTCTGTGGTCGATGATCGGCCTATATGTCCATCAGGGAATCGCAGCACAATGCAATAGTATGCCGTTTAGTTTAAAACATAGTCTATGCACTACCATGCTTATTTTCAACCTTGATCTTAGGTCAATTGTCACCGCCGAAGATCTCCAGCGCAGTCAAGCTCTCTTTTCTTTTCGCCGGCCCCCGCGCTGCTTTCGAGAAGAAAGTTTTAGTACTTTTATTATCCTTATTTTTCAATCTTGATCTCTTAGGCCAATTGTCACCGCCGAGGATCTCTAGCACAGTCAGTCCTATCTCCTTTGTGCCGGTCTCCGCGCTGCTTTTGAGACGAAAGTAACAGTACGCTCATCTGCTGCTGTCCAATGAGAAATCACTGTCTTCAACACCGGTTTCAGGGTCTGTTGGTAGGTGATACGCCACGGATTTGTGGTTGCGATGAGCTCGAAGAAGTGACACAATGCCATTTGGCCGCGCATGTTTATCGCAGCAGAGGTGGCGTATTTTTTTCCTCTCCCGGGAATCATCTGAAAATGTGGCTCACATTATCCGATCACTTTTGCGAGGTTCCCATTAACCATCGACTAGTTGAGTGCTCGTCATGCTTAAGATAGTATCTTTGTCTGAGCAAAACTTAGATGAGGACACAATTCTTCACTGGATATCGGGCTTTCTTCAGCAATTGACAGTCGCGTCTTAGTTTGTGGCTCTATTAGGCGCCCTCAAGTTCGTTTGTGGAAGATATCGATATCTCAAGCAGAGGGAATGCGGATATCTAAGTTCTTGGCGGAATAATTCGCAAAGGCCAGCTTCTCGCCTGTCTATGGCCACCGGAAACTAGGTGAGAGCGATTGAAGTACTCGGGGCTGAGCACTTCATCCTACCCCTGCGAGTCTTCCTTGGTAGCTGCCGCCTCCACATCCTCCCCTTCTAGGCGACCCTGCTCACACTTGTATCGACTCGGACACCTGCGTGAAACTAAGCCTTATACGGTGGTTCATTTCCACTCGTCAATGGCCTCCCAACCGCCAATTCGAAATACCACCGATATCTCGGCCTTCAGTGGCATTCGCCCAGCGAAGGAAGAGGGACTCTGGTTCGCTAAGCCACGCTCCCTGGGGCTACTGGTCGAATTGTCACCCTTTCACAAACGATTCAAACAATATGCCACGCTCGCTGTTCCCTGGGATCACGATACCAGTCATTCGACTTCAGAAGGGGCTAACTGAGTCATAGAGTCTCCCGTATATTGCGTCCGTATTGTAAGAGCATTTCTTCTATTGCGTAGCTCATGATGTTGGATGTGCGCTTAGGAATGCATTTTATTCGTATATCATTCCACAGAGATTGGATTGAAAGACCTATTGCAGCAGGAGCTATCTCGCACTGAACACACCCTGGTCGACATGGGATGCCTCGGCATAAGTCCACTGCTATTGCCGTAACCTGGCAACTTGGTTCATAGAAAGTTTTCTTGCAACATCCCGCATTATTCAAGGTGGAATCAATAAGCGACGGTCCGTGGGTGTAAGCCACCCTGTAGTAGGTTCAACAGTATATTCCTTCCGCTATGATATGCAATGAATACCTATACATTATATAAGCCAAAGCGGGTTTTGAAGCTTTTTAGTAGGTCATAGCAAACGGCATAGCCATTCCTTCAAGATGACTGGATATGTGAAGAGAAGAGGACTGAAAAATCTCATACCTTAGTCATACGGTAGGCATGTAAATCATCAATGGAATGTGTCGCAGCGGGGGCTTTGCTCGACTGGCAGTGGCTTCCTTCAAGCGAGGGTTCACGTAAAGATCACTTTTGTGTACAAAACATCAACGGGGTTCTACCAAGTACGCCAAGTTTACAAAGCATCGCACATGTCGGTGGAGTTGCTTCCAAACATACATCCGCGCAGCAATAACACTGACCCCTTCAACGTGAAAGGTATTTGAATACCAAGCGAGCGGACCAACAGATCGTAAACGGGGTGCTTATACTTGGCGCGCTTGGATTCACATTCAAGTTGGTCTTAATGTGACGTCTATCGATGGATGGTACGCCTTTAAAATAAGTATTACGACGAAGCATGGGCGTGCTATCGCCATTCCCTATCTTGAGTAAAAGTAGGATGCTCGGAATTTTTTGAAAAACAGACTCGGTCGGCACGAATCGGCATAGAACGTGGTGTGCGGCATATACCGAGCCAGCACAGCGGATCAGGGGGAAGACTGGTGCCTGAATGACATCATATGGGAAAGGCAGGCGCGTTCTTCATCTCAAGTCATCGAGAAGTACGGATATGACATAAAAACAAGGTTTAGCAGGGCCTTTCTCGTCTTCCCAACTACTTAAGTTGACGAATAAGTGATGATAAAGGGAGCCTTACGTCATCGGGCAAGCGTGCTAACTGCCGAAAAGCATACACTAGAAGCAAACACATTTTGTCGTATATACCTTCCCAGATTCAGCAGTCACGCCGTATCGTGGAGGTAGAGCGACGAGGTAACTCGAAGCCTCCTTGAAGTTCCACTGAGTCTGTTTTGGCCTAGCATCATGACGTCTCTCACGGAATGATTGGAGCGTTAGCGCCAATTACATGTGGATGCGGTGCCCATGTAGTTCGACTTCATTTTTAAATCATGAGAAAGCGGCGACTGCTGGTCAAGTGAGGGAACACCCTTACAGTCGTCCGGGTCTTATGGCGGGTATGGAAGCTAGGTACAGAATTTGTTATATTTATGAAAGAGATTGCTGCAGATGCTTATAATACACCTACATGATGGGCTGAAATGAGTTAAAATGTCATTGCGTATCACTTGGATGACGCGACAGGCGAACCTCGTTGGACTTGGCGTTCGGAAAAGGGAGGGGGGACTGCCAAGAAGGACGAAATAGTTCGAAGATGCCGATAATGAACGCCTCGATCAAAATGATGGGGTCGGTGAACTATGACTTGAGGAACACCAGGATAGAACTCAATAGATAAAGACCTTCTCCGGAAGCCCTTATGAGCATACCAAACTCCATTTACAACTGAAAGTATCATCAGAGTCTGATCACCAATTCAATTGAAAGGAATTACTTCCTTTTGAGATCCCCAATCGAGACAATCAGTATTCAGAGACTGAAAAACATCACAGTGGCGCTAGTTTCCGCATGAGTAGCCCCATTTTTGGTGAAGTGGGGCGTCGGGAATAAAAACGGCTGCACCTGGAGACACCGTAAGCTAGGTAACTATGATCAACTGCATACAAATAACAACCATGCCGAACCTGATTCCAGTAAAGGTCAGCAGCGCTATTTATGTACGGAAGTAGGATAACGGAACAATGGCTGGTCAAGGCAAGTAGCAGTGCAAGGTCGGCACCGACCTTCGCCTTTCCGGCGAATTCCTAGTTTAGTATTTCCCACGCCACTTCGCTTCAAAACACTTCCCTCGTACAGGAAACGATTTTATGCCATGAGTTCGAGGTTTCAACAAATGCTTGGAATTTCTATGCATAAAGATGATAGTCAACGCCGATGATAATGATCTTGCTGGGTACATCAGGGTGGGGTCATATGTCCAGCTTGAATCTCACTACGGATCTCTCCAGATGTTCTGGCGATGAAAAGGAGATGAAATATGTCGTACTCTTCTATCTCAACTACTCGTTGCTCTTGCTGGACCCGGATCACTGCACGCACATAAAGGAATCGAAGGATCAAGCATCCCCATGAAAGCGAAGCACGCAGTGATCTGACATCCGTGCGTCTTTTGGTTATTGAGATCCTATGCGCTTTACTCATTTGATGTACCCATGTTTCGTGTTTCGAATATAGATGGGAAGGTCTGCTTGATTCGATCACACTATTGCGTAGTCGTCGACGCTTTTCCGAAACATTCGGTGGCTCTATCGGCCTCGGACGGCGTCACAGTCGTTTGAGTTTTCTGGGTAAACAAAAAGTGATGGTCTCATTCAATGGCAATGCACATGGATAAGGATATGGTACGTTTGGAGACCTCATCCATGCGATAACGTTTTCCACGTAGTCTTTCCCCATCGTCAGACGCAGAATACGATGAAACTGATCAAGACAAACACCCTTTGATGGAAGGTAACTCATGCTGCACCCTGTCGATTCGCGCACGTTCGGACTCCGGCTTCGATCAGCGCCGCAGAGCCACACCCCCGAGCTTTACGAGAGTTAATAATTGGTTGCCTGTAAGTTGCCAACCAAACATACTCCTAAACATCATTATAAGGGTTCCCGGCTCGGAATGCCGTCACATTATGCAAGACTTCTACCCAGGATTGTATTGAATGAACCGAAAACGCAAAGCCGCAAAAGTGCTGTGATATGGCAGGGTGTATGGTGAAGTCGGACCGCATATTTGGAATAACCGGAAGGCATTCTTTCGTTCAAATGCTTTACGAAGTTTGTACGGTGTCTTGCTTGAACTTGTTATTGACAAGTCTCTTCAGGCAATGAAGATATATGCGTACGGTCACAAGACCACTTGTTATCATCGATATGCACATGAACCAAGGCGCCGACTGCTATAAAACACAAGCGGAAACGCGGTGTTCACACATATATGTGCGTATTTAACTCTAGTTTTCAGCTCTCAGGCGAAGTGATCTGTGTCTGATTCCAGCAACTTCAACAATCCTGCTGACTCCCGGGACGCCGCTGTATGTGCCTGCCGATCACCGTAATTTCCATTTCGTTGCGGAAGCTGAACTTCATTGGCGTATCTAATTCTGGCCCAAGATGATTCCTTTCCCGCGGTACTTACTTGGTGGCCTCGCAACGTAAGCGGCATGATTGTGGATGTTGAATGATGGTCCTTTAAATGTCGAGCATCAAGGCATGTAATCCTGGAGAGTCCATGGGTAACGGACCTATAATCTCTCCTCTATCCATTTCTTCCACTCCGCCCCAATGAGCCACTCACCTAATCCCAGCGCCTCCGTCGAGCTCAAAGCAAATGGAGAAGTATCTCGAATTCGTTCTCATAGAGGGAATGCCCCCACACTTCCGCAGACGAAGTACTGCCCTCTGTGTCCCGCCAAATTTACAAGGACAACCCACTTGAGCAGACATATCCGTTCACGTAAGTCCCAACTTCTCCAGGGCGTCAGCGTGGTTAGTGATCTGAAAGTTGCGGTCAGATACCAACGAACGGGCTCATAGGTGTAAAGTGGGTGGCGCTATACAGTTCATCTTCAATTATGCTCAGCTTTTCTATTCTAGTTGTGCGGTGCCGAGTTCACCAGAAGCGATCTTTTGACCCGACACAAGAAGACATGCGGAGACCCGTAAGTGAGATTATCTTTGGCAAGCAATAGAACTGACGCCTCATACCAGGCTCAAGGCTCATCGATCAAGGAGGAAATCCTGCCAAGTGGGTTCAAAATTAACTGATAAGATTACTCGCTGATTCCCTTGATAGGCCTGCGTCGAATCTAAGGTCAAGTGCGATCTTCAGTGTCCCTGTTCGAAATGCATATCTCGTGGCAAGAAATGCGTCTTTATCAACGATCCGGCAGTAACCCGGTATAAACAGTCTTGTGCCAAAAAGCGGGTATCGCAGACTCGAGACGGCAGCCAGGGGACTGATGTCTCTCTTGAAGGCGTTGCTGGACCTCATCCCTCACCCACTTGCTCCCATAACTCTTTCTCGTCTCCTAGTGAGATTGATGATGTCTCTCCTACTCTGCCACATACAACTACAGCTTTAGAATTTAGCAAGGCGGGGATGGTTTCTTCCCATGCATCGTCCCAGCCGGCTATTTTTAATCCCGCCACAGATGATGACAATGTCGGTCAGATATTTGGTTCGGAGCACTATATCGAAAAGATGTTTTCTAGCAACGTGTTAGACTCTCTCCTCGAACACTTTTCCTTCTCTGATCGCGATTCAACCCAAATGTCCTCTGATCTTTCGTGGCTGGGAGGTGATGGGTTAGGTTCAGGAGGCGCCTACCCGTATTCGCTCATGCAAACCATGCCTGGCGATTCCCCTATCCCCCCGCCATCGGATCTTGATTCTCCCGTAGATGCCATTGCCACCAACTCCCCCATCTCCTCCGAAGAATACCCACATTCGATTGGGGTCTCAGCTGGTATGAAAATACTAGATACTGAGAAGGAACAATATCGTGCGTCCTCAAACGTTCAGGGTGGGAGGTCGTCATCTAACCTTTCCCTTAGTGTACCTTTTCTTCTCCGCGTTCTGCGCTCAGCTCCCTTTAGTTCATCCGGAAACCTGGATGGCCGAAGACAAGCCTCCCGTTCTAGTTCGCGCAATGCAAGCATGCGGCGCGCTCTTCGTAACGACACGAAGTGCTGTTAACTTCATCAACGAGACCTTGTCCTCAACGCGGGACGTCCTGGTTCAACAATTTGTAAGTACATCCTCTCGTCAAAACTGCCTGGAAGCTCATACCACATATTCCAGACGAAAGCGACGCTCAACCCCAAAGAACAAGATTATTTGATACTTGCTGTCGTGTTGCTGCAGACTATCGGTTTATTCCACCAACGCGCCGAAAACCGGGTCTCATCGAATGTGTATCATGGAATGTTGGTCATGGTACGTCAGAATTTGGTGCAGAAGCTATCATATGTTGGACTTATATTGGTCTAGATGATTCGCAAGACAGGATCTATCAATCGGTCGCGTTCTTGGGCTGTCCCTGAATTGAACGACACCATCGCACTGGAACAAACTTGGCGGGAATGGGCTCAACACGAGACTGTTAAACGGTATACCTGATAAATGCCATCGCTAATGAAGATTTTCTGACAGTTCGCTTAGGGCTTTGCTACTCTCCTATCTCCACGATTGTTGTCATTCCGTGTTCTTCTCGATACGGTCTTCTTTCCGGACCGCAGAATTCGACCTCAATTTGCCGTGCGACGAAACACTGTGGAAAGCCCAGTCTGCCCAGGAATGGTATGAACTTCTACAGAAGCCCTCCGCGTACGGAACCGGGGCAGATAGATTGTACGGTGTCGGCATGCAGCAAGCTTTGATCAATCTTGGAGAAATACGTCTTGCTACTTCCCACACCCCTTTAAATCCGTTCTCCCAATTCATCCTCATCCACACGATTCTCCAAAGCATCTACGAATGCTATTCCTCTTCTGACACTCCAACGTCGTCACCGAACCCGACCTCCGATGGCGAGGGCCGCCAAGGAAACCACTTTACAACACAGTGTACTCTGCACAATTGGCTCCAAACATGGATCCACTGTCCAGATACGGTAAAACGCGAGTGCGACTCCGATGAGCCTCCCTTTGCGTTCAATGCGTTGCCATTTTACTGGCTAGCGCAGGTTTCGCTCTTGGCTATACAAGAGGGTGGCTCAGAATGGATCGAAGCGACGACGGCTGAGAATAGATTTCATCTCATAAAGGAGTGGCTGGATCGTATACGATTCTTCCTACGCCAGAACCACGAGGTTCCGCCTAACTTATGGGAGGAACTGATGGCTATTCGCCGTCAAGTTTCACAGGTCGAGACGCATCGATTGGCAGATCACCCAAACGGTTTACTTGCATTCTTTCCGGAGCACTGATTTCTTTACTTTACTCGTGCCACCTGGACTATGTATCCCGGTAAATATGTCTATACCTATTGCTATTGTTTGTATAACAGAACACCATGGAATCTTGTAGCATATCTCTATATTTAGATAAGATAGCCCTGGGCAGTATCATTCAATATTATATCCAAATCATATCTTGATATTTAGCATAAAGTTGGAGTTAGTCCTTCATAGACAGACGGACCTAGGACGATACATACCTGATGTCACAGGAAGACGGTAGATATGTGGGTTCATAAGCTGTTGCTCACTCCAAGATAGCTGCAAAAGAGCGTAATGCGATGGCTTAGCGTTTAGATGTTTCGAAGCTTGCTCACATTCAAGTCAGTTGAAAGGTAAAAGCGGAGTTAACGGAGATAATAATCTACCTGAGTGCTGGCTGGCACCGGCTCATCGAACGCCCTGGTATTTGCCGCCTTCAATCTCGAGTCCGACGGCGGACCACAGTGGACCGGCGATCAGCTATGCGACTCAAGACTTGAGATCACCGGCGTGCGTGACGTGCGTGATTTTCTCTGAAGTTTACTTACGAAAGTATTCTCATACAAAGACGTCGACGCTTACGAGAATCGTTTTTTCCGGGCGTTCTGCCAGGCGGCGCTGACAGTTTTCCACACCGTTGACTTCCGGCGGCTGATAAGTCTGCTAGATGAATAAATAATCAACGACTTGAACAAACCAAGACGAATCTTTCAGTCCAAATTTGTGATGGTGAGTTGAAGAAGAACTGTTTGATGATGTATCCCTGTCTCAGGTCACCTCGAGAACTTGCATTCACGATCAATTCGTGAGGCTGAAATAGTCGGTGGCGCCGAAGAGAATATACCGGTGAAACAACTCGCTACGGATTCGTGAGATATTTGCTGGTTTGTCTGACTGACAGAACGCCCCAGCTGTCTCAGCATTCGATCAACTTTTGGGCGAATACAGCGTACATCCTCCATGCAGTCTGTCGGTCTTCGAGTCAAAAAATTCTATCCCCACCACGATGACAATTAGTTAATGGAAAACCAAAGTTTATAAAAGTTGAGACCAACCGTACTATTCATTCTTATTCCCAGTCTCATAACGTTAGCTCGTATTTCTTCTCTCACCCTGGTAGTCTTGGCTTTGCCTCTCCTTGTGGCCAGTAGTGTCGTCCCAAGACAAGAAACAAACACCACCGTCACCGGGGGCCAATGCAATACTGGCTCGGCGCAGTGCTGCAAGTCTGTGCAGGACGTGAGTTCGTCAAGTCTATCTGACATCAAGGAAATGTTACTGACCAATAATTCTATTCTCAAAGCCCAAGTACGATGCTGTCCAGAACGCCCTTGGTCTTTTGGGGAAATTCCTATCGGTGATGTCACCGCTCAAGTGTACGTTCTGCCAGTGCTGTTGAACCTTTTTGACGGTTATGGCGCTTGCTAGCGGTCTCACTTGCGCCCCCATCACGGTCCTCGGCCTTGGTACTACCCAATGCACCAACCAACCCGTCTGCTGCAGTAATAACAACTTCGTGAGTAACCACATTTTTTAGTATTCGGTTAAGAGCTGGCTTTGGCCCGTCCTGTTAGAATGGCCTTGTTGCACTGGGTTGCACGTCCATTAATATTGCCCTCTGAGAAAGTCGAAAGTCAGTCAGCAACTGGAATACATATAGTGAACGTTTTGAGGTCCCTCATTATAATGATGTAGCATTCAGTTTTCGAAGCCTGAGCGCCTTAACATGCTTGGCACCGCAAGACGGTAGGAAAGGAACCAAACTCAGCGTGACCACCAGTAGCTCGGGCGGAAAGCAGTAAGGTGCTGGCATTCCGTGTAATACCCCAACGGCTAGTATGATATCCCCAAAATACGCTGACCAAATCAATAAATTGAGATTACGCACCGACAGCGATGAGAGGCGCTGACTCGACCACGCCCTCCGTCGACCGACGATGCTTTTTATGCCCCTTCTCCTTCTTCTCTTCCTTCCTTATCTTCTCCTTTTTACTCTTCTTCTCCTTCTCCTCGAGAACAGGCTGACTCCGCTCCTCCTCGTTGATCTCACGCTTCCGCTTCCGGGACTCGACATTTATGGCATTGACCTCTGCATCCTTTTCCGCCTTCTCCTCTGAGTCATGCGTCCGTTTCTTCGATTTTTTCTTCTCTTCCTTTCCGTCCTCTTTATGCTTTCGTTTCTCCTTCCTCAACTTGCTCCCTGACTCATCCTTCGCTGAAGGCGCGTTACCGTCCTCCCTGTTCCCTTTTGAGGACTCGTCATCCTTTTTCGTCCTATGTTTTTTCTCCTTCCTTTCCTTTTCCTTTTCCCCGCTCCTGTCTGTCGCGTCGGTTGACTCCCTTTCCTTGACTGAGTCCTTTTCCTTCCTCTTGGACTTTGGTCCCTCAACACCTGTTTCCTCGCCGGCATTGGGCTTGCTCTTCTTTTCCTTGATTTCCTTCTTATCGTCCTTCGTTGGCCGCGTCGCTTCCTCCTCTTTCTTCTTCTTCTCCTTCTTAGACTTCTTCATGAGCTTTAAATCGACGTCATTCGACAATTTTGTATCTGACGTCGCGCCGTTGGCTTTGACCTCACTCTGATTTACGAATAAGCACTTCTCGGCGTTTTGAAAAGACATCATAATACCTTATCTTGCTCAATCTCATCCGCTTTCCTTTTTTGCGGTAGCGAGATGACCTCTACTGGCGGTGGAGAGCCTTTCGGGGTGCCCAAAGGCGTACCGTTCGCGCCTGTTCCCGGAACTTGGGGTCTACCCCACCCATTATTGTAGCCTCCTCGACCCCGTCCACGGAAAGAACCTCTCGACGACTGAGGGGAGGGCGCGGGGGCACTATCCGGAGGAGGGTAATGGTTCTTGGGCGCCTGGTCATGGATTAGACAGACCCAAGTCGAGACGAGGATTTACACACAGTTTTGGGTCCCTTGTATACACTTTTCTCGTATTTCTCTGCTTCGCTGACACATGATGTGTGACTTTTGAACTCCCCGGGGTTGTTGAATGTCTTGCTACAATCCAAGCAGTCAACCTGGGCGTAACATCTGTTCCAGTGCGCCATGAGTTTGGGCTTAGTTACAACGTCGTCACATCCTAGAAGAAACGATGAGCATTATACTTCATTATTGGTCGACTTTCATACCATTACAACTACACGATTCGCCGGTCAATTTTGACATGCACAAACTAGTAAAAGGATTCGGACGTACTGGAAGGAGACCATTTTGAACCGTGAATAGAGAATACAGAGTGAGATCTCGTCGTAGATGAGAATAGATTCTGATATGTAGTGCAGGAGGGTCCGGGCTTGTTCGCAAACGACGCAAAGTGGTGAAAGGAATTTTTTTTCACCGAGCCACGTGCGCTCCATTAACTGAAATCTTATCGGACCGTGATTCCGATTATTAGCCCCTAAAAGATTGAAGACCGGCTATGTTGGCTGTACACGTAGACATTTATTATGAATACATAGAAGGATATACATAATTTAGTAGGCGTAGACTGAAGGTTAGCATTTCAATAGTTCACAGCCTCGCACGCAGTTCTTTTAGGCCTTTTCAGGGACCCAAGGTAAACGGCTAGAATCCCTAGTCACGAAACAGAGAGGTTGGTAATACAATTTTATGATTTGAATCCATATGCAAGCCTACAAGTTGGCGCGCGACAATGAGTACGAGTCCATGACCACATTCGACTTCTTGTTAGCAAGCTCAACAACATCAATCAAGTGCAATATATCAAATGCACATCCCACGGAGAAGGAGAAACCTGACCCTCCTTGCCCATATGAATGAACTATACGGCTAATTCCGCCATTCATTTTGTTCGGCCGGAGCTCCCGCTCTACACGTACATTCCCGACGCGTGTCGGTCGAAGACCTTGCACGAAGGGTGCTTCTGGGTCGTACTCTGCCTGCTCAAGCCCGGGAACACTGTAAACTCGACAGTCAGTCAACAGCAACGGCCCGAGACGGTCAACAAGTAACTCACAACTTATTGCATCGTTCACGCATGCGCTTAATCTCGGGGGAATCCAGACTGAGGTTCAGCTCCGACTTGTGAGGTTGAGCAATACCACCAAGGATAAGAATCTGGAAACAACAAATAGTTAGCGGCAGTGGTCAAAGATTAAAGGAGACGCGCACGCTGTCATTTCGAGGGACGATAAATACTATATCTTCATGATCTGCACTGAGCTCGTTGTCGTGGGTTACGGCCAAAGCTTCGTTGACCTTGGGAAACCGTTTGCCATCGTTGACTAGACGAATCAGAGCGCCGCGCAAGGGATAACAGGCCTTGTCACTGGCGGTCTCCAAGGAGTTGAGACCTGTGGCATTGACAATAGCCATGGCACCGTAGGTCCGCAATAACTCATGCTCAGAATTCAGCAGGTCTCCATTGATGCGTCGGGTGATCAGTTTGGCACCTTTCGTCGCCACCAGGTTGCGGAGCCAGACCTAGTTGGTGGTGTCAATATATTTCATAAAACGAAGTCGGAAGAGCACACCATGTATGCATCTGTGTCGATCACAGGAGCCAAATGCGAGTATGCATCAACGACACCAGCGTGCTGGTTGACAGCATGCTTCGAGATCAAGTCGGGGTCCCTGACGAATCCTTTGATGCACGAGGCCTCGATTTCGCGCATCTTGTTCAACTGGTCTGGCATGTCTTCAATTGCTTTTCCGAAAAAGAAATTGGCGGTACGCATTTTGACGGCAGGCAGAAATTTGCTCAGCTGGTCAAAAATGCGGTAAGATGTCAGTGACCATCCCTTAGACAAAGCTAATGAAGTCTCGTCGGTGTGTTGCCCTGTATCATAATGCAATGAGTGTAATGAAAGAAAAGACAACAATTATTCCTACCACAGACAGCTGGAGGATACTCCCATCTAGCACGCGTAAACAACTGCATTTGAACCATCATTACTATGAGAAATAAACGTACAGTGCTCCAGCTAGTTGTATGTTGCAGTCAGTCAAGAGGGAACTGTAGATTATGAAAGTCACCGACCGATCTGAGACGGGATACGCGGCGTTGCTGGCGCCCACTGCTCTGCTACAACAGTGACACTGTACCCCGCATCTAGCAGGACCCAAGCGGTGCTGAAAAGGTATACGGTGAGAACAAGTCATCAGTGTGGAAGAACCATCTCACGTCAAACCAGTGACACCGCCGCCAACAATGAGAACGCGCCTTCCATTACGAGGGGCCCTAATAGCGTTCGGAGACGCGTCGAGGGTAACCATGCCCTTCTTAAGGACCAGGACAGGTGTAGTTGAGGAAGCAGTCATTGTTAGAAAACTGTCAGGAGGTTGAAGCGGGGATGATAATGTCGGTTCAAACTGGGAGGGTTCTTATAGCTCTGTGGAATACCGCATGTCCATTTTTGAAGACACTAAGGTCCTAACATGATCGACGTACAGTTGCGGACACGACCACGAAATCTGATTGATCCTAGAAGGATTGTCCCTCGGAAAATGTTCGTTACTAAGACGCCTTCGCCGCATGTCTCTGTAACGGGTGCCTAGGCTTTGCGGGGTATCGCATACGTGTCATATAGTTTGAGTCCTGTCCTATTGGTTCAGCAGCCGTTCGCGGTTCATGACCAAGCTTACCTGAAATCCTGTCCAATCCTTCAACTACATACAATGAGTTTAAAGCCAGTAACGTCCAGCGCAGACACAAAATCGACTTTGGATCCAGCTGGAGAAATCAGTCCGATGTTTCTAAAAAGCGTCCGAACAGAATTCGACCTCCACTCTTGTGCTGTTTGCAAACAACATACAGCATCGAAATCGCGTAGACAACGCCCAATTTTGAAATAATAATATGTAAACTGTGATATTTCCGAATCCCCGAATATGTCTGCAGGTCTGCGTAGTCTGAAACGATGATTTCACAAAGAAGAAAGAAAAGCGGACTCTGGAACCGACTGTTCTGTTTATGACCGGCGCAGTCTCCTTCGCCACCGCTGTTGCAACGAAGGTGATCGGACGTGCCATAACGAGGGGTCTGGAGAAAGACAAGCAGTACCTGTCTTGAGAGGTAAGCGATCGAATTGGCAACGGACGTCCGGGGGCGGACAAAAGTCGGCATCCACACACCACCATAGACCTTCCACGTTCTGGGTCCACAGTCTACGACTATCCTCTGTCATTGGCCCAGAAGGACTCGGAGTTCGAGGAGAAACACATGGACAAGGGAAATTAATCGTGAATAAGGAGAAAGTGAAATGCTCCTCTCATCACCCACTGATTTCGTCCGATGTGTCGCGTTTGTACAAAGAGCACCGACTGCCAAGACCGCATGCGCTGTGTTATCTCCTTCTATCCAAGGATCATAGAACATAGTCAGAATGGTCACAAGGGCGGAGGACAGTTGACCAACGTTGAATACGACCGAACGACGACAATTTTCCAAGATAAAGGCTTTCGGAAATACCGCCCTCGCATGGAAAGCCAAGGATACGTTGACAAGTCACCCATTTTTCATGAAGGTCAGACACTAGCCCGATGAAGTGCAGTCCAGAGAAGCGCTAGTTCACGCTTCCTCCTTCTTTAGATAAATATGGAAAGGAAACCTATATCCAGTTTGGCACTCTTGCCCATTCAATCACACTTGAATTTCCGAGTCTGTGGTAAGGGCTTACCTGTAACGTTATAGAAGGTGACCTCATATTCGTGCGGAGCCTGCCTTTTCCGTGGGTTGTTGGGCTATCCCGATGGGAACACAAAACTTGCGAACAGAGCCGAACGAACCATGCACGCTGTCTTCAAGCATTCAATGGAACAACTCTGAGCCTTAGGGTTCCTGGTAGTAAACGTACGGCGGATAATATATGTAGATGGATAACATCAAACAGTAAGATGAAGTCATACCTGAGAAGTTGCACTTCTCTCCTATGACACCCATCGGTCTTCGTAACTGGGATGTATTTGAAGTCGCCGAGCCTCCTGCAACATAGACTGCGCCGTGGTATATGGTGCAACGTGTTACGACAACGACCATGGTCACTAGGGGTTCGTATGCTCAACGGCCCAAGGGCCAAGAGATTGCACACGTTCTGGTAGGTCTACACAGCCTACAAATATCGGGACATGACGATGAGCATCATGATTCTGATGGATAGCATCAAGTACGTACTGAGTCCTAGATTAGAGAAAGGGGGACCTGATATTAATAATCGTAGCTGTACTGATAGGCAGGATAGAAAGACCGTACATGTATAGGAGACAGAAGCGACATTCACGTTGCAGACGAAGTTCACAACCGTTTTTGGAAAGCCACGTGCTTCAGATCAACAATGGGACATCAAATCTTGAAGTTGATCATTGGTTGATCAAAGTCATCCCAATCATTTAATGATGCAGAAATTCACAAAAAGAAAACATGAAAAGGCCTGTTTCAGAGATACCTGAACAACAGCAAGAAGTGTTTCTGATGACATGCATGGCATACAGTATGGAATGATTTTCACGGAGTATATGAGCATTCGGGCCGTCGGTCCGCATGCGGGACAGGAGAAACTTGAAAGCACTGAATACTACACCTCACCATCTCGAACTTGAAGGAATCGCAGCAAACGACGGGCGGTGAATTTTCGGTAACAGCCTCATATAGGCTTATTTCCATGAAGTTTTAGCGAGTAAAACCCCCCGAGACATACGATGCGAATCCAACGGCGGCGGCGACTGGAGAGAACACAATGACCGCTGCCGCCATCTGGTACGTGAACCAAGAGTTCTATGTCATCCGAGTTGTTATGCCAGGCTCTTGACCAGGAAGAACTCCAGACCGCTGTTTTTCCTTCTTTCATTTCTTTGACATCGACCGCATCCGATTAGACACTCCTGCTCGGTGCTCGAAACGTAAGTTCGTGTCACCAGATTACCCTTCAGCCTGGGACGGCTCATTGGAATGTCGCTCTAGGCCCTTGCGACCCAGCGCGCTCGTTGGCAGGCTCTGAGGCAGCTTCAAGTTTGGCTTGTCTACCCAAAAGTTCAAATGACTTCTTCTGCCAAAAGGTTCTAGTCCCTGGTCACGTCGTATTTCAAATTTTCTGCGGGCGCGGGATCCGATACCTTCAATGTCTACCAGTAGAGTACGAGTTTTGACAGATCATCCCCCTTGATCAGAAAATTGCTACAGTAAGATAACCATGGCTTAGCCTCTCCCTAACTCCCGTCGGCCTCCGCAGTCGGACCAGACGGTCGAATAAACCATATGGGTAACAAGTCTGCGACATCGGAATTGAAAAAGAAAAAGGAATAAGAGTGTCTGGCTACGTCTCGCTTTGGTGATCATGGTCGTGTCGCCAAGCTCTGCGGGAGGGCAATTGTTGAGATGAGAGTTTGTTGTTCTTTTTAGCAGGGGCACTTGACCTTCTTCCCATCATGACGACGAGTATGTCAGTTGCGTCCTGTGACATGATTTACCTTCGTCTTTTCTCAAGGCTGTGGTTCTCTATTCATTCAGACGCCCTCACATGACTTATATACGAGACCGGATGCGGCTGCCTGACTGACACTTTCAACGAGACATTCAGCAACCACTGAGGCCTCAAAAAATGCGACGAAAATCATGCGTCGGCCCTCGGTAAGTACAAATTCGGTGCAGGGTCGTGTGAATAACTGCTGACACGGGATTGGCTGGAGGCGATTACTAATTTCCCCAGAATGGTTAGAGAGGTCACGGTCTAGCTTACATTGACAAGACGAAGTCACCGGCGATTACTAGTACCTTGGCTTGATTTCCTTCCATGTCCTTCAACGCATTTTTCAGGGCTCGCGCGCCGCTAGCTTTGGCAGCTGCGAGACCAGCGAGAGCAAATTATCGCTCTGCTTTCCGTCGTTTCAATTCGACGCAAGCGCCCACCCCAAAGTCCAACACCGGTCTCTATGTCGGCTTGGCTGCGCTGGCAATAGGCGGTGGTGCCGGATACTACTATTTGTCTGACATCTCAGCTGCCCCTGCTCAGGCCACGACGTTTACTCCTACGAAGGAGGATTACCAGAAGGTATGCACTATATATATTGATATATCTCCTGGGGGCGTTGACCCAACGAGGCGCTTAGGTGTACAACAAGATCGCGGATATTCTTGAAGATGGAGCAGATAACTACGATGGTGCGTTATACCCTAAATATTTATCCGAAAGGTTAACAACGTCCTCAATAGATGGCTCGTACGGTCCTGTTCTTGTCCGTCTGGCTTGGCACTCGTCTGGTACATACGATAAAGAAACCAAGACTGGCGGCAGGTAGATTTAATACATTCATAGCCAACTATCCGTAACTCACAATGTCCCCAGTAACTACGCTACAATGCGTTTTGCACCAGAGTCCCTTCACGGCGCCAATGCTGGCTTAAATGTTGCACGTGACATCATGGAAAAGGTTAAAACGGAATTCTCTTGGATTAGCTATGGTGATTTGTGGACTCTGGGTGGTGTTTGTGCTATTCAGGAGATGGCAGGACCTAAGATTCCTTGGCGTCCTGGAAGGGTAGACGGTATCCAGACTCAGGCTACTCCCGATGGTCGTCTCCCGGATGCTACTCAAGGCGCGGACCATCTCCGACATGTAAGTACTGTTACGCGGGTTTGCAACCAATGTCTAATTGGCCCCGTAGATCTTCTATCGCATGGGGTATGAATGTTTAATCTTGAGCTAGTCTGCCATTTACCCTTCTATCCAGATTTAATGATCAGGAAATCGTCGCTTTGTCTGGCGCTCATGCCCTTGGACGCTGTCACACCGATCGGTAGGTGAATGTTACCATCAAGGTCTCGTCTTAATTGATTGATAGTCTCATAGCTCTGGATTCGACGGCCCTTGGACTTTCTCGCCAACCACTTTGACTAATGACTTCTACAAACTGCTTTTCGAAGAGACGTACGTGGTCTGGAATCATTACAAATGCCTTTTTTCTCACGTTTTCTTCAGGTGGGTCTGGAGAAAATGGAGCGGCCCGAAACAACTGCAGGACAAGAAGACGAAGAGTCTCATGATGCTTCCGTACGTTTGTCACATGTTGTCCTGATTTCTGTCGGCCGATCGAGAATTTCCATAGCACCGATTATGTGTTGACGCAAGATAAGAGCTTCAAGAAATACGCCAAAGCTTACGCTGATGACGAGGATCTTTTTTTCAAGGAGTGAGTTCATGAATGCACTTCCTCATCGATTCTTGCTCATTCTTTTCCTCCTTAGCTTCGCAGCCGTGGTCTCGCGCTTATTCGAACTGGGAGTACCCACAGAACAGTTCGCCTCGGCGGAACCTTGGGTCATGAAGTCATCTGATGAGAAGTAGACTTTCCTTCGTCTCCCAATAATACTATCTACAGAAACACTAGATGCCCTGATTCTTTAGAGTAGATCTAGATGTCTCTTCAGTTCTGATATATGTATATTTAGCTACAATCTATCTTTTGGATTCCCGTTGCGTATAAAAATTCCGGGGTACAGAGTTTGCAGTACGCATGCCGAAGTCTACGAAGTCTATGCAAGAATGATACAGATGGATGGAGGGGGATTATGCGATCGGTAAAATTAACGTGAGAGCGATTGTCCTCGATCAAGATGTGGATAAAACCCATTACAGTGTAATAACAGCGAACATACAGGGATAAAATCTAAGGAGGTAAGTCTATGCAATGATAATACAGTATATTGACAAAATAAAAAGAAAGAAAGCGCGAGCGCCAACGTTATGATGAAGAACTAGCACGAGTCATCATCATCGTCGGACTATTTGCCACGTCCAATCGCGGAAACCTCGCAGCCAGATCAGAATCACTCTGTGAACGCTCGACGTCCTCATAGGACGGCAGTCCCCGCATACTCGTCAACGGCGGAACACCACCAATAAATCCCCTGGCAGCGATCCTGTAATCTGGCACTTCCGTAAACGCCCGATGTAACAACGCTGTACCAGAATTGGGATCACTCAGGTGCACCGGAGGACGTGCTGTCACGGCTGCCTGCCGCTGTGATTCTGCAATGCTTGAGTGGGAATTCGATCGGGATGAGAGCCAGTGCGGGTGAGCGAGTGACGTGAATGGCTTCATGGAGGTTTTGAACAGCCCGTGGATGTTCCGGCTGGCGTTTCCGCTGTGCAGGTACGTCTCGTGTGGTCCAGCGACGTGGAAGCCGCGGTCGGGACTCGCGGAACGACTGGAGAGCCGGCTGGGGCGACCACTGCTTGGTCTTGTAGCGGGGTTCGAGTCCGTGTGATCCGAAGGTGAATGCGTTGGATGCGGAGGCGGCTGGCGTGAATTCACGCTCAACGTAGGCGGGTCTTCCTCCGACAGAGAAAGTAAGAGTTCAGAGTTTACCCAGTCCAATGGTGTGCTATCGTCTGAACCCGGCGCGTGAGGGAGATGTGCTAAGAGATGAGCTTCGAGAGGTGTCGAATTTCCAGAGGTGGACCGGGGCCATGGCGAGGACAGGGTTTCAGCACCTGCATTGCTGACAATGGTAGGGCTGATGCCGCCGTGAACCCAGGGGTTGATGACCCGCATTGTGGCGCTCTCAGGAAGGAACATGTTCGCTACACGGTCCCGGACGTGCGCCGTGTAACTCGGAAGCTCCATATCATCTTGAAGTTCTTCCGGTGGGACTTCAGGACCGCCAAGGAGAAGACGCCGAGTAGCAGACGTATGCAAACGTGCTTCTTCCAACAACCGGTAATCGAGGAGGTGGAGAGGAAGAGAACAGCGCAACTCGGACGTGTGACCGTCGAGATTGAGAATGAGAATGCTCCATCGTATTCTATGACTGACAATGATGGGTTCGAGGGCATGAGTAGGCGAAATGTGGAGGGGTAATGGGAACGTAAGGTAGGTCACAACGTCGTCGTCGCTCATCTCGAGGTTCTCAGTCTGATCAGTGGAAGTAGATGGTGATGCCGTAATGTTCGAAAGACCGGCTTCTGTCAATGACGCAGATGACGCGTGATGAGAAAAATATCCACCACTGCTGCCAGAGTGTGTGCTGTTCCGAGGACTTGATGACAAGGAATGTGTCAAGTTCGGCGTAGTAGGCAAGGAATGCCCAGGCGTTGTCGGCGACGGTCTCCAACGATGCTCCTGCACTTCCACGGCCTTCCCACCCACAATCTCGTGTCGAACCGTCGCAACGGTACGAGAAGATTCCTGAGCACCTGCCCGTGCGTAAACCTTCGTCGTCTCCTGCACGGTGGTAGTTATGCTCAAGACTCCGACACCCTTGGACAACGGCGAAAACTTTACCAGAGCCGTCAGGACGTCACCTGCAGCCCATGCTTTGTGAGGAATCATGATGGAATACATAAGCTTCTCGGGCCAGGTGTTTTCGATCTCCAAGGTCTGCTGATACTCCAAAGCTTCTGGCGCGAACGAGCGAATTAACGTCACCGGCAAGAAGGTCTGAAGATTGTGACTAAGACCCGGACGTACGGCGTGAGCACGTAGTTTGTACGCGACAGAGGCGCCTCCATTGACCCCCGTCGAGATACTAGACGGCAGAGAGCCACCCAGTTGGAGTTGGAAGGGGAAAAAGTGACGGCCAGGCTTTAGGGTATGACCATGTTTCTTCTCTCCTTCCAAGAAAGACCATTCGTGGTTACATACGATATACGTCAAGGGCGAGGAGTTGATTGACATCCTATGGCCTCTATCAGCGAGGAGGTCATGAATGAGTCAAGGAACATACGATTCATTAGCAGGCACCGGTAGCCGTGCCTTTCCTCTGAACTGAAGCGTAATTTCCTTGATGGACGTCGGCTCTGCGAGATACAAAGCCACATGTCCCGAGAGGCGAGCAGGCTCCACATCGACCCCGGTGCCCTTGAGAAAGATACAATCCTTGTCGAGGATGATCTCAAGGCGCGGCCGTTCCTTGTCTCGCATGTCACCCTCTGGAAAATGGGAGTTGGAGGAATAGGCAGGGTGGGAATGGAATTCATCGTCAGTTTCCAGGTTATTAGGGAAGGAGTCCCTCGGAAGGGGAGAAGGGGGTCTTGTGTAGAGAAAGGCCATGGTACTGTATCAGAAGAAGACAGGTCAAAGCTAAACTGGGAAAAGTAAGCGTCTGCTACCAAGAGAAACAGGAGTCAACTCACGGGACAATAGACAGCAGCTCTAAATGGCAAGTCCGAGATGGAAGGGACACGAATCGGGGTACTCTAGAGATTCGTGAAATGATACAGGAGGACCAAAGAGCCCGCAAGGCAAGGGCTGCCTGCAAGCCTTACCAGGCTATATACCGGAGTCAGTATGAAAGAGGAGGTTTTCTGTTTGCGCTGATTATTTGTTTGCCGTTATGTATTTCCGAAAGATTCCGCAGCTCGGCGAACACACATCAGTCAGATAACGATAATCATCGGAGACATATTAACAATCACCCAGTTTCGGTCCGAACTGTGCCCAGACTTGCTTCAGTTCTGTCAACGAGCGCACCCACGGTCGACTGCACTTTACGTTTGCACGCGTCAAAGAAATTCCCGGGCAAATCACGGCCTTTCACAGCCCTCTACTAAGGCACCGCCATCATCAAGCATCATCTTTCTGCCATCTCCACTGGTCATATATCAAGCTTATTATTAGCCACTACTTTTGCGATTTTTCCCGTCTCCATTGAGCGGATCGCAGATCATCCAGCTTAAGACAAGGAATGATCACTCCACGAATAGGTGGCAATTAGTAGGCTTCGAAATCTTGGGTTCATAATCAGACAGGTCGAGGCATCTGCTCTTAATCCAAGCGAGAGTCGAGAACACACCGTGTACTTTGGCTGGCCTTCACCTCGTGAAATCTTAGATACGTTATCTGTTCGTTGTCCAACCCTCCATTCCAAGAAGCCTCTGTCCTCATGCGTTCCCTCGGGAAATTTCAATGGCCAGTTCGGGGAGACGGCAGGCAGTGCATAGGTACTGCGTTTACACGCGGGATAATGTCGGAACTATCTCCTCCGCTCATTTAATTTTGGCGCAAGTCGGTGGTTGAAATTTTAAGCAGGTCTCATGTGTATTAGCAAGCGAGTAAAATAGTCTCCAAAGCAATGCCAGCGAAATCAAAACATACAATTCAATCAACTATCCCGATGCATCCCCTCACCGCACGTCGCTCCCGGTCAAAGTGGAGGCCGCCATCGCGCTCGCCAAGACGATGCAGGTATGGGGCCCGAACTCTCAGAATTACGCCTTGTACATGGTGTCCAAGAACGCCGTGGCCAGCTGTCGAACCATGGACGGCCCGACAGCGCTAGAGTTTCCTAACCCTGGGAAACAAGATTTCAGTAAAGTTTGAACTCAGTAACCAAAAAAAAAAAGACACCCCAGAACGGAGCTCAACAAGGGCAAAGGGTATCTTCGAGAGGGGTAACATACCGTAGAGCGCCACCATGGTCCCTTTGCCCGAAGGATTCAACTTCGCTTCTTTGATAGAATCCTTTAAATCAGCGATGAATGTGTCTGCCATTGTAACCGTTAATCTCTACAGAAAAACAGAAGATATTCATCAACGACTTTGTTGTCATCATAGAATCGAAATGAACGAGTACCGTGCAAGCAATGTGCACACCCGGGGTTCCATTCAACGCGTTCAAGTGCCACCCCCTTGTGGCCATCTTGTCGCCAACCTCCATGATATTCACCTTCGGGTGCTTGGAACCGAAGGCAACAACCGAGGACGGTGGATTTCCCAGAATATAAAGTTCCGGTACCGAAGAACTGATGGTGTCTGCGATGAAACGCGCGCAATTCACAATCGAACGGCACGACTCGAGATAACCACTGAAAGAAGACTTCGTGAGATCTGGACGCGGCGAAACGTTAGTTAAGACGTGCCTCGAACCCATGTAATGCATCGCCGCCCACGTTCCAGCGATCACCGCGCCAGGTCTGTATACGCTATCAGTTAAAGTTACCGTATCTAAGCCCCAAAATCCGTACCGGGAGCCTGAGAAACTGGGACTTCCGTATGCGCCACCTAATATCAGAGGAGAGAACATTCACAGGCGTGAGTAAACAATAGAGAAGCGCTTACCCATCCAGTCTGGATAGACGTAATACTGAAACTCTCTCAGCGCAGCATCCCGATACATGATAACCGAGGTGCCCTATTACGATCTTCTTAGAGGGTAAGAAACGGCGGCACTAGCGAGACATACTTTGGGTGCGAATCCATACTAAGGCGCATTAGAACTCGAAGCAACCAGTAATACGCTTCTTTACACTCACCTTGTGCGTGTCACAGCTGATACTAGTGACGCCATTCACACGGAAATCAAAAGGTATCATCTTGTATTTGCCGTTTACACCCTCGGCCAAGCCAGCTTTCTCAAGGTAAGGCATGATAAAGCTGCCAAGACAACAGTCCACATGAAGACCAATGTTGTGTGTAGCTGCTAGAGCACCCAAGGCTACGATATCATCCTGGTTGCCATCTGGAAAGTTAACACTGGATCCTACGAGCTACGAGACGTCAGATACACATATACGGATCATCGGATCATACTATCTTACCATGATGGTGTTCGCGTTTCTGTTATCACAACGTAAGCCAGAGTAAAACAAAGTCGGAGAAGAAAATTAACATAGCACGTTTGACACGCTTGATATCAACCTGTCGCGTATATCTGTCCACTGGTATCAGATGGACCTTGATCTTAAGATATGCTGCGCCCTTATCGAATGCCGCATGAGCAGAAGCCGGCACAATCCTACAGAGAAGCGGTTAACTTTGGAATCTATACGTTGTAGCCGCACTCCTGGCTCGTGGATGTTTTACGCCGTATGAGAGAGAAAAGATTCTGAAAGAGATAGACTTTCGTTCAAGCATTCTGCCTACAGCAAACCCCGTCCAAACTGGCCTATTGTAGTATAGACAGATGTTGCTGCGTGCAAAATGCCAGAAGAAAAAGTACATCTCTTCTCGACGCTTTTCCCATTCATTTTGTCTGGCTTAGAAATGTTGCGATCCAAGCGTGCATACATTGGGATACGAGTACGTACATTTCTGGCTCAGTGATCCCTTTGACAGCCTTCGCCCAATCCCGGTAAGTCTTAATGGCCATGATGATAGATTCCGTGCCACCAGAAGTCATCGTTCCGGCACCATCGGGATTATTGAAGAGTCGAAGGCACATTGCCACGATCTCTGCCTCCATCTTGCGAACAGCTGGAAATACGTCGGGGTGAATCGGATTCGACACGCAATATCGCTGGTACGCAGTTACGATGACCTTCTCCATGTCGTCACCGCCATCTGGTAAAGAAGTGAGTAGAAGTTCGTGGATGAATGATAGTGCGTACGATAGACAGCTCCAGATAGTTTTCCATGGCGCCAATCGCCTCTGTGCTCAAGTTCCGTGTCCATCTTATCCATTTCGGCGAGGATCCATTCAAGCGATTTGCCTTCCTCCGGTAGGGATAGGTGCCGGACTACTTCGGCTCCTTTGGGAACCAACTTATTCTCAATATCGAGTTTAGCTTGATCCATTTGTTGGGTGACCTTGGATCTCATGCTAGGCAAACGTAGAACCATCATGATCACAGCCTGTGCGCTTGATTCAGTCTGGACGCTTCGTTACGACGATGAAACGACGTACGTGAGCTATCCAGGCATAGATCTCCTTCACCGAGGTCACGGTGCCTCTTGCTCGTACATGGCGGTGAGCTTTGAGGTAATGCGTAAGCAGGAAGTACACAAAGAACACAGCCTTTGCCTTGTCGAATGCTGTCCTAGCCCAGAAGGCCTGGTTCCAAGCCAAAAGACGCTGCGACGACAACGACAGAGAGAGGGACATGATACAGCGCCAGCAAACGTGAACGTCGTCGAGAGAAGGAAGCCGTTGGCCGCTACAATACTCGCCTTGTGCTCGTTCCTTGTATGGTTGTCATATTAGAGCCTCGGATCCGGCCCACGGCAAATGAGCAAATCAACAATTACGTCACGCGCCCTTTCTCGTCCAACATCGACAAAAAAGATGAGCAGCCTGCGAATGGTAGGTAGTCTACCATCGCATTCCAGTGAATTGTATTCTCATTTCTTGAAGATACCTCAGGACGACGAAAGCGATGATGCTGCTGAGGTTACCTGGGGTTCGTCTGTCATGATATGGAATTTTGTAACTGAAAATCGATGATTGATTAGAAGACCAGCAGCGTATCAACACATTTTCGAAGCTAAATACACGAATGCGTAGTATTGACGAAAAACTGGAAGAATTAAAGGTATGTAACTCGGTAAATTCCAACTACAGCCCACATATTTGAATTCAGCAAGAGAAAGAAGCCTTAGACGATCTCTCTACTGAGCTGGAGCTTGCGGATGAAGATGATCCTGTCTTGTAAGTTACTCAGTCTTACCTTATTGCAGCTAGGGCAGTTTACACGGTTTCAGGTACAAGGTCGGCGAGACGTTCCTTCACATGCCCCATCCACGCGCTATGAAACGGCTGGAAAGAGACCAAGTGGCGATTGACTCTCAGGTGTCAATTCTTGCTGCCAAGTCTGAGGCCTGCCAAAAGGAAATGAACGAGCTAAAGGTCGTCCTGTATGCAAAATTTGGACGCGCCATTAATCTCGATGAGTAACGACCGCATGTATCCTCTTCTAGCACTGTTCAATTATCAGCGATGTAGCATTATCCGATTCGTTTACCGGTGGTACTTTTCAGGTGCTAGCGTCCAAAAGCGGACACGTGAAAAGTGTGTTGGATGGTCCATTCTCGAGGGGTCATGTTGCTCGTGTGCACATCAGAAAGATATTTCTCAGGATTGCTGTGTCCCTCACCAGTTGCGGATCTTCAAACTCGAGAGCAGTGGAGCGGCCCGACGCTGATGAGAACCATGATGGTGAAGATCCGGTGGCCCAGCGGCAATGGGAGCAAGTATACGCTCTTGTGCTAGAACATGTGGATTCTAGCTGGCATCAGAATCAAAAGGATGGAGTTGAAGCGATCAGACCGCGTCGATGGGAGCTGTTCTGTTCTTGACCGTCTTCTGCACCACAAGTATAGTATTCATGGCAGCTTGATCATGATACATTTGCAGTTCCGACAAATCTCCTTTGTGTAGAGACGTGGCTCGCCATCTAATACACTGCCCTGGGCTAATCGACGACACCTTTCTTCCATTCTCCTCTTTTGTGTTCTCCTTCCCCGGCTCCAATACTATAACTCCTTCAGTCTGGCAAAGATCTTCGTTGTGCTGGAATCGTTCGGTCTCATGGCTGCCGGCGCTCCCCATCCGTCTCTCTTTTCACTCAAGGGCGGACAATTACCAAGTTCTTCTCTACCACCACGAAGAGGCCAGCGAGGCAGTATACAGTACCCTTTCTGGACAGTCGAGATTCGTGGGTACTACCCCATTCACGGCCGGAGATGACTACCAGGTTACTTTGATACTCACGATGTCGCTGCGATGGAAAATTTAAACAGTTTTCCATAATGTATACATTTTGAGGTACACCATACAGCCGTTATCGGTCTTTCGGACTCTCTCCATCGAAAGCAACATCTGCCTCTACCAAAAGCTTTCGAGGCAAGGCTGTCACCAAGCCACCCTCTTCCACTATCCACGTCTTTTCGGCCAACTTCTTCAAAAATGACGGCAGATGTTCTACTGCACTGGCGTACGACACACAGAGCGCCGTAGTCGGATCTATGGTTTCTGGATATTCTGCCAGAAGCTTCGCTACTTCATACGCGTGGACCCACGCCTTCAAATGGTCCAAGGCACCGTGTCCCTTCTTCAAAACAATGTGCATACGCAGAGTACCGCTCCTCAATTCTTTACCCGAGTTACTTATGCAGGTACGATCGAACCACAGGACGTACTGCTCGGTTTTGAAAAGATCAAAGGGTGGAGTTCCATGATCGGTCGCGAGAATGCGTCCCAAGCCATTGGACGCAAAGATGCATGATCCCAACACCTGCCCGGTGGCGACATCTTTCAGAATGCTGGAGTTCGCAAAGATGTGCTCATGTCCCGATGCTTCTGCTGGAGACGGGACATCCTTGGTCTGCCGGAACGTGGACCACAAGAAGCTAGCTCTCTGACGGTTCAAAGTCCTAAGCGCAAGTCCCCGGACGCCGTAGTAATTGAGTACAATATGCAGGGAGACCAGAGTGACGAGCATGGTATATGTTGATGTAGGGGTCGTAATGTGAGGGACTATCAAAGTGCCGATCTGTTCGACCTATTAACAGAACCATTCCTGCCTGGGAAGAAAAGACGTACCAGCATACCCATAAGGGCCAACACGGTTTCCTTGCTCGCATCCTTGGCATTCAAATCTCCCAGGTCACCTTTGCCGTTTACAGGCGTGGCGAAATGGAGGCCGATAGCAGCTTTGGAGCCTCCCGCAGCTACCCCACATAAGGACCGAAGTGACGCGCTTAAACATAGGGCTGGGACGCGCAGGGAGGGTAGGCCATGTTTAGAGGCTGCTACGAAGATAGGTGTAAGGGTCTCCAAGACGATCGCGCTGTCGTTTAGAATGTCCGCGAGGAATCGATAGGTCTTTGATTCGGGTACCAAGGATGTACCGATGAAATAAGCGGAAACGATGGCTTTGAATAATGATGAGATGCGCCATAGCTGGCCCGAAAAGGTGGAACTCACTGGTCATTCGACTGAAGAAGTCCAGAACGACAGTGAGAAGGAGGGCATTCGTGGCAGAAGCCGACGGGTCCCCAACGCCAAAACCTGACAGAATTTAATGAGACAGACGCGAGGGGAATCAAATGGATAGATCTCACCCTCTAACACGGCCCTCGATGACAGTAAACTGGCTAGGGAGCTGCAGAACGCTTGAAGCGCATTGAAAACCTGGTATCTGCAATCAACTCTTCGTCAGAATTGCTTCGACGATTTGAATGCAAATGAAGCGACCGAAAATAATCTTGGGGAATAGCATTTCATTTCCCGCTGAGATTTGTCGGTAAGGACGTACCAGGAGTGACACTGTCGGGGTATCCAGCGGGTAAAAAGACCTTTGAGAGTATTTCAGCAAATGGCAGCGGTTTGCTGCCACCAGAGTCCGCCTTTACTGTGATCTTTATAGGTCTTAGTCCAGAGAGCAGGTGAAGTGCAGAAGGCTCGTACCTCATCATCGATAATGTCGATATAGTGAAGCCGCCCTCGGTCGTCTCTCTCTATAATTCGGATTCCCATGGCCTTACTGCTGCTGTATTAATGCTGAGGGTACAGAGGGAGCATGTAGATGAGGGTGAAGGTTGACAGGCGGACGACACGTGAGCTAGGTCACCTTCTTACCACCACCACCCACTACCACCCCCAGGCGTCTTTTCTTCCCTTTAATATGTACCTCCCGACTCACAAGCAATTTACTGGCGAGATTATTGGCCAACAATAAGCGGACAACGCTTCAAGACCGCGTCAACTGGTGGCCGACATTGGTCGCACTATCTGCACCTCACTCTATGTGCATTGTGCACTCAACAACGGGGTATATCGTGCATCGGGACAGCCTTCGAGGTAACGATATTGGGCAGCGGGGCGCGTCAAGGTTTGCCTCAACAATTTGATTATATGCTCTGATATCGTTGACAATTTCCCAAAAGGCTAGGCAAGAGAGTCAAGCAAGACCACCGTTTCGCCTTGTTCTCTCAGGTCCTACCTCTTTCTGTAGCCTGGCCAGCCCGTCGTGTTCGACGCGTCGTCGGGGTCGGTGGCTATGTTTTCAGTTTGATTCCCAAGGCTACGTCGTACAGATGACATATCAATAAGCCTCTACGATACTTCGACTCGGACTTTCATATTGAAGCCAGGATGGCGTTTCCCGCGAAAATCATCTACGGCACCGCTTGGTACATTCTTCCTATCTGCACTCTGCAGGCCCCTCATGTTTATTATTCAGGAAGAAGGAAAGAACTACCGATCTAGTCGTTTCGGCCGTTCTGAACGGGTTTAAAGCTATTGATACAGGTGTGTGATTTTCCATTTTTGTTTGCGCAACTGCTCAAGACTTTCGTTATTAGCATGTCAACCCAAGCATTATCGGTTAGTGCAAAGCTTCAACGGCGTACTATGATAAGGCCCAAGGCTTAACGCGCTTACCAGGGAGGACCTGGTTGGCAACGCAATGCAAACATTGAAAGAAGTTCACGGGATTGAGCGTGATCAGCTGTTCATCCAGACAAAGTACGTCTTTTGTTTTACTGCTGTGTGCGATAAGAGAAGAACCAACATCCCTCAGATTCACATCCATTGATGGCCAAGATCGTTCTAAGCCACTACCATATGATCCCTCTGCCACCATTCCGGAGCAGGTCAGGACCTCTTTTGAGAAATCTCTGGCCAACCTGCGTACGGCCTATATTGACAGCTACTTATTGCATTCGCCGCTCCGAACCATCCAGCAAACGCTTGAGGCTTGGAGTGTGCTGATCAAACTTCAGGACGAAGGCAAAATACGCATGGTTGGTGTTAGCAACACCTATGACGTCGGGATCCTCAGAGCTCTGGGACAAGAAAGGCAGGTACAGGTGGTACAGAATAGGTGGTACGAAGGAAATGCATGGGATCAAGATGTGGTGCGGTATTGTAAGACGAATGGGGTGGCGTATCAGTGCGTAACTTCTAACATTCTTCGGCTCTGATGAGTAACAACCTCCTTTATCAAGGTCATTCTGGACGCTGACGGGCTCGCCTTCGCTCTTGTCGCACCCATCCGTCTTGGCCATTTCTGCGGCTTCAGCCATGACCCCTGCGCAGGTCCTGTATTATATAGTGCAGATGGGTGGTATATTGCCCCTCTCTGGCACCACAAATGAGGTACATATGAAGGAAGACGTAGCGGTGGAGAGCTCGGACCTTGTTAGTGATGATAAGCTCCGAAGTCACGTCGACACTATCAAGAGATTGGTGGGGCTGGAGTCGTGATTGATAGCCGGCGGTTGTACTTAAGGTATACCCTATTTCATGTTGTCTAGTACGATGCTCAATAGAGTTCCAATCCAGACTAGCGAAGGGGGAAGACAACGATCACTTTCAGCCTCTATCATTGTTACTTGAATCAAATTGTTTTCACCTCGTCGAGCTCCTACGAACTCTTTTTTTCACGTAACCAAGGCACGCGACGTCATAGTAGTGCACCTTAGCTCCAACCCAGGACCCTCCCTTTATAAAGTGTCGATGATGCTGTTGAGCACTGCAAATTTCACTGACCATCTTTCAACTGCTCAGGCTATGACCATTCCCTAATGATGTACATGTTGACTACTCTAGTTTTCACACTATTAGCAGTACTCTTCTCCCGCTCGCGCGCTGAAGTCACGTCTTCCTCTAAAGCTGGCCTCGCTTGGGGTGGTAACAATAACGAAATAGCGCAGTTCACCTCCACGGGAAAAGTGTCCTGGTACGTAGCAGCTTTATCATCATCAGCTTCATTGTCATTTACCCTGCTCAGGTACTATACATGGTCCCCGAAATCTTATGTTCCAGACACAGACATCGAATTTGTGTCGATGCTCTGGGGAGGTAGACAAACGAACGAATTTTCCTCTACTATCAACGACACAGTAGCTGGAGGTGGCGTTACGGCGGTTCTCGGAATGAACGAGTACGTCGCTCTTTCTCTTAGAAGTTCATTCCATGATGTCGATGTGCTCTTATTCAGACCCCAAGAAACACAACAATCTAACCTCACCCCTAGTGAGGGTGCAGACATGTGGAAGACATACATTGAGCCCTTGCATTCTCGGTTTGAGGGTGTTAGACTAGGAAGTCCCGCACCCTCTGGCGCGCCATCGGGCAAGACGTGGCTACAACAATTTCTTACAGAGTGTGATGGCTGCACTGTGGATTTCATAGCACTACGTGGGTTCTGTGATCTTTTGTCAGTTCCACAACCTAATGACTTCGGCAGACTGGTACGATATCAACAGTACCCAATTCATCTCGTATCTCCAGGACTTCCACGAGACTTTCGACAGGCCGATATGGGTTACGGAATGGGCGTGTCAGAATTTCAATGATGCAGACAATCAATGCTCTGAGGAAGAGATAGAAGTGTTCCTGAATGTCACGCAGTCGTTCATGGATAATACAGACTGGGTGGAGAGATATGCCTGGTTTGGGGCGATGACAGATTTGCAAGGCGTCAACCAGGTGAGGAAAATCTTAGCCGTCCACCTGGGGCTGTGATACTGATTGGCCCGATATCAGGACGATGCGCTAATGAATTCTGACGGAGATATTAACTCCCTTGGTAAACAGTACACAGGTGATGAAGATAATATACCCCACGGAGTGTCTGATGGTGGTCATTCGAGTTCCCTACCGGCAACTTCAGTACGATGGCTGCTCTGGACCCTTTTCTTCCTACATTTTGCCCCGATATTGGCGATATGAGCACTATATTGTACAACTCATATGTATGTACATTTCAGATATCCGAACAAGCTTGCTTTTGACTCAAGACGTTCTCCATCTATTGGTTAAGACGTTGGCCAGACCTTCTGGGAGGGGAGGTCACCAGACTGCTCACGCAATTCCCGGTTCGCAGAACGACATCCTTAGAGCATTTCCCACCTTCCACATACAGATATGAACTGCATAGCATCATCGTCCACTAGGATGAGGTGATAGGAGTCTTACCAATACGAGCCATCGTTATAAAGCACAGGAGCTACCGCTGTTCCAGAGTAATTCGGTCTTGCCTATCATGCCCGTCGCTGTTCCTCAACTCGGTTCTTACCAGTACGTCGCGGAAACCAAGGTACGTCGCACCATCAACACCATCAGTTCAAGTGTCAAACATATATCTATAGGAGAACCTCGACTGGGCCGACCTTGTGACGGTCGATCTCAGCTTGTATCACACGCCTGAGGGTAGGAAACAGCTGGCGCAGACTCTTATCGATGCTGTACGCGAGAAGGGGTTCTTCTATGTCAAGAACTTTGGCATATCACAAGAAAGCGTCGATAGACAATTTGCCCTGGGAAAGCAATATTACGAGCTTCCATTGGAAGAGAAGTCCAAATACATCCCAGAGGGATTAGGTGTGCCTCCTTGTCCTCGGTGTCGCTTTTTGAGAACTGACCAGCCTGCGTGTAACAGATCAAGGGCAATATAATGGCTATGTTCCGGCTGGCCGTAGAATGTTCGTTCCTCATGCGCGAGTCGAATTCTCGCTCAAAATTTAAACAGTATCGATCCTGCAACTAACCTGAAGGACCATGTCGAGGTCTACAACATTCCTAGTACGGCGTCATAGTCCGACCTTCTATCCCGCATCACTAATGCTGGCGCAGAGTTTAACGGGTTCTTCCCTCAACAGCATCCTGCAGTCATCAATGACAGTTCAAAGGAGATCGAAGACTTCGCACGGGTAAGATCGTCTTTCGTGGTGATTGTTTCGCTATCCAACAACATGTCTAGTCACTGCACACTGAGGTTTTGGACCCTCTATTTGTGTTGCTAGCCATTGCTCTCGAGCTCCCTGACGACTACTTCACTAAAATTCACAAATACGAGGTCAAGAGTGAGGTGCGCGTCTATTATTAGGTCTCAGGCAGTAGTTCTGAATGCTCGCCCTCCGTAGGATCATCTGAGGTACATGAAATACTCAAAGTATACGCCTGAGGAAAACGCAAAACTGGAGAACTGGGTTCCCGGTCATACTGGTAAGTTCGCAGTGGTTCTTCAGGGTGCTCATTCTTTGACGCAATTCCTTTCTAGACCTCGGCAGCTTCACTCTCCTATTCCGGCAACCTGTTGCAGCACTGCAGATCCGATACCACACCAACAACGAATGGAAGTGGGTCAAACCACAAGATGGGACCCTTACTGTCAATGCATGCGACGCCTTGCAATTCCTAACCGGAAATTATGTTAAAAGCACCATCCATAGGTCCGTTCACTCCGGATATTTATTCCCATCTTTTCCAACCTGTCTTTGATAGAGTTACTACTCCCCAAAGGATCAGCAACACGTAGACCGGCTCGGCTTGCTGTATTTCTCTCGGTAGGTTATAGTTTTAGTATGATTGTTTAGGACTTTGGCTCATCAGTACTCTCTAGGCCTCACAACGACGTCACTCTGGCGACGATCAAAGATTCCCCCGTCTTGCAGCGAGAAGGATATATTCAGAACCAATTTGAGGCCAGTGGCAACAACGTGCCAACCATGGAAGGTTAGTCCTGTATCTATTAAATTGGTGTCAAGCAGCCTCTGATTCGAGAGCTCTAGAATGGACGTTTGCGAAACAGAAATGGCAAAGGTCGAAAGGCTATCGCGAGAATGTCGAGCATCGTACGGCGACAATTCTTCCGGGTTTCAGAGAGCAGATTGGATGCGACTCTCTTTGTTATTATTGTGTACCACTGGCGCGTTGGCAACATTTCATGAGTCCGTTGAAGATGCAGCGCGCATAGCACGAAGCCTTGTGGATGTATCCCCTCTTTCTGTTGGAACCATGGCTACCGTCTTTCCACCTGACGATCCATTACTACCCGGTTACCCCTTCTCTTTGCAAGAGTATTATGCCAGCTGTCTCTCTAATGGATCACTCACTCTTCTATTCTTACCTATATCCCGTCACAGTCGGAACATATTGGCCTCCCCTTCGCATCTAGTTTCTATCTCAATCACCTCGGAGTTACCTGCCGCCCATAAACCCCGGGTGTCATTGCTGGGGAATGTGACAATCTTCACGGATATTGAAGGTGTTGACAATTTGACGGAGATCAAGAAATGGAGCAACCACCATCATCTCCGTAGCGATTTCCTGTAATTAGCCTCCTCCCTTCGCTGAAGGACCTGGTTTTTTACTCCTCTGCCTACTGGACTGCTCTGCTCTGCTCTCATACCCTCCTCTCTGACTCTAATAGCGTTGCTACCTGCGCTTCGTGCGTCACGCCGACTGTGACTACAATCTCGTCGTTAGAACGGCGGATTGATTGCCTGGTGCTACCAATATTCCATCCCCTCCCGGTACCACCTCACTCTGACTGTCGGGGTCCCCGTCTGGAACGTTCTCCAGTTAGAACTCTCCCCATCCCGCGTCAGTGCCCGCAAATTTGCCCTCGTCAGCAGTATCGCCACTGACCAAAATTCCGGGTGTACCCGCGGTGGCTGATTGAACTGTATAGTCGGTTCCCACGGCTTTCACCACCACAGACACTGGGTTTTTCGGGACTTTTGTAGGCTTGTCATTCCTCTTTGTTGTTCCTATCTTCGCGTCCCTTCTCGCATATCCCCGTCGGTCTTTTCTGGTTGTTGTGCCTTCATTTGCGTAGGCATTTCGCCTTGGTAGTGAGTCCCTCCAGAAACAAGGTATCGTGTCCGTGCTCATTCACGCGCAGATGCCCTCCCCGGCTAAACGCGTCGCTACCCCTCCCCCTGCCCCTACGAGCCCACTCACCGACGCTCCTACCCCGCCCGCGCCTGCGTCTGACGATCGCTCCCTGATCCGTCAGTCCTCACAATCGTTTGCCTCTCGTGCGGCCACTGCCAATGCCCCTGCCCAAACCGAGTCTGACACCGGCGGCTTTGCCATCCCCGCCCACATCACCGGCTACGTACACTCGTCCGACATTCAAGGCTCCGCTAGCCTGAAGAAACTGGAGACGGTGACATCCCACAACCTCAGGGTCGCGGACAAGAAGGCAGACGAGCGTTTTGCTGCTCTCGAGAAGTTCGTCAGGGTCGAGGTGAGCACGCTCAGCGCTGCTTTTGACCGCGACGGTACTGGCATCGACGTCTCCAAGCGGTTTGGCGAGTTGCGTGCCCTGATTAGCGACGTGCAGCTCCAGCTGAAGGTTCTTCGCAACAGTTCGCCTAACCCCCGTGCCATGGTGGAGGTCGACTTGCGGATCGAGGAGCTGCACCGTCGCATCGATGAGCTGTCCTCACGCCTCCCATCCCAGCACCTCCTTGATGACCTGCTCGCCACGTTAGGCCGTGTGGAGACCAAGGTTGACGAGGTCGACTCCCGTGCTGCGAAAATGGATGCCGCACGCAACCGTGACTTCAAGGACCTCGCCGCCGACCTGAAGGGACTCGATGCGAAAGTCCAGTCTTGCTCAAAGACGCTTCTTGCTACTACAGACGTCGTCAAGGACTGGCATGACCCACCTCGAGTGCGACGTCGATCCCTGTCCCCAGACATCGTTGAAGTCCATGCCCCCTCCCAAAAGGCGGCACGACGAGAGATCGATGACGACGCTCCTACTCGCTCCCGCTCGACTCATCACCGTGTCCCGTCTCCGCCCCCTGCCGCTCCTGCCTCGTCCACGTCCACCGTCGCGCCTCCACCGGCACCGCCCACTCACACCCCGGTCCTTTATATTGGGCCCATGAAATGGGTAAAGAGTGCGAGCGAGGTCAAGAGCGTTGACGGGCGGGCGCTCAAGTCCACGGTAACGAACGTTTTACTGCGCCACACCGGTAACCTTCCTACCCCTAGCCGCGTCACCCTCCACAACGAACACTACGCCATTATGCACTTCGCGCAAGACAAGGGCCCCAGATTGTTCCTTGACAAGTGGCGCAAGGGTTCCATCGCCGAGTACCCGCGCCTCACTGTCTCTGCGTCCCCTCCTTCGGGCTAGGGCCTTGGGGTGGATGGCCTCATGATGCGCCTCAACACGTCCATATCATCTGCTAATCACTTACACTCACACTCGTTTGCTACATCAGCTCCTTACTTAGTTTCTCCTGCTATGCTAGCTCCTTCTACGCTACCTTCATCTAGTACTATTGTACACTCAAAAGCTACTGTAGCACTGGCTCTTCCTTTGCAGCCTTTATATACTTTACATCATGAAATAAATGTGTCTTCTCTTTCTATCAGATGCTGGAACATTGAAGGTCATCTTGCTGTTGGCTTAACCCACCCCGCCTTCCGTCATGACTTAACCCGATTCCATGTCAACCTCTTTCAAGAGACTCACTTCACTCCGGGAGATGAGGACCATGTCCAATTACCCCCCGGCTATAAGATTTTTTCCCTTGCTCGTGTGTACCGAAAAGACTCCGGTCGCCCTTGGGGCGGCGTGGCTGCCATCGTACATGAAGACCTTGACTGCATACTCAGCGCTGAGCTTTCAGGCCCTGACCGTATTGTCTTGCGCCTTCCGTCTGCACTGCTTTTCTGCCCGTACATCTTGCCGGAGGCCAGCCCATGGCGTAATTGGACGGCTGTCCACCCATGGGATGACCTGTCTCGTGCTTTATCAGCCGCTCTCTCTCTGAATTTGCCTATGTTCATCCTCGGCGATATCAATGGAAGGATTGGCCTGCAAAAAGCCCATGACAATCACCCAAATCGCACATCGGTAGACTTGGTAACCAACTCCCGAGGTGATGCACTCATCGCCATCGCCAAGGAATACGATCTCTGCATTCTAAATGGTGTTCTGTCCCTGGGCTCGAATAACAGTTGGACCTCATATCAAGGGAAGACAGACAATGACCGTCGTTCCGTTATCGACTTTGCATTATGTTCAGCCAGGTCCCTCTCTCTCGTTAAATCATTCAACATTGAACCTCGTGGCTCCTGGTCTGACCATGAACCTCTTGCATTGGAACTTCTACTGCCAGGCCCCTCAACTGCTCCGCATGCGCAATCGCGGCGGTTGTCCTCGAAGCGTCCTTTGATCCTTCCCAGCGAGTCCCCACTGGATAGGATGCTGATAGATGCCATTGAGTATCGTCCCTCCACTGACGAAGCTCTCACCAAACTCTATGGTCCGGTCTTCTTCTCTTCCTCAGCGCCAATTCGTGCTTACAGTGATGGTGCCTGCTTCTACAATGGCACACCACATGCCCGTGCTGGTGCTGGCATCTACTTCGGACCCAATTCTCCCCTGAATGGTTCTTTCCGCGTTACTGGAGCTCAGACTAACAATAGAGGAGAACTCTTGGCTGTTCTTCGTGTCCTGGCTGTGGCTCGAAGGGATCGTACACTCCATATCCTAACTGATTCGGAGTATGTTATTCGCTCGATTGTCTACTGGGGCCCTGCACATGCCTCCCAAGGCTGGTATTGCAGTAATGGAGATCTACTGTCTGATATCGCAGCCTGGATCCGCTATCGCACTGCCCCCCTCATACTTGAACATGTTGACGCGCACTCTGGCAATGCACACAATGATGCAGCAGATGCTCTAGCTAAAGCGGGTGCGAATATTGAGACTCAAGATTGGAAGACTTATGTGCATGTCGCTCCTCCACCATCATGTCCTCCACCGGGAATCACTCCTCTCAACCTTCCCAAGGTATCTACATCATTACCACCAGATGCCTCCGAGAAGCTCGAGTGCAGAGTTAGGAAGAATGACTCTTATGCCGCTGATTCCCGTCGTGGCAGGAACGCCCTCCGTGAGACTCAGGCACGCAATCTGTCCCGCCTCACTGATGCGTCTGGCAACATTGGACTGTTCTGGCGTGAGTACCGAAATCTCCGTAAATCTAACCCTCGAGTGCCTCCTCTCTCGGCACAGGACTTTGCGGACGTTTTTGGACCTCGGATGAACCCTGCGCCATCCCCTTCACCAGCATTTGATCATGCACACGCAACATTGAACGAGTTTAAGCTCGGCGATATTCCTTACCCTTCACCTGACCCTCCTGCTGATTCCCCTTTTGAGTTCATCTCAGTGGAAGACATTGGTGAGGCAATGGATCATGTTAAGGATTCGCTCTCTCCGAAATCATCCTGTGGTGGTGATGGAGTCTTCCCCAAAGATCTTCTGGAGATGGACAATGATAGACTTTGTGCGCTGTTCAATGAATGCCTCCAGCAGCGTGACTCTCCTCTCGCCTGGCTTATCACACGCATCATCGCGTTGCTGAAAAAGGGCAAGGACGCTAAAGACCCTGATGGGTACCGTGCAATCGGCTTGGAGAGTGTCGTGCTGAAAATGATGACCTACATTATTCATAAAAAGCTACTCCACTGGGCAGATAAGCTTGGGGCTATCCCGCCTTCTCAAAACGGCTTCCGTCCAGGCTTCCGCACGAATAATAATGTATTCATTCTCCGTACTATGATCGAGCAAGCTCGTGCTGAAGGCAAAACACTGTGGGTTGGTTTTGTGGACATCAGCAATGCCTTCCCCTCCACCGACCGCACAGCTCTCTGGCTGAAACTGCACAAACTGGGTTTCACGGGAAAGATGTTCGATTGGCTTCGGAACCTGTACCGGGATATGTCCTATGCCGTGCAAGCTGGAGGTGAGATGTCAGAAGAATTCAGAGCCCGCATGGGCGTCCTGATGGGTGATCCTGCTTCTCCTACTCTCTGGATCCTTTTTATGCATGACTTTGATCTCGAAATCCACGAAGATGACTTGTACCTTGCCACAGTGGCCATCGCACACCTGGAACATGCTGACGATCTCGTCCTTGCCTCCTCCTCTGCCCGTGGCTTGCAACAGCATTTCTCCAAATTTGTTCAATGGTGTCGTGTGAACTTCCTAATTGTTAATGCCCTGAAATCCTGGGTGATGGTGTTCGGTCCCCTCCCTAATGTCCTGCCACATTTGTACCTTGGCTCCGTCCAAGTCAAATACCGGGAGTCTCATACCTATGTTGGTATCACACTCCGCTCCTCTCATGGTGATATCTTTGCAGATCACTATGATAACATGGCTAAAGCAGCGCGCAAGACTGCAAATGGTGTATTGAGCACCCGCTCCCTCACTGGTGGTGTACTTCCTCCAGCTGAGGGCCGTACTCTTTATACCGCTCTCGTTGATCCTTACCTGATTAGTGGCGCAGATGTGATACTTGATGTCCATGATCAACATCTGCAGCAACTCTCCACAGTCCAAGTCGACTTTCTGAGGGAACTAATCGGCCTCAACGACCACTCTATGCTTGCGCCGCTTTTTACAGAGCTCGCTATACTCCCACTGATGTATCGCCGAGTCCTATTGACACTGTCTTACTTAAAGAAACTCATTGCGCTACCCTCATCCTCGTTTGCCCACATTGCCCTCGTCGCTTCCGCTAGGCTAGCGGAGAATGGCCAGGCTAGCTGGGTAGCCGATCTCACTATTGTTCTTGCGCGGCTTCCAATCCCGGTCCACCTGCCCCACGTCCTAGGCTTGTCACAGCATGGAGTCGATGGCTGCATAAAGTCTGTTAAAGCGTCAGCCCGACTGCATCTACAACGGCAGATTGATAGCTCAGTTAGACTGTACCTCCTTCACGATCGTCTCGAGCCTCTGGAGGGCGCTGCACCAGCCTATCGCGCTATGTTCTTTCGGCATTACCTAACGGTCAGAGTCCCCAAGCATAGAGTTGCTTTGACTCGCTTGATTTTGTCCGACCACTGCCTTGCCGTTGAACAACTGCGCCGCCATGGGAAGTACTTCCTGCCCTGTATTCCCAGAGAGAACCGCCTGTGTCGCTTCTGCTTGGAGGAGATTGAAACACCCGAACACGCACTGCTGTTATGCACAAGTAGCAACGAGGTAATCGACGCACGGTCGAGATCGTTCCTCATCTTGCGCCCACTATTCCCGGCCCTCCCTCTCTCCCACGTCACTGCAGGAAATGCACGATGGATTCTTAAGAAGTTGATCTTCACCGGTCCAACAATTCAATTGGTAGCCAAGTTTGCTTGGGAAATTTTACAGATCTTCGGATCTACCCCCATTTACCTTCCAGACAGTTCAATCCTGGACTCCGCGAGCAGCGGTGGCATCCCTGTGGATGCTTAGCTTGTCTCTCGAACCTCTCACATCGCTTGTGATCTACAGCCCGAAACACGGCGAGCTCGTCACCTGTGGGTGTGTTGGGTAGTATGGTATATAGATTTCCTAGCTAGTTATTTGTACCGTACGCCACGGCCGTCTCTATAGCGGACCATGTCGTGTAATATGATGATGATGATGATGTGTATCAATTTATGTGTCAATGTAGCAGACTTGAAGTACCCAAGTTATCTGATGCTAACGTACCGGCGTCCGTCCTACCTGTCATTTTGTTCGGTAAAATTATTCCCCTGTACTGCGGATCGAGCGCTGGTACTTATTTTGCCCACGCTTTCCCGCAGCTGTGATGAGACGCGGAGCATCAAAATTTCTACAGTACCACAAATGCATCAGCGCTCAACCCTGAGTGATCGCAGCAGACCATTTCTCCCGAATTGAGAAGCTCTTGGTCGAGTCTTGGCTCTGCAGGCCTTGAAATTAACGTGAGTGTTTTACAATTTGTCTATTGCAGGATAAAGATAGTGATGTGCCCCGAGGAACGTCTAGTGAATCTAAAAGAGTATGTGCTAAGTACAGGAGAATAATGCTGAACGGATAGGCGTTATCAAGAAGGTCATGTTGCAATTAGAAGATAAATCGAAAATCCAATTATCCACCACCTCCATAGCAACGTATCATTGGAAAGAGCAGAGTTGTCACTGCTATCTCCATCACCACTGCCTCCGTCGCCCGATTGACTTTCTTGGATCCCTCCGATATTTGAGCCATTGACGAATCGTCCAAAGACGGTCTGGGCCACCTTGGGTTGGTAGGCAGGCATAGTATGTCCTGCTTCGAAGACCCGACTGTAAAATCTCATCAACACTCGTAAGCTAGAAGATGACTAACAGGACTTACACAAAGTTCACGCCGCCATCGGGGACGATCTTGTATTCTCCTACATAGTCTCCGTCAAGCACCAAGGTTGTGTAATTCAGGTTGCTGAAAGTCGTGTTTCCCCACCAGTCCATTTGCGCGATACAGTCGTGCACTCCAATCCAATTAGCCTTCATATCCGAATCACCCGCCTGTAATATTCGATAATTCAATCATATTTCGATGGGAAATCACAGCGAAACACCCACCCATATCAAAATATCTACCTCCTTCGCGTCCGCCAATTCCGCTAAGTTTGACAAGAAAGACCGTCCCGTCTCCCCACCGTTAGAAAATCGAAACTTGATGCTGGAGTCGCATTGATCGAAGTCCCCTTTGGCGCCAATGGCTTTTTTGACGCTTGAGGACCGGACGTAGGTTGAGTAGTACTTCGGCGGAAAAACGTCGCTGTAATCGTCTTCCTCGTCCTCTTCGGTAAGTTGCTCCGTATAATTCTGCCTCAGGTCATCTGGATTCCGGTCGCCGATCGTGGGTGCGAAGACTTCGTGGGTACAAAGAACCAACGCATCGTGGCATACGGTGTCGTTCCCACCAGCATTACAGTCGCTAAGCGCTGTCGAACAATTGCCGTTGTAGGCCGCTTGGATGTCCGAAAGGACCGTGTCGTTGGCAAGGGGTCCATATCCTGGGGCGTCCTGTGCAAATGTTATGGAGGATTTCATCTGGATCAAGGGGTCGTGTTTCCCACTGACGAGTAGACCAGAAATAAGAGAGTGGACTTGAGTCAAAAAAGAAAGACGCTGACTTGCTTATAATCAACTTTGAAACGACAATTTTCTCTGCGTCGAGAACTCCGCTATCAATTTTGGCATTTTGAGACTGGAAATATTGCGTGAACACGGGTCCAAAGCGAGCACCGTAGGATTCTGTAGCAATAACGAACCTAAGGCATCGAAGCTGTCAGATCAAAAGTAGATGATCACAAAACGATACCCACTCATTGTCCTTGTACGCGCTAAACGTGCTATCGGCAAAGAAAATCTGAAACGCCCTCCAAAAGTACGTAGCGGCCTGATCCGTAGAATTCACTAATGTTGAACCCGTTGAGTATCCCGCTCCGAACGGTTGATCGATATATATCACTTTGCAAGGAAGGTGTGAGAACCCGGGACGGCTTCAGAGAAATTTGAAGCCCTCACTGTTTGTATAATTATTCCAACTATAAGGATTATATGTTGTCGAGTTCGAGTCCTCATTGACCGTACAAGGTCCATGCTCTAAAATTTTCAGTCAAATTAGTATTGCATCCCCTTTCAATGGTATCAATGGAATGCCCACGGTTAAGACGTACCCTGGAAAAGCCCAATTAACGATGAACAGCCTGGCCCTCCATTCAACCACACGGTCAACGGCTTGTTATCAGGGTCGCTTCTCGCTTGAAAGAACCAAAACCACATCGCATCCTCTTCGTCGTCATCGAAATAGATATAGCCGCTGTATTGCGACACTCCAGGCGTCGTCTCACATATTCCCGAGTTTGTCGTGTAGTTCACTGACTGTGAAAGAACAAAAGAAAGGAAGAAGGGATTAAGAATAAAAAGAAGGGAGAAGAGGAAAGCAGAGAGCATGGAAGCGGAGATTAAGAAACATTTTACACGGGAACGGGAGGCTATATACTTAGCAACCTTACGTGGTGAATCTGAAATCAGCGTATCCGTTGTCAGAGCCAATCATTCACACTCGGACAAATTGGCAGAAAATTTGCCGGAGCCTGCGCCGGAAGAAGACGCTTGTTGATCGGAGCAAGATCGGCGATTATAATTTTCCCACAAAGATAAGTAGTATGAAAGTAAACTCCACGTTTGAATGATTCCTGTAGGACTTAAGAAAGACGATACACAAGTCCTCTCAAACCTAGCTGGTGGTGTTGCCGGAGCCAGATACTCATACCAGTTTTTTTTCACACAGTTGTTGCACAGTTGTCGTTGCCGGATCTCCAGCACCGCATGGTCGCACAAGGCCGCGCCAAGTCGAGCATCAAAACTTGGCGGATACGTGCTGAAGCTTACATGCGTATGACTTCGGTGTTGGCTGCGTCGGTAAAGCGTTCAGACAGCCATACAGGCCGCGCAGTAACCAGAAAATCAAACGACAGTGAGAGTCAAGTCTGCGGCTCAGAATATCTGCCAGGGTCGACTCGTTAGATTTCTAAAGTGAAGCGGAAAGAAAGATAACGAAGTTCAGCCTCATTGGTGGGATTCTCCAGTCGCTAACAATTGACTGCTAGAATGCAAGTCCAAAAACACTTGGATATGGATTTTTGACCGGGTCCTTTCACGATAGTTCGGTCCTACCGCCATAAAAGGGGATCCCGACTCCTTTCTCCGTGGCCAAAAATGTATATGTTGGTGCTCGCTCCTGCTCGCAGTCTTAGTCTAGGTCAACACAACGGTGACTTAAGCGGTAGGGGTATACACGGCGTAGGGCCAGTGTTAGTTGGGTTCCCGTGGAAAGCAGAGTTGAGATGAGGATGTCGCATAACGTTGTTGTCTACACTAATGGTATTGAAATTCACGCTGTGGAGCGACAGTGCTGCTGGCCTGTTTCAGCGGTAGTAGAAAAAAACCTATAATCAATAACAAGCTGTTTTATTCAATGTATATAATCAGGTTTCGGCTCAGGCATGGGCGCCCTCATTTTGAGCTGGTTCCTCCCTTCCTCTGTTTCATAGTCGACAAGACCAGCTTCGTAATCATCCTGAACGTCTGCAAGCCAATCTATAACTCTGTCGGTGGTCCACCATAGGCTAGGGTCGAACCAATCAGGTAGAATGGCGTCTATAATGTGTTTGGGAGGATAGGACAGGGCGAAGTATGATTTATTGCCGATAGTAACCGTAGGAAATTTGACTGGAACAAACATGGTCAGCCAGGACGGGAATAACTGCGAATAGACGTACTTTCGGGGAGCAGGCCCATGTCTAGAGCAGCGACTGAAAGATAGGTACATACTAAGTCTGTGGGCCATGTCATCTGAGCTACGGTTCCAGGGCGGCATTCGTGCTTGATGAGATCGTGGAAGTCGATGAGCCTATATTTTCCGTCGAGAGAGACAACATTTCGCTCCGCAAAATCGGCGGGATAATGGTGCGTTAGGCGATGGAATTCTACGAGGACGTGAAGAATTTTCTTTCTAAGACACTACTGAGCGTAAATAGGAAATTTAATGCAAGGCTGACGCGCCGTTCTTCTCGAGAAAGTTCCGAAAAGTCGAGATATGCCGCCGGGTCTCCGCAGTCTTCCAAGATCAAACAGCCCTGGCAATCGTTCTGGTAGTACCCAAGAAAAAGGGGTATCAAAGAGCCCTGTGCAGGAGTGAGAAGGCCAAGGTAGGCGTCAGCCTCGCGGGTAAGATCCTCGAAAGACTGCTTGTTAGTGGAAATTTTGAGGACGACAGCTGTGTCTGCGACATTTGCGCGGTACACCTTGGAGTGAGGACCATTATACACCGAGGAATGCACGTTGACCCGAAGAGAGAGAACGGGAACAGAACTTGGGGTAGAACTGAAGGACAGTTCGGAAGCGGTTTCCGTTTCAGCTGCAATGGAGGACGGGATGAAAACGGTTAACTGTGCCATGGTGGATGGAGTGAAAGGGCATTTATTACTTATTTATATAATATAATTATTTCTGCAATGATGATGATGATGATGATGATATCGTGTTTTAAGTAACCTAAGGCCCTATGGGGCCTATGCGTACATCTTGCGCTTTGTAACACTAATTGGTAGCTAATTATACGTAGTGGTATCGGTATTACTGGTGGTCTTGGGAGAGGGATTGTATTCTATCAGTGTTGAGCTATGGTGGGTACATGATCATGTGTGGTTGTGTGCGTCTGGTGCAGAGGTGCAGCTTTGAGTGGAAGAGATGACCGTGACGTGGACGGTCGATGAGTGAGGTTTCGGGGAGGGGGAACGCGTCGGAGGTGATGGGATTGTGTCGCTGGGTCGCCTGTGGCGTTGGATATAGCTGCTTGGCTGGGTTGAAACATATCATGTTAGCGAGTGCAGAAATGAGCACGAATGAGTACTCTCCTCCATAGTGGAGGTGGGAGGACAGTCTGCGAACTGTTCCTCCCCCTCGCATGCCCAAGTGAGGCACATAAAATTTAGTGTCCGGTCATCTTGAGCTACTTTCCTACGGGGGAGGACCGCCTTTGTTGGTGGGGAAGTCGGGGAAGCGTTTCGTGCGCTGCACGTACGCGAGGGTAGCAAAGGTGTGCCGGGATGGTATGGATAGTAGATGTCGTAGTTGAAGGTTGCCCAGCTTCGTGCGGCGACGGAGGGCTTGGCGTTCGTCTGCGTATCGGCGGCAGACTAGTATGAAGTGGGTGACCGTTTCTGGAACGTTACAGTGAGGGCAGTTGGGGGAAGGTGATGCTTTTGAGCGGAAGAGGTAGGCGTTGAGCGGCACGTGTCCTGTGCGGAGCTGGGTGAACATGCTCGCTTCTGCTCTGGACATGTGTTTGAAGGAGCGCTGGACTTTAGGGGAAGGTGGGGATCGGTCGAAGTGTTTCGTGAAGCTCCCTTTAGGCGATGCAAGCCACTGCACCGCCCATTTTTCTTGGGTACGCTTCTTGAAGTTGGCTAGCGCTGCTGCCTTGCTGCGTGGGAGTGGGTTAGCGAGCACTGTATGGCTGTCGAAGAGAGGGGACGTGGATCCTTGTGCCGCTAGTTTGGCTTCGGCGTCGACCATTTCGTTTCCTAGGACTCCGATATGGCCAGGTACCCACTGGATACGAATGCGGAGTGATCTTCTCTTTGCTTGGAGACGGCGTGTCTGGCGGTGAAACTCTTCAACCAGGTAGCGCCCAGATTTTGTCTGACCGGACTGTAGAGCTAGGATTGCTGCTTGGGAATCAATGAGGATGGTGGCTTTGACGAGTCTTGCGGTGCTCTTGATAATGTCCAGAGCCAGGATTGCACCTATTAGTTCTGCTTCGAAGACGGTATGGTGAGTATCTGGACCTAGGTAGAGATGGCGGTAGACTTCCCCATGCGGGGCGTTTTTGTTAGTCTGCGACCATGCAGCCGTCCCGATCCCTGCTTTAAAGCCTGATCCATCAGAGAATATGAGCCGTTCTCCTCTTGGGGTCGTTGCCGCTCTGCGTTCTGCCTGGCTTTTGTCTGGAGCGATGTCAAATTCGATGCAGTCCGCTCTCTGGATTGGGATGGGGTTGATCTGCTCCCAATCTCCCTGGAAGTCGGAGAGAGCGTTGAGGAGGTGGTGAATCGGGGAACGGTGGAACCGTGGTTGGCGTTTACATCTCCGAACGGTCTTGTAGAGTGGGTGGGAGGGTGAAAGAGTGCATAGACGTGCTGCAAACTTGTAAGCGACTAGGTTCAGGCGCAAGTGAGTCGGGAGTACGTTGGCATGGTAGTCTAAGGCGTCTGTTGACGTTGTCCTTAGACCACCAGCCATCACCTTGCATGCAAGACGTTGCGGTTTGCTCAGCTTGCGCGCAACTCCCACCGATCCGCTCCGTCTTCCTTCTCCCTCTCTGACTGGGTTGTACCACACCGGCAAGGCATATTCCATTCGGGGTGCGACTAGTCCAATGAACAGCTGGCGGATGTACTTGTGTGGCATGCCTGTCTTCGTGTTTGCCAGCCGGGTTAGCGCTACCGAGGCCTTGACTCCCTTCCCTACAGCGTATTCGACGTGTTCTTTGAAGTTCAGACGCCTGTCGATGTGTACTCCAAGGTATTTGGCGCTTTCCTTGGGCTTGATGATTCGTCCCGCAACCGTTAACGTTCTGTTCTGGTCCTCTACCGGGTCAGATCGTCTCGTATGGTGAACTAGTTGGTACTTAGCGACGTCGAAGGATGATGCTGAGTCTCCTGCCCATTCTAGACCTTCCTTCGCTAGACTCTGGAGCTTTTCTATGTTCTCTTCCATGCTGTCCGAGACTGCTACGAGAGCCGTATCATCGATAAAGCCGTAGATCTTGTCATTCTTTCCCTTGGTTGCTTTCCCTATCTCGAGCAGACTTGAGCTGTAGATGAGGTAGTAGATGACACTGAGTGGGGATCCTTGTGGGACGTTTGTGGGGACATGAACAGGGTCAGAGATGTAATCATCGAAAGCCAAGGTGGTTGTTCTGTCCGACAGAAACGATTCCGTCCAGTTTACCACCTCCCTGCTAAGGCCCATCCCTTCCATGCGTTCCAGCAATCGTTCGTGTGCCACGTTTGGGAAGGCCTGCGAGACGTCCAAGTACAGGACACTTGTCACCTGTTTCCTTCTCCAGCCGTCTTTGATAGTCTGGGTTAGCTGTAGTAAAGGATCAACGGTGCATCTTCCTGCTCTCCCACCGTAGTGGTGTTCAGGTAGGCGCCCGTTGTCTTCCAATGTCTCCGTCATCCACCCCGCCATTGCTGATTCCAGGATTTTGCCTAGCGTTTCCTCCAACGCAATTGGTCTGTACGCCTTTGAAATCGTGTAGTCGTCCTTTCCCGGCTTGCGGAGAACGATCGTTTTGAAGATCTTGAAGCGTGCTGGGAAGTAACCAAGCCGGAGTGACGCTTGCAGGATACCGAGGAGCGCTGGGGCATATATATCGATTGCAGACTGGGTTGCAATGTTGGGGATTCCCGTTGGACCTGGGGCTGAGTATGGCTTTGAGTGTTTGATTGCATTGACTATCCTTTCCAGGTTGATGTCAGGGACAGGGAGGAGGTTTACGGGCTCGCTACGTCGTCTTTCGAGGTTAGGACGCTCTGGGAAGAATGACGACGCGAGGAGCTTAGCTTTTGCTCCGGGGTTTACTTGTACCTGCCCCCCGGAGTCTTTCATCGCAGGCGTTTTGGTTGGACCGGAGTTTTCACCCGGTTCCGTGGCATATTTGGCCGCTGACCAGATGTCCTTGTCTAAAATCTCCGTCAGCCAGCCTTGCCAATGGTCCTTCTTCTGCCTCTTGATTTCTCTTCGGTACCGCTTCTTTAGCTCTATCATTTCCGACCACCATTCTTCTGTTCGTCTCTTCATCCACTGTCGTTGCGCCTTGTGGTAGTGTTTCCGTAGCGTCGTGAGCTCCTTCGTCCACCAGCGTTTCGAGTACTTCGACGGCTTGGATTGCGGGACCACCTGGCGGAGGATTTCTTCAGAACCTGCAATCAGTTTTTCTACCACCTCGTCTAGTGCTTCCCTTGTTTGGAGCGCCTCTTTTGAAGTGTCAATTGGGTGTTCCTTGAAGTAGCTCATCAGGCGTTCTCGGAAATCGGTCCAATCCGTGTCTCTGTAAAGCAGGCATGAGGGCGGGAGGTTCCTTACCAGCTCTAGGTCTAGGTCCACTCTCAGCATCCTGTGCCAAGCCGATTCACCCAAGACTGCATCGCACTTCACCACACAGGGCGCCAGAACGTCCCGCGTTGCGAAAACGAGGTCAATTGTCGATGTCGTTTTATGAGCTGCAGATACGTACGTGGGTGTTCCCGCTGGGAGGCATAGGTCCATTGCAAGGTGATCATGTGATAGATATTGCGCGCGAAATTATTGAATTTGGTTGAATTCTAGCTCTGAGACTGCCTCCTTCAACGATCTCTCTCCTCTCGTCTATTTGATTTCTCTTGCTTTTGGCTTGTGTTTGTTTAACTGAAATGTAATAGGCGGGCACGTGTTGACAAATTGTTAAATGTGAGCCTTGAGGACACCGTATGTCACCGCTAGTAAGTATGCCAATCAAATAACGATCCGAGTTAGCTGAACCATCGCCTCTGCACTCTATACTACACATCTTCTGCACAGAAAGTCACCGAGAGCAATTGGTATCACGCAGACCTGCACATACTCTCGGCAACTTTGGGGACAACCCTCTTCTGGTCATCTTTGGTGCTCTTTCTGTCCCTTGTCTAGCGGAAATAGCTCTGGTACAAGCCCGATCAAATAATTAACCCGCAGTTTTTCGTCTTCAATGTCTTCTCAAGGTCATCGAATCCTCCACACTCAATGACTGCCCCAGACATCACCGAATCTCTCCAGTATTGCTCATGACATCTACGAAGTTTGTCCTGAATCCGTACCACACCTCTCGGCCTCGACCCGAGGCCCTCCTTAGATGGACTCTTGTCCTGACAGCACCAGTTGCAGTGTCTGTCTGTCTTGGAATTCCTAGAGGAACTCTTAGCTGCTGTGCGCGAACGCTTAGATACCATCGACATCGGCGTTCATACCGACGTCCATAGTCAGTTCTCTGCATTTATATCTTCTTCAAACAGAACGATGTATAACTATCTCCAGAACAACATCAGGGAATACGTCCGTACGAGACTTGTACGCCCGGCTATCGCGTTGGCAACTGCGGCACTGAAAGGCGATATTCTTGACCCATCCTCCATGGAAGACCGAACCCGACACTTAACTTCTTCAACAGGCGACGACGTTATTCCTGATGGTCTCGGTCGCTTGGCAACATGGAGCTTTCAGTTAACAGCGAAAGAGGCCAAATTCAGGCCGAGTGTGGACTCACTCGATAACGTTGCCGATGGCCGTTGCCGCCACACGGCCACACCATTGAAGTCGAGCGTCAGAGCTTGGCGGATACGACCTGAAGTAAGTACATATGTATGACTCCGGTGCTAACTGCGCCGGTAAAGCGTTCAGACAGCTATAGAGGCTGCGCAGTAACCAGCAAACCAAACGACAGAGAGGGCCAAGCGGCTCAACACCTGACACTCTGCTTGGAAGAATATCTTCAAGGTTTGACTCGTCGGAGTTTTTGCCAGGAAAAGTGGAAATAAAGGTCAAGAAGACCAGCCTCGTGGATAGGATTCTCCGTTTTCGATCTTGCCTAGTCATTTTCTTTGTTAAAAGATAAACTCAGTCCAATTCAAGGTGCCCCAGCTACTTTACGGATAGCTATGGCAACCACACGTCAAAAATAAAAACTTTGTAAATAATAAACCGCTCGGGGCATTCAGAAGGAATGTGCGAAGGAGTGTCTATGCACGAGCCATATCAACCTTAAATCCCGTGCAACCAGATGAAGCCCAGCCGAACGGTCACAAAACAGGATTACATCTCCACAACTACTCAGTCGCAGAAGCAACCTCGGCAGTAGAGGTCGAAAATTGCCTATATCATACACTATGAGCCCAAACCACCACGCGCAGGAAAAAAAGACGCACGTAAAGGTAATCATGCTCGTGACATCGACCAAGTACGGGCTGTAGTTGACCAGAGCGTGCTCGATCCTGCTCGCAGTAAAGGTCGACAAAGGGACGACGGTGACCTCAGCGGCGGGGGCCTACACAATGCATGAGTGTTCATGAGACAATCGAGCGAAAGGAACGCTCAAGTACCGCATTGACGAATGCCAAGGCAAGCGCAAGCACGACAGAGGTTCGCAGGAGGAATGCCATTTATAAATTTGTTATAATTCAAAGAGAGCGTTCGATGGATATGGTTGTTGTTGTTGAAAAGTGCTCCATGGCGCTCAGGTATAAATAGTGTGCAGTACGTGCGACCTTCGTGGCTTGCCATCTGCCGTCACTGCTCGCTAAGTAAACCATAAGTGCAGGAACCCGTCAACAAATTGAACGCGCAGCTCCGGACCTGCGTTCATCAGATTCAGCGCTAACCGGGAATGATCATTTCAGGCAACTTACATATGAGGCGGTGCTTTAGATTTATTGCTGCAGCTGGTACATTGACGAGAACCAGAGGCTCAGGCATCAGGTTGAAGTAGGCGCATTAAGAAGGGCCTGAAGGGACAAGAAGGTGAGGCATGTCTGAAAGAAATGCCTCATATCGACGTCAGTTTCATCAGCACTTACACACCTCATCACAAAATGCGCAGCAGAGGCACTTATGCGAAGACCGCTTTGTTACGGTGGAGTGATGTACAAATACGCAGGCGGGCGCAGCTCTCCGATGACAAACAACACTATTCCAAACGAACGCGGAAGCCTAAAATGCGACATATCATGAGAGATTCAACCTATATCAATCAATATGAACGCTTACCGCTAAACCTGCGCGCCGTGTGGAAGGACGATGGTCGGAACGTACCTCATGTGATGAATGTCCGCACAGCCTCACGGGTTTGCAGCTTTCATCTTTTTCTCTTGATCGTCACGATGGTACATACAACAGAGACAGACAGACAGTGCAGGGAAATAAGAGAGAATGACAGAAGAAATAAAGAAGGTGGGATTGAGGAAATAAAGCAACGATATGTACGTAGGTAAGAAACCGTATAGTAATGTATGTACAAGATGACGGAAATAAACAAACAGCGAACCAGTAAACGAATGGATATGCAAATAATCCTACGGTGTAGGTGGTATCGTCGGTGTCGTTTTGGAGCCCGACTTGACTCGGAACTCGCACATTAGACATATGTGACTAAGAGCCTCATCAGTCAGCGAATCATAATTTACGGAAGCATCAAGACTCACTCTGATGGGTAATGCGCATTTGGAAACCCTACCACTTTGTCCAAATACTCCCTGTCCACCTCACCCAGCACCGCATTCACGGCTACTGTCGCCGTCGAGTACCACACATAATCGATAGTTCCCTTAAAGCTCGGCGTGAAGTTCGTCATCGGTAGAATCTCCCCGCCTTGCCCTGTGCTGTATGCGCTCTTCAGCCCTAGTCGATGCCTCAGCCCCTCCTCCGTGTACCGTCCGTACACATGCTTCATGAAATCCTCGTGGTCTGCACTCAGCACGCCATTTTGGAGGAACTCGTAAAGACCACTGTCCGGCGCTGAGTTGAAATCGCCGCTGACAATCACTGGTATCTTGCTCCCATCGGAATACTTCGGTGCCATTCCTGCTGGTGGGGGATACCGAGCGAATGCCGACGCCATCTTCTCGATCTCTTCCACCAGCAGGGCTACCTGCACGAGCTTGACATCCCGGTACGCTGGATCCCAATGTATGTGTGCGTTCGCAATCACATACCGCGTCCCTGTCTGCTTATCCTCCAGGAGACACACTACAGCGATGTGGTCCTTGCCCAAAACCCGGTTGAACATGTCATCCGTCTTCTTGAAGTCTTGTCTCTGCATCGCAACGGCGCTGAACTCGATGAGAACTTTCTCTACGAGCTTGAAGCGTGCCGCGTTGTAGAACGTTGCGCATCCGTCCACCATCCGCCGATCCGCATCGGACATTGTCTTTGCACGGGACTTTGGCCAGAACACACCCTCGTAATCTCGCGTCTGCAGGTTCTTGACGAAGTAATCTTCGTACTGCGCGACATCTACCTCCTGGAGACATAGAAAGTCGGCCGAGTGAGAGAGAATCTCTGCGAGAATGATCTCTTTTCTGTAGTCCCAGCCGAGGGCCCACGATGGTGTGTAACCGTACAGCCGTTCCGTCGCATACTTTTCGCACAAGATATTGTAGCAGAGAACGCTGAACGTCTCACCGCCAGCACCGGCCGCTGACGATGGATCGAGGTGCTTCCACTGTCGTTCCGGAGGCGGCGGAAAGACGGGGCATGAGTCGCGCAAGTAGGAAATGAGTGCTCGGGTGCCGTCTTTTTGGACCATGGCCTTCAGAGCCGGGTCCATTGGGTTCCCTTCGATGCCGAGGGTTTGCAGTTGGTGTAGCGTGCCTAGCTCATGGGGGATAGTGGTGACCTGGTTGTCGAAGAAATAGAGTTCCTTGAGCTGGGTGAGCATACCGAGCTCTGGAGGTAGGTGTTGGAGGTTGTTGCCTGAGATGTCGAGCAATTCGAGGTGCCGTAGGGCAGATATTTGTGGTGGTATCACCTCAAGGGCGTTATGGTTTAGGAACAAATTTAAGAGGAATGTGAATGAAAACAGGCCCGATGACGGAGGCAAGTTCTTGAGACCGACGCCACCCATGTCCAGCGAACCCCAATTGTTTTGCGGTGGAGCGATCGCCGTTGGTCTTGGTGCCTCCGCTATGGGTGCTACGGTCGACGAGGGATGATTCTCGTCGTCGACAGGCTCCTCCGGCTTGTTTGGATTCGTGATTGGAATAGCAGACTTTGCGACGGTCCGTGACGCAAGAGCATTGGCCCTTGCCCGGAAATGGGGTGAGCGTGACGACCGAACTGTTTCGCATTTGAAGAGCTGCTGCTGCCAGTGCTGTGTGATGAGCTGACCGGCTGGCGAGCCCATCTGGGGCGGGGAAGGATAGTGGGATAGACCATTGTGAGAGAGCGAATTCTGGTGGTGGTGGTGATGAGGCAAGGGCAATGGGTGTGGGTGGGCAAACAAGGCATATCCTGGTGGCTGCTGACCTGATGGGGTCTGTCGTGGCCATGCATGGTCCGCCAATTTGTGAGGCACTCCAGGAGAGTGCTGAGCGTAGTACATGGTAGAAAGTCCCTGTGACGTGTGACGAAATCGTGACCGAGGCTCGTTTCCCGATTTGGATGCATCGGGCGGGTGGTGGCGGGATGATGTAATCTATCCTCTTTGTTCTGTTTATATTACTTGCTATCACGGTGCGAATTGGGAAGTCTTCATACTGCACCGAAAACCTAGACTCTCCACCTTTGTCTTTGTTTTACCTACAACTTGGCCCTAGTACTTGTCCACATCTGCTGTCGATACGAGCCACCAGGGACAATCTAGGATCTTGCCCGAAAGTTTGGTTTTCTGACCCTTCCAGCAAATGGGACTCGGAGAGATCTATTGCTTCCATCTTTGTGCGGGCCGTCGAGAACTGGTCACGTCTGCAGTTGTTACGGTTTCCGGGTCATATTCATTACTTTGCCTCTTCTTAGGAACCAATTCGACATATACGGATACAGCACTTCACACAGCTTCTTTTTCTCAGAAAGACTTCTTAATAATTATTTCATTCTGGGGATCTTTGGCCATGTTCTCACAATGCTTCTCCACGATGAAAACGCACCCGGTTCGGGCTCCCACTGTCCTGCCGGCTTCATCGCATCTCCTCCTGCCTCTTGATCGGTTGGCCTCCATCTGAGACTTCATCTTGATGTATTCCGATGAATCTCATTGGCCATCTGTCGAGAGTGCTAGCATGCAATGGACTGGTAAATCTGCCCCGTTGCTCGCAAATCTTACGGTTCCAGTCTAGAGCTACCCTTTCCATCGGACATTGCGCTCCGTACCTCTCTCTGAAGCCCAGGCGTGCTCAGATGCCCTATCAGGGCATTTTCTCCCAATGAAGTCAACAACATTCAACCTTATTCGCCTCGTACGTCTCGGGTTTAGCTTCAATAACCATATCCTCAACTCATCTTTCCATACGTCACCGCAGATCATCTCTTCATCACTGAAGGGACTGAATAGTGTCAGGCATAGGCCCCTTACATGCTAGTCTCGAGCTGGACAAATTCGATACCGGAAAATCTTGCACACGCTCTGATCGCGTTTTCGCTGTTATGAGGGTTTTATTGCAAAAAGCGCGAGGGTATGGGTCGAGACCACGATTCCGAAGAGCAATGTCGTTCCGCAGACATGGATTGGAGGAACACCGTGCTAAACTCTCTTATTTGTCCTCTTCCCATGACGTTAACACTGTCAATTGTAGCACGCTCTAGCCAACCAGATTTTTACTTTCTAGCATCAAGTAACGCCACACCAAGGAATAATATCTCACCATCGTTCGCACGCGGCCACCTTACTATCCCTATGGCCCGTTTATTCCAATATTCTACCATTCTTCTGTTGTCGATGCACAGCGGAGGCATCTCGGTCCTGACGAAGCCCTTAGCCACAGGGCTATGAACCGCGCTACCCGTTACAATATACCATACCGTACTCGTACCTGTCCACTGTTTGCTCCTCTTTATGGCGGTCGCCGCTCTTAAGAAAACCTTCTACCACCGCGTCCAGAAGGGCAGGCTAGCCATGTCTGCCGGCAAATATTAGCGCACCACCGCGGAGCGCACCCCTGGTGTATTTACTCCTCCAGGCACGTCAAATACATTCCGAACATACGCCCTAACTGGCTAATTATGTCGCGTAAAAGCGTAGGCGTGTCACCTCGGAACGCCGTTGGAAAGTTGGGCCCATCCCATTACTCTGGGGTTGCGCTAGACCCTACATGGTACATTACATTGACATGGGCCAGTTGTTGGCGCGTTTTTCTCACCCTGGGAAGATGATTATGGGCGTTCTTCTTATCTCCCGGATGCTTAGGGAATAGAGGGTAAGAGGGTAAATAATGATTGACTCGCCTAAACGTATGGTTGAATACGCCGCTTAATAGATGTTAGCTCGTTCAAATTATTAGCAAAGCGCTCGCACTAAACCAGAAAGAAAAATCCTGGAACTGCGGGAAACTATTCGGGTAACAACCCAAGTTAGATTAGGTTGATCTGTGCACATAGGCAGGATTGCTAAGAACTTGAAGGCCCGACTGGTAATGTAGACAAACGACCACAGATAGATTCAACCCATTACCCTTAGGTCAAGCGAGAGCGTATTCCAAAGACCGCATTAGCATAGGCTGATTATGCATTTGTTTGAAGTGAACTGTGAACAGAAGGTAGTAAAGCTGTATCAAAAGACACGAGTCTACCACCAGCAGACGAGGATGAAGTCGGAAGAGAGTATCTCCGCCACACTATTTGAAATTGAATGGATGTCGCCCCCCGTTCCAGAATACTAAATCTACCCCAAGAAAATGCATGAAAACCAGTAGAAACCATTGAGCACCACCTCAGCAGTCATATGGTATATACATAATTTGTCAGTGCGTGGCTCTATAATTGTTAGTGATTGTCCGCCCCGGCATAGCCCCATTTAACCATTCGAGTGACCCCGTTATTCCAGTCTTTCACTCGCCTGCTACTGACGAGACTGAATGTTGACCCGTCAGTGCCCACGAATCCCACAGCAAGACTATGGATCACGATGTCGATGATCGGACCATACCATTCTCCATACCTCTTCATAGTTCCCTCTTGTTCGTGGTCGACATATCCCCAGCCTAGGTAGTCGACCTCCTCCCAGAATTCCTCGTCCTTTTCATCTAGTGAAGAACAACTCAGAAGGGTTGCAAGCTAAGGAACGACGAGGACACACCTGTGGATATGATGATATGAATTACATCCAGACCAAGCTTCTCTCGCAGCTCTTCTTGCACTTCCTCTACGCGCCTCGTAAATGCCGCAAGATCCGCATAGCATTCTTTGATAACATCTGTCGCCCAACAGCTGCCCTTGAAGTCTCCGTGCCGCACATGGACAGCAATGAACTGGCATCGTTAATACAACCATTGTCAAAAAAAATCGATGACGAACTCACCGGTGGAAGCTCATTTGGAGCAACATCAAACACTCTCGCAGCATACTCCTTTCCCAAGTTCTCCATATGATCAGTAAACCTCAGGTGTTTCCCCACAGTCCTCCACGCAGGCGACCAGGGACGAACCCATTCAAACGAATCCGCCCCGGACCCGACATAATACAAGGAATCAATGCACGCGAGATGCCTATCCGGTGGTTCCCTCTCACCCTTGGGTGACGCTTTCAGTAGAGGGAAAGTCTGGTCTCCGAACGCTGGTTGCACCGGATATATAAGAGACGCGAGATTCCAAAAGTTGGTGAATCCCTCATTTAAATCGGACGAGCGGTACATCTGGTCGGGTACACGCGTGTACGATGCATCTAGAGCAAGGGATCTGACAAAGTTATAGTCGGGACTAGGCTCGTCCGTGTCGCGAAACCGTACGCTCCAGCATCCTAGTGTCTCCCAGGAGGCGGCAGGGTCTCCTAGTTTTTTCAGAGGCGTCTTGATATCGGACCATTCGATAACGGGTGATTGAAGAACGTCGCGGAGATGTGTGAGGTTGAACACGTCGCGAAAGGCAAGCGTGCCGGCTTCATCAGCTGAATGCCGTCACCCTTTTAGAGGCGTTAATCGTACTATGACAATGATGGCCACTCACAAATATGGTGAGATGGTGAAAAGGGAGGGAGAACGGGGATTCTATCTGATATGATCCCCAAATAAATCATATTGACCTGGTGCACGCGCCTGAGCCCTCCATGTGAGCGTGAAGGACGCGAAATGAACACACACCTGACACATGAATAGGTTCGCTAATGCGTCAAGTTGAAAACGATGGCAATATGAACAGTTCTGGCTACGTACTGAATCCCCCCATACACCACGCTGTCAGGTAACTCTTGTCTTTCAGCAAATTATCTGTGTACGAATGTATGAGGCTCAGAAAGTGCCGAGAAGCCGTATCACTCACCTCGAAAGTTTGGCCCAGGGGTTCCCCGCACATAATAGCTTGAGTCCCATGGTTTAACAGTCGGCTTTGCTTCCACCGCAGAATAATATGAGGTCGGTGTTGTTTCTACTGCCGTCGATTCTGCCGTCAAGTCGTCATTCAAACAACTAGCAGGACAGATCTCGTCGCTGAGCGCTTCCTCCGACTGCTGCCTGAAGACGCCCGTTTTCTTCAGGACATACAGCGAGACGTAAAGGAGAACCACTATCGAGAGTGTATTCAGAATAAAGACAGCAGTACCACTGAGACGGCGGCGAGACATAAATAGCATAGTGGCGCCTTAAGGTCCTTTAGAGCTCATGGGAGTACTGGGCCCCGGCGCACAAGGGCGGTAGCATGCTGTTTCCTGATGATTGATCGGCCGTACACGTTTCATCAAAGGAATGATAGGCCGGAAAATTAAATGATCCCCGTTCGGCTCGGAAGCGGACAAGCGCTTCGGCAGAACTCGGCGCGCTTTAAATAGCCAAATTAGGTACATCACTACGGTGCCGTACGACGGCACCGACAGAACGTCGGTATTTAAAGTCGGTAACCCCAAATAGGGAACTACATGCTTAATGTTGCACGGATCCGAGGTGTAGAAGTATACTGTCTATCATTTCGGGTCAGAAGAGTCGGAGTTTAAGCTATCCTTTGGCTGAGAATGTTCACGCTGCGCGAGGTCAAAACGCCCCCTGAGTCTGGGCATAAAATGTAAATACCTTCACAGTCAGATTTTTGCGACATAAGCGAGCGGTCCGAGAAACAAGGAATGTGGGCTATGTAAGTAATTGGATGAAAATTCCTAGAAATGTCCGTGAATATTCCACGTCAGAAATTTTAACATGTGTTCCGTCTCAATACCCGATGATTTCAAGCCAGCTCCACGCAGGGACGGAACGAAACCTTGTGAACAAAGAGTCAAGCATTCATCGGACTGAAAATAGTGGTGCAAAGTCCCGAACACCGCTGCTAACTGCTAGTCACATCATTAACTGTGATATGACCTTCCAGAAACGTAGATAAAATGAAGTGCGATGAACGGAGGCCAAACAGACGCCCGATGAGACTTCCAAAAGGTGTGAGCGCACGTGCATTTCATCTTGAGCGAAAGCTATCATTCGCGGGACGTGGATCAATGAAAATCGGAGGAGCACCACCAGTAAAGGACTGCCAGCAAAGATACCCACTCACCTTCTTGATCGGAATGACGGATCCGAGTTCACAGATGAAAGTCTTGCTGTTTACATTTCTAAGATCGATACAACTTCCAATAAGATACCTGCAAATGAAATCACGCCAACGTTTTCGGAATCCCATCAGGACCAAGCAACGCTTCCTCGTCACCCAATACCCTTGGTCCGTCGCCAACTTTAGTGTGGATAAGCCCCTTCACGGCTCCGACATCAAAGGGTTTCGCCACCGCCTCATTGAATCCATCCACGACGGCGCCTTGCACACCTTGCACACCAAATATCCCAAACACATCTTTGAAAGCTTCCTTTTGCGGGAAATACTTGACGATCAGCTGCACGATTTCCTTGACATTCTCCTTTGGTGTATAAATAACGGCGTTCGGACCCGCATCATATGTATACGCCGCCTTGACCTTCCCGGTCTTGAGTACGGCCATACGGTTATACTCCACGACTAGCGCGATGATAGCTTTGGAGACATCATTCATATAGAAGATCGGCGGCTCTGTGTCGAGCGCGACAGCATGGAATTGGTTAGAGTCAGCCATCGTGATCTTCGCGAACGTGTCAAAGTCGCGCTCGAGGATGGCCTTGGAGATGTCGGCCATGCGTTGCGGTACGACATGCTTGATACGATGTTGTAGGAGGGGCGAAGTCTCGACGGTGCGCTGCATGCCTGAGGTGGAGGAGGTGCCCTTCTTGTCATCAGATACGACACAAATGAGGGCGTGGATGTCGGGCCAGTGAGATTGAGGCGCGATTTGGATGGCGTAGGAGTCTTCACCAGTGGCAGAGGTGCCTTGTTCCCAGGCGACGTATCCGCCAAAGAGGGATCGGCAGGCGGAACCGGACCCTTGCCGGGCAATCAATGATAGGGCAGAGGCGTCGCAGGGAAGGGCGTAGAGGGTCGCGATGGAGGAAACGAGAGCAGCAAATCCAGACGCTGAAGATGCCAGGCCGGCGGCAGTCGGGAAGTTGTTGAAGGACGAAATGTGGACGGGGAACGTCGATAGCTGGTGCGATGTTAGTCGAGTGATTTTAGGCAACAATCAATACGTACTTTGGGTGCATCCGAATCCTTGTCTTCAACGAGCTCTTTTCGAAGGCGCTTAAGTTCAGCGATGCAAGTCGCCATTCTGCCGCCATCCTTTATTACCTCTTCCTGACCGTTCAGCCATAGCGTATCCTTCTTAAACGACGAGTCTGCGCGCGAGGTCGTCGTCGACCGAAGGTGGTCCTGGTCAAGGGTCACTGAGAGCGAAGAGTTGGTGGGAAGGATGAGCTTGGTGTCTCGTTTTCCCCAGTACCTTTACATGTAATCAGAGTAAATCAGAAATATATTAAAGTCTACTCACTTTATACAAGCAATGTTCACGGGCGCAGAGGTCGTCGCTTGGTAGATGGCCATTGGGAGATCGCGAGATGAGATGATACGATACGATACTTTTATATTTTATTCCTTGCAGAGAGACCGGGGTAGTGCGAGCTGAGGAAGGACATTAAATCATGAAACACAGAGGCGGACTTGATCCATATAGGACATACTCACAGTGGACCTCCGAAGGGGATCAGCGAGAGCCAGGTCCATATTTGAGGACAAAAAGGGATCGTGACGTGACTGCGTGTGACGTCTTAAATGTCTTAAAATCAAAGCAAGCGCCTCTTGTTCGTGTCTCGCCATAAGTACCAAAAAATACAAACAGCATTTCTGTATTGTATAAGGAACAAATGATGAACAAAGCGCTGATTGGCTGCGTGTCGAGTTTGTCGGTGGTTTGAAAACTTCAAAACGCCGGTTTTGATGGATCACTTTAACATCGGAACTTTCAAAGTGTACCTCCTCGGACAACGGACAGAATAATGTCGCGAGGATTCAGTATCACAGAAGGCTGATAGACTGATCGTACATAGCGCCATGACGGCTGGAAGCCTGCTTAAAGCGGCTTGATTGAGTCACCGCTTTCTTGAAGCAGGACCGGACACAAAGTCCGACCTGGAAGTGTTCATCCAGGCTTGCAGTTCAAAAGGATGAGGAACGAGCACACCACGAATCAGTAAGGCCAGTCTTCTGGGTTCTCATGCTCTCACAGCCGGGGAGCAGTAACCTAGCGCGGGACACGCGGGAAACCCAGCCTGCCCGAAAGCTAATAAGTAATACATACTGAGCACCCATACACGTTGTCGTCGTCATGACAAAGTTTTTTTGAAACATCGTAAGTGTCGAACAGATATCGCCTTGGTCTGGTTACAATGACCGTCGCGGAGAACCAAGTAGCGGTTTATTTCTGGGGTCATGATGAACACAAAACATACCTAATGCATTCGGAATCTCGATGCAGCCAAGTATACGTCGAAGACTGTCGTCACGGAACAAAAATAATGCAGAGAAAGGCAAGCTGAATACGCCCAGGTGTACGAAACGAGCCGTTACGACGAGCTTACCCCGTCCGACCCACATTCGTGGGGGTAGATTCCTATGCAATGGAAGAGTGCTAATACAGTGCTAGACCTTAACTACCATCAACACGTCCGGCTTTGCCCAAGAAGCGGGTTTCCGTGCCAGACAACATCGTAGCGCCTATTGACTTCGCCGGCTGATCCTCTTCTCTACGTTGACTCTGATGATGCGAGTGTCAACTTCGAAAGCCATGACCATCGCTCGTGGGAACGGTCGCGTATCAGCAATCGATGTACTGAGAAGATCGACACTCACCCCCATCCATTATGCACCGGGATCGGCGGAGATCATCTTAGAAGCTCTTGCTAGATTGGTTGGACGTAGTGTATTGCGTAGGATGAGTCTGGACCGTGCCACAAAAACTACTCGATAAAAAAAAAGGAAACACAGTTAGCCGACATGATATTGATGTTACCGTAAGATGGACAACAAGGGAAGATAGGCTCGCCGTGAGACGAAGCCCAAATAAACACCATACCTCCGGAAGGATGAGCACTTTTTTTCTTGAGCCAATATCCTCGAACGAAAAGACAAAGGCGGATCATTCACCGAGCCCTTCAAAGAAGCATTAGATTTCCGTAAGATGGCGGTAAAATAATCATCATTTGCGTACACATTGAGGGTCTTCCCCGGTAGACCCCGCATGTCAATTTTTTTGTCCAGGAGCATTAGCATCAGAACTGGAACAGAGCCTGCTACATTGTCCAGGCTAGCGCGATCTGTTGGATGAAACACAGAAATAAAACATCCAAGGTGGAGCCAAAACCTCCGGTTGCATGACTATAAATTTCAGACCTTGGGTCGAGCCCTTGGCCCTTCGAAGAAGCAGCGTATATCCCCGTACGATGGGGTAGCCGAGAGATCTAACTTCCCGTGAGAGCATGCAGTGAGGATCCCGATCCCGCGAAGGAGAGGAATATCCCAAATTGAGCCAGAACTTCTGGAAGGAAGCAGAGTTCTGAAAATGACGCACATTCGTCAACTTAGGACTTTATTTCCGTGTGAGCTCAGTGGCCCGCGAAGCAGAACGGCGACTCCAAGAAAGGTGATTGTTTCAGACCTTTTTAAGCAGAGAGGCCAATATCGACGCGTTTGGACTAGGTGCAAGATAGATAGATAGCTCTCAAACTAGATTTTCAATGAGATAAAGAGGCCGCGAGAAAGAAAATAGGGACTCTATTGAAAGTATTTGTGAGTTTGGTTGAAAGGGCCCTGAGATTCTAATCCCAGTCGGGTAGTAATGAACTTGTCAATTCAGTAGAAAGATGACCACCTCAAGTACGTGAATGGACCTTTTGAGAATATGAATTTCTCAACCCAATAGAGCGATTAACCTGAAGTAGTAGCCCGCCCGAACTTGAAGTTTCCGCCTCAGTCAGACGGTTTTGAAAAAAGGCCAAATGTCCTATGAATAGAAGTCCCAGTTTCTGGACATTAGACTTTCAAAGACGTTGGTTTTTTTTGCACGTGTACATCCAGTATCTGGACGCAAACCGACGGGCTCATTGTCGACGGGTTGTGGAGAAAATGGTACACCAAGAGAAAATTCGCACGTCTATGTCCAGTTATGGTACTAGCAGGTGACATATACCGACGCCTACAAACGATTCCATCCGTTCGTGGGAGTTCAATCTGTCAAGAGCAGTAGCCAACTCCGACAGGGTGTTCTGGCATCGTGGGACTGGATGTAGTAATACAAAGTGGAGACCCTTGAATTACTTACTGTTCCTCCCATTCGTCCCGTACAAAGATCTGGTATAGGAGGGAGTACTCATGAAAACACGAAGTTCAGTGTGACAGGCACCACAAGAATTGTCGCCGCAAAACCCTTGCGCTGTTTTCGCATTTGCCTCTAGCATCAGATGGATTGACCAGCCAGGTCGTCCTCTGGAATCGATGTGTGTAATGAGCCACCGAGAAGACACCAGAGTAAGAAAATAAACAAAGCAGTGACCAAGTAAGTACTAGCACAGCGCCTCCGAGTCGGTTTTTTCGACCCTTACTCACACACCGTTACTACAAGCCTCAACGGGCCGAGGAGTGTCGAGACGTTTCCATCAGCAAAAAATTTTCTGCTTTCAAAGAAGTTCAAGAGGCTTTTGCTGAGATCCCAACTTTAGGGCTTGGGTTCGAGAGCCAGTGCAGTACCTAGTCGAGCGGAAAACCCCGAAAGCAAATGGCCCCGCCTCCTTCGCAGTACGATCCACGAGAAATCATGATGTAGATGCTCTACTGGCCGCCAGCAACAATAGGCAGTTCTTGATGAGCATCATTACTCAGGGGCATGAGCCAAGCGTGAGCATGCCGCAGTTGGCCGCCGGTTCCCACGCACGAATCCGGCCCGATCTCCCCGAACGTGCTCCTCTACAATCCCCACACGCCCACATGTTGAGGTGGTTGACACGTAAAGAAAAACGTGTCTTCACAAGAAGAATGCATACGCTCACGGGTATTTAACGCCACCACCCAACAGTGGATGCGGTATCTGTATGTGGTATCTTGAACGCGCCCCGTGGAAGTTGGAACACCGCGTTCCGATCCCCAATCTGAGTCGGGGTTTGTGATAAGATGTATGTATCGGCGGTGACGCCGAGATTCAGCGTTATACATGTAGATACTGATACTCTCCATTATGAAGAAGGTCCAAGAGGATGTTTGAGGGACACGGGGACGTTATAGTTCCGTTTGTTGAACATCGCTTACCATGAGGACATACATACATAGCATAGCCATAGGAAGATCAGTCGCACATAGCAACTTTGCGAGTCTCGGCTCTAATGCGATATTAACTTCGGGTGAGTATTGAGAGCGATAACATCGTAAGTTCATCGTGCTAGAGTAAAGGGCGCCACTGTAGGCGGCAACTCTACTCTGGGGGAGTTAGTGGCGAGAGAATTCGAACACTTGAACTTGGGTCCCACTGTACATCGCTCTAAAAGCACCGGAGACATGAGATAACAAAACAGACTCTTCTTTAAGTGATTACAGGACACGCGTGGTTATCCGGTGACATGGCTGAGAAAAAGCCGGTAGGAGCGGTATCCCAGTCGACGCCACAAACTGATTATGAATTGGCGAGATGAATGGGTGACTGATGCAAGACTGATGCGTTGTACCTTCATTATCTTGAAATTAAGAGGATCAACTGGCCGCATCCGAAGTGGACAACCAAGGGGTAACAAAAGGAAGACCTGTCAGAAGGCTCGTTACAGAGAGGAAGGAAGCCCTCTCGGGAAAGCCCAAGGCGTTTAAATGAGGAAAGGGGACGATTCGCGTCGTGGCGACCGTCGATGAAATTGAAAAGTAAAGTGAAATTTTGCGTGGCGCAGCGATAACTGGTTACCGGTTACAAGCAGTGATGATAAGTAGGCGGCCACACAAGTAAACGGGGAAAACCCAAAGATCGATCAAGTGATCGTAGCAGAATCGGCCCGTCCGCATGGTGGAAATTTCAGGCAGGCGCTGGTCGTTTGGGGAGTTACAAACGGGAAACGCCAGAGAAGAACAAGGCCGCACAAGATCTGACAATGGGTTGACAGAAAGCGTTGATGGGTTCGAGGTAATATTTTACAATTCGAATCGGCGTGG